>JAFBJZ010000107.1:0-2400000 GCA_016785225.1 Psettodes erumei
AAAATTCATTATGTCCTGAAAATGCTCCAAAACATCAAGGAATGCTGTTTTATAAACAGCCCATACAATAAGAGGCCTTAAAAATGCCAGAAAAGGTCAAAAAGCTCATATGTTAGTATGTCATAAAAATGAAAAAAACGTCATAGTATAGTATGTCGAAAAATGCCAAAAATTGTCAAAATTTATTATGTCCTGAAAATGCTCCAAAACATCAAGGAATGCTGTTTTATAAACAGCCCATACAATAAGAGGCCTTAAAAATGCCAGAAAAGGTCAAAAAGGTCATATGTTAGTATGTCATAAAAATGAAAAAAATCGTCATAGTATAGTATGTCGAAAAATGTGAAAAATGTGAAAAATTTATTATGTCCTGAAAATGCTCCAAAACATCAAGGAATGCTGTTTTATAAACAGCCCATACAATAAGAGGCCTTAAAAATGCCAGAAAAGGTGAAAAAGCTCATATGTTAGTATGTCATATGTCCTGAAAATGCTCCAAAACACCAAGGAATGCTGTTTTATAAACAGCCCATACAGTAAGAGGCCTTAAAAATGCTGAAAAGGTCATATCATAGTTTGTCATAAATACCAAAAATGTCAAAATTTAAAATATCCTAAAAATGCATGAAAACATCAAAGAATAGCATTTTATCAACACTTCAGGGTATCATTTGTGTTAAAAATTACAAAAAAGATCATAGTACAGTATTTCATGAAAATGCAAAAAACATAATATGTGTTAATGCATACGTGTAAATGCACACACACAGCACCAAAGAAAATATGAAAGTAAGCCACACACAAGAGCGTGTGTTTTTCTGGGCTACCCTTTCTGTTGTACCACGTCTGGCTGACCACTGGGGATGAGATGTGACACTCACAATGAATAGTACAATAGAGAGATGCTCGGACATGTCAGCAGCATCTGTCTCTGTCTGGGGCTGATGTGCCCCCCCGATTCAGACCAGAGTAAAGAGGGCTTACTCAAAACTAATGAAGCAAACGCATGCTGTTTCAACACCCCCACACATGCATCTATGCACGCAAACATATAAAGACAAGAATGTGCAGCTCTGGTTGAACATTTGGAAGATGCGGCCATCCTGTGACCACCCTCTCTTCTCTTATTCTGCAAATTCCCACAAGACCCTCACTCTGACTTTGATACACAGAAATACACAGACTTGATCCCAGTCAAAAGGAAAAGGCTTGGCTGAGGTGGGTCACTGCAGATACTCCCAAGCTAGAGCAAACACACTGAATGATTTATAATAATGCTATAGTGAAAAGCTGATTGTCACGGGGTGACTGCAACCGAACTGAAGTGGTCTGAAGTGCTATGGTCTGATTGGCTGACAAACACTGCTTCCCAGAGAACCAAGGGACGGTTAATTAAAAGACACACAGACAGAGACAGAGGGAGAAAGAGAGGGAGAGGAGTGGCGAAAGATTTTAAAAAAAAAAAACCCAAACAAGCAAAGAGAGATTTGCTGTATTTGAACAATAGCACAGTCTCCCTTTGTTTGTGGTAGAACAGGTTCTTGTGCAAGTTACAGTAGATGAAAGAGCTTTCATTGGAGCTTGTGCTGCATTATCATATTATCCTACTTAATGCACTTTAGCACTCAGCCAAGAATCTTTGACATGTTAATAGTCTGAAATAAGACCCACAGATAAAATAAGATAAGATAAAAAAAACATGGTATATGCCGTGTTTTTGGGTGTGTATTCATGCTGTATGCTGTGCATGTGCACGCATGTCGAACAGTGATTTCATTGGGTTGAAATAGTTTCTCCTCAGGTGCATAAGTGGAGGTTCTCTTACAGTGAACGGAGTCAAGAATTAGAGGCACTGTGCACGAGTGTGTGTGTGTGTGTGTTTGTGCGTGTTTGTGTGTGTAATATCTCTGTCTATAATACTGGAGCTCAGTAGCAAGGATGAAACCTACGACATACATCTCAAGTCTTCCCTACAGAATTTTCTTTCTGTCTTTCTTTTTTCTTTCTTTGTTTCACTGCTCTTATTTAATATATGATATATACCCAAGTACATTTACCAAAGTGCTACATTCACTCATGCTTTTTACATGCTGCTCCACTGCATTTCATCTCAGAGGGAAACATACTTTTATTCAACTACATATATTTCACAGTTTCAGTCACTGGTTCTTTTTCAATAATAAGGGGTATTTTTGAATTGCACTATTTCCACTTTTGCTGAAAGATCTGAATTTCTTTCTCCAGTCGTAGCAGAACATGTGTTTAAATGAAACATGATGCTGCCTGCTGATGAGTTTTTTTCAATCAACATAACAAGGAAATATTTTACAGAAACCCTCTATTTCAGATTACACACTTGTTTTGTTTGTCTCCTTTGAGGGATGTCTCACTGTATGTACAGTGGTGAGGATGGAGGTCTTTTGGTGCTTCTGAAGCATTTCTGCCCTTTGTTTATTGTTCTTGGCATCAGCGTCATGCTTCTGTTCTCTCAAGTGAGTTATGTAGGCATATCTGTTTTTAATTGTAATACCTCTGAGTAATGACATTAACAGATTTTCACATTCAAATATATTCTTTCTTTCTGTACACTGGTACAGAAACCCACCGCCAGCTTTGTCTTATGGTGTTGAGAGTTGTGGCAGTTAGTGGCCTGTTGGTCCTTTGGCAACGTCTTCCTGTCCCCACACCTCCCTCCTCCCTCTTTCTCCTCCTCCTCTCTACACCCCTCACCCAACCCCCCATCAGCAGCAGCCTTACAGCCATCCAACCCTGCCAGCTCTGGTGGGAGGCTGGCAACTGCTCTTTTCCAGCTCCTAAATCAGAGAGGCTGCGTCAAGATCTCTCCTGTGGAGCAGCGCTGCACTTGTGATGAGCTCTACTGCACTCCACTCTTCCAGCATGAAAGTGCTGAGGAAGCTTCCCTCACCCCAGTTTTTTCCATTTAGAGCTTTGTTTGGATCTTTCTGGTTTAGCAGCCTGTCTAAATTCTCCCTTTTCTCCTCCATCAGCTAATGTAACATTAAAAAAAGATCAGGGGACAAAGAATGTTGTGGTGGTTTTAAAGATGTAGATGCACCCAAGGAAAATATCAAAGCACAGAGATATAGAACATAAAACCATCTTATTTAGATGTTAATAGTAACTTTACTTTGCTTTTCATGATGTTGAAAGGGTTGTACTGGACTGAAGTGCACCACCTCAGGCTTCATACTTTGAAAGGGACAACAAATCCTCACAGAGAGCTCCTCAAGATAATGCAGGTTTAAGTGCACCATCAGCAAAAGTGCTTCTGCTTTACCTGTTATTCAGAGCCTACAGCTCCCTCCCACTCACTTTACATTCATTTCGCATCACTCTCTGAATTCAAGGGCTTCCTGCAGGCTGTTTGTCTCTTTTTTACTCTACGTATACATGTATTTGAACTTTTTTTTCCCACTTTGTATTCCCATTTTCTTGAAAGCAGTGCACACATCCCCCAATGTTTGGGACAGACTTTGAGAAACATATATTTGATGATGGCAAAGAAAGTTTTACACAAAGCTCCCACTGGGTCCTTCCAAAAAGTAACTTAACAAATTAAACTGCCCACATCTTCACATTGGGTTTGGAAGAGGGTTCACTGTGCTGGCTGCCAGGAGCCTGTTTGTCTTGGCACTGCTGGCATTTGACTTTAGGTACCAGAAATGTGTGCGAGGGTGTTTTTGTGTGTGCATGACAAAAGTTCTTTCTACTTCTTTGAAAGAGACCTCCCACACTGCATCAGCCGCGAACAATACTGCATCCTGAACCACAGATGGAAAATCCTGAAAGCTGTGGACAGGACGTGAATTCATCAGATATTTGTAATTACTGTATTGTTTTGTAATTATTGGCTTTATGTAAATGGTATTTCCTGTGTGTTCAATAGCAGTCAACGCTTCTTTTTTTTTAAACAGTTAAATATTTTGGGGAAAACATTGGCATGCTTTCTTAAGAGATACATGAAAAGATTGCTACCACTCTAAAATCTAAATATGAAGCTACAGCTAGCCACAAACAACATAAAAAAGGTTAACTAGATAACTTGGGTAGTGATGGAATCCAGCTTTTGTTACCATGGGAATCGATCTGTTTCCTCCAGCTTCCAGTCCTTATACTAAGCTAAGATAACCAGCTGTAGCATTATCTTCAAGAAACAAACACTGGGAGTGGTATCTTCTGATCTAAGGCTCGGCAAGAAAGCAAATAATCATAATTTGCAAAGTGTCAAAATATTCTTTTAATGTAAGTCTATTGTTTTGCAAAGGAGCATAGGTTTGAGTCAGTGAGGCACACTGAGAATCTAATTTATTTCCTCTTCCTTGGAACAGGTTGACCTGTCACAATGGTGCCATTCATCACTTCCTGATGCTGTGTAATCAGCACATGGGCACATGGGAATAAAACTGGACTGGCCAGTCAGTCACCAGGCTACAGCTGACTGCAAAATGCAAATGCTGTGAGCACAAAGGGCGAGTCAGCGTGGAGCACACTTCCTTTATAATCCATCTCCCCCTTTCAATTCACCTGAGGTGGCTCTTCTGGCAGAACAATAGCCCTCCACCGGATCTGATTTCTACCTGGCATAACCTTTTGCTGTGGAGGTCTTTCACTGTTGCCCTCCTCACAAGGACTTCCTTTGTTGATAGAAGATGGAAGAGGAGTTGAGCAGGTGGGGTGGGTGTAGCGGTGGGGGGGTGGACAATGATTCTCATTCATCCAACTATGAGCCAGACAGCATGAAATCACTGCTAGTTTACGTACAACCCATGAGAATTATCTAGTGTCCAAGGAGACATACACTGATGTGAACAAAGTTCTTGCAGGCTGCAAACCTTTACTGCTCTTTATCGGTCACTGATAAGGCTGTATCTTAGTCAGATTTCTCTTTTCTTGAATACACCACCGCCTGCCAAGGAGGTTATGTAAGCTGTGTTTGAAGCACTCTTTGCTGAGAGACATGTTTTACTGCCGCCCCTCTTTCTGTAATCACCTTGGGTGTCAGCAAAGTGGACAGATAGAGTCCGCTTTGTGTCTTTTCAACAAGAGGGTCTTTGTGTCAGCCAGGGAGCAATGAA
Organism: Psettodes erumei; assembly: GCA_016785225.1. Lineage (NCBI taxonomy): Eukaryota > Metazoa > Chordata > Actinopteri > Pleuronectiformes > Psettodidae > Psettodes > Psettodes erumei. Next base: position 5,097 of record JAFBJZ010000107.1, read on the forward strand.
ACAACACTCGGATAGCAGCGATCAAGCACATTCCTTTCTAACATCACATGCAAAAAACTAAAAAGACAAAACAGCAAACAGCAATTTGGAGGTCGTGGAGGAAGAAATGGTTCCCAACCAAAGGGCCAGCAATCCCACAAGGGGTCACAAGATGAATCCAAGAGCTCAGAAGATGATTGAACAGAAAAACACTAAATCACAAACCACCACACAAAATCCTTTGTAACCATACTAGTGGTATGGATTCATAACATTGTCAGTCAGTTGGGTCACCACTTTGGTCAAGATTGAAATACCTTCACTTCCACTAGTGTCACCATTTGTAGCTTGGAGGAACCTTCTTGGCCCCCACAGAGAAAATTGAACACCAGCGATCCCCTGACTTCACGTGGAGCCCCTATCAGGTCAAAGTGCTTGTCCAACTTGCAAAAGTAATATGATCCCTATCTGCTGCAGCTATATTTTGTGTTTAGCTCTAATTACCAAAAGTTAGCATGCATGCTCAAAATCAGCATTTTAGCAAGGTCATCATGGGACACAGCATTCTGAGATTTACTTTAAATTCAAGTCAGGAATGTGGATAAAATCAATGAATACCTGAGGTCTACGTACAGTCCAGTATAGTACAATATACATGCCAGTAGGGTTTATTCTTCATTGGATTAGATGGTTTATAAAGACAAATGTAAAATATCACCAGACTCAACTATCTATAGTCCCTCCAAAATGAGGTTCATTTTTACCAGGAAGAAGAAAAAGAAGAAAGTTAGCAATTGCAATAGGGTCCTTACACTGAAACGCCTTGAAAAGAAACCAACTGCCGAGACAGAGTCTATCAAACTTAGATTTGGCTCAGTGTTTTATGAGCCTGCAGGGAGGTTCGTCTGCACGTCTGTCTCTGGGGAACATCTATTTGTTTAACTGTGTGGTGAGAAGAGCCTCTGTCACAGATTAACTACAGCCAAGGCTCCTGACTTCCTGCAAACTGCATCACACGAGACGCCTCCGTGCTTTGAGGCGGTTGAGTCGATTTGGACTGGAGGCATGAGATGAGAGGGGGTGCGACAGGGAGGCATGCAACGGGCAGAGCAGTGGAAGGAACGAGACAAAAACAAAGACGGAGACGAGCGCGCCTTCCCTCCACAGGGGAAGCAGCCTGGAAAAATAATTGTTGAGAGGAGACAGACAAAAGCCACTAATCACAGCAGACAATAAAAGCTGGCCGCTGCTGTAGTGTCTTCCCAGCCGGAATGACAATAACGCAGGAACTGGCAGTCCTGCTGTTAGCGAGGTCTCACAGAGGGATTGAACAGCCACAACCACAGCACCTGAAAATAGAGCTTTGTCTGGGAATAGACTGTTATTAGGTCGTCTAAACACAGAGTCAATAACACTGTTACTGCACCTCCTAGACACTAAGGAATGGCTACAGAGTGAGCTAATTGGGTGGTCAGGATTATTTTGACGAGCAGTGGAGGAGGAATCTAAATAATGAGGCAGAATTATATGTCACACGTTCATGTGGTAGTTGCTGAGGGGGGTGAAAAAAAAACAACAAAAAACCCCCAACAAATCCTTGTAAATACAAATTTACAGGATTGGCAATCATTCAGTGCATTCTTGGCTGCTGCCTAAACAACAATGATCAAAACGCAGGGAACCAAACAAGTAGCTTTTGTCGCGCCGTGTGACTTACAAACTCCAAAGAAAACAGAAATGAAGAGAAAAATCTGACATTTTTTTTTATTACTAAACTCTTTCTAAGGCAGCAAAATTTGTGTACATGGGTCATTCTAACGTCTCGCAGTGAATAAAATAAAACAGTACAAAAATCAACGCGGTGTGCTACAAACATCATTAGACAGCTCTTGGTAAATAAAAATTCACAAACAATAAGCATTATAAACATTCAATTTCCCCTTCAAGTATGCTACTATCAAAAGTGACTAGTGTAAAATTGGCAGAGGAAATAAAATATGTTCTTGATTATTTACACATTACAGGTCCAACATGTGTGTATGAGTGTGTGTAGAAAAAAACACATTGATGAATGTGTCTGCACGCACACACACACACACAAACTCTCACAGTGACGTGACCGACTGGCTTTTAAAACAGAGTAAAAAGGTTAAGCAGTTCAGTACAGCAAAACAACATTTAAGACTTGAGTTGATCCAAAGAGTGGCACCAGCAGGCAGCTCGCCCATCTGAGGTCCATCGTAATCCTCAGATAAAAAGACTGGTACCCGGAGCAGAACTAAAGTGCTCTCACACCAGTTTTCCTCTCGACTGACGTCCGTCACGCAGAATTTTAAAAAAGAGACACATTCAAATACAGGTACAAGGGCAATCATTGAAATAAAAGTCAACTCTTCAACTTGGAAATGGTTGTGGTACAAAACAATCCCAACTCGACCTACTGGCTCTTTCTGGAGCTCTCAACAATATCGCCTGGTCTTTATCTATGGATGGAGTCTGCCCAGCTGTCATCCCGTTAGCCACGAGCTCCTGATTTTTAAGACGTCTCACTCACATTGGGGTTGGAGCATTTAAGCACTGCCTGAAGACCATGCAACATTGTTGAAAGCTCTGGTATTAAAGCAAGTAACTTTATTTGGGATCGATTTGTTGTGGAAAGTATTTAGATTTTATGGGGTTCCACCTCCTGGAATAGCACAAAAAGTATGTTCACATGCACATTGACAGTCACAATTCTTTGTGTTGGTGTCTATGAATACAGTTAGTGACATACAGTCAGTTTTCAGCATTATATGAGCTCATACGCTGATCATGAAAAAAAAAGGTTAGGATGTGCCACTATAAGTCAGTGTCAGTGTGTTGAGTTTGTGGGACATTGTTCACATCCTTTCGAGAAGACTGAAAACATTATTCTCACTTGTGCGCAAAGAGACATTTGTGACCCGGATGTGAAGCTGCAAAACAAGCATGAAATCCAAAACCCGAGGATACGAGCTGGGCTGCAATGTGCTGTAAACACACTTGTTATGGACGCTCTCTGGAGGATGTTTTCACAAGTAATAACACTTTGTGGACGACCAACAACCACACACAGCGTCATTTATCCGTCATACACGAGCACAGAGAGGAGCTCAGTCCACCGAATGTCTCTTTGGTTTAACCGACTGAAACAAGCAGATGGTTTAGTTTTGCGTTTGTTTTTTTTGACTGCTACATAATCTTAGTGATGCATCACTCATAAATCGCAGGGAAGAGACGGCGGACAGCGCACCTCGACGACACACATCAGGAGATTAAATGTACACACTCATTCAATTTTAGTTTCATTTGTACAACAGCAACGACCGATTGAGGTTTATCTTGAAGTACCACGAGTTTTTTCCCAACCGAGGCGTATCGTACTGTACTTACACGCCCCGCGTGTGTAAGGGTGTATACACACATGCACAAACAGACTTTTGGCTGACTTTTGCATCCTGATTCATGTCAAAAAATTTGTTTCTAATACAAGAATGTGTAGAGGGAGGGCAGGTGGTGCAGCAGGGATCAGATACAGTATGGACAGCAATATATATAATATACATCAACACGTACATCAAAACTTGCTCAAGACAAGCTTATTTGGGCAAAGACAACAAGGTCCTCTGACTTTTAACTGACAGAGACACAGAACATCATCGCGTCGGCTACCTCCAGATTTAAAGGAAATGTCATGTTCATCCAGGGGAAGTGGAGTGGAATGGACATATGTGATGTGTGAGGACAGACTGAAATCTAAGACAAACAGCTTATGGTCCTCTTTTGCTGCAGGACCACAGCACCCGTCACAGTACCGTTTTTCTGTCAGGCACAGAGATTTAAGACCCAGCTAATGCAATCAGCAATCAATAAAACACACGGTCAATGAGACCCCAGGGCCTCAGTTAAAACTGACATCTTCATATTTAACTTAAAGATATATATATACACACACACACGGGCGCAACTAAAATGAACCGACTTGGGCAATTTTACAAAATGTGGAGTCAGCAAAATGTTCTCCAGAGAGACAAGCCTTCAGGAAAAAAAATCTCCTCAATCACATGAACTTTACATTTCTTCACTTGGGTGAAAAATTAAGACCTAAGAGAACTGAACCTTTAAACTTTGAAATGCTTCGATATTCTGTACACTCGTAGCGTTTCCGTTTAGCAACTAGTGCAAAAATTAAAAAGACCTTTTTCCTATTTATTATGATGATTTTTTTCCCCCCATTAGATCACAACTCTGTCGGAAAATTGTCATGATTATTACTTATCTTCTCTTGCAAGACCATTTCCCCACATTTTTCTCTTTTTTTTGCCACTGGCCAGAACTGTGGAGCAGTCAAATATACATTTTACCCATAGAACAATCCATAGCACGAAACTAAAATATGCAGCACACTACGGCTCCCCTCCAATCCCAATGAACAGATGTTTCTCAAAGATGGTTCGCTCAAATGTAACCCGGGGTGTGACAAACTCATTGAAGCCTTTTTCATGTCTACCAGGTAGGCTGAATGGTATTTAGCTAATACCCAGGTTGATATCAGCTCAGCTATGGGGCTGGACATGGCTATCTTAAACATCATAAAGTACGAGATCAAATTTGCATAAATCTCTGATGCAAATGTCTGTATCAAAGAAATGACCTTTGATCAAACAGCTGACCCACAGACACAGTCGCGGGAACAAAAGTTAGATACAGATTATTAGCAATTATCCTCTCCGCTGTTATTGCGGAGAGCCACAGCTAGGAAAAGCAGGGGCAGACCAAGAGTAGAATATACTGACTATTACTTCAAACTATGCAGAGACATCTGAAAGCGTCCCTGAGTCTGTCTCACTCTGCACGGGCTGGAAAAAACAGCAAAGCTTGCCAAAAGCTAAACTCTTCCTTCATTGACGTGAGGCCTTATTACACAACAGACTAGGAAAAAAGAAAAAAAAGTCCACTGATGAAATCCATGTCAGGTTTCACACCCAGTGGCAAAACGAAAGATGTAAGCCGCAGCGTCTGCCTCCTGCAGTACGTGTGATTGAGGAGAACGAGAACAATTAAACGAAATGAACCTTCACAGCTGCACAAGCGAATGACACGTCACGGCCATAGACGTTCATTCAGAACTCTGGAATGGAGTATTTACACTGTGCAAATGAAACATCGAGAAGAAAGTGTTCACGTGTTAAGAGTTCTTCTGAGTTCCTGTTGAATCCTTTCTTGTGGTTCTGGGTCCAGTATGAGCTGAGTGTCCTGAAACGCACCCGACCGTTTTCCTTTCCCACCGTTACCTTTCAGTCAAATTACCTTCAGCTCTCACAGCAAATGTCTTTGGGTTGTTTTAACTTCATTTAGACCTTTTCATTCACGTCACAAGAAGCCTTTGTTTTTTTCCAAAGGCTCCCTCTGTACTTGTCATCTTGAAAACATAACTAAATATTAAATAAAAAAGGAAACAGGTTAAAAGCAAGTCTTTTTCAGTCAAATGTGGTTTTGTTCCTTGTGTGGCTCTAACAAATAGAGCGCGGCAACTGTGTGCAGATATTTAAACTACCTGACCTTAATCGTCAGTAAGAGCATACAGTTATAATCACATTGTTGCATGTTAAGTGGCTCCTTGAAATGTACCTTGCGGTTAATGGGGGGGCATCTTACAGTTACCTCTGCTGCCAAGGAGGTTATGTTTTTGGTTCACTTTGTTTTCATGAAAAGTAATGGAGGGATTTTCCCAGTTTTTTATTTTTAATACCAGAGTTTTACCAGAGATGGCTCTTGGTCTAACTTAGAAACCGTTGTATTTGGGGAGTATGCAGATCCAGGAAAATTTTAAAGGGTTTTCAAATCAGTGTGAAATAGGGCAGAATTTCACATTTGAGTTATATCTCTCTAAATGGATAAAGATTTTAAATGAGTGGGTCTAGCGATTTGCTGAATGCTTAAGGTGCATACCACATGGGCTTAAGCTCCCCTCAGCAGCAGGTCGCCGGTACGACGCCCGGCCGGCCAGAACACAAATCCAGATCTGCACGCTCAGCCTTGGTGGAGGTCTGCGCTCTCGGAGGGTTCTGGAGTCGTTTTTTTTTTTGTCAATGTGATCAGCGCTTGATCCAAGGAGTTTAGAAAAAGATGACGTCCTCCTTATTGAGGTCTTCTGCGGGGACCTTGTATGGTGGCGGCATGCTGTGGCTGTGGCTGAGCCCGTGATTTGCTTGGACGTGCGCCTGGGCGCTCGGAGCGAGGCCCTGCGGCTGCGCGTGGAACTGGAGAAGCCCGGCGCTCTGTGAGTGGGGAGGCATGGTGGGTGGCTGAGGAAGGGACTGTGCAGGAGGCACGGGGGGCTTCTGTATATTTGGTGGGTGGGAGGTGCTGATGGAGGAGGTGGTCTGGCTGTCCGGTCCAGCGCTGTCTGGAGGACTGAGCTGATCTGTCAGACAAAAGGAAAAGGCCATTACAGAAAACACGATTACACCAAAAACTGCATAAAACTACAGGCTGATTCATTGTTTTGGACCCATTTAATACAGCTGGGCAAACTGTAATCTATCACATGAAACCCTGCCAGTGTTTTCTATCAGTGGTAATTGTGAGGGCACAGGATTAAAGTATTAAAATGTCTGTGTCAGTCTGCCATTAATCACAGTGAAGCATGTGAAACTGATAGGTGTTTACACAGGGTGAGGCTGGGCATGAAGGCAGCATTAGAGAGGAACGTGATCGGGCGGGGTCAGGTTTGCCCAGGTGGAGAATGTGTGTGCGCACGCGTGTGTGAGAGAGTGTGCGCGTCTCATGTTTGTGTCTGTGGGAACAGAGGTTTAATAATGCAGTAGGCAAAGACAGACGGGAGGAGACTGCGTTTGGGTTTGTCCTTACTGTGGAGGGGAGTGCGTCTGTGTGTGCGTCTGTGTGTGCGTCTGTGTGCGTCTGTGTGTGTGTTCATGAACAGTACGTGTGTGGAAATAGGAACCTGCATGATGATGCAGGGCTGACAGTGACGGCTGCTGGTGGGGGCTGATGGAGCGCTTGGCCTTGAGGGCATTTTCATCTCGGGCGGACAGCTTCAGCGGCAGCATCTGCTTCATATCCACCGAGGCTAAGAGGAGGAGGAGGAGAGGGTGGAGGGAGGAGACAAGGGGGAGGGAGTAAAAAGGGAGCAAAGAAAACAAGAGACGCAGAGACAGAAGGTTGATTTCAGAGTAAAATTAGATTGCGCTGGTAAACCCGGAGCAGCCGGCCCCTGTTCAGACGGCTAATGTGACCTTAATGAGCCACTTAACTGATGCGGATCAGGTCAAGTTCGTGTCAGACATGGATCGTTTGGACGTCAGTGACAGTGAGGAGGGAAAAAAAACAACATTTTTTACAACTAGTACACTGCAGTGATAAGCATCCTCTGCAAGAGTAAATTAGGACCCTTAAAAATGAGTCTAAGAAAAATTCAAACAACATCTTAATGTCTAGCAGGTGAGCTGCAGGCTATTAGAAATGAACTGTAACAGCTGAATGATTCATGTGGATGACTTTGCATCAAAAGAGTCTTGGTTGCTCAAACGTCCTGCCATCTACTGATCACGTTAAACTCAGCATTTCAAGTCTTCACTCCTTACCTGCGCTGTCAGTGCGGTGCGAGGCTTTGCCACTCTTGCCTCCTTTCCCTTTGCCGCTGCTGAAGGCGGCCAGCTTGGTGGGGATCTGCTGCTGCACCCCGACTGCTTTGTGCTGCTGGTTCGTGGTGCTGAAGAGATGGAGCGGCACCTCCGTCTTCAGCGCCAGGGTCGAAGCGCCTGTCTCTCGCCGCACCACCACTTCGGGGCGCTCCGTGTAGTCGGCGGGTGCCACGGACAGGGTGGCACGCACCAGGGGCTTCTGAGGCAGGGGCAGGTCGGAGACGGCGGTGGAGCTGGCGAGGACAGAGGACATGAGGAGCTCCCCGTTCAGACTGCCAGAGAGAGGAGCCACCTGGGGGAGGAGGAGGAAGACTTTACGTTATTTGCTGAGATGCGACTGAAAGTCTTCTTCAAGCCTCGCAAACATCGACTTGTAAGACTTCGAATTCGGTTTTCGAGTTCACAAAGGACAGCTCCCCAGCTCTGCACTGTAATTATCCATATTTGTGGCTGGAATCTGTTTGGAATCTGAGTGGTGGAAGGTCATGTTTATGTGTGTGTGCGCCGGCTGCGCTGTGGGTTATGTATTGAGTGCGAGTATTTTTTGAAGTATAAAGTGTAAAAAAAAAAAAACAGCTTCTCAAGTGTACAGAAGACGCACGCACACGCACACACACACATTGAATCGTCTGTGTGATGTCGTGTCATTACAGAAAGACAATCTGTTGAGGAGCATGGTATTTATGGGCTGAAGAGGAAATCAGAAACACATGTGCCTCTTTCTGCTGAGCACACACTTTGGTAAGTTTGGTAACAGGCTTTTGATGTGTTCCAAGAAGCTCAAGGACAATGCGCGCACACAAACACACGCAAAAATGAGAAACATAAAACCCTTAATAGCCCCCGTGCACATAAAGGCATGTCTAACAAAACAGGCAGGGCTGTTCGACAAGCGCGGAACAAGAAAATGGCTCTCATGACATCAGTGGATAAAAGACACTGACTTCATTGTCCACCTAATTACTAGACTGGAGGAAAGATGATCTGGAGATTGAGTCAACATCATCGTCCAATCTGCAACGAATGACACTGACCAGGAGGATTTCAGCAACAATGGAGCAGTGTAGTGTTTGTTTGTGTTACTAATCCCATGTGTTGCACTGCACGAGCTATAAAAAGGCATCTTCTCACTGTGCTGTTGTCAGACTTCCTACGCCCACAAAACCCAGAGCTTAAACCCTTCAACAGCTCTGTGACATGCTGTGTTGCAAACGGCTATTTGTCAAAGCATAAAATGCAGTCAGTCAAAAAAGAAGCTGTTCTGTGGTTGTTTGCTTCTTTCGTACAGCCGCACAATAATGTTCAAAATGCAGGACATGTTTACTAAACTTTTTTTGGTGATATGGCAGAAAAACTGAGGTTTCTGGAAAAAAAAATGTTTGCGGCACATTCTGTGGCCGGATAGACAACAAAAAGTGACTGAAAACAGCTATTTCAGAAATAATAATCTGCATGTGCTCAAATAGCAGCTTACCCATCAAGCATTATGACGTAATTTTTATAACTGTAAATTAACCAGTCAAGGTTATTCCCATCAGTCCTCGTTTTCCTTTTTTTCCCCTTTTGTCAACTATCAAATGGATGGATGTTGTTTTATTTGAAACTAAAGCCTTTGAAACACCCATCACAATAATGGCTACTAGGTAGACTCTTGATATTTAATGAAAGGCTGATATCCCTGTGATCAAACAAATGTTTCAAGTCCACAAGTTTTGACTGAAGCACCTTCAACTTTAAGTTTGGCAAGTTTGTAACTGCTCTGCTTAGCATGCAGGCCACATGCTACGAGACCGATGATGATGCAGAATAATTCCTGTGGCGATGGGGGACGCACGATGACTGTGTTTTACAAGGCATGAAGGGCAGACCCATCTGACATTGTGTGTGTGTGTGTGTGTGTGTGTGTGGAGACTGCAGCTGTAACAGCAGAGCATGATGGGATGACCTGAGGCGGAGCGCGACCCCGCAGAGGGTCCATACCCCCATTCCCCGCAGTAAATCCCCCTCTCTTCTTCCCCTCCATCATTCTCGCTCCTTCAGCACTCACTCATTTTGGCATACAGATGTCCCATTGTTCCCCAGAACAAGGTGATCGGCTCGAAAGCCGCATAAACAGCAAGTTTCCAGGGCAGTAAACCACGCGGAAACTGCAGAGCACAAAGGGACTTGACTGACAGCACATAAACAATTAGCACTGGCTGCCCTCCAGGGGCTTGTGTTAATGATAGGCTTTGACTACCTAATTATACAGGCAAGTTCCTCTCATCCTGAAAACCGCCTGGCTACTCCCATGTCATATATACGTACCTTCACTAACACGGCACAATGTGTTGCTTTCTACGCAGTGGGAAGACGATATTAGTTGCTGAATCTCGCCCGGGTTAGATGGTCGGTGGAGCAGTAACATGAGTACTGACTCCAGAATGAGATTCCGCGGGCCTTGAGCAGAATGATCGAGCGAGCGAGTAACTGAGATTAGCAAACAAACCTACCAAATCCTAAAGCAAACTATGTCTGGGTAATGCATGCAATCAATAACTATGATAATTTATTGCATGTCGTACAAAACTCAGAGTCCGAAGACTTTGCAGCAATTCTGCAGATTTAATGGACGATGAAAATGACCAGGTTGTTAATTAAGAAAATCAGATGTAGGTAAATGTACATCATATCATCTATCTACACACGATGAAGAGCAAAGTGCAACTTTTAGTCTGAAGTATTTTTCTTCACAGATGGGATTTTAAGTTGAAGACTGCGCACAGCATACAGCTCCCAGGTGGAAAACAGCTACAGTGACAGATAGTGTAAGAGAAAACGTTTGCCCTCGAACTCTGTTTTCGCTGCGCAAAGCAACTGCTAGCGGCCAAGGCAAGTCACCAGCGTCTAGGTGTGTGTGTTGATGGGTAAAGAGCAGTTCATTGGGGGTTTTTCAGACCACAGGAACACACTCAGACAGCAGCATCATAAATCAGCCTGGAGACTGAGGCTAAAGAGGGGAAGAGATAACTCAGCGTGTAGAAGACACTAACACAGCCTGCTGTTTACGACTGACCTCTGAACATTTCTCTGACTTTGAAAAATGTTCCTATGTTTTAGCAGTGTTCCCTGTCATGTTCTTGTAGTTACTCACTCTGGGTACCAACTCACCTTTACGGTTTTCTGCTCTTACAGGCAAAAGAAAAAGCTCCTTAAGAAAGAGCAGTGGTTATTTGTTGATGCTTTTCAAAAGACACTGACGATGCTGTTCCATTTTTTTTCTTTAGCGGCTCAAACCATCATTATGGCCGGACCAAACTGCTTTATACACATGCTTAATGACTGTACACTCGCACATTATTGCACAATCAGACCCAAGGATCTGTCCTGGTTCAAAGCCCATAAAAAAAGCCTGAGTCCAGTGCTTTCCTTATCAAGGGGCCAAGTATGATCACATGAGATAAGACAAATTCCTCCAAAGTCAGGACATGCCACAACTAGACCTGCGGCTGAAACTCTCACATGTGAAGAAACGCAAACACACATGGAGGCATGTTGTTTTTTTATGAGGTCTAATCATAGCTCTAAAGGCTCCCTGATGAGTCTTAATGTTGGGTGGTGGTGATTACATGTGTGCTGATATCAGGCTGGCTGGGAGCCCGGAACAGATCCTAGAGTCACCGCCGATGATAAGGCCGTTGGATGCGTTTGAAGCAGAGAGGGAACAAACCACTTTCAAATCTCCTGAAAGTCCCAGGGCAGGGCCAGCCGTATAGAACTGCAACCCATACATCCGCATGTGTACAAAACACACAAACACACTACTTAACTGGTCTAAAACAAATATTATGGGCATGATTTAATGGGGTGCTGAGTGGTGATAGCATCTACATCTGACCTGCTTCAGGTCCCGTCTTGCAGTCGGCGACACAAACAAACAAACCGCGCAGCGATCTCGCGCACCACCGCTGAATCGGCGAGGGCCTCTGTAATTACCAGAGTCCCTGCGTTACTCATCACGCCAGATTAACTCAATTCAGCCAGGCGCTCCACTTCAAAAGAACAGAGGCTGTGGTTTGCCAGGAGTCACTGTAAGTGGTTCCAGGTACAGCTCACAGTCAAAAGGCCTGCCTTCTGCAGCCAGCAGTGTGATGACAAATGCCACAACTCATGTCAGCTGCCGGTGTTTGTGTACATCCTGAAGGCTCTTCTCACGGCGAAATCTTTGGGACGATGCAGAAAAATGGATGGTAGATAGGCAGCCTGATGTCTGAAGATGTTGTGAGTAAAGATGCAGTAGATGGACGAGACAAGAAAAAAAAGGAAAGTACAGTTGCAAAATAAAAAAGCGCTGTAGCGTTTTTCGGGACATGTCAGGACCTGAAAGGACAGCATTGTGTCATCTGTCAGTTACTTGGCTTGGTATGCAGGGCGAAGAGGCACTGGCCAATCAGAGATATCCGTCAGGCGTCAACCGGTTAGGAATGCCTGACAGCAGAGAGGGACTAATGACATCACCGGAGACCGCCCGAATCAGAAATGCACATCTAAGTGGGATCACGTGTATCGGTGCAACGCTGGTCGAAAGCTCCTCAGTGAATTGGCCCATCTTCTTGGAAAACATCAATCCAGCTTGTACATATAGTGACAAACCCTTTTTTTCTAAAATAGTAGAAAAAAAAAAAGCCAGTGACTCATCGAGCTATCGTTTCCTCTCTAATACTTGGGAAAATTAGTCAGAGCGAACAATCCCCCTCATTAGGTGTGTTCCACACGGCCTCCTCCTGACGATAAGATCATATGCATGACTTGGCTACAGAAGCCATAATTGGTGGTCATGATACATTGTCTTCAAAACACTGTCAAAATATCCAGTTTTGCCATGATAATTATGTATGTATGATAAAGTCCTAAAGAATTCATTGCCGATTGTTGCGCTAGGTAAAGTCTGGTTTTAAATAAGCTGATCAGCGAGCTCAAACTAGATACCTACTAACTGTAGGTATTTCTATTATTTTGTCCAACCCATTCATATCCTTTAGTATAGACAAAATAACAGGATAACCTCTCTCAATAATGGAAAATGATTCTGGAAAACTATTTCAATAAAAACTGAACATTACAACCTTCAAAAAATGAGGACTTTTTTCAGTGTATATTGATTATAGTGACGTAAAGCAACTATACTGTGATAGAGGAATTGAACCATATTGTCCCTTTACCAAAATTTTCACATCAGTCTTCATTTTCTTGGTTGGTGAAGAAGATAAAGTCTATCAAGATAAAACTTCTAATGCTGCCTTTTCCTCTCTTCACTGCGACGGTGACATGGACCTTTGAAAACACTAAAGGCTGATATTAAATAACTTTACCGAATCTCCCTGTCAGATCTTTTTGCACCGAGCATGAAATTACAGTCAGTGTTAACAGTCAGTCTTTCTCAAAGTTCCTCTCCCATGAAACTCACAAACAATGGCCCGCATTGTGCTGTAAGGGGAGTAAGAGGGATACAAGTAAGGAAACACAGGAAGGAGAGCAGAGAGAAAGAGGTGAAGAGAAAGACTGCGCCCTGCGTAGGTGGACTGATGGGCTGAGTGGGCAGAAACGCGTTTAGTTGGATGCGTGTTTGTAATTTCGCCCGTCTGCTGCACAGGTTGTGGGAGGTGAAACTGATGCTTCTTTTTCCACCAGTGAGGGGACCTGAAGTCAGGAGCAAAATTTTGCTTACACAGCACATTCATGTTTTCCCCTGCAATGGCAATGTTATGCAAATTGGACCGATAAAGAATTACAAAAGCAGCGATTTGAGGTGTCGCTTGTGCATGTGAAGCGACGGGAAAACTGACGCAGGGGGGAAAAACGTGGGAGAAGCGGAAAAAGAGATTAAAACCTGCACAAAGGCAAGACGTGACGTGTTGCCGGCTGCGAGTAAAGAAGCATGGAAAGCTCTTGAAAGCAAACAATCATGGGTGACTTCAAAATGCAATAAAACGTCTCACCGTGAAATGGAACATAATCTTGCAGCCGATGCATTAAGATACTGTAAATTTGGTACTTGTGTGTTTCGGATGCTCCCGTGCCTTGGGAGGGCCGGCACAAGATTTGACGCCCAACGGGTGGGGTCGACAGAAAGAGAGGGACAAGGTAAATAATTGTTGTAGAAAAGAAAGGCGGGGGGGAAAAAAAGACGGCTAAAGAGCAAGCAAGAGAGATGGGAAAGCCCCTCGCAATTCTTTATCCTGTGAGTAATCACCAACACCACTGCTCCTGGCATTACCTCATCCACCTCGCCCTTGTCCTTATTTCCCTGGTGCAGAAAAATGCACTTATTTGTGCTTCAATGTAGAGCTGAAGTTACAAATTTAATTGTATCTGAAATAAGTCCTATCACAAATTCAACAAATTTTACGTTTGTTAGCTTGTAGTGTTCAAGTGTCTATTGTGTGGGGCTGCGAGGTTCCACATGGCAGAAATTTCACCATTGGTTTAACATGCTGACAAACGTGTAAACAGAACCGTGAGCATGTCTGTTGTTGCATCCATTTCTGGACTACAACTGCTCCTTTGCTATTTTTAAGGCAAGTTATTTCAAGTGAACTGAATATTCAAAAGTCTGAGAGCATAGGAAAGTGGCCTCAGACATTTGCACTCCATTAAATATGACCAAAATTTGTTTTACTGCTCTTTGTCAACGTATGACCATGATCACCTCCACCCCTACCTCAATGGTCTTCCTCTTTATCTTCTTCTGATGTTCCAGGCGTTCCTTCTCTTTCTCCACAGCTCTGGTGGACTCTCGCAGTCTCTCCAGGTCCTGCTGGTACGTCTCCCTCTGCCTATCCAACTCCTCCCGCTCTTTTGCCAGTTGTTCCTGCACCAAAACAACAAGTAATAATGCTGAGTTCCTGTAGAATGATGACGTCTCATGAGCAAATCAGGCAAGTTAAAAAGGACTGTACCTCTAGCCGTCTGCACTCGTCCTCCCTTTGTCGGAGCCTGGCCTCGGTGGCGTCGACCTGCTGGCGGTGCCTCTCCCTCTCCTTCTCCCAGCGCTGCTGCTCCAGCCGGTGCTGAGACTGCAGCTTGTGGAAGCTGGCCAGCTCCTCCCGCTGCAGGGCCAGAGTCCGCTGCTTCTCCTGCTCCAGGAGCACGTTCCCCCGGTGGCGGCCGGGCAGGGAGGCGCGCTCCGTCAAAGAGGCCCGCTGCAGCTCGATGTGACTGTCCTGCTGCGATATGATGGCCTGAGAAAGGAGCGTGAGAAGAATAACACTGGGTCATGAGGGAACATATCTCTATTTTGTACTGAAGCTTGCAGAAAATCAACATGTTTGTAATGAGAGTTATCGACTAAAGTTGAGCCAAACCAAATAATTTATCGAACTTATTTCTTTCACTGCTTCATTTGTTGACATTTTCAGATAGAGCATAAATGGCTGAGGGCATAGCATTACCTGCAGACTGTAGAGCCTCTGGGAGAGCATCAGCACTCTGTCAAAGAACTGGATCAGAGAGATAGACAAGGTTATTGAAATCAAAACAACCTACCGCCTCTCTAAAACAATACAAGATTTCATTCGATGGGCGAACCTCTCGTGGGTACATTTTCGTCAAGTCAGCAGGCATGGCTATGAATATCAAACCCAGCGGTTTTGTGTAGCACAAGATGACAGATCAGAGAAAGAGAGTTTACCTCAGCCTCGGGGAATGAGTTGGACCAGATGCGGTTCCATCTGGCAGGAGAGCAGGAGCTTTCATCAACCTGAGCAATAACAGTCAGAAACACAGCGAGGCATACTAATCAAGGAACATCACAAACACAGCACTGTGCTTCAGCGCCACAAATGGTACACTACCCCCCAAAAAAATTGGATTGGATTGTTTCATGGCAATACATGAAAAGGAAAAAAAGTAAATTATTAGATGTTTGTCAAGGCAGCAATTTGGTAAATAAAACATCAGATTGGATGACACAAAATTCACAATAAACCAACACCGAGCAGTCCGCTGAGCTGTTCTTAGCCAAAGCGGTGCAAAAGATAAAACTATGACTATTTTGTTTTGCAGATAATGTCGTTATTCGTCATATGTATGTTATTATGAGTAACAATGACTTTGTTCGTCACAACATGGCAACATGTCATTATATTTTTTTCTGCCTGACCGTTCTAAAACCCCGGGATTTCAGTGGACGGAAAAATCAATGTTCAGAGCGCAACCTTTTTTTCAAGGCTTTATCTACTTACGAACAAATAAAGTGACCTGCACGAACAAAGTTACAGTAAACATCAGGACATGGAAACTTTCCTGATGACTTAATCTGTTTACTATTTACATGAAATGACACCGCGACTCAGCCCAGTGAGAGCATGTTGAGCCCCTACCGTCTGCTCCAGGGTGTGGCTGCCGCAGAGGTCTTTGAGCTGAGGGTCAGAGCTGGCTCTCTGGCTTCTGTCTCGGTTTCTGGACTCGCCGGAGGAGTTCCTCTTCACGCTGCCGTCTGGCGCAGACACAGGCGACGCACACAGAAAACGGACATGGACAAAAACACACGCAGATAATCAAACCAAACTGATACACAGAAATATTCACAATCACATACGCTGCGCAGAAACCACCCACGTATATATATAAAATGCATGCTGGCCTTGTTGCCAAGAAGTTAGTTATTAGAAAACCATACACATAAATTCAACCAATAAAACCAATTCAAGGAATCAACAGTGATGGACGAATTTGTGGAATTTATTATTAATTCATAATTTATTAATGGAATTAATATCATCCAAATGAACCATCAAAATCATCAGAGTTAGATGGTGGACTTCCTCGCGGCTTGGAGTGTGCTGCACTCACTCTTACTGAGGATGGTGGGGCTGCTGTCATAGCCCCCAAAGGTATCTGCTCTCCTGGGCAGAAGCCCAGAGCCGCCTCCTTCCTCCAGTCGAGAGTTGGAGCTTCTTCCCTCACTCCAGACTGCAGCAGGTTCTGGAGGTTCTCCACTGAGGCGACAGAGACAGCAAGTTCAGGGTTCAGGGGAGCAGAAGCATATTCAACAACGCTACTATCCGCTTGTTTATTGTACAGCTGCAGCGAGCAGCACATGAACAGAAAGTTTCCTCAGTGCCATCTCTCCGTGTGTGGCACGTCGGCGCAGCACTGTCCTACCCTCAGTGATGGCTCCCTTGAGCAAGGCCTCCCCCTGCTGGAGGTCTGAGGCGTCTCCCCGAAGCAGAAGTCGAGAACGTGAAGCTGTGTCCTCCAGACCCGTCACGGACTCTGCCATGTCGGCAAACAGCTGCAGCTTCTCAGTAAGAGCCTGCACGATTATCGCATCCTTCTGGCTCAGCCGATCTACAGTGAAACGTGAAATAGAATAAAAGAAGACTGAGACCTCATAAAATGGATCATGATTTACAGTTTGTCCCAAGCCCATTTTTTGCAGCATTCAAACAGTAAGTGTTTTTCTTTTGCAGACACTTATATACTATAATATTTTGAACAGCACCGTCTGCTTTAAAAATAAGTTGCATCCCTTAACAGTTCTAAGAGTTGTACAGAATCCAAAAAAAAAAAAAAAAAAATCAAAGCAACTTCTAAAAATATTAACGTAAACATGATACATGTACACCATCTAGTGGTCTGGTGTAGCTAATTTTCCAAAAGGTATTGTGTGAGGACTGTCAATACTACTGACTGCTCACCTTGAAACTCTTTGAACCTGGAAGCTCGTGCCTCTTCCTCCTCACTGAACAGCCTCTCTTCTGTATGAGGACAGCTAAGAGGGGGAGGGAACAGGTGGAGAGACAGAGGAAGCAAATTGAGTGAGGCTGAGTAGGGCGCCAATGCTTTCTCAGCGGGGTCAAGTGTGCATCACCGTATTATGACAACACTTTATCTACCCTTTCCACACTATGTAAGTCACAGCATAGTGATTTCGGACGAGTCTGAGACAGAATAATAAATGGATGCGTGCCGGTAACAAAAATGAATCTCTCCCCCGCAAGCAAAACCTTGCCTCGGTGTATATACCTCTCAACAGCTTGCCGAATTTGTGTCATCCAAGTGTTTCGCTCCTCCTTGGAGGTGGTGTGGATCTCGTACATCTCTGGCTCGTTGGAGGAGGCACAGATGAGAAACATGGCTTTCTCCTCATGGGCCACTTCCCTGACTATCAGCTTCTGAAGGGAGATCACTGATGGCTTGTTATCCTGAGTGGATCGCAGCAACAAAGAGAGGAAGAGTATGAGGTTACCGATTAATAGCCCTTAATAAAAAGTGTTAAATGGTTTTCATAGATGAGGGATTACAAAGTATTCCTCTTTAATACAAATGGTGTTTTTTTGTTATTCTGACAGAAGGATCAGAATCACTCACCACTGTAGCAAATACATATCTCTGGTCCTTCTCTTGTAACAAGAGCAGCACGTCTGACAGAAGCACGGCAAGAATATCTGCAAAGAGACAGATTCGATATTAAAGTTTCAGACTTCAGCATGCAAGCTGCAAAGGAAGCAGATAACAGACCAGACACCTGTGGAACGTGTGAGTATCTTTGTTAATGTTAATTCATTCCAAAGCCTCACAAAGGACCAGCATGTTTTATGATGCAGTATCTTACCTTTGAGCCTGCCAGAGGCAGCTTTCCAGTTGACTGTGCCCTCGTGAAGCAGCCGTCTCCTCCCCGGTGCCAGGTCCTCCCTGCGAAACACTCGCCCATCCTTGATTTTTCCCAGTGCCTTTGGCTCCATCTTGTTGTGTATGTCTCTGAGTCGAGACGTCTTCTCGTAGAGATTAACCAGCGTGTCCACCTGAGTGATGGTGTCTTTAATCATACCCAGAGCCCGAGTCAGATCCTCATGCTCCTCTGTTCCCGCTGGAGACAGAAAAGAATATGACACTTTATGGTTATAGCAAAGCTAAATATATTGGTGCGCCCTCTTCAGTAGGGTCTGCAATTTATTTAGAAGATGAACGCATGTTAAATGCTGCACCTTCAGTGTTGTGCAGAATGCGCTCCACTAGCACTGGGTACTTGGTAATGCGCTGTGTCACCAGCAGAATACACTCGGGCACTCCTAACCTCCGTACAATGGACAGGTTGTTGATTTTCTGCGATGGAAAAAGAGCATGAGTTAACTTACTATGTATCAGCCTGCACACAGAGTTAACGCTGCAGAGGGACTGCGGATGAAATCCGATATCGAAACTCAGAATATGCACACGCATCTTACCCGTATGGTGTTTTGGAACTTTTTATTGTTCTGCAGCTGCTCTTTGTAGTAGCTGACAGCCTCAGTGTGGTGACTGCAGAAATCTCCATAACTGTCTTTCATCCTCTCTCCTATTTCACCTGAGAACTGGAGATTAAAAGGAAACCATCATATCCGTCACCTCTTCAGCTCACTGGCCCACATGATGCCATGTGGGTCTTTCACATGTAACGTGTATCATATTGTGCATGTTTAACTCTAATGTGATGTATTCCAAGATATCAGTGCTGGGTATTTTGTGTGCAATGTATCTGTGCAGCATTTCTCCTGCCTACCTGTGCGATCAGAATGTCCGCCACTCTGTTGACAGTGTAGTTCCTGTCGTTGGGCGAGACGAGGTTTTCTCGCCGCCGCTCCTTGAGACAAGACAGGAAGTGCGTGTGCAGCTCGAGGAGGTTTTCCAGGCGCGGGAAAAGACAGTCCAGCCTTCCCGAGTCCATCTGGAGGTTTTCCTTCAGCTCTCGCACGTAAACACGCAGCATTATCTTCAGTGTTCGCACATGGTGCATCTCCGTCTGCATCAGCTCTGCGCAATGACAACAGCTTACATGTTCATGTTCTGCCACATAAAGCGCATGCATTCATAATGCATCAGAGGGAAGTGAGCTTACTCTTATTTCTTCATACATTTCTTAAAAACTGTCCATAATGAGTCCAGCAATGTCATAGAAGTGCAATTAAAAATCATTTGAGGACACTTTCAAAAGGTAAAGTTCATAGAACAGGTACAGGTCATTACACTTACCATATATCACATCCTGTCTCTTCACCGTTTCTTTGGAGTGCCTCTTAGCATACTGGTGGTCAACTGCCAAACTCCATGACTCTGCCTCCAGGTCCTGGGCATCAGACTCCAGATCAGCCCGCACTGCTGTGTAGTGCGCATCTGAAGAGAGGAGCACAGGCACAAAAACTGCGATCCATTACAGCGTTTTGATGACACAGTGTTTTTCACAGGTAGGTTTGAGGACGAGATGAATCCAGTCTATGTTTAGACTAAGCAGGCTGGAGAAACTTTGGGCATGGACTGTGCGGCAGAATGGGCGGCCTCTTCATCAACAAACACAATGAAACAACAAAATGAAAAGATCTCATCTCCTCTTCAGGACAACAGGGGACTGGAGTCTTCAGAAAACATTAAAGAGGATCCTCTTCATTTTGTATCATTCATGGGTTATGACCGATCAATCGACAAAGCAATTTGTTGAACCAATTTGTTCTTAAATCTGAAATATATGGCTTTATCCACAAACTCTGATCATGCATTGACCTGTCAATGTAGTGTAAATGTGATACTGTAGATCTAGTAGAGTCCATCCTCCCTGCATCTGCATAGCTCTTTTAAATTAAGGGTGTGTCCCATTAAACAATAAATCCTGAAACATGGGGAAAAAAAATATTGGAAAAAAATATGGCCTCTGTGTCTCTCCCACACACGCCGGCTTAATGAGGGTGAGGTCACCCCTGACTCCACAAAACACACTCCACACACACTCCTCCCTGGACTAGAGAAAACTCCCTGAAGACAAACTATCTCTCGGCACTCAGGCAAACACGTAGATCTCAGAAATATATCCGTTTTACAACCAAACCATTGGGACCGTTGAAAATTCAACTTCGGTCTCCACCTCGGGTGGATCGGCTCACCTTCTACGATGATGGATTCGGCGGTGGAGGGAGCGAGGGAAATGGCGTCTTCGTTGCAGCGTTTGAAGCGGAGAGAGTCTGTCTCATCCATCTCCCCGGGGAGGGATCTGAGGGATGACAACCAGAGGTCCAAGGTGGCATACATGCCGACAATCACGCAAGTCAAGCCCCTCGAGGTAGTGGTCACCGACATCAACTTTAATCCCGACGTTCACATATTCATCTCCACAGTGGCATGAACATAATATTAGACAGAAAACAGAAGCCAGGTAGCTACATCTTTTTCCTTTCCCTCCCTCTTTCCTCCATACAGGCTGTCGCTCCCTCTCTTCTGGTTTTGTTAACACCTGATTCTCTGCCTCTCTCTCTCCCACACTTTTCTCAGGAATGCAGGGTATAAGTAGTCCACTTCCAAGAACCGTCTAACTTCGGTTTCAAAAGACTGTATGATTAGAAAAGACAGCTTGCTTTGATATATCAACTATAAATACGCAGCTCGTGATGACACAGAGAAAGCAGTAATTGAGGAGCAAAGAGAACAATCTAAAAATAGTCCGCATTCGCATACGGCAATATCCTGCCAGCATCTGCAGCGTAATACATTTGAGAGAGAGAGAGAGAGAGATCGGTTCATTTTTGTGGTTTCTATATGAATGACTCCAAGTCAAAAGGAATCATTCATTCCTGTCACTCAGGAGAAATCCTCTTCAAAGCAAACTAGTTTAAAAGAAAGAGAAAGTAACTATATTTCAAAACAAAACCTCTCCTGCGCAGAAAAAGGTGAGCTTGCAGGGCAGGGATACTCACCCTGAGCTGTTGTTGTGACGGAGGCTGTGGCCAAGGCTGGAGGCGGGGGCTGCAGCGGAGCTGGCGGTATGGGCGGCAAGCGGCTGAGTGTTAGGTCCCCACTGGCTAAGGGTCATGCCTGGGGTGCTGAGAAAACCTGGGTGGCCATCCAGGGTCTGTGATGAAGCTGGGCCTGCCTGATTGCGCTCTCTGTCCCGGTCTTTTAGCGCTGGGGAGGAAAGACGAGAGAAAAATGAAGGGAGGTAACGGGAGGGGACGGAGGAGGAGGAACGTGAGGATAAGCGAGGGGAGGAAAGAAAGAAAGGAGGCGATGACCAGTGGAGAGGGGAAGGCGACGAAGAGGCGCACGGGTGCTCGTCTGACTCCTGTCCGTATCGACCACAGTGCTTTTTCAGCCAGGATCGAGGCAGGGATCGAAAGAACCGGCAGGTGATCAGGTCGCGGTGCATCAACACTCGCATGCCCGCACGGCCAGAGAGACCCCACCATGAGGCGGAGGAAGAGGAAAACGGTTTCGTAAATCTGGAGTGCGCTTTGGAGGCCCTGGTAGGCTGGCTGGCGCCTTCGGGAATGGCTAACTCCATTGCAAATGTCTCAGTCCAAAAGGAGGAGTGAAATAATCCAAACTCAAAGTGGGCTTTAATAGTCCCCGTCGCAATCCCAGGAGATATTACAGCGCGAGGAGTGGGCAGCGTGCTGTCACTGGCGTGAAGCAGCAGAAGCAGAACCCTAACCCGCCCAGGTCTTGTGGCAACTTCTGGAAAGGTGCACGCCCTTTTATATTCCTCGCACTTTCTGATTCTCGATCTTTCCTCACTTATTGCGTCCGTTCCCTGTCTGCCCGACCACCTGCTCAAGCTACTGATTGGCCAGCGCAGGATGTGAGGAGAAAGCAGGTGTGACGGGACTCCAGCTGTTCAAAACAGAATAACAACTGCTCCAGGAGATTGAGTTAAGCTGCTGCTGCCCCTCATGTCTCCTGTGGATTTGATCATACGCAAGAACCAGCTAAAGGTTACAATTAGCACAAAAAAAAGACACGCTGCGCGTTTCTTCTGAGGCTAATCACTTTAATAAGTGAAATAACCTTTAATCTATCCTTTTACAAAAGAAGTAAAATAATATCGTTGTGAAGAATCTGACAAAGTCTTTGAAATTAACAACATGCAAAGACCTGATTGTGCACATTACTAAATCTATGGATTTGGATAAGAACTGAAGCAGAAGTAAAACACCTGGCTGTTCTCAGCAAGAATTAATCATCACCTTTTCCTACAGTCACATGGGACCCCCCCCACCACACACACACACACACACACACACACACACACAGTGTGCAGGCACTAGGGAGACACACGCACACCATTATGAACCACATATCTACAACATATACACACAGTAAGAAAAAGATTACAAAGTAGAGAGATCTTTAATCCTCTGCAAGCCACCAGAGAGGCAACCGGCTCGCTTTAATTTGACACAAAGGAACCAAAGCTGCCTTCTTATCCGTGAAAATCCATCAAGTCCAGGGACTTCAAATGAGACAGTGTATATTCTTTTTGTGAGTTTGTGCTCGTCGCTGGACAAACAACGAGGGCCCCATTTCTAAGTGTATGTACAACTTTATACATTCTGTATATCGCCTTCATTATTATCTTGTCATTTATTGCTTTGCTTGTTCATATTGTATATACTGTTTTGTTTATTTTGGAGTACAGGGTATTTTATATTTTGAATTGAATATATGTTCTTTTTTTATTCATATCTTTATATTTCAATGGAGCACCTGTAAGAAAGCCTCGGGATTAATAAAGTATTTCAGGTTCTGATTCAATCAAGCGTCTTTTTCTGAATTGTTATGTTGTGTTAAAGACAAGTATCCATATTGGCAAATATGCAAATAGCAGTTGATACCAATATATCTGTAACAGTCCAATATGGGCCAGTAAAATGTGCTCCTGCACGCTCTCCTTACCAAGGTGTGGAGATCCCGATGAGGCAGTCTTCAGTAGAGAGTCTCTCTGTGTGGGAAAAGACAGAAAGACAGACAGCGTTTTTTTCCAAGAGGCTCCTCACATGGTTTTATCAGCTGAGTGACAGATCACAAAACGTACTTTCTTTACAGGACAGGACTGCTCACATGGCCAAGGACTTTGCTTAAGCACCAAAGGTCAATCTCAGGCAGATTCATATTCACAAGCGGACATAGGTATGCAGTCTTCAGACAGAGCTGTCTTGAAAGCCCGGGCCCCAAAGAGCGCTAAAAGCTCTCTGCCAAATGCGGAACTATGCTCCTCTGTGGAACGGCTACAGAAGCTGACGCTGGGCAGATGACTCACCTGCCAATCATATGCACCGTCTTAAAAATGTTACGAGGAAGGATAAAAGCACTGGATACGTGGTGAAATCACCGGATCAAGTAAAGAAGAAATCCAAATTTAGCGGTCATTGACTTTGAAATCTTTCTCCTCATGTAGAGTTACAGTAGTGCCACAACAATAAAAGGGCTAAAGCTGCCCCATAGATTATGCAACTATATAAATAATTCAGAGAAATCTAAAGCACGATTGCACTACTTGTTGATTTCGTTATACCGATCGAGCGTCCGACCATGTGCACGCCGACATATGCAAAATAACGGAAGGCAGTCCCGGTGCTACGGCGACTTTGCTGCGGCCTCGGTAGCCTCCTGTTTTTCTACACTCCAGCGTTGCGTTTACCTTATTCTTGCCGCTGGTGCAGTCACCCAGCAGAGACCTGCAGCTCTTGTGGACGTTCACAGCACAATCTGAAAGACAGCAGGACAGGAACACAGAGTTGTATCAGTCTTGCGAGACCGGCTGTATATGGAGTGGACAGGACAGACGCAACGGGCTTTTGGGTTGAATGCGAATGGGAGAGCAGTGAAACAGTAAACCAAGTTTGAGATCTCAACACCAATCTGAGAGCTGCTGAAGGCAGCGTTCAAAGTAAAAGGCTGGGATTCGAAAGAAGACACTGAAACTAAAGCCCGGTGGCAGAGATGCACGTTTTGGGTGCTCAAAGTGAGAGCGTGGTGCAGCAGTAGCTCTGGCTTCTGTTTGTTTACAAACACACGATACAGAGTCCCGCTCTCAGCGGCGCGCCTCACCCGTTTCTCCCTGTAAGGAAAACTAGGTTTGTTGACAGGTGTGGATGGAGGGACTGATTGCATCTCAGTTGATTAAACACAGACACAGATCGGAGTCAGAGATGTTTTGGAAAAAGTCGTCAATAAACCCACCCCTCCTTGTCATATTCATTTACTGGAAAGACGGGAGGGAAAAAAATAAACACTGGTAAAACAAAACAGGTCAATCCTTCAGCCTGGCTACATACTGTGTAAGGTCAGCACCAGAAGCCTTTACCCGAGGGACCAGGCTGTCCAAACAAATGAAGTCCTCGCTGTGCAAAAACTTATCGCAACCTGGCCAGCTAAAACTTGGCTGCCACGGACAAGAAACGCATGGCCTTTAATGCAAAACGCACGCAGATGTGCACAAGTAAAAAAAAAACTAAAAACGAGAGCGGTCGTCAGACACCAGAATGATGGATTTCTGATGTTTTGCAGTGGGCGCCACCACAGAGAAACTAACCAACAAATCAAGAGATGCATTCAAAGTCACATGTGCTGCTACTCTGATTCTAGGGAGGGGATGCGTTCTCCCCATGTTATCTTATGGGATCAGGCTTGAATCAACAGGGCACCGCATAGCAACGGGGCGGATTCTTCCAGGGAAACGTTACCTCATGCGCCAGGGCGCCTCAGCGCTGCTTCTCATCACACGGCCTGCAAACACTGACCCGTTCAAATACATTTGATTCACGGGGGTTTACCAAGAATACGGCATAGACTCGAGTTCGACACGAGTGACTCGCTTCCTCATACGACAGCTGTCGTGATGAAGTGAGCTAACGCCGTCAAATTCCAGGAAGTGTGGGTGAAACTGTAGGCGGCGTTGCAAGAGCCGCCACGGTTGCCACGCTGTATGTATATTTTACATTGGTGACGAACGTTCACCGTGTGGGTGTTGAGACGCCGGTTGTGATAGGTCGGTAGGTAAAACCTCAAAAATCCATATGGATACAAATGTATAGACAAGGGCGGGAATACAATCTCAAACGTGAGCATGAACTACTTAAGGCGAGTGATCACAGTGAACGCAGCCGCTTTAAAACCCAACTCATGTTGCATGGGCCAAGAGGCGATTGTTTGAACCTTGTCGACAGAGGCTCTGCTTTTGTCCACGACGCGGCGTAAACAGGACCTGCACTGGCAACTTCCACTAACTGCTGTACGGCTTACTGTAAAAACAGTACAAAACCTTTTGTGCGCTGTTACAATGAACACAATAAGAAGAGGAAAAAAAAAAACAAAACAAAAAAATCCTTCCTCTCCAGTAAAAGCACGACACGCTGAGAAAAATCATCGTTTGCGCGGTCAAAAAAAAAAAAGAACAGACGCGCACGTTATGAGAATCCATAATATGAAATGGTTTTAGTATGAGCTATCATCTTTTACATTCAAGGGCGAGTCCTAACCAATCTATTATTTCCACTTCATTCACAACCTCTGAGCTGCCCCTCCTCTGTCTCCCTCTCTCTGCTAATAAATGAACAATTGCTGGCTAAGCTGAAGGAAAAGAAAACAGAAACTGGCTTCTGAATAATCTCCGCCAGCAGTGCTGCGTCTCTCTTTGAGTTGGGTCCAGCAGTGCTGAACTAATGCAGATAGAGAGCAGGGCAACGCATGCCCAGAGGCGCAAAGCGCGAACAACACCTTTTTAGATCTCGTTGCTTCAGTTTCGACAATCCTCTTGAAATTGCGCTCGGTTTTGAAACCAGACACGAGAGGGTTTGGGGTTTTCTTTTTCCTTTCGTGGAAGAAATGGGCACTGAAGGCGGCAAGTCAACAAACTCATGAGCAGATGTGGCGGCCAAACCCGGAGGTACTTTTCCACCTCGCTCCAACTGACGTGCAAAATTCCTCTTTCTCTGCCCGCCTGGCTCGTCCAGACAAAAAGACAAAAATTAAGACAGATGTCAGTCAATGTCTAATTAAGTCCTCCAGGGTACATCTTCTAACCATTTGCAACAGTGCTTCAACACACTGACTGGGCCAGGCTGGGAAACGCGTTCCTTGGAACGGGAAAAAGCGAGGAAGACTCAGCAGATTTGCAGATGTGGATGAGATAAAAAGCTGAGTCATTGCAGCATCACCTCAATTAACTGGTGAGGAATTCAGAAGTAAGCTATTTCCATTCGGGAATGTGCAGTTGAGGCGATTATACTCAAAATGCACTCGAAAGAATCTCTTGAACAAATGTAAAAAAAAAAAAAAAAAAAAATCTCCCAAGATAAGAGAGAACACAGTGTTGTCTGTTTGTTGATATCACAGAGCTTATCAGAAATAGCTCATTGCAGCTGCAGACCACCGCGACGTTGGGCAGGAGCACAGTGTGCGATGCCCGCGGAGAAAAGAAACTGATGCTGCGCTAGAAAATGAGCCAGAGGCAGTTACAGGGCTTCGACACCAGGCCCGAGTGTCGGGTCACTGCGATTTACGCGAGTGCCGATCCACGCTACGCTCAGCACCCATCGAAAAACCGCCACCGCCACACCCAACATCTGCTGACTCTGGAAGCTGCCGTATCGCACAAGAAGCACCCTTGCGGTGTACGGCGCACACTTCCGTCAGTCGCTCAGTTAACTAGAAATACAAATGAGCTCGAGGTTGCCACTGTGATCATCAGTAGGAGATTTTCTGACGCTCTAACTGGAGACCACAGAAAAAAAAGAAGCGAACCAACAAATCAACAGACATGGGGGGGGGGGTTGTGGTTTTCCAATGCGGTTTTCAACATTTTGTTTAGAATCAATTATCTGTTATTGCTATACATTATTTGCAGCATGCTAAAACAATTTGACATCAAACTGAACCAAAAGGTTTAAAATCACGCAGGTTAGTGCACACGTGCAGCGGTAACTATGAGCTGTGGATCTGATTTTTGGTAACGTGGCGCTCCACTGCACATGACAGGATGTTGAGATGATGAGTTTGAAACAGCACGTCTCCTCTGCTCATAAACCAAGCTCTTGAACAGTCTCACTTTAGCTCGTGCTGTGCCACCATGTTGAAAATGTTCAGAATGCAGGTTCATTTCCCGTGGTTTCCTTTTTACTTCTCTTGGTACAGAGAGTAACCATGATGATACCACATGCCCCCTGTCACCCTCACCCTTTCTTCCCCCCACAGCAGCCAAAAACTGACACCCACTGCTTCCTGCGTCCGTGCCTGCATGCATATGTGCATAAGAAGTTACTTAATCCATGAGACAATGGGGACAAAAACATCAACACTTGGGGCACACTCTGAAGCAGTCGTCCAAACCATGACATCATCCTGGGAAAGAGGAGTAACTGGGGCTCAGGGAGCTGTACACGCAATGAAGCACAACATCTCGACAGTTCACATTTCTCACCCGGAAGGAAAAAGCAATGTGAACATGCCAGCTTGGAGTCCTGGAAACAATGACAGGCATTTTTGGAGAAAATAACTGGCAGGTTAATGGATAGCAGATAGAGTTGCAGCCCTGCCACCATATGATGAATCACAAGATTTATTGTTTTAATCCCTCACATCACTGCAGATTAATCTTGTGACTGATCAGGCCGACAGATAGCACAAAAAGTAGATAACATTTAAAGAGGCTAAAAACTACTGAGAGGCACTCCGAGGAGACGCGGAGGCAAGTAAAAAAACTTAGATCTGGTCAAAAGTAGATGCTGGAAGGCAAAGCAGTGGTGCATGGAGAGGTGGTGTTGGACCCTGAGTCAGTGGAGTGGGTTGTTATGCACTGGCAGACCTGCCAAGCACAATTAGCACCATGTGATCCGGTCAAAGAGAAAACTCAGTCAGAACGGAGAGGTAAGCGCAGTGAGGGGACAGCCCGGGCCCGCTCCTGTTGCCTGATGCGAATAATTCCTCAGAGGGCATCACCTGCCCCCTGAGGAATGACAAGAATTTGACGCTCAGGAATAACACCATTTAACACATCTAGGATCGTGGACTTTCATAATACCGAGCCAGTTAACTTTAACTGGATGGGAACACAACAAACACAAGATGCTGTTTAACACAGAGGGGTGCATCTCGCCATCCAACTTTATCTGTGAATATTGTTAGTCGTAATAACCCCCGACTTTCCCCACCACATTCGAGGCACATTAGAAGAAACACGTGGCCAGGCAAATAACGTTTTAACGTCAGAAGTCGAGTAAATAAACTGGGAAGCTAATGTTAGCTACGTTAGCAATCACCTGTTGAGCCTCGTACAGCGTATGCAGCCAAGCGACACACGCAAACTCCTCAAAGAGCACAGAAACTGTGAAACTGAAGGGAAGCTGCGCGACATTCAGCCAGGAGGACGACCAGCGCTGCAGTGGCTGCGCGTTCCTTCTAATCAACAAGCACTCGCAGCTGATTAAAGGCAACCGCTTACCCAACTAACCTTGTTTTTCAAACAGAGGCGGCTGTGGTCAGGCTAGCGAGGCTAGCGTTAAGTGGCTAACAGCTAGTCGGGCTAAGTGTTGGGGTTTAACTGGCACCAAAGCTAAAACTGGACCCGTTTGCGATCAATTAAAGACACCAGAAACTTTGGAAGTGTGTTTCCCCTTTTCATACGTTGACTCAAAGACGAAAAATACATTTTCAGAAGACAAACGCGAGGAATTCTTGGTTGGCTATTATTAGCATTTAGCCGTACTAGCTAGCGGCCAGAGTGCCCGAAAAGTCCCATTGAGCGAAACAACGGGAGTTATCCACCTGATCCCGCTTCAGACCATCGCTACAGTAGCTGCCGCTTACCGTTCCAGCGAGACCCGGGTTTGTCTGAGTCAGCTGCATCCAGGGGGAAGTCTAGTCTGACCGTGAGCTAGTTAAATCAGTTCGGCCACTGAAGATCATTTGCCAACATGTATGCCACATTCTCGGTTTTGTCCAGTTTTGTGTCCTACTCTGCGCTGGGAACAATCTCTGGCACACAAACGACGCATTCCACAGACTGATTCTCGGCTGAATCCCCACAGGGCTTGGTTCAAATTAAAGGGACACTCACTTGTTTTCTCACGCCTCTCTCTGTGTGCATGTGTATACACTATCAACACAACAAGTGTCAACATTTGGAATTTGTGACTTTGTGGGTAATGCATGGGGAGTTGTCCCAGAGTTTGATAAACGTGTTAGTTTTTTGCTTCGTGTCTAAAAACAAGCAGCTGGCGTCTTAATCAAACTGGATCTCTGGTGTCATGTTTCTTTAATTGTTTAATTGTTAATTGTTTTCTTTTTAATTAGCATACTGTTTAAAACGAGCATACATTATATGCCCTTCTGCTAGAGTATAAATGTTATAATTATTTGTATTATGGCCTTTTGTCTCCCACAGAGCAGAAAAAGCAAGGGAACTTGTGAAGTTACAGCCATGAAATAATGAAGTGGAAGTGCAGAATGACTAACTCCGCTCCTCACACTCCTGCAACTTACTGCCTGCCTACTTCTAGGAAAATTAAATGGCACTGTCATTGAGAACAGTTCTGTTTCCTCATTGGAAACTTACTTTTGCGACGTGACCAGCAGACCACATGGTTTATGAGAAGGCGGCCAAATTACAGTAATCTAAACAAAAGGGTCCACGGATATCAGCCTGGCTGTGTTGTGTGACAATAAAAAAGGAATTACCCTGTGGGAATCAGTTACCATTAGTATCACTTTTACAATTACATTTATCCACCTTAATGCGGTCTGTGCAAGATCTGCCTTACCCCGCAGGTTCAATCTGCAAAAGAATAATATTTTAATTTTTAATGTTTAAGTATGAAAGAAAAGTATGTATAAACTACCTATACAAACAGCTAAAATTCTCATTCTTTAAATTTGATGTCACCTTATAATTCTTTGAATCAGTGCAGCAAAGCAGAATGGAAATGCTTAATTAACATATTGACTAATATTGCATTTTGAAAAAAACCTTTAACATTATTATATGTTTAGCTGTGGTAAAGGAATTGTTCAATTGTACTTTAGCAAAACCACATCACCACATCTATTATTAAAAGCTAAGTTACTATTAATAACACAACCAATTTATGTTAATTTCGAACAAACCTATTTGATTGCTTCAAACTCTCTTGGCCTACTTTCTCAAACTTGTACTTTTTCAGACTAAAAGGTATTCACACAATCACTCTCTACCATTAGTTTGTCACGCAACCTGAGCTCTTAGATCCTATTTCAAGAGAGATTTTCTACTGTACTCCATTCACCACTGCCTACAGTTTTACATCTTTCAGTGGGTATTACAGACTTATCAGCTGACCTGCAGACTGTATAGGAGTGATGCAACAGTGACCGAAAGAGGAACCGCCGGGCGTTGATATGTCCTGCACAGCTCGACTCCATGGACGGACACATAAAACTGTATTTGCCTCCACACAAAATAGGACCTACTCTCTCATTGAAAGAGTTCAGCCAAGACATAAAAGATACAGGCAATGTGAAGAACATTACAAGCCGAGGTAACAAAGTTCAGACCTGCTGTAGCCTCACCTAAACATCTGTCAGAGGATGGTGGTAATATATCAGATAACACATCTAAATAAGTGGGCTGGGTTGTGCAATGTGGGACACACGCAATAGTGATGCAGCGTGAGAAAGGGTACAAAGGGAGTAGCAGACATTAGTGTTTTGTATACAAATTCTTCACCATTTCAAATGCTGTTTGAGGAGAAACTGAAAGGAAACCATCTTCTTTTCAGCAGAAATGTGCAAAAGAAGTCAATATGATGGTTTGTGAAGTGAAAACTTGCTCTTTTAGGCTACACTGTGATTTGCCACTCAATAAATGTTGTTTATTAAAATATATTCCACATGTATTCCACCTAAAAACAATATTTGGTTGCTTCTTGACAAAATCATAAAAGTTTTTAGGAGTCATTACACTTTGTGGTTGTGTGACTGCATATGTTTGTGTAGGGTTGCCGAGTTTGGTTGAGTGCTCTAGTAACTGGGTGATTGAGCATGCATGTAGCCTTCATGGGTATAAATAGATGCAAGTTTGCGTATGAGCACAAGGCCTATGCACGTATGTGTCCTCCTGAGAACAAGCGTGCGTGCATGTGTGTGTGTGTGTGTGTGTGTGTGTGTGTTTACACATGTGGCTGGGGCGTTACTCACTCATGCACTGCAGGCCATGCTTTTTCTGCAGAGTCTTGCTGCACAGTGAGCAGGTGGCACAGCTGGAAAAAGCACCTGGCACCAAACAATGCCCATTGCTGCTGCTGCTGCTGCTGCACACTTTCTCTTTGGCTTCCCTCTCCTTCTCCTTTCCCTTCTCTTTTTGCTGCTCTTTCTCTCGGTTCTTACCCTGCAGGAGGAGCAAGAAAAGCAAACACAGCGGGAGGTTTTTATGTGCAAATTCGTGTGCTTGCTTTCACTGCGGCACATACTGCATTGCTGGATATGACGTCACATATCCACGTCAAGAGGCAGGATATGTAACAGGGTTTGTATAAGTAGATTAGGGCATGGTGGGTTCAGCCACATGCACAACAGTAAACTCTTCACACCTCAGGATTTGGTCTGTGTAACATTAGAAAATACAGCAGAGGGCAGCCACTGGAATCACTTTTCTGCAATCGACATTAAAATGTGACAGAGCACTTTGTCCCATGATTCTTAGCTCTTACAGAAAACTGTAATTTTTATTATGTTACATATTTATTGCCATTTTATAACACTTTACTTTTTCCATTTTAACTACAATTTACACAGTGCGATGTCTCAGTGTACAGTGAAAATTGAAGCATAGAACAAATAAATAAACTCTGAGAATCATGGAATCTTGAATCTGAATCATGCAGCAGCCAAACACATTTGTGATGTTGAACTAATTCAAAGTGACAACATATACACCATTTGTCTGTGCTATGGGTTTACCTTATCTTTATTGAAGGAGCCAGTCATCCTGTTCCTCAGAGAGCTAAGAGTCCTCTTCACCTTGGTGCCTTTCTCGATCTTCTCTGTTCGATCCTCTTCTCCATCATTTCTAGTAGAATTGGCAGTGAATTCAATGCACCAAAAAATAAAAAGAATAGCAACATACAAAAACATAAGGCCATTTCTATGTATTGGAAATGGGTTCTTTTATTATCTGCCAGAATTTAATCATCACCAGTCATTTCCAGTAGCAGTGATGAAGAAAACTGACAGGATTGTTTCCATTAAAGGAAACTGCATAACTGCCAAGAGCAGCTTTCACTGTAATGACACTTCATGTTTCAGCCTGTATGCTTTTGACTCTTTAAAGATTGGTAATATAGCACCTCTACACAAATGGCCAAGATACAGCAACCAATTAAAGATCTCTTAACATTTATGTCCATACATATGAACATTTCTGTAGCTTCAGTGACAAGAGAGCAACGATATGGACAGTACTTACTCGTTAGAGAGGAACTCGTACCAAGTGACTGAATCTTTGGTGTTGGATCTGTTGTTCCTCTGCTTTGCTCTGTGACAGGCAATGGGATGATTTTAATGCAGAGGAAAACCAATCAAACTGGCCCAAATATTAGTACTAAGAATTTAAACTTTTTAAGACAATGTGGAGAAACACTGTAATAAGAGACTGTTATTACATTGCAACTGCATTGAGTTGAGGAGAAGAAAGTATAAGATAGTCTGAGAGTACAAGATAGTTGAGCCAACAGTAAACCCTTAACAGACTTAAAAGACCTAGGTGTCCCTAGATTTCAGTGTCCAGTGAGTACAACTTCAACTGAAGATTTTTCAAAATAAAAAAAATGTCTCCTCCTCCACAGACTGCGACGTACGTAATACAATGTGTACACAAACAAACACCCATGCAGTGCAGTGCTCCTCTCAGTCGTAACATTGCCTACCCTGCTGCTGTTGTTTTGAAGACCGATTTGACGTTTGAACAGTAGCAGAAGCAAGCGGTCCTCCCTCTCCTGTTTACTTACCCATGGTACAGCTTTAGCTCCTGCAGAACTTTCTGTACCATCAGCCTAAGATAAACAACACACTGAGGCTGAGTGAGGGCTGTGAGAGGAGAGGAGAGAGTGAAACTGCTAGAGCTGGGTGTCAGGCTGTGATTTAGAGAAGAATCCTCCCTTGTCTGCTCTGTCAACACAATCACCAGGCACACTCACAGTCACATTAGCACACATATACCATAACCGGCCCCATGCACATGCATACACACATACACACCCACAAACACATGCACCAAGGGGCCATCTAAGGAGCTGGTTGGGAGGACTGTGGGAGGAGGAGGTTGCAGACATGTGACATGGAGCAGAAATGTCAGGAGGAAATGGGAAACCTCTCCCCCCTCCGTTATGTGGGAGCTCGATAGCTGTACCAGACTATAACAATTTACAGCTACAGAACAGTGTGTGCATTGCTGTACCGCACCATTTGAAGGCTACAGGTAGAGTTTACACCAGTTGCCTCCTGTGAGACAAACCAGAGGAGTTTCCTTTTTCTTACAAGCATCATTAAACCTAAATTAACTGCCAGTCAGTTCCGCCACATATTACAAGTCAGAGAGGGCTCTGTAATCTAACTCCATATGGCAGACGTAACTGATGATGGTGCAAGCTTACATGTGGCTCTGTCCTTCGGTGGAATGTAGGTTTTCATCAGGGTCAAGCTCCTCTGGTGCACGAGAGGAAGACAAAAAAGGTAAAGTATGATGAAAACAGCTGCTTGTTGAGTGTAAAACACATAAACTAACATGTCCATTCTTCATGAACAAACAGTCGGCCCTCACCTCCCGCTGCCCTAGCTGCCTGTTTGGATGTCTGCACAACACAAGAAATGTGTGCAGCATGGGAGCATTCATCTGTGGCCAGGATCTCTGAGCAGGAATACAGATATCCAACAGGCACACCACTGGCCTGAAAACATTAAAGAATACACACACGTGTACATCACATGCACATTTGATCTATTTTACCTCCCCTGTCTAGACAACTTTATGGTGATAACTTTAAGTTAGACTAGATTTTATTCGTTGACAATTTACAATTAGTAATTTTTGGTCATTTTTTGTTATTCAATTCAAGTTATTTTTCTGCAGGTTGTCACGACATAGCAAATGATGTATGTTTAAAGTCTCAGTGCTATTGGTTTTTGTTACTTACACGGCATACGCATCAGCCTTAATCCCATAAAAGATCAGTCTGGCAGTATTCTACAGTTTTTGTATTTGTCAGAAAACCTCTGTGCAGCCAAAGCTTGATAACAAATGTGTAGAAAATCTCTAGACAATGCCACTACTCCTTATTACCATGCAAGTGACCTGGGCTCCAGGACAAGGGACCTTCAGCTTGGGTCCATTTTTCTTCTCCCCAGGACAGGCCATGCAATTGAAGGCCTGCTGCTGGTTACACTGGAAGAGATTATTCTGTCTTTCCTCGTCATCATCCTGTCTCTCTCCATCGCTGTCCATGGCCATTGTATCCAGACTCAGCCTGATGGCACAGCACAGCAACAAACACACAAGAGAAGGGGGTTAACCAGCTCAGAAATATATCTACAAACCAAACAAAATGTTTGAGCGAGAGACTCTAAATACCTGTACTTATTTTTGTGCTCTTTTTCAGGTTTATTTCTCATAATGTATTTTGGTGCACTGTTCATGTCCAAACCTCAAAGTGGTCTTGACAGCTTTATTTTAGAAGTAGTGAGAGAAAAACCAACTATACCACCAGAAACTATTAAGTAGCACAGTGAGTTTTAAAGTGAGTCATGCTGGTCGATAGTAAAGTAAAAGTTACATTTCTTTTATGAAGTAGACTCATAGCAAGTATTTAAGATTAGGGGTTATTAAAAACCCAATAATGGCATTCCCATTATTTTTCCTCTTCATCCAAAAGTGTTTCCTTCATAATTTCTTCTTTAACAGCTATTCATCCATCTATCATCCATCAGTCATCCATCCATCTTACCTTCTCCCCAAGTTAATGGGGGACACAGGGACACCCCAACTGTGCCTTCGAGATGTTGACATGGATCTAACTAGGATTGGAAAGCTGTCCTCATCTGGCTCGCCATCAAAATCCATTGTGATTGGCTCCTTCACATCCTCTGATTCTGTTACTTCTTTTGCTGTTTCCATTGATCCCAATAGTCCATTCAGAGTTACTGCCAAACTAAACCCCACTGCAGGGTCTGAGGAGTCACCGTTGTCAATGATACAACCTGGTATTAACTTTGGACTCAGCTGTGTAACCACAATGCTGGGTTCAGCCGCAGGCTGTATATTGCAAGGCGGTGATGGAGCATTGACCTGAGGGGAGAGTGCAGCCAGAGAAGTCTGTACAGGTAGGTTGACGGCGGGAGCGTCTGTGTTTAAAGACACCTGATGGCCAACATTTAGGGGTTTGCCCTCTGGGACTGTAGTTTCTGTGGAGGCAGTAGACTGCGAGGCCAGTATCCCCTCCTCCAAGTCTTTGAAGTACTCAGAGCCTCTTAGAGAGGAGCTGAGGCCCGACAGGTCCTCCACACTGCTGCCCACATCTACACCAGGGCAGTCGTAGTCACTGACTTCTGAACATGCATCCTGCAAGTCAGCGAAGGGGCCAAGGAAGCAAAATGGAGTCATGGAAAGTATTTTAAAAAGGGGAGAGAGAGACAAAAAAGATAAGAAGAAGATAGACATGGAGAAAAACATCAAGATAAACAAGATATTCTGAATATCGGCCACAATTCAAAATCCAAGTAACAAGACTAGTCTGCAGCCATGCAGCTTGTGGTTCTGTGATGCTGTACTTGCACAGACATATTTTGAACCAAAACTCACTTGCACTATCACGGTTGACAGACAGGGAGCTTTACCTGGTCGTCACTGGTATTACCAAAGAAGATATCCTCAGCGATAGAGTCAGGAGATAGTGAGGAGGTAGATCCTTTTCCACTGGGAGCAGGGGGCTGGACACTGAGTTGAGTACTCAGAGGCCCACAGGGCTGACTGCATGGCTTGCACTCTGATGCTGAAAGATAACGGATGTGATGTTTGTGAGTTACAAACATTTCCTAAAGACATAATAAACTCACTATAAGGAGTAAAGGAACTCAAAAAGGGAAGACGTGGCTGGTTTCAACAGCTGCACGACACCTGCATATTCAATTTAAGGGATTTTTCTGTATGATGGAGGAAAAAGCTCAGTAACAACCCCTGCTGCAGCCTTTCACAGAAAGCTCCTTTACATTTCCATTGCATAAACAGATTCCATGATTCACATGATGCCACAAACCACCGTCACCACTGGCAACTGCTTAGTGGGCCAGCATTAGTCTCCATGTCAGTGGCGGAGAGACTACATTATTCCCTCACTTTCAGTGGCCTGAGAAGCTGCTCGTCCTCAGTAAATAATGTAATATACAATAGAAAGTACATGCTGTGTGAAAGGGAACAGTACAGAGGCAAACTAAGTCACACATATTTGCGGTTGAAAAAGTATATAATTGAAACATGTACATGTAACACATGTATTACATTATGAAAATAAATCTGTCAGTGTCTCGTGGTGTGTGTAAAGTCTGTAAAGGCGTCTGAGCACGTCATGTTCACTGTTTCAGCCACACCATGCCTATCGGAGGAGGACAGAGCCACAGTCAGGACAGGTTACATAATCCTTATTTCATAAGGGACGCTGTGAACTCGAGCCTTAGCTTAAGCCAGCCTGGCTCCATGGGGCCTGACTCACCTCTCTTTCAAAATACATTTGAACTATGTTTGTTTTCCCCAGTGAAGGTTACATTTCCTTACCTGAAAGGCGCAAACAGGTATTCTGTAAAACAGACCCCTTTCACATTAAACGTAGTCATCTTACACATTGTTAATATAAGAACATTAATAAGAGCATCTTTGAAGACTGAAAAACAATTATAATCCATCATGCCAACTGCATTACAATGAATTATGGGCATATTCTATATGCTCATGTTGCTGCAACTACCCTAACCACTGGACGTTATCCAACCTATCACCGTGAGTTACATGAAAAGCTCAAATGGTCATCGCTGACATCTAAAGGCATCAGCAGAACTGCGTTTTCAACTCCGAGGCCTTGCTCGCTGCAGCAAGTTGCCAAGATATTTAACATACTTAGCTGGGCTCAAAGCTTACATCTGTTACATGTGACACATCACAGATACATTTTCTTTAAAAACTCCTTGCACTGATTCCACACAAGTGACCAAAACTGTTGTTTTGTGTGACTCACTGTTTTTGATCCAATTTGATCTTTTTGTATACATGTATTGTGTTGTATATATTTACTATAGCCATTGAGTAAGTTTGGAATAAAAAAAACCACCACCACCAACAACAACAACAAAAAAATGGAATAAGTCAAGCTTGATCCAGGCACTGAGAGACTCATCTGTTGAGCTTGCTGACAAGTTACTGGCAAGTGACGACTTTTTCAGGAAGGAATTTCATGTGGTGTCGTACAGAGAGGCCACATTTCAGAGTCCTGTACCATGTCCTGCTATAAACCAGTAGCATCCATTCCCGTTTTCAGAAAGACAACCAGAGATGCTCTCAAATAAACACACAGACAGACACGCAGTAGATCTATTTTTTATATTACTAAATCACTGGCTGAGGCTATGGAGATGGCAGCGTCCCCACTGGAGGGAGAATTTGTTTGTGTCCAAATCCCACTTGTGTTAAGTGTAAACTTAAGACACTGCTGCAGCGTCTGCACTGATGCTGTCATGTAGAGCCACTGTAGCCTTTTATGGTTGGCCTCTCCTATCTGCTAATACATCACAGCAACATGAAATATCAGTGAGTCTGTGAGTGTGTGTGTGTGCCTGCTCAGGTGTGTGTGTCTGCCTAACTATTTTGTCACTGTCATAATCAGCTGGTTTCCCAGCGGTTTGGCTCCACTGAACAAAGGGAGGTCTGCTGCTAAAGCTAATGAATACACTCAATTAAATAAATGACTTAACTACCTTGCTTCAAACTCTTTCAATTAATTTATCAGTATTGTACTTTATATTGAAACTCTTTTGTCACTACATTGTAATTCCGCTGCTGACAGACATTTCGTGTCTCAAGATCATAGAAGAGGGGTGTCTCTTCTAAGGTAAGGTAAAGTAAAAGCATGTCAGTGTGGATTGCTCTTTGAAAAGTTTTTCGTTTTAAGTAAATGCTCAAGTTATGCAGGATTTTCTCATTTTCTGCCTCTAAATTATTAAAGAGGGATTATAATCTTGTTAAAACTGAAGAATGTTTAACAAATTAAACACAACTTTAAATCTACATAAATAGTTCTATATAATATGTACTTTTTATATAGAATGGTGTATGAGAAATGTATTTAAATAATGTATACAAATGACAAGCCTGTGCATGACAGCATGTAGCACTTTCAGTGCATAGGGTTTTGAGGGGTCATGTGAAAAAGAGGATATGTTGAGAAAATGTGACAAGTAAATGAGGGCATCTGTTTGCCACACAGTTTACTATACATACACTAAGTACATTTGCAAAGGTACATGACAATCATAAGGGGAAGTTGGGTGTCGTATGACACGGTCAGTTGATTTTTCATAATACACATCATGAGTTATAACAAACCACAAAGATTTAGACACACTTACCTACGGCTCTGTTTTCAGTGAGACACTAGTACAATAAACACATTGCTCAGTGTAGTTGAGATCATACCGATGTGACACACATATACCGTACATACACAACACTGAGGCTAAATGCTACCGTCTACAGAAACCAAACGACTAAAAAAAACACAAATGTAACACATCTAAAATAAACACATTGTTCAGTGCTTCACTGCTTTGCCTCTGTGACAAAGTGTTTGGATTGAGGTCACGATGACCATTCAGTATCTGGACTGGCGTGCAGTTGTGAGTTTAGGTGTGCATGTATCTGCGTGTGCATGTGTGTGTAGGACAGATGTGTGTAGGTGAAAACAGAACACAGAGGCTGTTAGATGTGTGGTTGAAACACAGATCAAAACAACTGTCATCTCACAGATTCCTCTTTGATCAGAAATTACTTCTGTTTCACAAAGCCGAGCTGCAAAGGCACTGCATGACTGAAGCAAAATGGAAAGCATCCTACACAGCCTCTTCATGCCTACAATGTATACTCCTCTGAAGACAGCAGCATGGAAACAGTAAGCATGATATAATTCTCAGTTGTAGTTCTGTTATAGACAGTGTGCTATTAAAGAAAAATGAACAGAAAAATGTGAGTTGTTACATCTATGGCTTTTTTCTCACTGAACTTGTGTTTTCCTATTAGATATCTTAGAAAACTAAAAACACACCAGTGCTACACCAAGCCTCATTACAAAAACTCTAAAAATACTACAGTGGCAGCACTATAGACACTAAAGTATACCTTTCTAATACGTACTCAGAAGGGTGACACATTGGCAGATTGGCACATTCTCTTGTTACAAATGATTCACGAAACCTTTGCACTAAACTGTCGCCTGAAATCTGCAATCATCATTTACCACAAAACCCCAAACATGTCATAATGGTAAACAACAATTTCATGCAGAGAACTAAATGAGAGAAATGATGGAAAAGAGCCACAAGCCACCAAAAACATGCCTGCAACATCCTAAGGTCACGTCAACACCCTCCTATACTCTCTGTCCAGTTTTAACCTAAATGTAAAACCACACAATCCTCGTACCTCTCTTGAAGGACCATCTCTTCATCCAGAGTTTGGAGAAGGAGGGCCAGGAGTTGTTAAGAGGAGAGTCCGCCATAGGAGCAGTGAGTGGGGAGGCCAGCTGGAACTTGAGCACGCTCACACTGGAGCTCTGGCACCCAGCAAGCAGGAGGTTGGGGGGGTTGGGGTGGAGGGAGGAGAGTTGTGAGAGAGAGAGCTAGGAAGAGGAAGAGAGAGAGAGAGAGAGAGAGAGAGAGAGAGAGAGTCTAAGGCTGTGATTAGGAAGCTGCTGGTTGGGGATTACCTCTCCAAAGACTTCAGTGGAGAGAAAAAAAGAAAGAGCAGGAAAGGTAAAAAGGAAAAAAAAGGTGACAGTGGGAGGAGAGAAATGAAAAGAAGGAGGCACTTAAGATGAAGTCGTTTGCTTGTTGAAATTTTTTTTTAATTCTTAAAGAGAAACTATGAATTTCTTCAAGGCTTATTTGCTGGTTCAAGTCAGTTGTTTTACTTCGAAACCATCATCAGGAGCAGGTAACAATAACTCAAGTGGAAGGAGTGGAAGGAGGGAGTAACTCCAAATTAGCCAAAGTTCTATAAGAAAAATGTTTTTAATGTCTACTTTAAATTGTTTTAGGGAAACAAGGCAGAGAGAAAAAGAGAAGGAAGTATACGCAATGAAAGTTTAGGGCAATGATACATGCTGGGTGTTTTTTTTTTTCAATCCTGAGTCATGGGCAGATGAACTACTACATCTTCTGTTAACACACTGAAAGGATTTTACAAAAGTAAAATGCCAAAAGAAACTTGTGCATGTGCAGAAGATAACTGTTCAAGAGGCTGACACAGCTGTTGCAACCACTGTGCTTCATAATTTGCACAAGGGTAATCAAAGATGAGTGTCAAGTTCAGCTCACTGCACATTAAGTGGAAAAGTCTGCTGAGGTTCCCATGGGGGGGGGGGGGGGTGGGGGTGGGGGGGTGGAAATGTATCAGAAAAGTACCCCACATTTCAAGACAATGCAAAAACAACTGCAATGAAACTGCCGAGGAGAGAACTGCTTGAAACTCATAGAAGCACCAAATAAGACTCAGAACAGCAACAGAAAGTCTACTCACATTTGATGGCAGGTCACAGGTGGCGACAAAAGGGGAGTATGGGTTAAAAATCCCTCCGGCCTGATTGTGTTGTGCGAGAATGTCGGGCTCATCCGCACACAGAGTAGTGTGAAGACGGCAGCCAGCCACAGGCTCTCAGCCCTGCTTCCTCTTTCTTTTTGTCTCAGCCTGTGCAGCTGAGGACAAAGTGCAGTTGATTGGCCCACACATACAGCCTCACACATCACTCCCGCTGCTCTGAGACATGCTCTGACAGCTCACATGCTCTAGGGCAGCAAGGCACTGTGGTGCAACTAAAGTTTTGAAGCAAAGTCTTCTGTCGACAATGAGTGACCAGTTTTATAGACGATAAACCTTTGACTGTATTTACAGCTCAGATGGATTTCATCACACACCGATGCATTCGTGAGTGAGATGAAGAGTTGTCTCATGACTCTCATTAGTCAGTTCTGCATCCTCCATGTTGTGCAGCGTTACACTCCTCTGGGCAGGCTTGAGAAAAAAAGGTTAGGTGGAACGAACTGTGTTTGCAATGTTTTCAGTCAGGAGCATTAAACAGTATTATGTGATTATACAATATGATGTGACATGATTAACTATCACTGAATCATTGCACTATCATGGCACTGTCTTTTTGTAAAAGTTTTTGTTTACTTTATATTTTTATAGTTTTATTTGCACCATGGGTCCGAGAGGACCGTAATGTCAATTGTGCTGTATGTCCTGTAACTGTAGCATAACTGACAATAAAGCTGACTTTGACAGTAACTTCTGGAGAGTCACACTTCAGTGCATGCTGCACACTGCTTGTCACCTTCAACTTTTGAGCGTGTGAATGAACACTTGCGACTCACATTTAATAGGCTGGTGCCTAGAACTATGTAATGTACTACATACACTACAACAATGGTTTTGATTCATGAAAAACATTACAGTAACACCGGCCAGGCAGTATGTTGCTATCCTTAGTTTTGCAGTGATTCTGAACAGAAAAAACACAACATTCTGAGTAACTTGTGAGCTGTCCATTGAGAAGGAAATGAAGTGGAAACTAACCTGCAAGCTGATCATTTCAGCAGCAAGCAGTTAGAGGTCTGCAGCTGAACTATAACTGTGTGAAAAGTTTACAGTGTGTGATAAACAGTGATTGCTCTCTTTATATACAAACACACACAAGAAGTGAGAGAAGACACATATTCTCCAATAATTTTATTCATAATTTTAATATAAACAGTTAATTGTTGAATAATTTACACACAGCAAGATTTTTATTTTCATATCATTGCAACATTTTCTGTACATGTCACTACTTGACTCTCCTTTGAAAACATAGAAAAAATAAATTGTCAAGCGTTCATTTAGTCATGGCACATTATTGATCCTGTACAATATGCATGTATTTCTGGTGTGTGTGTTTGTGTGTGTACGTGTGTGTGTTCAACGTGTTGATATCCGATACATAAAGATAATGGCACATTTGGATCCAGTGTGAGGGATGAAGCGATCTCTGTGGGTTGCGGTTTTCGGCGTGGGGTGGCGGTTCAGACTGTACATACACACATATACACCTGCTGTCTGCGTACGCACCGATGTCTCAACATAATGTATACAACAACATATCCCAAAAATTAATACATCAGCATATTCATCGGCAACAAAAATGACATTAATAGAGAGGTATCCTGCAAAGACTACACACAGCATTCTGGGGACCACCAATGTGCACCGAGGAGAGAAAGAGACTTGAAGGACACACAGAGGAGGAGGAGGAGGAGCAGCGAGACATAGGAAGCTGTGATAAAGACTTCAACTGAGGACAACACAGACACAACTCCACTGACTGAAACAACGTGCAGCACAGGGAACAGGATAGAGACGAGTATAAGGTACTGGTGTGTAAACTGGAGCAGACCACTGGACCGACCGAGAAGTCAAGAAGAGGCCGCTTTTCCTCAGATTTGTCCTCTAACAAACAAACAGGGTCACCACCACCCCCACCGTCTCTCTGAAAAACAGTGGCGTTTCTCTCGCTCGTCAATAACACAAACGTGAACAGTTCCTCATCACACTACTGACAAGACAGTACTTGATTCATTAACAGCTGAAGGAGTTACTCATTTTATACTCATCCTTCCATGATGGGAAATGTTGACATTTTGGGAATAAAGCTTGTTCACTGTCTGGGCAGGGCCGCAGCCAGCGCATGGTTAGCTTAGCTCATATTAAAGACTGTGAAACAGGGAAACAGCTAGCCTGAGTCTGTCCCAAGTTAACAAAATAACCCAATAAAAAGAAGTAACTCAAAATTAATTAACATGTTGTATCTACTTTGTTTATTCTGTACAAAAAAGTAATCTTAAAAACAGAATTTTAAGGGTGGTTATGTGCCAGACTATTTCTTGACCAGTTGCCAGGCAACCAGCAGAGGACTCCAGCTAAAAAATGGTCTGCATACAATGCCCCATAAAATTGCAAATTAATGCTTTTACACTACTGTTTTTGGACGAATTAAACATATGAGATAAAGTGTCTTAATTAGGACATTTAAGAGGTGATGGTAAGAGGATTTCAACAACTGGTTAGCTGCTTCCCCCATGTTTTTGCTAAGCTAACTGGCTGCTGGCTGTAGCTTAATGTTTAGCAAAGAGGCACGAGAGTGGTAATGGATCTGAATCCAACTCTACTTCAGAAAGCAAATGAGCATTTATATTTCCTAAAGAATGTCGAGCTATTCCTCTAACACCTCCAGCTTTACAGTCTAA
The DNA here is from genome assembly GCA_016785225.1 of Psettodes erumei. Lineage (NCBI taxonomy): Eukaryota > Metazoa > Chordata > Actinopteri > Pleuronectiformes > Psettodidae > Psettodes > Psettodes erumei. The sequence continues at coordinate 49,106 of JAFBJZ010000107.1, forward strand.
ACTTAGGAACGCGTGGTCGTGGAACCACCAGTAAAGTTTTCTTTTTAGCTTATTCAGGATTGTATCGCTCATTTTCCTCTTCTTCAAAAGGATGTGCAGTGGTCTTTTCCAGTTTTTCACATAAAAAAACACACACACACTTTTGCAAACTAAAACACGCATCTCTTGTCAGAAACAGTTCCATATAACGACATCTGTGATCGGTGGCGTATCTGTGACATAAGAAAGGCTTTTAAGGGTGACACGTTGCTGTGGCCGGGTGGCGGGGTGGTGGTTCAAATGCATGACCGCTCGCTGGCCAACATTCAGAACTTGCATTGGATTAAGAGCAGGAGTTCGCTGCGAATCATTTCAGGCCACATACTGTTTATGTTTCATTGACACAGGGTTAAGCCCTCAGACTGGAGTGCTGCTCCTGTTAAATACATTGACAGACTTGACTCTGCTCTTTTCTGTGTAGTGGGTTGTGTCATGAACAAAAAAAAAAGAAAGAAAACAAACAAAAAAAAATATCTTTTAAAATTTAGAAAAAAGTTATATACACATTGATAACAATGTTAAATTCATAATGTACAAGAGTAGTAAAAGTTTACAGTCAGAAAAAGTAATTGTATTTGCCCTCCCTACTTTGGCTAACAAAAATAGAAATCAACATCTCTAAAATGTAATACTTTTTTCTTTTCTTTAAAACAAAACAATAATACATACAATGCTTTGTTCTCACCTTGCGCTGTGTTGCTAGCATGCTCTGTCCAACCACTTTTTAGGTCACCAGAGTTCAACAAAACAAACCTAAACTTCCCTAAAAATCAAGTGCTTTCGTTTTTTTCAGGAGCCAAGGTGATCTGCTGCTATTTACAGTTAAGAGCTTATCAATCAGGTTGTTTTTTTTTTTTTTTTTGTGAAAATCACGGAACAATTGAATGCATTTCAAAAGGAAATTACCGATTGTAATGCAGTCACTTGTTGCGAATCATGGGTTTTTGCATGTGCTTTGGGGCGCTGCTGTCAAAAGAGACCGATGAGAGGCAAAATCAGTAAACATGAAATCATCAAGCGATCCGCTGGTATAGATAATTCATTTTCCATGCAAAAAGCAGAGTAGAGCCACAAGTTCATTTTCTTTTTTTGGTAAAAATCACCAGTCATATAATCCCAAATTACAGTATTTTCTCACCCAGCAGTTCAAATGTTTTTTTCCCCTCTGCAGTTACAACTAAAGAAAACAGAAAGCACAAAAAAACATAATTCATGTTTCCATTTCATTTTTGGAGGTGGAAAATCCTCTTAAGTGATTGGTGGAGACACGTAAGTCAGTCAGTGGCAGTTCTGCAAGGGTGGGAGGTGGTGGTGAGGAGGAGACCGGGTGGGATGTTAGTCGGGTGGGACGTTAGTCTGAGCAAGGCACTATGGGTCGGGGCCCTGTTTGCTTTGCCAACCCTGACCTGCAATGCTCCCATCCAATCGCTAGAGAGCAGTCCAAACCACATCACATCAGAGAGAGTGAGCGGGGAGGATTCCTGATCATATTCAAAAAGTGGGGAGAAAACATTTTAGATTTACGAAAAGGGTGTTTGGGTTTTTGTTGTTGAAAACTTGTCCTTGGGCTTATCATCTCCATTTTGCTGTTTTTTTCTGTTGTTATTTTTTTTTTTTTTGCAAGGATGCTGAGAACTTGCGTTTCAGTCAGAGTAGATAAAAGGTAGGTAAGGTAGCTCTTCTTCCTCCTCATCCTCTTTATTCTCCACCCACAAAGCATCAGGCCGCCTCCCTGAGACGAAAAGTTACAATCTAGATTTCATGTCTGTTAATAGTTCGTATGGCACACAGGATTGTCCCAGTCCAACTTTTTTTTCCTTTGCAGATGGAGGAGAGGGGGTCCTCCTCCTTAAAACTTTTTAACCAGCCCAGATGTCAGTGTCCTAATCAGCCGCAACAAACCCAATCCATGGCATTGACATAAAATCAAGGTCATCTCTTGATATTATTCACAGTTGGAAAAAAAATATACATAAAAAACAAAAACAAACATCTGAACAGAGAAACAGACAAATGAACTGGGAACGACTGGAGGAGAAGTGCGATTTGAACGCTAACTGTTCTGACCACAAAGCTACCAACAGAAGAAGAAGAGCGGGGCTTTCTGCCAGACAAGAGGTTTAGTCTAGATGTGATTTTAAAAAAGTCTGAGGGTGCAAGGCTGAGCTTGGTTAGCCCCGGCTGCATGTAGTGTGATGGGGGATACGCACTGAGAGTCACAAGACCTGTCTTTCCTTTTGCTCATGCTAGTGTCACATCTCCAGAAACCAGTAGAGCTGCTACTACATACACTCCAGAGGGTTGGTGTACATGGAGATGGGGGAATACACGCAATAAAGCTTCACTGCTTCTTCCAGTGTCTGGGGGAAAACCTGTTGTGTGCACTTTACTGTACTGCACTGCAGTCATAATCAAAAGAACAGACTGCCCATAAAGCCAATTTACTGTCTGCCATTCCACATCCATCAAGCACTTGGGGTAAAAATATGAGTTATAATACTTAAATCTCATCAAGCTTGTTCTAGAGAGCTTAAAAAAAAGAGAGACCTAAAACGAAATCAAAACTTTTAAAAGAAAACACGGCCAAAATATGATGGGCACTGCTCCCAACAACATCTACATACCGCGGGAGTCTATAAAAACTTTCTCCCCTGGATGCAAGAAGAAGATGAAACTGAGAAAACAAAGAGGCAGAGGGATTTAATTACACCACAGTGGAAAGGAATTCATCAGCAGTGTTGGTAATGTACGACAGAAGTGATAGCGTTTGAAATGATGGGATACTGAGTGACTGACGGGGATGATTTAGGCTCTTTAGACTGATTCCTCCATATGCACTGAGGTAGACTCTGGTCAAACACAAAGACAACAACAATAATTAACTAACTAGCTAACTACCTAACTTACTAATTAGCACTCCTGCTGCTCACGACCAGCCGCTCCTCCTGTACAATAACAAACGAATCGCTCCACTCTCACAACGCCGTAAAAATGCTCGACTAAAAAGCTAACTGTGTTCTTCTTTAGACAATGACAATGATCATAATAAAATAAATATCTGGTATTTCAAAGATATGGGCACCATCTCAATTAAAAATTGCATATGCGTGTGAACACCACCACAAGATAAGCAACCTAGGTTCAAGGCGGAGACGAGAGCCGCGTCCCACTTCCACACTACATACAAACTCTGACTGGGTTTTGAGGATGTAGTGTGTTTATACTGGAAAATTAAGTACACTCAGAGATGTAAAGCACACTAACTGAAAACATTTCACTGTTTCAAATCAGAGCCGGGTATTTGTATGTAGTCTGGAGCTGTGATACAGCTAAGGTCCACCGTTTTACACACAACCGACAGTTTTTTTTTTTTTTGTTTTGTTTTTTTAAAATATCTTTTTATTCTGCTTTTACTTTCCAAACTATGTCACAGATTATTTACAAAGTAAAAAAAAACAGCCAAAATATCATAACTCCTCAGAATAACTAGCTGAAATTTACATCATAACCTCAGGCGCCTCTGAGTGCCAACGGCACAGACCCTGGCCAATCCACAGTGTCACCACTAAAGCACTGGGTGAACTTTAGTGTTCAAACCTAACGCTGGCAACTAAGCTGAAACCAAAAAAGAAAAATCAAGAAAAAATTGACCCAAAAAAATTGAAGCAAAGAACAGAGACACAAGCCTACCAACACACATGTAGGTACAGCTTTGATTTCCTTGCCTCTCCTGCCTCGTGAGAAGAAATACAGAGATCACAGAGGCCTGTGTGTGTGTGTGTGTGTGTGTGTGTGTGTGTGTTATACTAGCCAACAGAACTAGCCTGGACGTGGCTCTGGGTTTGAGAAGGCACTGGTAAAATATGGAGGCAGCTTCTCTGCTTTCTCTGACTCTGATTCTGTGGGTTTCTAGTTGTTGACAGAAAGCTGCCAACACTTTGGCTACGCTATAAGTGCTGAATGCTGTTCGGCTAGATTGGCAACCACACTGGTCTGTGTGTCCAGAAAAACAAAAAGAAAAAAAGAAAAGAATAAAAAAGGTCATCATCTCTATTCATCCACTGACTAGAGTGAGAGAAGAGTGTTTACAGAGGATGTGCTGTGGCCTTTGGGCTCTGAATGAAACTGGTTGTGAATGAAGTGATCTTAAGAGACACAATGAGGGGGTCAGCAACGAGGACCACTAACCCTTCTGAAAGCTTTTTGTAAGGGTTTGGTTGAAGGGAATGTTTAGGATTCCCAGGAGGAGGGATGAACTTCGATGTAGCAAATCTCCCAAAAGAGGGAGAAAAAAAATCTGTCTGCCGCTGTGTCTATGGCAAATGATTATCAAGACGGGAAAAAAAGAAAGAAAAGTCTTTCATGTGTGCACTGATGAGGTGTGGCGATGGTATCAGCTCTGCCAGCAGGCAGGCAAAACATCGGGGGACGAGGGAACAGGCAGTTCCAACTAAATCCTGGAATGTCAGACCTGAGTGAAATAGCTGCTGCACACCGTGTCCTGACTGCCTAACTGCATGTGATAGCAGAGAGAATAATAGGATTAACAATCGCTCACACTCCCTCTCTCCCAGACACACTAAAAGATAGAGAGACAGAGACACTGCCCCCACCCCCCTCTGCTACCTGCTGTGGACTCTGAATACACTTGGAACTTTCCATATTTCTCTCCAGCCCTCGACTATAAAATGTGGAAATTTCCACCAGGCCTAATTTTGAGCAGTGAGTTCAGCAGCCAATGGGAAGCCTCTGGAAGCCTGGAGGAGGGAGTGAGTGGAAGAGGTGTGTGTGTGTGTGTGTGTATGTGGTGCAGAGCAAACCAAACAGAAAGACAATGAGAGGGGCTTGTGATGTGTGAATGTGATTCAAAAAACCTTCCACCTTATACTGAGGTCTTGAATCGAGCCTGACCTCAGGTCAGACAAAAAGGGAATGCTACTGCTCTCTGATTTAAAGTCTGAGGACTTTTAGGGCCGGTCGTACACCAGACACAAAGATTTTTTTTAAAAAGAGCCTGATCATCTACTTCTCCTGCATTTGCCTGAGAGCTGGTGTTGATTCCAACTCACGCTCTGACCCGGGCAGCACAGACACAACTGTAAAGCCGTCAGCGTCACGTCAACACAAGGAAGTACAATCACAAAGCCGGGACGAGCTCTCTAACCTCACTGACGAGTCAACACTGATGACCAGTACAATCACACGAAAGACTTAATAAAGCTACGGCAGCAAACACACAGATTTCACCTCCGGCGAGATCTGACCAGAGAGAGGGACAGCAGACACGGACGCAAACACACATCAGGTGCACTTCATCTGAGAAAGACCTCGTTCCCCTTTCATATAAAGCTTCTGTTGTTGTCGTCGTAGTAAAGTTGCTGTCAGTGGGAACAAAGTTTATACTAAAAAAAAAAAAATGCAGTGAGAATATTTTGGGGCTTTTCCATTCAGACAGAGAGAGCAGTTGAGGTCGGGGGCTGGAGGACAAAGACACAGAGAGCACTGACGGTTGATTAGTGTGATTTCTGGGGCTATAAAAATAAGGAAATTTAAAAAGAAAAACCCAGAAAGAAAAAACCTGGCACAACAAAATACTAGCAAAGCTTCTGATGAATAATCTTACAAATATGAACTATTTACAGAAAACATCATCATTTCATATATTATATATAAAATATTGGTACAGGAATACCAATATTCCATATATATTATATATATATTATATATTTATATATTTCTATACCCACTAAAATATATCAAAGCAGCAGCTATTGGTCAGTCTGAGGAACTCTTTTGTCCAATTCTTAACTGTTTAAATATCCTTCAGCCATATTGTGAGGACACAGAAGTAAAACTGAGAGAGAAAGGAGGAGGGAGAGAGAGAGAGAGAGAGGGAGGAGAAAATAACAATAAAAGTAAATAAATTAAAACTATTCACCAAACACCCGATGAATCTGTGTGTAGTTTGGAATTCTGCAGAACCAAAAAGAAAAAAAAAAAACAAAAAACAAAAAGAAGACATTCCTCGAGGAATAGATATTTTGTTCTAGGATCAAGTCTTTGCAAGTCATCCCACCGTTCCAAACTGAATAAGTCATTGTTCAAAAGGAAATTAGTATAAGCGCTGATAGACACTTGTCTTTGTTTATAGGCCACATATAAAAAGGCCACTATCTGAGTAAAAAGATTTCACTTGGAGGAAAAAAAAACAACAAAGACCAGAAAAGTGGAAATGCAGATTTAGTCGGGGGAGAAAAGGAGGAGACATGTCTTGGGGGGGGTGAGTGTAAGCAGCCTTCTTGGTTGTCTAAGGTTTGTTGTGTTCACAGTTTTTCTTTTACTCTCTCCGTTTCCATCGCAACGAGTCCTGGAAAGGAGGCAATAGTGAAAAAACAATAGATAGGTAATCTGGTAATAGATAGTCTGATGCGTTGTGGAGGAAGTTAAAAAAGTGTGACACCATGTTTGCATCCCTTGCTTTGCCTGTATTCGGCAGCCACGAGGAAGAAAATAAAAAGTCCTGAGATCTGCGTCTTTTTTATGAAGGGCTTCTCCAAGAATAAGAAAATCATCAGAAAATGATGAGAGGAACTTGAGGGATACAGAAAAAAAAATGGACAGGAACAGAAAAGTAGGATGGGAAAGGAGCAGGGAAGGTTAGACGAGTTCGTTAAGGAAACAGGAAATGTTAGGAAGGGCTGGATCTGGGCAATGATAAGATTCGTCCGTTTTTCTTGCCACCGTTCATGTGTGTGTAGGGGACGTGCTCCTCATAGTTCCCCCTGAGGGCCACCGAGGGCCCGCTGTCCCTGCCTAAGCTCTCCTCCCTCTGCGAGTATGAGGATGGGTCCAGGGGGATGCTCTCCATGTTGTCCAGGTCCAGGTCAAACTCCTCTGTTTCAGGGACCTTGTTCTCCTCACTGTAGAAGAAGGAGACCTCCTGGAAAGATGGGTGCAGATCCTCCCGCAGCATCTCGATGATCTCGTGGAACATCGGCCGCATCTTGGGGTTGTACTGCCAGCACATCTGCATTAGGTTGTGCCTGGGAAGCAGGATCGGATGACAATTTATTTTTTTTAACAGGAAAGAAATACTGACACAGGAATGAGAAGATGGCCACGTGCATGGCGGTGGACCTTGTGGAAAGGAATGACACAGACACTGAGAATGGAAGTGTAGGAGAATGAATGGAGAGCAAACATTTTCCCAGATTCAGCGAAACATGACCCAACCTTTCGATGCACCTTTAAAGGTAGAAGGATGTCAGTGAAAGTACGAGTTTCTATCATTCAGCCTCAGATGAAGACACACTCACAATCATCCATGCAGTTGCAGGTAGTAAGCGATTACAAAGCAAAAGGTTTAAAAAAAAAAGTCCAAAGTGCAAATTAGCAGAGAAACAACCTCTACAAGTTTATATTTATGTGTTGCAATGTTGAACAGCTTTACACACAAAGTACGATTGTAATTATAATTTTCACAAAGTTACCCTCAAGCCGAGAAGATACTGTGTCACAATATCCAGGGCACTTATTGTTAAAGCGTAAATACAGTGTCTGTGTTTACTCACATTCTCTCAGGGCAGTTCTCTGGCCGGTCCAGGTACCCTCCATCCATGACAAACTTTAGAACCTGTTCGTTGGATAAACCCTGGTAAGGCTGCTCTGCCAGCGTGCTGATCTCCCACAGCACAACGCCAAACGACCTGCGACAACACACATGCGCGGTCAAACACTGACGGAGCGCGCCCCGAACCGCTGCGAAGGCTGCGCGGCCACTGCTGAGGTGTGTCGTACCAGCAGTCAGAGTGGGCAGTGAAGACGCCGTCCTTCAGGGACTCGGGAGCCATCCACCTGACAGGGAGCAGGCCCTTCCCTCCTTTACGGTAGTAGTCAGTCTCATAGATGTCCCGCGTCATACCAAAGTCTATGAGAAAGGGGGGGGGGGATCAGTGAATCAATTCAACCTTAACACAGAACAAACAACGAGGCGACCGACACAAGCCGCGGTACCTCCAATCTTGACAGTGAAGTCCTCCGCCACCATGCAGTTCCTGGCTGCCAGGTCTCTGTGGACGAACTTCTTGGCGTTGAGGTAGGCCATGCCGTCTGCGATTTCTGCAGCCATCTGGATCATCTCCTTCAGCGTGGGCGGTGGCCGGCCCGATGGGTTGTTCTGCAAAACAAACACCCGCAAATACATACATGCCGTCTGTGAGCGACGAGTGCACACGTCAGAAAAAGTGAGCCTCCCTTTAGCTGTGATGATTATCTCCACTGGGGCGTGTTTTTAGTTTTCGAAAAGGTGGGGACAAGGTTTCGGTGACACTTGCCTCAGAGTCGGGCCTGAGACTCCGTAGGTAGCTCTTCAGGTCACCGTGGGTCATCAGCTCCATCACTACCAGGGTGGGCTGAGCTTTGGACACCACGCCCAACAGACGCACCTGCATCAGGAAAAATACAGGAAACGCACATGGTCACGCATCACGTCCAACGATGTTTGTGCCTACAATGGCTGACTAGAATGACTATAAGTAGCTTTAAGAATTTTGGACCCTTAAATTAGAGGCACTTGATGTGAATGGTATGAAATGGACATTTATCACTGTTACATCTATCAGTATGTGTATGTATTGTATCTTAAATCCCTTCACCTTCAGTTCATGTCTCGACATGATTTTCCCTCATTACAGCCCCAACATATGGCAAGCTAATTGGTGTTTAGTAGGCTGTTCGATTAAATAAAAAATGGTAGGGCACACTTGCTTACCGAGTGTAAACATTTGTTTTGGGAGTCAAACTGTGTGGCAATATGGCGGCATCAACACACCGAGTGAATCATGACTCTGTGAGTCATACATGCTCATGCTGCTTCCTACCAAACTTTCGAAAAAACAGTTCACAAGTGTGTTGATAGCTGGTCACGCGGTCGTGAAGCCGTGAGAGGAAAGCGCGTCGTACCACGTGGTGGCAGCTGAAGGCCTTCATGACCGAGGCTTCGTTGAGGAACTCGATCCTCTCCCGCAGGCTGGCCGACTCGTTGACCGTCTTGACGGCGACGCGCGTCTCCGGGTCCCCTTTGACGATGTCCTTGGCGATTCCCTCGTACACCATGCCGAAGGAGCCCTGGCCCAGCTCTCTGAGCACCGTGATCTTCTCCCGCGGCACCTCCCACTCATCAGGAACGTACACTACGTGAAACGGAAACAGATCACTGAGGCAGCGTCTATATTTGCGCCTACAGATGCAGTGATTTCACACTGCTGCCACCTGAAGACATGAAGATGAAGCACAACGTGTCGCGCTTTTTAAGTTTTGTCATGATGCCCTTCTTACCATCGTTAGCGCTGATGTACTCCGGGTTCGAGGAGGCGATGAGAGGTCCTGTTGGGCCTTCTGTTTGCCTGTAACACAACCACACAATGCTTCAGTGATGCAGAGAAGTGTAATGAGATGTGAACTTTGTCCTGTAAGAGCTCAACTACTTGCTTCAGACAGAATCTGTCTTGCTTATTTGTCCTGTCACCGACTCCTGAGAGCTGTTGGGCTAAGTATTCAAAAACCCACAACTTCAAATCTGGCTATGCTGTAAGATTTCATCATTCCCCCTTTGATGCCACACGCATTTGACTCAACGATCTCACCTCTTCTTGAAGATCCAAAAGACTCCACCTCCCACAAACAGCAGGAGGATGAAGCAGATGACTGGACCGATCACGATCCAAATCAAACCCGGATCCGCTGCAATGAGCACAGAAGTCGGTTCACTTAGTGGATCGCGGGTATGAAAAAATAATAATGTATAAAACCAAAACAACAGTTTATTTTTGAAGAGTTAAATAATGAACAATAAGGATTTTTTTTTCTTTGTAGCACTTTGCTATAACCACCATCGAGACTTTGGCAACAACATGCAGAGCTGTGCAATGAACTTCACCGTGCATGGTGAAACGCACGACTGTCACAAATGTGAGTTCGGTGAAGTCGGAGACACAAGCACCACACTTACGGTTAGGCATGAAGAAGTAAGTGGTTTCTGTAAAAGAGCCATTTCCTGCCAAGGAGGTTGCGCGAACCTTCACGCTGTAGTTTCCAGGCTGCACGAGTGAAAGCTTGGTGCCACCTGACTTGAGGTATGCCGGCCGTGACACACAAGCTGTGTGAACCTGAAACCAAAAAAGGGAATCACAGGGGATACCGGTAAGTGCTAAAAAAGATTATTCCAAAAGGTGGAATCATTTCCCCCTTGCATTTTCACATCAACTTATTTAAAACCTTTGGCTACTACAACACAAGTTAAAATGCAGGAACACAAAATGAGCTTTACGTCCAAGCGTCTGTTGCGCCGGTGAATTCTGGGAGGTATTCCCACACTCTTACTTCAGGATGCTAAAATATAAACGCCATACTTTCTCAGCGAATTTAATTGTTTGCACAATTTCAAGTTGAAATATTTGAATTGCACAATATAAATTTTTTATCGAAATGTCCTTGAGTTATAGTTCTCAGTGCTCAGAGGAACCTTGAATAAAAAAAATACTGTGAAAACTTGCTTCCCCCGTATGTCTTCAGTTATGCAACCACTATGCAATAAACCAAGTAATCAGTCGGAGCCCCCGACATGCTCTGAACATCGAGATCTGTTTGTTTTCACCGCAGGGTGCGCTCGTGAGACGGTGCGTGTTTTCAGTGCAGCTCGGCGCACTGGAGATGTCGTCTGAGATCAGTCCATCCCTGCCACTGCATTCTAGTCTTCCTCCCTGCCTCTGTCACTATGGCAACAGACCTGCTACTGGCTCCTAGGGTCAGGCAGTGCAGCGATGAATAGCAATGAGAGATGAATTCACACATTCACGGCAAGTAAACAACAACAACGACGATGGCGACGCACCCGCCCAGACGCTCACTCTGTCACAGACGAGCACTTGGAAAACGATCGTACGAAAGCGCACGCGGCAGAGAACGTCAACACACGCAGCGGTAGCGGTGGGAGTTTGTCAACAAATATTTCCTTTGTTCCTCTCTCTGTTTCCATCTCCTCCATGCAAGGAACAGACAGAATCTAGGTACAGCGAACCGTCTACTCTGTGCTCCTTCCTGCATTTCTTCACCCTGAGCCATGTTGTCTCCCTCTGAGCCCTAAATGCCTCCTTCCTACAGAGTATATCCACATCATTTCTGTTGGGCCCCTTCCCTCCCTCCTTCAGAAACCGAAGGAGGCGGAGGTGACCCTTGCACTTTCCTGTATCCTGATGTATTCCTGACACTCTTAAAGCTGGGCGGTGGCCGATACTGACCTCTGTGTCTCCGACCCTCCTGTAGAACACCTCGTACAGGATGATGAGGCCGTTCGGGGAGCGGGGCGCGTTCCACTTGATCAGCACATAGGGGGGCTCGGTCGTCACTATCTCGTGGGTCACGGCACCCGGGATGTCGTCTGCTTTCTCTGTAGGTGCCAGACGTGAAGAAAACGCTTGACGCATGTACATTATAGAGCACTTTGTTCGTGTGCTGTTTTTTTTTGTTGTTTTTTTTTTACTGCGGCCACTTTCGACTCCCGACTGCCTCCAGAAAGAAATGTGATACTCCCTGCGTTTGGGAGCACATGCGAGCTGCTCTTGTTCCAGCGACTGCTGGTTTACCCGAGTGTAAGTGCGCATTTGTATTTGTTCTCACCCTCAGGCATGGTTCGGGCGCTGACATATGTAGCCATGCTGCAGCGTTTGAGGTCTGTCAGATGGTTGCAGGCCATGATCTCTATCTTATAACTGGTAAAGTGGTGCAGGTTAGAGATGACTGTCGACTCCTTGGAGAACACCTTCAGCTCCACCTGAGCAGAGGAGATGAGAAATCTAATTACGCCGATGGCATCAGTGATTTATGGGAACTCCTTCACACTGTAGTCATGTCCCAAAAAAAAAGCAATTTTAGATGTATTTAAGTTGAGTGTAAACAGTTTCCTAGAAGATGACAGCTTCCTCTAACATATGTAGGAATATGCTCTGCCTTGCATTTTCCTGGTGGGGGACATGATTTTAGACAGAAGACACAGCATGTACACACACAATTAACTGCATTAATAACTGTTGTTAAAACCAAAGTTAAGAGGAATTTATAGGTTTCGAAATAAGTTATTTTTTCAGAGGTATTTTGAGTAATTTTTGAAGGGGGATCAGTTTTCTTTTAGCGCTTTTTGAGCTTATCTTAACCCAAAAAACTGGTTGGAAATAATCAATAACAGATAAAACGACAACGTACGGCTCAGCGCCATACACAAGAATGATACACTGATGTATGGTATGCAAAATATAAAGTATGTGAGACCTTGGATCCTTCCTCATTCTCATCATTGGGGTTGGATGTGGTGGAGCCAAATAGACTGTGGACCGTAGTAACGAAGTGAGGGGCTTGGGTGGCGTTGGCGACTCCGACTGAGCGTCGTCGACGAGCTGGTCTGGGGAAACAGAGCGGCAGGTAAATCCGAGAGCAAAGGTCAGGCGAAACCAAGCTGGAGAAAATAATTCTCTTGCGGAAGCAGCGGGCCACGATGATGATCCACAGCACGGCAGTCAGGCGCGTTTTCGTGTGAATTAGACGCAGCAGAAAGCAAATGGAGCGGGAGTGTGGAGGAGTGCCTCTGCTCACACTAACCTTTCCAGTGTGTGGTAAGTTTGACTGGATGACATTTATCCACAAATGCCACCTAAAGCCTGGCTAGAAGAGCTACCAACCATGACCACTGGGTGGAGCCAATGAGCACAGCCCACTTTACTGTCAATGGCGGCCAGTGTAGGTCATTCACAAAGGCCATGAACTCAAACCAAATTAAGACACACAGGTCCTGCAGCTGGGGATCAAGTGGACGCACTGTTTATGAATTAAAAATCTATCTTCCTCCTTCAAAAAGTAGCTCCGCTAAGTGTCCATTTCGAGTGAAATGCAGGACTGAGTTGTTGCCGATCCAATAGTTTGCTCAAACAGAGGGGGGAAGCGCGGAAGCTTCCCGCATCCCATTGCGTGACGGAACAAGAGAGCACGGGGAGTTTTTTGAGCCCTCGGTCCTGAAACTGACCTTGGCCGATTTGGTGGCGCGGGTTCAAAATGTAGCTGAGGTGTGTGTGAGTTTGGGTGTTTGTATATGGCCAAATGGCAGTGTGCATGACTGCACCGCTGACTGGCATGAATGGTAATGGGCACAGTAATCGCTCCCCTAGGGAAACGGTGGGAGAGACTGTGTGTGTGTGTGTGTGTGTGTGTGTGTGTGTGTGTGTCAGGGGAGAGGGTAGGGGCACTGGGGCCCAGACAATCAGCACCCCCCATCCTAAGCCCCCCCCCAGTTGTACCCAGTACAAAAACAAGGGTCTACATAAACCACACACACACACACACACACGGATGAGCGAGATAAAGTTGGCACAGAGTCAAATTTGAGCCTCACATCATGGTGGCTGAGACAACAGAGCAGCGATGTAGTCTGGCAGGACAGAGGGGGCTGCTGCGCCGCAGCGAACTTTCTTGGGCCTACTGTAACCTGAAATGCACCAAACTGTTTCAAACAAATTTCTAATTCATCTGCTTCTTCTGCAACTGTTTGGATTAGTTTTTCAGTTCATGAATGGAGGCCGAATGCTGTGATTGGTTACTTCAGTCTGTATGAAGCATTTATTGCTTACAGATGAATTATTGTCGGTGACCTTGCTGTTGGATTTTTCAGCTCTGGTAAAAGAAATGCTCTGAAATACAACATTTCTAAATATTTAACTCTTAAATTCTGATATTGCTTGGATGAAGATTGAACCTATTTCTTGAAAATCCTAGACACGGCCTATACCCTTGAAAATGGCGCAGAGGCGAGTTGGTCGTGAACCGAAACGTTTAATTACAATCCCAGACGTATACCTGCTCTCGAACACTTCATTGTGGAGGTAGTTCTCAAAGGTCTTGCGGTACTCTATCTCCTCCTGCTCCTTCTTCAGCTGGCTGTCCGTTTTGGGACAGGCGCAGCACCTGCCCCCTGAGGTGGGCTCATCTGTGTGGTTCCACTTCTGCTCGTCCTCGCTGTCCAGGTGGGTCGGGGTCCGAGACGGCAGCTTCATTCCTGGGCCCGGAGAAACAGGTGTGAGGCTAAACGGATGAAATGTGGAAGCAGCCGCAGCTCCCTTGGGCAGACGGCGGCGCAGCGAGCTGCGGATACTGACCTTGCAGGCAGTAGTCGAACTTATAGAGGTCACTGTCCTCAGCCTGCTTGCGACAGATGACCCGGTAGTGGGTGATGTTGCCATTGGGACTGGTTGGAGGCTTCCACTTCAGGATGATCTGGGAGGAGGAGTTGGAGGAGGAGATGGGGTCGAGAGGCACTGAGGGCTCTGAGAGGGAGGAAGCGGGAGACAGCGGGACAATCGTCAGGAGAGCACTGGTATTGTATGACATTAGGCTTCCTTCAGACCAGCTGGTGAAAAAAAAAAAAGCAGTCCCGCGAGGGTGCCTATGCAGAGGGCGCTGGGAAAAAAAAAGGAAAACAGCATCTTTCGCCACAACCAAAGTGACATCACCCTCGTTAACATGCGAGCGCAAATTTCTGTTGGATATCTTTGTAACCACAAAGTCCTATTTCTACTGTTCGCCCTCACCACAGTCAAAACAATGGATAAAAATTTGGGTTTTCGCTGTCAGATTTCACAACGGCATGAAAAACGCTGTGTCAGGGTATTAGAGACCGCTGTGCAGTGTTAAGGAATCTGACGACCTGAATTGTATTTAGTTGTCTCAGAGGTGGCACTGTTCACATTGCCACCGGGGTTTCTCTCTTTTTTTGGCCCGTGATTGACAACTGGTGGAGGTAACAAGCCAAGAAACACAGCGACACCCAGGAAAAAGTGAGGAGGCGTCCATGGGAGACATGTTTGCTATGCTAGACACAACACAACGTGCATTACGCTGAATGTAAAGGTATTCTCTGTATACTCCTCAACAGTCTCCATTGAGTCCAATGTCCACCACAAAGTCTTAAAAAACACACTTCCCCGAAACATGCGTTTTGTAATGTGGTGTAACTCACTGGAGGCGTTGGTGCGGACGTAGATGATCTCGCTCTTGGCTCCATGAACCTGGTGCTCGTCAGATGCAGACAGTTGGGTTTTAACCATGATGGCATACTGGGTCCAGGGCTTCAGCGGTCGGATTAGGTGCCCTGGATCCTCCGCCTTCTTGCCATCCGTGGAACGGGACGGAGGATCGACGTCGGCGATCGCCCAGCTGTTAGAGCCACACGCGTCCTGGCCATCAAACTCTGTCACATTCTTAAAAGGCCTGGAGTAGAAGGAAAGGAGCGGTCAGAAGAAGTGAACCATCGACTTTAAGTCAGCTTTAGATATAAATCATCTAACTACTGATATGTTTTTCAAATGGCGAAAAGCTGTCCAGAACAACTGAAGCTTAATAACTCACTAACTGACAGGATCAAAGGCAAAAGAAAGAACAGGTCGAGCATAACATGTTTTAACTACTTTTTACGAGGTGGTACGGGAAAAAAAAATCCAAATACTTACGCCTCTTTGTAGAGAACCATGAATCCCAGCAGGTCTCTAAAATCTAAGGGCCAGAAGGGCTCCCACCTCAGCATAATCATATTTGACGTGGTCTTGATCAGCGTGAATGTCAGCAGCTTGGTCTCACCTGCGAGACAAAAGCGACGATGCTCAGCTCATGCAAAGTGAAAAGCACAACCTGGAAGACACCACTGCTTCCGCTTTCAAGGTAAAGGCAATCGCACGACAACGTTTTTAAGAGTCCAACCTGCAATTACATCATCATTTACGTTTTCCGATATTTAGCAGCACAATGCGTGGCGCTTTTGTTTTCTTACAGGAAGCTTGGTCCCCGTTGTTGCGCACAGCGATGTCATTCTTTTGGTTGCGCGCCTTGGTTCCTGTGACCTCCTCCATCTTTCTGATTTCGGACATGCAGAGTTTGGAGTTGTAGTGGAAGAACATGCGGCCGTGCTGGATCGTCAGGTTATGCTTGGACCAGTCCCACAGCTCCCGCAGGTTCTGGTTGTCCAGCGCATAGAAGGCGTAAAGGCTGAGAGGGACAGAGGTGAGACCGGTAAAGAAATGAAATACAAGGTGGGATGCAACGTTTAAAGGAGGAGAGGAGAAGAGAGGAGAGGACTTACTCTGCCTCGAGATGCTCCCCCCGGATGATGCGCAGTTTGCGGAGGAAAGAGAGGGAGACCAGGGCGTACGCTCTGCGAACGGTCAGGTAGCCTGTGATCTCCTCGATCTGGCCCAAACTAGCCTCCAACTCAGCAGCTATGTTATCTGCGTGGAGACAGGTAATGGCAGGAGAAGACACGGTAAGACCATATGCCCACATTTGAGTGCACTGGCAGACAGACAGACCGAGGGACAGACAAAGAGAGGAAGGCAGACAGCGGCGGCGAGGCGCAGCAGTACTCACTCCCTCCTCGAATCTTGATGATCATGTTGCCGTGGAGAACGGTGCAGCCTCTTAGAGCCTGGGCTGAAGTTACCGAGTCAATCGTCTTATTTCCCCCACACAGCTTGGGACACAGGCCCTCGCAAGGCGAACAGGTCAGCCTACGCACACACAGAGACATGGACACAGATGAGGACCATCGTCAGACGCATCAATATACTGCGGTAAGGGTGTGTGCGTGTATGCTGGGTGTACGCTAATGCAGTTTGAGAACCCTCGTCGTTGCAGATCAATACAGAAAAGCCGGGAAATTATACGCAGTTAATCAAAATGGGATTACGGTGCTTGATCCAGTCAAAGGCTGCAGAACCACTAAGACTACTACTAACACAATGCTAACACGACACGCTAGGAGTCGTGGAAACGCTGCAGAGCGACGCCTTCGCGGGAAAGAAAACAACCCGAGAGAAGAAAACAAGAAATACCACGAAAGCTTCCGCGTGCAGATATCAGATATGGAATGGAGCAGGAACGAATGGTATGAGGCAGGAATGCTCAGTGACGTACTGACGTGGCGTGGGCTGCGGCCGGGAGTGACACGGCACAATCAAACAAGGCTGAATCTGTTCAGAGGAATTTAACAAATATCCACGTCGTCTTCTCGCCGGAGTCACTTCTGATCGTTAAATGCACGTTAAGACGGACGCCTGGCCTCATATTTAAGTTTGGCGCGTGTTTTTTTTCTTGTTCCTGAGTTTTAGTTGTGTTCTCTGCTTCTGTAGAAAGGCACATCTAATAAATACGCTCACTGGAAGCACTTCACTTCATTAGGCCACACGGGATATCAACTAATGAAGATTTTCCAACCAACAAAGGGATCGCAAGATGTATGGAATTTGTGCTGAAAAAAAAATCTGAATCGGTATAATTCCCTCAATTAATTTGTCAAGTCCCGTTATTTATCCATAGGCTTTTAGGAGCAGGATCAGATGATGCAGTTTCTCGTCAACCTCTGAGCATCCTCCATTTTTATTAGCGCAGAGCAACGGAGGAGAGAGCCTGGTCATCTTTTGCCCCGATTGCTTCCCTCGCACACACGCAACGCGCGCACGAACGCACAATCACAGACGACAAAAACAACATGAGTGAAACACCAGCTGCAGTTCCCAACAGGCCGTCCTCTGTGTCTCTCTCTCTCTCTCTCCCTCTCTCTCGCAGCTCTCGGAGTGGCGTCCTCTCCCTTCAAACATGCGCTTGCGCACGTAATCACATACGCGGAGCGACGGGGCCTTGAAAACGCCGCCTTTCAGGAAAATCCATTCTCGAAAGGCAGGCCTCGTCTCGAGAGCAGCCGGGTGCACGCCGCGCAGAGAAAAGGGACCCGGCGCTTCATTCACAAATGAGCGCTTTTTTTTTTGAAGCCCTCTCGAAAGAACATAATCCCTCTCTCTAATTCCACTTCCAGCCTTGACATCCCTGACCACAAAGAGCTGCCTCACATGTAAACTAAAATGCTTTATTTTGTGTTGGTGGGCGACCTCAACATATAGCTCCTTTACAACAATGAATGACAACTCTACCCACGCAGCAGAGTTTATTTGGGGGGGCTGCTCTAACGTGACCTGGCCGTGCAACCTGAAACAATGAAGCTGGGTGAAAATTCTCAGAATATAAATTTGGGGGAGGGGGTCCAATCAGAGTTGCGAAACTCAAAGTCGAGGTGACAATGACATCAAACAGCGGCCTAAACAGGCGACTTTATGAAGCAGCCCCTGTGCCCGGGGAACAGCTAACAATGGATGCTGTTGTTCACTGCGGGGTCCGCGCAAGCTCTGCATGAACCGCCATTTGTGAGCCCACCCTGTTTTAATTCTATGTTTATGCAACTCTTATTATAATCCCCCTCTGCAGGAAGCATGCACACACACACACACACACACAATTTGCCCTAAAACAGCCAGGCCGCGCTACAGACAGAGTTCACCATCGCCAGATGCAACACTGACTCCCAGGGGCGCTGTTCTGGTCCTTGTCTGACTTTTCCTCCCCACCCTGAGAGCACCAAGCGATCCATTACACACCTGGCTTCTCCTAGTTTCCATCTTATCGGGCTCTTAATAATTGATATCAATCAGAGGCCAAATCATTGTTTCCCCTCAGTGACTCCTGAATGAGTGGAAACACACACGCACACTCAATAATCTCTCCCAAACAAGAAAAACCCAGGATATTCTGTGCATGCCCCCCCCCCCTCCACTTTCTTCTCCCACATGGAAAATCGTACATAGAGCTTCTCGAAAGTAACGCTCTAGTTGCAGTGTAGAAAGAGAGAATGTTTTGGGCCGTTGTACTGAAAAACACAGACACACAGGCAGACAGGCCGGGTCCAACGGCAGCTCTTAAAGGGACAGTGTTTATCTGTCCAGCTGAACCCTATGACTCGGGCTCTGGGGTCTGCTAGAACCATCGAGAACAGAGGCTGCAGCTGATGCTTGGGTTTTGGTTTTGGGCCCGGGCCTGGCGGAACCAGACCAAGTGAACATGCGCAGACGCACACAAACACACACACATACACAACTGCACTACTGTGTAGTTCCTGTTCACAGGAAAATTCATTTCATACAGAAAATGAGAGAGTGAATGAGCTGCCTGTCTGAAAGGACAAGCAGGGGCAGAAGATGCAGCGACAGCGTGCAGAACCGGACAGTGCACATGCTACAAGTATGCACAGTGTACAATTATATGCTAGAACATGTTTGATCACGATAGTGCATGTTGTCATCAAAAGCATCTCTAACCGTTAGAATCCTGAGACAGTTTTGATCTCGTAGTGACGTCTGGTTGCTGTTTTCTGGATTCAGCGGATTTCACTATCCAGTTTAACAGCTTATTGGCGTCATTGAGAAATTCTGGTGCAAGCCTCTGGGTGTCTATTTGTGCGACTGTGGAACATCCCTGTTCCTCACTTGCATGTGCGTGTGTATTTATGAGTTGTGTGTCATCCGCCTGACTATCTGGGTGCAGCTTCCCTGGCTTAGCCACTGTGACGCTTGTTCTTGCTATGACCAAAGCACGGCAGCAAAAACACACACACACACACACACACACACACAGAGAGAGAGAGAGAGAGAGAGGCCCTGATATTGCAACTACAACAGAATCCCAATGGAAAAGAAAAGTCTTGTTTATCAAATAATGTGAGGCACACCTCAGAACACACACACACACACACACACACACACGCACGCACATCAAGGATGCCATTCTACCTCATGCCTTAGGGTGTATGACTGAGACTTAAAGCAATGTTCTTTTCTGTCTAAGCACCTGATAATCCCTGCAGGCTGGCAGCATGCAAGGGAAAGCCAATCTCTCCCTTATACACACACACACCCGCACACACACAGGCACGCACACGCGCAAAATGCATTTGGATAAAGTCGTTTTGGGTCGATATGCCCTAACCATTTTTGTTGAGTGTTACAAGTACACTGAGTGTGGGTTATTAACTTAATAAATACAAATAAAAATATACACATACACCTTTCTATATCTGGACACAGTGACCATTTCCCCCCACGTGCACCTGGATAAATTAACTCGACCAAACGAGTTGTCTGGGAACAGGCTAAGGTCGTCACAAACGCATTCTGCACACATCAGCACTCTATACAAATATATAGGCACAATACACACACACACACGGATGTACCACAAACATACGAGCAGCATCGATCACACAGCCACCTGTGGATTTATGTCATGCAGACATCTCCAGCAGACAACCTGCGCCTCTCTTTCGCTCGCTCTCC
This sequence comes from Psettodes erumei, assembly GCA_016785225.1. NCBI lineage: Eukaryota > Metazoa > Chordata > Actinopteri > Pleuronectiformes > Psettodidae > Psettodes > Psettodes erumei. The sequence goes on from JAFBJZ010000107.1 coordinate 69,394, forward strand.
GTCTTTCTTCCTCCTCTCTGAAACAGATGCAGACTCTCTCATCGTACACAGCGCACAACACTTTGTTTTGTGTTAATGTTCATTTAAAAATTTTTTTTTTAAATATTTGCCTGGGTGGAGACAGACAACGAGAGTGTGACATCCATCGCTATTAGTGTTTCTTCCTCATTGCCCAAAGCAGCGTTGTGTTTTGAAAGCATGCAAACAGCCGTGGTTTCAAAACACATACACGTCACGAAACACAAACTCCTCATGGAGCAACAGCTTCTGACCTGCAATGAGGAAGCCAGCGGTGTTCCTCTACTCGCCTTTGCCGCCAGTGCAAAATGCGAGACAAGGTCACGCCCTTGCTTGTTGCACATGCAGACAAAACTGTAGGCTAAACAGGACCAGGTGAGTTTCTACACTATGTCTGACGTTGCCTTTATATTCAAGGTAGTCGGCTGTCACTTTCATCCAGGGCCATTTACATTAAGATAAGAGGTTCAGTGGACTTAAGGATAAATGGTTCTTGTAGGGATTTGGACCTTTGGCCTCTTACCTGTGCGACATACTCCTCTAACCAACTTCAAAACTGAGATATACCGTCCCAGGCAGCGCGCAACACGCTCGAGACGCTGTCTTGAAACACATCCACCAACCATTGTCATCACCAATTTACTGTTATTTCACACATAAATAATCTCACTTGAACCAATCAACCAGGCCAAGTAAACAACTCCCAGACAGACTGTAAAGTTAAGATCAGGTTACTACTGAATAATCCTTTCAATAGGAAAATAATTGGCTGTCGGGTGCATAAAGACCCAGTCACATTACTTCACTCCAGTGCACCCTTGGAGGCTGTTTCCAAAATAATCAGCACTTGAGTTTGATTAGAAATGTTGCTGCCAAAAAAAGGGCACATTTTTTTTTCTTTTTTTGCAGGCAACACAAAATCCAGTTTCAAGCAAACAAGATATATGCACGTAAGCCGCACACTCATATGCTCAGAAAACTTTCAAAAACGCGGTGGAAATGTGTTGGTCCTTTTGTGCGCGCTGGGTCCGGCTTCGACTTGATGCAGCTGTGTAATCACCGAGAGCAGAATGTGATGGGGGCTGTGAAAACACCAGGGGCTCGTTAAAAACGAACTAGAGAACTGAGATTAGAGGATTTATTTGCGCATGAAATTATGTATCCTCATGCCTGTATGGAAACTTTGTATTCGGCGCCACCTTTGTCATATGTCACGCTGCTTGTTTAGCGAGTGATACCAACAGACTTTCAACTGAAATGAGAATATTACTACTTTTAGTGATTTGTTTGCATTCAACTTATTCATTTTTGCCTTTTATGAATACTTCACGGTAGACGTTGAGAGGAAATATGACCTTATAATGGAATTATGAAAATGTGGTCGCTCTCGTGGGCTGTAAAACGCTCAACTGACGCTGCACTTGATGGGATTGCCCACAAGGTCACAAAATTAATCTTAAACCCGTGTGTTTTACCAGTTGAAGGGCACCGCTTACAGTCAGCAAAGACTCAGAGGAGCAGGTGATGTTATGACTTCTTCTCTGCCCACCTGCTACGTGGCTCCAGAATTTGTTTTCAGCAACCCGGCTGCTCCTCCACAACGTAGGGGAGACTTTCCATGAGGGACGAAAACACTTCTGCCTCTCTGTGTTTGATCAACTTCCAAATGCCATCATCTCTCTCTCTGCGCGAATGTTATCGAGTGTGTTCAGTGACTACAGTCCACTTGTTCTGCTGAAGTCACAGTGGGGTGATTTGTTGTGGGTGACAGTTACATCTCCGATCGTGTAATGACGAGACGCCATCAATAACAGAGCAGTGTTGATGGTGGCATTAAAAGGTGCATGTGTGTGTCTGTGTGTCTCAAACGTACGTAGTGGAGTTTATAGGGGTGTATCCAGAAGGACACTCTGTAATACACGCCCCGTTATGGATGACATATTCATTGCAGCCCGACTCCCGATCCTGGTTCAACTTCTTAGTCTGCTTACACTGGTTGTGGAGTTCCTGGTTTTGAAGACAACAAAAACAAAAACATACAAAAACGTGTGTGTTTACACCAGTGCGCGAGTTTGCATCGTGTTATGCGACTTCCCCTTGGGATTTCCACTCATAACCAACCTGGCAGAAGGAGAAGCTGACACAGCGCCAGCCCCTGAAGACGTAGTACCCAGGAGGACATTTGTCCACGCAGGTGTTCCCGTGCTGGAGGTTCCTGCAGGCCACGCAGCTGCTCGCGTTACCTGGCTCAGAGCAGCCGCCCAGGCACTGCTCGTGGCAGCACTGGCCCTGGAGGCTGCACGCGCCATGCTTACAGTTGTCCAAGCACACTGAGGAGGAGAGGGGAAAGGAGAAAGAGGTGGTTAGTATCAGGTGAGACATTTCTGTGAAGGTTGCCTTTGCAATCACTCCTGGATCAGCCAGTGTTGGGAAATGATTGGAAGAGCAGCTGGATATTGTCCAAAGTTCACAAAGATGCAGAGTAAGTGACCACAGTTTACGCATGATAGGCGGCAGTTCTTCATCTCAACGGAAACGACTTTAATTGCTAATTGGCTCAACATTATATGTCATTGGCTCATGTCAGGTTTCATTTGACCTATGGGGAGATGGCATTTGGTCGAAGAGCCTGAGCGTTCGATTGTGATTGGATTAGCAGTCGGGTTTGGCCCGTGCCCTGTAATGACCTAATAAACTAGCTGTTATTGCCCTGCCTGTGAGCCAATAGAGACCCATTAGCTCTCACCTCATACCAGGCACTAACCTCTTTACCAGCTGAACATGTAGGCCGGGTGCAAACAGGATAGGGACTCACCATGAGTCATGGGTATGCAAGTATTTATTAGTACTTTGGGTTAATGTTTAGTCTAGTGTCCATCTTGGCAGGTAAAGAACACCAACAACATCTATCTAATGTTGCATATTGGAAGGTAAGATAGTCAGTCTGCTTGGATTTACCAGCGAAGGGTCTTGGTATTCAACAGTGAACTTGTTAAACAACAACCCAGAACTGCAGAGATCTAGTCTTTTCTTTTCTTTTGTTACCCATGAGAAAAAAAACTAAACATTTGAGGCATATCTGACCTCCGACTGGGTTTTCTGTTCATGACGCGGTGGGTTAATGGCCGTCTCTAGCCATGCCAAGCGTCGGCTTTGATATCACGTGCTAACGGACCCCAAAGCACGTCAGGGCAAGAGACAGATCTTGGTTAAATAAAAAGCTACACATATACCAACATTTTATGACCCTGCTCTGGATCCCTTGCTGACGAAGTAAGCCGGATCAAGGAAGGGCCGATTCTGCATCCGAGAACATTTTGATTGACTGTTGTGATATCCGAGTGCTCCTCGCAGCCAAAGATAAAATCAGAAGGATGAACCGCAGTCACGGTTCCCTAGCAGCTACAAAACTGTTTAGAGCAGTGCATCACACTGTTGAATAGGTGAAAATGCAATAGGGGCACAGTATGCCAGCTTTTGTGGGATGCCACCTCTGTGAGGACATCACTTGAGCTCTCACTGCCAAGGGTACAACTAGGACCCCCCTGCCCCCCACCCCTCCTGCTCGGGAGGGCTGCCCATTGTGCTGCCTGAGTGAAAAGCAGAGAGGACGAACGGGGTTGCGGGGAGAGAGGAGGGGTGAGATAATGAGGTCAAAGGAAAGAACAATGACAAAAGGGACAGGAGGTCAAAACCGCGGAGACACAGAATGACTAATGCTGAAAAAACATCATCCCTGACCTTCTGGGGTAGTTCATGCAGGGGTCGCGCCGCTGCATTTTCTTTCCTATGAGCCAGTAAACCCACCACCGCACACAGCCATCTCTGACCCACAGAGAAAAATGCATAGCTCGTCACAAGCCCTCCCCCTCTGCTCTGTCTGCTGTGCCTGTGCGTGCGTATGTGTGCGTACATGCTGTGACTATGGCATCGCATAGCAGAGCGGGGAGGGCCGAGACGGCTCCCCGATCCAGCTCCAGCCGCCGAGGATCCATGCCGGAGTGCCGCTCCAGCCCCAGATCCACCCTCAGCCTCAGCCAATGTGTTTGCTGGTTGGGGGAGGCAGCCATTCAATGGCCGCTTCCATGTTGGGAGGAGAGACGCCCAGGGTTAACCCTGGCCTTGCTGGGGCAGACAGGGGGCAGACACAGCTAAGGAGCCAGCATGCCGGGGGAAGATGAATCTACCGCCGCCGCTTTGGGTGAATTACAATGAGCTTAAGGCTGGGGCGAGGCCAAAACAGAGATAGGTGGATCTAGTAAATCAGCTTTACATCAAATCCATTCAATTCGCGGCAGAGAAAAAAAAACAAAAAACAAACAAAAACTGTTGTTCACGTCCCCTGCGTTACATTAACAGAAACGCGCAATAAATCAATACACACCCCGCTCTTTCATTCCATCCTTCAGGATTTTTTATTTTCATCCCTCTAAGGTATGTTTACCCCTCTCCCCTCCCGTTTCTAGCTGATCCCAGCACAGCGTTCTCAGCGAGGACTACTACGGCAGAGTAACGCCAGGACCGCAGCAGCATTATTCCCCATTCCGCTCATGCTAGCGCTGGGCTGCGCGAGCTAGCTGCTATGCCAAACATGCTCCAGTCAGCTCACTCATTCATTCATCCCCTCCTCCTCCTCCTCCTCCTCCTCCTGCTCCACTGTCCTCCTCTCTATCCCTCCTCTCTGCCACAGCCTCACCCTGCCCTGCACCACTATCTGTCTCCCTATCTGCCTGCCTTTCTAGGCCACTCGGCCCCTCCCATTTTCATTCATACAACGCCTTGTTTTGTTTTCATGCAGGGTGGATGGTGGGGGGGGTGGAGGGAAGGACGCATGGATGGAGGGATGATTTCACTCGTGCTTCAACAACAAGAGCAGGAGGAGGAGGAGGAGGAGGAGGAGGAGGAGGAGGCGCGAGTATCCTGGAGAGCTTATCTCTCATTAAGCTAAACACACACACACACACACACACACGCACAGACAAACCTCACTGTGTCATTCAATAATTTCCTCGCCGCTTCCCTCCACACGTACACACGCACACACACGCAGTTCCAGTAAGGGTTTTTAAATGCAAAGCCTGATCAAAGGTGTGCTGTGTTTACCTTTCATTTGGCCACGGCAGTAAAGAGCCCTGGCTGCTCAGTCCCCAGGGAAGGAACACGGGAGAAGCCGAGCAGCCAATAGCATGCAGCCACACACAGCAACACTTCCTGCTCTTTACACATAAAACCTCCCCTTTAATTGGCAGTGTTGTCTACAGGCGCAGTGCTCGGAACAATAACAAACACGTTTTTACCCCCGAGCCATTTACTCAGGAGAACACATGCGCACGCACACACACACACACACAGACACACACACATTCATCCACCCTCTTACACTTACACTCACGCAGACGCATGCACATGCACGCGCACACACACACACGCGCACGGCTGCTGGATTCACGTTTACTATATTTGGCCACAGTGGGAGTCCTAAGCTTCAAAAGCTTTGCTATAAATGCTTCGAGTGATCTCATGTAAGACATTCACCCTGAAAGAGTAAAGGGGGTGTGTGTGTGTGTGTGTGTGTGTGTGTGTGTGTGTGGGTGTGTGTGTGTATGTGGGGGGTGTAAACAAATGTAAACGCCGGGAAAGGGGGAGAGTGATACTGTCATCAGAAGCGTCGATACACATGCAAGCAAGAGTGCACACATCCACAAACACAAACACGCACGGCGAGGCAAAGGTCTGTTTGCGTTCGCCGCGATGGCCAAAAGGACAGTAACGGAGGAGGGAGCGTAGAGGGGGAATAAGGTGAGCTGCAGCGACAGCGGAGGTGGGTGGGGGTGGGGGGTGGGGTCACGTAACGGTCATGTGATAAGGCTCGGATGCGTTTTCCAGTTCAAAATGACACCGTGTGACCGCGCCTTCATGTAAGAGTTTCATCGGAATCCCGCCATTTCCATTCTAAGATGATCAGGGTTAATTATCATTACCCAAAGTGTCTACAACGTACGCACGCTGCAAAATACTCCCTCTATCATTTATCTTTCCTTTTAAAGGGCCAGTAAAGTCCGGTGTGTAAAGTGTGTGATTTAATGGCCTTTAATGCACTGCAAGTGAAAGGGGGATTACAAACAATAAAAAATGTATTTTTACAGACCGCGTGTGCAATTCTGAACGCGTGCATATTTTGCGACCTGTCCTGCGGGATGACAGGAGAAGGAGACCGTCGTACGTTTCCCTTCCCTCGACAACAGCCGCTCCCTCTCGGGGTTATTGACATAGATAAAGACCGGCCATTATGCGAGCGACTTGCCAAACACGGGAACCTGAGAGGCGTCTCTGAGCTTACTCATGTGTGCGCGCAAATATCAAGATACCGCCCCGCCGCTACGAGGCCGTCACTATTAATAACTCCAGCAAATACACGGGTAACGGCGAGGAATCAACAGTCGAGGCGTTTCCTCCCTTTCTACCGGCACTATTTACATGACCCCGCGGAGCTGTTACCGAGGCAGTGATGGCCGTGACACTCTGCGGGGCGTCTTAGCGGCGCGTACGAGTCGCATGCCCGAAGCCTGATGCCAAAATGGTAAATGTTTGGACAAGACGCGTGTCCGCTAGGTCTAACACAGAGGGGCGATGCGCAGGGACCAACAACACACACACACACTCAGTAATGAGATTGGGTGGTTTAACACGTTCGCTGCTCTGTCGCATGTCACCGGGTCACGATGGCTTCATTGACCACATTTTACGCTGCGGGCGGAGACGCGCGGCGGCGACGTAAACGTCGAGCGGCAGGCGTGCTTTTTTTGGTGATCTTAGGTGATGTGTTCGTCATCACCATCACCGCCGAGCGGACAGCTCTAAGCGCGTCGGGTCACGGCCGACACGAGGACACGGCGCGGCGCGCGTCTCCAGTGACCTCGGACCTCGCCTCCTCGCTCTGTGCGGAGATGGACGTCATAGGCGTTCCTTTCAGCGTGGCGCGGGACACTTCCGCCTATGCGCCGCGCTAGAAGAATGATGCCGCGCCAGACAACCTCAGAACGTGGTCCGAGGGTTAATACACCCACAGTGTGTTGGTGTGCCAGTAGCTGAATGCACACCGGCACACAGCACATTCTCATTTAACAGCTTCCAAGCATAATCGCATTCTGCTGCTGCGATCTCCCACTGAAAAGGTTTGTTCGGGGCACTTGGGTTTTTTTTTTTCTTCTTTTGCTTTGCTCCAGAACAAGTCAACGTCAGTCGCTGAGGGACCGGAGACCTTTGTCACCCACTGAGGGAGGCCAAACTTTCCCAACTGTTGCGTGATTGGAAACCGCCGACGTCGAGGATCGCAGCAGCCTCCTCTGATCCGTCGCCCCGTCCAAGTCAATCTGCTTTTAAATGTAAGGTTAGCTCATTATCGACGGCAGCTCCGGCAAAGGATACTAAGCGAGAGGGTCACCGGGCGAGCACGCGCACCCGCACGCTGACACGTAGACAACAAAATGAAAGGGTGAATCTGGCTTAATGAGCGCGGTTCTGCTCCCTGCTTTGTCTGTCTGTTCATTGATTTCCTTGTCTGCGTCTTCCTGTGCGCTGGCCAGCCCTGCTGGCCCATCTTGTTACCATGGAGATGAGTCCAGACATAGGCTGTCTGCAGTAATTAGCTGCATGCTCCCGACAGGCATTTTCTTAGATTCCCCCTCTAGTCATGATTGGTGTCTTGTCTTTTTATCACCAAGCCGCGTGCGTTCTTTTCATCCCTCTATCCCGTCAAGATCGCGCTCTCCTCTCCGCTCCCTGACTCATTCCCCTCCAGCACCGTCACGTCTTCGCCGTAATTCGAACATCTGTTCAAACGCGGAGGAAAAAGTTCTTGCTGAAACTTATGCGAATGAATTGTCATTTGAACTGGATTTTTTTGAGGGGGTCAGCTCTTCCCTCGTCGTCTCCTCCTCGTGACCCCCCCACCCGTGCCACCCAACCATAGTCTCTAACCCCAGGTGACAAATCATCTCCTCCGGAAAAGCCACAGCCACTAGATCTCATTACAGACACTCGGGACGCAAATACAATCAATACATCCCGCTGACGGCCCTCCTCACCACTCCCTGATTCCTTCCCTCCACTGTTCCTACCCTCACCGCCCGCCCGTCCTCGTCCCGCCATCCTAACATCCCTCTGTTCACTGCCACCCTTGTGCCCTCGTCCTCCCCTCTCTACCCCCCGTCCTCCTCCTCTCCCCTCCCCCGCGCCACATCCTTAATTTTGTCACGCAGCATTTGCTGCTGGCTGCGCTTTTTCTGCCGTCCGGATGCAAAACAAGAAGTACACGCGCGCAGGAACAAAAACCTATGCTGGGACCACGAACACGGGCTCATGCAGCCACTTTTCCGGTCAACACAAATTCAATCAGATCAACAGTCTCTCTCCCACTGACACACGCACACGGGGAGAGGTCCAGCAGGTTTTGCTGATCCAACAGTTTGGCGACAGTGGGAAGGTGATGGAAAGAGGCGACGAGTGAACATCCATCCAGAGAGCGAGACACCTGCATCACCAGCCTCATGATTTTCTTTTAGATCACAATCACTCATGCACGCACACCCACACACACACACACACACACACTGCAGCAGTATCGCTTCATAATACTTCAGCCCAAGATACCCAGGTTTTCATCAGGTCAGTGATTCATTGATGGGTCTGTGCCATGCCTTAAGTGACACGCGTGCGTCGCACAATGTGGACTGGGCTGGACTTTTGTTTCACTCAAACCTGGAACAAGCCAGACTCCTCCCCTGCACTGACGCAGCAACCCGGGCAAAACTGAAACTAAACGCCTGAGTAAATTTAACGACACTAAACAATATTTATATTTATGCAATCTTTATGTCTGCAGCGTTCCAGCTCTACACAAGCCAAATACAAAAGGTGCCGCAAAGAGCTGCAGATAGGGATCGGACAACTGGGTGCTGCTAAGTGCAGTTTTATGGATTGTAGTTGTGCTTAGATAAATACGCTGTTTCATCTGGGTAATTTAATCAGTGGCACTGAGTGGCGGCCCAGTCATGACTAAGGTGTTTTTAAGCCTTCCCCTTCTGCCTCAATGGCCCATTATCTCCTCATATTAGCCACAGAAAGAGCGAGGGGGGAGAAAGGCGAAGAGAGAACTCAAATTGCTCGCTCGCCCTGTCCTCAGTTGACACAGAGAAAGTGTTTATCAAAGAGCTGATTGTCACAGATTCCATCTCTTTCTCCTCTCCTCTTTCCTTGCTCCATCTTTCTCGATTTCCTCTCCTCCCACCGCCACCTCCGATTCCCTCCCTCGTCCTCCCTCCCTGCATTTCTCGTGTTTCAGGGCTTTGGGTTCAGCTAGCCCTCGCGACCGGCCAAAGAATTTGCTGGGGACGCCGCGCATTTTCCGACAAGCTATGTCGGATTAGCCCCGACAGGACCAGAACCAGGCGTCGGGGAGAATCAGAACTTAAAAGTATCAGTCGGTTAATTCATTATTTCAGTTAACTTGAAACTATTCTGACGTGTGATATTGTTATTTGATTTGATATCATATATTTGAAATAATTACTCAGGTGTCAACATGTCCCTGTCAAACCTAGTTTTCTGGAATGTTCGCTGGATTTCATTTGTGCATAATCATAACCGCCGCATAGATTAAAGAGAGTGTGGCAACAAGCATGCCAGCGAACGGGAAGGCAAACGTGCATGCAGAGACAGAGGAGCTCAGTCTTGCAAAGGTAAACACAAACAGTCTCCCGGCACTCGCACGCACACACGCACACAAACAGACACACTCCACGCTCCTGCGTTTCTGCAGGCTGGCCAGCTGCACTGAGCGGTAGGCACAGTGTGGGGGCCAGAGCTGGATGGCTGCAGTGCAGATGCTAGCTGCCCCTATTTCATATTCACAGCATAGCGCTAAGCAGAGCTGCGGTACGCAGACAGGCGCACACGAATGCACGCGCGTGCGCGCAAAAAAAACCAACACACATTCGTGCTTGCAGAGCAGCGCAACGGAACGGTGGAGAGAAAAAAAACCCTCAATTTCGAAAGTGTCAGAACAGACGATAAAGCTCCCAGATGAGGGAATATCGTGTGGAAAACACAAATGGATTTCATAAAAAGAAAAAGAAAAATTATAATATAACAGAAACGCCGAAGTCAAAACTTCCAGGATCATTTTGTTCTGAGTCACTAAGTTAAGATGCTTTTTTTTTTTTTTCGAAATGTGGCTTGATGTCAGTTAAAGTGCCCTCACTGCTCTTTGTGTCCCGTCCCGCCCGTCTCCTCCCGCCATTCATTTCCCACAATGCCTCAGGAAGGCTATTTATCCTTGGAGGAAGGAGGGAAACGCTCCATCATTAGTACAAAAAAAGAGTCTTGTCACAAGGGGTCTCTCTCTCTCACACACACACACACACACACACACACACCCTCATCTTATGTCCAAAACACACCAAAAATACAGTGCATGGGTCACATGTCACAGACGTGTGGTTCTGGCATCGTTCTTTTGTTGCAAGAAAAACGGACCCCTCCCTTCCTGCCCCTTGACCTCTGACCTCAAGACGGGTGAACAACAGTACAGTTGCCGGCCAAGTTATTATTACCCACGTAAACTACTTGCATATCGGCACATTTTAAATTGACTGAGTGACAAACTGACATATTCTCACTGTGACTGCTTCACCTTTCCGATTTTTTCCATTTTTCCTACAAAAACGCACGGACAAACGTTGGGCACACAATGTCCTTCAGACACTGACAAAAATAGCTCATTGTCTAACGCTTTGGCATGAATTACCCGGCCCTCGGCCGTGAAATGCGCTCCGGCTATAAAATCTGAAACATGTTGATCGTAATATCTTCGCCCACAAAAACAGAAGCCATGGAATTGTGGTTGTCAATTCGCCGTCATCCCTCACAACCTCACTTTGAGTTGTCTAGCCCCAGTTTGACCTCACTGAGAGCCATCTTTCCATCGGCGGAGCAAGTGGCCAAGGAAAACAGCCAAGAAGACCGGCCAGGGGTCTCCCGAGCCGGTGCACAGGGGCCAATGATGGAGAGTGTTAGTCATAAGCAAAACAGTGTAAACTCAGATTCTGAGTCAAACGCGCCAAAGGAATTTGGGGAAAACTGGGAGATCTCTGGCTTCTGTTTGCTCCACTTCTCGGTCATCCATCTATTTTTGATCACACCCGGTTCTTTTTGTCCCGAACTGGAACTGCTAGTGGGAACACCGAGAACTGGAACCGACAGTGGGTTCTGCTGGTTCCAAGGAGAACAGGTCCACACAGATGGGAACATATTAGATACCAAAAGGTTCTCAGAAACATATCAAACTTTAATCAGCCCTGCAAAATTAATCCACCTTGAGATTGTTCTTTCTTGTTATTGAGATTAAATTAGTTCACTGAATCTGCCCACGCTAAGGGCAAATAAAGGGTAAAAGAAAATGCAGCACATGCATTCTTTGTAAAAATCTTTGGGATTTCAAAAGTCAGTTACTGTGATCTGATGTGAAAATCTGTAATATGTTAACGTGTAACTACGAGACCCCTGGATAGCCGGGGACTAAAGCAGCAGGGTGTTTCCGAGTTGACAAAGTCTCATCTAAACCCAGCGTCAATCTCACGCTATCGATCATCCCAACACCTCACATCGACAGTGGAAGGCATTTCTGGCAACACACACACCTACGGTCCTACGGAATCCTTGCAAAGTCCACAAATCCGGCGTGAAACACCACTTCCTTGCCTTTTTTTTTTTTTGACAAGACTGATATGTCTGCTGACTGATGCCCGTCTGATGGTGGCTCAATGTCCGCCTGCCCGTCCACCCCTCGAACGTGCCCCTGTTGTAATGCTAATGCGGCACGGGCTGCTCTAAAACCTCCCCTAATTAAAATCTTAGTTCCAATAACTGCCAGACTAAAGAGATTTGGCATAAGCACACACTATTAACTGCCGAGCAGAGAATGAAGGGAGATTATGTGCGCGTGTGAGCGTGCATTCACATCACCAATGCACAAGCACAACAAGCACTATAGGTATATGGGATGGATTGGGCGTAGACTGCTGCAATGTACGAAAACAACCGAAATCTGGCATACGAGGAGACACAAGTTTCACACCCTCGGCGTAAGAGTCGACAGTGAGCTGGACGGGCCGTAAACAAGCGCTTCCACCGCCCTGGTCACACGCTGTGCTCTGACATGCCTGCAGTGAGGACGGGGGGGTGGGGGGTGGGGGGATTAGAAGGTGCAGCCGGTGCAGCGTGTGAAAACTGCGCGATACGCAGCCGAATGCACAAACAGCGATGCCCAGGAGAAGCGGGTGGTGAAGTTCACGGGGAGGGAAGGAGCTGAGAAGAAGAGCCAAAGAAAAGCCTCGTCACCAGGGACAAGACTGAGGACGACGCATAAAAGGAAAGAGAAACCGCAGAGGGTGCAGGCACGTGGCGCCTCAAGGGAAACGGCAAAAAGAGAAAAAAAAAAAACACACAGCGTGGATTCAACAGCTCGGGGTGAAGAGATGTCCGTTTCTCTGTCCACCTATCCCCCCACTCGCTCGCTCGCTCGCTCGCTCGCTCACTCTGATCAGTTGGCTTTGACTAACACCCCTCCCCCAGGCTTGTTTTTCCTCTCCTGGTACAGGAATTCGTGGGGCGTCTCCTCAAAAACAAGATTAAACGGTGGACACATCATTTACCTCCGGAGGGCCTTTCCATCTTAACGTCAGTTAGAATTCCCATTCTGCAAATGCTTCTGTTGCCGGAAATGATATTCTCTAATTGTGCATCCAAGTTTCCCATTTCATTAGCTGCTTTCAACGTACAGGGTGATTATATCAATAATCATCTTTCAACTGTGTTTACTCCGTGTTTTCCAGGACTGACCCGAGCATCAGCACATGAATTCAACCCACCAATCGACACACCTGCAAAAAACAGAGATTTGCACACATAAAACCAGACACGATAATCCCTCCTCTCACGACAGAAGTTGTACATCAGCATTTTGATACCCAACGCCAATTTACAGACAGCTGCGTGAACCGAAAAGGCTTGAGTGTCGGAACTTTGAAAAGGACGCGACGGCAATTCGACGTTGGTGCCAATCTCGCGTTCTCACTTCTCCGTCTTTCACTGCACGTTGCCGTCTGCAACGCTGCCAAGTGCGAGACTGTGAGTAAGAAAGAGGAGCTGTTTCTTTTTTTCGCCGTGAGCCCCAGAGGGGACGAGGGAAAAGACAGAGCTCCTGCACACGCGCAATCTTTTTAAAAATTTTTTTTATTTTATCGCGGAGTTCCCATGCGAAGTGAAAGCAGCTACGGCTAACTCTGTCCAGGCAAAGGGAACCGCCACGGCGATGGAACCAACGCGCGTCAGTGACGGGAAAAGAAAAGATGCACTCGAATGCTCTGTTCTGATCCTTGAGAAATGTATAGACTTCATTATGAAGCTCTGAATGACTCTCTTTTTAGAAACTTTACTCATGATACATAGGGTAACTGAAAACACGTGTCCTTCATCGTTCAGTCTTATTGAAACTGGGATGTAGAATAACGATATAGCAGGGTCAAAACGGATGCCGATTCTGATGGGAGAACACGTGCGTGCCGATCTCAAGACGGTTCAGTCTGCAGCCTCGACTCACGTTATGTAAAGCTGTGCAGGCGGCGCGCGAATCAATTCCAAGAATTCCAATATATCAGCAATACAAACCCCACAATCTCTTATGTTGGGACGGAATAGCACACCACCGCCTGCTTTACTGAAGAGTGACCTATGAGAGAGAGCTGCGCTCGGGGGGCCTCTGCTACCTTTGAATGTTTTCGAAGCCGTAATTGACTCGATCCTCCACTCCTGTTGTCCACGGATGATGAACATGAAAAAGCGAGTAATCAAACGAAAAACAATATCGCCGGGGGATTTCCGTCCGGCAGCAACAAGTTTGGGGGCGCTCGTCTCTGCGCTCAGGCCCGGTACGTCTCCGCCGGCTGGCGCTCGATCGAGACAAGGGGCTGTGCTGTTCTGAAAACATTGTGGAGCTGCTGCGGGTTGCGGGCTCGGGCACAGCATTGGACGCTGGAGGCAGAAAGTAGAGCAGGGCTGCTTCCTCGGCACGCCTCAGATATATGCCAGGTTCAGGACAATGGCGTCTGAGGGGTACACACAGCGGGGGGTTGGGGGTGCTGCACAAGAAAGGTCCGATCACAAAGGACTACCTGTTTGTGTGCATGCGGCCATATGCGTGCATGCACATACATAATGCATGCACACCGAGGGAGTAGGATAAAAGAATAAGGAGCACAACACATACATAAGAGGAGGAAAAGGGTGTCAGGGGAGTAAGGAGGCCCCCGCTTATCCCTGGGGTTGCAGGTATTGTCAATAGAGGCCCCTCTAGTAGGTAGGCAGCCTGAGGGGGTGGACGGGGGGGGTGCACACAAAGAGGAAGGCCTTTCGCCAAAATGCAGCCAGAGGTAAACCGGGGGTGAAGGACCCGCTGACAAGACACCTCCTGCACCTCGCGGCGAGCTTCCACTCTGCGGCCGATAACAAAGACGGTCAATAAAATGACCCTAAAGTTCACCAGCGCTTAGTCAAAGTCATTAATCAACACCGGCCGGCGCGGTGCTGGACGACAGTTCATTTCTGGGTTGCGCAGCAACGCTACATTCAAAAGTCACGGGAATTTTGCTGTTGTGGTAGCCCGTATCATCAGTATCCGACTCGTATGTATTGTCCGACCTTGTTACTTTTGCTCTTTGTTTTCCCGCGTTATGATGCCGAATCACACGTCCAAAATCGCACGCGTAACGCGGGGTCATCCTGGAAAAAACTCCGCTGGATCCCTGAGCAAACACACGCCGCTGTTTACAAGCGCACGATGCGCTGAAAGGCCGACATCCTGAATGGCAAACCCGTCACAGACCCAGGACAGGTGAAGAAGAAGATATCCAGAGCTGATTTACTCGAATCCAGAACGCAATGACACTGCAAAACTGTTTTTTAAAATCTGTGGATGCTGCCAAAGCACACATAAAGAAAGCAGCTCGGGGGGGGGGCAACCTGCCTGCAGCTCCGCTGGCTGCTACACAACTGTTATTCCAAGAAATGCTGCTGTTGCGTGCGTGTGTCTGTGTGTGTATTTGTGAGGGAGAGCAGCTCGCGGAGCAGCAGAGCTCACACACCTGCATGGCCACACACCGACAGGTGGGTTCTTACATGCGGCGGCCGACGTGCGCTTGGTGACGAAGCTGACGGGAAAACCCGATGAAGCAGGCCTGCGAGACTGTTTTCCCCGAAAACACTAAATAAACAAGCACGAGCAAACTGCTCAATGAGTTCCTTTTTTTTTTGACTCCTTTTTTTTTTTCACCGCACAAAAAAAGGAAACCCAAGTCGCTGCGGTCGGCTTCTAAATCCGATACTCGCTCTGACACCACAACACCGCCGACTTACAGACGGGACTCTCTGCCACAGAACGTTGGATGGGCAGAGGTAAACAGCCGTGTGTGTGTGTGTGTGTGTGTGTGTGTGTCTGCGTGTGTGTCTTTGTAATAAGATTTTAAAAAGTAGAATGAGGACTAAATTAAATCAGCGCAGAACGGAGGGTCTGGGTGGTCAGGGGAGGAGCGGTTAACGGGAGACAGTAAACAGGTATCAGTGATTGATGCCATCAGCGGCCGCTGGAATAATTAGGCGTTCTCCGAGGGGGCCTGTTGACAGCAGCGTGCGTGTTGCGCAAACATCAGGACTCACGAAGGGGGAAATCAAACGGCTACTTTGTGTTAGATGAGTTATGTCGGCTGTGTTGGGTCACAGGACATTGACAGCCGAGACAAATCAAGTAATCACCTACTATAGAACCAGGCACCTAAACCAGCTTTAACCAATGGGCAGCCACGTTGATGATCAATAATCGCCATTCATCCAGTCGCTGTACAAACTGACACGTAGGACACAGGTGACCTTGGGATGCTTAGACAATGCACCGCCGTTGCCCATGGTCAATATATTCTTGATCGATCAAACTCTTAACGGTGATTAATTGATCACCGAGTTGCTCGCTACCATCTGCGCCTGATTAAGTTCAGTTTATTTAAACAACAGAAGAGCTGTACAGCAACACCACAGCTCGAGTCAAACCAATGCTGGCAATCACAGCACGTGACCTCGCAAACTTGACCAATGAGCAACTGGGGATGGTGGTGGTGGTGGTGGGTGGTGGCGAAGCGGTCAATCAATCAGGAAGCACAGGCGAGGAGTGCCATGCATCACCACGGCTTTTTTTTTTTTTTCCTTTTTCCCACAGACCAGGAAAGTGCTATCGACACATTGATCTCCGTCACATGAGACGACCGGGCTGGAGCACCCGTCTCAATATGCATGTTTGCGTGCTGTCCAGCCAGGACGTCCCTCCTACGGACACGCGTCCCGCCAAAGAGACAGGGGAGCCGAGTTTGTCGTCCATCCCTGAACACACACAAAACCAAGCGCCGACTCTGGAAATTTTTTAGAGAAGCACACATGGGGTCCAAAGAAAATGCGTTAGCATCTGCACTTCTTTGCTCCCTGCCATGGCTGCCACATCCTTCCATCAAGGCTGACCTCTCCTCTTAACCCCCCCCTCCAGCGAGCGTCGCACTCCCACTCGCAGGAGCCCCGCCCAGTTCCTCCCTTGCTGTTGCCATTCCTGCTCTGGGAGGAACTGAGGGATAAACACACAAACACACTAAATCGGTCTCCGACTCTGGGCCTACCTCCATGCGCACATGTCTGCACAGGCACGCTCGCACGCAGACATTCACCTCTGCTCCCAGGCTCCCTTCCACCCACAAGCCCTCGCGGCCAATTAGCTCAGTGGAATCCTCCCCGCGCTCTGCCTGGATTGGCTGAGCCAGACGGCAGGAAGAGAGATGGGTGGGTGATAAGGGGGGGTACACCAGCATTGCTCCTGGGGCGGGGGGCGTTTACATGTTATGTGGGTGACAAGCAAAACCATTTGTATTCAGATGTTTTCTCAGTGTTTTCTGCTCATCTTCCAATTCCAATGTACACAAGAAAGAATAAAACCCAACTCCCATGACCAGAGGAGGATTCACTTAGGTGTGTGTGTGTGTGTGTGTGTGTGTGTGTGTGTGTCTGTGTGTGCGTTGGAACAACCCTAACAGTTGTTCCAACTGTACCTGATCAGTTGTCTGGATGGACTGCTGGTGTTGTTATTGTGGCGCGTCTGCTAATGTCCACTCTCCCTCCCTCGTGATTGACAGAAATGACACCGGGTCACATGCTTGCCCGTCGGCACTCCAGAAATACTGAGGGTCCAGTTGATCACATTAACCTCTAATTCAGCCTTGCGCTGGGGCAGGAAGAGCGAGACACGTGACGGCAAAATTCCTCACGTTAAAAGGAGGAAAAAAAAGAAAGAAAGAAGAAAATCCCTATCCCACTCCACGGCTGTCCAGATACAATTCGCGCTAAGGAGCAGTCGGATGATATATGGGCGCGCTGAGTGTACACACAGAAACACAGGTGCACCGCAGTTCAGCCAGAATACCGGCAAAACATAGCGGGGAGAGTCAGCCGCGTCACGTGTGCGCAGCGCAGGCACCCGAGCGTCTGGCCGAGGGGCCGCGAGCAGCGCACCGGAGCAGGACCTTTTTTAGTTGCAACAATGCAATCACAAGACCCCGAGCATCAGACACTGGAGAGAGGCGGCCGCAGCCAAGGCACGCTAAATATTAGCTGGGCTGGACGTCATTCTGCCTGGTGATACACACACACAAACGCAGGAGTCGTAAGAGACCCTCTCGTTAGCTCATAGTCTATATTGAGGACGGGCTATCGGGCCCGAGTCAGTGTCATCTTAGGTATATATTAGGAGGCGAAGCTTTCTCGATTTGGAAGAGCCCGCAGAGCAGCCGGTGACATCGCCACACTATTCTAATTCATCCACATGCTTTATCACACGCGGCTGCACTCCGCCCGCACGATGAGGCGTTAATCTGGACGCCTCGCCTGCTCGGAACCTGTTCCGCCGTTTCTCCAGCTCTCGCCTGAATCCCCGCCGCCGTCTGCACGGGCTCTCTCCGCGCAGTCGCTTCACATGTATTTCAAACCCGTCTCCTCGTTTCAGTTTTCCTGCCTTTAGTTCCACGGGGCCGCAGTGCGTCGGAGCAGCGCGTTTACTGAATGGAAACTTAGGGGACGCGGGCAGAGGACTCCGGCGCGCCGCCGATTTTCTGCTCGTGCAAGGGCCACGTGTTAACGCTTAACTCACAGTTATAACAGTGTGCGTACATGGTGTCTCCTTGTATTCTTTGTTCAGGGTTTTCTGTTTGGACCTGGAAACGTTCTTCGAAATGCATTGGATGGAGCACGGAGATCTTTATGCATGTGTGGGGATATGACTGAAAATGTGAAATTTTGCCCTGTTTTGCAGCGGTGAAGGGATTTCACAGATCCAGATCTGCATCGCTGCCAAAATGCAATTATTTCCCCCAAAAAAAGAAAAAGAAAAGTGAAAATAATAACAAACAAACAAGCAGACTAATTGATTAGAAGAATAACTGGCTGACTGATCAATGGTGACAATAATGGTTTGCTGCAGCCCGTCTGCAGTTGTCTTCGTCCTGTGTGCCGTCAGGCATTTCTCCCTCACACCGTGGAGAGTTGCTCTGAGCGACACACCCCTCATTGACACGGACAAGAGGACACAAACACGGCAGCGCGCAGCAACACAAACGTGTCTGAATCCTCGCACAAAACTCTTTGTGTGTGTGTGTGGGGGGGGTTGCAGTCACTGAGCGGTCACAAAATTAGAGATGGAAAGTGCCTCTTCTACAAACAGGGACTAAAATTCACACTTCTGCCGGCGGCGCACGAGCTGGGACAAACGTGTCATGACCAATGGCGCGAGGAGTAACTCGCGCGAGCACCAATCGCAGGCTCAAACGCTGCCGCGGCGGCCATCTTTAGTAACAGGAGCCAGGGCTGACAAGTTTGGTCTATCATTTTGAGGCCCAGAAATTCCTGCATGTCTGCATACCACAGCGTGGAAGGGGAAGGAAGAGAGGGGGGGGGAGAGAGAGAGAGAGAGAGGGAGAGAGAGCACACAAAGCAGAGGAACAGAGGGACAGAAAGAGGGGGGAAAAAAAAAAAAAGGGAGAAGGGAGGGATCGCAGAGGGAGGATCTTTCACATGAGGTGGAGCAACAGGAGCAGGGCAGAGAAAAGGGGATGGGGGGGAGGCAGGGAAAAGCATTTCTTCTCTTTTTCAACAAAAAACTGTTTTGGCGGCGCCCGGCGCCTTACTCCGGGCTTTTCCACACGTGGCCGTCCCGTTCATGTCGCATGTAGAAAAGGTTATGAACTGCTGTTCAGTCCTCATGAGAGGGCAGTGGGGCCATCAAAGTGTGGCGGGCGGGGGGGGGGGGGGGGGCTGCATTCTCGTCGCACGCCACCATCCTCTGCCTCTGCTCAATGCAGACTCCGTGCTGCAGGAGAGGCAGAAACGACAGCGGCACAGCAGCAGCCTTTTTTTTTTTTTTTTTACTGCGGTCCTATAACTCTGTCACCGCTCTGCTATCGTCAGGGGATGCATTTAGGCAAAAGAGAGAGGGATTATCATAGCGTTTTTATATCTGTCGTGCAAATATATATTGCCACTCAAGCCATCGGGAAGAGAGTGGAGATGGCGTAAGCAGCCAAGGGAGTTTATAGGTCCGACATTTTTACAGCGTCGCTTTTATACTACAGGATACTTACGGCATGATCAGGACAGATGAGAGGAGGGGCGGGATAAAAGGACCGGACAGCGGGAGCGACAGACAGACGAACGTTCAGCGCTTTCAGACCAGTCAACTCGTCCGGTCTTGTGCCCCGGTCCGTCGCTTGCGGACTGTCGGCATCGAGGCCGAGCTCAGCTCTTTATCTCGCGGGGTTCCATTCGCTCACATGTGAATGTTACCCCATGCGGCCCATTGTTTTGCTTCTGTGTAGAGCGTTCCGATCAGATGTCTTCCACCAGAGATTCTGCAGATTTCCTCTACGGGCAAGGCTACGAGCGTCGCCACGGATGCAGCACAGGTCCCTGTTTTGAAAAGCGGTCGGCGTGCCGATGCCAACTGTGGCAGCAGTGACATTCAGACAGAACTGGATTCTCCATTAACAAAATATTTCATTTCCTTGGTGGATTTCTTTATCAGCTGCCTTCTGACAACATTTGAAGCCAAAGCAGCCGAGGAGACGTCCAAAGAAACTTCATGACCGACTTCTGAGTGGCCGTGTGACGGTTATAATCAGACAGGAACTCAACCGATTTAATTTACATTATCCTGCACAAGCAGGCAGAGTCACGAAGAGGAGGAAGGCGGGGGAAGAAATATAAGTTCCGCTGCTTGACAAACACAAACACACACACCTGTCTATGTTGGTCACTGGCACTTCCTGTCTTTGTGAGCGCCCCTCGACCTTTGGGAGCACGTGCACGAGTTGAAGCGCTACCGCGCAGTCACGACCCAGCAAATCGGCCTCAGCCCGGGTTCTGACCCCTCCTCTACTTGCCCACTCCTGACGAGGGCGGGTCAAGCCCGGGTCACATTCTCCCGATAATGCGCCCGTGCATCTGTCCGCCCCGTACTCCCTCACCCCTCGGGCCCAGTGTCACAAGTATCGCCTTAAATAGACAAAGGTTCTCCGGACTGCACCATTCCCGCCCGCACGGGGGTGGTGGACATCATGAAAGCTCCTGTTTACAGAGAATTGCGGCGCTTTCCTGGACACTTAACGCATTCTGGGTAGGGCTGGCCTCCCCAGGAGGATACTGGGTTTTCTCTGCATTGGGAGAAACCTGTTAAATGGTTCAGGGAAAAGGGCTTTTCTTGAAACATTTCTTGAAAGCCAAGGACATGACATTCAGCGAAGTGAACGAGCCGGGTCTGGACAGAGCTACGTGGAAAGAGTTGGGTTTGGAAGCGACTTCAAGGATGGGGAGGTCAAATGAGGATAAACAAGTTCAGTTGAGGAAAAGCAAGTTTAGAAACACAAAGCTGGATTTCCAGCCGGGCTTCTGAGGGCTTCCTTCGGCGCACACGTGTTTTAAGTACTAGCTGTTTTTGCTTGACTAAATCAGGGTGCGAGAGATCAAAACAGCAGGGAATTTTAAAAAAAAAAAAACAAATGGAGGGGGGAGATCATTTGTAACACGTGAGGTGTCATAAGCATGAACTCCACAACCCGCCGTGAAATGCCTTCTCAACCTGTGGGAAATGCCACTTTCCCAAGAAGGCGATGTAAGGAAAAAAAAAATTCGTAAGAATTTCAAATGTCCAAACATCCCTGCCGGACCCCTTCGGGCGAGCCGTCGCGCCGCCTCAAAGTCACCCGCGAAATTCCAAGTATCTGATGGAGCATAAGCGTCGTACATCCCAAATACAGTGTACGCGCGTTGCTGCGCTCGCAGACTGTGTTAAGCCTCGGGCTCGCGGTTCCGAGATCACGTACGCTCCGCGCGCAGAGCTCCGCCGCCGCAGCCGCGTGGTCGCCTCCGCGCCGAGTTCATGGAGTACAGGTAGGGACTGCGTGACAAAACGTCACTTCCTCTCAGGTCAAATTATTTCCCTTACTCATAACAGTTGAACAATCTTACCGGCGACTGCCCGCCATTACATTGCAGGGTGCCGATTTTTACCAATTACTCTCCTCCTGTGCCGCCAGCAAACAGGGTCCCGTGTGCGTACACGTGCGCAAGCACCGCGAGCCTGAATCCCCATCCTGTCGCTCCCCTCGACTCGTCCGGACAGAAACGCGCGGCCGGAGACACACCGGCAGACGGAAGACGATCAGGAACCTGGAGACTGCCGACGTTTCTCGCGTCGCCTAACTTTATTCATGACTACACTTTGGGGATTGTTTGGATGCTTCAGCTAACATAAAACCATGCAACGTTACAGTCGATGCGCGGTGTGCGTCTTGCGTACGGTGCAAGGGGATTTTCCTGCCGCGTTAGAGACCGGTTGTCTATCAATTGACAAGTCAGCACCGGACCATGCTGACATAATACAAGCACATGGGGTTACTGCTGATCAGACTGTCTTCACCGTGTGTGTGTGTGTGTAGGGTTGATGTCAGGTCTGGCGGCGGGCAGTCATCTGATCTGGCCCAACACCTGAAAACAATCCCCTTTCCGCTGACCAGGGGGGGGGGACGCGTTATTTGCCTCTGCTGCACACAAACAATTTATGCAATCCTTCCAGCTCACCTCTCGTCTCAGCCGCCCGCAGTCTAATTTTCTGAAAGGCTGCTACGCGACCCGGGGGTAAGCGCTTGTGCGAGGCTCGCAAAACGATTAATGAAATAAACATTCGCCGCGCTGCCGGAGCTTGGCGTTTCCTCTAAAAGGGTTGCAATATCTGAAGAGCTGGGAAATATTCATCTTACTTGTCTTTCCTTTCATTTTCTCTCACATGTAAATAGCATCCCCCCCACACACCACCCACCCCACCCCGCCAGCCTTCCCCCCAGGGCCCGGCTGTACAGCTCGGCACTAGGAAGTGCTTTGGACAAAGGCAGGAAGTAATGAGGAAGTCCTTTCGCACAGCTCGGGCCGCAACAACCACTCGCCTGCCAACACGCTTTCCTTTCCACGGCTCGCACGCAGATCGTCACGGCGAGAGATTCAAACTGTTACGCTCAATATTCTACTCATTCGGCGGTGAATTTTTTTTTTAAATGCTTAAAAGACGGCATATGATGAGGCACATGAGCAACGGAAAATCAAAAACAGTGCAGCGAGAGCGGCCGTCCATCTTGAATCAGCTTGTCGGTATCCTCAGAAGCCCCCGTCCTCTCCACACCACAGGCTACTGACATTGCTACGTGCAGCCAATCCCGTGTTAGAAGAGTGGGCAGCAGTGTCGGCGTGCTCCACTTAGCCCGGTGTGTACGTCGCTGCTCCACTTGGCCCTGCGTTCAAGTGCATATTTGTTGCGCACGTGTCTATCTGGACGTGCACTATTACACTCACACCCGCACTCTGTGTGTGTGTGTGTGTGTGTGTGCGGAGCGGGATGTGGGAGTACCAGCCCATTGATGAGCCGGAGGAGAGAGACTTCTCCGGATCCCCCGGGGCGCTCGGCTGGCACCGCCTGACTGCCACCGCGCTCTCGCTGCACGGCGACGGCGCGAGAAGAGGGAGGAGGAGGAGGAGCGCGTTCGCACACCCGCCCGGCTGAAGCGCGCTTATCAAAGTTAATTTGGATTTGTTAACAAGGAAGCTGCCGGGGAAGGAAAACACAAGAACACAATTACTACCTCTCCCTCTCCATCCGTTTGTTCCCGTCCTCTCTTCGCTTCCTCTCTCTTTCGCTTTTCGTCTCTTCCCCTCGCTCCCTGTCCCTTATAAGATATTCATGGTAATTCAAACACTTGTGTGTGTGTGTGTGTGTGAGAGAGAGAGAGACAGGGCATCACAGAAGGGCTTTAACGATCACAAATGGGCAGCGTCAAAGACGAG
Source organism: Psettodes erumei (assembly GCA_016785225.1). Taxonomy (NCBI): domain Eukaryota; kingdom Metazoa; phylum Chordata; class Actinopteri; order Pleuronectiformes; family Psettodidae; genus Psettodes; species Psettodes erumei. The sequence goes on from JAFBJZ010000107.1 coordinate 92,938, forward strand.
CTTGCCTGTGTCTATGGCGGTGGTCGAGTGAAAGACGAGAACAAACGTGCGCAGCTCTCTCCTCGGTGTCTGCGAGTGTGTCGCTATCAGGCTCGCGTCAACTGCAACTCGCTTCACTCAGGAGCTGGAAAACGGAGGAAGCGGAAACAGTTGAAGTTCCGTCTCGTCTGACTCGTCTTGTCCCACGTAAATGCACGGAAGGAAGGCGGAAGATTTGCCGTCTTCATTTTGGGAAAGACTCAATTTCCCAAGACGTTGCTGCAGAAATTAAGCTAATTAACAACAACAACCGAGCTACATCAGCGACAATTATTATTATATTATTACACAATCTATAATAATCACACAGCCCTAACCCCAATGCTGTGTGACCTAATTTTGACTAAGGTCTCACAAGCCAGACACCCTTCCCTACATGCTTCTAAGATAACACGTCACACGAACGCACACTACATTTCCCTCTAAGTGTAGAACACGTTTCGCTCCTTTGTTTCCCTCTCGCTGTGTACCGGTTGTTTAGTTAACTGTAAAACAAGCTCCCATTTCCAGGCAGCCGAGTTAATTCCGGCGAGGGAGGAGGCAGCGAAGGATAGCGTTTCTCGCTCAGGTCCCCTCGCGCTGGAAATGGCATCTGGGTCAAAGTTCGCCCCCCCTCCTCCCCCTCCCCCTCACCCTCCCCCCTCTAGACCACCATCGTTCGGCTGCAATACGCGAAACACTTTTACCCCCTAACTATTGTTGATCACCCGCGGGAACGAGAATTCCTGAGTGCGTGCGTGTGTGCGTTTGCGCTATCTGCACAGGTGATTGGCATGTGGTAGGCACACAGGAAAAAAAAAAACAACACGCCTTCTCCTCCAGACAGAGGCCTGCAGCGATTCAATACGCGGGACAGCGTGCGCAGAGGCTGTCGCTCGGCGCCATCGGCAACGCATCAAATTTAACGAACCGCCCCCGCCGAAAGTGCGCGACGGCAACTCTCCGCACGTCGGCAGGCGGCTCGCGCAGGTTGTGGAGTAGCGCGTGTGCGTGCGCACCTGCGAGCCGCACTTCAAAACACCCCGCCATGTTTGTTTTGCTCTGTTTATTTTTGCTTTGCCCAACCCCTTCTCTTCCCCCGCCGGGCCTCCTCGCTCGGTCCTCGCCTTACCCGTGCCGACCGTCCAGCCTCCTCTGACGGCGTGAGACACGGAACGCGACACGGAAGACAGCGACACTTTCCAAGATTTTCGAGAAGACAGGCGGTTCGCCGTTTTGGGAAGCTGGCTCAGGTTCGGTGAGAATGGTTGTGTCCGTTCGTTAAATGTTAAAACGATTGGCCGGGAAACCGTTTAGCTTGGCAGAGAGACTGATAACACTTTTAGCACAAAAAGTGAAATAAAAAAACGAAAACAAAATCCCTTTTGTGGTACCGCAGACTGAGTTTCTCGTTTGTGACCCTGAACTTATTGCTCCACATTAACAGTACATACATACATATGTACGTAGTTCCATGTAGATCTATTGCCAGGAAACAGCTCCAGCAGCAGCAAAAACCCATTTCGTGCACGGGAGGAACATGCTGCAGTATGAAGGGATCGCTATAGTGACCAATGAGACATGGCAAGTGAGCATTGCTTAGCAAAAAAAAAAAAAACAAACTTCGTGACGCCTGAGTGTTTCCCGCTTTACGACTGCCGTCACCCTGTGAACAACCCCCATGCAGACTCACACCTACAACTGTATTTGCGTGGAAGTAAAGCTCCGGTTCCCGAAGAACCCAAGCGGTGACCTGTGGTTTTTCTCAGTCGGGTCAGTTTTTACGTCTCCTGAAACGTCCAGGCCTCTCGAAATGTAGTTCCCGTCCCTGCTCCCGGAGCCCGTTGACCTAAGCTGGGAGATTTCCAACCCCGGTTCAACTCCAGTCGGGAGCGGGGGTGGGGTGGGGTGGGGGTGGGGGGTCGCAGAGTCGCACCGGATGACGCACGCGGACCCATTTATATCAACCACCGCCGGAGGTTTAACCTGTGTGACTGCGTCTGAGAGGGGGACGGGTAGCGGAGGGCTCGCTGCGGCTTCTGTCACCGAGAGGTGAAGGTGTGGCTCCGTCTGAGCGAGAGTGTGTGTGTGTGTGTGTGTGTGTGTGTGTGTGTGTGTGTGTGAGAGAGGGAAAACAATTACACAACAACAAAGCACGTAGGCGCAGGCGGAGTGATCTTTAACCTGAAAAGCCTTCTCTCCTCCTGCTTGTGTGTGTGTGTGTGTGTGTGTGTGTGTGTTGTGCAAGCACAGTGCTGGCTGGTGTCTATGCGGCTCAACGCAGCGCGCTAAACCGCAGCAGCGGAGGGAGCCTCTTCTTTCCAGCTCAACCGATTTTCCCTGTTTTTCCGTTCTCCTCTCTCTCTCTCACCATAACAGATTTCCTTTTTAACAGGACCAGGGTCAGATTGTCGGGTCAATGGCAAAAGCCAAACCCCCGCGCTGATCTTCACACTCCTGAGTTACAGGCCGGAAACAAACGAAACAGCGAGCCACGGAAAACAGCCGCCCTCTCGCCGCGTTAATCTAGGCCTCCACTAATTTCGGAAACCCACTGACCTGGTTCTGTGCACGCCGCCCTTATCTGGATCAAAACTTGTCGGCGCGCGTTCTCCGTCACCTCAGCAGCCAGGCCCGTCTCACTTGGCGCGCCACCTTCCCCCCTTCTCTTCCAGAAGCCGCCGGCGAAACACGTTTTGAACCCATGATCCTTGACTGAGAAATTAGGAATTTCGTTTCCTGTTTTCCGTAGGGACAAGCAGACAAGGGCCGGTGAGAGCTTGTAAAAGCTGAGAAAATTGCAGCGCGAGTGCACCTGTCAAAATCCGCCGTGACCTCCACGTCGACCTGCGGCAGATATACGGCGCACACCTGCGCACAAAGTATGCCTGACGCCAAAACTCCAACTTATAGGGGGAAAGTGGCAACGAATGTCAGAGCTTGTGCACCCTCCAGGTTGTTTGGATCGCCGACAAGTTACTTAAGGACCCCTTCGCATTCGACCACGACGTTCCATGAGTCAGTGGAACAACAGCGCACACGCAACGAACGCGCGAACATCTAAACATTTACAGTAAGCGCGCACATATCGTCCCTGTGTGTAGCCCACACACGCGCACACTCCCGCAGCGGCAGACAACTGTTGCGTCACGTACCAGAAACGGCCCCTGCTTCGAAACGCGGCTCTCGACTAATCCGGCGCCGGTCACATGACGCAGATCACAAGCGTCGTACCCGCTCCCCGGGAACGATTCCGCAGCCGAGGAGGCATGAACACACACGCAAAAGCGGCGCTCGACGCACTGTACACACTCCTGTTTATCAGTCAACACTCCCCTTTGTTAGCGGTCAGGGCTGTTCCTCTCTGAAACCAAGCGCAGGGCCCGTATTTGCGGAACTTCAAAGAATTACATTCGAGAGCGCTCGGCTCTGGGGTGGAGAGGTTTCTGTTAAAGGGGGGATTTAGCGGCAGCTACGCCGACGGGCGCGAACGGTCAGAGTGCGCGGAAAGTGCAGCGGTTTCAGAGAAAGAGAAGAGAGTGGCGTAACATCCTGTCTCGTGTCCAAAGCATATGCAAACAGGTCAAAATTACCCACTTCTGGATCACACGCGAGGCTTCAGTCAATGTGCAATTCACCACGACCTATGATATTTTGTGCAGTCACTCCAAAACAAGTCCAACGAGGTGTGTGTCCTCACCTCCGTCTCCGCCGAGGACCTACTTTTAACCAAATGAAGGTTGGAGGTTTGGAGCCGTCCTAAATTTAAGAGTAATTTGAAGTCATACGACGTGTGATACATAGCTTGTGCTCTTATGTTTACCAGGAGGAGTCAGAGCAGAGGGGTTTTTTTTGTCTCTTAGCTTTCTACGTCCAAAATTTCACTTTATGCTTGGTCCGAGTTCACATACACGTCAGCGACAACAGCGTGTCTGTTTGTCTTTGTCCTCTCCGTGCAACGCGCCTTATTAAAATCAAGAACGGCGAGACGGAGACACGGCGAGAGCCGTTTCCCGTATTACCTTCCCGACAGCGGGACCTGGCAGAAGAGCCGAGGTGCCGGCATTATGAAGGCGGGCCGCAACGGTCGCCGTTCCAGCAATAAACGCGGCCGAGGTCGCTGCGCTTTGAACGCTGGCCTTTCTTTCGGACACAGAGACAGAAGGGAAAAAAACAACACAGGCTATAATCGCCCTCAAAAAATAATAAGCATTCTCTCCGTGTGCCTTACAATAGAAGCCATTCTCTGTTTTTATGGCAGGAGAGGAAAGACTGACTGACTGGCCAACACGCTGGCAGCTGGCCGCAGCGCCGAGCAAACCCACAGCCCCCTTTCTTTTTTTTTTTTTTTTTTCTTCCTTCCTTTCTTTAAAGGAGAGAAAAATCTGTACAATGTCGAACGGACGTATGCGCCACGCGGGCTGATCCCTGCCCGTCACCCTCACTCGCTCCGGCCTCGTCCTTTGGGTGCATCCTCTTCCCGTGGTGCCCGGCGTTGAATACGCCTCTGACTCAACAAACGCAGTTGAGTCATTTCACACATCAAGCAGATCCCGGGCCTGTAATTACAGATTACTCGGCCACAATGCTCCAGTCAATGAATGCTAATCAGAGGGCGTGGCGCGTCCGCCACCCCTGGCTGCTGATATTAGGAGCAGCCCCCCGCATCATGGAAATCATTACATAAACCATTTGGACTGAAAACACCAGTCGCCCCTATTGATTTCTGGGAGGGAGGAATCTCCGGTGCATATTCTCATTATGTGTCCCGGCGGACCGCTTTGGAACCAGCAGTGTGATGGATTCTCAGAAAGGTGCTATACTATCACGCCTGCACACAACAGCTAGTCGATATGAAGCTTTTTTTTCACTGCTCCATGCACAAATGCTGCTCTTCTTTTTGTTTTTCTAAATTCGGCGAGTATCGGGCTGGTTTAAAGGCGTGTCAACGATCTGCTGTCTAATTGGTAAAAGGTGATGGTATGGTGGAAGCAGAGTCCCCCCTCCATTGTTAAAGACACAGTCCACACACACAACCACTTACTTCTCTGACAGTGGCTCTGCGACCAGCATCGTCCCCTGAAGTGCCCGTTGATGGTGTTCTGCAGGCAGACGGTCTGACCCTGGGCCGTGCCGGGACACACGTCTCCGCACTCCCGCTCGTTCTTATTGGCCACGATGAAGTTGTCCTCCACCGAGTCCAGGATCTTGGACCAGTCCAGGGTGGCCAGGTAGCACAGGTCCGGGTTCTTCTCGATCCGCACGGCTCCCCGGGTGATGTTCATCAGGCTGTGCAGGCCCAGCTCCTTCAGCTGCAGCATCTCGTAGAGCACAAGGGCGTAGTTGAAGAAGAGGTTGTTGCCGCGGATCACCGTCAGGTTGGGGAAGAGGTCGCTGAGGGTCTCCAGGCCGTAGACCCTGAACAGCAGGACGTAGTCGGTCACCACCCGCAGCTTCGGGTAGCTGAGGCCCCGGAAGTCCTCCGTCTTGGTCTTGAACATGAGCAGGATCTTCAGGTGGCCCTCGATGATGGTGCAGTTCTCCAAAGCCTGGAGGTTGGTCACATTGTTCCGGATGTCCTTGCTCGGGCAGACTGGAAGGACAGAGATCGTAAGGAGAGCGGTGTGAGAGGCGAGAACAATCCAGTCACGAGTTACAAATAAAAAAAAACTTTTTTTTGCTACTTTTTCTATTGTGGTTTTATCAAGACGCCGTTCTCCTCCACCTCCTCCTGCCTCTTATTCATGGCTGATTCCTACCAGGGAGCAGCCGCATAAAAACACAGCTCCTCTGGAAGACTTCAGTGTTAAGCCCCGAGCGTGCGTTTCAAGTATACACTCGGTTTATTACAACTAGCTAAAACTCACGCCGTGTAAAACATTCCTGCATTAAATACAACCTTTGCAAATGTAGTTTTTGCTCAAAGTGCTTTGGAGAGTCGTTGATTCAACTTTACTGAAAATTTTGGCTTTATTATGTGATGCCCTTGATTTGAGTTGCACTCATAAACTGTTTCTAACAGAGCTGATTACGTTCATCAGCAGTTAACTGCTCCAGTATTTATATCACTGATGATGATGAACCAGTGAGAATGTAGAGAAAAATGTTTTTCCTAAAGGCCAACGTGATGCCTACTAATCGCCAAAAAGCCAAAGGATGTTCAGTGAATTATTCCGTGAGACAAAGAAAAGCAGAAAATCAACTCAAATAAGAAGCTGGGAGCGTTTGATTTCTGAAACACTTGCCGATTATTATTCTGTCATTCAACTAACTGAATAACCAACTCGTTGTTTCACTGATAGAAACAAGGTGAATGCGTGTGCTTGTTTAAGCGGAGAGCTGTGGCGCTCCCTGCTATTAGCCGGAACGTGGCTGACGGTCACATGCAAAGCGAGCAAAACGACTCGCCTGCGACTCACGGCCGTTTCAGAACTGCGAGCGGACATGAAGGTCAACGGATCCCCCCCCCCTTTTACGTTGGCGGAACCATTCAGCCTTCCTCAAGTCCGCTCTACAGTGTGACTGCCCCCCCCCCACACACACGTACACACACACACACACACACACACACTCAGTGTCTCTCTCTCTCTTCTCATTGGCTGTGAATGAGGCGGACGTGAAGGGGTTAAAGCAGAAACGGAGCCTCCGGGCAAAATGCTTATCCATGCTCATTCATACTACGGCTGCTGCAGTTACACACACACACACACACACACACACACACACACACACACACACACACACACACACACAGACACACACATCAGAGGAGGGGGGAATTCATTAGGGCACAGTAACTTCAGGAGATGCACAGAGGGAAGTGACGTGCTGTTGCTGCCTGCTGCTAATAGTGAGATGCACATTTCTAACTTTTCAACAGCACTTAGGGGAATTACATAGTGGGAGGGGCGAATGCCTGGTAGGTTCAATTATACACGACAGGTGGAACAGTGAAAACAATGTTTTTTTTTATTTTTGCAGCGACATCACAGGGCTTGACAATTTTATTTATTTTTTATTTTTTACATTCACCGCCACCAATAAGTTCCCACAAAGCCTTTCTCTTTTCAGTCCGAAAGCATCAGCTGACGGGAGCCGACTTGCCGTTTGAAGAGGAAGGGGCGCGAGTTATGGCGCGGCGACACAGCAGATCCTGGATAGTCGACACAAACGTTCGCCCTCTAACGCACACCTGCTGATCACAATCTGTCTTTTAACCACCTTACATGCATCGGGTGGAAAAACAATAATCAATCGCACTCACATCTGCTGTATAATAGTGTGTGTGTGTGTGTGGGGGTCCAGATTCATTGCAGCGGACGGCATAGTTTCATTGAGTTGTTATTGGCCCTGGTCATTTCCCAGGTGTAAGCTACCTATTAACTTCCCATTCTGTTAATGGTTAGCGAGACAAACATGTCAACAGTCCAGGTACAAACTCTGACCAGCAGCACATCAATGGGACGGTTCAAGTGACCCCTCATAATGAAGAGCAGCCAATAAAGCCCGTAATCACGACGCTGCCAGATAAAACCAGGTTGTTTACTACAACTGCGTCTTGGCAGCGGCGCTCAGTGATTCGACCTTGCCTTTTGTCGGCATGAAAAACGGCCCAACTTAAGATGCCGGGCGGTCATAAAATATCGGCTTGGCGCCGCACTTGTTTCCCGCTAGTTGTTAAAAGGTAAGGCAAAAAATGAGTTATAATACGGTGACTGATTAACTCACAGGTCGGTTACAGGCCTCACAGCAATCGCGCGTGAAAGGAGGCAAACTGTGCGCCTGGTGAAAACCACCCCAAACCACCTGCGTGTGCAGACGCCGTCGACCTGGCGCTGTGGACTCGAGGAAGCGGCTCGCGGACGTGACGGTTCATCCGCTTCAGCTGTTAAGCATCTCGTCTGCGATAACGCGATAACGCAGAGTTTGCAACAACAACAGCGGCGGCAGCTCATTTACGCAATCCAGCCATCTTGTCCCGGGCCACGCCCTCTTTATTAGACACTTGGTGTCACGCCGACCGAAGCGCAAAGACACGCTTCCACCTCCAGCACGCGGCAGTTGGTGTTATTCCCAGTGATAAGAGCAACCTTACACCTCTCCGCCCCTCCCCCCTTATCGCCCGGACACATCGAGCGGGCCTGCAGGCCGCCCACTCGTCGTCAGTGTGCGACGCTAACCAGATACCTACCGTGCGACAAGACAACATAACAAACAGCGTTATGCAAGACCGAGGCGTCTCACCTCTACGCACCCAGGGCACGCAAACACGGCCGATTCGTGTGAGGGGGTTTTTCACACCGCAGGTCGCAAGACGCGCTCTGGCGGAAATGAGGTCACAGCAGGCTAATGGGCGGGCGCGTGTGTCGCGTCTCCCGTCGGAGGAGCTTTATCGACGCAAAGGCCGCGTCCGCGGGCCACAGGGGGACGCGGTTCGACGGCGCTGCTGGGAGTTCCCACCGCAAAATGGAGTCTTGTTTTTCGACTGAAGGGAAAGGAAAGGGGGGTCATTGGGGGGCGAGTGGGGAAGAAGGGAAGGAAGGGGGGGGGGGGGGTGAAGGAGCGGTTGTTATGCAGTCCGGCGGTTGGCTGCGAGAGCCGCTGTGTCTTTAAAATAATGAGCCATCTCCTTCCTCTCTCCTCCCAGGTTCGGGAGCAGGGGGACACAGGAGAGGCACGGGGGAGCGACTGGGGAGACAGAGGGAGATTGAGTTGCGGGTCGCGGGCAAAAGAGGGGAGGAAGGAGCAGAGGGGTGAGCGCGGGGGTGAAAGTGTAACCCGAGCCTCGGCAGGAACACAGAGTGACGTAAGGGGACCTACAGGACGGTTTGGCGATCACGTGCGTGAATAAAGGGCCGCTATGGGGGGTGTGTGTGTCACCTCCGATAAACAAACACCCGGCGAGCGGAGCCTCTGACGGGACACGTGACGGACAAACACGGGACAAAAGGGACAGGAAGAGACGTGGGGGCATGGAGACGGAGGGAGGGGCCACCTGCTGCACAGTTTGTCACCTCTGTGTGCCGTCTGAAGGGAGGGCCCCCCGTCACACAAAAACGGCTCCGGGGGCGTCCACGCACACAAGTTACATCAACAGACTCGCTCTGGGTTAAAGCTCCATGTGCGATATTGGGGGGGGGGTAGACACTGTGTGGGCGGGTGGGGGTTTGTCGGACAATGACCGTGACCCCGCTCTATAGCCCACCCTCCCACAGAGGACCACCCATAAGCAGACAGCTTGGTGCTCTCGCTGGCTGTACAGGAGCGCTTAATTACAATAACAACCCAATCAGCCCCTAATGAGCCAGGCGGGGGGGTGGGGGGCGGGGGCTTTGGGGGTTTTTGTGTCTGAGCAGAGCAGAGAATGGAATAACAGACCACAGGCTGGAACGTACTGTACCACACTTGTGGACCTCTATAGGAGAAATGTGGGCCATCCACCCGCCTTCCCTGTCTGTTTGACACTTAATTTGGCAGCAGGAATGAGGGGGGCGATAGGGGGGTGTCAGGCAAACAGAAACAGCGGAGGAGAAAGCGCGGAGATGGGGGCGAGGTGAACGAGTTTGAGTCTCCAAAAGGGAGGGCGGCCGAAAAACAAGAAGACAAAAAAAGCTGCGCATCGTTCAGCCTTGATGCGGAGCTTCAGCCGCACCGTTACTACCGCTTCTGCAAGCCGAGCGCTGAAACTGAATCAGAGGAAGGTACGGCTGCGTACGTGAGAGCACCCATTAAATTCCCGTGTCTGCTGCGCGCACACGGTTACGGCGACGCGCCGCGTGCATGATCCACTGTGTCACTCTGCTATCCCTCCGGCTCGGGGAAAAATCACAGCGCTTTTTATTCTACTCTGCAACTGGACAGATTTTGATACGTAAGGCGGCGCGCTGGAAAAACGTTAGCGCCCTGCCGTCGACTGTACCTCCGCCGTCGTTAGCGCATGTGATGTGAATCGGACTAGCACGCCGGATACCCCCGCGCCGATGTGAAACGGCTATCTCTGACACAAACTGCCGTGCCCGCTATTCGGTGAGCACCCACAGCTGCGGCCGTTATAGTGTAGCTACAATTTCGGAAAGATTCTTCTCTTATTTTTAGAGTTGTGCTCCCTGCGGAGAATTTAATATGCATCGTCTAACAGTAAGCTGGCCGGCTGGCAGCGAGAAAGTGGATCGCGGTGGCAGTTTTAGAAGGTGAGAGTGGAGCCCTCTGTGGCCCCCGCGGATGAGCCCGCCTCCGACTTCCACCGTAGCGGAGGGCGGCCGCGCGTTAGCTCAGCGTGAAACCGGACCTGTCCTGCATGAAACCAGGTGGCGGCTAACTCTGGACTGTGAGAAGTTTCCTCTCTCTGTCAGCCCGGGCGCACGTTGCCCCTGATGAGGTGATCTGCTGATTATAGATTTGTCAACAGCTTCGGTTGCCGAAACGAACCCCAGGAGAGCGGCTACGCGGCCGCGGTGCCAAGTGGGCTGCCGGCGGAAAAAATGCGTTTGTTTGTTAATGTAGCTGGTGGAAAGTCCTGCGATGTCGAGCCAGCTCCCCGTGCAGCCCGCTGCCAAGCTGTGGCTTCCATGCTGAAAAACGATGCTGAGAAACTGCACGAGAGGCATTTTGATTAACATGTACCGACTTGCACCTCCAAAACAAAGAGAGCTGAGGACCAAAGTAACACGGTGTATGGCATGGAAACATGGGGGGGGGGGGCACTGTGAATGGAAATTGTCTCCGTGTGCAAAGGAAATTATCTTTTATAAAAAAAAAAGAAAGAAAGAAAAGAAAATAATCTCCTGTTAACAGTAAGGGGGGGAACAATGACCAAGCGACATGACAAGCAAGTTCAGCCAGAGCTCGTATCGTCACTTGACCTGCGCTTCCACGTTTGAGGACATCAGATAAAGGTGAGGGGGCTCGGGAAGGGAGGGAGAGAGAGAGGGAGGGAGGGAGTGTGTGGGCTGGAGCACCTGTTCCTCCATTGCCTCAGCCTCCCATTGAGGAGCGTGGCAAGGGGAGCCGGCCCGGGCCTATTTATACACGCCGCTGGGTCCCGTTACAGCTGTGGCACGGGCCCAGGCCGTGGCAGATTGGAGCAGGTAGGAAAGAGCAGCATGCAGGCCCCGCGCTGTCAGATGGCGGGCCAAGAGGAGAGGGAGGCCTAAATCAGATCGCACCTTTGGTGACTTTGGCCCGACTCCTTCCCCCCTGCCCATCGGCAAACCTGGCGGAGGAGGGAGGAGGGAGGAGGGGAGGGACGGAAGGAGAGGGGGAGGGCAGGTAACAGACAGGGGGAGACAAAGAGGCAGATTGCAAACAGAGAGAAAGAACGAGGAAGAGGAAAGAAAGTGTGTGTGTGTGTGTGTGGGGGGTGTCCATTGTATGTGTGTGTGTGTGTGTGTGTGGGGGGGTCTTACGACCTATTTCCTCATTCCATCTCGAGCCTTTCTCTCCGTCTCCCTCCCCGTGCCTCACGTGCTTTCGAAAAGCACGCTGCCACGCGATTTACACACGACGAGAGGCTCAGATGCAGAATGCGGACGCAAGCCGCGTCAGCGAGTACGCCACAAACCCTGGGTCGCCGTGACTAAACTGCGCTTTTCCGACTGCGGCGTGTGGCGACGCATCATTTCAAGCGAACGCGCGGATATCCGCCACGTTCCTTCTGTTTTTCCGCTCGTTTCCGTGATCAATTACAACGAGCATGTTCCCCCGTCAGGAAAGTAATTGGACAGCTGGTAATACAGAAAGCAGAAAAAAAATAAAAAAATCTGAAAAATTCTAGCCACGCCTTGAAAAACAGCTAAACCAGGTGGTGCTCCAAACAAATAAAAAGCATGTGGGGGGGGCAGGGGGCAGCATTCCTGACATAGCGTTTGGGAACACACAGAGGACTATGAAACAGGAGCAGGTAATCAACTGCAGGCAGGACTGTGCCGAAGACATAGCACAAATAGACAGACGACACAACGCCCCACACACACACACACACACACACACACACACACACAGAGTGAGTAATTCAAAAAACATCTGATGTTCCTTTTCATCTTCCCACGTTAGCGAGAGGAGCGCAGCGCAGAGTCTTGTGTGGCGAGCCTCGGCCTGAGAGGGAGGCGGCCGAGCCTCAGTTCCCCCGCCTGACTCGCAGCCGCACGACAGCAGCTGCAGGGGCCCGGCCCCAACCGACGCCGCGGCCCGCAAAACCAGAGGTACGCACACGCGAGGCCGGACGAGCTACGCCTGCCTGGCGGCTTCTTCCGTTCCCGTATGGCTTTCTTTCTTCCTCAAAAATCTGCCCGCCGTGCCCTGCCCGCCTCGGCCTCCGCGGTCGAGGAGCCGCTGCGAAGCCGCGCTTCCAATCCAGGCTGCAGTTTGCGCTCGGGCCGCCCGGCAGTGGCGCTGAATCGGAAGAGGCCGAGAAGGACCCAGATAAGAAAGGCAGCTGCAGTTCAACGCTTCCTTCTCGACACCCAGTGGTTCAGACTCTCAGCTCCAGCAGCTCAAGAGTTTAGCAGAGGTGTTGCATGTGTGCGAGCTCCACCCGAGCGTGGCACATCCCATTGATGGGACTGGCTTGGCGCAGGGCCGCCGACTCGCGAGCTGCGGCCGGATCCAAATTCGACGCAAACGAAGAAAAACGCCCACGGAGGAGGAAATAATTGGATTCTAACTGCCTTGAAGTGAGACGCCAATTGTTTTGCGCGGGGATGTATGAATGCGTCTGTGCAGTACGTTTGTCAGAAAGTCAACAAGCAGGCGAGCGGGGAAAGAAAGCCAAAAAAAAAGGGGGCGGGGGTCAAAAACAAGGTAGAGTTGGAGAGCTGAGAGATTTGAGAGTTGATGACAAACCAAGTCAGAAAACAGGGAGCAGCAGAGGGGAGGATGAGAGGACGGAGAGCGGAGGGGCCGGGTCGGTTTAATGGCCCGTTTGTCTGCGCTGTTCGACCACTGGCTCTCACCGGCTGCTGCAGGAAAACCTCACACACACACACACACACACACACACACACATCCAGACATATTCCGCCTCTTTGCTTCCTTCTTTCCATATCTCTCCCCAGCTCTACCTTTTTCCACTGTGGGGGCCCGTGCCCACGGCTTCAGCGTCTCCTTCCATTTACCAAAACTACTTATGATTTTTTTTTTTTTTTTTTGCAGGAATCTGATTTCATTCCTCTCTGCCTTTCAACGCCACCTCTTAAATGACTCGATATCAGTACGCATAAAGAGATTATTCTGAACACGCTATCAATAAACACACACGGTGCGGCGATCCCCTCCCCCTGCTGTTTGTTTTTCCACGAGGAGCCTTCCGCAGATTCCCAAAGATTTTCAATAGCCGCCCCACTCCTCTGTTGGTTTTTCCGCGCAGGATATCCAGGAGCATGCTAGGCACGGCGGGGATGAAACGCTGACGTCATGTTAACGTTCAAAAAGGGCCCCTCGGCCAACAAATCACGCGCCGCTACCTCGGCCTCTGACAGACCGGTCCCTGGAGCGGAGGGTCTGCGGCCGTGGTGGTATTGTAAAGTGGCTCCCATTCATTACGCTGTCATTTAACAGCGGGCCATGATTCGATATGGACCGTCTTTAACTGTAAGTGGATCAGGAACGGTTGGCGCAGGCTCATAAACTCCACGCACGTCTTCATCCATCTCGATCTCTTTTCGCTTCGCCCTGGCGTCCGTCCCTCACGTGTCTTCCCTCCGAACGGAGGCCGCGGCCCCCGGGCTCTGCCCCCTTTCGTTCGAGACGGCTCAACCGGCTCGTAGTGAAGTCTTCCGCATTTAACAAAAATTGGGTTAACGTGTATTCTGGCACGCAAAAGGTGTTAAATGGTTTGTTACTCCACAAGTCACCGCCTCGGGTGAAATAAATCGCACCGCTCAACAGATAACGCTCTTAACTCTGGAAATGCAGAAACCAGTTAATAATATATATATTTTTAGTTAGCAGCTAGTAAAAACACGTAGTAAAATCCTACATCCTGTATTTAAGAAATTACATTTACTGCTCGGCCAGATCCTCAGCCGTCTGATTTCATTGACCAGTGGTGCGGTTCCGTCGCCGCCTGTGATCGGAAGGCGCTGATCATAAAAAAAAGACAAGTGAGCCAGAGTATTTATCACAAATAACGTTATGGACCAATAATAATTTTTAAAAAGAACTGTGCTACAGCAGTGAGTCGAGGACAGGAAGTAGTCGCATCACGTTATTGACAGACCCCGAGATCCGGGGCGCTGTACCTACGGCGGACGGACGAGTGCCCCCCCCCCCGACTTGATCACTGGCGTTGGGACCGATTGTTATTCATAACGCTAGAAATCATTCTGCTGCCGGGAGAGAGCAAAAAAACAAAAAAATCCAGCTGTGAGCGTATCAGCACCGGCGACTCAGTAATGTTGCTGCGGAGAACAATAAGATCAGTAAAATTACGCCCAAAACGATTCTCCTACTTTCCATCATCACACATTAAAAATGCAGTTAAATCCGAGTTAAATGTAGTGAGACTGGAAGAGTAGTTAGATGCGGGAGATGGGGAGGGGGGGGGCACTGAATCCTTCTGCCAGCACAGCTACCGCTGTCACCATAGTAACCCATCTCAGGCTGGTTCATCAGCAAGCCCCTCCGCGCACAAACACACCCTCGCTGAACGCGCGAGCGCTCATAAAAAGGCCACACAAACGCGCGCCGGCACAGCGCGGAAAACGCAACGCAATCGTACAGGGGCGTCCATGTGACCGGGGCGCTGTTGGCGGCGCGCAGGTGTACGCGCCGAGCATCGCTTAGGCCCCCGCTGGAGCAGGCGAGCTTACCGGGAGAGGAGGAAACGAAACACAAGCAGGGAAGGGGGGGTGTCAAATGGATGGTGTTCACACCTTTAAGAGGTTTGAAAGAGGAGGCTTTTCCCACCCCATACAGAGCAGGATTAGCAGGTGTGTGTGTGTGTGTGTGTGTGAGAGAGACAGGTCTGCGGGCTGTGCGCTTCTGCAGCGTGAAAGAAAAACAAATCAGCGGATGAGAGTGAACCCTCTTACCCCTGAGCGCAAGAGCAAACGAAGGGAGGGAGAATGAGAGACGGGAGGAGGAGGAGGGAGGGAGGGAGGGAGGAGGGAGGGAGGGAGAGAGAGAGAGAGGTAGACCAGACTGAAAAGGCAAGCGCCATGCCCGATTTCGGATAACTTCCGTTCGCACACTTCCACGCAGCAACGCCGTGTACACCATGCGCCGGAGCATCATCGGTCTCGGTTTCGGTCCACGTTCGGTCCCGGTGTGAGCGTTTCCGTGAGGGAAGGCGCAGCGATACATAAGTCAAATTTCGAAGCATCGCAAGTTCTCAAACAGTCGCCCGGGGCAGTTAAAGTGCGATCTGACCTGACGTCAAGGAGAGATTTCTGCGCGGCATACCTCTCCGTTCAGTAAGCTATCGACGCGGTGACCCTGCGGCTCCGTGCGTGTCGGTGCGTTTGTGCGTGCGCGTAATTAACTGCTGGGAGACTCCCCGGGCTGCGCGTGTTTGTGTGTGTGTCAAATAGCCACTTCTCAGTCATATGACAGGCCTCAAAATAAATTTAACCCCGTCAGGTTCAGTTACGCGGACGCTCCTGCCCAACAAACACACAGCGGCTACACAAAAAAAAAAAAAAAAAAAACAGGCACCGAGTCACGCGTCTCCGTGCACTTACACACTTGGATACACGATACAAAGAAGGTAAAGTTACACGTGTACAGTGCTTTGCAAAAATAAAATGAGGACACCCTTGTACTTCTGCGCAACTGGCGGGGCAGCAAAGAGGAATTGATTTCCTTTCGTGGGAGATTCGATCAAATGAACCACATTTATTTGTTTGAAAGGCAGAGCAAACGCAATTTTTTTTTAATGGGAACCAACATTCAAAGTGTGGAGTTACGACATGAGAATTACAAAATTGGGGGCCTGGGGTCGTCAGAGGGGCGACCCTGAGAAAGCGTCCTCTCTAAAACGTCAAAACTTTTCTTTCCTCACCAGTTGCTCTCATGAATATTAAAAAAAAACTGTCTCCTGTCCAACTGAAATACCAAAACAATAGAGAAACCCTTCGATCTCTTGTACTGGGCAGGCTCCGGCGACTTGAGCCAGAAGCCTTACGTCATTTTGGGCCAAGTGGATTTTCCGGCTGTTTTCGAACAATTATTTACAAAAGGCAAGGGAGTGCGACGGCCTGCGCAGGGAGGCTCTTTTGGAAACACAGATAAGAGTCCGGATAAAGACAACATATTTTTTTGAGGGTCACAACCCCAGGCTCCCGTAGAAGGAGGGACAGGAATGGATTTTTCAATTTACCTACATTGAGGACACGGACGTGGCCTCAGCCGGTGTCTGGCCCCCGCCCGCGAAAGCCCCCCCAGGAAAGATCCCCTTGCTGATCCCCGCATTACAAGGCCGGCTCAACTTTGGATTGCGCTGTGTGAAGTCACCAGCGGTTAAAATAGGGCAGATCTAAACAGCAACAAGGACTATCAAATCAGATTGTTGCAGCATGGCGTAACGGTGCTCTCTGTGTGTTTGTCTGTAGATGTGTGTGTGTGTGTGTGTGTGTGTGTGTGCGCGATCCCCGCACTTCATCCGTCCCCTCCCAACTAGACCACATTTCTGTGCGGTGAGCAGAGGTTTACATAAACAGTTGCAGTGCTCTATCTAGGAACGGGAGTCGCAGGAGGAGGTCAGCGGCTCGGCTCTGCGCAGAGAGCGCCCCCCCCCCGCCTGTCCGTCCATAAACGCGATACACACAATCAAAGTTCCCTCACTTAATTTACAGCCGGCTGCGATGACAGGCGCTCGATAGGAAGAACGTCCTTTGATCGCGGCGTGCACTAGCAGTCCTCGTCTCAGGGCCAGCTCTCCACCTGGTCGCCAGCGTGCTGCCTGCTCGCCTCGGGCTCAGCAGGTTCGCCGGGGAACCGCTGCGTTTCCGCTCGAGGTGTTAAAGTGGCTTAAAAGTTCTGCTGAACGTGACGCCAACAGCAAACTGAAATAAAACCACGAGTTGCGAAGAACGAGTGTAAACACACTGGGGAGGTTGAATCCATTCTTCTTTTTCTTAGGTTCCTGGATGAATAGAGCGAGGACGTCTTCAATGAATGAATCCGCCGCAGGTTTCCTGCTGGTGGTCTCTTTATAGCGGGGGGGGGCGATGAGTTCTTGCGGGTAACGTGGGATTTATTGAGTTATTAAACAGACAAAAAACAAGAGAGAGAAAATACAAACACACAAAACCGTCACCGTCGACGGTCCTTCGGTTTCGTTCGATGATCTAACCAACAATATCGATTCTCATCGCTTCTCTTTCAGTGTAATGCTCCAGATGCTCCTCGGTTGGTACGAACCGGTTTGTAGAATACAAACCCAGTCAGAGGCAACGTCCTCGCCGTGCCGAGACACCTGACGTGTGCTCGGCTTTAAGTCGGATACCGGTGTCGGAAACCTGTTCAGGGAACACGCTCTTGTACCCCTGGGTATATTTGTACATTAGTTGGGTATTCAAAGCTCGCTGAGAACACTGTGATTAATAATTATTGCCTCCCCTTTCCAACGGCTGAATTTAA
This sequence comes from Psettodes erumei, assembly GCA_016785225.1. Classification (NCBI taxonomy): domain Eukaryota; kingdom Metazoa; phylum Chordata; class Actinopteri; order Pleuronectiformes; family Psettodidae; genus Psettodes; species Psettodes erumei. The sequence goes on from JAFBJZ010000107.1 coordinate 110,533, forward strand.
GTAATCCTCCGGGCCTTTTCAAGCGATCATGAAATGAAAACAGTGTAAACTCGGTGCTGAAGTGTCTGACGAAGGCGCTCGGGCAAACACGCTCCAGGAATGTGTTTGCTTGTCGGCCAATCAAGCGGCGAGATGTGGAAGTCACGGGGTCAGGTTGTTTTTTGTTTCCCGTTCTCCGCTTGTATTGCGTACGCGCGCAAGTGCAAACAAGATGAGGGGGAGAAAGAAAAGAAAAGAAAAAAAAGAACGTTTTGGCACGTTAGGAGACGTGGAAAAGGACACAAGGAGAGATAAGAGCAAATGAGGAAGCACTTAGGAAAGGCTCCCCAACAGTTCATTTCCTTCAGCAGTAGATATAGCTTTCCCGGGGCCAACGTGCCGAACCCAACACGCCGCTGGTGGAGCCTCAGTTCACGACCCCCCCCATTGTCTGCCGGCTCTGTGAGCGCGGCCTACCCGAACAACAATGGCAATCGGCATTCAGCGGCCGGGCTCGCATTGTGAAAGCCACGATTCTGTGTGTAGTCCATTAAACATACAGTACAGGCTGTTCCGACGGCGAGGCATGGGAACAGCAGATAAAGTGGCTGTTATTGACGCAAACACGCGACGGACAAAAGAAGGGATCAACAGAAAATTACCTTTAAAGCCACTCTGGAACGGTTACTAACACCAGAATCAGTTTTTATCTCGACTGAACGCTGTTTGCACGTTCGTGAGAGCCGCAGAAGTATTAATATCTCGTTTCTGCTGAAACCCGCCGCACGTTCTGTTACATCGAGGCGTATTATGACGGCGTTTCCGATCACATGTCCCATTCCAGGCGGCCGTTTTTATCGCCACACAGGCTTCCATCAAACTCCAATCGGGACAACGCGAATCCAGTCTAGTTTTCTGAGGTTCTACATACAAAGCCGTTCCTCGGTCAACTGCCGTGAAGCTGACCTGGGCGACGCAAACCCGACTCCGCGTCGTAAATTAAAGTAAAGGCACTCCGCCATCATCTCTTTCACTGTTTTGGCGTTCCAGGACACGGCATGGAGCATGAAGCGCTCGCAAATTTCCGTTACAAAAACAACGCCGCGCGCTCTACCCGAAAATGGATGCGCGGTGGGTCGGGGGGGCGCTGGGGCACAGGGGCTAGCTCAAACAGGCGGCCCACTCTTAAGCCTGTCGCTCTGGGTACACGCTGTTCTCATGCATGCATGCAACCACCTCCTCGAGACACACAGAACACATGCGTTACCCGGAAGTGGGCAGGTCAAGAGCTGAGACATGAGATCCCGCAGACAGCGCAGGGGCGCACACACACACACACACACACACACACACACACACACACACACAGGCACCTACATGGTGGGCCACTTCAAACACATTCCACAACATGCACAGCATTGTCAGAAAATGCCACTGTGTACTTCAGTGAAGGGAAGCCTGTGAAGCCCAAGGGGCAACAGAAAGACTCGACGCACACGCAAACGGAGGCGCTCGCCCACATTTACGCAAAATCAACGCGTTTCTCTACCAGCAGAGTCGGACTAACACGACTCGTCCGCACAACCGCTCTTCCCGAACAAGAGAGGCCGCTGCGGGTATTTAATTCAGACCGTCACAGCGGGAAGTTCTCGGGCCCTGCCGCGGCGTATGTGACAGAGCCGGTTAAAGAGGCATATATATTGTGTAAAGTGTGCGTAACACCGCGCACGCACACACGCATGCACACATCCCCCCTTTCCAACAGAGCTGCGCTTACAAGCCTAAGAGGAACAAGAAGGGGGCAAGGCTCCCAGTTGCACAACTTGTTTTTCACAAGTTATACCGGGAGACAGCTCAGCGGTTACTTGAGAAAATCTGTTTGCTGATAACTATGACAAACAACCCAATGAAAATCAACTAACAACAGCCCCGTGAAAAAAAAAAAAAAAAAAAGACCAGCTCATAACGTTCTCTGGGGGGCCGTCAGCAGATCACAGCCGCGGCGTGGTTTATATATCAATGCTGCTTCCTCTTTCCCATGACTAAGGCAGAGATGTCAGGCAGTGTGTGGATTCAGAATGAAGTATTCTAAGTATTTTGGTCGTCCCCCCCCCCCTCCAGGCGTAAACATCTCAAGAGTGCCAAATATGGTCACTTCCAAAAGAAATGAGTAAATCAGGAACCAGAAACAGAGCAATGACATGCACCCTGATTAATTATCATGGAAAGAAAGAAAGAAAGAAAGAAAGAGGGGGTTCTTGCAACCTCGTCTTATAAGACCCCCCTTCAGGGGCCTCTCTCCTGTCTGCATACATAACCTGCGTAAAGTAGCCAGGACGTTTCCTTTGAACCGGGCCTCTGAGAGGCACATTCAAGTAATGCAACTCAAGGTTTGAAGATCCACAAGCTAACTAAATGAAACGCAAACACAGAGCCAATACTGCTTCATTAATAGTTGATTAAGGTGATTTGTTCCCTGACTCTACCTGCTCGCTTGCTCTGGACTCAGCTTATATACATAATATATGTCTGAAGTGCTGGACACAAATCTCAAAAAGAAAAGTGTGGGCTAAACACAAAGGCAAACGAGAAAAACGTAATTGAATTCATTTTAGGAAAAGCTGTGTTCCAGCCATTGTGTATGTACAATGAGTTAGAATGAGACATTCATTCATTTAAACAGAGGCTACAGTAGAAAGTTTCCACATGGCCCTGTGTATCATGTGCTTCAGCAAAACGATGAGGGCAACTTTTCCGCTCGCATTCATTTCTATCCTACTGTCTTTCAACCTTTTATCAATAGTAGTAATTTTTTTTTTTTTTAAATAATAAAAAGGTCAATAAATCATTGTAATGCTGGGAAATCAATCCATATGGCATCCCTTAAATCAAGGCATTTTCTATAAACTGGGTTAATCGGATATTTCTTACTCATCGCTTATGAACTTCACTGTGCAAACACAAACGTGTGTAAACCCTGACGTGAGGTGGGTTTTTCCTCCACTATAGTTGTGCTCAAACGCAACAGCAGTCTATAATAATCGCATCAATTGAAAACAAAATTCCTTGTTGCAAATTATCACTCCGCTGATTTACACTCCACTGGTTTACAGGGGGGTCATTATCTCCATCTCTCCGTGTCTGGCAAAGCATCGCGTTGCTGTTTAGATTACACGATGATATACTATTATAATCCAAACCCCTAATTCGCTGATAAAAAAAAAAAAAAAAAAACAAAACACTGCAAAGGGATAGCCGTAGTGCAGGAGAGACGATGACCACGCTTGAGTCCGATCTGCAGCTAAAGACCAATGTAGGCTAATCCACCACCTATAATGAGACTTCTTAGCGTCGGTGGCTAATTTGTTTACATTCGAGCTGCAGCAGCGCCGTGTGTGTGTGTGTGTGTGTGTGTGGTGTTGTTGTTGTTAGCGTGTGTCTGTCGCCATGTGAGGCCTAGCTGCGCTCATAGGACCGATCCTGCTACTCCCAGTTTCGACTCGCTGCAGCGGACCACCCTCGTCCAGTTACAGCGACTAATCTGGCCCTGGGGCTGGCGCATCCGACGCAGGCCGCTAAAATATGTACCTTTAAGAGACGGCACCGGAAGAGAGGGGGGGGGCGCTACGGAGGAATATCAATTATTAGCGCGCAGCCACGCATATGCAGCGACTGTAAAATACTAGCCCCTTAATTAGAGCCCGTATGCAACTTCACGCATGCGCCAAAATGAAGGGCTAGTGACGTAAAAATAATAATAATAATAATAATAATAAATAAATGAGTTCAATTAAACTGCTATTTTTTGAGTTTCAGTTACTGCAAAGTTGGGTCAATTTACCAAACGACGGTCTGGAGTCAGTGTTGTGTCTATATTTACTTTTTTGTCTTCGTCATACCCTGTGGCTGTTCATCCTCTTATAGGGGTGACATTTTGAACTTATGTAATGCAGAAGGGTATTTACTCTGAGTTAACAAATCCCTAACATTGTTCTGTCCATAGGTTAGATGGCTTAGGGTGCAGTTGTAAGCAGCGAACATGGTATGATATTTACGTTGACAAGCACACACAAGAGCAGTGCTTCGGTAATAATAACAATAATAATAATAATAATAATGTAAAGAACTACTTACTTTCACCGTTTATTAGTCCACACTGGCAGATAATGCAGGTGCAGATGATAAAAAACACAATTTGTGTTCGCAGCTTCAGCGTCCACCGCTTCATTTTGATATAAGGATAAGTTGTGCTCTCCTCTTGAGGCTTCTTTTCTATATATATAAAAAAAACTCGAACCTTGAGGGAGAAAAGTTATTTCAAAAGGCGCTGGAATATCAAAAGTAATTAAAAAAATATCTTAAAACTGAAGGTCCAATATAGATAACTGATTCAAGGTTGCCCCCCCGTAAGCCGGGGGGTGGTGGTGATGGTGGTGGTAATAAATTTATGAGTATCTTCCCAGCCAAGTCTGTGATGTATGTGAGCCCTGGAAAAAATGCAGACCACTAAATAACGTGATCTTGGGTTCTGGTAACACATGTGCGAGTGAAAATCTTCATTTTCCATAAGTGGAGGCGCCAGTCCACGTTCATCTGTTTAATTTTGGTGCTACACCCAAATAAGAGAAAATAATGGTATTATTATTATTATTATTAATATCCCACACACGCAGGAGGCTAGTTTGGAGGTCCCCGAAGGAGGTCCACTGGCCCAGGGCTCATTTCTCTGTAATGCACCGCTCCTGTGTGGGAAGACCCACTTCAAAAACAAATTTCAAGAAGTATGTTCCTTATGCACAGCGGTTAAAAAAAATAGTCTACTCTTCAGTTCCTCCAGCAGACATGGGCTGAAAGTCGTGGATATTGCCCAGTGCAGACACACGAACGGGAGTTGGCAGGCTTTGCGCTCTCTCTCTTCTTTTGAAGTCCACAGGTCTTTATATTGCTCCTGCCTGCTGGTATCTTCTCAGAAGCTCACCCCCTTTTTTTTTAAGACAGATGGGAGCACATCCCAGGAAACTCCTCCGAGCAGCTACGTGCAGGAAAACGTGCAGCGATCCAGCTTTCCCCTACTACGACCCTCCTCTGAACTCCTTCACCCCCGCTGACCACCACGCCGCGAACGAATGAACACCCATAAAACGGCAGAACGGGCGAAGGAAAACAAAGAATGGAAAAACTTGGGCAGTAAATGCTACTCCCGTCTCCATTCACCGTGGGTGGTGGGTAAAGGGGGCAAAAAATAACGGCTCCGTGAGCCCCGCACGCCGCCGCGAAGTGAGAAAAGTCTCCACCACGCCGCCCGTTTCTTTTTCTCAGATTAACGTTAGCCGATGGGGGAAAACAGCTAACATTAGCTAGCTAATCCAAAACAAACGAGGTTTCAGTGTCGGCGATAGAGTTAAAAAATAAAAGAAGATACACGCGCACGCAAAGTGGGTATCCCGTCTCCGATAGTCAAAAAAGGATGAGGTAAACAAACATAAAAAGACTTTAAAAAAAAAAAGACGGGTCAAGTGTAAAAACTTGGATTCCCGTTCCGTTTAGCGATCGCTCTCCCTCAGGTTCCCCCTCGCTCCGTTTCTCTCTCCGCGAGTCTCTCCACCAGTAAACAAGTCCTGCCAGTCAACTCAGCTGAGCCACACATGGTCTGCGGCAAAACACGGAGCGGATTACCGTTTATACACACACACACACACACACACACACACACACACACACACACACACACACAGTCACCGCGGTCCGGATCTGGACTGTCTGAACTGAACCAGCGCTGCCGTTGGTGTCAGGGCTCCGGTGCTCTTTGTCAGGGAGGAGGTGAGCACATAACAACGCCATAAAAAATGGAATAAAGTTTTAATGGGTTTAAAAAAACAAAAACAAAACAACAATATGTGGATGTAAAAAAACAGGAAATGTATCGAGAAATTAATTCCTTTGTCTGATATCGACAGCCATTATGAAATGAAACAATGTTCAAACATCACCTGTTAATTTGTCTGGTTAATATTCATCACTATGGTGCTCGGTAAAGGGACATTCTGTTCATTTTTCTTTTTTCAGAGTTTTAGGTTTCAACCAACAATTCATTTTCCTATAACTGATTACTGTTCCAATTGTCATCTCAAATTTATTATGTATGAGACAAAGAAAAGCAGAAAAACCTTACTTTTACTGAAATAACAGAATGCTTGAAAATGTCTTAGGGCAACTATCAAAGCAGCTGCCAATTACTTTTCTGTCACTCAGCTAATCAGTTAACTGACTAACTGTCACCACTCTAACTAGTTTGGTGACTTTGTGTTAGGATTAGAAACCCTCAGTCACATTTATGTCCTTGTCTTGGCACAGTTCACCCTGAAATATGAAGAAGATGTAGATATTTTCTTTACAAAATGAGATTAGAAAGATTATGACAGTCTCCACATTGGACTCCAGTGTAAAAGAGAAGGGCAGTATATTATGATTAATATTATTATTTTACTTCTTTCCTGATTTTCCTTGTCACGTTGTCATAGAGCAGTGAGACTGTGGGCAAAACAAAGTTGGTGTGTGTCACAGAACAGTGTAAACATTACACACTGTTTTGGCCCCACAGCTAGTAAGTAAAATGCCTGCCTGCAGTAAAGACAGCACACGCAGGTTCCTCAGATTTGCATAGCAAATATCCGCATAATGGAATGATGGAACTCAACTGCAAACAATACCTGGAACTTCTTACTCCTAACACGTACAACATGGCTGCATCTGACCACATTTCTTACCTGACCTTGAGACCTATTGACTTAAAATAGAAGAGATTAGAATGGAGTGGAACATTTTCTTCCTAGTTTATCACACCGGGGGTGGGGTGGGTGGGTGTAGTTTGTGTACTTGGATGGGTAACACACTGCTGTAGCGCTGCTAGGAGTTTGTGCAGCTTGTTGTTAATCTGAGGAATGTTGTTACCCGGTGAACAGAGTAAATGAGGTATTAGTGAGATTAAATGTCACAGGTCTGAAGGACTAAGGGTTGTGGAATCTAGTCAAAACAGATCTCTTTGTTGTAGTCACGCTGTCTGACGCCAACTGGAGGCGCACACAGAGAGTCTCTCTTCTCTTCTCTTCTCTTGTCTCTTCTCTTCTCTTGTCTTGTCTTCTCTTCTCTTCTCTTCTCTTCCCTTCTCTTCTCATCACACACCTGTCCCACTTCCTCTCAGGCACTGTACATTACAACACTTTCTTTCCTTTTTTTCAGTGGCAGTACAGGAAGTTGAGTGGATGGATTTTTATCCCACTAACCTACCCGGAGTGCTTTTATGTGAGCCCACACACGCAGCATACTTGTGCAGCACTACAGCCCTGCTCGTGCAATGTTGTACTACGACTTCACTTCAGTAGGTGGCACTAAAAATAGCTCCAGCCAATTCACTTCCACCAAATGTCAGACGGGGACAAAGGGATACAATGTTGTGAGTAAATAGGATTAAATGTGACCACAGAGGAAAGCACGGGGAGCTTTTTTGTGTCAAGTAAACACAATTTGATTCTTTCAGCATATGCACTGTAATGTGAGTTTGTAGGAATTCTTTGCTTTAAATAATGACTCCAAATGAAGAATTTAAATTAAAATAACTGTTTTTTTTAAATTCCTAAGCATTTTATCTTCTCTCAAGGTTCACCTCAGCCGCTAACAATGGCAGCACTCCCCACTGGAAACATGGATATGGGCCTGTCATGAATGTGTTGACACCTCTCTTTTTATTAAGGCCTCTGGGGCAGAATTGGGATGTTTCCACCAGGCATTCTGTCCTTTATTCAGTCTGGAGGATGTCAATCTGATGTGAACAACGCAGAGATGGTTGTAATTCAGCTGTTGAGGAAAAAGATGCAGGGATTGCACTGACCAAATTTGAATTCGATCAGATCTATTCCCTGGGAGGAGTTTGTAAAAGTTTGACGTCTGTAAATGACAAAAAAGGCAACAAAATACAAAAGTTGAAAAAAAAGAATCCATACAGGACATAATGATACCAATTCTAGTATTAGGTAACATAGCTGAGGGTGTCTGGTGATACCGAGTACCAAACCCATAACCAGTGCACCCTTTCCCAAATTTCCAAATTTCTCCAATCTGTACACCTCACATTGTGGAACTCATTTTGAACCATTTTCATGGAAGGTAACATGATGCTGAGGATTCAGCAGCCAAGTTTGGCTGATTGAATATATCTGAACAGAAAAGCACGGAATTTTCCAGTGCCACCGACAACGAATCAGGATCGGTCATATCATGCCCCGAACTTGATCTACTTAATAAGGTCAGTATCTGCACAAGCACAAATCTAGCTTACTGGATTGGACAGAACCCAGAGTGAACACCTATATCAGGTTGTGTAGCAACATGTTCAGCAGCGCTCTCATCATCAAAACACCAAATGAGGGGAATACATTTTGTAAAAATGGGCCTCAGTGTAGAAACTTGGAGAATCTATGACAAGGAGCAGTTATTTTTTTATTTTTTGTATCATCCGTCACATGTTTGTATGTCACCCTTGCACAGGTAAGTGTCAGTGCTCCTTGAGGCTTCAGGGCCAAATAACGTCTTGATTAGGCATCAGCCTCATCAGCCCAAGGAGCACTCGTGCGCTAGATGACAGCTCCTCGGAGAGCAGCAGAAATCATGTGTACAGTGACACGTGAATGAGCAACATAAACATTTGCAGCATTAACTTTGTATTACAGATGTTTCTCTCTCTCTAACACAAACACACACATACATGTAGAGGGCAAATTCCAATTCTGTCTCTCTGCAGTGGTCTCTGCTGCACTCTGTAAACGGAGGGATTAATATGTTTGAATGGAGAGAGTGTCTTTCCTTTGTTGGAGTGGAAGGCTCGGTAATTAGCTGCCTGGGGAGCCAGGAAGCAGGAGCCTCCGTTTAGCCTCTGTGTGTCTGTGCATCTGTGTGTTTATGTATGTGTTGTGTATTTGTGTGAGACAGACTACGTCCACCAAGGAGAGGGGTCAGGAGCTTAAACAGACAAAGCGTTCCTGGATTACCCTCTTCAAAAGGCTCCCTGTGTTACATTTTTAGGACTTACTGTTCTTGCGCTTCAGGCCCTGTGGCCTGCAGATGAGAAAAAAAACACAAACAACCGGCGCTCCTTCTCCCTCTCATTGTCTCTCAATCACGCAAGCACAGCGCAATCGCACGTACCATCATCTAAATGAGAGATCATTCCTCTCTTGTGGAGGCGCTGCATTTCACTTATCTTATGTGATGAAATTTCTGCACACGCATGACACAGGAAAAGGGAGTTCACAAAAATATAAATAACAGGATATATATTATCTGTGGCGAAAGGAAGTTAAGTATGTTTGTTACAGCCACAGAAAGCATCTGAATGGAGTCAACAGCATCTCTCTGTATCTTTCAAAAGTAGCTGATATCAGATGTGTCCCACATGCATAACACTGCACAGTGTTATTGCACTTTAATGTACACAGTGGTTCTGTGATGTGGAACACGATCCACGCTTCTTCCTGTACAGGTGCAGTATCACAGCCGTTGTCATTTTGTGGCTTTAATTCAAAACTTTGAAAAAGACTTTATCATCATCATACTTGAATAAATAGCCATAACACGCGTAAGCTGTTCACGGATGTCCGAATGCAGTGATAAGTGTTGTTAATGTTCTGTATTTTTAGTTCCTTTCGATTTGTGAATGGAACAGAGAGAAGCTGAATGGACTTGGTCGCTGGTGATCCAGGTGAGGTGGAGGAATAGCCCACCTCTGTACAGGTGGGACCCTTCATGAAACAATGAGGAAGATGAGGCTGACCATGATAGTTACATGTCAGACTAAACCATCGATGAGGAAAGCTAAAGCTTGTGAAAAGTACACAGCCCGAGGCTGCGTTTATGTTCCCCTATGATACAATCAGTGATCCGACAAATGTAACGCGCAGGGACCACACATCTCGTGTTGATCATCTTTGTCGATGACCGCCGCCTTTCAGGTCATGAGATTGATCCGTGGAGCTTCAGTGTTGTGCAGTTGGTCTCAGCCTGATCAGCCACTAATGAAATTGTAACCAAGTGTACACTGTGCCATCTGTGAAGCAACTTCTCAGATGATGACTTTCTCACTGTACACATCAAATGTTTCAAGACAGCTGAGGTACACCGTATCTGCATTTCCCCACACATGGACCACGACTCACTTATCTATAAACAGATTAGACCGTGAAGGTCATTTCTTAGCCCACTCCCCTCTTTCCATGCACAAACTTTTCCTTCACACTCTCCAGACTCACCCCAGGTCTACTTTTTCATCTTCCTTTGTCTCTTTCCCTTTTTTCTCTGTCCTCTCCCCATTTTGACTCCCTCCTCTTTTCTATTTTTTGTCTTCCATCGCTCCTGCCACCACCTCCCTACGTGTTCCTTTTCTCACACTGATGGTCGGTTCAGGGAGCAGTGAGGCCATGTGCAGGGCTAAAGGATTAGTTTCATCATTGATAAGGAACGGGGAGGAGGGCTACATGGCAAGCTTGAACCTGAATGCCCTTCCTGAGAGGATGTGTCAGTGATAGCTTTATCCACATATTGTCAAAGTGACAGCGAGAGCGACACATCCAGAGAAAGAGAGAGGGAGAGGCCCGTTAGATACACAGGACAGTCAATGTCACAGGCCCCTTCCTGCTGCACAACGTCAAAGTATGGCCACGGCGCTCTCCCTCTCTCACACTGGGAATGCGGGTACACTGTTGTTTTTGTTGCTTCCTTTCTCACGTAAATGTGCGCGCACACGTGCATGCGTGCACAATGCCAATGGCTCGCTTCTCAGAAACGTTTCCGCTGGAGAGATTTGAGAGGGAGAGGCGGCTCAACTCAGATAAGACAGACATCCTCATCATCATCGTGCACCGACCGAAAGAGAACTCGCCATCGTTAAACACTAACATCGATTTACACAGATTTATTGTATAAATTAAATGTACTGTACCAAGTGACAGACACGGGAGAGATGCCAGGAGCGGGGCTCCCACCAGAGGAAAATTACCACGGAGTGTGGAGAGTTACATAAGGCTCTGTAGAATGCTTTTCGTTGCTGCTTGTCCAGTTTAGTAAGATGCTCCACTTGACAGCAGTGAATATAACTGAGGCGAATGTGTGATCACCTTGTCAGTAGAGGGACTGGGGGAGTTTTCAAAATGTCCCAGAAGTATGGATGAATGGTAGGACTGAGATGATCCTGGAAATAGAATTTGGACATTTTGGAATTACAGTGTAGTCAGAAATTGTATAAAACTATAATACTCTTCTTTGAAAGGATTCTAGAACTATCATAACTAGAAAGTTGAACAAAAACTGTGACCGTCAGTAACTCGAATGTGCAGATCAGAGCCGGGGGTAAAAAGTCCCAGGATTCAAATGGGACAGGGACCTGACAGTGACCCCCCCTGAGTCCTGCACAAATGGATGTGTGGTCTGTGGATTGAAACATCCATTGAAGCACATCGTATCCACATGATTTAATGATTGAAAAAAAGAGTATTTGCTCTTTACAAAATCACATTTAATCTGTTATGAACTTCATATGTCACGATTTTCTTGGTTTGTGCTGGCCTCTTCTTGAAGTACTTAATAACCAAAGAGGGCTGATTTCTCAAGACAGGGCTGATGGGGCTATATATGTGTACATATCTGGGCTGTTGTTGAATGCACATTATATGCTACTGGTTATGCTTCCGTCTCCTGCTCCAGATCTTTTTAATCTCCATTTCAGATTAAATCATGCACACTTACCACCTGCTTTCCAAGCAGTGACTCCAGTGTAACATCGACACATCTGATTCGCAGTGCACATGTGACCACACTGCAGTGACACTGTGGTCACAGAACTGCACAGGAATTTTATTTTTGAAAATATGTGGATTAAACCGAGCATTTGAAAAAAAAATGTCAAGCATGCAGCGGGAATGTGTGTGCTCTCAACAAGCTATAAATAGCATGTAGCACAGATAATGGGGGGAAAGTAAATAACAGAGACGTATTTACAGAAATAAAGAGGAGAGGCTTGTGGAGGTCAAAGTGCAGAATGTATTTTCTCTCCGGCGAGTGAATCAACTGACACCAAGCAAGAGAAAGGGGAAACACTAACATTTTTTTTTCCTGAGAGCAAGGCACAGTTGTGGGTGAAATGCAGCAGCATTGTATCATTGTTTATTTAGGAAACAGACCCAGCCGCACGCCACCCATCCTGGACGCTGCAAACACCACATCCAAGGTGAGAACTACTTCTTCTGTGGGGATCAAAGACAGATTGCAGCGTTTGTGCCACCATCAATTACAGGGGATGCAGAGACTAAATGCTACTTTTGATAGTAACCTGGCCCAGCGTCGGCAAAGCTGCATCCCCCCCAGTGAATTTGTCTCTTCCTCAAACAAAATTAGATGTAACATGGCTGCCAAACAAACTGCCACAATCCTTGATTAGTTTCCTCTTCCTGCTGCCTTTTACTATTGTTATTGACCCGGTGGAATGAAGTCTAAGTACTGGCCCCAAGCTCTTGTCAGTTGTTTGACAGAGAGGATCGAGTGTGTGTTTGTTTGCGTGTCTGGCCTCTTCTTTTCCATCCCGGAGGAGCAGGAGTCAGGGAAGCCTGACTTCAACTGTTCACTCTTCCCAAGTCCTATTTCCAGCCACAGCCCCGAGGCATGCTACTTCAACATCCTGCGGTCTGATGCGTGTAAAAGTTCAGTGAGAGGTCTGGGAGTCAACAAACAAACTGCGGCTGTCGACTTACGCAACCTCGAATTATTGAAATGTAGTGTCATTTACTTGACAGGGCGCAAGTGTGTGTGTGTGTGTGTGTGAAAATTGCATGCCTGAAAGAGGCCGGCTGTGTGAGAGTACAGTGTGTCTAATCACTATAAATAACACAAGTTTGAAAACATGAGAGAGAAAAAAAGGAAATTAGGACATAAATACGAGTGTGTGCAAAAATAACCTGTCCCATCAAGCATGTGGGCTGCGATTAGAGGTGGTGATGGGGAACATGTAAATGTATCAGACAGACATGTTCCTGCACTTTCACCAATGTTGATGCTTAAGTTTTTTTCTTTGGTGGTGCTCAAAAGTTTATATACACTTGTCAGAGGCTATTGAGTCATGGCATTTTGGGGATTAAAGTTATTTTTCTATGACAGAATGATTGGGAAATGTACTACTTTGTTACAAACCAAAAAAATTGAGGGTCTTCACAATGAATATGACAAAAAATTAATGGGGACAAAATTCACATACAGAAACTTCCTGTTTATGGATAATTAGAAGCAGAGAAAGTTCTACAATGTCCTTTAACATCATGTGCTTGCCTCTTGACTTCCTGTCAGTGAGTACGACCTGTGACAGCTGCTGACCTCTCTGTAGCTGTACATACATAGGGCCTGTTTGACTCCACATGATGAAGCTGGGGAAAGCCCAAAGTGCATAATAGATTTACACATGTCAGGAATTACACGTTGTCCATCTCAAAACAACTTCAGGTCCCGAGCTCATCAGTGCAAACCAATGTTTCTAAGTATAACATGCTGGGAACAGAACAGTGGTCTCTCTTTGCCAAGGTCTTAAAAGAAAAAGTCACACTTTGCTGAGAAACAATAAATCAAGCCGGTCAGATTGTAATCCAAGAACCACCGAAAACAAAACCCAGTTCCGCCATGAACCAAGATTTAGAAGCTGCTGGAGCGTAGGTGTCACTGTTCTCAGTCAAGAGAGTTCAACATCTCCACAGGCTGACGGGCTCCCCTGCAACAAAGAAGACCCTGGAGGAGATCAGCACCTTAGAGCTCAACTCAGTTTGCTCCTGATCTTAGGGCCAAACGAAATCCCCCTGGAGTTATATGGCCACAATAACAGGAAGCATGTTTCGAGGAATAAAGGTGAGGTGGTCAACCTTTAAAGAACACTTTCAAGCACTGTGGTAGTAGTATCACACTTGGGCGTATTTGCATTGTGCATTTCAGAAAGCTAACGGTGTAATAACAGTAGGAAGATTACCTCAGATTTACCTCAGATTTCTTCAGGGCAACATCAAACCATCAACTAGAGAGTTAAATCTTGGATGCAGTGGGGTGCTCCCACAGGACAAAAACCCCAAACATACATCACAAGTGGATCTTCGATGGCTAAAACCGAGCTTAACTTTATCTTTTTTGGTGGTGGCCCTCCCAAAATCCTGGCTTCAACGAAAATATCTGCACTGCCCTGCCAACCCATTCGGTCAAACTCTGATTCACTGAGGTGAGAAGGGCATGTGTGTATATTTCTGCTGAGTCAGATTCCTACATGTCCTTCACAAATATGTGTGAGGAACATGGGATGTACATGGCTATACTCCTCAGCTCTCTTCAACTGTCTTCCATGTTCAGCCACATGGATTTCCTGTGTTTGGAGGAAGAACAGGGCTTTAACTCAGCGGGGTTAGTCACGAACAAGTGCTGTACTCAAGTCGGGCGGACACGAGCAGAGTTTGTCTTCCATTGTAAGGACAAAAAAGGAGACAATGAAAAAAGCCTTACTAAGAAAATCTATTTTTCAGTTTCCTTCAGCAGTCGCAGAGCTATTTATTATTTTTAAATGGTCTTGTGCTAAATCAAGAAACAAATTACAGCTGCCGGTCAAGGGTTCTCACAACCTTCTCCCCAGTCCTACGATGTTTTATTCAGCCATAACGTTTCTCTACTTTCAGTGTGACATAGATTGAGACAGAAAGGGCAAGAAACAGGAGAGAGAGAAGCGGTGTGGGGAGAGACACACAGGTAAAACTGGATGAAGGAGATCAATACAGGTAAATAATGTATATGTTAAGGAGATGTGGTCGGAGGGACGAGAGAGGAGGAAACGTCAGCAGCAGTATTCACAGAAGAAGTGCAATTTTTTACATGGGGCTTTGCAGAAGAATAGGAAGAGACACTGCAAAGTATGTTCACCATTTCACTTAGACCGGCTAATGACGCCAAAATATTAATTTAATATGTGAGTACAAAATGTTACTGTTGTTTTTCCTCAGGCAGTTTTACCTTCATTCAACAGTGACATTAGACTCTTTAAACTCTTTAGATCATGGTAATAGTATGTTTTATGCAAACCTGCAGACCAGACCTGATTGTTATATTGTTATATACATTAGCTATTAATTTTTTCACAACTGCTATTTATTGTCATTGTGCTGCAGAGCCGACATTCACCAGAAATAACAGTGTAAAATGTCTGCAGAGCACCCTATAAATCAAACGTTCTCACCCCGCAGGAGCAGTCAGGGCATTCGTTCACTTACGATTGGTTTTGTGTTGCACAAAAGCCGAGTGACATGAACCCAGGATTCAGCCTGTAACACAAAAACTTCCACTCCATTTCCCACCTCATTGAATTTTGTTTCACTGGTTCCCTGTAGCTCACAAGCAGGAGAAATTTTTTTTTTTTTTTGAGCGAAGATGCTCATAACCCCTGAGACACGCAGTCACTTAACAAGGCAGAAGAAACACATAAACAGAAGAATCAATAGTCATGTACAAAGTGCTGGCTTTGGCTCTGACAAACACACAAGCAGCATCAGTATATATCTATAAATTAGAACACAAACACACATGCATTATGAGAGCAGAGGACTCTTTGTTTTTGGAATCTTAACATTTAACGTTTGAGATGCAGTTTTCTCAGAGGCTACACTTAGATAGTTACATGTTGCCGAAAACCTTGAAAAAAAAGCTATTTTTTTAGCCAAAATCAAGTACTTTTGTATTTGCAATTAATCGCGGACCATCTGGTTGGCCTTGACATGCCAACTCAGCGGACGAAATATGTAACGGATGACGTTGGAGCTACCCTTGAAAGAAACCTTGGTCTCAGACAACCTCACAAAGAAAAACAGCTCAGCCAAGGACTCCTGAGCATTTATCAACATAGTGTCTCTCACACACAAACAATGGCAAGAATCTGGCTGTTTTCATGCTGCACTCAATGAAATTTCATAATTTGATAAAAATGTGGATATCCAGATCGAGTGGGAAAAATGAGTGTGAGAGAACCTGGTACACGAGAGCAAAAACACACAGATATCGCTCGCAATACACACACATGCATACACGCCCCTAATCTGCTACCCTGAGGAGCCTCCCTTGTTCCAGGAACGGACCCTCCACCTGCTGTGGGAGCTTGGGGCCTCCTGGGGGGGAAAATGTTGCGGGGGCCCAGGAGAGGTGCGCCTGACTCCAACATACCACTTTTGGCAAACAGCGTAGTATTCCCGAAGATGTACCCCAAACCACCTTCGCCTGCCCTTCCCACCCCCATTATACATCCCTCTTGGCTTCAGCCTCTGGCGGAGCCCAGAGACTCATCTCGCTGGGCCCTGACCCTGCGTCATGTTGTCTACAGCACCTCCACGTCCTTGACAGTTCTCACCCTGGAGGCCTCCTCCTTGTCTGAGCTGAGATTCCCAGCCTAAGGCTCAGTCTGCTCGGAGAAAACAAGCACCGTTTCCAAGCCACCTGCAACTTCTTACCTCAGTCCCAGTTCTAGTTTGAAACCCACATTCAAAGGAATGGTTCAACATTGTGATAAATATGCACGTTTGCTTTCCAGCAGAGAGTTAGATGACAAGATGTGGTGGAAAGTAACTATTTACTCATGTCCCGCACAATTGTGAGGCGCTTGAGTATGTCCACTTCATGCCACTTTGAACTGAGTCCATTACATCTATCTGACAGCTGAGGTCATTAATCACCTTACGACCCCTCAGATTTATCTTGTGACCCCTTCGGCTAAGCAAAATGGCTGCTGGCTGTTGCTACGTGTTTACCACACAGACCTGGGAGTAGTATCAATACTCTCATCCAACTTTTGTCGAGAAAGCTAATAAGCATATTCCCCCGAAATGTCAAACTGTTCCAATAAGTGTGCTGTGGTCTAACAAGAGGGTAGACAAACTGGTCTTCTCAGCATCAATAAGGCACAAAGCCTCCTGCAGGACCAGCGACAGCCAGGGCCTTCAGTCCCGCTCGCTGGGAACCACTGAAAAGGTGAAGGAGCAAAGAACCAATAAATTAAGCCTCTCAGCACCAGCGCTACCTGGGCTCCATACATCAAAGACTGGGCAGGAACCAGCAGGGAGGTTTTTCCCCTTCCACTGGGGACTCTTTCAGCGCTGCACTGCCTGACAAATGGACTGGAAGGTTGAGAGCATTAACCCACATGTTGACACTCGGCTGGGAACACAGAGCGGGTGGGGGGGCGGGGGGTGGGGCAACAGGGGGCTGCAGGGAACGACATGTGGCTTCTGTAAATGTATGTCTGTTTATTGTGGTGCAATAAACACACAGACACACACATGCATGCATGCACAGAAGAGGCATGTACAGGCACACACACACACACACACACACACACATCTATGGATGCACTGTTGTGTCTGCTTGGTTTATCTGTCATGTACTTTTTTTGTGGATAATACGATTCTCTCAAAGGAACTTGGAGCCTCAGCTGTCACAGGCACCGTGAGAGAGGAGAGAGTGGTCCTCCCGTGTGCGTCAGCTACTTCAACCCACCAGTCAGAGAACTGCCACAAGCACAGCTGTGTGTGTGTGTGTGTGTGTGTGTGTGTGTGTGAGCGTGGAAAGACTGGGGAAGAGCGACAGACACAACACAACCACACAGACAGATAGAGCGATGCACAGGCTCTCACAGACATGCGGCGGTGGGCCCTGTTGAGGGAAACAGTAACAGCAAAACAAAAACAAAGAAACTTCCAGAAAACCGATGTAGACGAGGGAGACGAGGAGATTGCCACTGACAGCAGTGCAGCTCTGATGGAAAGACGCACACTCCAGAAAAGCTTCAAATCTGCAGAACAAGATTTACTGTTACTAATCTAAATTCAGCTCTGCAATAGTGCTTTCTGAGCTATAAAACTGCTCTGTGAATAAAGGTTAACCGCATTATACTGGCAGCTTTCCCGCACATTAATAACATACATACAATGATGATGGTGGTGAGGATTTGGGGTTTTTTTTGTCAGGTTTGTAACAATAAAATCCTGGACTTGTTTTCATCACTGACTCTGGTTGACGCGTCCACGGATCTTGATCAAGATGCAGACAGGATTTCCATGTATGACCTCAGAAAACCTGCAATATTAAACCATTCAAGCAAACAATCATCAAAAAAAAAACTTTCAAGGATCTGAGCATGCCTCTGTGTCTAGGGCTGAAAAAAGAGAGGCAGATCGGTTCTCTTTTCCACATACTGGAGTATGAGCGTGTAAGATAGTGACTCACTTTATAAGCTTAATAAGTGCAGCCTTTTAGGCACCCATTAGGTCATTAACATTACAGCACATTCGAAAACTTTGGCAGAAAGCAGCAAGAAAGACAGAAAGAAAGAAAAGCCCTTTTTTACCCTTCTGCTCCCTCAAGGAAGTCAATGGTGGAAAAAAGAAAGAAGAAGAGAATGAAAGAAAAATCGCCTTCATCTCTGTAGGCAACCCAAATCCTCACTGTAGCTGCTGCCAAAAACTAAATTAAAAAGACTGGAGTGTTGGGGTGTTTAACAGGCGCAACACTGCGCTGAGAGGGGATGGAAGTTCTCTCATGCTTAACAATTTGTTCCTCTGTTCTCCACTGTTTAGAAGGATCAAACCAATTAAAAGCATACTACAAGACGCACACACGCACACACACACACACACACACACACACACACACATTAAAAGCCAGCTCAGATATATCAGCACCAGATTATTATTCTTTGTTTCTCAACCATTCGGCTCCTAAATGATGATTCCTTGATTAATTTATGATGGTCACAACCACGACTGAACCTTACTGATCTGACAGCAACAAAAACACTGCTTGATGTTTTCCTCATGCAGTACGACGTCTCAAAAACAAAAGTTAGACTGTCATGGTTGGATAATACTGATTCAGAACCTGCCAGAAAACATGAGGCGAAAGAATAAAATGCAGAAATTTGGACCGAAGTGCAGGAAAAAGTATAACGTATAATAATGTTTTATTTTGTTGAGCATGCCTAAATATGTATGCATTAAATACTGCATATGTACATGTATGTAGGTTGTGTGTATTTTTGTGTGTTTGCGGGTATGCGTATGTATGCTGCAGTAGTAGAAGGGATTGTTGTACATTTTTTTGATCATCTTCTTACAAACGCGAAATTTACAACACTCAGTAAATCCATTATAGACCATTAACAAGATTAAATCTTGGTTGCCAGGTTGTGAAAAATCCCACTGGCTGGAGTCGATCCTTTCCGTTTGATAATAACGCAGTTTTAAATGTTCACGGGGCACCAGACATGAATCTTGCATCTGACTGAGGTAACTTTGGTATATGTCATTCCTCTTTTTCTCTTTTTCTTTTTCTTTTACTTACTCACGCCTATTAATGAATTGATTATGGGCCAAATCATCTGCAACCACTTCACAGAAGGAGAGAGCTCCAACCATTCAAAGTCATTTTTCACTACTCTGTCACCCAAAAGTTGTGCTTGTTAATAAATTAATGGTCACCTGACTTTTACATCCATGTAGACTGACTGGATTATAATCACCTATAATCACATATTGCAAGTTCACCCTGATTTGTGTAAAAAGACAGTAAATATACATGTATCAAATTAAGGGAGCAGAAGTCTAAAGTGCCCACCACTTGTTACAACTTTTATTACAAATTTACAAAACACAACTGCACAGACTATTTTCAGACCAGCCCGTGGGAAAAAAAGACTCCAGGAAGGAACCCATTCAGGTTTACCAGGTCGGAGGTTAAAGGGGCCATTAAATGAGCCTCACGGATACATTTTGCCCAATATCGGAGCTCGTACTTAACACATCCCAGACTCCCAGAGAACATGCAGGAAACTGAGACACAAATGGTTAACAGTCTCATTCACTTAATGGGATAATGCTACCATAATGAACAGGAGAAACCACTGATGAAGTCATGTTTCAGTTCAAAAGCAGAGCTGCAGTGTCAGAGAGCAGATCACACAGCCAGAGCATTAGCAACGGCCTGAGAATGGAGACGCAAACAGCTGTGATTAAACTGAGCGATGATGATCCTCTGCAGTGACACAACCTCATTTGGTCTCTCGGTGGCCTGCATACCTCGGCTTCCAGCGGGCAAAATACCCCCCAGGGATCCTAAAATACACGGCGGGCCCGTCCCCGGCCCAGCCAGCCAGCCAGCCAGCCGTGAGGCGGGGCAGGGAGAGGGGAAAGAGGAAGGGCCAGGGGCAGAGCTGCAAGCCCAGGCAAGCCAGTCAGCTCCACAGGCCTCAGATGACAGTCAGACCGACAACACCAGAAGCTTCGCCAGTGCGTTTGTTTGCACGAAAAGTACCGTCTCAGATCGCACTGTTATCAGGCTAAATTAAGGAGGAACAAAAGCCGACAAATGCACTGATCACCCGGAGTCACATATGGTCGCCATGTGCTTTTATTTTGTGGCCAACTACCTTTATTTAGCCATACTTCAATCCTCAGATCACTTCTAAATGAGTAGTGGGGTTAATTTAGGATTCATGGCTCGATCAGGCCACTAGGGTCATGGAGGTCATTACTTGCTCACTTTGCAAGACTGTGACTGACACGCAGCGGCTGCAGGGAGTCACTGCAACAGCTGTTATTTAGACAAAAACAAGAGGGCGCAATTTGTTCTTTGAGTTCACAGGGAAAGGTCATGAACGGCTCCCGCGATTACAATTCAAACACAACTGAAGCGGGTGAAATTAGTTTTCAGACTCTCTGCAATGAGTTCACTTAGTTGTGATCCCATATACACACGCACAACTTTTATATGACATGCAAATGTTTATAAGGGGTTGGACGTAGGTTACAGTCATTTAATGACAATAAAGTCTTACTTCATCAACATTGGGCACCTCAGCAATGACCAACATAAAGACTCTTGAACGTTGAACAGGACTGAGGACAATGGAAATATGTGAAACAAAATAAATTAAACAGCAACAAGGGTTGCGCCTCTTGACAACAACTGTTTCCAAAACTTTTACCAGCAGATGAAAAAATAAACTGATACTCAAAATATGTTCTGTAGTTTGTAATATTTCATTTTAAGGAAACAAACGATAACACTTTGCTCGAATCCCCCCACTTAACATTCATGTGCATTATATAAACAGTTCATAAATGGTTTGTAACACACTGTAATGTAGTTTTAAACCGAGATAAGATTCTACTACCATATTTTTTCAACAAACTGAGACCTGTTGTGGTCACTCATAAATGGAGGTTGATGTATAATCATAAAGACAACAGTGTAACATACAGCTTTCATAAAATGTTAAATAGGTTTTTCACGAAGGCCATTCCATCTGTCCACACCTATACGTTAGTGTTGTAAACCATTTATAAAACATTTATATAGTGCTCCTAAACACTAAACAGTGGGGTTAACATGAACTGTTGCCAAGCAGTGTTTACCACTATATATGGATCAGGTTGTTCTGGGTCAGTTTTTAATTGGCTGTTATAGTGATGAAACTGTGGATGTCCTGGGCAACGTGCTGTAGGCGGCGGCTGGCTCGTCGACTCTCTCTGACACATGCGTGGCGGAAAATAATGTTTGACAAGACAGGGCGTTGGCTTGAGTGCCACTCGGTGATTGCATACACCCGTATTGAAAGGCGAGTGGCCTACCTGATGAGGGATTCAAATAATTAAGGCTCAGTCCCTGATGTCTGGGTATTAAGACTATGATGCTGCTCCCACTGGCCCTCCATGTCGCTCTTTAACACGATTCATGTTCTGTCCTGCCCCCCCCACCCCCACTTACTGCATTTTGATTTTTCTTTCATCAGCCCGTTTACATGAAGTATTTCAGTTCCAGAAACACAAACTTGTCAGTTTGTCAGAGTTAACTGTTTTGGTCCTGTCCACTGCCGATCTGTATCGCACATACAGACATGCTGCGTAGACCTATGGAGCCCTAACTACTGCTCATGTAAACACCAGAGTATTTAATCTAGGAGTATGTAGGACTTAGAGTTCGGGGCTGTAACACAGTCATCATCTCAGTCGAGGGAAGATTCTGATGAAGAGGATCATGCTGATGAAGGTGAAGGAGACGAGGATGAGCATCAGCCACAGAAGCCAATTCACAGACTTCTTGGTGTGTTGCTCCAGTCGCTCTGACTCCGTCTTCAGCTTCTCAAAGTTAAGGTCCGCCTGGCGCATGGAGTGGCTCAGAGTCTGGGACATGTCAAGATAAATATTCAGTGGTCAGCCCTACCAGCCTGTGTACTGAAAGGAATAAAAACTCTGAGCATGGTCCTTCTGAATTCACAGGCTGGTTGTCAATATTATTTGCATGATACTGCCCCCTTGTGGGTAGAATCAGCTGACACATGAAACGTCAGAAGGAGAAAACGTTTGAGGGAACACAAACATAAGATGAAACCCCTTAACCCTTTGATAACAAGCATATATCCAAGAACAAACCCCACAGAAAATTCCGAGGATGTGAAATACAGAAGCATTTACAACAACTCATCACTATGAATGACGTGCGCAGGATTATAAACATGGTGATACCTGTGATAAGTGTTGATGCAGTTACCTGGTTGTCCTGTTTGATGATGTTCTGCGCTGCCATGGTGTTGTTCTTCAGATTTCGGGCCAGGTTCAGCATGTCCTCTGCCAGCTTCTCCTGCAGGTTGTGGTGATGCTGCAGGACGGCGTCCAGCTCTGCGGCAGACTGACGCTCATCCAGAGGAAGACCCCTGCGCAAGGCCAGATGGTCTTATTAACGTTATTATTTTAATGCAGGCATATCCACAGTCACAGCAAGTGACATGATCATAAACTAAAAAGCGGTGGTAGGAACCTGAACTTAAGTAATAATATAACATCACATAATAACATTTACAACGTTACCTTCTGTTTCGCAAGTCTGTCTCTGATGTGCCTATAGGGAGGAAAGAGTTCAAAAGATTTAACTGTTAAAAAACACAAATCCAGAATTCTAATTTGTTACGAATACAAGCTGCCATTCTTAAGCAGGAGTGCAGAATCCCAACTCTTTCACTTCCAAAACAATTCTTACCTTTGCTTGACAAAGCCTGGAATGACACAAAAGAGGAACATTTAGTAGTTCAACAGAACGCGTGGGATTTGGCATTCAAATCAAGTTTTTCAAAAAGTTCCAAAATATGGAGAGTACAGTCTTTGCAGCCGAGTATGACTAATGTCTTGTTGGCTCATCTTACTGTGCCGAGCAGCTCGTCCCTCATCTCTCCTGTGCAGCGGGCCTTCGTCTGCATGTGGACCGTTTTAGTGGCAGGCATCCTCTCATTGGCTATCGTGGGCGTTCGCCCTGGCGCGAGGAACTGATTGGCTAAAGCTTTTTCGGTTGGTGAAGACTGTGAACGAGAGCGGGAATGATATGAGATCAGGAAACTGCAACAAAATCTGAAAAAAACAACAACAATCATTTGTTTTAATGTAAATTTAAGCTGAGACATAAAATGACAATGGACTACTGATTAAAGTGCAGCTGACCACTGACCAGTTTTTCTGCCTCTAGGAGTCCTTTCAGAAAATCTACTTTTCTTGTGTAATCAGTCAAGACCTCTGGTGTGGGTTTGCTGGATGAAGAAACAACATGTTATTCAATGACAGCATTCCTACACATCCTGAATAATGAAAAATGAATTACGCTGTTGTGAAGAAAAATGTCATGAGCCATGATAGAAGTACTCCTTGTTTAAAACATTCCAAAAAATGTCAAATGTGGTGACATCAGAAGCTTTGTGGTTTGCAAGTGTGCCGGTGCACGGTAAACACTTGACAACATACAGATGTATGTGCTTGTTATTAATGATGAATACATGAAGACATATGAGGAGGTGGCGTTACCTCAGGCTTTTCCTCAGAGCGACCAACATCTCCTCCAAAGCCCCGACGTACTAGAGGACACAACACACACGGTTTTTTCTAAATAAGAGATAATCTGAATATGATGAGAGTTTCAAATACACACGATCTTGAGCTCTGTTATGTTAGCCCTGTCTGCAAACGTCCTCAAAATAATGTGCCAGCTCAACAGTGTTTTACCTGGGAGATGGTCGCTGTGATGAAAATCAGTTGAATACATTTCCCAATAATTAACCAACACTGGGAAACTGTAACTGTCAAATCAACTATCAAATCAAATGTGAATTAATTCATCCCAGCACTAAACGAACATCCACGAAGTTTTTTTTAACGATTAACTTTTTGAAACACTGGATTGTCACTGGCGACGTGGCTAACAAACAGCTGTGACTAGCATCGACAGTCGTGCTAACATTAGCCTGCGCAGATCAGAGATAAAAACAGCGCTGAGCGGTGACATTTCCCCCCCGTGTTTACGTCGTCTCACCTTCTCCAACCTCCACTCCGTCTCCCCTCGCTTCTCCGAAGCGATAGATTCACAGCGAGACAACAATCGGATAAAATTGATTTCTAATCTGGAGGCCATGTTTGAATCCGACCCACGGTCGCAGCAGTATGACGCAAACGCTCCCTCCTTGCGCGTACACCCGCGCGCGCCTTTGTCGATTCATGCAAAATGCATAAATACAACAAAACGACGAATGCAGCCGTTTGTTTGTTTAACTGCAGCTGGACTAATACAAATAACCTGCGCTCCAACCGACGGTATTTTATTCGATTATATTTGTTTACGCGCTCCTCCGGAATCTAAACCCCGCCCACTATTGGTCACATGGTTTACCAGCCACGTCCTCCGAGTTTGTCAAATTGAAGTCAGGAAACTCACTCATTTCGAAACAAGTGTGCGATTTGCTAACTTCAGTTTGAGGTCGACATGAAGAAGACTGTAGTCAAAAGGTCAGGCTGAACATCTTGCAGTAATTACGTTTCTTCCTGGTCGCACTTAAAAACCATGTAAATTAATAATCACGACATAATAACCTGACACACAACCTTTCACCTTCAACTCTTTGTGGCACTGTTACAAGAAAAGAGCGGAAAACAGCTTCTGTTTACATACCTGATTGTCCTGGAGGTGCTCGGGTTGAAACGTTTTTATACAATTACACATACACAGGATCATGTTGTACAGGTTCACCTGCCAAAGGCAACAAGACTGGCCTGAGGGATGTCATGTCTGGTAGACTTAACGATTTTTTTTATTTTATTTTATTTTTTGGTTTAAATCAGAACAGACCCCTGTTTAAACACCACTTTGTGCTTACCTTTGAGACGACCTCAGGTGGATCAACGTTCATTGCTGCAGCTCCACTGGACACAGGCAGTGAATTTGTACGGTCAGCAAAACCTTTTTTTAGGTGCAGAGTTGATAGCTAGCTAGATCAATACTGTATTTATCCTGTTAGGGAATAATAAAGTTGCCTTATTTCTATATGAGCTGTGAACAGAATAAAACAAGTAGATTTTACCAGACTTGATGTCAAAGTTAGTGGATGGAGATTTTCCAAGCATCAGCAAAGACTTTCATCTTGTGGTAATTACTCAGGATTCCTCTGCTCCTAATGAACTGACGTTTGTTTCTTTTAATTGAGAATCACTGGTGAAGTCACCCTTAAAAACCCCCAAAATATATAAAGTAAAAACACTGCTTGTGCTACTATGCACAGCTCTGACGGACAGGTGTTAAATTCTAATAACAAAATGAGACGGGGAAAGAGATGATTGAAGATGATCGGATTGCAAGAAATTCAGGTATTGAATCTCTACGACCTGTCTGAAGGTAAAAAAACAAATGGTGTTTGTGACTTTATCCCCACTCACTTCATATTACTAGTCAAAATACTGGTCTAAATGGTCCAGTCAACACTTCATAGAGGAAAGCAACTTCTGGAGAGTTTGTCAATGACCTTAAAAAAGTACGTAACCTGAGTATTCTTCCCTTAATGACGCGGGAGTTTCCCCTTCTCTATCACCTACTGTATAAAAAGTTGTTCCGCGTCCAAAATCAGAACAGAGAAATGTTTTTGACTGTGCCCGATCAACCCACACAGCGGCACATGTTACAAGCATCAACGTTCTGTATTGTCATGTTAATACTAATAATAACCATTACAGTTCACGTCATTCAGTCCCAACCACACACTCGTCTGTTACACATTACACATCGTCCTCGCAATCCAGACAGACTCGCAGACATCATTCAACAGCAGTCAGAGAGGAACATTAGTATTACATTTCATACAAAGTTGAAATGTGCTTCAGCAGAACCTGCTCGTTACGGGACTGTCCACAGCTGAGTGAAGCCAAATTCATTTTAGGAAAAGGCAAAGTGAGTTCGAGGACTCTTGAGCTTTGAAGACATCGTGGCACGGCTGCTGCATTTGTGGGTTCTTTTTTTTTTTTTTTGTGTGTCATCTCAAAAAGGAAAAAAAAAAAAAAAGTGGCGTAGATTGCTCCCGTTTTCCCTTTGCTATGCGAAGGCGATGACTTCCTGTCTGGTGTTAGCTGTGCGGCAGGTAAAAGGCGGAGGCAGAAAAGACTGTTTGTCCAGTCCCACTGTGCACGTTTTAGGTCCTTGAGACAAAGGTACCCTCTCTTTATCCCAGAGGCCTCTCCCTCTACGAGCGCTGTTTCAGAACAGGGGCGTGAGAAACGCGTTTCTTGTTCAAATTACTGTACATTATCAAGGCACTAGCTAACATTTCGGTGAGCAGTCTTTGCTCGTCCGGAGAACTAAGAAATGAAAAGTGCGACTGGAACCTCTATTATTTTCTTGAATTAGCACAAATGTGTTAAAAAAAAAACAGGAGAAAGAAAAAAAACAACTAAATTCTGTCTTTATGAGGCTACAGAAAATCCTGCCTGTGTCCCGGCTGAATTCACTGACAGTAACCACGATATATCAAAATGACAGAAAAGGTGCTTGGCAACGACTTGTCCAGTTATTTTCTACTATCATACAGGACAACAAGACTTTAAACATATTAGCAGTTCCTTGATTAGATTCCCTCCGACAACAGCAACTGGATCAGCCTCTGCTGCGGCTCCTGCACATCTAATCAGGTTCAAATCATTTCTCTTCCTCCATGTGATTCTGGATTTTTATCCTCTCTTGCCTTTTTGCAACCCCATCATCTGTGGCAACTCGGCACAGCGTTTATATTGTTTGTCTTTAATCCTCTATACTTCTCCATCTTTTTTGCTCTCCCCTGGTCAGATGTCCTCTTCCGTGAAAGGTATGTCGGGGTCAGAATAACGTCTCTGGCCCTTCAAAGTTTGTGTCTTTTGATGCTGGTGCTGAGGGGTCACCATGGAGATGGAGGAGGACGAGGAGGACGCGGAGGGAGGGCAGGAGGAGAGTTGCAACAGCAGGTCGCACTCGGGGCCGTCGATGTACAGGGACTGCGTGCTGTCTTTGCGGCGGCCCGGGTGCTCTCGTCTCCTGAGCAAGTGTTTGAAAGCTCGATGTCCCGGTAGAGGAGAAGCCTGAGTTGGATTCGAGGCCGCGGACTCGGGGAGTACGCCTGGGGGGAGTTTAACCGTGTCGGGGATGATGGGGTTGCGGCGTTGCCGCAGGTGCCTGAAGGAGGCGATGGGGGATTCGGAGGTTGAAGAAGCGCAGCTGGATATAGAGGAGGTGGAGCTGGCAGGGGCGAGGTTTGGCAGAGAGACACGTCCACCAACAGCTTTGGGTCGCTGGGCCAGGTCGGATGGTTTGGGTGGACAGAGTGGCCGGTATCTCCTCGTGTCGGGGCCACCTCGTCCTGGAAGAGAGGAAGGCAAAGGGAAAAGCAGGAAAAATAAACACGTTTTCCTTAAAAAGATACACAGAGAAATCCGGAGAGGCCGAAGAGCAACGGAAGATCATGCAACCACGTCGTGTATCTACCAGAACTTACGTTCAGAGAGGTAGAATTGGGCGAACATTTGATTAGATGTTCAGTGAATTCACTGGGGTAAAAGTTGGAGCATGCTTCTCTGTGCCACACACGCGCTTCCATGCATACATGGGTGTGCAGATGTATGCACACGCACACACACACACACACACACACACACACACACGGTTGCTGCCAACCTGCTTTGTTACAGAGCAGACGTCACCGCCCCAAATCACCATCACTGGTCCAGACCTGCACCGCAAAACACAGGAAGGGCCCAACCCGCCGGCCCCCGTGGTCTGGTCAGAAACCCACAGGCCAGTGAGAGAAACAGGCAGAAGGAAAAGGGAGTCCAGGCTGCACCTCGGTACTGACCTTCAGGCTCCGAGCTGTGGGCAGAGGAGCGCTGCTGCTCGTCCAGGAGGCTCTCGGAGCTCAGCGAGGCTTCGGAGTCCAGGTTTTCCTGGTCTGAACCGGGCTGCTCCATCTCCGGCAGCCGACAAGCCAGATCCTCCCTGCAGAGGAACAGAGGACAAGCACGTCAGGGAGGTGAGAGACGGCGCACCCTGGTAATAGCAGAAATAGCAAAAAAAAAAAGAAGACATCTTTACTTCTCCTGTTTGATGGACTTGATGCGCTCCATCAGGTTCTTCTCGGCCTCTGCGTCCGAGTCCAGGGGCTCGTCCTCGGGGACCACGCTGAGGTCAGAAGTGACCTTCTCGTGCACCTGCAGAAGACAGAACATCACGCTGATCCCTCGCCCAACTCAACCTGAGACTGGCGATGACGTCATAGTCATTTATGTACTAATTATACTTCTATAATAAGTTAAAGCAAACAAGATATAAAACCAACTTTGACCCAAAAACTGTAAAAATGATTCCAGAATTTGTTAGTGAGGAGAGTGAGAAGAGCAGGGTGGATGGTGCCTGTGGTTTTTCATGCATCTACGCACGGAATTCCTACAGCACGTCCGTGAAAAGGTATAAATATCACGGGAGAAAACTAAATGCAGCGACGAAAAAACCCCCCAAAGTTAACACATCACGCCCTTTCAAACCCGTAACGCAAACTGTTAATAGCTATGATGAAAGGTTAGAAGACATGTCACCGCGATCCCGACAGTTCTAACCGCTCGACAGCCTGCAAATAAGATGAATTTCAGAGCTTTCAATTTAAAAAAAAACAAACAAATCTGAACAGCAGCATCATTCCCATCAAGCTTTGCAAGTTAGGTCTTTGTCTTCCAAAGACGGCAATTACGACACCAACCCAGAACCACCTTCCCCGCGCACCGAGAGAGCCAGGATGATGGCAAAATCCTTCACATCGCAAGCAGGATCCAAACCAGACTAACAGCAACATGCAATCTACCGGTTAGTAAGAAGGAGTAAAAAGTATTAAGGAAAGATGGGTATAAAAAGAAGAAAAAAAAAAACAGCAAACGGAAATAAAAAAATACAGCCAGAGCGTCAAACGTCACCCACATCTACCATGCCATGCACAGGTGCTTCTACATGGCACGCTACGAAACACTACGACTAATACATCTACGGTACCGGGAGAACTCAGTGATACATACCACCACTCCTTTGTAAGGAGCTGAGAACCTGAGAGGTAAATGCCAGTGGTGCTAAGGAGAGACAAGGAACATCGGCCATGTTACCCACGTGACTGAAGAACGACAGGTTCCGACGCTGGGGTTTGTTGTACGATTTACACAACGTCCGAAAATGGCGCTGAATTTCATGACAATTCATTTCTTAGAAGTAACTTTTGAAATTCCTCCCTTTAACTCCAGGCGTGAGGCTGAGCAGCAAAATAAAATCACTGCTGCCGCGGCCTCAAGAGCACACTGAATCATCCGCAGCGAGGCGGCGGGGGGGCGGGGGTTCGGTTCCTCACCGTGTTCTGCCTCTTGAGCTTGAGCTCGTTCACGGCCATCGCCTCAGCGAACTCCAGCTGCTCGATCTCCTCCATCCTCTCATTGTAGAGTCTGGTCTGCTCGAGGATGAGCATCTCTAAACACCTACAGAGGGAGGGGAGGACGCGTCAAGCGGGATGCGTTCGTAAGCTGGCTCACAGTCCGTTCGGGGGTTATGGTTAATGTTGCGGTCTTACGTGGTCGTCTTGGCGACGTCCTTCATGCTGAGCAGAGGGTCAGCGCTGTCCGGGCAGCGCAGGACACACGGGGCGAAAACTATGGCCAAGGAGTTGGGAGACATGCGGTTGTGAGCCTCCTCTTTAGAAACCCTGCAAGAGAGTTTATTGAATATTAGCATTCTTCAAGCTGCATGTACACGTGATCCACATATTCTGACTTCACCCCTGAGGTTAATTCCAGCAAGGACACAGCCAGCAAAGAAAAATAACACGAATGACCACACTGAAATATGCAAAGCCACGATGAGAGTATCCCTGCCTGACGAGATGGAAGACGAGTCTCTCCAACGTGCTGAAGTGTGCTAAAGGAAGCTCTTCCAGCGTTTTGTAGATGGCGTGAAGCTGCTCCTGCTTCTCTGGCAGCTCTGGAGGAAGGGGAAAAACACGACAAATCCTTCAATCAGTATTTTAAAATATGTCTTTATTTCTCAATCGTGCGCGATTAACGTTTTCCACCTAGCCTCCTCTAAATAACTCAAACTATGCTAAATAAAAGGACAGACTGAAAACCGAAAAAAAACCCCAGCACGCAGGCTGGGCTCCTGTAGCACGCTGCCCCCTGGTGGGGGAAGAGCCTCCTCACCCACTGCATGGAGGAAGTCATTGTAATGCGTGAAGGTCATCAGAGGGTCTGGCAGCTCCCTCAGCCACTGTTTGACCAGGCCCGTCACCGTGTGGATGGGGTAGTCTTCCAGGCAGACCAGGTGGGGATCTGAACACAGCAACGAGACCCACGACAGAGCCCCCCCCGCGGGTTATGGCGGACAATAAAGAGGCCGAGGGCGTTCAGATAGCGCAGCTGCCCGGTTAATCAGTAGCTAAAATACTGCATGGACGGGGGTCTCACCAGTCTCCAGTCGCTGGTGAAGCTCTTTCATTCTGTTGGCGGAGCCGGATTTGCGGTAGATGCCCTCGGTGTAGAGGCCGTGCATCTCCACGTGCTCCAGCATCATCTCCAGCACCATGGGCACGGGGTTCTTTTCGCCGACCAGGTGACCCACGCGCACCCCGAAGTGCTGGCCGCCGGACTCTTCGTCGCTCTGTGAATTCAGACAGGCAGCGGCCGCCGGTGAGAAGCCGGCTGTCGGCTGAAATGTTGCGCTTCGCGACGAGGACGACGGAAGCGTTACTGTGTTGTACTTAATTCATATTCGGTGGAGCATTTCCTGATAGAATTTCACCTTCTCCAGAACTTCATAGCAAATCAAAGCATAACATTTCAACAGTATTAATGCAGTATAATATAGTGTGTCTATTGTATCAATAATCATGGCCTGTATTTACCAGATGTAAAAAAAACATACCTTTTTGGCACAGAAGGTGGAGCAGTCAGCCACTATTTTGCAGATGCACTTCTTATGGCACACCATTTTACAATCTGCAAGACAAGATTAAAAACATACACATAAATCCATGCAGGAACACGAGTGTTACGGCGCGGGAGTCTCAAGGAGTTTGAACTGGAATGGGAAACTCACAGCTGCACATGTAGGACTTCTCCATGCCCCAGATGTAAGAGCTACACTGGTCACACGACTGCATGATGTTGACCTGGTAGTTGACGAAAACATGGTCCAGGGGGCTCTCCACCTAACAAGACAGCCAGCCAGTCAGAAACCCTGACGCATGCCGAATTTACAACGATGACTTGCGGACAAACGAGAACTGCAATCTCTGCACACTTACGCTTTTGTCTTTTTTCCTCCTCTTCTTCCGAGCTTTAGCAGGCTAAAAAAAACAAACAGAACCAAACGAGGGTGTGAATGCGTTACTTTTCCACATTTGGACTAATTAGACAGTTAAGTCGATGAACGTCAGGGTTTCACCTTTGCCGGTTCAGCTTCCTCCTTCTTCATCTCTCCTCGGATGAAGCCGTCCAGCACCGACTGGAACAAGTTGACCACGAGCTGGACTTCTCCTTTCTGCTTGTCGCCCGCCAGGTGGATGACTTTGTTCTGGTAGCCTGACATCAGACCTTTGTAGCCAATGGTGGGTTTCTGGTGAAGATCACAGGAGAGAATATGAGGAAGGGGGCGGCGGTGAAGAACTTTCAGGTCACGGCGTTTCATGCACGCATCACGCGCCTGCGGACCGACTTACTGTGAGGGAATACATGGCTTTGATATTCTCTCTGAACTGCATGGTGGCTGTTACAAAGATGGCCTCTGTGGCTGACAGCGACTTCCCCCTGGAGCGGAAATCATTGACCTGTGGAGAAACATAACACATATTTTTTCACGGGGAAATAAGTTCAGCTTATTTCCTACAAACAACAGACAAGCCCCTCGTCGTCTTTCATTTACCTGGTTGCCCAGAAACTCGTCGAGGTGCCGCAGCTCGTTGGCGTTGGTGAGCTCCCGGTCCAGCGAGGCGTTCCACTGCTCCGACACCCGCGTGGCGCGACTGATCTTTATGGAGGGGTTGCGGCCTAAACTTTTACCGCCGTGTGGCTGCGAAAGAGGCCGAGGCGGATGTCCAGATGTTGGGGCTGAAAAAAGAACATTTTTAGAGCAAAATCGAACACATACGGACGAGCTCCCTCTTGACCTGAGCTCAGATTTGTAATAGATATTCTACGCGGGTGCCAGCGATGAAACTGGATCCAAAGTAAAGTTATTTTGTCATCACCGAGCATGATCCCGCACGGGTCAGTGTTTTCTCAGAAAGCCAACAGCTGGAATAGTTAAGGCGCGGGGATAAGAAAGGATAATACACCTGTGTTTTCTTTCCAAGTCTCACTTCGCGAGGTGTGATAGCACTGCAGCAGTCTCACAATTTTTTGTCAACGTGAAATGTTAATGATCTCTTAATTTTTTGGTAAAGTACCGCATAGGGAAGAATTATCAGCTCTGGGTCTCGAAAAAGCCCAAACGAATTCAAAGAAAAGGAAAAAAAATTAAATTCTCCTCCTCTCCAGCAGATTCCATTCATCACTTTAGAACCCGACAAAGACAGACTCGACCTCCGCCTCCTCTTCGTATTATTCACCTTCCACTCCTGCCGGCTTTTCGCTGAGAATCTGAGCGAGCGTCAGCTCCCCGTTGTCTGGAGTCTGGGCCTCTTTGTGGGGTCGTTTTTTCAAAATCTTGCTGAAGAAACCGCCTGACCTGCACGGCACGGAAACACAAGGAGAATATTAACGAACCTGGTGAAGCGAAACTGTTTGAAAAGTGACTAACGCTCAAGTTTGATACAGTAAGAACAATTTTAATCAGTTCAGATTCATGTATATTATATCTCACAACTCAGCAGGGAACAGGTCCCTTTGTGTTTCTGACTTTTTTTCTTTTGTTCTTAAATCATATGCCTGTGTGCGCCTCCATTCCAGCGGCATCATCATAGCAACAGTATGAGGTAAAAACAAAAGGGATTCACCTGATTCCACCCTCTCCTAAAACTTTGGCCCAGTGACTCAGCCTTAAGCGAACATTTCTGGCATTCACAGCACATTCAGTGATCAGGAATTTCCGTCTGGGAACGCGCAACGCCACACAGGGAGCTCGGGACAGTTTGGCTCCGCAAGTTTTCCCACGAATCTGAATCCAGTGGACATCCGTGCGCGTTGAGAGAAAAGTGAGTCTATTCCTTAAAATTTCTTTTATTACATTTCTTATCTTTACTGATAAGATACGCTGGACCTATTTTATTTCTTTTCCTTTTTCCAAGAACTGTCACAAGGCTGGGTCAACTGCGTTCGCCAGTCCGGTGCCGTACCTGTCTGGTGTGGATGGGATGGCGTGGGCTGAATCTGAACCATCTTGCTGTTTCCTTCTGAAGGAACCCCCCTTCGAGGCATCACCGTGGCCTTCCGAGGGGGAAATTATCTGGAGGCCCGGAAAATGTAAGCAGCGTATTAAAGTATGCACGATGCGTTGGGAAAAAAAAAAACGTTTTCACCGAACCACATCGACACGTTAAATACCTCTCTGGCTGATCCAGTGCCTGCTTCCGAACCCGGGGACACACTGTCCATGGACGACGAGGTGGTTTCGCTCCTGCGGGTTTGAGAGACAGAGGAACGCCGTGAGGTTTCTCACACGAGTAAAACATGTTCACATGCAGCGCCCGCAGTTTAAAGGACAAGGCTGGTGATATTCTGTATTTTTGTTACTGTCAACGAAAGGACCAGAGGCAGCCGTGCGTTCATCTTCTGCGGCGCTCACTCACAAGCCCCCCTTGTTTCCACTCAGATCTTGAACAATAGGGCAAAATACATACACAAGCTTTTAAAAAGACAGCTACATAAATTACTACAAATATTTGGGCACTGTAACTTTCAACCTCAGGACTGGGTACTGTGTATGTTTTTAATAGTGTTGGCACAGATGCTTTTTTTAAAGCCTTGGCTGCACAGACAATAATAATCGTAATTGTTATTAGGATCAATTCCTCGTTAGTTTTGGGGTTTGTTTGAAGAACAACAAATGCAGAATATCACCAGACTTGACCTCGAACGTGAGGGCAGATCTAACGGAAGACGCACAGTGGTTTTCTTTTCCTCCTCTCCTCCCGGCTGTGAGGGGGAGAAGAGCAGCGCTCTCGTAGTATTCTCCATCGCTCCTCCTCCCCCTCCACTTCTCTGGTTTCTCCTTGATGGCTCCGGGGCGGCGGTGCAGGTTCACCGCTCCTCCTCCCTCCCCCAGGCCGTTTCTCTCAGGCGCGGAGCCGGCGGGCTGCAGGGACAGCGTGGATGGACGAACGGGGCCAGTTGCGGCGGGAGGAGTTTTTGCCTCCTTCTTCCCTCCCTTGTCTTCCTCCATTTTCCAGGCCTTGCTGTCTGTCTGCTCTTTTAGCTTTGCGGTCTCCTGGCTTTTGTTCTTGTCTGGGGACGTCTGGTCCTTGCCGACGGCCAAGGAGAGGGAGGACGAGGCAGCTCGGTCAGTCTCCCTCTGGTTGTGTTCCAGCCCTCTGCGTCGCCTCTGCTCTCTCTTCTCCTGGCTCCTGGACGACTGACCCTTGTTAAGACCTGGCGCTCGTACTCTTTTTTGTTCAGCATTGGAAGGTGCAGAGGTCGCGTCCGGGAGCCTGTTTATCTGACGCCTGACCTGAAGGCGTGGGTGCGAGGACGTTGGAGGTGACGTCGTCAGACTGCGGACCAGGTTTGGAATCGGACTGTCCTAGTGTTTGGTTCTGCAAATCCTCCTCCTCGTCCTTCTGGTCCAGCTGGGGTCCAGCCTCAGCCAGGGTACCGTTGGTCTCCAAATCTAATTCCTCGTCCTCATCCTCCAGCTCCTCGTCCTTGTCCTGTTCATCCTCCTCTGTGGGTGAGCTTGATTTGGCCTCTCCGTCCTCCTCTCCTGTTTCCTCCCCCGCCTCCTGGACAGAGAGGTTGTCGTCCAGCATCTCCTCCGTGACCAGCTCGATGTCTGGATCCTCTCTCGTTTGAGGCTCTCGCGCCACTCTTTTCCCCTCTTCTTCCATCCGTTTCTCTGCTTCCTGTGCTTTCCTAAGGGCCTCTTCTTCTTCCACTCTCCTCCTCGCTTCCTCCTCCATTTCTTTTCTCCTGGCTTCTTCTTCGATCCTCCTCCTCGCTTCCTCCTCCGCTCTTCTCCTCGCCTCTTCCTCCTCCTCCCTCCTCCTCCGCTCCTCTTCTTCTGCCCTCTGTCGAGCTTCTTTTTCCTCCTCCTCCTTTCTCCGTTTCTCCTGACGAATGGACTGACACCTGTACAGCACAACAGCATGTAAAAGTTTTGTCCGAGCAGCAAACGCTCCACCATACTTTTAATATTATGTTGTTATAGAAAACCAGCCGCAGAGAGGCAGGCAGTCTCTCTCTGCTGGGCCTGTGCTGGTACCTCCTACGCGCTGAGTGGCCTCTGACCAGGGCTTGTATTTTGGTGGCGCCCCGTCGTTGCTGGTGGTATTCCAATCTCTGTCTGTGCCCTCTCCACACGGCCTGGATCAGAGTGGCTGCACTTCGCCTTTGCTCCTCTCTGCAGTGCCTACGCCAAGAACGCTGAGAGAGAGAGAGGGAGAGGAGGAGGCACATCAGCATCGTACTTTCATTTTCCAACAAAAGAAAAGGAAAGAAAGAAAAAAAAATGTATCGAAATGTATATGCTGACACAACAGTCTAAATCTGTGTTTACCTGGATCAGGACGGCTGCCTGTCTCATGTCCAGGAACTCCTTCCTCTGCAGACGAGCTCTGAACCAGTGCTGCAGGAAGATGATTTTGCGCATGACGTCCTTGTGAAGCTTATCCTGCAGCTGCTGTCGCTCCAGCTCCTTCAAGAACACCTGAACGGGGAGAAATGTGCCAGGATTTAGGCGAATGACACACGAGTACGAATGCAAGACAAGAACGTTGGGGTTCGCAAGATGTGCTGAAAGTATAAAGCGTCTTACCTTGGTTTTGCCAATCTGATACGTGGTGGGGTCAAGGCCCATCTTCTTGTCCAGGAGCGCCGAGATGTCCTCCTTACAGGCAGTGGCGTTCTTTGGCAGCAGAACCCTGAACAGCTC
Source organism: Psettodes erumei (assembly GCA_016785225.1). NCBI lineage: Eukaryota > Metazoa > Chordata > Actinopteri > Pleuronectiformes > Psettodidae > Psettodes > Psettodes erumei. The sequence continues at coordinate 147,043 of JAFBJZ010000107.1, forward strand.
AATAAACTCCTGCAGGGAACAGAAAAGGCAACATATATGAGAAGTGAATTCAAGAGAGGACACGTGTGGCTGTGATGAATGATCAGAACCTTATGTCCACTATTAAACAGCAAGTTTTTATTTATTTATTTTTTACAAAACAGTGAGAGATTCTCTGGAAACTGCGTACCAAGGATTTTATAAAATTGCAGGCTGCACTGACACTGACTTGTATGTGTGCTTGCAGTGCTGCTGCAGCCCACTGCATCACCACCGTACCATAGCATAAATGGTGTGGGTTTTTCACATGGGTTTCCCTGAAAGAGGAGTAACTCTGCAGTACCTGGAATGTGTACTTGGCTCCGTAGCCTGACCTCCTAATACGAACGGTTTCCAGCATTCCTGTGTATCGCAGCTGCTGAACCACCAAGGCCTCGTCCAGATACATCTCCTTCTGTTGATGTATAAAGAAGACACGAGAAGCACATTTGGTTATACCCTCGCCACTCAGATACCCACATTTACAAATGAAACACAGCGCATTGTCTGCGTGACAGTTTGAATCACTGATTTGATTTGGGGAAAGTCTTACCTTCTCGGCATTGGAGCGGATACAGCGGATGAAGAAAGGCTCCGCTCTGTTCAGCGTCTCCAAGAGTTTGGTCAGCGAGGTCTAAAGGGAGCAAGGAGAGGGGTTTGCTCAGTGGTCAGGGCTGGTGCCGGAGGGTGTGTGTCTGTGTAATGAGCTGGGTCGTGTGTGATCTCACCTGGAACTGGGCACTGATGCTGGGGGGCTTCTTCTTCTTGTGCAGGTGGAGCAGAGACTTCGTAGTGCGATCGTGCAGCGTTAGGCTCACGATGAACTTCAGAGACCGAGAATCCAGCAAACTCTGCAGAGCAGTGACACAGTGACTCCTACGTGCACTCAATTGTTATGGTTCTCACAAAAATGATGGCAAACTAATACAATCAATGGGATTTTTTTAGAGTTTCAGACTACAGCAGATTTCTTTTTATCTGTCCCTAATCCTGGGGTCCTAGATCTGTACTCAGGGTTTACCTTGGGGATGACCTGCTTCTGTCTGACGCTCTTGTTTTTCCTGTGGGAAAAGGGGCGAAAAAAGACGCCGGGTGAGTTAGAGGGAGTGAAGCGTTAAAAACGGAGGCAGGAGCATGGAAGAGGGCAGTGGATGGCGTGAGTTAGTACGGACGGGTAACTCTCTTCATGCGTTGTCAGTCGGTGACGAGGTCAAGGGTTGCACCTGGGAGGCGGGGTGAATGACGAACAGAGGCTCGGCACGAACGAGTGACAAGGAGAGGGAGAAGTGGGGAAGGAAGAGGAGGAGGAGGGAGACGGGATCTAAAACGCAAACGATCAGCCCAGCAGAGACTTACCGAACAGACAGACATGCTCTCTTGCTTTCATCAACACATAAAGGGCCCGAAAACTGATGCTCATGTTCTCTCAAGATGCTCCTCACAGACCTCACATGCCAGCGCGGGCCTCTGATGAATGTTCATGCAGCGGTTAACTGAGTAAGTATTCAAGGCGTTTCAGCTTTGGCCTTCAAGAGAGCTCGATGCTACCTGCAAACTGAGCTACGCGTGTAATGTCGGCTGATGAGGTGGTGTTTGATGTGAGGATCACATGAGACGTTAATGATCCATAACTATCCGCGGCAGGTTGCGTTAAACCGGTTGAACGCAACCTAAACACAAAATGCAGCAGGGATAGTTGTCGCTAATTCAGCGGGAGCATGTTCTGCCTGAGTCGACCAGACTGGACTGACGCGGAGACGAGCTGACGCCAGGTCTGTCTGCAGACTCACTGGAGGACGTGTCGCGGGAAGCGGAGGCGACCCCAGGACTGCAGCAGCTTGCGAGGGTCCTCACCGTCCAGCTGCAAGTTCTTAATGGAGCTGATGATCTCTGCATGCATGTCTCTGATCATACCGCAAAACACACACACACACACACAGACACACACACACGGTAAAGAAGGGGAAGGAGGGCGGGATGGGAAAAACAAGAGAAAGATTGGGGGAAAAAAAAGGACACAGAAAGTAGAAAGAAAAGGAGAAGAAAAAAAAACCCATAGTGGGGGAATGACAGAACACCACTGTTAGGACACCTTAGAGGAAAACACACCACAGCAATTACCCAAGACAAAAAATACACACTGCAGGATAGTCGGGGGTCTGATATCATGAGAAACTCCAGCTTTCATCTGTGAAGACGAAGCCGCAAAATGAATTCTGCCGCTATTCATGTTTATGGAGCATATGACACACTAGACCACCCAACCATGCTGCCATGTCCCATAAAAAACAAAAACAAAACAGAAGAAGCCACGCATACACAAAGAGTCACTAGGGCACGTCGGGGTTGTTTTCACACTCATACCCCTGACACTGTGGTAGTTAACATGCAGAGCTGAGGTAACGTTCGGGGTGGTGGGACCATCTGCTTCCATGCTGGGGCTGTTACTGGTTGTGTGAACGTAAGCTGTTACTCGTGAGGTTTTTGGATTCACTGTCCTTTGGTCGGGACTGGTGTTACACCGGACACTGAGTCTGATGGGGTTAATATGGAGACTCTTCCATGTCCGGAAAGCTTGTCCATGCAATACTTGTTTTTTTTAATACTTACCATGAATGACAATGAAGACAGAGGAGGAAAGGCAGTGAAGGAAAGGGCAACGTGTACAGTAACGTCTGTCTGTCAGTCGCAGTGAATCTGACCTCTGCACCTCAGTTACTACAGATCTGGAAGGGACTGGACGTGCTTAGAGGTTCAACAATCAGGTTGGGTTTTTGGCCTTAAAAAAAAAAAACAAAAAAACAAACCCACACAACCCAGCAATTTCAGATCTGAAAGCAGGAGGTAGAAAGTCAAGGTTCAGAGGGCTCGACAATCCCAAGGTATTCTCCACGGCTCTGTTCCCTTCTGAGAAAGCTCTCCCAATTCTCTTTTCCCACTTGACCAGAGGTCCCTTTAAGTGTATGAACGCCTGTGTGCTTCCACAGTTGATGCAAGTAATCCGAGTGGCTAATCAGAGAAGGCCAGTACAAACACCTTCCTGTGCTCTATAGCAAGAATAATAAATGCGAGGAAGGCGAGAGATTATCACAGCTCCAGAAAAAGATGGGGATTACAGTGAGGCAGAATAGGGAATGCAAGCTAAAGGCAACTTTACTGTACTGTGTTGCACTGGGTTATGGAACCTCTTGTTAGGAAACAAACAATCATTAAATAGCTAAATAAAAATTCTATTTTTTTTTTTTTTTTAAAGGAGGGGAGCAAACTCAGAGCATGGAAGAAACCGGTATCGTTGGCCCAAAAACAAAAGCGCATTTCCTTCCCGCTTGACCTCGTGTCTTCATTCCTTTTCTCCTGTCCGCCAAATTCACTTACTTCTTACTCTCATAGCTAGCAAAGATGTCTTCAAAGGCCTCTAGAGGGCGCTCCTCTGAGTGATCAAAGTAGAAATCGAGCATAGACGCTCGTCTGTGGAGGGGAGAGGAGAGAACCGCACACACGGGGGTCACCAAAGGGTGGAGAAGACACGGGGCGACTGAGATGAGGTGAAGGAGGATTCGTCTGTCGGGGCGAAGAACTGGAGGGATTAGCTTCAAATGAGGTGGTAAAGCCGCTCTACGGTTAGCGGTACGTCCGACACCGTTCTTCCTCATCTCATCCAGTGATCCACAGTTCACCAAACATTTTTTTAAACAATTTCCTTCACAGTCAACAAAGAGCCTCGGAAATGTGTGTCGTTTATGAGTGGGAGAAAAGCGGCAGCCTCGAGGAAGGCTAAGTGGGCGATCCTATTTAACAATGATCAGTCTGTGGTTCCTGAAAGCCAAGAGCAGCAGGGTTATGAAACACAAATCGTGGGCCCGGTGGTCCGCTCTGTGTCCACAGACTCCTCCAAAAGAAAAGAGACCCGACAGATAGAAAACCAGCCCAAACGCAACGACCAAGTGAGTCAAGTTCCACATCCTTTACAATACTTACTTGTACATTCTTTCTATTGGGGCATTGGACCGCTGAAGCTCTCCTAAAGGAATTCTGGAGACTGGACGGACAACGCCTGAAACATAAACACAATATGCACATTATTAACAAGTGAAACATTAATCACGAGCAGGCTTTCTGGCACCGTGAAGGTTGATCAGAGTCGCATGACCACGGCGGCTGTTTTTTTTTTTGTCTCAACTTAATTTAATCTTGTTAATCCACATTAAAAGGCTCCTGCGTCAGTTGACTACGTCCGAGAGTGCAAAAATAGTCTGGAGGATTGAGCATTGTGGGGAAAACGGCGAAATCTCCTAAAGCCTCACGTTTCTGAACGGCATATTCCTCTACGTGCCGAACTGAGAGGCTAATTAGAGAGCAGAGAACCTGAAGCAGAGACAGATGTTGTGGTGCGAGCTGCACCGGCGGGCTGAGGAACACTTGACAGGAACTCACTGTAAATGTGGACAAGCTCTATGTTGCATGGCTAAATAATTTTTTTTTCATTATTAGGATACGCAGGACGGGCTGACAGCGGCGCACTGCTGACGCACCTGCAGTTTTGGCGGCCCAGGACCGGCCGGCCTCATTGAAGGCGGCGATGCCTCTGATGGTGGCACGCAGGATGCCCCACCGAAACATGGCCACCGGGTCCATGCCGATGAGCTGCCGCACGTAGGCGCGGTCGCTGCTCCGCAGCAACGCCACGATGTCGGGACGCATGTGGTCCGTGTTCTTTTCCCGGAAATCCTTAAGAACATATCAAGAACATTAAAAACCCAAAAGCTTGTTGCAGGTAATGTTATCAGCTATTGTGATGTCACCAACTTCATTCTTACCTTCACTTGATATTTGACTTTTCCGGCAAAGTGGCGGATGACGAAGGCCGGCTCCATGACCGCTGTGGGGACAAAGTATTTGTTGCCCATGTGCTGCTGCTTGAACTTGGCCAACAATGTCTCGTCGGTGGCGTGGGGGAAGCTGGAGCGCAGGCGCGGGGAGACGGAAACGGGGAAGAAGTAAAGAGAAAAATACAGATAAGCGGACAGCTTCAACTGAATCAAACAAAAAAAAAAATTTCCGACTGATTCCCACCCACACCCGTGTGACGACGCGTGTGAACCGCGTGCAGCCCAGTCTTACTTGCTCTCCTCATCCAGCAGGTAGAGCAGGCCGGTGGGCTTCTTGCTGATGAGGTGGATGCAGCCCACGTTGTCCGTGTAGTCGATGTTGTGCCAGGTGATGCCTTCTGCTTGGTACTCCTCCTGCAGGAGGCAGGACAGAACAGCTTGGTGAACCAGCTCATTGCTGACGTCATGCCAACTACAGGAAGTTGGACAGTTTCCCCGATGATCTCTTAACCCGGACTTATTTGAACATTGAATCTCAAGAAAAAAAACAAAAAGTAATTTACAATACTCAAAAACAACCACAGCAGATGTAGCTGTTTTTTTTTGACTGTGTATGCCAAAACGACAGAGCAGTATATAATTTTTCAAGTCAAGTCTGACTAAGTAACTAAATATTTTGATAATAAACTGAACTCTGATCCATATTCCTATCGTAACTCTGAGGGATAAGATAAACTAGCGTGAACTGGCATGTTACTTTCCCCCCTCTTAGAGATCTGGGAATGTTTAGATGAGTCATCATTCCAGTTGTCATTATTGAGAACAGAGCAGTGAAGAGTTTAGAATCGCAGGGAAAGCAAAGATCTTCTGGCGGCGCCGCGTTAAAGGATTTTCGGATGCGGGGGAACAGAGAGCATTGCTCACCTGCTCCAGGTTGAAGATGTGATGGTTGAAGTAGTACTGCAGCTGCTCGTTTGCATAGTTGATGCAGAACTGCTCAAAGCTGTTTGTGGCGAAGTCCTCGAAGCCGAAGATGTCCAGGACGCCAATGGACAAGCACTGGAAAACAGGACCATGAGTCGGACGGGAGCGAGTAGCAGGAGGGGCGACGTGTAACGATCGTCAACCCAGAGACGACAGTATTCGTTGTGTTTTACAATGTGCAGACTGATCAGTGTGTGTGTGTTTGTGTCTCACTGGGACAGATTCCTCCATGTCTTTCTTGTTAAGCAGCGCGTGATTGATGCGGAGGACGATCCAGTCAAACAAGGCGCTGTACAGAGATTTGGCCATGGAGTCTCTGGCTGTGATCGCCTGGTGAGAGAAAGACAGGAACTTCAATAAACATAGCGGAAGAAGAGGACAGGTTGACAGTGCGCCCGGGATGAGATTACATTACAACACACACACATGCAAGAACTAAAAATGCAGACATGTGGAGGCCAATCGGCACGAGGGCCGAAAAATGTCGAGCCTAATAAAACGCTGACTGTCTGCAGTAGGTGTGGTATCAGTAGAAAAAGGAAGAGGCAGACATACAAGGCCACAATTAGCGTTTCAGCTGGACTCCATCACAGTAATGACAAGTTGCGGAGCTGCGGCATGACTGCTGCCTACCTCAGAGTGGCTGTACGGGAGGATCAGCTTGTCGTTGACCGTCACCGTCTTCCTCTTCGTCAGCGCCTCGACCAGCAGCTCCTCTTTAACCTGAGAGGGACGGCCGCAGGTTAACGCCGACGCACTCACGGACAAGAGTGGGGCACGGCGGACACAGACAGAAGTTACCTTTAGCAGGTCAGAGAGCGTAGCCAGGACCTCCGGTGGCCCCACGTCCAACCCCTCGTCTCGGCCCGTCGACTTCCTCCTGTAGGTCACGTTGCCCAGATACAAGATGGCCGAGAGGACGGAGAAGATCCTGCAACGCGGCCATAAAACATGCGTGAACCGAAAGTGACGACACAGTCATATAACAGAGCATACTACACATCGCTGCGCTCCGCTCTCGCCATCTGTTTACGGTTCCGCTGAATAGGGGCATTGTGTCTGCACACTGTCTCCAATAAACTGCTTCATTAGCCCATTAGATGCAGTTATCATCGTGTCGCTGCCACTGTAAAAAGTCTCTTTGTTGTAATTTATATTTTTGGGAATGTGACTCAACTCTCGGACTAAAATAACTTCTGTTTCCAGGACTGTGAGGAGAAGAAATAAAGGTTTGCGGGTGAGTTTGCAGCACAATTCCTTCAGCTCGTCTGGGAGGATATTAGGCCCGGTTATACACACACACACTGTGCCGGTCATGTTCACGGATTTGCTTACTGCTTCTTGGTGGCGGGAAGGAAGCCAACCATCTCCATTGCCTGCTGTAGCCTTTCGAAGTCGTGACGCAGGTCTTCCTCATCTTCTATCTTAAAGTTTTGCTGCGAGGGATGAATGAACCAGATGAATGAAAAGGAGGGCGAGGGGGATATAAACAAGGGAGGGGACAAAGGCGGCCTAATCAGCATGCGGTTCACGTGCGCTCCTTGCGCGAGGAGTGTACACAGCGGCTCATTCAGAAGCTTGACAGTCTATGAATACCAGATCAACTCACAGAGCGCTGCAATAGGTTGACAGTGTTGGACAGTGATTCTCTGGCGTGTTGAGCGAGGGCCGAACGGTGTTATATGAAGTGAAATTGTTTGTTTGTTTTTTTTCGTGGGCAAACTGCGAGATGTGATGAGGCGTACCTGCTTGAGGTAGAAGTATTCTTCAGGCGGCAGCAGCTTAAATTCCTTCCTCTCCTCTTCAGAAGCTCCCAGCAACAGGTAGTAAAACACGTGGTAGTTCCTGGTGGAAAAAAAAACCAACACAACACACAGCAGGTTCAGCTTGTGTCAAGTGTCCATAGCTAACGTGCCAGGGGATTAATTAATTCCTACGTGCGGCCGTCGATTGTTTGCACTATGATCTGGTGAGCGGCGGATCAGTGGATATGAGCTTTGTGTGTACGGTCGCAGATAAGGGGCAGACAGACTGTAAAAGGAAAAAAAAAAAACTAATAGGAAGAAGACGAATGCGTGCAGCTCAGCGAGGTTGATATTAGTTTTCCGCTTGCGCTATCAGCGGGCGGGTAGGCTTGTTACACCAGCGCAATCAACGTACTCACCTATTACTAAGAGGCAATGACATCACACGGCAGACTCATGGCCTGACTAGACAGGCAAGGCGCTCCGTCCTCCGCAACTGTAGGCTGGGCTTTTAACAGCACGCCGGTGGGAGCCTGACGCCTCCAGTGACACGTTTGTCGATTAAAGGGTGACTCCATTTTTGTGTGTGTGTGTGTGTGTGGGGGGGGTAGCTGGGCAAATGTGGTAAGGGAACAATGATGACGGAAAAAAACTTTTTTTTTTCCATTAAGCACTGACTGCCCTAGCTGAGCTGCTTGGTGGTAGATTGTCGTTTCACAGACCAATCAATCATGAGTGCTTGTGCGGGTCTTTATCGGTGCGATAATCTGGGGCAGATAATACGTGACTTGTGTAGTTTAAAAAGGCCTACCTGTGTCAGTAGCGGCCGCAGCATTACCGGCTCGTGGCTGTGGCTTCAGATACAGAAACTCTTTCTATTAAAGTCGGCGTGTTTTACTGGTTTTGCGAGTGGAACAGTTCGGACGAGTGGCAATCAAAATCTGCCAGTCCTCTTTGACTCATTCATCAGCAATCAAATGAAATGCAATCACAGCGGATTATTTTCTTCTTCTCTAACACTGTGACTGACTCAATTATAAAAGCCCCCCCCCGAAAAAAATGCTTTTTTTTTATTATTAGTCACACAAGTAGCAACATTCTGATCGTCTAGTCGGTAATGAGTAATGTGCAACAAAGGCTTGGGTGATGTTGCAGAAGAGTGAGTGATGACATGTGGGTGAGTGATTTTTTTTTTTATCACTTGTTTGTGTAGCAACGGTTATTATTTTTTTTTCCACATACGTACAAACTGGCATCACCGCACATCCACCGGGTTTACACACACACACACACACACACACACACACACACACACACACACACACACACACATGTATGTCCATTTCGGGGCCAGCGGGCAACATTCAGGTCGCGATGGACACAGAGCTAATATTAGCATAAGTGACATACATTCATTATGTGAATATTTCAGCCTGTCTGAATATACGTATGCGCATATGAGCGAGCAAGTGTTTATGCGGGTGAACTTCACATCCAACCATCAGAGGCTCCCAGGGAAACTCCCCGTGTTTGCACAGAGGCCCCCCCCTGAAGGTCAGGGGTCAAGACCTCGCCTGCCCCCTGCTCACCTCTCATTCTTCTCTCTGGAGACCAGGCGAGACTTCTCCAGGAGATACTTCTCCACCACAGCCCTAAGAGAAAAAAAGATGGGGGGGGAGGGGGAGTGAAGAGAACAAGAAAAAAGGGGAAGAAGAAGAACAATGACTATGAATCACTTAACACTAAGGTCACTCAGCTCTGCCCGGGTGTGCGCGCGCGCTGGTCGGAACAGATGGTCGCTGCCACCAAACAACTGAACAAAGTGTCCAGATACGGTCGGACGGGCTGCATGGCAACGCGCGACGGAAACGCCGATCGCCATTTCATTTTTTCCGCTTTGTGGTAAAGGCGAACAGAGGGGACTGGAAGGCTGCTGCAGCGGCGGAGTTACGCTCTCAGGCCGCTGCAGTCGTGAGACGCGCTGCTTTAAAAGCACCGGTATGTACTCGCTGCACCAGGCCGAGGCCATAAAGTCGCCCGAATCCGGCTTTATGAGTCTGAGTTGTTTTTTCTATAGCCGGGCAAAAACAACAGCGACGCCAGCCTTCGTGATGCGCTAAGAATAGAGCGGCGCTGTGAGAAACTGTGACATGTGACTGTCCGCTAAAACGGATGTCTCAGCTTTTGACGTGCATCTGCGGTAACAATCTATTAGTTTCCCCAAAATAGGCTAAAATGCAACTTTTATGCAAAAAATACTTTTAGGGATAATGTTTTAAAAAAAGGAGAAGTTTTAGTTGACCATGGTGTCGATTGCATCACAGGCTCTTGAAATGTCTACGAAAGGCCTCAGAATAATCGGCCATGGTCGTCATATCGTTGCTGCTGGACGCTGCATCTTCTCGGAGGCAGGAGTTCCTCAAACCGGACGACTGTTTGCCACCAGCGCGTTTGCACACACGGGGTAAATCTGGGGACCTCGCTTCGTGTTTGCATCACGATGGGAACGTGGTGCGCCTGCCGGCTGGAAGGCGTTTCGGGTCACCCGCCGCATACGCCGAGTCGCACACGCGGCAGTACGCGTTGGCTCGAGCAGCACCACCTCCTTCTCACACCTGCGCTCAAGTGGGTGCTGCTGTCCGCAGCCCTGCTCCGTTTCGCTCAGATCCCGGTGGGGAAGGATTAGCGCGCACGCGTGCGCGAGAGAGCGAGCGAGCGAGCATGAAAACCTCCAGTCTGCTCAGAGAGCGGAACAGCAGCCTTCCCTTTGTGAATCTCCTCTATTGACTGGGTGAATGGCTGCCACTGGAGATGGCGAGATAGACAGGCTGGCCTTTGTTATGTCCGCAGAGCGCGGCTGTCAAGGTCCCCTCTCGGCTTTACTGATGTGAAGCGCACGGTTTGCGCCGGGGTAAAACGTTTTACTTTTTGGAGGATTTCCTCGTTCGTCTGCGCGCGCTCACTTCGCAGCACGGGAAAGGCCCAACCTCCAGGAAAAGACACAAAAGCAAAGCACAACTCCCATGATTGGATTACAGACCCATCTCAGGGCAGGCAATTCAATAAAGCATGATGAGACCTGATGCCATTAGGGGATAATCAGGGCGGGGATGCCCACTTAACTGCGAGAGCCTCGCAGCTGTCGCCGCAGGCATTTACATGTTTTAAATCAATTTTTTTCCCTCTTTCTCGTATGACACCTTCGCATATATATATATACACCAGTGTGTGAGATTGCGTCCTGATAGTCTCTGTGTTTTTTCTGTAAAGTCGCTGTTCCCCTCTCCTGATGAGGAAGTGACACAGCGGACCAGACTTTGATGCAGCTCTTAACCAGAGTTTGACTGCTGAGAAAAAGGAAGGATGCGCTAGTGGTTGAAAGTTTCGGCACGCACACACACCCACATGCACTGCGGAGAGGAGGAAACACATGACAGGCCGCACAGAGAGCAAAGAGGAAGATCTTGGTCTATGTAGATGTAGAGGACATCGATGACGAGCAACAGGAAGAGGCTGCAGAGCACGAACGCGGGCGCTTGAACGTCCCGTTAACGCAGCTTGACTTGACGTTGCGCTGGCGAACATGCAGCTGCAGCGCGGCCGGCGCCGATCACTCACCCTCTGACCACGCCGCTCTCCAGGTAGTTCACCTGGATGAATTTGCCGAAGCGGCTGGAGTTGTTGTTGTGGGCCGTCTTGGCGTTCCCAAAGGCCTGGCGAAGGGGAAGCAGAGGACAGAGGACAGAGACACACGGGTAAGTTTCACATCAAAAACAGTCAACGCCACCACAGCTCAATGCGCCCTGATCTGTCGGACAAATCTAATCGGCGGGACGACGGCACGCAGCGGGGAAGACGGAATGCGAGCCCTTCAGGATTTCAGAGCGTCGCATCAGGCTCAGTCTTGTTCGCCGTGGATGTTTTGAAACCGCGCTCGAGTTTCAAACCTTATATGGGGGCGGCTGAACGATCGAGTCAACACATCTCTCGACGCCCGCGCTGAAGTCAATAACAACAAATCACCACGGCAACAAAGATTGGAACTGGATAGGCGAGGGGGTTGGGCCTTGTTTCTAAACAGCAGCAGAGACCACAGAAGGGGGCGGGACTCTGTGTGCGTGTGTGTACACATGCTTGTGTGTTTGTGTTTAGGGGCATCTGCAACTCGTTGTCCCCTCTTGCCCTCCCCTCACTCTCTTCCCATCCATCTTTCTTTGCTTTCGCTCCTTTCTATTCCTGCTTTAAGACATTTTTTCCGCTCGGTCTCTTGTTCACTGCGTGTGTGTGTGTGTGTGTAAAAGAGAGAGGCAGAGCAGAGGTCAGCGATGATAAATGAGGCTGGGACAGGCGCTCTGTGCAGCACGGTCAGACCAGAGACAGGAACGTGGAGGACCAGGATCTCTCTCCAGGCCCCAGGCTCATGCTAAGCCAGCCGGGGGCACGCGGAGCCCGGCCACCGGGCCTCGGCGAGGGGCCCCCGTTAATCGCATTGACATGGTAACGGAGTAGCTGCCCCCCCTTCATGCTGCACATGCTCACATGGTTACAGATGGACAGATACACGCACACACACACGGGCGCTGAACAAAAGGCCACCGCAGGGGAAGTTGACTCGGTGCATGTTAAATAGGAGCCACATTGTGTCTTCCGCGGCAGTTGCAGGGCGAATTCGATACAGCGGTGTTGGGGATGATTAGAGTTAGGGGGCACACACCCATGCACGCACACACACACACACACACACACAAACACACCTACAAGATCCGATTGAGATTCCTGTTGACCTACTTTCATTTCCTCTGCTCCAGCAGACCCTTTTTGAAATAGCTCTCCGGGCCCTTTCCTTGTAGTAACAGCACTTTTCTTTGCTTTTCACCCATTTGCAACAATATAATATATCAGCTAGCTTTAAAAAAAACGGACAAGTATGTGGCAAGAGTTGTTGCCGGATGATGAAAGCGATGCTTTGTTGATTCTCATCGCCGAACCGAATTATCCATCTTCACTTAACTTGCACGGACACGGCTCGCCCTCCCGCTCACTTTCCCGCACGACGCTCTTTTTTTTTTCCTGCATGTGCACGTACATTCATTTTAAACGAACGCCTGTTTTGGTTTTTTTTGTTTTAAAAGGGTGTTGAAAGGTGTTTCGGTGCTGATGCTCTCGGGCGTCCCTGCTCGGCGCCACCCACTGGGCCCAGTGTCGTTCCGATCACCCCCCAACTCCACAAACATTGGAGGCAAGAGCACAAACCCTTGCAAATGTCTACAAAACCCAGGCCGCCTGCACCGTGGAGGGGAATGCTAAACGTGTCTCAGCATCATTCGTATTCGTACATGCCCATTAGCGAGCGATCTAATTGGCTGGAGGACTGGAGGTATGAGGAAGCGGCGCTGCAGCACGCCGAACCGTGTCCGTGGTCTAACCTGCATTCTTACGAAACACTGGTGCTCTCGAGGAGTTTACGGAGGAAAAAGAAGGGAGGGAGGGGGGAGAGAGAGGGAGAGAGAGAGAGAGTACATGTGCGCATGCTGCATATCCAGTGACCATCTCATGACGTCCATCTTTAACTGATTCCTTTCTGTGGTGAGCCAGATCCTCTGGCAGCCCGCTCCTCTGTACATTTCCACTTCAACAAAGCAAGACCCACCAAAATAAAGTCTCACATCTCCATTCAGACCCCTCCCACACACAAACACAACACACACACACACACTTACAAACCAAACTAGGGGAGTGTTTCTAGAGCAGCTCTCTTTATGAGTCGTTTGTCTCAACAAGCAAGCCGGGCAGAGACGAGAAAGTATGAATTACATACACTTAAAAGGGGCATTAAACGTTACGGCCCAGTACGAACTTGCAAAAAACTTGAACCAAAAGAAAACCGTGGCAGGAGAGGGTCTGATATATAAGATTAAATGTTCAGGGAGACAACAAATTTACTTGGACTCGTCGGACACGCGAGTTTTCAAACTTCTCTCCCAGGCTTTGTGCGGCTCCTCTGCAAGTCCGGCGTACTTTCAACGCGCCTGCTGGTGGCAAAACTCAAAAGAGAGGAGAAAAACTTCTTCTACTTTCTGCGCTCGGTAAAAAAAACTACAGCTTGCTCTGGGGCGCCCGGGCCTCATCGCCGCGTCCTTTAAAAGGTCCAGCTACAGAGCTTCAGTTGAGTGTTTCCGCAGGCGCTGCCAAGGCCCCGACACCGACACCTCACTGCAGCGGGGCTCACAAAAGAACACTAACTAATCCAACCACCACAAGAGCAGTTCCCACACTCACAGAGGACGACAGCAGGCGCTCACGCAAAAAAAAAATGTCGGGGGGGGGGTCCAACCTCAAGGCGGGCAGGCTCACTTCACGCCGGCAACTATATCTGTCACGTTTTGAAAACCGAAATTAAAATGATATAACCCGGACATGTTGAGGCTGAACGCCAATGGAGCTTTCGGACAAAATAATCACTGAGTTGTTGACCTGAATGTAAAAAAAAATATTTTGGTGAGATCACATGACGTTGGCAGGGATTGAATGCAACCGAGTCTCCACACAGTTCCTCGTCAGTGCTTGGCCGTAACAACGGCACGGCCTTCGGCGCGGAAAAAAAAAAAAAAAGTTGCTTTAATCGAAAACCAAGTTGAATCGCGACCTCGGATCAAATCGTGGATTTGGAGGATGGCGACGCGGCTAAGCTCAAGCCCCTCGGGTTTAACTCAGCTGGGCTGCGAACAAAGAACCGATTCTTCGGGGCGTGATGACGTCTCGAGGCGACGGCGCTCCAGTTCGGCGACGGTCGAATGTTCCGCTGGGTGCAGCTACGATGAATCACCTCACGAAGCGACGGCATGAAGGTCGGAGGCGATCGTTTCTCAGCTCTTAACTTAAGAGTTTAGTGATTAGGAGGTTAATCGATTAGTGGATGAAAGAAAAATGCCGAATTCGCCGTTAAACGTTAAAACTGAACAACTTTGGGTTTCCGAATTACCGATAATGATCACAACTGTTCGCCGCAGCCCTAAACAACTGACACATATACATAAAGACGACAATAAATAATGACAAAAGCTGTGGTTTCTGACACACTGAAGCTTGTAGGAACAGTGTCAGGCCAGTTAACACGAGGCACGCCAGCAAATCAACCACTGTGGAAACAAAAAAAAAAACTTGTGTTGGATGACAGTGGAGTGGAAAAAAGAAAAAGCGGCGGTAGAGTCGGCTGGGAGGAGAAACAACTCGTAATTGCTTCAGCATGCAGTAGTTGGATGTAGCGGATGGTCGCTATTATTAGCCAAGGCTGGAAAGTAGATCGGACTAAGATTAAGGCATCGGCTCCCTCGCAGTTACACAACGCACATAACACGGGGCACGTCGGATGCGCCGTCATTCCCGGTGGAACGATGACACGCCGATCTGCACAAGACGGAGTCGTGTCCAGGAAGAAGCCGGTGCCCACGGCGTTTTTTCCTCTACCGTTCATCGCTGCGGCCCAAGGGTTTCAGCAACCCCGGTCCGTAAAAGCCCGTTTGCTCTGAACGCCGCACGCGACATTTCGACACTGCACGCACATACGTCGCGAGCGGTGTCACAATTGACAACTGACTTCTGAAGCTCGCGGCGGACTGTGCAACGCCGCACCAATGCAGAAGTCCAACCGCGCCACTTCTGCACAGCCGGCAAAATTCAGCCCTGAGATTAAAGAAGCTGATTTTCGAACCTCATTTACCCCGTGACGTACAACTTGCCCCAATCCTCCCATCTGTTGGATCGCGTTTGTATTTGCCCGTTTTTCTACGGCGTTTTGTTGTTTTTGCCGTGCGCCTACATGCTCGACGGCCAAGTGATGTGCAACAGGGAGGACGATATGGAATAGTCAGGATTAAGATTTCAAGTACCAGTTGCGCTCCTCCTGCGGTCTGGTGTTTCACCAGATTAGAGCACATTTTCGAGCAGCTCCACCCATGTCTCCATGGCACCACATCAAACCGTAACTCGGCCGGTGCGGTCGCTGCAGAGGCCCCGGCAGCGTGCCGCTACATGCGAGCCCCCGCCCCCCACCCCCTGCTCTTTAATATCGCTCTGGATGATGTGATTACAGTAAGGGCTTCGTGTGTGTGTGTGTGTGTGTGTGCGTGCGCGCGCGCGAGGCGAATGACGCAACGCGCACGACGCAGTGACTTCAGCGCGGTAATGCCAGCTTTTCCCAGGTTCGCAGACAATGCCACCCGGCCTGACCAAATATAGCTGAGGAATAAAGCGGTGCAGCCCATAACTGAGAGATAAACAATGGACCCGCCGGCCGAGCGGCCAGCTACTCCTCTGCACTTCCTGTACAACAATGCAAGGCTCTGCCCCCGTCCGCACCCCTCGAGGCTCTGAGCACAGGCGGCGGGGAGGACTACGGCCGCCACTTCCCGCGTCGTGGCCGCTTCCTGCCAAAGAGGGTTCCGGAAGATAGGAACTTCCCGGCTGAAGATGGGAGCGGCGTGGTGGGGGCTGGGAAACTGCTTCGGCAGGGACGCGGAACATGTTGCAGGTTCGGCTTCGGTTCCAGGGCCTTGTATTTGTCACATTAATGAGACGCGTGCGCCCTCCTGCCGTTCACAGCAGATGATTGGCCCCTCAGCGACCAATGACACACCTGAACGGACGGGGCGTTTAAATAACTCCCATCGAAACCCGCCGGCTTTACGGTACTAAAGCGGTCAGAGATGCCTGGCCCCCATTTTTACGTTCGCAGCGGGTCGTGCCGCTTTCTCGTTGGGCGGACTAAAGCAAACTTTAAATCCCCGAAGGCCCGGGCTCGACCCGCGGACCTTTCATCTCGCCACAGCGATTGTTTTCTCTCGCTCCTCGCCCACGCTCCAGCCGTCACGCGGCCGTTCATCTGCCTTAAATCTTAAATTTGGAGGGAGCCTCTTTTATTTCACTTCTCTGCCCTTGACAGCGTACTGGCTGCCATTGCGTCAGCAAGCGCTCTGCAAAAGGGGAGGGCCCCTCTGTAATACAAGCATTAAATAGGCTTCAAAGCCAAAAGAAAACAGAGACGCTAAAAGAACCACGTCAGAGAGGATTAACCAGTTGGACCGGTTGGCGGGTGAAATACTCGTATGGAGCCGGCGAGCCGCTCTGCAGGTAGAAGCCCTGTTTGTTCAGACTGCTGCGGGGCATTAAAGACGATCTACCTCTCTTGCCGACAGGGGACGGGACCGTGTGGACCAGAGTAGAGCAGAATGTGGAATAAAAAAAGAAGTGGTACGTTGACTAAAGCGGGACAGAGGCTTTTCCCCCAAAACGGTTTCAGCGGCCCGCAGCCAGAGTTCAGCGCCACAAAACGATGATCTCACCTCCTCAAAATCCGACCCGGAGACCTCCCCTATAGCTTGAGGACACGTGCGCGTGCGTTTTCCACCACTGTAACCTGATCAAATCAAAACAAAAGCCCGTTAACAGAGTCGGATTCCTCCATTTTAGCGAACCCAGGCTAAAAATAGACGGGCGCGCTCCACGTCCCGAGCCATCGGGAAGGAACCACCAGAGGTGGACTACTTGCGCGGAGAGAGAAACTGCGGGGAGGATCATTTCGGAGGAGTTATTGCTTCCTCTGCAGAGCCGCTTTTGTTTCACGTCAGCCATCTTGCGAGCGCGTCGCGGAAGGCCCGGCGGCCGCGTTCGGAAGGCAGTCGTTTCGCGCAAACTGAGTG
This sequence comes from Psettodes erumei, assembly GCA_016785225.1. Taxonomy (NCBI): domain Eukaryota; kingdom Metazoa; phylum Chordata; class Actinopteri; order Pleuronectiformes; family Psettodidae; genus Psettodes; species Psettodes erumei. The sequence continues at coordinate 164,317 of JAFBJZ010000107.1, forward strand.
GGAGGTTCCCTGCGGCAGCAGAGCGCACGGAAAAACGTTTAGAGCGGAAGCCTCCGCCAACGCGGCGGCTCCTCTGGACGAAATGCGCTCTCCGGTAGCCAGGACGACTGACGGACATGTCAAACGTGGAATCCTGTTTTTCACTTCCCCCACCGGCCGGACCGGCGACGACCAAGCCCGCCTCCCCGCCTGTCCGTCTGCAACCTGGACCGGGCTCGCTCACACACACACACACACACACACACCTGCCAAGAGGGGTCAGCACTCTGCTGATGGAGGGGGAAAATCACTCCGACGGGCCGACACACATCAAGGCTTCACATGTGCGGAAAGAAGCGGCGGCGGCGGCCTCCGGTACAGAGTCGCGGAGTCGACAGGGGGCGTGACGGACGGTGGACGGACTGCCGTGGCCTGCGGCCAGTTCCCATCAAACTTCTGCTTCACTATTCTCTGTTCCGGCGAACTTTTTACGGCGCAGGGGGATTTTCGCTCTTCAGCAGCGTTTTTGTTCTTTGACTAAGCCAGGGTCCACGTATGGCTTCTCTGACTCGGCGGCCTATTTTTAGCCACATTACTGCGAAGTAAAACAGAAAAATATGTCGAGGGGATTTACTTCCAGATCAGCCAGAGGGCAATTAGTTCCCCACTCCAAGGAACGCTGTTAAACTGAAACCAAGTGCGCGGATTTCTGCTTTTGGGTTTTCGCGCGATCGCAGTCGGACGTTCGCGCCACAGCCTCGGCTTCATTTTCGCCTCTACGTCCGCGGATCACGCCTGTCCGGGAGGAAACAATCTCCCACATGTCAGCCAGCGCGCCACGCACGCGCACGCGGAGCCAGAACCACCAGGGTGGCCTTCTGGTGCAAACTTCAAGGGCCCGGAGGGGCCCGCGGAGCGCGGCGCTGGCGAACCGTCGGCTTTTGCGAGAGAGCGGGCGGGATGCGAGCGCTGCATCGCAATAATAACGCCGCCTGAGGTCTGACCAGAGGTAAATTCTTCCATATGTGAAAAGTGGAGGAGACCCCCACCCCCCCCCCCGTTTCTCATTACAGGGACGAAAAATAAACACAAACAACATCGACTCTGTTCTCTGCCACGTAGCTGGAGGATTAAACTCACCAGCAACAAAACGAAGAGAAAAAAAAAAATACCGTGTAATAACGCTTATCTTTCATGATGCAACCGTTCCTCGTTAAACAGAGTAAAAGCTAACAGATGTCCCATATTTGCATGTGCCACCAGAGGCGCGAAACTGTCCTTTCGCCTGTTTCCAATACCTGCTTATCCCGCAGCACGACCCTTGACAATGAAACTCACGTTCCAGTAAAGAAAACCGGGCCGATGGGACGAGTGACAAAGAGACGTGGGATTCCGGGGAGGCAATCCGGACGCGTCCCTTTGAGCCGTGGGGAAGTTATTACGAGACAATGAAGCGGTTTAATTGAGAAAACCTGACGAGATCGGCCGTCGCTGTGTGTTGATTTCATTCGCCGCCGGCCCGCGAGTCCGGTTGCGCGCTTCTTCCGACTGGCGCCGCCTCTTCCTTTGCTTGGCACAGAGACTCCCTCTGGTTGATCAGAGCGCAGAGCAAAGTCAACAGTTGGCGTGATTTAGTTGGGCGGACTGTACGCTGCGTTATGATCGAGCGGCTGGCCTCATAGCAAATCCTCCACACTGCAGTGAGTGCAAAAAAAAAAAAAATACGGTGGAAAACTCATTTACAGAGTTTTCATGTTACTGGCAGATGTTTCCCCACTAGCGACTGTATCTGCAACCTACACGTCGTTTTCTGTTCCAGTCTGGCTGCAGCTTCGGTTCATTCTGTCCTGTCAGCAGCTGCAGAGAGCAAGTCGGTGCAAGCGTCTCATTTCGCAGAGAGGGGGGGAGCAGGAAGGGGAGCGCGGTCACCTGACCGAGGCGGCGGCAGCGGAATATCGGCATTCGGACGCCGCCGGGCTCCAAATGAAAAAGCCGACTCGTTGGCGTTATGTCGCGGTCAGAGGCGCGGCCCCAGAAGGGAGCGGCGCGCCGTCAGTTCGTCGGGGAGGGCCAGGGTTCGCGCTTGCCTCGCGAGCGCCTCACCGGACTCCCGCCGGCGTCCGCTGGGACGGAAGGCCCACGCGCGGCACGGCCTTTTTCTCGACTCCCGCAGCACTTTTGGAAGGCAAGGGGACGCGTGAAAGGGTTAATGGCTGCAACTTCCCATCCTCTTTTTCATTTCTCCTTTCTCTGCAAACCGCAGTCTCTATGGCCAAGTCTCCTGCGCCGCACACGCAGGCGCCGTCACAGCCTGCAACCGCTCGGTGACGATGATGTGACATGATGAATTTCACTCTCGCCTAAAATCCTCTCAAAATGTTAACGACTCGGTGTGTGCGGCGCGCCGCTGCGTGCCACGGCAGCGCGATGTCTTTTTTTTTTTTTTTTAGGAGGGGCCATCGCTGGATGCGACTTACTCAAAATAGCCATGCATTTTCCCACTTGAGCTGTAACGCGTCGGCTGCGACGCGAAATGATTTCCCATGCCGTTCGCTGCGCCCCGACCGCGGACTTCATTGCATCTCTCGTCACCCCGCGAGCACCGACACCTTGGTTAAAAAAAGACTGAGTCACCGCGCTTTGGGCACGAGCTGGTTTCTACGCCAGACCGACACTTTCCAAACCTAGCGTCACGCGACTGACGTCTTACCTCCAGGACCGGGCCCGCCCCCAGGATTGTCCTCTCCACCCCACTGGCATAGCCCTTCTGGCTGAGCGCAGTCAGACAGTGGATCAGGAAGTTGGTGCTCTGGGTCTTGCCTGAGCCACTCTCCCCGGAGATGACGATGCACTGGTTGACCCTCTTCCTGAGCATGGCGTAGTAGGCCACGTCCGCGATGGCGAAAATGTGAGGCTCCAGTTTTCCCAGCTGGTGGTTCTCGTACATCTTGACGTACTTGGGGTTGTAGATGGGCAGGAACTTGAAGGGGTTGATGGCGATGAGGATGCTGCCCGCGTAGGTGTAGATCTTTTTCTTGTAAAAGCGCGTGCGCAGGTTGTTTAATATCCCGTCCTCGTTGAGGACGGGGAGGTTGCAAAGGTCCGCAAAGTCGTCCTGCGGCGGCGGAAGGAAGCCCCTGGCGGCAAGCCGCTGTGCCTCCTGCTCCTTGGACACGGGCGGGAGGTGGACATAGTGGATAGAACCATCGCGGTTCCTCTCCTGAATCGGGGAAAGGGGAGAAAAAAAAGGGTCGGAAAACTGTTTACTACTTTAACACAGTGTCCTTCTGAGGTGGAATATTCTGGGAGGTTTGGATTTCTCGCATCCATTCAAATTGGCAGAGGGCAGGCCCAAATGCAGCTGAGCTCACAGGCGGTCCTGTCGTACATGGTGCTGGAAAAGGGATTGAAAATGTATCGGGGAAACAAATTTACTTTCTCAATCAACATGTAACGTGTTACCTCGACCAACAACTTGTTTTTGTTTCTTGCTGATAACCCGCAAGAGGAAGCGAGAGGAGGAGGAAGCAGGGTGCAGTAATAAAGAGAGCAGGGGGCGGCTTTTGTGGGAACTGCACGCCGTCAACTCTACCTGGAGCAAGAAGTAAAAGCCGAAGCTCTGGTGGTGCTGCTCCTGGGCTTTCCGCGGCCACAGCAGAAACCTCTGCACCGGCAGGTCCCCGGCCTCCAGCACCCACTCCTCCCCGCCGCACTCCTTCACCTCCGCCAGCACATACAGGCGGCCAGGGTCCAGCCCCAGTGCCTTGGCGGCGTCCGAGATCACAGAGGCCGTCGTCGCTTCCTTCTGCACTCTGATGAGTGGATAAAAAAAAAAGCCATGACTGAGTTTGATCGGCGCCGACTTCCGGTGGCCCCTTCACTGACGAAACCAACGGGTCCTCTCGTAACGTGTCGGGAGACTCACCTAAGGTTGCAGCAGGTGGAGGGGTGGGCGGCCAGCCGTGGGTAGATCTGGAGCAGGTACGAGCGGCCATCGTGGTCGTTCGGGTTAGCTGGCCCGCCTCCCCCTCCTCCCCCGCCCGCGTTCGTTGCCATGGTGGCAGCGCCATCTCTGACACTCATCCTGAGCCAGGGGGAGTGGCCTCAGCATGCCGCACCCACTGCTTCCCTCTCACCACGCAGCACCTGAGAACGACGAATGACGTTATTACTTCGATGGGCTCGAGGGGAAAAAAAAACACATCACAACCACGTTTACGTTCAGTTGAAACATTTGGGGTGAGAGCGTGAGTGCCGCTGGTAAGATGCCAACTGATTTTGGAAATCCCCCCAAAAAATATAATCTACTCATGGGATGCACAAGATGAACGTCAGTGAGTCAAAGCTGTTTGCAAACCAGCAGCACGCGGTTGAAGCTGTGCATCCCTGTGGCTCACCAATCAAATGATGTCACATGACAACACGACACAACACAAGAGCACAACCCGTCTCAAGCGATGACTCTTATCTTCAGTTAAAACAGAAACAACAGAGCCCAGGAGGGGAACACAGACTGAGACGTAGAGCAAAAATTTTCCAGGAAAAAAAAAAAACAGCACCTATAATATGACATAAAGATTTTAAGATGATAAACAAACTTAAGATTGAGGCAAACTACAGGATATTTTGATCTGGTTATAACTGACAGACAGTAAGTGGATGGTCAAACGGAGTCGACGCAGCTCATTTCCACTCGCATCTCAAAATACACACCAGGCTAGGTCGAAAGAAATTCAAATGCCATTTCAGTATTTTTCTCAGGGCTCAGACGCGCGCATTAGCGAAGGCCTTGACTCATATTTAATAACACTGCAGCACACTGTGATCACACCACGCGTACAAAGCCTTGCCACCGGAACCTGACGATAAGTTGCAGCTGCGGATGCTGTGCACAGAGTTTTGAACCCTTCCGCTCAGCGATAGCAACCAACGCACAACAACAGACGCTCGGGGCAAAACCACAAATGGCGTAACCTGCGCACACTGCGAACTCTCACACGAGGCACCTACGGCGCACCCAGGAGTAAACGGAAGGGCATCTTGGCGATGAGTCACAGGACCGGCACCTGCGCTCACAAAGCTCAACAAGGTGGGACGGGAGATGGGCAACGAGGCCGCTTGACTGGGCGATGCCAGAAACTTCCAGCGGCGCCGCGCGTCCGTGCGACGTGGTGTCGTGTCTGAAAGGGAACCAAACTTTAAAAAACACCGATCGGTGGCGATCTGCGCCGCAGTCATCAAGTGTCGGCCACGGTTGCTTCGCCAGGCCGACGTGACGGCAGCTCTACATCGTGGCCGTCCAACTGAGCGCCCCGGGCAACGTCTCTGATTGAGACGAGGTCGAGCTTTTGAAGGCGAGCCGGGGCGGTTCGGGACTGACTTGGCCCCACGTCCAACTGGTCCACGGCCGCAGTAATACGATCCGGGTTAACGCAGTCGCAACGCAACGCAATCTTGATCTATAGTCGGGAGCGAGTCACATGGGAGGCAGCTGGGTTAAGTTTGGACCAATGATGGATCACGCAGCGTGGCTTTGCATCAGTAATGCATGCTATGTAAACTGTAACCCCCAGGGAAACATGAACCTGGTTTAAATCACGGTATGGCAGGCAGACTGCACTGCTTTGGTAACCCGATCCTGGGTCGGGTCCCGTGAGCCTACAGTTTATCACTTTTATCATTGGAGCGGAGATGGTTTATTTTCTCAACCTGAAAAATAAGAAATGTTATAGTCTGAGATATGCCCAAAATAAGCAGGCCTGCATCATGAAATGGCGTTCTCCGTTTCTCCACCGCGAGGTTTATTTTCACTGAAACTTTCCAGTGACATGCGCCCGAGTCGCCTGAACCGATCCTTTCGCGTTGTTCAAGCCCGTCTCGAACACGGGTTTCTCGTCGCCGCTACCATGTGCGAGCATCGGTCTCCCGAGTTTCTGTTTGCGGTGGTTTCCGAACAGCACTGGCAGGAAATTGCTGTTCAACGCGTGCGAGAGGACGCGGACGATCGCACGCCATGAAGGGAAAGCGGCACAACGGGGACGTCCCGTCGGAGCCAGCTCTGGAATCGTTTAGGTCACGGCAGAAAATTTGGAGGCAAAATAAAGCAACCCGAGACTCATGAGCTTGTACCTCGGCCAGGGCGGCCGACCGCACTCCCGAAAAACATGCGAGCCCATAAAATGCCAAGGCATGCAAAACTGCGGCGACCACAAAAGACAGCATCATCATTATCCTCCATCACGGGCTCTGTCTGGTTTAAATCTGTCCCTTCGGCTCTCGGGGGCTGAGGTTTCAGGAGGGCGAACGTAAGGCTGCAGTATCTGCGAGAGGTTTCATCTCAATTTGTGCGGCTGTGCCCGGAGAAGAAAAAAAAAACCAAAGCAGGACGACAACAAACAACAACAACAAAAAAGGCAGCGACGGACGAAACAGAAGTGAACAAGGGGAAAGAGAAGGAAGGCAAAGAGAGCGATCCAAAAGTGAGATGGAAAAAGAGAGAGAGAGAGAGAGAGAGGTCCCGGGGGACAATCAGAGGAGACGGAGGCTTTGAGATAATGCAGCTTCCTGCGTGCAGAGGAGATCCTCTGTGAGGATGCCCGGCATTCCACAGATAAGACCCGGGGTCGTCTGCTCTGCCTGGGCTTAGCCTGGCACTTATATGCTGCTTATTTCGGGGGTGGGGTGGGGTGGGGTGGGGACACTACAGGACGAGACTACGGCTGAGAGGTGGAGAGAGGGGCTCCTCAGCTCCCGTGGGGCGGGAGGAGGCATTAGCAGCTAGAAAGCCCATTAAACCAGCCTTTTTTTTTTTTTTGTAAAGAGGCACCGCTCATCCCTGTCACTTCCATCTAAACCCCCCTCCACCCCCCCAGGGGAACCTGTTTGAGAGAGACGGCTGGGGGGGGTTCCAGTGTGAGAACAACAGAGTGGTGGCCCACCTTATATGCCATAACTCGTGCACACAGGCTCAGAATGAATGTCACCGTCAGCCAGGTTTGCTCCGCTCTCCCCTCTCACCCCACCGGTGAGAGAAGCCCCCCCCCCCGGGAAGAAGGAGGAAGAGGAGGAGCGACGGCGTGTCGGCAGTGCCAATTAGTGGAGAGAGAAAAGAAATAGTTTGCCTTTATATGGCCAGTTGTTGTAGTGTTTATGATCCCGGGGATGTGCGAAAGCCTCGAGTCTTACGCTCTTACTCTGCAGCAAAGACAGTAAATTTTCTCCCTAATGGACCCCCCCCCCCACCCCACCCCCGTGGCACACGCGCCTCAGAGCATGTGCTGTATACATACACTGTGTAAACAGGGGCCAGTCAGTCAGCGGCCGACTGTGTGATCTGGCAGGAAGCGAGCGACCCGGGGTCGACAAACTCCGGCCGGACGAGCCTCCCTCTCTCTCACACGCACAGAGAGGGGCGAGCCGGCTGTGATGTCAGCGGAGTGCGTGCCTGCGGGGGGGGCGAAGGCGCGGTGACGCGTTCTCTCTTCGGCCGTCGACGGGAGGACACGGTCTCGTGAGTCAGTCGCATCCCGGACTTAGTCACCGGTGTGACAAAGCAACGTTGAGGGAGAACCAGACATCATCACGACGTCATGATTTTATTTTTTGATCTTTTTCAAACTTTGCGGAGCCAAACAGACATTTTAACCCTTTCCGCCAACGCTTGGCATCTTTGGATGTGGATGTCTCACTTGACGCTTCCTTCATTATTACGTTTGGTCTGTTTATCTTCAGGCTTTCGCGTGTCTGTCGGACGAAGATTCACCGATGACGTGCTGACGAAAACGGCTGCGAAAGAAATGAAGGGGCCTCGAGGTTGCGTCAAAGGTTTTCCACGCGTTTGTTTGTTCCAGAGCTTCGTCGAAGCTATTTCTTTCTGATAAATAATTAATTCACACCCAATACGCCAACTTTTTTTTTCTCCATAATTCTAATCGCTCTGAAAGATCTCGAGGCCTGGACTGGAGTTCAAACGGAGCTCCACAGGTTGAGATTACGCTCGCTCCAGTATCCGTCACCCTCTGCGTGACCTCACGGAGACGAGCGCCCCCCGCTGTCCTCCGGGCACGGCGAGAGGCCGAGGCAGGGACGTACAGATTCCCCGTGTGCGGCTTTCGGTCGCATGTGGCGTGTACTCTCGCCGGGGCACTTCGGGACTTGCGTGATGAAGAGAGAGAGAGCGTTCCCGTCGCTGCTGAGCGGCGGTACAGGTCATCCTCGGGGGGTCGGGGCTCTGTGGGAAGCGCAGATGCAGCCCCGGATCGGCTGTGAACGGGCCGGAGCCCTCCCACCACAGCCGCGTCTTGTTCCTCTTGTTAAAAAGGGCCCGGAGCCTCCACCGGGGAATTAACTCATCCAGCAGACAGCAACTGGGCTCAGTAGACCCCACCCCACCCCCGTCTTTAAGTTGGCTCCCAGGCGGGCCAGCCACGAACAATAAAACCAGCTCTGAGGAGCATCTGCTGCCTCTATCTAAAGAAGAGGATGAAGGGGGGGGGGGGGCTGACTTGTCCATTTTACCCTGTTCTTTCAACAGGCAGCCCAAGCTCATGGTCAAAAATAAAGCCCGCTGTCAGACGCTGCGGATTTAAGGCCGAGGGGGCCGGGCGGCGCCGTGCGAGACGTCACAGCGCTGCGATGAAAGCGGCCTTATCTGCCGCGATCTGCACGAAGGCAGATTGATGGCAGGATATCTGCAGGAAGGCGAAAACGAAACACAAAAGCCTCCGCAGAAGGCCCGAAAACACCACAACCCTCAACACGATGAGCTGGGGGGTCTGCGGACAACAGCCGCACGACCGCACTCAGCTCAGGGTGTAAGATGGGTTACGCTTTGAGTTTAAAGTGAAACGCGCTGCGATATTTCTGGCTATCCGGATGTGAAATCAGCCAAAACGGCGACGCGACAGTTTGGTCATACTGCGAAAGAGCCGAGAGAGAGAGAGAGATCGCAACCGGAACTGGAGCGCGTCAGCCGTCTCCCACAATAAACCACCACGTCTGCGGGGGGACAAAAGTAAATCGATTACAGCACGGCCGCCTGAGAGCGCTGCATTGATCCGCCGCTCCGATCATCGTGCGCTGCAGTCATGTATTGACAAACTGAGGCCGTTGGTTTGACATCCCTCGGAGGTAGGTATGACCCCCATATCGCACGCAGATCTTTCAGGCGGGGGGGAGGCGGAAGCGCACGGGGCGACCTAGTTTCAAATCAACTTCAAGCCGCGGCCGTTTCAACTCCTCCGCAGCCTCCCTGCGTCGAGGCAACCCGGCATTAGTCTGCGCCGCAGCTTTATGAACTCCCACTTCGCGCGCGCTTCCCCGCAGGTCAGTAATCTGAGAGGCCCGGGGCCTCGTACGACTCCCCCGTGTCTCGGCCACCCGTCCGTCTGCGGCGCTGGGTTTTTAACTGCTTCCTTAACTGTGCCCCCCCACCCCCACCCCCCATCTCGCCTGTCGTACCGCTGTCTCTCACCAAAGCCCCCCCGACCTGACCCTCCGATGCCTCCCTTTCAACCCCCTGCTGGTCCCCCCCCCCACCGCCGGCTAACATTTGGCACCGCTGCTTTTAACGCAGTCCAGATGCCAAGCCCCACTGATTGGATGAGAGTAGCGGAGGAACTCAGACTTGGTGGAAACTCGACTTACCATCAAAGCCAGTGCCCTGCAGTTTCCGAATTACACAGAATGGCCCTTTACGACGCTGTAGGCCAGCCGCTCCGTGTTTTGTACGTTTCGCCGAACCGCCCAGAAACCTGTTTGCGGAGCGCTGCGACGGCGCAAACTGACACTCGCGTGCAAGTAATACCCCCAGCCTCCAACGTCTGCCTCGCGGGGCCGTAAGGGGGGGGATGAGACGATGCTCGGCAACCGAGACGGCGTAGAGAAATTTCTGTTTTCAATCAGCGCGATGAGCTGAAACCCGAGAGTCAAAGCAGCAGCGTCCACACCAGACGCAGCGCGTCGGACGTTAATGCGACCCAGGAGTCCGCGCTTTTGGGAATTCCGGACCGGTCGTCTCGACCGCGTCGGGCTAATGGGCGAGTTCGGACCACCGACGGACAAACACAGAACAGTGAAGACACGTGGGAGACGGGAGATGTTCCTGCTTTAGCATCGCGGGTATTCAGGGGGCGGGGCAAAGTGAATACCAGCGCAAACTTCCCAGCAGGTTTTTTTTTTTTTAAACAATAAAACAAAATACTCATGAGAGCTGAGGACCAAATTAAGAAACTTGTAAAGTTGTTTTCCTGGAGCCAAGGGTTGATTTTTATTTATTTATTTTTAGCTCGTAATGACTGCGTTAGATTGTTCGACGTTTGCTGACACAAATCTTCAGATGTCACTTGACCATCGTCGAGGGGGGGAGGGTTCTCACACGTGACGCAATGGCTGAGTTTCCTCGCCGCTGGGCCGCGCCGAGCATCCGGCTCACGTAGGCTCCGCCCGCTGCCCCTGCGACCGCTTTAAAGAGAGGGCGATTAAAGCGCGGCCCCGCGCCGCGGAAACGCTTCCTTCCCGTTCGGAACGTACGCGCCACGGGCAGAAATCAGGAAGGAGGAGAAAAGGAGTGGGGAGGGGGGCAGACAGAGGGGATTATTGTACAAGCTCGCTCATGTGGACTACCATACTCCAAAAAAACACTTCCCCAAAACACATGACTCCATTGTGGCACCAGAATAGTCACCGCGCTGCGCTGCGCTCATGCTTATTTCAAATCCCTCACCGCTGCCGCCTGTTACGCATGCCACACACACGCGCACTTTTCCTTTGTTCCCCGCAAAACGAAACAGTCCAGGGCAGCCGGGTGCAGAGCCCAAATCCTGATCTTAAACTCCTGAGCGTGCAACAGAGGAGATTTGAAGCAGCTCCCTTTATGCGACCACGTTTCAGAGTGGGTGGCTAGCCATACCGTCCTCCTGAGCGCCAGCACATAGAGCTTATAATGTTACTCATCTCGAAAACACGCGCCGACCTCAGTTTGCGTCATCGGACGTACAACAGATTGCACAGCGCGAAGCACAGTTTCGCTGAAAACATCTTTCCTGCGGCGTGTGCCGACGACGCGCTGGGCGGCCCGGCCGGCGCGCGCACCAGAGCCAAAGAACTAGCGTCACGCGAACGCCCGTGAAAGAGGCCGACTTTGGTCGGAAAGAAAACGCCGCTCAAGACATTTTTCCGAAAGGCGGGACTCCTTTCCTCCTGCGATGCCTTACGTCCCCTCGGCTCGGGTCACGTCTCGTTCCGCCGACGCTCCGCCGCCCTCACCTGAGCCAGAAACCCTGAGCGATCTCCGTTCGACGAAATGTAACTTACATGTGGAGTCGCTCATCGGTGACCAGAGTCAGACTGCGCGGCGAAAAAAACCCGAGTGAAAACAAACAGTAGAGCGGAGAGCAGGCACCGCCAAGGTCTGCTGTTCCCGCTCCATCCCTCCTTCCCTCGGCCCGTCTCTTTCTTTCCGTCTCTTCCCCCGTCTGCGCCTCCCTCGTCTGCGCTCTCCTGCGCTTTGCTTTTTTTTTTGTTCTTTTTTTCCCCCCTTTTCTCGGCCGCTCTAGTACCGAAGGGTTTTGGACTGGAAGCGTGCGTTGAAGGCCAACTCAACGAAAAATGCGGCGGGGCCGTGGGCTGTTTCGTTTCACAAAGACGAAAAATTGAGGCGATAATGCACAACGCTTAAATATCAAATGTCGGCCGCCGCGTCCAGCACGTCTTCACCAGCCCGACCCCGGTGCCACCCTCTGTAACCCGCCCTGGCACATGGAACGGGAACGCTTTGTCACTTCTTCCCCTCACATCACTTCTGCAGCGGCGAGCGAGAGACGGGGCCAAGGCCCGTTTTCCCCCGGCGTAGACGTAAGCGAGCCCGGCCCCGATCTGCGTCCGCGGGCCGACGCCCTTTCAGAATTTGGTGAGGATTTTTTCGGTGGACTGGGGCATCGGGTTGGGCCTGAAATCTCTTTTTCCCGTGCTGTGTTCGCACGTGGCGTTGTTAATGCGGGAGATCAGGGCGTTTGAAGGAGTAAACACAAGTAGACGGTCATCGCACAGTGTGCGGTTTTAACGCGAGTTCATGTTTTTTCGGAAGGTAGGAAAAAAAACTACCAACTGTTGCTTTAAGTTCCCTGAAATAACCTCAACTGCTCACGCACAGTCGCTTACACGCACCAACTGCGGAAGGTCTGCGCTTCAGTGAAAAGACGAGTCGAGACGAGGGTCGATATCGCAACCAAGTCCGATTCTTACGGCCCAGGAGATCCGACAGGGGGCGTCACGGGCAAGACGTTGAGGTGAATTACGCCGATAGATACACCCAACATGATGTCATCCGCCCGGCCACGGTGCAGCACACGCCCTCTCCCTCCCTGCCCGTAATCCAGGGCCAAGGGACGGGACCAGCGACCGCAGAGAGGACGGAGGGGGAGGTTGGAGCGCTCACCACAGCCATCGAACGGGCAACAAGTCATTCCGCGCGCGCGCACATAAACACACACACACACACAGTCCTCTTCCCGAAGGTGCCCACTCCATCGGAGGGGGTGGGTAGCGGATGACGGAAAGGGTGCCTGCAGAGTATGAGGTCAGGAGGTCACACTCGACCGCGGGGGGCTGATGATGTAGCCGGAACGTTGTGTTGTGCGGCGACCCCGTGCGATGGCTCTCGGTCGACGTCGCGAGCGGAGAATGACTCGCCGTCTCCGTGTGAGAAAAGCGAAGCGCTCAAGAGTCAAAAATGCTAAAACCAAATCAGTGTGCGCCGGCTGTGCGAACGCGGGGGGGGGGACGTGTCTTTCATGACCTCGCTGCAGGAACACCCTGTGTATTTTGGTGAAAACTTTTGCTACAGTGGGAATCTAAACAGCCGGGTTTGGCGCAATCGTCGCAGTGGGGCTTTGATCCCGATCCGTCTGGACCTGATGTCTGTTTGGACCTCGCAAATGGTGGCTGAGCGAGGACTCGAGCACAACAGAGCGAACGCGCTGTAAGTAGGCCATCCCCGTGCGGCCGGACGGCCTTCCCCTCCCTCGTACCCTGTCATTACAGCTGGATCTATTTATAAAGCCCATAAAAACTCGTGCCTGCCGCACAGACAGTTACCAAGGAGTTTTATGGAGTTGATGACTCCCCCCACCCGCGTCCGCCCCTCCCCGTCCCGACGCAGACTTTCTGCATCTGGTCCGGCCTCTGCAGGACACAGACCATCCACAGATCCGCACTGCAAAGCTCGTCGAGCGGCTTTCTGCAGAATGCGAGGCTATTTTTTTTTTCCTTTTTCCGCCCCCTCTTTCACCGCAGGAAGGCGGACCCTGGAGCATTCCTGTCACATTATTGGACTAAGAGCCGACGCGCTGTATGTACACAAAAAGCACACAAATATGCACACAAGCCGGTGTCCCGTTTCTCCTTTCTGACCTCCCCGGCTGACTTTGCGCGGCGAAAAGGTAACGCTGACAGGAAATGCCCAGTTGTTGTTTTTTTTTTTTAATTCAAATCAGCCACCAACATCTGTGATGGGGAGATAAGCTCTGTCAAAAGATTATTTGTTTATTTATATTTTTTGTCATTCTGCCGTCCTCAAAATTGCGATCACGCCGCAGGTTCCCCAAAGGGCAGAATGCGGCCCAGCTCGGCCCGTCCCGGTGCTCCTGAGCGGCAGCGCAAGCAAGAGGACGGATGCAGACGTCTTCCCGATGAAGCCCGCGGGTGGATCATAACACAAGCCTCGACGTGTCCGACCTCTCTTGCCAAGCCCTTGGCGGGCGAGCCCTTCGCTATCTCTCGCGTAGCGGTGAAAACTTACTCAGCTCGAAAGCGTTTCCCGCTGCGATGGAAAGCGCACAGCCGCCCGCTTCCTCGCTCGTCGTGCAGCGCGCGCGTGTTATTCCCCACTGATGGGAAGCGCATTGTGCATTGTGTCGGCCCAGAAGACAGCTGGTGCGTCTGACCCGGTGGAGCTGTGCTGCGGAGCCACGGGACTGCGTCATTCCACAGGTAGCCTACTTTAGCTCGGCCCAGTTCGCCAGCTGCATACGGGGGACGGCGCACGCTGCTGAGGGACTCATTAGAAACCGCCGCGCCGCCACAGCTCGATCTGCTGTCCTGTCCTGGTTTTGCTTCGCAAGCAAGGAATGGCCCGCAGCCTCGCAACGTCTTGCAGTGCTATGGTTCGCCGCACTGAAAAGAGTGTACAAATGTGTCGCCTTTAAAAACGCACTTTTGGGTTTTTCACAAGCAATCGCACTGGCGACGGCTGTGGCGTCAGAGCAGCATCGTATTAGGAAACGACAAGTTCCTCTAATGTGGTTAAGGTTAATGAGGCCGATGAGATACAGCGGCGAACACGGAACCCTGCCTGAGCGGGCAACGCAACGAGAAAGCGCGGCGCGAGCGCAGAGCTTCCGTCGAGGCAGAGCGCTTCCCCCGGATCAGTTCGGGATTTGGGATGTTTTCCTGACCCAGCGGGTCAGTTAGCTTAGTATCTAATGGCGCATGAGGTCGACTTTGGCGACTGAAAATAGCCTGGTCCGAGGAAACCCCTGAATCCCCCCCTCGGAGAAATACAGGCACAACGATGATTGAGGCAATTATCTTCTCATCCCCGGCCTCACACAACTGCATCCACTAGGATCAGCAGAGACCAATTACAACTCAAGGCTGAGCCGGAGATGCAATTTGCCCCACCCCCCTCACCCCCCCACCCCCGTCCTCAACCACTGTCAGCTCCACAGTGAGGCTTGCATGGTACAAACCATTAGCAGGAGGCCATATGGCCCTTTTCTTTCAAACAGGGTAGAGAGCCTTTCTGTGGCCAGCCTGAGTGTTTCGGAGCACTTGGGGGGGGTTCTGTTTGCAATCACTGGAAGACACCAGGACCAGTAAACAACACATTTTGCTTAATATTACAGCCCCAGCGCAGTTTCCACATTCACATTTTTGCGCTCATACCTGAAAAACATCTGTGTTCGGTTACTTGCCCCCCTCTTCCCCCTTTGTCAAATTTCTACATGATTACTGTAATTGACATGGTGAGACGGGGAGCATTTTAATAAGAGATTTGACTCTCAAGCTTCCTCCGAGGGACTGGGACGTTAATTTGATTTTGAATATGACAGATGGGGACCTTGACTGCACTGAATATGCCGATGCCCCTTTACTCTGACTGATTACATTGCGTACAGTGTTTCGGTGCGACGGCCTGTTCCACAAATACGACATTTCTGATATACACACAAGGCCAAATACGTTGTGCAAATTCCAGCTGCAATCCACACTGTGTTCGATGCCTGTTCTGTTATTGTTATCCATGCAACTACTCGAGGTGTGGCACAGAGAGGTCCAGATTATTCAAATTCGTGAGAAGTGAATTCGAAGCTGTCCAAAAGTAACGAAACGACAACCAAAAATGATTGTGCAATTAAACTGATGCGATCCAATCTCACCGACACACTGCTGCGTTACCTAAAGCGGAAGTTTGAAACACCTGGGGCAGGTTAGAGTAAATCCATCACTGAGGCCGAGCGAGAAGAAAATTATTTGCAAGTTGGGCCTCTGGAGGAAAGCACAAAGTGCACTCAGGCCGGGGTAAAACCAGAGCGACGGAAAGAGGGGAAACGGAGAAGGAGAGGAACTTCCAAGTGAAGTGCATGTGTGTAATTTTGATTTTCCTACGTATGATTACTTTTTTCCACCGCCCAGACATTAGTCACGCAGCGAGAGCCCGGTTGTGCAGCTTGTGTGGAGGACTTTGTTTAGGACTGTCCGAGGTGCTGCCGCAGGGAGGAATCAGCTGCAGGAACGATCACATCAGCGTGACCTCTGCACATGTGACTCTGAGCGCATATTTGCTTGTGTTGGTAATATTTGTCGACTCGGGAAAAGATCTTTGCGAGACACCATAATGTGGATTTCGGCCATGTTTCATTTCACTGTTTATTTCTCCGCCTCGTCCTCCTCTGTCGCTGCCCTCATCCAGAAATCGCGCCCCATGCAGGGCCCATAATAACAGTTAGTGTACACCGGTAGTTTGGAGGCGCTCAAGTTACCCCTCTCTGGACCCTTCGGGTTGGATCGACTTCAGTGACTGCAGGGTCGGCTGCACTAAACTCACAACACTGTGGCGCTTCTTCTTCTCCTCCTCCTCTCTGAAGGAGCCATGTTGAACGGGTGAATCACAGTAGCCACCCCGGCTGTCCACGCTGTGCCACCAGGCCCCGGGGAGGCTGCGCGGGGACAAGTCGGCCCCCGCGTCCCCGGCTCGCTCGCGCTGGACGCGGACAGCCGCGTGCTGCCCCGCGCGTCACCGACGCGGCAGTCGGCGTGCTGTTAGTCGCCTATCTGCAGCACAGTCAGGCGGGGACACCCGTGAGCGTCACCCAGCAGCTCCGGCGCTCCTTATAAACACATTTTCCACCTAAATAGACGTCGATGGGTGGGGGATATTCGCCCGACGAGCTACTTCACGAGAACTTCCCACAACAGCTCTGCCCGGCAGGCGGGCAAATAAATAATAATAATAAAATAACACACACACAAACATACATACATACACTTCAACCAACACTGAGCCAAGTTGTTCGAGCGTTTCGTCGCGCTGCCGTGTGATGTTTGTCTGTGAAAGAACAAGCGCGTACAAAGCGAACTGCTCGAGAGAAGGAGGAGAGAGGAGAGAAAAAAAAACAAGACTCGACGTACCTTTCCCGGCTGATTTTCTCATTGTCTCGGTGTAATCCCTCAGCTGTATTCCCCGCGACTCTGCCGACCGGTCCACAAATAAATGGTCACCCGGTTCGCAGCTTTTCGGTTTGCGTGTGTGCCTTTGTTCTTCTTCTCCTTTTTTTGTGAAACCGAGTCTGACCCGTATCAAGCAAAGCTAGCAACGCTGGAGTTCCCAGACAGACAAAGCTCTCGAGTTGAGGCAGTTTGAAGGGCTGAAACCAAATAAAACAAGCGTTCAAAAGAACCGTAGGCTACTTATACCCTTGTATTAAATAAACAGGAACAGTCTCGGAGATTGTAAAAAAAAAAAAAAAAAGGGGGTCTCAAAAGTCCTCTCTTCTCTGACAGACAGTGTTGGTTTCGGACCGGCTAACCAGCTAGCCTGTCGCTACTTCCTTTCTCGTTGTCTAAATAATAGCAGGAGTGTGAGCGGTGGAGGAAAAAAAAAGTTGAGGAAAAAGGCACAAGCCCGATTCCATACAATGAAGGCACCCTGTTGCTTGCGGTGAGGGCAATTGTTAGACAGCAGCGCCCTCTGTGGGATTACAGCGGTGGTACAACCACACACCGTGTGTCTCCTCCGTGGCGGCACCGAGTGCTCTGGCTTTACCAGATCTATCTGTCAAGATATCCCAGCTCAGGCTCACGATTTTGAAAGTAGAATATATATATATAGGTGAGCAGGTGATACAGGTGAGCATCAGATGCGGCATATACCAAGGAGATGCTCTGCCCCCCCTGCTGTCCTGCATAGGCCTAAACCCCCTCAGCCAGATCATCTCAAAGAGTGGCTATGGGTACCAGTTCCGAAATGGAACAACCATCAGCCACCTCCTCTACATGGATGACATCAAGCTGTATGCTAAGAATGAGCGTGACATTGATTCCCTGATTCACCTCACTCGGATCTACAGCAAAGACATTGGGATGTCATTCGGACTAGATAAATGTGGGCGGATGATATCTAGAAGAGGAAAGGTAATCACAACCGAGGGGGTTGACCTACCTGAAGGGAACATTGCAGATGTGCAGGACAGTTACAAGTACCTGGGGATCCCACAGGCAAATGGTAATCATGAGGAGGCAGCTTGAAGGTCAGCCACAGCCAAATACCTCCAGAGGGTAAGGCAGGTCCTGAAAAGTCAGCTGAACGGCAAAAATAAGATCCAAGCCATTAACACCTAAGCCATGCCAGTGATCAGATACCCGGCTGGGATAATATCCTGGCCACTGGAAGAGATACAAGCCACGGATATCAAGACAAGGAAGCTCCTTACCATGCATGGTGGGTTTCACCCTAAGTCCAGCATCCTGAGGCTGTACACAAAGCAAAAGAAGGGGGCCGAGGACTAGTAAGTGTCAGAACTACTGTCCAGGAGGAAACGGCAAACCTCCAAGAATACATCGAGAAAATGCCCCCCAAAGACCAACTCCTAAGTGAGTGCCTCAGGCAACAAAAGCCCAGAAGGGATGAGGAACCACTGGGCCCATCATGGAAGGACAAGCCCTTGTATGGCATGTACCACCGACAAATTGAAGAAGTGGCTGATATGGACAAAACATACCAGTAGCTGGAAAAGGCTGGACTGAAAGACAGCACAGAGGCACTAATCATGGCAGCACAGGAACAGGCCCTAAACACCAGAGCAATAGAGGCAGGGATCTACCACACCAGACAAGACCCCAGGTGCAGGCTGTGCAGAGAAGGCCCTGAGACAGTCCAACACATCACAGCAGGGTGTAAGATGCTGGCAGGCAAGGCATACATGGAAGCGGCATAACCAGGTAGCGGGCATTGTATACATATATCAATAGATACAATATATCTGTACAGAGTATGGACTGGAGGTCTCAGGGTCCAGATGGGAGACACCCCCAAAGGTGACAGAGAACAAACAGGCCAAGATCCTGTGGGACTTCCAGATCCAGACTGACAAGATGGTGATGGCCAATCAGCTTGACATAGTGGTGGTGGATAAACATCGGAAAACAGTGGTAGTGATAGATGTAGCAATTCCCAGCGATAGCAACATCAGAAAGAAAGAACACGAGAAGCTCGAGAAATACCAAGGGCTGAAAGAGGAGATAGAGAAAATGTGGGGTGCGAAGGCAACAGTGGTACCAATAGTGATCGGGGCACTAGGGTCGGTGACCCCCAAGCTGGAAGGATGGCTCCAACAGATACCAGGAAAAACATTGGAGATCTCTGTCCAAAAGAGTGCAATGCTAGGAACAGCTAAGATCCTGCGCAGAACCCTCAGACTCCCAGGCCTCTGGTAGAGGAACCGAGTCTGAAGGAGACACCACCCAGGTGATATATTACATCGTGGTTTTCTAAATGCAAAATAATATGGCGTTATTTCCTTATTTCAGTGAGCGTTTAGCGTCTTCCAGTCTCTCTCACACTGTAATACTGCTTTGTGGCCACCAGATGTTGACTGGTCCACACCAAGCGAGTCGGTCCTCTCTGTCCGACCTCCCTACCGAGTCTTGAAGTCTATTGTAAAGCGGAGCAGCTGGAGCTACTCGGTCCCTGAATCACCCGGTTTACATGTCCGAGGTCTCCATTAACCCAGATCCTATGAGTCCTCTGGCTGGCTGCTGCTAAGTACACAAGACGAGTTCGCGGACTCACCGGAAACACCGTGGACTCAGATGATTTGGTTGAAGTGGTTCACTCCAGTCAGTCAATCAAAGTAATACGTTAAATATTGCATCAAACAAGTGGTTAAACACACCGGCGTTTAAGTGCTGTTTAGTTGCAATTCTTGCTTCCACCATCAAGCCATTTCTCCAACAAGCTGTCCACAATTATTTCAGTTACATTTTCACACCGCCCATTTTAACTGCCTCGCATTCCAGTTTGTCAGTTTGCCCACAACACAATGAACGTTGATATCAAAGTAACACAAAAGGAAGAGAGATGGTCTACCTAAATGTGCAAAGTTCCATTATTCAAAGTATTTTTTTTTATTAACAATAAATCAAATGGCTGTGTGTAATGTGAACAGGCTGATAATACAGCAGAGGAGTAAGCATGCAATATGTTTGCAAATATGTAAGACGTCACAACTTTAGGAGGCAACTGCACAGGGCTGGCCTATGCACTGGTGAGCCAACGCGCTTGTTTGGAGGAGTGGCTGCAATAAAAGAAAAAAAAAACTGCAGACTGTTGTCTCTCCATGAGATGTGTTTGTGCAACCCATGTTTTGTTGCAGCTCAGTTTCAAGTCATTTGTGCTTGGACTTAAGCAGCAACTACTAAAGCTGAAATCCAAGGCAAATACCAAACTGCCTCGAGATCAAGTGTCTCATATTTACTAGATGCTGCTGTGAAATTAGTGAGGGCCTTTGGGGGATCTCTCACATGTTTTTTGATCATTTATGCAAATTTTCCATAAGCCTGCAACACTTTGTTTGACATATAACAATAGCCCCAGTTCGTACTATTAAAAGCAAAAGCAAAGTGTGACATCATTAAACCAAGAGCTCGCAAGAACAGGTTTCCACATACATATCGCAGCAACATGTTGTTCTCTAGTTCATGCGATCAATCCAGTATTGCTGCATATATATTGTTATGCGATTTAAAACAAGCTTCAAGCACCTAGTTTTACTGAATTATGCATGACATATTCCTCACTCAGCTTTCTTAGCCCCACAACCCTCTGCAGTCATAAATTTTCACAGTTGACGGATTCAAATCCCACCTGGCCGGTCGGGGTTTTTCTGAGCGGAGTTTGTGTGTTGGCATATGATTACACCCACACCCCAAATTCATGCAGTCATTGAGTCTATGTCTGATAGACATATCAGCATAGGATAATTTTCAGACTCCTGCAACCTTACAACCTGCAACCTCCAACATTAAAGCATACAGTACAGCCTGCTTGTCACTTAAAAACACACACACGCACACACACACACACACACACACACACACACGTGGTTTACAAATACGCACACAGCACGCTGTGGTTAAAATTCTATTTGAAGTTATATTTTCAAGGAAAGGGCGTTTTCAACAGTTGTGGGTGTTGTTAACACCTCATGTTGCTGTTGCGTGTTTATTATATTTCAAATGAATTTTTGCTTTTCCTCATCTAAGGTGCAAAAACAGCTTTACGGCTGCATTTAATTGAGATGGAATAACTTTCTGACTGGATCAGAACATTTAGTGTATGGTTTATTGATGCATGTGTGTGTGTGTGTGTCTTTTATATCTCAAGACTAAAAAGGAGAAGTTGTGTTAGATATTAGCTAGTTTGGTTTCATGGGGGAGGCCCATGGGCATTATGCTTCATATCACCCACCTGATATCACCTGTACATTGTGAGATTGTGAGGTCCTTGACCTACATTCAACGATCTCACAATTATATTACCTTTGCATTGTTTCTGTATTTACGAGCACTTCCTTTTCTTGCTCTTCAATTGAGACAACATGCAGACTGGAAAACAGCTGAGTAAAACCACAGAAACATGTATATTTTTGAAGGACATTGATGGAAGATGACAGATAATACCCACTTGCAATTTTTCTTATTACTAAAATAATAATATTTGCTATAAGCATGAAAAGGATCATTTTCTTGTGAAAACATTTGGGGTATCGGCATAATTACAGCTATATTTTCTCCAAGGTTTCGACTGACCCTTTTTCAGACCACACTAGCATGCTTTTGAAGTATTTGATAAATGATAATTATAGTGCAGTGATACAATTAGAGCCCGCTTTGCTGAAAGCTTGAAATATATAATCATAGCTCTTTGAAAACTCTACTCTGAAGGGCAAATGTGTTCAGCCACAGGCTCTGGTTTTGCTCATATTTGAAAAGTGGTTTCTTGATTTTGGGGTCTGGCATCACTTTCCGGTGCTTACAAGATGATCCATATGCTGGTTTTCAGTGCATTATGTGTTTATGGTTGAGTTGAAAGTGGTCAGGGCATCAGTGACACTGCCTGTCTTATGGCATGCTGTTCGGGTCTGCAAGCACAGCTGTCTGATGACACATGTGAAACCCACTATCTGTAGGGAGGGGCGCCTCTCCATCTGATGGAGAGTTCCTGTTTTTCTCTTGCACTTCCTTGAGAAATATTGAGAAAAAAAATAAACTCTAATTTGAGGCTTTTGTAATAAGGCCTCGGCTCAGTGCCACGCTCTTGTAAGTGTGAGTGAGTTTCTTGCCACATATCCTTAAAAATATTGAGTCATGTTACTTTACAAAACATTTACAAATGGCTTAGTGTGGCACATGTTTTGAAAGAGCCTTCCCGTATGAGTTATCATGGGGCAGCTTGAGCAATACCATTTAGTGTGCAGGAGTAGTAAAATCAGAATGATGACCTTGAAAAATACAATGATCTTGATGCACCAGAAAAATGATGGAAAATTGTGGCTTGTCAAGTAGAATAGGAATAGATAAAATAATGTAAATATTAGTCAAAGGCATTTGCCCTCTTTGAGTGTGAAATTCAAAAACTGTAGGCAACTCTGTAATTTTCACAGTCGCTTCTTCTCTTCACAAGGTGATGGAACTCTGTTGCATATCGTGTGTGTGTGTGTGTGTGTGTGTGTGTGTGTGTGTGTGTGTGTGTGTGTGTGTGTGTGTGTGTGTGTGTGTGTGTGTGTGTTTTGGGTGTGGTGTGTGCCCCTATTGGCTTACTTCCCCATCAAAAATGTGCTGCAAAAATCTGTAGTCAGCTACAACTGCGCCATCATCTCTCCTACTCAGCATCACCACCAGCTGCCAGAGTAAGTACTTTCCACTGCAGAGCATATCCACCTGCCTCTACAGCTCTGTCAATTACCTTTTGTTGTTTTACCTGTAATTAAGGATTTTAATAACACATAAAAGCACAAAATAAAAATAAAATATAATTTTTTTAACCAATCAACAGATT
The DNA here is from genome assembly GCA_016785225.1 of Psettodes erumei. NCBI lineage: Eukaryota > Metazoa > Chordata > Actinopteri > Pleuronectiformes > Psettodidae > Psettodes > Psettodes erumei. Next base: position 186,911 of record JAFBJZ010000107.1, read on the forward strand.
TTAGAATTTCCACTTAAAGCTTGTGGTACAACATGCAGTTTTTGATGTGGAAAAATTAATGCCTTTTGTAAACTAAAACTTTAAAGCATTATTTTCTTCATTTTTCTTCTCTTTATTTTTTATTAATTTATTTTAATTGATTAATCACTGAAAAGGGTTTAAGGAGAAAAAGAAAAACTTCACTTATGTTCTTGCAATTTTGACAGTTAATTCAATCAAAGTCACTGCCTGTTAATTTTAAATGCGCGTTTGAGTTTTCTAGTCATATGTGTATTTCCTTCATGTGGTGATTAAATGCCCACGGCAGCTGTTCACTCATCCTGTATTAACCACAGCTCGGTCGAGTGCTGTGACACACTAGAGAGGCATTTAAATTATGCCCTTTAAATGGACTGAAGCACCGTAATCAGGATGCACACAGTGTAGTAATGACAGAAAGTGAAATTTCCTTTTATTTGATGTTCATGTGGAAATTGTTCTTATTTTTTTTTCTTCCTTTGTCTACTCAGGTGTGTGTTGAGCACAGGCAGAGAGCTCCAGTGGTTAGAGTGTGATGATAGCCTGTTTGATCACAGGAGTGCCACACTAATTCCCTTGCAGCTCGTTGTAGCTCAGTTCAGCCTGTTCCCACCCGCAGCCTTCATCTTGACTATCCCGGCCGTTGCCATGAATGTCATCTCCTCCTTCACCTCCACCGCCTCCTGTCCCCACTTATACCACTCACCCGGTCACCCCAGCAACGCCACCGCTGCAGCCAATGGGATCAGCCATGTGATTCTGCGACATTACAACCACACCGGCCGCCTGCAGAACAGAACCATCTCAAACACCCAGAACAACGTCAGTGTCACCATAGCCGTCTTCCTCTTCTTCAGTGTTTTCATCATTGTGGAGAATCTCCTGGTGCTGGTGGCTGTCATCTCGCGTATCTGTCACAGCCGTCGCTGGGTTTACGTCTGCATTGCCAACATCACCCTCAGTGACCTCCTCACAGGTGCTGCCTACCTGGTCAACATCTGTATGTCTGGCAGCCAGACGTTCCGCCTCACCCCTGCTCTGTGGCTCTTCAGGGAGGGGATGCTGTTTGTGGCCCTGGCAGCATCGATATTCAGTTTGCTGCTGATTGCTGTGGAGCGTTACACCACTATGATGAAGCCAATGCCCCAGAAGTCAGCCAGGAAGACCTACTACAGGATCTACGGCTTGGTGGCACTGTGCTGGGTTTTGGCAGTAGTGATTGGTTTCCTGCCCTTGCTGGGCTGGAACTGTATGTGCAGCCTGGATGAATGCTCCACCCTCCTCCCTCTCTACTCCAAGACCTACATCCTTTTCTCTCTCTTCATCTTCTTCCTCATCCTCTTGGCTATCGGTGTGCTCTATGGTGCCATCTACTGCCACGTACACAAGAGCGCACAGCTGGGTGTTCATCGCAGTCGCAAGCGCTCCTTGGCTCTGCTTAAAACGGTGATCACCATCGTTGGGGTCTTTATGCTCTGCTGGGGTCCACTGTTCCTGCTGTTACTGGTGGATTTCTTCTGCGTCTCCCGCCAATGTGCACTGCTGTTCAGCGCCGACTATTTCATCTCCCTGGCTGTCCTGAACTCTGGCCTGAACCCCATAATCTACGCCCTGGGCAGCAGCGAGATGAGGAGGGCCATGGCTGAGCTGCTGTGCTGCTGTTGCCTGAAGGTCGGCCTCTGTCACCCAGATACATTCACATCCAAGGAGACCAGCAGCACCTCAGAGAGCAGGCGGGACAGTCTGAGGAACAGTTTCAGCAAGTTCAGAAATCAGAGCATTGCCTCCCCACCATTAAGCCCGAGCAAGCCTCGCAGGGCTTCCAAAAAAAGCAGGTTGAGCTCCACCACCAGCTGCCTGTCAGTTTCAAGTGGTTAAACCACAATGTGCTCCACTCCCAAGCAAACATGACCCGTGTGCACTGATATACATCTAACGGTTTCCTCTAAGTTTTGTTTTGAATGTTCTCTCATTTTCCAGCAGGTACTATGACTACCAATTGTGCACCATTAGAAGACATTAAAAATCACGTTTTTTTTTTCACCTTAAAGACGTTGATTTTTTTCTATGCATCTTACGTATGCATTAACCCGTTATTGTACTATACCAATGTGCTTTTACACCAAGACATATATATTTTTATGGATTGCATGGCAGATTATTTACAAGAATAATTATCTACATAGAAGTTAGGATGGAAACGTAAAATATGTATATACATGTATTGAACTGTATTTTAACATGTTGCACTGAGCCTCAAGTTCCACTGTGTACATTTAAGTGATGAAAATATAAATAAAGTTTATTTTGCTTTATGTGAGTGCATGCTGTTTTCATTATGTATAGTACCCCATCATTCCTCTGGAGGGAGACACGTCATTCAAGCCTCGACTGGCTCCTGCACATGGATCAGATCACACCACATCTAGATTTTACATTTCCCACCACATTAAAATGATGTCTTTTAATCCTCGCAAAAGACAAGATATTCATTCATTCATCAACACAAAACTGTAGATGAGAGGAAATGTTTCTCACTACAGTTTTATACAAGGCTTGCGTTCTTTATTAGACCTAACAGACTTCTCAGAAGACCTTTTCCAGACTGCTCTCTCTGCTTTTCTGACAGGATGACTGATTGAAGTTCAGTGCAGAGGAGGTGCGGGCTGGGACTGCAGCCCCAAGGGCACACACAGCCCAGGCTAATTGATAAATTCATTATGACTGTCTGGCAGACTAGATAGATAACATTTAGCAGATAGCATGCACCCATAAGTTGTAGAGGCCACACTACTGTACTTGTACTGCTACATAGTGGAATAACTTCTGTTGTCTTGAGCTGCGATTGGAGGGGGTATTTTTACACAACCAAGTCAAACACTCTACAGAGGCATAGTATGCAAAGGCCGCATCTCAGTTTCATTATGTATTTCATGAAACAGTCACTGCAATAGATCATAGCCACAGGGTGCAGTCCCTCTTGCTGTGAGAACTCTAAAACATAGTATTTACAGGTTAACGATTTGAAAGTTCCCACTTTCAGATTGATTTGTTTGCTTTGCTTTCTCAAGTATCGATACTCACACCGAAGTAATGGTTCCATTCTCATATCACTTTTTAAAGGACTGTAAACAAAGTTCACACAAAACAGCATTCATTGTTAATAATTATTTGGCTTTTAACACTCAAAATCCCAGCTTAACTGTTTCAGGGTAGTGTGGTGGTGTGATCATATTTGATTGACAGATACCGGAAACGTGAGCAAACCACCCACCAACCGTCACCACGCTCATGTTCATGATTGCTAAATGCCCATTGGGCAAATAAAATCAACCAAACAAACTCCACCCACTATAATTCTTTCCTACTTCAAACGCAAAACAACCTAAATGGCTCATGTATTTTTTTTAAAATTCAGATTTGTGGAGAAAAGTAGTTTTCATGTAGAACCAAAGTCACAATTGTAAGAAGTTCATGGGCTAACTGAGAAAATAGCTTGTAGCTCCTTTAACCATGAACCATATTTGCTTTACTTACTTTTATTCCCACATGTGAAACATTAACCCATGAAAATAACATTAATATAAGAATGTGTCAGTGGACATGTCTATCAATGATTGATGCATTATAGCAAGTTATGACGGAAATGAATGAATATTACAAATTATATTTGACTGATGTGGTGTACAGATAAGAGTCTGTGGGTTTTTGCATATATGTAGATACGTTATGTTAACAAACCCATGGTGAAGCAAGATGGTGAGAGGGATACTGTAATGGATGGAACAGAAACAGAGACTCACACACAGGAATCAGGCAAAATCATGCTCTTTCATAAGGGCTGTGGTCACACGGAGGGACAGTCAGTATGGTAAAGGTAAGTTATTACCAGTCCACAGGGAAAATCAAAATCCAAAAAACAAGCAAAAAGTCATGAACCAAACAAGCAGACTTACAAGACTCATGGGACACAGGCAGTCTCAAAAACAACAACAACAAAAAACAGGCAAAGGGCAAAGACGGGAGGTCTACATGAAGAAAGAGGCTGGAAAGTTGATATACGTACAGAGACAATCTAACAGGGAAGGACTGTATGAGCAGGTGTATATATACTGGTTGAGTGAATGGTGATTAGGCGCAGGTGTGGAGATTGCACTGGCAGGAAACTGAACCATGAGAACAAGAGTCCATTAACAGAATGAGCAAAATAGAAAAAAAAACAGGAGGTGAGTGTATTCCCCAGATGAGTCATCGCAGTTACTGTGATTTTCTCTATTACTATTTACTACTGTACCAGCTATTGTATTGAAGTTTTCAGCTCTTTAATCAAATCAAATTTAAGCGTATGAAAGGAAGTGCAAAAGATGCTAATCTGGAAGTTAAGTGTTAATTCATCTTTTCAATACAGTTTACAGGCATGTAAGCAAAGGAATAATCAAAGCAACTATCCAGCAGTTATTACAAACAGACTGGAACTCCACTTGCTCTCAAACAAATCCACATATGGCTCTTAAGGTTAAAAACAATTTCATTTGCTTATCAATAATGATGACATTTGAGATGCTCCAGCGCTCCCTGGCAGCCGGGCACACAGGCATTCCTGTTCATGACGTATGTGAGCTGCACGGGCTCGTCAGTGACGGCCGAGGAAGGAAATGAGGCGTTGAGGTGAGACAGGAAGAGCTCTGCTTTCATACTTTTACCTGCCGCCCACACAGCATCTGAGGTGAGTGTACTCTGGCGCAACAACAGATAAGCACACGCATGCACACACAACACACATTATTAATTGTATTTGACAGTGGATCAACTTGAAATTTAGTACATACATACATAGTTGAATGCATAACCTATAGGCCCACGCATACACATTTAAGCTACATGTGCACAGATTCTAACACAAACATGCCCAATGAACACGCACACACAGACAAACTTAAAATCTGGTCTCTACAGCCATTTATGAGGTTTCTAAGAAGTAAGGATTTCTGAGGCCAGCTCACATCAAAATCTTTTTCCTGTTTTTTTTGTAGTTGGTGAAGCAAACAAATCTGCTGTGTGTGTGTGTGTGTGTGTGTGTGTGTGTGTGTGTGTGTGTGTGTGTGATTTCCTCTCTCTGAATTCCTGCATCTTTACAGTTAAGAGCAGGGGATAAGCCTCCTTCATCCTTGGTCCTGGCACATCTCCAGGTCCGGTGCCTGATGAAAAAGCAACAGCAAATTCCTGGCTTTATTAGCTCTGGGCTCAGAGACGTTTGTTGTATCATATTTGACATGTCAGTGGCTGATCACCAATCCACGTTGCCCTCCCTCTCTCTCTCTCTCTTTCTCCCTTTCCTCCTCCCCTTACAACAACAAGGTCTTTTCTCTGCTCTAAATGAGGTACGATGGGTTAATGATGGTTGCGTGCAGACGTCGCTATGCCCTCAATAATTACCTCGCTGGCTTTGCCTCCAGGTGTTCAGCAGACAGCTAATGATGTACTGTCTGTGGAGAGGGGAAGGCTGCGGTTGAGGCACAGAGAAGCTACATGGTGGGAGAGTGCGATACGTTGCCATCAGCAATGCAACAACTCGATGGCACATGTGCTGCACGAGCATGTGATGTAACATAAATGCTAAAGTCGGAGCTTTTGTCATTTATCGCAGACTACGGAATTAAGTTCAGCCATGAAAAAAGTAATATACATGTAACAAAGATAAGGATGGATCCCAAGAGCTTTTTTGTTTGGATACAAAAGTTTCCAATATTGTGTCCGTGGTTCTTAAGTCACTGTGGAGAGAGCTCAAAAAACACTTTAGTAAACCACTTGAAATAACAGCACTGCACAAGCTGCAGAAATTGGTCTCTCATCTCCAGAGATATGATTTCACTAGTTTTAACAGAGAAGAACAGACACCTTATGACCCTGACAGTAGCCAAAAGAAGGTATGAGAATAGTGTATAAGCTCCCCAATCCACGACTGTCACTGCACTCAAAGAAATGACTCTGGGAGTGGTGAAAGACATGGCTCACAACACTGACAGAAATGACAAAAATACAAAGGCTGGTTTGAAGGAGGAAAAAAAACAGTCCCACAAGGTAGTAAACGTCTGAAATTACAGGAATGTATCGACTCGAATGAGTGACACTGTACTCACTGGGGGGAAAGATTATCATTCCTGTCATGCTGACATGTTGTCACACATACATGCAGATCACATGGGAATGGAAAAACTGCAAAGGACCCTGTGACATACTGTTTGGGTTTCTTCTGCACCTAAAACTCACAGCAAAAGAGGAGCAAAAACATGTTTGAGCATTCGAGCTAATCTTGCTGTAGACAGACTAGCTGTCAAAAACATTTTCATGAGCTGCTTCTTTAAGTCCACAGCAGAATGCATAGGTAGCTGAAAAATATTTCTATAACTGTGTTATATAATGGGAATAGAACTCATTTCTTCAAGTAATAGATTCAATGTAATGATAATGCATCCTGTATACATACTGGTCATGTTAGATCATAGTTGTAATTTGCACACAGCAGCTGTGTATGCTGTCTATTTTCTTTGGACATGACAGGAAAACAAACAACAGAGTCTTGTGAATAACTGAAAAGGTGTGCAAGGTGTGGTCAACAGTGTGTCCACCTATGTCTACATTGTATGTATTCAAGTCTGCGTGTGTTTGTGCATCTGTGCACATTCATGGACATACAGTAAAAGCGCTCCCTGTTACAATCCAGATGGTAACTGGCAGGTGGCCATTGGGGCAGTCACTCATTATCTGATCTCTCTCATTCGGACAGAGTTCATGAACTTGCAACATGAGGAAATTCTCCCTCTTTATTTAACACAGTCATCTGGCTTCCTGAGAAGACAATCTAGCATTTATTCCACGTTCAGACATCAATAATGTCTGTGCAAATATCCAGCACTGTGGTTGCAGTTATAGCCAATTAATCAATATGTTCGCCATTTTCCTTCAGGCGGCATCATGACATCATGCTCTTGCCAACAAGAAGAACAAAAGAAAAGGAAGGGTGGGCTCGCTTCAGGTCCACATGAACAAAAATCAGGCCCCTTTTCCTCACTGCACCTGGCTGAGGAATCCTTTCTGAAGAAGCCAGCAGTGCTACTGGATCCTATTTGGGATTTATGTTCTCTGGGCTACACTTTAAAGTTATGCATGTCTCTAAAGTTGTGCATAAACACATGTCAAACATGTCTGTTATTCCTTATATATACGTATAAGGTCATACAGTCTTGAAACTTAAGGCAACAGAGGGAGAAGAACTGAAGTGGAAAGATGGATTCTGGTTTTTTGTAATTAAAGGGGAATGCATTGCCACGTCGTCCTCAGTCTGCATTTTTTCTCTCTGTATCTTAACAGAAGAATAGCTCAGAGGTACACAGAAGATCCCATTCTGGAGATATTCACTCTGATGCCAGTTTGGGTGCATGGGGAGAAGGGAGGGCTACTAAAATCTACACCATCACCACCGGGCCCAGCTGTTTCCTCTTTATCAGATTCTAGATAGCCAGACAGCGGATACAAAGGAGAACAGGCCAGAGGTTATGAGATATAAAATAATGGAGGCAGGCACACTATCAATATAAATTCTGTTATTGATAACAAATAAATACATGACATTTTCCAACAAGTTGAAAAATTGCCACAAGCACACCAAAGTGTTTTTCATTGTTCTTTCATAGTGAGTGTAGAACACAATTATCAAAGATAACACAAGTTTTCTCTTGAGGGCTGGATGTCGGCCATCTGCAGTGACTTAAGCGCTCAACCTTGGGAACGCATGCGAGAATGCTTCTCTCCTTTCTTAATCCGCGCTCTCATTCCTGCTGTGCTTTGGCTGAGCAGCGTAACCACTTAACTAATTGTGTTGTGAAAGATTTTCCAAGGGTGATGATTCGGCTTTAGTTTCCCAAAGTTTCCAAAGTGAGGATGCAGGTTTTTGCTTCAAGAGTTGCTCTGCGGGGGACAGGGCTAAGAATCAACAGATATGCTAGCAGCTCTGTGAGCCTGCACTTACATGCACGTGCTACAGTGTTAACATCAGCATGCATACGTGGACAGTGCGGGCATGTTACTATTACCATCTTTTCATCTTTTGTGTTAACATACCAATACTTACTCATTAGCACTAATTAATAGTACATACATACAACTTATTAATATACATATGACATGGAATAAGATGGAAGTCAAAGGATCACCACATTTCATTTTTTGTGGAACTGTCATAAAAGCATAAGGTGTTGGACCAAAATGCAGACAGCAGTCAACAGGAAAGTTAAACAGAGTCTTTCAATAATCCAAGGATAGGCTATATCCCAGACAAAACAAGTTGAGCCTACTGGCCTGTTGAAGCAAAGTCCATGACCACAAAAAGGCTGAGCAAAAACAAAACTGTAACCAAGGGGGCACAGGAAGAAAACGGTACTTAAATGTCAATGGTGGGCAAAAACAGGAGGGCAAAACAGCAGGCACACACAGGGAAAGGCTGAGGAAGTGAGCTGAAACAGAACCGAACTGAACAAGCGCAAAGCAGCAACAACAGACAAACCGGACATACTCTGTATTCACATCATAAATGCATGCCATGTGAGTGGGCTGAAACAATTTGTCTCAGAGTTTTAAACCTCCTACTGTACATATGAAATCAATAAAGCATGTCCTTAATCACTGTCTCTTCACACATTTGAACCCTGCATTTCAAAGAACTGTCACTCTTCTTTCCTCTGAGAAAGGGTTTGGACTCAAGGTTGTAACTTGTGGGTTTGGAGACCCTGTGCTGCAGCAGTGGCGTCCCTGCTGGCCTTGGCTTTTTCCATGAGGCCCGAGGAACGGAAGGAGCTGTAGCTTTGTAGAACAGATGTTCCTGCTCAGCTCTAAACCAAATTACGCAGGCGAGCTCACAGCCATGGGCCAGAACCGCACGGATGCTGATTGAATGGCAAAAGGGGGCAACAAAAGCAGATCAGGCTCAATAAAGCAGCCACATCATGAAATCTGGTCAGCCTTTGAGGCCCGAAGATGAAAGGGATATTGACATTGCTATGGAGACTAAAAGGAGAACTGGAGGCTTTGGTCTGGGTACCCGTCTCTGACTCTGTGGATGTGTGAGACTGTTTAATGTCATGTTTTTAATTTCACTACAACTGGCAGCCTGCAACTGAATATAAAGAGTGTAAGTCGCACAGAAAGTTAAATGTATGACCAGTTGCAGTTTATTTGAATTCATCTGTTACAACACTGACAATAAGCAGCACAAGCTCAATTTACCTGGTAAAAATGAAATTTTTCGCTTTTTATTATTTGATTTTCTTACATTTTTTTATTTCACTTGCCTGTTGCACTGTCTGTGTAATTCTGCACATCTGTTGGTGTGCCTTAAGATCTTACCAGACCTCTGTTGCCCCATGTATTAAGAGTTGGATACAGCATAGCTCCGGGTTGCAGCAATGGTCCAGTCTGCAGCTACACAGCCCAATACACAACAAGCTGATATGAACTGTGTATTCTGACAGCTTTGTATCATAGCCAGCTTTAAAGTTTTACAAGTTTCTGTCGCAGTCACTATTCTGTCGTACTGGAACACACAGGTCAACCTTGGCTCCCCACTTATATCAATGAATCTTGGGCACCCATGACCCCATCATGCATACTGGAAACACCCCACAAGACCTGCTGTTCTGGTGATGCTTCGACCTAGTCATCCGGCCATCACAGTTTGACCCTTGGCAAACCCTCTCAGTTTCTTACACTCGTACATTTTTCCAGCTACCAACACATAAATTTTGACAACTGAGTGTTCGCATTCTGCATTGTATATCCCACGCCTGCAATTAAAAGGAGATAATCAATGTTATTCACTTCATCTTTCAGTGAATGTAAATATTGGCTGATCAGTGTAACAAATCCTTTATTAATGAACTGGTCTAAAATCAGTCAGCAACAAAAAATAATACTGAGTCTAAAAAAATACCTGAAAAAAATTCATAAAGCCCCACATTGACCTCAGTATCCTCAGTGGTAGTTTTGAACCTGACTAGTTAAGACAAAGCAACCTCAAAAACACAACAATATGGTAATTATCTGCAATTAAAACAATCTTTTCATAATTTCGTAATGCTGCAGAGATGTTCTCACCTTTTGACTAACTCTTTATGCTTTGGTCTTTCCTGCTCTAACATGTTTGCCTCTTACAATACCAAATAAAAAAACAAAACCAAACAATACTAGAATTCTTTCTCCGGCTCAGTTGAACTTTATTACATTAATAATGACATTTATTACATTAGTAATGAAATGAAATATTGGTTGCACCTATAATAGCAAAACAAATCACTCTCCAAATGGTTGAAAATTGTTAGAAACTCATTGACATTTAGGATATTGCGCTTCATGCATCATTCTCTTCCGCATGCAGTTCGATTAAATGCTTACACAAATCATAGCCAACTTATCAGTGGTGCCACCTGACTGAACAATGCCCTGAAGACAAGATCCCACCGCTGACACGATGAAAAAACACAACTTTCTAACTATTCTTTGGGTAATCTCCTCAAGGTTTGCACAGAACATTTATCAGCGGAAATTCAAAGTAACAGAAATATAATTTTATGGTTCCAACCATGATCAGCCGAGTCGCTGGATAAGAGCAGATTCATCGTGCCTGCTAATGAGCTTCCATTTTCCTGTGGGTATGAATATCTTCAAGACAAAGCACTTTTCCTTTTGGTGGCTGCAAATTATCCAGAGAGGAGGGGGGAGGAAGCAGCATTGCACATATTCCCAATCACTGATAATGGAGACTACTGGGTGACATCAATTACACAGGCACCGCAGACATTTCACTGGGATTACCTCACAATGAACTCAAGTCTCAGTCTGGCCTTTGACAGCACAGAAAGTCGGGGAAAATAAGAAAGAGGGAGACATGAGCGTGAGAGAGGGAGAGATGTGTCTGCAGCCTTGTCGAAGGAAGAATGCTGAAATAAACATGAAGGCTGAGCAGAAAAACAAGATCGACTGCATCAGTATGTAACAGACAAAGGCTCAGAACGCCAGGGCCTACCTATTACGCAAAAAAATGGTAAATTTGCTTATGAAACATTCATGTTTTAGGAAAGAAAGGGACTGTCACCGGACTCAAGCTGCTCTGCTTTGCATACAGTCAGGGTTCAGCTCCGCTGTCTGACAGGTTGGAAGGTCCGGGTTTAATTTTCATCAGGGTCGGTGACTCGAGGCTAACGTCCCATGAAGCTCTCTGTTGGGTGTGGCAAATTGAAAACAGCAACCAAAGTGCTGAATCTGGGCTTGGGCCGTTTTGCTGCACGCTCGCTAGTAACAAGGGACACGGGGCCTGGTAGTAAGAAGGCTCCACTCCTGTTCCTGCTGAACTGAGCCAGTTTTCAGGTAAAACACTGATACCAGTTCAGTAGGCACGGGAGGGCACAGCCCACACATCATTTCACAACACAGGGTGCAGTCTGCATGCTAAAACAGAAGGTATTTTTTTAATCCAACAAAAAAAGATTAGATGGTATTCAACTTGCAGTGTAAGAACAGTGACAACAAACAAGAATACAATCTCTGTTAAGGAGAAATTACCAGTAAGACCCATTCCTCCTTAGTTCCTGCTGCAGAGCCTTTCCATTCTTGCACTGCACACTGTTTACAATGATGATGGTGACAAAATTACCAAAACGTTTTGTTAAAGTGGTTACTTATTTTCTGACAGAGGCAGACAAATGCAGTCTTATCATTTCTGGCCTACAACCAATGCTGATATAGCAATTTGTAATTAGCAGATAGCTTCCCAATTAATTAAACTAAAGCTTTTTGTGTGTGTGTGTGTGTGTGTGTGTGTGTGTTGTGTGAATGTGTGAAAAAGATGATAAATGATGATAAAATGTCTCCGGTATATTTGCACTAACACAGCTGTGAACAGGGCTTTTTTGTATTTTGTAAAAGGTCAGTTAAGTGTATACAAGTTTAGTCTCCAATGGAAAAGTCCAGGTTGCAGTGTGGCATCAAAATACTGGCACGCTGGTCCTGAGCTACCTCAGTTGGACATGAACTGGGCATGCCCAGACGGGTCTGACATTTAGCACCACATTCCTAAAATCTCAGTACAACCTGTGGCATTTTTAAGTCCACATTAAACCTGGGTCAAACTGTCTCATTGAAATGCTTTCATGTATATATGGCATGCATGATGATTCTTGCCAGATGCATGAGATAAGTTAAGACAGTTGTTGCTTCAGGCGAACACAAAAGAAAAAAAAAAAAAGGACAAACTTGAACGTCAACAGAAACGCATTTAGCTCCATGTAGGACCTTGATCCTTAGTGGTTCTGTCTTCCCACCTCCAAACCTTCCAACCCCCCTCATCCACCTAACTGACCCCACCCCCACTCCTCCTCCTTTCTTCATATCCAAGATCATTGGGTTCTTTCCATTCTCCGAAACAAATCCCCTCCGTCGAATCAACTATTTCACCTCAGGCACTGAACTTAGCCACTGTGAACAACACATAGCAGGGATCAATGCTCACCAATTAGCTAAGCTCTGTGCCTTTAGCAAGTGGGTGGCTGGCTTTTGAGGGAACAGCGACTCACGCAGACCTTTTACGTGCTCAGTGGTAAAGTTTGGCAGCTTTCAAAGTCTGCAGTGCTTCGGATGTCGAGGTTTGCTTTGCCTTCAACGGGACTCATTCGTATTGTGTTTCAGTGTGCTGCCAGTGGAGGATCCTAGCCCTCATTACAAACATCAAACTCGTCTCCTTGTTTATAAATTAAAAATCCAAGAGCTGAAATGCGATCTCCCTGCAGAAGTTTGCTCCTTCGTGTTGAGCTGTATTGCTCTCATATGGATTTACATCGACTTCCTGGCTGATTTAAAAGGAGGGAAGGGCGAAGGCAGTTTAAATTTCAGACAGCTGCGCCTTTAACTGGAGCCTGTCATGCATTTAAAACACTGAAATGTATTGAGACACTTTTTAAAGGTTGCCAGTTTTCCCTGTGACAATTTGATTCCACAAGTCAACCTCTTGAAGCCCACAGAGAGAGCTCATCGCAATACCCGTCCTAAGCTCTCCAATATTTATTCCTTTGACTCCATAGCAACCTCCCCATGTCAGATAACTGAAAAGCGAAGGAGACTACACAAAGGCACAAAAGCATCCCACAGTGGAAATATAACAATGGAGCTAGGTCATCTGCTGAGCTGTGAAGGAGTGGAAATCCCTGGCAATGTGATTTTTGTTTCTCTTTGTGCATCAAATCACGGTGCCAGGAACCCTCCCCACCACAGCCGGGGCAGAGGCTGGATCCACTCTGCACCACCCTGCCCTTCCCTGCCCTCTGTATCTTCTCCAACATCCCCTTCCCGGGATCCAGATGCTTTCTTCCATGGCAGCTGTGGAGCACCTGTGACCTGGGGAAAAAAAGAGACAAGTAGGGTACATTACTCCTCAGGGACTCTAAACAAAACCTTTACATTCGAAGTTGAACTCTTCTGATGATAATCTACGGCACACTTCAAACCACTCCTGTAACCCTGGGATGAAAGATGATACAACTTAACTGTAACAGAAAAAAAATGAAATTTGTGGGATGTGAGGAATGACTCTGCAGTCTTTTCTGTTGCACGGATCAGCAGGATGCAGCAGATGTGGAGTCTCGTTGGAACATGCAGAGCCAGCTGCCCGGTCAGTTTGTTTAAAGCAGCTCAGGGGCAAAACGAAAACGCTGCTTGTTTGAAATGGCAAGAGCAATGCAAACTGTCTGGCGCTCCTGGACGTCAATACTCACTATAAAATGTCAGCCAAGGAGAACAGGCACCACAAGGAGATCCGTCTTTTTTTCTTTTCTTTTCTTTTTTTTTTTTTTAGCAAATAATACGCATACCGTGACAAAGGGACGTGGCTCTGTTTTGTCTCTGTCTCCCATCAAACGAGGGGTTTTCAGGTAGAGAAGCATTTGATTTGCTTTCCCATTGTAGATAGCTTGACACTGCTGGGTGGGGTCACAAGGGGAGACATGGAAAAAAAAACAACTGCGGCTCTTTTTTAGAACTTCCTCCTTGCACAATTAGAAGGTCACCGTGTGTTATTATCTTTTGTTGTTGTTGTTTTTGTGCTGTTTTGCAGGGAAAAATTCCAGGCCCACCATGGTGGGGTAGGAGTAATGACAGGACTGTTGAGCAGTGAGGAGGAGGTTAGGGCTGAGTCTCAACAATCTGTCCTTGATCGCTTCTCATGCATTTTTTTTTTATGAGTTAGGGTTAGTTTTGAAGAACACTATGATCAGATGTTCTCATGCTATATGTAATTGTTGTCTTAACTTTCTGGACTTAAAGTGATAGTTGGACATTTCGGGAAATGCTTTGATTTTCTGGCAGAGAGTTCGATGAGACGACTGATAACACACTCATATTAACAGACAAAGGAGCCACATTGATCTTCTCCTATAACTCTCTGCAATACAGCAAATAAGTAATAATAATAATATATTTCTACTTTAAATATTTTTTCCATTTATCAAAAATGTGTTTTAGCGCTGTGCTTTTTTTCCATACCTGTAAGACAAAAAAGCGCAGTTATTCTTGTCTCCACTTGCATGTACAGAAAAACATTACAATGTCTTCTGACAGGATCGCAGTGGCTTCGGTACATCATTACATAAAGAATCCGGGTGCCTTCCACGGAGCCACAAGTACACGTTGTACAAACTAATGCAGGCATGTAGAATCCTTCCAGACAGAGAAAAATGCTTGTCCTGTCAAGCAGCGAGAACAGTCCGCCCCTCCCTGCACAGGAATCATGAATAAATATGTTTGTCTAGGTTGTGAGATGTGGAACGCAAAGTTGTGCTTCACTGAACAGTTGTAGGAAAGTGGAATGAGGGATTGCCTCCTTGTATGTACTTCGTGTGTGTGTGTGTGTGTGTGTACATGGTGGTGTTTCTGTTCTTCATTTGCATGCACGAGCCCATTTGTGTTGTGTGTGAAAGAAAAGGAGAAAATGGTGAGTGTGAAACAACGGGAGTGGTCAGTGTTTGTTTGCAGGGTGTGGAAGTCTCAATATGGAAAATAAATGATGGTGATATTAATGTCAGGTTGTCCACATCCAAGAAAAATATTTCTATAAAAGTGAAGTCTGTGTAACGCCTGACATTTATAATAAATTAGGTGTGCAACTAATATTTATCACTATTTTATTCTGTTTTTTGATCAAGTGAATAATTGTTTTATGTATATATATATATATATATTATATAAATAAATAAAATAAAAAATAAATAAATATATATATAATACAAAAATATGTGATTGTTTTTTATAAAGTGCATAAAAATACATGTGACTGTAATGATTAATGGATTTTCAAAAAATTCTCTGTTAATCAGCTAATTGTTTAACATGCTGACAAATACTTCACTGCAGAATAAAAGACAATAATAAAACTATCCTTATTAGGATAATCTTAACTACCAGAGGTTACATGCTAATTTGACATAATTTCCATACTTCCGTAGCAACTAAACCTGATTTTCATTGTAATTTGTTTGGGGTTTGTGAAAGCATATTGTCACGTCCCCAGTCTGTGTAAGTCCGAGCGAACATAATTTACAGCCTGATGGAACTTATTGTTGTACACAAGGCTGGAGGTGTGAACAAGTCACTGCATTTAGAAAACGCACGGTTTGCACTCTCAGCCGAATAGAATGACCTCATTCACGCAGCCGGGAGGAACTGCTTGTTGGGCAAAAGGCTGCAGGAGGGCCAGAGTGGAAATAACACCGAGCATGTGTGGTGCACATTTGGTGCCCTAAAGAGCGCAAAATTTAACTTTATTAACATTTTTACGCCCACACAAAAATCCAACCACGTTCCCTGCCACTCCCTCCATTTTCTTTCAAAGGTGACAAAAGCCACACACCATTTGCTGAAAAGCAGTTTGTCATGTAGTTTGACTCTTGGCAGCTTGCAGTGTTTACGCAGGAGATGCAGTGATATATGTGGTGGTGACTGCGGGCGCGAGATTCACATCTGAACCCAGCCGTGCGCTGCTGACGTCACCCTGCACCTCACACGCTGGTGCCACCGCGATTTGTCACCCCGCTCTCACAAAACACAGGCAGACGGAGGAGGAGAAATGAAGTGTGTGAGAATGTGTATGTGAGGAAGAGAGTGCAGTGTCCAGGCTAATTGCATTAGCAAAACCACCAATCACACACAGTTCACGCAGGTAATGGCCAGGTATGCGGAGGTGAGTTTCAACTTCTCTTCTCAGGCTCTTTTTTTAAATCCTCTTTAATCCTGCCCTGCCTGTCACTCTGCTTGTGAACAGTTGATAGAAACATCACGAACGCCTTCTGAAAATGTTACTGCTACCCTCATATTTAAACAATATAATGTCTCTCCCCTCTCTGTTTGGGCCTGTTTTTCACGCTGCCCCCGTCGTTCAGAACAGCTCTTGCACTCCGATGTGGGACGACCCAGCCCTTTCCAAGTATCCCATCATCTTCAAGGCGTCAGTGTGCCTCAAACAAGCTACCTGACAGATTATCAAAGAGCAACCAAAACCTTTTCCCACTGTGCACCTCTTTACATGATGAATTTGAGGACGCTGCGGGCGACAGTTTCTGTAACCTGACTGGTGGTCTGACATTGAAACCTTCTTTTTTGTAGCGCTTGGCCAGCTGCTGAAAAAAGGAGTCATGGTTTTAACTTCTCTATGAAGTTGTTTTTTAGTCCTTCACAGGAAATTATTTACATGATTTTTCGTGTGTACAAACAAGTGCGACATCCCGAAATGCCTCAGAGAAAAGGGCCCGCCCCTCCCTATGATGGCTGGCTTTTCATAGCGATAAACTATTTTGTCACCGGACGTGGTTGGACTATATTTACAAACTAATTTGTTTAGACACCCCACACACACACACACACACACACACACAAACACACTGTCTCATCGAGAAGTCATTTCCTTCGTATGAACCACACTTGATCGGAGAGATAAAACAAGTTCAACCAATCACACCTCTGTAGGTAACTAAAGACCCCACGAGCATTAAAAAGTCATTACCAGCTTTTATTGGGCCTGTGCTTCATTATTCAGCTCATTAGATCACTCAGTCTCGATAAACCAGCCTTCACGTGTGACTGATGAAGGGACCGAGCATCAAGCAGGAGCTTTTTCACATGTCCCATTAACAGTAATCCACTTTGCATAGCGTTAATGCAATTTGCTTGGGATTTAATTTCATCCCAAATCAATAATTACCAACCTTTTCTTTGGATCGCAACTGAACAAGACATGAAACTAAAGGGATTTGGAAATTTTACGTCAAACAAGGTATTCATCATGCGAACATTACCTTTGAGGAGGCACTGACTCACATTGAACAATAGGGAAATTAAAAAAAAAGATCTGACTTTCTGCTCTGACAGGAACATGATCGATTGTAATGCATGAAGGGAAATGGCACGGCTGCATTAAAGCCTGGCAGAGGAAGAGAAGATCTCTGAATCTGATAGTAGCAGCTATCTCAGCTATTAGCTAATAGCTGTGACTATGCTGATAACATTTTGACCAGAGGGGAAAGGCTCTGGGCAAGAACCCAAGAGCTAAGGTACAGGGAGAGGGCTGAGAAAGTCACGCTCAAAAGGGTAAAAATAGGCACAAGGGATGAAAGAGAATGAAAGAGATGAACGGAGTGTGAGTGTGTGTTCAGGTGACACACTGGAGGAGATAAGCTCAGACACAACAACATTACACTGGCTGGGTTCATCTTAGGACACTGGGATGTATTAGCGCTGAGCTGTCTCCTATAAAATCTCATACCAGACTTGACTAGACCAACTACTTTTTATTTTGTGGCACACCCTGAACATGGCGTTCCTGCAATTTTTGACACTACCTATTACAACAAAAAGCGGGAGGCCTTTCCCGGTTGCCTCCATTTGATCTGTATTATTCATGAAGCCTATTCTTGAAGAGTTGAAGAAATAAAAAATCAATACCAACAGGTGATACCTGCTGCAGAGGCTGGAGCTAATGACGTTTCCAGTTAATTCATTTTAAGATAAGGAGGAGGGACTGAAGGAGCGTTTGGGAGGGATTTCTGACTGACTATTGAGATGCATCCGTCAGCATGGCGTGTGAGAGCGGGCCAGGAGGAGTTGGCGTGTTCGGATTGTGACCTCTGTAACCGGCAGGCTCCCTCCCACTCCAAGCATGCAATCTCTCCACAAACTGAGGCCTGTTTTTCCACCACACATGGCTTCAATCGGAGGCTACTGCTGCTGTGTCTGCAGCACTGAAAAAAAACAAAAAAACAACCAGGCATAGCTCGACAAACCTGATTATGAAATCAGTGACTGGCAACAGAGCTGGCAATGTCAATAAGTCATGCGTATTTCTGTGGGGTTCACTATCACGGCAGAAGAAGAAATGGACATTTCTCTTCATTTCTTGAAAAGTCTTTGTCTACTAGTGTGTGTGTTTTCATGCATGTGTGCATGTTTGTGTGTGAACAGGCCTATATTTAAAGTCTCACTCCAGCGCCAACAAGGCAAGCTGTTTACTACTTGGTTGGTCGTAAAAAGTAAATATGCATCAGTCGGGGCCTATCAAAGGCTCCTTCTTTTGGTTCCTGGCTACATTGGCTTTGGACGTGTGCTGTAATTGCCACGGCCTAGACAGAAATTCTCTGTGGTAGACACATGGCCGGTCTGAAAGAGCTGAGGGAAACCATGCTGTCCCGTGCACTTAAACACCCTGTAGTTGATCTGAGGGGGAGCCAGCGAACACACAAAGTGCGGGGAAACCATGAGGGAGGAGGGAATGTGGCTGCGCACGGGACGCCGGAACACACAAGAGCCACAGACTACTGTGGAGTCACACAGGTGCGCTTCTTGCAGGGGGAACACACACACCACACGGGTGTGCACTCACAACGAGAACATGCGCTCGCCCTTGCGAAAGCAGGGTCGATGACAGTGAAATTAGCAGCCAAAACCCAAACGACAAACATCTGTTCATTGTAGTCGGGACAACACCCATGTCAGCATCTGCCAGAGGTAGCGAGTGTGTAGCGTTTGGGCCAATTCTGGAGTGGAGTGTAGATTTAAAGCAGAATTGCGTGATATTTGGCCACTAGAGGGCAGAAAGACACCCAATCGAATTAACAGAACAACCGGATGACAACGCCTTAGGTTAATTAAGTTGTTATGGCTAACTTGTTAACGATAATTGACATACTTGCGACAGTCACTTCAATGGGGTCATTACAGTCATATTTCTCATGACCCCGACAAATGCACAGTAAGTCCAATATTTACTTCTTCGCCAGGTCTGGTCTGGCTTACTGACACCATAGAAAAAAAGAAATAGGTTGTTATTTTCCCTGACGCTAGACTTTGTTCACTAGATGTTCATTTTGCTGGTCAAAGTTTCTCAAAGATTCAATGTTATAAGTTGTTGGCTGCTTATGGTTTTATATGGGGGGGGGGGGTGATGAGAGCTGCGAGACTCAACTGTTTGGCTTCTGCAGAGTCATTATCATGGACGCTTCCACATTACACAGTTATTGGATTGAGTGTTGAGCAGCGTGCACACAGAATCCTCAGTATAGCTCTATCGTCAATTTGTCATTCATACAGCTGCATTTAAAACCCACAAGAGTAAAACTTCTATAAAAGCATGAGCCTGTCCTTGTGTCTCTCACACATGGGAACAACTTACTGATTTAGCAGGCCCAGATAAAGCCTTGGAGCACACTCAAATATTTGAACTATTTGTCCAGAAATGTTCTGTGCACTTGACTTTCGGGTTAGTTTATCAAGTCAAACTCCTTTTCCAAACAGTGGTGAGATTATGCCGTGCTACAAAACCCCCCACAGTCATGAGAAAAACTGCTGGTACAGTACACAGAAGTCATGCAGGTGTGTGTGTGTGTGTGTGTGTGTGTGTGTGTGGGAGAGAGAGAGAGAGAGACATACTATCTATTTTTTGTTCACAGAGATCAAAATCAAAAAAAGGTTTATTCAACTTTTAGGAGGTTATTGATTTTAGCACTACAAAATCCACTACATTATGCTTTAAAGATGCCCTAGGTAAATGAAGATTATATTTTTCCTGCCCGTGTGAAATATCTTATCTACTTGTTTGTCATACAGACAGACACACTGTTTTCCCAAGTGCTATCACCATAACATAACATCACACTGACGCTTTGATCAAATCTGCTGTTCTGTATATGTGACAGGTCAGCTACAGATGGAAGAAAGGGTGGAAAATTAAGCAGACACACAACAGAGCAAAACTAATGACATTTGGAAATGGGACTTTACGAGGAAAAGACTCAGAGGACAAAAACATGTACAAAAAAGCATGTGAGAGAAGGGGGGGGTGCCACTCACCATGCCCACAGGTCCGTTTTTGCTACTCGGCAGGTCTGAGTCACCTCAGAGTTCAGATGAGGATATGCACAAAGTGGAAGAGTTGACCCTTTGGGAAGGTCCCCGCTGACTAACTAACCGTCTGACTGCCTAACGTCTGACCAGACAACTGCACGACTGCTGTGACTGTCACCCGCACTGTGCCAACTGTGCCATTTCAGATCCAAGAATCAGTCGGCAGTGCAATCCTCAGAGCCCAGGTCTCCCCGCTGAGGTCTCCCTGCCAAAGCTGTCTTGTCATGTCCTGCTCTGTCCAGGGCCAGTTCCCGCGAGCTAGACAGCCCGGCGAGAGGCAGAGAAAGGGGTAAAGATGAAGATCTGTCCACATCTTGTTGCCACAGCCTGCAACGAGGAGAAGAGCGGAGGCTGCTCTGTTCCCATAGAGGTCAGATGTGGAGTTAACACACCCAGCCAGCTGGCTGGTAACTGCTGCCTCCCTGCTACCGAAGTTGTCTCCCCCTTTCTCTCTCCCTCTGTCTCCCCTCCCTGCAAAACCTGATAAATCACTCTGGAGACAGAGCAGAGCAGCGACCCACTCAGCCACTCACACACAGCCAGGAGTAACAGTAGAGACAGAAAGAGACTTTCAGCCAGTTGTCCCAAGAGATCCACTGTCCATATGAGAGCCTGTAGCAGGGCTGCCAGTTCTCCTTCTTTCTTCCCTCCCTTCGTACCTCCCTCCTCTTTCTATCCCTCCCTCCATTCCTCCCCCCTCCCTGCCTCTCCTCTTTCATTCCCTCTAGTTTTTTTTTTTTTTACAGCCTCCGCTGAGACACTCTTATTGTGGCAATTGCATTAGCCTTTAGCGAGCGAGGAATGGCTCTTAGTGCCTAATGTAATGTTGTGTCTCTCCATCTTTGTCTCTCTTTCTCATTGTCTCTCTTTCCCTTCTCTCTCTCTCTCTCTCTCTTTCCCCCCTCTCTCTCTCTCTTTTCTCTCTGCCTCTCTCCCAAGTGTCTGTCAGTTTGACATGTACACGTACACATACACACCTCCTCTCCTCCCTTATTTGCAGCTTTTCTTCTTCCTCTGTGAGTTATCCCTTAAAGGGACACTGTCTCTCTTTTTGCTCATTCATGGAGGTGCTGGCTAACTAACGAAGGAGTCCAGGTGCAGGATCGTGTTTCTCAGGGCTCAGAGGCATCAACTGTGCTTCTCTGTTTGCCTTGCAATTGTCTGAAATGTTTGCCCGCCATTACAAAGCTAACGGTGCCACTGCAGGAGATGAGTATGCTTTCTGTGGACTCAGTGAAACAAAAATGGAAAGAAAACACATTTCATCAGTTAGTTTTTGACCATAATACACGTTTGTCCTTTGTCCTTTGATTAGAGTGCATTAAACTTCAACTTGGCCCACCAAACCCCGCCACCCTTAGTAATTGTCAAGCTTTCCATTCTTGCACAGCAGCACATATGCAGTTGCTAATAACAGTGGCTAACTTACAACATGCAAATATTACTTTCTGAATATTTAGCTAGCAACTGTCTAAATAAGCTAATGATGCCTGCATGTGTTGGTTTAAAACACTGTCTCCGGGTTGACTTTTTAACATTTCCAGCATCACTCCATGGCTTTTAAGGTAATGCTTGTCTGACATGCTAATGTTTGCATTCCAGCTTAAGCAGATAAATAAATACACTGTTCAGTCAATTTGTTATATTTTTGCTCTTGTATTTATAGACTTGAAATTTTTTTTTTTTTAAATCATTAAAATCCAAACTCTTTAACTGACAAGTATTGTTCTTCATACAGTCCCATACACACTTCAACATGTAGATGCTGTGGCTGGCAACGGATGCTAAGATATGATTACCAGCTGCAACGGCACACCCGATATTGTTTTCACCTTGTGGGTCTCTCTCTCTTTCTCTTTCTGGGTGTGTGTGTGTGTCATCATAGCAGAACTGTGGTCTTGGAGATACTTCAGTGGGTGTGTGCATGTGACCAGTCAATCAATCAAGACTAAAATATTGTTAAAATAAATTCTGGGACACAAAAAACGGTATATGACAAAGTAAATGTTAGAGGTTATGAAGTCACATCCACTCTTGTCTCAAAAGCCCATACATCAATATATTCAACATAGAAAATCACTCTGTCAACAAAGCTGGTGGAGGGGTGACAGTGTTTCATCAGCAGGCGTGTCACAGCAGTTTTGGACTTGGCCTTTAGGTTTGACACCGGAGAGTGACACGAGGCCCAATGGAGAGATCGCCCTCCAAGTATAAAGCCTGGGATTTTATCCCCACTTCAGTGTGTTCATAACAGCTTTTCTGTCCTGCTGTGTCTTTAAAAATGCTGAATCCTCACATTCACTGTACGAAAACAAAATCAGTTTGGATAAAATGACTACACCTTGTTAAAAAGCAGGAATTGATGTAATTAAAATACAGAAGTATATGTGACAACAAAAAAAAAAAAAACTCTGCAGGGACATCCTAATGATGTCCCTCTGAGGTAGAAACATGGCTCGCAGTGGCTCCAACTGCTCCCTGCTGTAAATCTGAAATGATTAGAGGGCAGCAGCAAAGATTAGACTGTATTTCAAAGAGTATTACATGTCCAGACATAACATTCATTAATTAAACTCTTGTGGTCTCTTTGAAGTTAGATAATATCTTACAAAAGCAGTTTGGGGGGCGGACAAGAACTGCAGCCCCTGCAATGTTCTTGGAGCCCACTCTCCGTCTCATAACTTGCAGCTACTTTATCAGGGCGATCTATCATTTCAATGCACAAAATTAGACTTCACTGTCTTTTTCCAGGCTTGGGTTTCTCTGTTTCTGAGCTCATAGCAAAGGCGGCTAATGATGCATGAGTTTCTCCTAACAAATGACCTGGGTGTTATGTGGAGGGTGGAGCCCCAACCCTAGCCTGACAGGACCAATTGGGACCCAATGGGTCATTTATAAATGATGATGATGAACAGTAAGCAGCTAACATTTGACTTTTGTAAGTGAAACAAAATCTAAAATTTACTTGTAGCCTATATAAAGCCATGTCTATTTAAGGGTGATGTACAAAGTGCCCACATAATCAGAGACGACCTGTGACAATTGTGCATGACACAATGCTTGTGGTGGTTTCCATGGTTTCCATAGCTTACATTAACAGCATCGGGCTCAGGTTAGGATCAGACAAGCGCTCAGCTCAGCTCACCGACAGAGAATTAACACTTGAATTGGCAGTTTGGTTTAAAACATTTTTGGGTCTTTTAGCTCTGAACTTGAACTTCTCTGGTTCACTCTTACTGGTCTTACCAAACCAAATTCCAGCAGCTGTTTTCAGTGAGAAAGCTTAACTGAACGCTACCTGCCAAGCACCAGACTGGAGACAGACAAAGTTAGGGACTGGCTGGTAAACACAGTGGAGCAATCGGCAGAAAAAGTCTGGTGTTTCCCCGGTGGAGACCAAAAACAGAGCCAAAACAGAAAGGATAAGGGCCTTATGTTTAGCAGGTGGACAGAAACACAAATCAAAATGACTGTTAACGTTGCTCTGTAACTGCTGAATGTGTAAAGAGGTAAATGTTTCAGAAAAAAGTTCAGTATAGTAACAACAATGGTGACTGTGCCAATGTTTTTTTTGTAGTTTTTCTGACCAAGGACACAGCCTCCAATAGGCACAACCTAAGATGTGAGCAGTACTTCCAAGGTTGAGCACCAGACAAAACAGGTGGCAGGTCATTCTTTGGAATGTCTTGAATAATATAGGAACAATATTTCTGGAAAGAAAAGTAAAAGTAATTGCATTCTATTCCATTCACCTCCACTGTATTGGAGGCAAATAAATCCCTGGGTAAATAAGACCTGACTGTAAGAAATTACTGCCCACTCTGAAAACTGCATAAAAATTAATCAGCACTTATGAGAGAAAAACTTCACAGGATGAAAACAGAAGCGGCATGACAACATTAATCACAGATCGTGTAGGTGATGCCATCTCAGCAAAAAAACAAACCATCTTTCAACTCAGTAATGGGTGCTCATTACTCAAGCCACGGTGCTGATGTTTGCCTATGTTTCTCATATTTTCCCTCTGGGGTTATTTGTTTGTTTAAACTAGTCTGAAGCATTCAGACTTTCCAGCAGACTGAGCCAGGATAAAGCAAAGAAGCAGGGTGACCGACTGGGACTGTACCCTCAATTTCAGTGACTTAGAGACCAAACAGTCTCAAAATACAGTGCAGAGAGGTTTCATTTCACTTTTGTATGTCACAGCTTGTACACAGTGTCACATTCTGTTTGCATGATGTGGCCTTGTTTGAAGAAAGAAGATACTTGTGTATCAATATTTTCCTTTTTCACAATAAACTAACATTAGTGTATATCAGGACATGAGATACATTGTGCCAAGCTCTTGAATTGAGTGGCATCTTCTTCATACCAGAAAAGGCTGACCCCTTTTTAAAGGTAGCATGACATGGTTTAGGAAAACTCTTGAAATGACAAGTTCTTTTGGGCCAGGTCTAAGACGAGTATTATATCTTGTCAAACCAAGGCTCAACTCAAATTCAATGCCCCATCCATTAAGGGAAGACTTGATTCAAGTCCAAGTTAGGTTGGGGGGGGGGCTTTTATGCCTTAAATAGACAATTTGGAAGGCAAAGAATTACAGCAAATAATGGGAGCGACCTAGGGAGTGACATGCAACAAAGGTCCCTGATCAGACTCGAGCTGGGGACATTGCGATTCAAGGTGAGTGCCTTAACCTCTAACACAATGTCTACACAGCAGGTGTAGTGAAAGCAGCACAATGGAGGAGAAGCGTCATTCCTTCATCAGTGTCTACACAGGAGGCATTCATTGTAGGTCATGCAGAGCCCACGATAGCTACACAGAGAAGTAGAAAATGGAAGTAAAAAGCATAAAAATATGCTTTTTTCGGTCCCAGATCCCGACAGTTAAATAAGCTAAATGGGGATCTGAACAATTTTTTTGCACACAGATGTGTTAATAGTGACTTTTTGCTGTTGTTTTTACACATAGTAGCCGGGATGCCGGGAAGTCCTTTCAATGCACAAAGCCCTGGTGATTAAATAATCAAAGTGAAAAGGGTTTAAAAACTTTTTTTTTTGCACTTGAGAGTTTAAATCTCAAGTAACTCAAAAGTAAGTCAGTTCTGTGTCCTAATTTTTGTAATGCTCAGTCTCAGGTCTACTGTTCTGTAATCAGGTTGTCTGTTTTTTGTTTCCTTTTTTTGCCAGTCATTGTTGAACAGTTGATGTTATTAAAAGACATAAGATGTTTGCAAGTTTCACTTGCAAGATTTATGCATTTGTTGGGGTAAATATTTTTGCTGCATGTTGCTCCTGTCCTGACTGTCTTCATTTTTTTTAAAATGAATCACACACTGCCAGAGCGGAAAGATCGAGAGGTGAGGCTGATGACAGACTGAAGGAGACAGACAGCCTGGCTGCCTGCCTGCCTTTGACTTTTCCAGGGTGGGCTGAAGACAGTGCCAGCGGGGATGCCATGCATGGTGCTGTGCCGGGAAAAGAAGCCTACGCAAGTGTGTGTGTGTGTGTGTGTGTGTGTGTGTGTGTGTTGAGGGGGATACACAAACACACATTTATGCAAATGCACAACAAACACTTGTTATATACACACTAAACAGGGGCGTGAACCCAAAATTTGCCAGCACACACACACACACACGCACACAAGACACAAACTGACAATAACACAGACACACGCACCCAAGGATTTCCATGGACACCCAGCTACAAACTGAACTCTTATACAAACACTCACACACACACACACACACACACACACACACACATAACCTATGCAAATGAGCTCCACGGGCTCCATGGCATGTGGCAGATGCCCAGCTCTCCTGCCCACATCCTGTTTCCAGACCGAACCAGCGCTCGCCTCTTCACGCAGGGCAGCAGCATGGCCGCGGATGAAAAATGACACCGATGAAAGAGTTTTTGAACATTTATCATTCCTGTTTTCCTCTCAAAATATCAAATTTTGATTACTTCCAATTCCTTGTAATTCATGCGTGGCCCTGTGCATCTGCGTGTCAGCCTCTAAGTGCATGTGGTTGTATGGACTAAAAGATTTTTTTTCATTTTCTGAACATTTTTTTTCCTCTTCCCCCTATCCGGCAGAGGCGAGCGCGCTCGATTCAGTTTGTTGCCCAAGGGCACATCAAGCATGGCTGAGGTTTGCCGTGACAGAACTCAGATCATATAGCTCATGGCGGGATTCTGCTGCTGTGGAGGTCCAGGTTTTCCCCGTGCGGCACCTTTTTGTTGCATCAATAACTTCAGTGACCGTCGGAGCACCCTCTCTGCAGCTGCCCTCAATTGCTGGCCAGATAAAATGAGAAAAAGTAGCTCAAATATAAACCAACACACGCACACACACACACACACACACACACACACTAGATGACTGGGTGAAAATAGACACATGTGTTCCCTAAAGCTCAGGCACTTTTTGCTGTAAGCCATTAAAGAGAGGGATTGTGTGTGATGCATGCTGCCTGGAGGGCTCTCTGTTACTCTGAGTTCTCGCTCCGCTCTTTCCCATACTTCTCAAGCATGAGGTTGTGTGTAGCTCAGCTCACAGCGGCCACATGCGTGTTGGTTTTCAATACACTCCTCTTCTCTACTCAGTCTAGAGCGATGGATTACGCACAGCTTTTTTATATTTTATGAGACTATTTTCTGTTTTATTCACTTGGCTTTTTCCACAGCAGACATTTCGATTTGTCACAGCAGGGGAAGCACAGGTGTAACTAATAACATTAACAATGGCTCAGCTACATTTTTGATGTCTCAGTGAGCCATGACAGTGAGCCAGAGTACCAGTGCCCCAGGCATTACAAATGTTAGTAATTAGACCTGTTTTTATCCTAATATGAAACAAAAAAGAGCTATTGAAAACGGAGGAAATGAGATGATATGAAGATATGAATTTTTCCTTCACATCAGGGAGAGAAACACAGTAAAGTGAAGCAACCTAACCACAGGAGAGAATCCTGAAGGTTTTGCTCCCCCGAATACACCACAGTAGATACTCATGTGATAACTACATCCAACAGAGGATGTTGAAAATCAGATGCAGTTGCGATGAAATGGAATTAAATAGAAGTGAAACAGCAGGTAAGATGAAGGAGGAGCGGAAAGTGGAAGTGGGAAGTGGCGTTACAGAGGACAGAGTCATACAAGAATGAACGGATAAGGAGAGGGAGATGAAGGAGCGATAAGCAAGTAAGGACACGCACTCACATCTGTATGGCTCATCCCAGCAGCCCTTGCCTGCGCAAGCAGCTTAAAGGGGAGAGAAATCCCCCGGGACTAACTGAACTCTTCGCTCCTTCACTGCCACATCTGGATGACACACCACCGGCCAGCATCAAAGGAGAGGACGCAGCAGACGGCCAGACAGGTGTTTGGGGAATACGACATACATACTGCACAGAAACAAGGAAGAAATATGTATTCATAAACCATGCACACACACACATTTTACACACCTGTGACACAAAAAATCCTTGCATGCACAGACACACTATCAATTGATGTTCAATTTTTGAAAGCTCGTGTGCTGCTTTGTCACATTTAGCTTTTTTCAATACACCAAATTCTCAGCAGAGTGTGAAAAACGTCTTTACCATATTTCTTTTTTTTTTCTTTCAATTGTCATTGTTTCCACTTAGTTTTTTATGCACAAATTGGATGGAAACCGACATACTAAGAGAGGAGCACGATGTAATAACTGTTCCGGAGACTGTTGTTGAATTGTTAGTACTGAAAATTAATAAACCTTCAGACAACAGAAAGGTGAGTTGGGGGGGTTTCACACTAGTGCTTCATTAACATTTATTGAACTCATACTCCTCCACAACAAGATCCAAAAGTAAGATGATCAAAACACAGGCTGAAACCAAAACAAAATCGCAATCTTATAAAACATAACTGTCTGACCCACTTCACCCTGGATTCACATTTCACCTCTCTGCCTGTGAGATGACAGTAACAGATATGCTGTAACCATGGCCTTTTTTTTTCTTAACAATCTCTCACCTCAATGGGCGAACACTGCACAGGCTGAATTAATCACTGCACTACAGGAAGCTCTCTGAAGCGCACGTTGGACTGAGCACCCCGTGGGGCACTCAGAGCAGAGTCCGGGGCTTTCACCCATGCCCAGCGCCTGCCGCTGGTGATGGATGACCTGCGAGGAATGATTAATCGACTCCTGTCAGTTCCTCAACACATCATCATGTGGGACTCAGCCGTAAGGAGAGGGGAGCGTCACCGTTGCCATTGTACTTTAACGGCACATCTTGTATCTCCTGAGGCGAGATGATTATTACAGTAACACAGGGTAGGATTTCTGCTCCTATCATGTCGTTATTATAAACTGTAGTGACGATGAAATAAAATATGAATGTTATCATAGGTGGGTGGTGTCACTGGTCTCTTCACACCTGTAAAATTCTTCAAAAAAATGAATCACATCGAATTGAAAACATTCCATTGCTTTCTGAGTTACTTTATCCCCAGATTTGTATATGTGGAGTATAGAACAGTCAAAGCTGCACTGGCACAGTACTCCCATGGACATGGCAATCACAGCTAACTATACACTGACTCAAATCAACAGTTCTGTGTGTCACGTAAAGACCGCCTGTACCAACCATAAATATATTTTACATGGCTTGTAGTGGCCAGATCCAAGCAGAACAAGGATTGCATGTCTCTGCCACCATTTAAAAACAGTGTAAAAAGATCTCTACCACCTGCTGCCATTTTAATTATCATCTGATAGAGAATCAACCTCGTATCTGCCACCTGCACTCCACTGAACTGGGTTTCTCCATTCTCGTCTCCGCATTTCTAATGTGTATTTGCTGTGTGTTAAACCTGCCCTGATGAAAGAGAACTTATTAGCTTTATCATTACAGTAAAAGCTGAACTGTAGAGAGCATTCCTTTCTCTATATATGATGCTTCCATCGTTCTTGCACCTCAACATTGTGCTGCGACTAGCAAACTATGAAAACACCCATAGAAGGCCTTACCTCACCTTACCTTGAATTGATAAACTGATTGGTTAATGTCACAATCAATTGCATTGCTAAATTGAAATAACATTTTCAGTTCTGTCAAGGCAACACTTTAGCAAATGTTCATATACTGTAGATTCACTGTAGTATTCTATATACAGTAAGTCATCCTCTCAGTCCCCAGCCGACACAAACCCTGTTCACAAGCCGCATCAGCTGTGGTTTTAACTGTTTGAACTTCTCACTTTTTGCCTGCCACGCTCATTTCATCATGTTTTTTTAATTTCCTGTGTGCTGCAAGCAGATGGATCTGAGTTTTTGGCTAAGGCCTGAATGTTATCTGTGTGCTGAGTGAGAAAAGGGCTTTCTGGTAGCTTCAAAGCCAGCAGATTTTTTTTAACTCCTTCAAACCGAAGAGCCTCCCTGATTTTGAGAATGCTTTCGTTTCTCACCGAGGTGGTCGTCGGCCTTATGAGAGTCAGCGGCGCAGATGTTTTGTGTTTGTGAGGAGGGATCGGGCTAACACCCTGTGCTGATATCGTGTAAGCAGCTAGATTGATAAGCTGTGAGTCAGATATCCACAGAGACAGATAGAGAGAGGGAGAGCGGGCCATGTGGCGAAAAAGTCTCATTTCACACAAATCTCAGCGCTAGAGCAAACAGAAGCAGACGGAAGCCATTCACTCTTTCCTGCGTGCCCCGGTCCAGATTACTTCCTGAAGGTTCACTAGAATTTCAATCATGTCACCCCCCCACACACTCACACACACTCCCTCACTTGTGCATCTGGCAAAGGCCAGCCGATATTTATATTCATAACAACCAATGAATCCACATGGAAAAGAGAGAATGATATGGAATAACTCACGCAGTGTGGCTCAAGAGGCAGATACCATGCTGTAACAACCATGCTGTGATGGGCTGCTGGCGAATATTGGACTTTTCCTCATAAACCTCCACCAGCAGGCTGGATGGAAGACAACAAAGCCTTTCAGCAGCCCATTCAGTCCTCGGCAGCATCATTACAGCGGCACGGCCAATTACAAACCAGATGTGGTGAAAGCCAGGGGATCAGGCCTTCCTGATTGGACCGCATCAACATCTCACGTTTGATTCGGGTTCTTGATTTGAGCTTTGCTGAGTGAACGTCACGTCTGCAAGAGAGAGTAACTCTGTAAGTGTCATGCTGTTGTTTCTTTTGTACGGCTGTTATGTTGGTCAAAAAATGTTAAAGTAATAGCATGACATTTTGGTAATATATACACTTTAACTAGTAATAGAGTTGCCTACAGCCTGTCATACTCCAGAGAGTGAAGTCTTACATGTCCCAGAATGTCTTTGTAACATTACGCTTGTTGGTTTTGGAGACAGCAAGACAAACAAAAACTGCATGTAAAGTGGTTTTCTTTCTGCAGACGGAAGAAGACCGATCACTGAACAATCGGTCGGTTTGCACGGAGAAGAAACAGCCTGCTGTGATAATCGTGTCTGACCACACATTGAGCTCTAAACATAAGAACACGCGCAGCACTAAACTCCATCTTGATTCGTGTTTCTCCCTCGCCTTGTGAACGACCTAAACGTGGCTGGCAATCAGTCAGCAATCAGGCCAATCAGGGCGGCAAACAACCAAAACAAACAGCAGGAGGTTGAGCGATGGTCGAACAGTGCTCTTGTGGGCCTGACGTGACCTCCGGACAAGGCAGTCTCATGACTAATTGGTGTTTAAGCTCAATCACAGTCAGCACACTTCCTACTCCTGTGAGCCTGCTAAATGGTTCTATTCTCTCTGTTAACCCCCCCCCATTTTCACTCTCTCTTTCTCTCCTTCTCTTTCTCTCTCTCCTTCCTGGGTCTCTAACCCCCCCCAGTCTGTCTGTCTAGGCCAGAGGGAGGCACCGTGGGAGTTTAATTGCCTCGTATTTCCATGAAGCTGAGTTCATTACATTAACAGCTCCGGCCCACGCTGCATACTTCTAACCTGCTGCAATTTGTTTTTGTATTTATTAGGCTGGCAGAGAGGCAGCTCCCCGCTCAGCTGGGGGAGCAAAAGAGAGAAAGCTGGGTGAGGGAGAAGGTCAGAGTGAGCTCGACAGGCACAGGCGTCCATTGTGAGGGACCGGCCGGGCAAAGGAAAACATAACAGGGAGTTACAGACGAGGAGCGCGAGGCCTACTCAGCCTAGGAGGAATCAGGGTCACTCAGGTGTGGATGCGAAGGCATGAGGCAGAAGGGACGAGGAGGGAAAGGTCAGACGCAGTGATGACTCAAGGTGTAAACATCACTTTGAGAAGGCTGGAAGGAACTTTTGAATCAATTGCTGCTACTATACCCAGATGTAAAGACAAAATTTCTTGTTATTTGCTAGGATTACATATGTTTTATTATAAACAAGATGCGTCGGTTGCCCTCATACAACATCAGCCTCAAACCATCATCATCATTAGTGTCTTAAAGTGGCTGACAAAGTCTTGAAACTGGGTCAGTCACAAATTTTACATAAGCAATGAATGAAATGACTGCAGTGCATTATGAAAGATGTTGCTCACGGTGCTGAAACCCCCAGATAATTATCACCATACTCCGCAGTCACCCTCAGCTCAACAGAGCATTTAAGCATCATTCGTCTCCTTGTTTTGTTTTTACGAACTGCAACTTTACTGCTCTCAACAGAACAGCACCACATGCCTAACAGCCAAAGTTATTAACTTGCCAGTAAACACAGCGGAGCATTTAAAAAGTCTGATATCTCCCTCAGAGAGAAAACGAGAGCTCAAAAGAGAGCGAATATTGGACTAACTTTTGTCAAGTGATCACAAAAAATAATAATAATGTTGCTCTCTGTCTGCTGGATTTGTAAATAGGCAACTGTGCACATCCAGATTAACAGTTACTTGGGGAGAGAGAGGGAGAGAGAGATGGGGAGAGAGAGAGGGACAGACAGGCAGACAGACAACATCCTCTCCCATCATGACCCTAACATTCCCAACATAATGCAGAAAGTGATTGCCACACACACGCACAAGCACACGCCCATGTCTCCATTCATGAATGTCTCTCTGTCCTGCCCACTAAATGTACAGTTCACACATACGACCCTTTCACAAGCCTGGACTTCCCTGTTTGCCACACACACTGCAGTGACACGCCGCAATAGCACCGGAGAAGCACACAGACTTAAAAATAAGCTTCTTAGAACTCTGTGTTGCAAAAGTGTGAATCAACCGCAAATCCCTTGCCGTAAAAAATCAGAGACAATATGTACCCTTTACTCTTGTGCAAGGACTGTGATGATACTGTAAGAAAACCACCAGCTAATCTAAAACAGCAACCCTAAATGGATCTACTCAAAGCCTCCAAAAAACCATGGGGGAAAAGGAGAGGAGTAAAGACAGAAAGAGTCAAAAGGCAGGAGAGAAACAGATACTGTGTATACTGTGTGTGTGTGTGTGTGTGTGTGTATATACACACACACACACACACATTAAAGAATAAGATGAAGTTAACAGTAGAAAGCAAGACAATAGAGAGAGCAAAAGGAAGAGCAAGAGATGGGCTGAATCCCCTGGCCAGCATGAGTGAGCATCTCTGAAAGTGGATATGAAGGCGGATGAGCCACACCAACCTCCTCTGACCGCATTAACAAAACCTAATGGAACGGCTGGCTCCAAGAGGCCTCGTCATCCATTATCTGACTGTTGCCCTGCGCAACCAAATAGGTTCACAGTCTCAGTGGCTGCAGCTCAGCTGTCATACACTATGCTCTGCCTTTTTCTTTGTCTTATTTCCACTGGCCTTAATGAAAAAGATTGGTAAATCAATTGCCTTGTAGGTAAAGAAGGCAGGGTAATATTGCCTCCACTGGGCCCGTGGCCACAAATCACTGTAAATCAGCAGGAGAGGAAAGGAAAAGAATGGCCATGTATCGAGAGGGAGCTGTCAACCTAGCGCACGCGCCAGATCCATCATTACCAGGTCACGTTGAGAGAACAAGTAGTTCAAACCCTCAGACTGAATTTTCCGCGTGATTTAAGAACTCACAGGTAACATTTTATTTTATCTTGCATTTCCTTTTATTGAGTGAAAAGAAACTTTCCACTAAAAGAAACAAGATGTTTCACTTTGTTCATTTAGTGGCATCGAGAGGTGAAGTTACAGATTGCATCCAACTGAATACACCTCCCCTCACCCCTCCTTTTCCAAGTGTGTAGGAAAACCTACCTGGGAGGCCCTCTCCAGAGCCAATGTTGGGTTTGTCCAGGATGGGTTAATGATTCTTAATTTCAGGTGTTCATACACTAATGAAAACATGATTATCAAAATTATATTTGTTTTCTAGTTCTCTTATTCTGAGCCTGACAAAGAAACAATGATCTTGAGGCCAGGATCCAACGACTGTTAAAACAAGTGACTGTTCTTCGAACTTACAAACTCTGACCACCATGTAACCCCATCACCTATTCACAGATCTGAGCATCAAACAGGATCTTGTTGTGTTCTGTGCTTCCGTTCATTAACAAGGGGATCATAGTGGGTGGTGTTTTAGGGAGTGAACACCTCAGAAGACCTGCTTCATAGGTCTTAGAAAGACCACCATTGTGTGGTGATAGCGGCGTCAGTGGGGAGAGGCCAGAGAGCACTCCCTCTTACAGTGTATCTTTGGTATTCTGTGATTCTGACCTTGTCGCTGAGCAGTTTGAGCACTTCAGTGTGGCCAGTGTTTGAGCAACCTGCCAGTGTGGTGAGAAAATGACAGCACCCTCCAAGAATGGGAAGGGGTAATGCCATATCCTAAGGAGGGAGGGGGGCTTCTTACATAGGAACGCTACACAGAAATTGCTTCCTTACTGCTGGGTAGCTAATCTCTTGTTAATCCATGGTACTTATACCCCAAAACACACTGACTGCACCTTTTGTGTGGTCTCACACAGAGAAAGTGTTTTTCTATGGCCGGGGGTCGGGAGCAAAGGCTGGTCTGATTCAGGACATTCCCAGGAGCACTGGCAAGAAATGAGGACACCGAACAGCTCATGCATTGTGTGCGTGTGTGTGTGCGTTGTTGCTTTTTACTGTTCATGCAGCCTTCAGTGTGGTGCGCACACAGACCTGTTTGGTGCAAATGTTTACGTTTTTGGATGAGGCAACATCAAGTGAAAAATGTGACCACGAGTTATTTTTTGTGAGCCACTGTGTCGGGTGATCCTGTGATAACAGGATGTTATGAATTTTGAGGAATTGGATTCATGTGACGGGACTGGTGCCGTGCCGCTCACGCACCATCCACACAAGAACATTTTTCCCCCCTTGAAACAAGTGTTCTTTTCTTCTTTTTTGTGTCAAGCAGTGTGCTTCCCTCGGACCAGACGGCGAGTCGTCTCAGCAGATCTCCAAATGATCATTTCTCAGTAATGCGAACTCATTATAATGAGTTTCAACATCCATGCTAAATTGGTTTTATGCTTTGTGTGCTGCTCGCCCTCTCACCAGCCTGGGCATGGATTACTCATACAACAGGAAATAATGACGCCAAGGTCCATTAAGTGGGATGGCAGGACATCATATCAGCATTAATCTCCCACTTAGCCGAGCAGCCCCAGGAGAGAGAAAAAGACAGGGAGGGAGGAGGAGAAGAGAGAGAGAGAGTTAGAGTAATAGAGAGAATATGATTTTCTGCTCTTCTCAACTGGGCTCAGGCTTTTAATTCTAATTACTATTGTTGTTTTTTCTCTACTATTTAAAACATTGGTTAGAAGGTCTGATGGAAACAAACTGGTTTTGATCATCTCATTACTTTTCTTCTAGCGACACAATCAGGGCAAATTTTCCTTTTTCAAATCTCTTCAGCCTTTCTATAATCCTGTTAGATTTCTTAAAGTAACAGTGAAATGAATTTGAACGGATGGGTTTACATGCCCCCAAGTGCAAAATGAGTTAGCAAAAATATTTTAACATTTTACAACAGGTGAAAGAGAAGGGTTTACATGTCTCTAGATATATGTGTATTTTCTTTTAAAACTTAATTGACATATGCGGAAATACAGCAGGACACCTAAGGCAGACACAGAGATGGAAAATTGTCTTAAGTACTTAATCTTGTACAAAAGATTGCTTGTTTGAGATGAATGTTTTGGACATGGTCCCTGCCAAAATAAATTCATTCCATAAAATGCATTTTGTGTTCCACTTTGTGTTTAATGCCATAATCAAGCCAAAACTCTGGCTAGTGCCACAGACTGTGCTATCAGTAGTTCAGTACTGACAAACCAGAGAGCTGGATTTAACCATCTTTGTGCTCATGCTGTAACTACAACTGTGGAATGGAAATAAAATGTAAGCCAGAGGGTTTTATCAACTTGTTATGATGCTTAAGTTATATTTCTTGTGGAAATCGAGCGTGAAAATAATCCTCTTAAAATTTTGGCTTTGGCTCCAATATCAGAGCCTGTGGTGGACAAAAAGAAAGACACAGAATATGACATGAAGATAATATGTGTTGCAAGTCACAGTTATTTTAATTACTAGTGATTAATTTGTTTCTAATTTCTTGTCCAATTTTAACAAGACACACATAAAATTTCAGAAAATAGTGAAAGGTGACCTCCCCAGATGTCTTGATTTGTCTGTCACATAGCGTTTTTGTGAAATATGGTTCGACACATAGTGCATTATTTTAATATTTTGTATTTGCCTCTTTTCTAACTGACTAGCATTTACATGTATATGTGTAATGATCCAATAATATATATATATATATACACACACACACACACACACACACACGCACACACACGCACACACGCACAGACACGCAAACACACACACACACACACACACACACACACACACACACGCACACACACAGCCCATAAATTTCAGGTGTGGTGTACGACGCCATCTGGTGATATTTTGTGATACATGTACATACATTTATAGCTTTCCTACAAGATCCCTGAAGGACCGCTGTTTCATCGCAGAAATATTTGACTATCACACTGATATTTAAAATAATTGCGTATTTTTTTAATAGATGGATTTTATGCTGTTTCAAAAAATAGCAATGGTGTTGAATTTGGTGTTGTCCCAGTCGTGGATGTATTATAATACGTGTATTATAGCCCAGAGTCAGGGGTAGTCCAAGTATTTGCCTGATCAGAACAGCGTAACGGTTGCTCCGGTCGGTTAGCTGAACTCGGTCACCGGCTGTCGATCTCTGAGAACCGTGACAGCCAAAAGAAAATTATTTCATCCCGGGCTGTGCGCTAATCACAATCGCCAAAATGTTCGAGGAGGCCAGCGAAGTGTTTGACAACATGTTCAAATCTTCGTTTCCCTTAACCTTCATCGTGTTTATCCCCGCGGTGCTGATCCTGGTGTCACCGCTCCCGGCCGAGGCGGCACATGAGTTCACGGTGTACCGCATGCAGCAGTACGACCTGCAGGGACAGCCGTACGGTGAGTTGGCCGCATCTCCCGTGTATCACTCGGGCGTAAACGTACCCGACACTGCTGTGACTTGGCCGGTGGTTAGGTCGCGGTTTCCGGCAGCAACCTCAAGCTAGCCTCGCTGACTGACAGCACGCAGGATAGCTAAAGCTAACTAGCTGCTAATGTAGCTTAGCGTCAAGGACCAAATAGAGATTGTTGCTCCTTAAAATAAAAACCAGTGTGCGACTCCTCTATGAACGGTGACTGGGAGTTTTACGTCGCTTTTAGCGTAGCAACCCGATTAATAGTAACTGACTCTGGAATAAAATGTAAGCAAACAAAGTTTACTATTTCTCACCCGTTCATGTTGCCATAAAGACAGGAGTCCATGCTTGAAAAGTGATGATTGGTGTATGTGGTGTCCCCAGGTACCAGGAATGCCATCCTGAACACAGAGGCCCGTACTGTGGAGGCAGAGGTACTAAGTCGTCGCTGTGTTATCATGCGGCTGGCAGATTTCTCCTACGATAAGTACCAGAAAGCCTTGCGCCAGTCAGCGGGAGCTGTGGTCATCACCCTGCCCAAGAACATGTCTGCTATGCCCCAGGACATAGTTCAGGTATTGACACACCCACAAATTAGACGTTTTCTCTCTTCACCCTCGACTGTTTCCACTCTGTGACGGCGCAAAAAGACGGTGGCGTTGCAATATTTGGATCAGTGGAGTTGATCTACAGACGTACAGCAAGGAGAGGAAAAATGACAGCCACCTGCTGTGAATCATTGTTGCGTACAACGCGGAAAAGTCAAAAGAAGGATCCTCTGTTGCTGAGCATTGCCCTAAGCCACAATCACACAGTCAGCCACGAGCTTATCTGCTTCAGGTTGATCTGTCTGGGTTAGATGTCTTGTTCAAGAACACATCCACAGTGGTTATAATGAAAACGCCAATTGTGTTGCTCTTCATAGTCAAGTGGAATAAGAAAACTGTGACGGAGCCCTCAATTTGTGGTGTCGTAAACAGAGATTTAGCACTGTCTTTAATTAGACTTCCTGCTGTATGAGTGGGACCATTAATCCTCGTGGAAAAGCAGCAGCAGCAGTAGTCATTCAATGAGTTGCTCATCTGGTTACATAATTTAAGACCGTTTTTGGTACGTTCCACTCGAAACGAGAGTGGGCAGCATTGAATTTTAATTCTTCAGCTGCTCATGCCATTAAATGGAGCTCTGCGTCTTATGTGTTTAAACACGATGGTCCCCTCCATTCACCCTCTGCAGCAGTTCATGGAGCTGGAGCCGGAGATGTTGGCCACCGAGACCATCGTCCCTGTGTACTTTGCCATGGAGGACGATGAGCTGCTGTCCATCTACACCCAAACCCTGACCTCGTCCTCCTCCCAGGGCTCCTTGTCAGCAGCTGAAGGTAGACGGCGCCCTGTATGACGTTAAAATACACAAATCAGCCCGTTCAATCCACAATTAAGATCAAGGATAACTTTTATTTTGCTGTTGTTTGTAGTGCTGCTGCACACGGCCACAGCCAACGGATTTCAGATGGTCACCAGTGGAGCCCAGAGCAAAGCCATCAGTGACTGGGCCATCACCAGTTTAGAGGTGAGAGACAGAGCGTGAGGTTCGAGAGGCTTGTTTCAAAACACTGATTCCAACACCAGAAAGTCAGTGTACTTTCATTATTTGTCTCATGTATGTGGGTCTTTAAAGTTTTTTATTCCTCTCGATAACTAATTTAAGATAGAAAGTAATAGTTTCACAGCCTCAGCTTGGATAAACTAAAAAAGACTGTGATTGGGGATCGGTAAAGGTGCAGTTGTCATGCACAATCTCTCCTAGCCCCAGTATGCGCCTCTCATGTATCACCATTGCATGCGAGTCACAGGGGTTAAGCCTCTGATTTCCAAAGAAACATAAGATTTAACGCTAGTCTGAAGGCATTTCCTTAATCCCCAAAGACCCCATGTTTCAATTCATGTGTTTTAGAGAAGGGTTAAAAGTTTCAGTGACTTCGCTGATAATGCATAAAAGCGCAAACTGGTGCGAGGTCATTACTTTTTGTCGAGGTAATAATGTTAAATAGATGTTTCGGCTTGTTTTTGTTGCTTTGAGGTCAGGCAATGTTGTTTGTGGGGGAGGGTTGCTATGCTTAAAAAAAATGGTTTCATCCATTAACAAGTATCCTCTGGTGTGTGTATGTGTGTTGCCTGCTGTAGTATCTTGGTAACCAGTGTGTGTTTTCTGTTAATGTGGGTGGGCTCCAATCTCAGAACAAAAACTTGTGTGTATGGAAAGCCTGGAGGCTCGAGGTCTTAGATGGATTTGATCAGAAGGTCACACTCTGACTTTTACGCGTGTTCATTTGGCCTTGTAGGACAGCGATGAATTACTTCAATTGCATTTGAGCCTTTTCTGCAGTTCCTCATATGCACAGACATTTCCACACCATAGCTCGAACTGTAACAGTGTTTAATGCAACGCCCTATCATGCTGAACAAGTGGACTCAGCTCAGTATGAGGCCACGAGTGCCATTCTTCAGCTGCTTTCACTCAGACTTTATTAGAATCAACTGCTCCGGTCTTTCTGTGCCTCGATGAAGGGATTTTAATGGTATTGCTTGTTGTTCTCAGGCAGTTTCAGATCAAACCGTTTTGAGTCAGAAGGGGCAGGAAAGCAAAGTGGTGGAGAAGTGTTAATGAGGATTTTGTAATCTGAGCTTTGGGTTAAAACCAGGAGAAAGTGGTTTAGTCATGCTGCAGGGGATGAGGAAACTGAGGTTTTTTTTTCTTAGGGTCTCTGTGGTCAGGAGGTCGGTTATGACTCTAACCCGCAGTCACACAACCAGATAGTCCAATGCACACAGTTCTGTTAGTTTCACTGAATCCGAAGCCACCCATTTTCTGTTTTTGCCCTGTGATGTATTATTTCCGCCTTGTCTGACGCCTCTGTTGTTTCTTACCAGGGACGTCTGGCCGGCGTTGGAGGAGAGGACCTGCCCACTATCGTCGTGGTGGCCCACTATGACTCCTTTGGTGTCGCTCCAGTACGTTCGCAGCTTCTTTCTTTTCTTCACATCAACTCGGCACCTTTGGAAACGTGCAGACGAGCTGTCGGCACAAATATTTTGTCTGCGCGTGCCTGTAGGATTGGGTTAATTTGACTCGATAGCTTCAGCGAGCAGAGAGCAGGCCAGAAAAGTGAACAGCCTCTTGTGCGTTGTTGTGTCGTGTCCAGTGGCTGTCGTACGGCGCCGACTCGAACGGTAGCGGAGTGTCCATGCTGCTGGAGCTGGCCCGTCTTTTCTCCAAACTCTACACCTACAAGAGGACACACGCCGGGTGAGTAATGACACGACACCCTCCTTCAGACTGTTTTTCGCGCCGGAGTCCGAGAATCACACATCCGCCTCCCTCGGTGGTCTTTCCTCATCCGTGGATCTGTTTGTGTTTTCAGGTACAACCTGCTGTTCTTTGTGTCCGGTGGAGGGAAGTTTAACTACCAGGGCACCAAACGTTGGCTGGAGGAGAATCTGGACCAGACAGGTAACATTGTTCCACATCGAACTCGATGAAGGATCAATATAACCATTGATGCAGGGGGATTTTTGTTTGGTATTTAACTTTGGGGGCATGAGTGATTTTGAATAAAAACGCTCAGTCTGAATGAAGACAGTATTCAGCATTCAGCACCTTTTTTTAAATGCAAAACTAAGCATAATTCAAGACCAACTCACTTTATTTATTAACCTTACCCTTATCAAACCTCTCCCTCGCTTTGACCACAGACTCCAGTCTGCTGCAGGACAACGTGGCCTTCGTGTTGTGCCTGGACACGCTGGGGAATGGAGACTCTCTGCACCTCCATGTGTCCAAACCTCCCAAGGAGGGAACCCCTCAGTATTCTCTACTCAAGGAGCTGGAGATGGTAAGAGTGGTGAAGCTCGATGCACCTCAGTCCGATTTCCCATTTTCCGTCAAGCGAGTCACTTGGATAATTAGACTTTGATGCATACATTCTTACTTGCTGGCATATAAAAGGGCCACTCATACCTACCTATGTGCCGCAGGTGCAGATTTTTCTGTAACACAACAGCAGTTCCCAAAAACCTTGAAGCCTGTTGCCAGATTAGACCTGCAGCCACCAGGGATAAACTGAGCGTATGAATTGCGACGCTCCCTTCATTTGCCCCTCTCCCCTCCTCCCAGGTGGTGAGTAGTCATTACCCGGAGGTCAAGTTCTCCATGGTCCACAAGAAAATCAACCTGGCCGACGACATGCTGGCCTGGGAGCATGAGCGTTTCGGGATCCGCCGGCTGCCGGCGTTCACTCTGTCCCATCTGCCCTCGCACCGCCTGGCTCAGCGCTCCAGCATCATGGACGTGCGGTCAGTGTCCCCCTCCTCTCGCCACGGAGCGGGAGAGCCCCCTGCTGGGTGGGTTCATTACTGCGAGTCGCTGAATCAACCGAAGAAAAGTGTTTCCATGCAAGCCGCTTTCGTTCACGTCTTATGTGTTATTGTCCTGTCCGTAATTACCATCCTCAACGACAGCATTCATGCACTTTAAGTCAGCGCTGCAGTGTTGGAGGTTTTGTTGGTGTCTGCTAGTAAAACCTTTGTCCTCTCTTTGTCCGCTCTCCGTTCTTTAATTCTCTCCTGCTTCTGTACCCGTCCCTCTCCGGCTGCCGCTCTGTCCGTTCACAAACCCTTTTATCTGTTCTGCTCCAGTTGTCTGCGCATGATCTGTGAGAGTTCTTTTCTCAGCTCACCTCCGTGGCTTTGGATGCTCTGTGACCAGTCTCTTTTCCAGTTCACTCTGGGTTCGCGGTGTCTCCTCTGACGTCTCGGAGTTTCCCCTCCTCTAACTGTTGGGGAAACGTGTGTTTTGTGTCGCGCAGGCCTCACGTGGATGTAAATAAACTCAGCAGGAACACCAAGGTGGTAGCAGAGGCGCTGGCCAGGGTCATCTACAACCTCACAGAGAAGGTGAGGGACGGATGGAGAACATTTACTGACACATTACAAGCTGCGCCCGTTTTCCTGCCTGTGATATCCTTGTTGTTCTACTTGTGCCGCACAGGGGGCCCCTGGAGACCTGCAGATCTTCACTGAACAAATGGTAAGTCACGAAATGTTGATGGAAACAGACCACCTCGCTCCAAACAAAAATGGGTATTGCGCAAAGTATGTATGCTGTGCACTGTCGCTGTAATACAGTTTGGGTCACATCAGCAGGTGCAGGAGGAGCAGTTATCGGCGGTGGTGGACTGGCTGACAGCGCAGCCGCGAGCCGCCCAGCTGCTGGACAAAGACAGCAGCGTGGTGGCCACGCTGGAGTATCACCTGGGACGCTACCTCAAGGATGTCAAGAGGCACTACGTCAAAGCTGACAAAAGGTAAACACAAGGGGCGGAGGCCGAGAGATGCCGCAGCACACCTATCAGCACTGTGAGCACAAGTCTACAGATGAAAATGACCAGTTTCCTTTTTACTAGCCCACCTTTGCAGTTTTAAATCAGCTTGATCTCCATCATCATACATTAAACCTCTGACGTGAGATTTTTTTTTCCCTTCTTCCTCCACAGGGATCCAGAGTTTGTATTTTACGACCAGCTAAAGCAAACTATGAATGCATACAGGTATGCTTTCACGAGCCCGTCCTCCTCTTCTTAATCCTCCGTTAACTACATGAGTCTGAGTCTGATCAGATCCAAACCTTAAAATCAGCCATCACATACTGACAAAAATAGGTTTTGACTGTCTTTGTCGTTTGATAATCGCCCCTCTTCTCTCTTGATCTCGGTATCTCACTCAGGTGATTTTTTTTTTTTCCCCCTCCCTCAGAGTGAAGCCTGCTATTTTTGACCTGCTGCTGGCTGTCTGCATCGCAGCCTACTTAGGGATGATGTATCTGGCTATCCAGGTAAGTGTCCGTAGCATCAAGCCGCGCAAAGGCACAAGTGTGTCACCGGTTTTGCACGTTGGGCTCGTTTGAATAAGTCTCCTTTATGTCATGATCATGATGGCAGACACGGCCATGGTCATTACCCCTTTACCAAATATACACTGTGAGCAGCATGTAACCAAATAGGCTTATTGACAGGAAATTAAATGCATCGCTGAAACAACTTTCCGAAAGACTTATGCTTAAATACTTAAACTGAAATAATAACCATTACACTAACATCACATTGGATTTCGTTTCACAAACGATCAACTTATATTATTGGCTTTTTTTTTTAGAATAAGCGAAATTTAAATAACGTTTAGTCCCGTGCGACAAAGTAAAAGTGCGGTACCTCGGTATCCGAACTGCGGCTTGAGTATCGGGTGACGTCAGGTGACCGGAGGTAGCGAGGATTGCCCCGCGCAGTC
This sequence comes from Psettodes erumei, assembly GCA_016785225.1. Lineage (NCBI taxonomy): Eukaryota > Metazoa > Chordata > Actinopteri > Pleuronectiformes > Psettodidae > Psettodes > Psettodes erumei. Next base: position 230,244 of record JAFBJZ010000107.1, read on the forward strand.
CACGGAACCGAGCCGTCGTTCGTCACACCTTTTGATGGATGTTCCGGGTTTTGCACATCGGAAGACGAGGAACTGAAGCCGGCGGCATAAGCTGGGTTGGCTACGTCACGGCTAAGAGTCCGTTCACTGTGCTAATGAGTGCTAACACGAACAAGCAACGGGCTAACGAGCTACCGTACACACGTGGAGCCAACACACACACACACACACACACACACACACACACACACACACACACACACACACACACACACACACACACACACACACACACACACACACACACACACACACACACACACACACACAGGCGGACAACTGCACGACAAACTTCCGGGTGAAATATACGGCCGGCATCGCTCTTCCTCCAGCACCGCTTTAAGCGCTTCACAATGAAACTGCATATTTATAACTATTCATCTGCATCTTAAGAAAAAAGTCATTTATCACACTGTGCCATTTTACTCTTGCCGTCAGAGTAATCTATGCTGTCAGATTAACGGCTGCGGCACCAATGAACGGAGAGAGAGGTTAAATACATGTCTCGTTCCACCACTGTGATAAATCTATCATTTGAACATCTCCCATCCCCGTGGGTGTTAATGAAGGCTTCAACGTCACAATACATTTAAAAATCTATCACCTGCTGAAGAACTAAGAATCTGTCTTTGTCCTTAATGTTGTTCCTTCTCAATTTGCTAATATCATGTGGTCTCTTTACAGAACTTCGGAGTCCTCTACAGTGTTGTCCGTAGAATCACCCAACCCAAGGTGAAGGCCCACTAAGCTGACACGACACCTTTTTCTTTTTCGGGACCCCACCCAACCCGCCCTACAAAAAAAAAAAAACTAACAAAACTCTAGCCAGTAAGAACTACAGAACCTGGGCCAAGCTGCTGTTCTCACAACGGTTGTCACACCAGCAGAACTGCTTCCGTTTCCTTCATCTTGATCCACAAATTATGATGTCAGATCCTGTCCTGCTGCCAACTTTAATCCATTTGGTCTCACAGACAAGAATAATCAGGAATCATTCAACCTCTCCACAGCTGTCTTGACTTTCTCTTCCGATAACCCCTCACATTGGGGATATTTCATTATATGACGCTTGTGAATGATTTTAAACCGTTTTGTCTGCACCTCAGACATCGAGCTAAGATGAAGTGAGAACTTGTGACGTTGCTGTACCACTGATCAATCTTCATTCCTTTCCTTAGTATAACGTACGAGTGATCAATCAAACAGCCAAAATGACTTCACGTGCTTCCTCTGGCAGCTAGAGGGAGAAACTGACCACACAGAGTTTAGCCCAGAATTTATTTTGTCGAAAGGTGTGTTCGCCACCCTCATTGTTCAAGGTCAAGAATGCCGTCTTTATACAACACTCTCTACTCACAAACAGTTACTGTTCGCACTATAATATGATAGAATATGATAATATGAAGCTTTAGCAGTCTGAATTTAAAGTGTAAGTGGAAATCCTCTCCTTGTGTGACAGCCCCTCCCCCAAAACTCAAGGATAGACAGTCAATGAAAATAGAGAATTTCATATTAAAAAGGCAGTTATATTAGAAGATACTCCCCGCCACATTATAACTTTACAAAGGACTACATCATTTGTCTTCCGCATCATTAGGGTTGCACTTAACTATTTTCATTATTGATTAATCTGTTGATTAGCTTTTTGACTTAAATAATAATGCAAAAATGCCCTTCGCACAAGTCTTCAAATAGCTTTTCTAAGAGAACAGCTTAAAAGACAAAGATATTGATCAATTACAACTAATTACATTACAAACAAATTCTCACATTAAAAAAGCTGTTATCAGCAAGTTTGTGCTTTTTAAGCGACTTGAATAATTAATCGATGATCAAAACCATGTGGTCCACTTAACTCGTCCTATACAAGCTCTGACAAAAATAACTCCTGAGACACAAATAGCGTTTACAGACACGTGAAGTCAGGTTTGTACAATCCTGATGGTAGTGAATTTATTAAAAGAAACTCCTTGCCAAGTGACTATTGTGCGTATGAAACTCCCCCTTTAATATATGTACTTCTAGAAATGTGAGCAGATTCCACCTTAAGATATTTTTCCCCAGGTTTGTTTCTCTCTTTGTTGTCTGTGTGACTCGACGTGTCTTATTTCCATTGCTAAAGTTTTTTTGGTGAATGTGCATTTTTGCTGACTGTGGCAAAAAAAAAAAAAAAAAAAACGTGAATCAGAATTTTGGTAGAATTGTGGTCAAGACAACACTGCAGTTTTTCAACATTAGATGTCTTAAAAATGGCCAATAACACAAAGGGTGTTGGATTAGAATTAAAATTAAAATCTTAAAACACATCCAGAGTATTGGTTAAGTGAGAAGCTGGCGTTCAATTCAACAGTACTGCAGTGATTCCTTGATCTCCTTTCTGTCCTGGTCTTGTTGTATGCATGACCTGTACCCCACCTGTTGCCGCGGTAACAGTGACAGACTCTTTATTCACCAACATGAGGGAAATAACGTGCGGTACATATGAATAATTAATTTATTGAAACAGTTTTCATTTGTGCACTGAAAAGAATTCTCTGGTCTGAACTGTTTCACCTCATCCACAACACTTGATCTTTGCAATGAAAATGATATCAGTTGTGATTAAAAAAAAAAAACGATGAAAAGAAATGGCAAAGAACGCGTCTCTTGTTTACTGACATGTTTTATTTTATGGGGGGGTGAAACGAGAAACATTGGCTGAATGGTATTACAACTGTATTATAAAAGAGCAAGTCTTCGTCAAGTGGTCAGATTTTAGAAAGATCAAATTCTAAAACAGTTTGAAAACAAAGAAAACGAGGGCAATTTGTGCAGCTTGCAGTTTGTTTCAGTGGTCCAAAATATCTGCATCATTAAAATACAATTTTAATTACGAGATTTGGTTCATGATTCGATCCAGAAAGTCATAAAAATTCCCAAATTTTTCCCTTCCCTTTTGATCTACCAATGAACAATAAAAATAATACTAATAAATTACAGTGCAATTTATAAGAAACACCTGCGGTCTGCTAGCTCCCCCCTTCACTCCTTACCAGCTCCCACAAACACTTTGCCTCAGGATTTGGGTGAACACTTTTGGCACAATCAACGCGTTCATGGAAATCCTTTGATTTGAGTCATAACGGCGTGAGGCCCGTGAGTTCAGACAGACAACTCGCGTTGCATTCGGTACAGAAAGCTGCGGCTTTTGCAGAAAGGTGGTCCCGTCAAGTTAAAACTATGTCATCGTCTCTTTTTTTTACCGCCACTCCCTGATTTTCTCTGCGCCTCTCTGAGCTTACTGGATGCTGACGAGGTCCAAGCCTGGACACCAAATATCGACTCTGAATCAGTTCCAGATGAGACGTCTGAATGAACTGAGCTTCGCGGGCAACACGCTTCCAACGACTGAAACCGAGGATGACCCTGAACTTTGAGCCAATGCTGTATCGAACCTTTAAATAAGAATCTGCCAAATCCATTCAAAAAGAAACCTTAGCCGACAAACTCTCAAACACCTTCCTTCACTTTTGGATAGTTGTTCTCAGTTATGGTTAGTAGTTAGGGGTGGGCAATACGGGGGGGGGGTCCTCTTTACGTCATACGTAATTTCATGTATTTATATACATGGCAATAGCATCAATTTTGAATTGCATCACCTGGAGGAAAATAATTTAACGTGAAATACAAGATTAATTTGCATACACGCTGCCAGTGCTGAGGTTACTGGAGAAACATTTTAGTCTGTGTCATTAGTGACAAATGTCTCTGACAGACTCTGCGCTTACAACGTGTGGTCATTCAAAGTTTCACTGACTCTTACAGCAGAAGTCGACTTGAGAATTTTGCTAATGGATAAACCAATGAAACATGATTGTCTCTTTTTTGGTAATCCAGCAAAGTTAATAAATACAAAGTACTCAGATTGAACAAAAATAATCATTAATCAAAAATCTTTTTGCCATAAAACAGTTTCTGATTCAAAATACTGTTCACTAAAACTGAAAACACTGAAGAGATGTCAAAATTACAGTTTGAATTACAGCATGATTTTAAGCGTCTAGCAAAATCCCAAATTTATAATATATATGCGTCATATAAATATAATATCGATCATATCGCCCACCCCTAGTATTAGTCACTCATTCACACGTCACATCACAGCACTGTTTGCAGTATGACACAGTGGGGGAGAAGCAGTAGTGGGCGATCTTCCCAAAAAACAAAACAAAAATCATATCACGATCTTTTTAAACACACGATGATGTTCCACGATCTTTCTTCCAAAGTTTGACATGCACTGTTGAGAATACGTCGGTCAGGGACTTATCTCTTCATACTATTTAAATATTGCATTAAAGACACTGGCAGATTGTGCGTCTGAAGTGTCCATCTGTGTCGTAAACATTTTACGACCAGCTCGAAACGGCACCACATCCTCGGCAAGATAGAACGTGACCCCCTCAGTCAACTCTTTCCATCCGCTTCTGCATTTAATGTTTGTTTTTTTTCAACCGTTCTAATGCTCAGTGATAACTGTTTGTTTCGGGACCTCCTGAGACACGGATGAGCGGGGATGACGTGAGTGAAACGCTTTCGGGCATGTTCCTTCATCACATGCGTCAAAAAAAAAGGTGATTGGACAGGAGAGTAGCTTCAGAAGTGCCGACCGTTGCTCGACAAAGTTCACAGACAACTTTGCTTCGATAAATTATCTGCAGAGCAGAACCACTCCACTGACAGAGGCCCTTTTTTGGCACCAGCTCCTCACCTGAACTGTATTTCAAATAGGTCGCGCGTGAAGGACATAATTTGCTCAATCAGCGCAGCCATCTAGTAGCCAATCATTCTGCTGGTTCGTGAACGCAGCACAAATTCAAGTCATTTAGACGGACCGAGAATAAATGTCGTAAGATCTCATGATCGCTACGATTTCAAATGGTCAGATCGCCCACCCCCAGGTGGAGAAACTGAAGGTGCGCCTAATGCACACAGTACCATACCAAAGTTATGGGGCATCAGTCACACCTAAGTCCAACTCACAGGTGTTCACTCACCTTTCATCATAAACAACAAGAAAAAAAACAATCTGCAAACTATGAATACTCCAGTCTCACAGTTGGGCGGGCAGGACCTCGGAGGTTACTTCCCGCCAGAACGCTGTGAATGTCTGATATATTACACACAGCAACATGTGCGATAAACCATGTTACTTACAGTACAGACGTGTAATGACTATGGTAAAATGAGATTAGAAAGGAAGCGATCTGGAACTAACTCCAGATGCTTGTATCGTAGGTGAACACGTGACTCTCCCTGGTCCCTGGAAATATCTGATCTGAGCGGACTATCACCGACTCATACACAAAAAAAAAACAAGTGGAATACAAACAGTGCTCTCAGAGGAAAAAAACAAAAATACAGCAGCAATTCCAAAACAAATCAACAATTACAACCTGAACTACAGCAACGATAGTGATAGCTGGATGTAAAAAGCAAAAGTTAGTTTCAGCTCCCCCCAAGCCGCCGACGTGGGGGGGGTGGGGTGGAAGACCAACCGGTACAACTAAAAAAACAAAGAGCGGACGCTCCTACGGACAGACGGCACCTGCGGCCTGCTCCAGCAGCACAAGCATGCTGTTCATCCAAACAAGAGCTTGAATTTGATCGAGAAGGTGGGGAAGAACATAAACGCCCCTTGGTTTCTACAGGTGCAGCAGTCGTCTCCACTGAACACACACACACACACACACAGGTGGGAGGCAGCGGGATCCAGGGGGAAAACTCGTAAAGTGAAGCGGTTCCCTTTGTCTGGCGTTTGATTTAATGTGTTCAAATTACAGGTGAGAAAACAAATCTCAAGGGCTCGTCATTTCTGATCTCATGATGTGCTTGAACGCAACACATGAAGGTTTCTCGCCTCTTTCTTGTGTGTGTTCAGTGGTCACTGCTGCTTCAAAAAAAAAAAAAGGTTTACTTTGAGGATGAATTTCACATTTATAAAGACATTTGATGTTTTGTAAGACAATTTCATAGCATATTTCCAAAATCATTCCGATGCCATGCATTCCTGAATACCATAATGTGTGCATACATGTGTTTTTTTTTTGTTTTGTTTTTTTTTTTTAATCATACTGATTTTAATCTAAGTTCTGGGCTATTGTTCTGGTTATTCCGCAAACCTGACAGCCGCCACCACCCACGAACTGGTTGTAAATGTAATTCAAATCCACATTGTTCAAAACAAATCAAATCATGGAGGATGACACCAAAAACCCAGTCAATCAATTCTTGCTATTTGCTGTCATTAAACCAGCGAAATCAGCTTGTATGCCTTCATGTCAGCGCAGCGACAGATGCTTGGCAACACACACACACACACTGGGGGACAGACACACACAAAAAAAGACAAAGCCGAGAGGAGGGAAAGCGTCTTTTCCGTACAGGAATGCCGAGCGAATATTCCCAATGCCTGTTGATCATCTGTACAAGAGTCAAACCGAGAGGTGAAATGTTGCGAGCTCAAAAGACTCGGCTACACCCACCCTCCCACATACACACACACACACACACAAACACACACACACCAGAGTGGCTTCTCCGTTCACAATAGTGGACGCGTGGGGCCGGAGCTGTGCGGTCGCCACGCACCGCTGACTTGTGCAATGATATGAAAATCAATACATGTGGTGAAACAGCACCAGACCATGCTGGACAAGCGATCAGTGCAGACATTCAAACGAGTGCTCAGAAAAATGTAATGTTTCCCACTGATTCAATTGGGTATTGTTTTTTTTAGCCTCTTCTTAAAAGGGGGGGCAATATACTTTACTAACGGCAAACACAGCTCAGCCCTGTAGATTCAGTATATTGCTTGTTTACCGGGCCACTGAAGGTAATCACGGGTGTAAATGTCTACAGGCCTAAACCTTTTGCTCGTCTGGGTGCCGTGGCGATGTTTTCCGGGTGATGATGGTAATGAATACGACACCCTGTGCTACTGTACGGGACAATCACAGTCCGACTCTCAGTCAAGCTGGTTTTGTTTCTACTGAATCTATCGAATGTAAAGTTAGCAACGGTAAGACAGAAAAGAAAAGGAAAAAAAAACAAAAAAAACTGAAATAACATTCACAGTGCTCTAATAAAAACAAGACTGAAACCAAAACGACAGTCGTGAAATGAAATGCTCTAAAACAAATAAAAAGGGTTAAAAAACAAAAAAACAAACAAAAAAAAACTCGTCGCCCTCTAACTCGCTACTTTTCCTTCCTTTTCCTTTCCTGACGCTCTTCCCTTCGGGGGCCACGCATGGAGCGTGGAACCATCCCGGGAGGGCGCCTTGTCTCGCTTGTACTTGTAGCCTGGTGCCAGGTGGTGGCGACAGAGAGCCCGTTATAAATGCTTCTCCTTGGTGACCCCGTTCTGCACATGCTTCCTGCACACACAGAGAGAGAGAGACACAGAAGAGAGTGAGGGGACGAGGAGGAGAGAATAAGCTTCTCAGGTGAGGTGATCGGCAGATGTGAGGCATTAGCGGGCAGAGAGGATATCAGCGGTGTTCAAGGCCAGGCCGATAAGGAGCGCCGCATAATCACATCTCCATATGGTCTCAGGCTCTTTGAACCCATCTGTCTATGAGTGCCGCTTGTTACGCAAGCTCAGTGGCAGATCCGGGCCCTCCCGAATCTACGCCCGCCCCCAGGAAGGGGAGAGAGAGCCGGCAGGGGTCGACTCTTCACATGCCCGACGCATCAAATGTGCGCTTCTTTATTTGCACCGCAACGGGACGGCTCGGACCGTCTTCAGGTTCCTCTTTCTGTGACTGTCCTGAACTCGCGGGAGAGACTGGAGGATGAAGTCGTCAGCAGTTTCAGGGTCGTCGGAGACGCGGTGGTCAAAGGCTGCTATGATAATCGACAGCAGATGATAGGGGGACACAAGGCTAAAGGCAACGCAGATAAAGGCAGATGGGTCCATAACGTCAGATAAAAGGGGCGCAAAACAGATATCCTTGGGTTTTAGCCAAGCTAGCATTTTCTTGTTTACAGCCCATCACTCAAGACGTGTTGAAACGTGTCATGTACACGTTACGTTTCGCAATGCAGGGGCTTCTTCGGCAGCACAAAGAAAATTGCAGTGATCCATAATTTGCTTCGGCCCATTGAATGTTCCGATGCAAATATTACACTATTTGTAATCATACTACTGAACGCATCATCATCAGACAGAAAAAAGAAGCGCCTCGGGCTGTTTCTGTACTGTAGTCATCAAGGATTTGTTGAAGAGCCTCTTAATTTTGTGAGTTCACTTAAGTCCAAAATTCGGACTATAAATAAGAATTGAAATAATACCATTAGTACGACGCAGTGAGCTTAACACGACTGGGGGAAAAAAGAAAGGCAGCAGTCCTCCTCTTTACAGTAGCATATGTCTACAGGCAGAAGACCTCTCTTAGAACTAATAATTTAGTGATGTGGAAACTCCACAAATAGCACCTTAAAAACCGGCAGGTTTGGTTTCCTGCCAAACTGCCTGCTGCTAAAAACAATCCTGCCGCTTAGAGCGAGAACCTGCCAACAGTTGGCCAGTGGCGTTTTGTTTTTTGTTTTTTTCTACCCCGAGCCGCGCTCTCTGTCAGATGAAACAAACGACGGCGTCCCGGCGTGCCGCTCACCCCTGGGCAGAGTTGTGATGTCCCGCATCAGCGTCGTCGTTTGCTGCCCGAGCGCCTTTGTGCAGGCCCGCCCGCCGCCCTGCTGCCGTCCTCGTCCTCGTACTCCCTGACGTCATTCACCTCCTTCAACTTTAGCACCTTCACCACGAAAACAACAATGAACTTTAAAAAAAAGAGAGAGAGAGAGAGAGGGGAGATATGTCATTGTTATGGTAGTTTCAGAAAAACAAAACAAAAAAATGGTATCCTCTAAGTTATACCTACAAAATCCTAAAACCAGTATTTATTGATTGGATTTTCTGAATCTGTGCATCTGTGTGCGTCCTCACCAAGAACCAGTAGATGTTCATGAGCAGCAGGGCGAGGAGAAGAGCGTTGAAAAAGAAGTAGAAGGGGATGTTGGGCACAGACTGGAGGCTGGACACGCACGTGGCATAGAGCACTTTGAGAGGGAACCAGTAGAGGCGGAACCAGAACCTGGCAGAAACAGAAATAGGTGTTTCAAGGGGGGGGAATAAGAGGCGGACGGGAAAACGACCAGAAGAGAGGCAGAAAAATTAGACCAAACGTGTGTGCGCGCGCTGAGCCTCACCAAGTGATGCTGAAGCTGACGGAGCCCATGTTGGACAGGATGTCGTTGATCACGTAATAGCCTCCGCCTCTGGACTTCAGGTAGACGTTGAGCTTGGTGAACTCCAGCTGGATGTCGTTGATGTCGTGGAGGAACAACACCAGGATCCCTACGTTGTGGTATCTGAGGGGGGCAGCACAGGGCAGCATGCGTTAAAACCTCAACAGCGAAGCTGCGAGTGTAAACAGGACACGTGTTCGACGCGGTCAGCGAAAGACAGAAAAAGTCAAACAATCCCGGCTGTTCGGTTGTTGTGCTTTTTGTTTTTTGTTTTTAATTTAATTACTGGCAAAGAAACCGCTGAAGCATTTCTGATTCTGCTTTATCAGTTCACTCCTGTTTCGGTTTTTGCTGAGCTGTGACAAATGTGGCTCTTATCTCCTGTATTCTGGGAAAATCCCTCTATTTGCCGGCAGAAAGCCCGTACGCCGCCGCCGACACGGCCATGCGTTATATCGGCCTTTCGGTGCTATCGCTCGGGCGCTCCGGCCAGAAAAATAAAAACCAGCCAACCGGGTGCGTTCCCATTCCGCACTTTCTCTCGTGCAGTGACGCATAGGAAGCGAGATTTCAGGCTGCCGGGTGCTGAGGGCATATTAGTGGACGACAATGACCGGAATTTAATTTGTCGCCCGCATCACTTTTAGTGTTCATCTAAAACCCAATAAAAAGCGCGCACTTCGTGATTTAACGGGCACAGGGCGGAACAAAACTACATACCTGAAGGCGTAGGAGAAGCTAATGAGCGCCAGCGTGATGATGTGGTGCACCACCATGACAGCAGAGTCCTTCCTCCACGCATCCATGTAGACCGTGGCGTAGATGGAGTGGCCGTAGAAGCTGCCCTGGATCAGGTAGGCGATGGCGATATCTGTAGGCACTGACATACCACTTTTCCAGTCTGGAGAAAGAGGGAGGAGACGTGGGGAGCGGTGAGGGGACGGATACAGAACGCTGAGGACCTTCACCAGGAGAGACCCCTGACTGCGATTCCTTACTTTACTCCTTACTCCTTTTGCAGCGAGATTCAAAAATCGGAGAAACAGCAAAAGGTAAGAGTACACGGCTCAGCAAAATTTCCAATTGCGAATGATGGTGGAGGCTGGAGAACAAAAAGACGTCATTTTTTTCCTTCTCCTTAATGGTAATGAGAATTTGTGAGGTGAGGAAATCTGCATGACATTAATTCAATTTTTAAAAAAACACTTTCCCAATGAAAGGAATAAATAATGAATTATTTCATTTATGTCATGTGTTTTAATAAGACCCGGTTAAAATATTCCATTTTACAACTCGCGTGTCTCCCGCTTTAGCACATGGACCCTTAGTTTTGTCCACTGCGATGGCGTATTCACCCGCTGCAGACGCCGACTGTGCACGTAAATGTATTTCGACACGCGTGCGCTCATTTGGACACATACGGTATCCTCCAGCTACTGAACTACACACACTGACCGGATGCCAGATGTGAGGGGTCGGCCATGGTGTGGTTAGCCCGGGTAGAGGAATGCGGGGATCAGGTTAACGCCTGAGAGAACCGGAGAGGGGTTGTAAAGCGCCGCAGGGGCGACGCGGGCCGAACGTGCGCGAGGGCCGCGGGGGCCAGCTCATTCCTGTCGGACGCCTATCGGATGTTGGACGGAAACTTTCTCCTCCGATGTTTTGAGGAAAGCTCGTCTCTGGTGGGATGGGGTTACGTGCGGGCCGCGTGTAATGTTTATTGATCGGGCCTTCCGTCATTAAACATTGAGAAGATGGCTGCTGGATGGATCACAACAGAGGAGCGGCCAAGGGGAGGCATGGGAACTGGAGTCCCCCCCCCCGTCTTCAGGACACTAACGCTCTAACCCTCTGCACCAAAATGTGACTTTTATTTCTATTCATTTTCCAATTTCTGACGGCTATTAGAGATGACGCGGCCAATTAAAAACGGCGAACCGGCCGCTGTCGGCCAGCCTTTTTGCGAGCTCCGCTATTAACACGTGTGTCCTCCATTAGAGACGCAGCGGCGGCCAATCGCGGCTGCGCAGATCGTTTCTGTCGATGTTGGGGCAGAACGCTTGGGTCATCAGATGATGCCTGTGCCTTTCTATGACCGTAAAAAGAACTCTCTGCTCTTAATGCTGGACTAAACCTAGCGGACAAAAAGTTTTGGTCGGGTTTTCCCCCATCGCTAACCAATAGTGATCATAGTATAACGTAATAAAACATTCTGAGCACGATCAAGTCGAGGCTCAGGATGCTCGTCGCACCAGGCCGCGCGTCCCGTGCGCGCCGCTATGAATATCTTGTGTATTTGAATACTCGGAGCGGTGCTTTTCTCTGTCGGGCGTGCCGCCTGCCGTTTCATCACATTTAAATGACTTCAGGTCACTCATCTTCCCTCAGAGGTTCGGTAAGAAACTTGCATCGGCAGCTAACTTACTGTAGAACACGGAGGGCGGGTCGTGGAAGAAGGAGTAGGTGCTGAAGAAGAGCAGGTAGCTGCTGTAGGACCACGACATGGTGTAGAAGACCAGCTTCCACGCGCTCTCCGGCATCTTGGCAGCATCTTTGGGCAGCAGCCTGCAATGCTGTGCTAAAGGCTGCAGCGACAGGGCAGAGAGAGAGAGAGAGAGAGAGAGAGAGAGAGAGAGAGAGAGGAAGAGGAGTCAGAGTCTTCAGGTCGCTGTTGCGTGTCGACGGTGCTGTAAGTTCAACACGAGGCCCTCAGCTCAACACGTGAGGGAGGGAGACGCTTCACTGCACATTCTGCTCACGGTCTGTTAATGCACTTTTGTGGCCTGTGAGCTTTGCTGTCAAAGTTAAGAAAAAAAAAACCAAACAATTTAATGGCTTTTTCCACACACCAGTCGTGTAAAAACGGAGTCGAGCGGGGACAGAGAGAGAGAGGACTTTGGTGAGGCTTGGGCTGGATGGACATCAGGCATTTTTAAATTTTTTTTTTTTTTTTACACCGCTTCGATTCCCGGCACATTTTTCTGAACACCCTGATAAACACAGGTGGCAGAAAAACAAACGGGCCTAAAACGGGACGACACCGTTCATTCCATCTGTGTGTAAACATACAAAAAAAAAAGAAAAAATGCAGAGGATTCTCAAGACCCAGAGGAAGCTAAAACAAGACAAAAACACCCCAGGAAAAATATGACGTACACGCAGCGACACGGTGAAACTGCTCCCAATTTTGGGCTGTTGCTTTGGTTGGTGGAAAAAAAAAAAAAAAACAACAATCCTCGACGCTTGGATAACGCCACGAAAAAACTTCAAGTGATTGTGTATTCATTGTTTATGGCAGTTTTATTAGATGGCCCCAGCGTTTGGCCTGTCGCCGGGGTGTCCTTTAAAACGCACACGTGCTCTAAGTGTTTAGTTCGCAAAGCACAACGCGCGTGTCAAAGTCTGCACGTGGTTTGCTGCGCAGGCAGAGATGCAGGAAGTCGGAGAGAGGCCTGCTGATGCGGCCCCGATAACGACCCCACCCAGCGACTCGCTGTGGGGCTGTTATCTTCCTCCTTCCCCTCCCCGCTCTCCGGGGGCCTCCTCAGTCCTCGGTCATTATCGCTCGAGAAAAGAAAAAAAAAAAAAAAAAAAAACTAACAATGACGGAAATGCATCGGACGCGACGTGGCGATCGCGTGAGGGAAACGCTCGCGGCGAAGACGGGACGAGCGGGCAGACAGGTGATAGGTGCATCGGCCGCGCAGCAAGACAGACGAGCGCGCTGTGTTTTTATCGCTGTGCCAAGACAGGAAACCAAACCCAGCTCGCCTCGCCATCAACAATATCCCGCACGCACACACACACACACACACACACACTCCTCTTTTCGAAAGCAATGAAATGGTGTAACTGGAGGCGGGAAAGTGAAAGTCGCCCGTGTCAGTGATACAGTACATCTCAATCAGTCGCTACCGAGCAGCCGGCCCACAGGACGCGATCCGACACGGCTCGGTGACCGATGAAATGACAAATTAATGGCTAAAAGTACATCACGTAATCTTAGGCGGCGGTCGCCTCCGCCGGGACAGTTTGGTACTTTTTCTGTCCGTTTGTTGTTTTTTGGGTTTTTTTTAAAAAATTGCTGCGACCCAGTAATCTGTCCCCCCTTCTATCCGTCGCTTGCGACCTCGCCTCTCCCGTTCCGCGTCCGTTTTCTGAATTCGAACCCCCCCCCCCTCCCCGCGCGTCAGAAACGCGAGGGGGCAGGAAGCTGAGGGCAGCGCTGATGCCAGATAAAAGAGCGACGGCGGAGCGCTCCGAGGGCCTCGGCCCGAGAGGGCGTTGGGGGAACCGAGGCGGCGGCGTGCGGGGGGGGGGCGGCACGTGACCCCCGCCGGGGGGGCCTGCTGGCTGGCTGAGACTGCAGGCGACACGTGTTGCGCATTGAGTAAGCCGTGACCGGAGCGCAGGACACTCGGCACATTGTTCCCACTCTCTCAGTACATCTGTATCAGGCCCCCCTTTATTTCTTTCTCTTTCCAGCTCTCTCTCTCCGACCTCGTGTCTACCCCTTGCCTGCGACGTTTATTTATAGAAGCCAGCTGTCAGCACACAGCATACCCCCCCCCCCCGGACACGCTCCGAGCCTACGCGCGCTCATGGTTACAGGTTGCAGCAAACACCAAACAGGCCTCTGCGGCTCACATCCTACTCGTCACGGGCGCCGTCTCGCCGCTGTGACATCTCCACCTCCGCCCCCATCAGAGCAGAGTAGCGCCGCCAGGCGGCGTGCGAACGGCCGACAGTTTGGTAACGCCGCGTTTCGTTCTTTTGTCTTCTTGGCTGGCCGAGCGTCTGAAATGAGTCTGCTTGGCGTTTTCACTTGAAACGCGATTCGTCGGCTAACTCGCGCAGACGTCACCAGACCTGGACAAACTCGCAGCTGTCAGCGTGTGACGTTGGCCATGCTGGCTTTCGCTATTAACGTCGCTCTCTTTGTACAGCAGTACACAGGATGGAAAGAAAAAAAACAAAAAAACGGGTTAACAGGTTACAGGTTAACGGGTGTGCGCGCTTCCTTGTGCTCATTCCCCTCCTCGGCCGCATGAAGCCAAACGCAGGTTCGTACCGACTCGCACGGTCGTCGGCATAAACAGCGTTATTACGGCCGACTCCGTGTTCCCTGGTACTCGAGATAACCGTCTTTGTGGTAACTTTCACAGTTGTGTAATCCTTCCTTCCTTCCAGCGCTACGAGCAGCCGCGCAGCGCTTCAGCTTTCGAACTCACCAATCCGTCACGCTTTCTGGAGAGTCCATATACGACCTCAGTTCTGATCGGGCTGCACCCGACCAGCTGAGCAAGAACCACAGTGGCGCTTTTTGAGGAAGAAATGGGAGTGATGTCACCTGGCACCGAGGGGAGCAGCTTTGTTTTTCCGGCTGAGTTGCTCGAGGTGTTTGTTGGAGAAATGTGATGTTTTTTCCCCCTTCCTCGCTCTGGACAGAGTTGGTCTCTCTTTATTCCGGGGCCCACGGCAGGAACAAACTCCTTTCTTCGAATGCAGATTGCGGGGTTACATAACAGCCCGGGCCAACGGTTCCATTCTCGTGCCTGTGTGCCATCCGGCCCACTATCTCTCTGGGTCCTATCCGCCCGCTCCATCCATCTACCCTTTAGTTTTCTATGCCAGCATTACAGAGTGGGGGTATAGTGGGTCAAGGACACTGAGATAATCCACTCGTCCTCTTGGATAAATGACAGGGCCTTGAATTACACTCAGTTGAGACCTACAACCATTCGGGCCAACCCCCCCCCCCACCCCTCCTTCTCTGACAGACAGACGCTGGCTGAACACGTTCTTCGGCCTCGGCCATCACGAGCTTTCATTTCGCCGTCCACAGCTTCCTCTTTCTCCCTGCTCGGGTGAGAGAGGCGGCCTTAAGGAAGCAAAAAAAAAAAAAAAAAGAGGCAAAAAAGGGAAACGGGGGAGAAGGCGCAAAGAAATTACAGATGCAGAGGGCGCATGAGAGCAGGCTCGACGACAAATAAGCGGTTCCCTAGGCAACCCTGCGGGGATGCTGGCAAAGCCCTGCGGTGTGGCTAAAAACTCCACCTCCTCCGTCCATCCTGCTCCTCGCTTTCCCTGCTGATCTGCAGCTGCAGCAACATTGTTCTCCCTTTCAACGTGGAGCAGCAGCAGAGAAACTGTAGCGGAAGTGAAGACGCATCAGGAAGTGCCAGAGTGTGGGAGGGCGCTTCAACCAGCCGGGGACTTTTATAGCACATCATATCCCGCTACGTTCCTCCTGGGGCGGTGAAAAAGAGGACATTGGTTGTTTTTTTTCCATCCTTGCTTAAGTCCTCCAGCTCACCGCTGATGAGTAACGGCGGCTTTTTCTGTCGTGACCCCCGCGCATTCCGAATCCCGCCCGGGTCCAGGGCGACGGCAGACAGCTGCGATGCACGGCGGGGCGGTGAGTCAGCCGTTCGCTTTGCGTGTCACTCAGCGAAGAGAAGCGGACGGAGGTCCCGTCAGGGCCCGCAGTCAGTCAGCCAGCCGGCCTCGGTGGAGAAGCGCTAATTCACTCCCCGATGCGACGCCGTCGACGGGGAAGGGACGAAGAAAGCGTCCCAGGTGCTCCTGACGCGCGCCAGCCGGAAACCCGCGTTTCATTTAAATACACTCGGCATGGCCGCCCAAGTGTATAAGCAAGAAACAAGCACTCATAGGCGCCCTTTCAACTTTTCACTGCAGATAACAGCCGCAGATGTTGTCATGAGGTTTTAAGTTTGTATGTTTTCACCACAGGAAATTTGTGTTTTTATCATCACGTCGTGTCGTCGCTAATGTGTGCGCGTACGAGAGGAAAATCCCTGCAATCCCCATATTTACGCCCTTGCAGCGCTGAGTTTTTTTGCCCCGACTCAAGCCCTCTGAAGGCAACCTAACGTTGTTTTCATTTGACGTGGTTACATTTAATGTGCCCCGCGGTCAGTGTGTCATTCTCAGCTCGGCGAATGAGAGGCGAAACGCAGCCAAGAGAAACTGTGGGGGAGAAAAGAAAAAGAAAGAAATAGCCGAGTCATATGAACCCTGAGGGAAAACCGAGCTTTCCTGACAATCACGGGACATGATGATGGATTTATAAAGTAATGAAGAAAACCTCCTGTGTGATCAAACGGCACATGATTTTTTTTTTTAAAAAAGATTCTGTCTTTCCATGTGGACATCGCTGGACTGCTGACCCCCACCCCCGCCAGGAAAACTCGCATTTCCCCAGATGGCCGGTGCAACGCTGCTGGAGCACTGATGCTGAATCGTTTGAGTAAGAGAGCAGCTTGCGGTTCTTGCCGCACGTACACGTGAAACGTTCAAATAAGAAATGGGTTTGAGCCGAGCGTGCATCAGAATCTGTTTGTGTGCGAGACGAGGAGAAAGAAGAGAGAGCAGCTGCACCCCAGCGTGGCCTGATAGTCCATCTCGGCGGACGCGTTGGACGCCGCACGTGGTCCTCAAACGAACCCGGCGAGCATCGGGGGCGAATGAGCATCACAGCAGAGGACTTTCGCTGGATCGAGCTCGCTCGCTTCCACCGCCACACTTTTCGTATTCCCTTTGTGTTCATATCGTCGTACATTAGCACAGAGGGACCAGTGCGGTTAGCGCCTGCTGTTCCCACGGCGACCCTCATCTTGCCGGTTTCTCCTCGCACAATGCTCTCCGGTGAAATGAGATACAGCTCGTTTGAGTTTCATTACCTCTTCGCTCCTTTATACTCCTCACCTGCGGCGGCAACGGTGCCACGATTTAAAAATCCTGACGGGCAACAACAGTTCTCGGCATTGGCTAATTCTGGGTAGAATCAACATCGTGACCATTTACTTGAAAAACATGTTTGTGTAACTCCACGCACACACAATAGAAATACCATACAGCAGCACAGACGCACTGTAGCAAATAAGTAGCGCGCAGCACGTTCTTAATTTGACGCAGTTGTACATTCGCCCTCAATCATCCCGCTATAAGCACGAACAACAACGAGCTTGTGATGTGCGGACACGTGTTCTCATTTTTTTGCAGTCATGTGTTTTTTTTTTTATTTCATATGATGAGTATTAAAGCGCATAATCATCACGGTGACGTCTGGGCCAGTGTACGCGTCCCTAAAATAAAAAATAAATAAATAGGAGGCAGAAGGAGACCGTCTCAGAGAAGTGATAGGATGTTCACTCCGGCTGCCCCCCCGTCCAAACCGACAGCGAGAGGACATACGGCTGTCATTCATAATGCAGATTCACGCCATCGGCAACACACAGAAGGAGAACCCACTATGTGTGTGTGTGTGTGTGTGTGTGTGTGTGCGCTCTTAGACGGGCCAATCTCCTGCATGTATGCATCAACAGACGGTGGCTCATGAGCTCACCATGATTATTAAGCTTCAAGCTGTCTGTTTACACACGCGTACGCACACACACACACGGAAAATCAAATCAGTAACGTAGCATGATTTTTTTCCCAGTGCTTTATGACTATATTACTATACACCGTAGCTTTCATTCACTTTAATAATTAAAACAATTACTACATGCTCTCACTACATGATCTCAACCTCCAAAAAGAGAAGTGCGAGCGCTTCAGAACTTCCAGATCTGACGTTTGAGACCTCCATCATCTCCACTGAATGATATTCGTCAAAGCCGACTCCCGCCGTGGCCGCAGTCGCTCGGTGAGAACGACCCTAATCCGTCTCAGCAAGTTCCCCTGCAGGTACCACTATCAACTTTTAAAGCTGGGCGGCGAGCAAAAGGAAACAAGAGGGCCGAGCGCAGAAGACAAAGAAAAAAAAAAAAAGTTATAGGAGAAAGAAAGAAAGAGCTGAGATGCGGTGAATTCTGGAAAGACGACAAAGAGGAAAGCCCCAGGCAATTACTCTGATGGCGTTTAGAAGGGGGAAAGTGCTCCTTTCCTGATTGTGAGACCATGCGGGCCGGCCAAAGACGGAGAGAGAGCGTGAGAGAGAGCGAGCGAGACGGGGGGGAGGGAGGCCGGGACAGACACCAACCTAATAGCATACCAGCAATGCCTCCGATATCCAACCAATAACCAAAGAGAAGAAGCATCCAAGTCAGGATCAACATCCTGTGGACTGCAATGAACCACAAGAGCGAGCGAGACGCACACAAACACACAACGCGCGCACACGCGGCCTAAAAGGAGGTGCGACTTCCGCCGCTCCAGCGGCCTCACGGCACATTCCCGCCGACCGTCGCAGTCCGCCCAGACGGGGCTGATTCACGCGCCCGCGTCGTGGCCGGCGGCGTGCGCGGCTGCTTCGGCCATGATTCACCAGCGTGTCCCGCCCGCTCTCCGTCACGTCCTTTGGTGTCAGTTTTGTGCTCGGGATTGCAACGGCGCCGGCCTCTCGCAGCGCCAGGCACCGCCTTCGCAGAGAAAGAGGCGTTTGCCGATGCTGCGACAGGCTCGTTCATCCGACATATTGGGGCGGGAAAAAAATGTCAAAGCAGCTCGAACAAAAAGGATCGCTATTTTCATTATCAAGTAATTGGTTATTTTCCTGTCGACTAAAATATATTTTTTAAAAAGTGTAGTTTTCTGTGAGCAACAGTACAAGGCTAAAGCTATTCAGTTTGCAGTCAAGAATGCTTTAAACGGCATTAACGGTCAGTCATCATATCAGCTGGCTGACTGATCGATTAATAGACTAATGGTTTTCGGCCCCTGCCAGGTATATGGGAAAGCGGCACACCGCCGGTTCCATCGCTGAGGAATCGGAACTGGCCAGCTTGATGCTGAGTGCGTGACGAGCTGGAAGGACCCCGCGGGCAGCCAATCCCAGGAGCGCACCAAGGCGTGACGCCCGCGTTCCACTTTCTGCAGACGTACCGGGCAGCGTTATAAGCCAAGCGCACGCAAAAAAGTGCTTTATCTGCACAGTTTGTGATACTGATGTAGATTTAAACAAATGGGGTAGACGCAATGAGACGCGCGCAACCGCATCCATCAGAGCGACGGAGGCGGCGATTTTGCGGGCCCTTGAGTGCTTTTGTATTTATGATGCGAGGCAGGCTGAAGCGCGCAGAGCCGTGGATCACGTGTCAGGCGATGGGGGAAAAGCGCCGCTCGCCAAGACGCCATTTGATGATGAATTAGACGGCTGAGTCGCGAGAGGAGAGGCGAGGGATGCGACTCGTAAACGTGCAAAACTTCCGAACAGGACAGAAGCTCGCGACCGGCGCCCAGAACTACGAGCAAGTTTCACCCGAGCGGACAGCGCTTCGCCTTGACCACGAATCCGGCATGGGGCGTCTCCCTGCGGCCCCGGCACGCGGCCGAAGGTGATCTGGGATCTGTGGTCTGTGGACCTTGTCAGACCTCGGGCTGTCACATTTGGGTGCCGCTCGGCCCTCTCCCTCTCTCTCTCTCTGCAGGGAGATAAGCTCTGCAACGAGGCTGGAGCTGGCAAGCACGCTGCTGCTCTCCTCCCTGAGTGACTGCTACAGTGTGTGTGTGTGTGTTTGTGTGTGTGTGTGTGTGTGTGTGTGTGTGTGTGTGGGGGGGGGGGCATTTATGAGAGCGGTTATAAACTGCTGCTCCTGAGTGGGTTTGACCACTGCACGCCTTGTTTGTCGACGCCGAGCCGATCTGTCAAACGACATGCCCTGCTGCGGATAGAAAAGTTAAAAGTTGACAGAAGTTGCGTGTGTGTGCGCGGGCGCAGTTGTGTTAATGATTGCCCCCTGCATGCTGAGTCAGCAGGCTTGGGCCAAGATACACAACCCCTCAGCCCTCTTCTTTCCTCACTTCCTTCCTCCCCCCCCCTCTCTCTCTTCCTTATTTGTGCGCTCAACCGCTCCGATTACCCCATCTCCCCCATTTTTTTCCTCTCTCTCTCTCACTTCACCTCAGCCCTTTCACCTCGCTGCCTTCCCACCTTTCAGGCGCTCCCGTCCCGCCGAGGCCCCGCGCTGCTGCAGCAGGAAGTGGCAGCTGCGCGCTTTTTTCGACCGACAGGACGCAAGCGTGCACGATAAGTGCAGCGCGGCCAGACAAGACGCTCCGACGAGCGCGCTTGCGCAGAGCCGGGTTGAAGTGAAAATGGGGAAGGAGCGCGGCTCGTGTGACAGTTAGCCTATGCGGCATGACATCCGGAGGAGTGATGGCCGAGAGAGTCCACAACCGCGCGGTGGCGGACTCCCCGGACTTTCGAGACAAGACGAATAAAGCGGCTCAAACGCTAAAAAAGGCCGCGCTTTGAATTTTAAAAACGTTAAGTTGGGACTTTGTGACGTCAACGCGTCGTGTTTACAGTAACCTGAACAGGCAGGCTTTGATTCATGCGCTCGAGCATCAGACCGAATGTGGAACACGGTGAAATCTCCCCACTCAACCACACAGGCGTGCGCATGGAGGTCACCCACCACCGCCCCCCACCCCGACACGCTCGCCTTACCTCATGTGCAGTAAATCACCAAAATCATGAGGCTGTTACTGGGTCAGACTGGGAGGTTACAATCATAGATCTATAAATCTGTCAGACCTACGTTTTCATCCTCTGCTGCCAGCAGCACTTTCTTCCCATCAGGTTGACGTATCGGAGCTGCATCGATTCGATTTGCTTTACGGAAGACCTGAGATCAGATCAGCGTTCAGGTTTAGGTTGAGACTTAGTTAAACCTGCTTTCTGAGCAGAACAGCAGCTCCAGCGCGCGCAGTGACGCACGGAGTCGAAACACGCAGGTATCACTTCCAGTGCTCCCACAATGGGAATGCGTACAGTGGAAAACGCATACCAGAGGAAGTGGAGGCTTTAAGTGGGTCAACTTTCATTCTTCAAAACGTGACTGCGACTCCTGTAAGTAACAAAACAGGAAGCTAATTATTTCTATCCATCAGCTCTTGCGGCAGACAGATTCGACATTGCGCCGGCAACTCGTGCGAGCAGAGCTTGATTTCAGACGGGAAACGAATTTTTTAAAAAAAGAACCAAAGATGACGATGTGACAACCACTTTTCCACACGCAGACGTTCTTTTTCAGCGGACCCTTCTTTGAAGTCCTCAAACGGCGTTTTCTTTTATAGCGCATCGGAGGAACAAACATTCATTCCTCAAATTTTAGCTCACATTTTCAGAGATCACAGCCCAATAAGATCACACGGTGCTTCCTCCACCATGATGGCTCAGCTAACGTCATCTATAAATGTCTCATCAGTCCTGAATCTATTCAGGCGTGCGTGTCGCATGATTGTCTTTGCCGTCACTTCAATGCTCATCGGAGCGATTGTCGACGACGACGCTGTGTGAACCGTGTATTCGGTCATACGCGGTATTTAATGCATTTTACTTAATGATCAACATCCTGGTCACAGGCACATTCTGTGCACAAATACGCTGGTTGTGCTGCTATTGCGATATTTACCAGTAACGCTCGTATTGCATTAGCTCCGCACGGCTGACCTAACACTGAACCCATCCTGTTCATCCCTAACGTAAGCACTGTTAAGGTGGAGTTACACATGCACTGAAGAACCAAAGGGCACGCAGCGCGATTCGCCCACATTATAAAAAAAAAAACCTCCCGTCATCCTTAACAGGATTTACAGTATCCAGGCCTCCCCTGGGGTGAGTCACCCACAAACCCAATGCAAAAGGGAGGAAACAGGCCGCATTCTTCGCATTCTCAGGCAACATCTGGCTCCACACACGAGGCCCTGAGCTGCAGGCACAGCATCATCATCATCATCATCATCATCGTAGCATCTACCACGTGGAGACGCCCCACCCTCGCCTGCGGCGACAGCTGAATAAGGAGCCGGAGGCCACATCCACGCTATCTGTGCAAAGGGGGCCCCTCCCCGGCAACACCACCACCACCACCACCAGGGTGGAGGTACTCGGCAGTTGGACGGTTGAAGGGAAAACGGGAGGCCTGGGCAGAGGGCCAATCTGTCGGAGCAAAGCCTGAGCATCTGGCCTCTGAAAGACATGTTCTGTCGCTTCCAGAGACATTGCAGTCTCTTTTAGCTCCTGAGGAACCAAAAAGAATGCCATTATATCTTTTTTTTTTTTACTTTTGTGGTAGCAACATGCATGTACATGAGATCTGATCCATATTGTGCCAAATGAGACAGAGACGGGGGAAGGGGAGGACATCTGCATCACTTTGCAATTTCACATGCATTGACCTCGCAATTAATGACTTTCCCTTCCAAAATGTCGAAATCTACGCATCTATTTTTAGATATCATATTATATGGGCCGTTAATGGATAAATGGAAAACAATAAAGCGAGGCACGCTTGGATTGTATTCAGCGCGCACATACGAGAATCATGCAAGATAAACATACACAGAAAATACATGCTGCTGCTGAAAAGTGCCAGGGGAACGGTTCGCAAATGCGCTTGTGTCAAAGTTTGGCTTCGAGAACCAATTCACACCGAAATAAAACGGGAAGACTTTATGAAAATTTCATATATTTTTTAAAGCACCTTATCAGTTCAAATATTTCCCAAACCAAACACAGATAAAAAGATGTTTACTGTCCAACGTGCACACATTTCTTCCCCTGGGAGTTCCCCCATCATCCCAGCCAGTCCTCCTCCTCCTCCTCCTCCTCCTCCTCCTCTCTCTCTCACACACACACACACACACACACACACACACACACACACACACAGAGTACATATCCAGGGTATCTGCCTTGAGCCGTATATGTTTGTTAAGGATTACACGTGTACCCTACTTTGAACCTGCCACCATCTTGAATGACCCAAAAGACCCAAATGAGGGCCTGTGGGTAACTGCGCGTCCAGCGGCTGTGGTTTCTGGCACACTGAGGCTCGAGTTAATATTTTCACACCCTTTGGCTGCGGTTGAGCCGTCTGAGTGAAGGAGCTCGCTTCCTCCTCAATCTGCAACCTACGACCGGATCCAACAGTTGTTGACGTGTGTTGAGAGTCCCCACTGTCACCTGTTTTACACCCACTGCCTCGCAGCCAGACGGCCGATCCCCCCCCCCCCCCCCCGACACCGAGCGATGCGCCTTCAGCTCCCGCGAGATGTGGGGAAGCACGGAGGCTTCTGCAGTGCCGGGGCTTCTAATTGGAGTAATGAGCTATTAAGTCCATTAATTAAGGATGCAAATAAATCACCCTGGAGGTCCCGCGGGACTCGGTGTGTGTGTGTGTGTGTGTGTGTGCGTGTGCGCGTCACCTACCTTGAACAGACTTTCTGTCAGTCCCCGTCTGACCTGCGTCCACAAAAAGGCGCAAAAAAAGAACAGGGCGATTTCGGTCCAGGTGATGTACGCGTTATCCAGGAGAGTCTGTTTGGAGAGCTCCAGACCGCAGGGGCTACAGTCTCTCCACGCGCGGAGCATGACCGTGGAGGCTCTGGAGATGAGGTCCAAGTATCCCGGCATGGGCTCCACTTCGGTCGACCCGGCGACCCCGGTGGGACCGCTCATCGTGGTGCCGCGCAGGAACAACAACAACAAAAACGGGGTGAAGGGAGGAGGAAGAGGAGGGGGGGTACTCCAACTGAGGGACAGCGCAAGTCCGGGGACCAGTGCAGTCAAGACTGTGTGACTAATCCGTCAACCAGCTTGCTAACTCACCTCGAAACGCCACAACGAGCTTATATCTAACCAGCTTAGTCTCTCCGAGAGCCTAATTCTCCGTTTTCCGAATTGAGAAACGGGCCCATTCTTCGCGTTAAGGGTAGTTTATGAATGATAGCGAGGCCCACCAGGTCTGACCAGACACACCGGTTTAGTGGCTGGATTTGATTATCATACAAACCGACTGCTAAATAGGGCTTTGGCAATTAATCCGAGCCATTAGCGCCTGTCTGGTGCTGGTTTCTTTTGATCATCATTCCGCTATAGACGCACACGGGCTCATCAGCGGCAGCGGCGCGTCCCCGGTTAGCCGCCTAGCTAAGTTAAATCAAACGCACACAATAGTGACTGGACCAGCATTGGCAGCGGCTTCCTAGCTAGCTCGCCGCTTGGATAAATTCGCCTAAAACGTGACGGGGCGCGCATACGCCGACGAACTAAAGCGGGCGGTAGAGGGTTTCTGTCTGCCTTTCCAGCGCCAAGCCCCGCCAGCACATGCGGTTGACGTGCCGCTACGCTGTAGCATACGCGCTCATCCCTGCCCCGTTACTCGCTTTATATAACGGCTCTGCGCCGCTTCACGAGCCGAGGGCGGCAGATTCTTGAACACGAGCAGTTATTCCGGCGAGAGAGACAAAAGAGAGGAGTATTATCCCGCGGAGAGGCTTCCGTCTGCGCGTCGCGTCTTCTTCTTCTCCGCCTCTTTCTCTGCCCGCGAGGCTGTGTATTGACAAGCCACGCTCCGCGTCCAACGTGAATCAACTGGTCCGCCGAAACGGGGGCAGCACACGTTTATGCGAAATGAAGAAGAAAAAAAGAAGGCGAGGGGGCGTGACGTAAGAACCGCTATCTTCATTTTGAACCCCCTGCCGAGGATTAAAAAGGATGACTTAAAGAGACAGCGCAGACTGATACCGACGACGCGCAGCAGACACACGTGTCAGAAAGTGCTAAAAAAAAAAAAACAACTCAGATTTTTAATCACCGAACTTCATATGTTTGAATTGCTGGACTTCCCCAGACACTCCAAAAACAACCGGTGCTCTGAAACTCTGAAATGATTCGTCGATTAATCAATTAATCGAGTTGAAAAGGAATTGGCAACCATTTTGTTATCATGTCATTTTCAATATCTTTTGACTGTTGGTCAGATAAAAGAATTAACGATTTGAAAATGTTCACTTCTGTTCATACTAGGAATATTTATTTTCCACTATTTTCTGACATTTCATACACTCAGTCATCAACTATTATGACCACATGAATTGACAATAAAACATAATTGCTGATTGCAGCCTTACAGTTTTCCTATGATGAATACTACCATATTTTGAGGTTTTCTATTAATTACCCGACTAATGTGAAAAACTGAAATCATTTGTTAAAACAATGAGCTCAAATTGTGAATAATTAAATTAAGCAGAACCAAACAGAGCCTAAAGCTTTTTCCTGTGGATCTGAGGCCCCTGGGCAGTTCCCCTCTTTGTGCAGCTGAAAAAAACAGCCTTGACTTAAATTCATGGCATCTGTTTGTACAGCCCTTTTGTTCATTCACAAAACCAAACTTCAAACACGTCACATGTAATAAACATTTATTATCATTTCAAAAGGAATGCTCACGTATAACAGATGTGTTGATTTCCATTAGAGAAATGCAAATTTGTGAAGAATGAATACCAAGGCAGACATGTTTCATCTGTCCGCGAAGGGAATGATGCCCTCTAGCCTGGTTTAAATAATACAGCCAAAGTTTCATTTTAGCACATTTTTTTTCTTAAACGTAACAATATCAAAATTCATATAGTATGTATGTGTAAGTATGTGTAAAAGAGAGTGTTATCCTCCTGGTGTTAAATTTAAGTCCATTGTTGAGGCATCTCAGAAGAAGCAGATGTCTTATGCTGTAGCAGTGGGAGCGTACTGCAACGCTAGTCTGTCGAACTCATTCTCCTGCAGAAAAACAGAGGGCAGAGGGAAACAGTTGAGCAGCCGGAAAAATATCTCACCATGGGAACAGCTGTGCATCGCGTGGTTTGTTTGGTCACGGTCTAACCCAGTTTGAGCATGTCTACGTACATCTGCATGCTTGTATAATTACAACACACAGTGTGAGAAAGGTTAAAGATTAATGCCCTCATTGGCTTTGCTCCAAAGTCAATTGCTGCCAGACCATCAAAAACAACCAAGCCAGGTAAAAGGAAAAAGAAAGGACAATAGAGTGAAGGTTATGAAGGCCTGTCAACAAACCCTGGCCACAGGTCAGACGTATCCCTGATGTTTACCTCGTGTATGTGTTGACCTAGGAAAACTAGTGTTTGTGTTTTTCAATAATCATTATACCCTTTCAACAGCAGTACAGCTGCACAGCAGTCATGAATGGATTGGTTAAAAGACAACATGTAGGAAAGTCTACCGCAAATTCAGCACGCTAACTAACATATTCTGGCATAAGAAAGTTACCTTGGCTAAATAGTCCTTGAGGAAAGGGTGGGCTCTGTGTGCATCTTTCAGCTGAGAGAGGTACCGGTTGGTTACCTGAGGACAGAAGTAAACAGATCGCATAAAAGTAATGAAGTGACAACAGTAACTGCCAAAAAAACCAGTTCTTAAGATTATACAAACTGTTTGTCAGGATATCTACAGCTGTGCAACAAGTCAAAGGTCATGAAGGCTTGACAACAACAAAACGAGGTGTGAAAACAAACGTTTCTGTTTTCTCGTGTGCTATTCTCACTAGTTTCAAGTGAGGCTGGTTTGGAAAAATGCTGATATTTCACTGAAAATCTGATTACAATTGCAGGGTTGTTTCGTGTCCGGTTGCAATACACTGTCAATTAAATATAATTGAACCACAACTTAAGTGCCCTATGTCAACTTCAGCCATGACCACAATGTATTTCAAATATTGCTGCTCTTCCTACAGTCGTGTTTGAAAGCGCTTGGAGCTTGACAACAAATGCACAGGGTGCAGAATCATCTCAACTAAGACAAATAAAATTTTAATTCCTATCGTTGTCAGCAAGCCATTTAACACAAGGACAACAAACTTGAACATTTCTTAGTTTAAATTTATATTTAAAAAAAAAAAAACATTCAAAAGGTAGCTGTCTTCCACCGTACCTAAGGATTAGGCTTGTTTGTAAAAACTTGTCCACATGCACATGCACTCCTGCTAATCTTGAGTGAGATGTGCTTATCAGTGGTTATCACAGTCGGACACTTTTTAATGATGGCTTTGAGTCAGTGGTCAGCATTATAGGGCATTGCTATCAAGTCCATCAAGCACGAGGGAGATAATTGAGTCTTTATCTCATGAACTCTGTGTTCCAGGCTGTATATAACTCACACATGCCGCGCTAGACCGGCAAATGTGCTTCGATGACACTTTCTATGATAGAAGACAAACGCAATCAAGAAACTGCTTGCTTGAATGCATTTGCCTGGTTTAATCAAAGCCAACACACATAAAATCGCTGAGAAGTGACTCTTGCGCTCGTGAGCGCGGACTGGACAAACATTTTTAAAGACCTCTTTGAACGAGGGCGAGTTGGTCTGTCGGAAGGCGTAAAACTGATGATTGTTAAAGCGGTGCCCTTGTTAACAGCTTTCGGGTCCAAAGTCTCACCTCGGGCGCTTTGCCCAGGTGCTGTGTCAGCACTATCAGGTTGATCAACGTCTCAGGGTGGCTGCTGTCCTAAAGAGGGAAGACAGAAACACAAAGATGACACGACAGTGAGAGACTAAAGGCCACGTTGTGCTTGAGCATGGAACTGACGCCATCGCGGCATGAACCTACGCCGTAGCCTGATGTTAACCTCCTTAGAAATGTAACTACACATTGCGGCGATGCTGAAGGCAAAAACTGCGATCGGTCTGTCTGCGCATGTCTGTCAGTGGCCGGAAGAGCACAGAAAATTCCCCATCCCCATCCTCCATCCTCCATCCTCCATCCTCCCCCTGCTGTTAAAATGCAGGCAGTCAATTTTTTTTTTTGGCAAGTTGCACATATTGTTGTTCAGGGAAGCATATCCACCAAATGGTTCATGCCTTAAGTAGTACCAGCCTTATTAGACTGACTCACTCAAAAATCTTCATAATGGATATAATGACTTCCACTTGTAACATTAAACTGTGGGTAAGTCAAGATTAGCTCGTTTTTGTCAACACATAAAGAAGTTGGCAGTGAGGAATATCATCTTAATGGTTTAACCACATTAAATAACACTTCTAACAGCAAAATCGCCCAAAGACCAGACATTTTTTGTTTTCCACAATAACCCCTGTTTAATCATTTCTGAATGTGTCCTGTAATGAGGTTCAGCCCTGCATCCATATCACCTCCGGCACAACTGAATGAATCAAATGCCAGCTTCAGAAACATGCCATTGAGGGCCTTTACTGAATAAACAGCTGTCCATGTATTAACGCCTCGGTGTGTTCAGTGTATCAGTTAAGAAGGAAATGACAAAAGACAAGGACTCGACTGGCATCTAACCTTGTCAAGAGCCTCCTGTAGCACCCCTCAGCCTCTTCCCACTTATTCTGAGCCATGTAACAGGCCGCCTGCCCGTTGAGAAGCAGCAGCGTTGATGAGTACTTGTCTGACATCTCCTGGAAAATGTAGTAAGCATCCTGCAGCTTCTCACCACCCTGGAACAACAAAACAAAACAAACAATTCTGTCTAACACTTGCCATACTTTTCAATAGACACATATTGCACCATAAATTGCTACATACTACGAAATACCTGCAAACTCTTTCAAAACGGACTGCAGCTGCAATTAATCACGCTACAACTTGGGATACTGATAGTGTGATGATTGGGGATTTCATTTAATTGGTGCACACACAAACACATTAAGCAATTCCCTCCATTATGAATGGGGGTGGGGGTAATGTGTTTATTCATAAATAAACTATAAACCTTGGTGTGTAATACAAACTAATGAATGCTTGTCTCCTCACCACAGCAATATTAACCCAGGCTGTGGCCAGCTGGGTTAGAGTAGCATCTTCATCCTGCTCCTGCATCTTCTTCAGCTCTTTCCTGTCAACGAAAAAGGAGAAGAGAGTAATGTCATTATTGTGAGAGGAACACAGCACCACAACACAGCATTCAATCAATCAGTGTATGCTATTCCCTGTGTCTCTTTATTTCCGTAGGTCCAGACTTAACCATAAATACTGTGGGTTTTAAGAGAGTTTAAAATGAAAAACACATCCTCTTTCACATGAAATTACTACCACCTGGATGTTTTCCATGAGCCATCTCATAAACAAAGCTGACCTAACACTTCTATGCAAATCACCCACTGTTTATGCACTTGAACGTACCTTGCTAGATCAACACGATCCAGACTCAGCAACACCTGAATGGTCATGGCCATGCTGGAAAAATAAACAAATGATTATTTCAGTGCGCTCGGCTTCATGCTGATGTCTCCAACACTGAGGCAATCTGGTGACCGATCAGAAAAGAAGAAAATCACCAAATTCTTTGTTATGCCAAACAATGTTTCGATGAAATGCACTTGTCTGACAGAAAAATTATTATGATGCAGTCGTAGCAGTTGTTCACCTAACCTGTGACTGATGGCAGCTAATTTAATTAAATTCAATGCAAAAAACAAGGACTAAGCAAATTCATTCTGTCATCTTTGATTCACTTCCAATGAAAGTAGGTTGTGCTTTACTGAGGCCAAAGGATTTTATTTCCTTTGTTGGAATACATTATTTAAAGACAGTTGGGTTGTGGACAAAATCTATCTGACGCCTCGTAAAGTAAAATCTTCACCCCTTCTTACCACTCCAGGCTTTCTCCTTGGTGCAGAGTCCTGAGCGCAGCGTCTGTGTTCATCTCATGGTAGTAGATGGAGGCAGCCATGAGGAGGAAGGCGGTGTTGGCGGCATCCACACTCTTAGCCATCTTCTTGTCTAGATCGGTGACAATGGCATCCCTGCACAAAAAAATATGATCGGTTGATTGTTGGCAGCACAGTTTTGATATTTTATTCATCTCAGACAGCATCACATAGAGACCTAGCTGCACTATTCAATAAAACAGTGCTATTACTTCGGTAGAGTATCACATCTGTACAACATACTGACAAAGGCCGTGCTGTCATACTGTCAAATGCCAGCTCTTACCGTTTGCTTTCACTGGAGAGATACTCCGCAAACATCTTGACAGCTTGAAGCTCAGGTGGAGAACTGGCTTTGATGTCATCCAGGACAACAGCGTACTTCCTCTGCAATGAGAAAGAACACCGCAAGTGAGGATGAGCATGCTTGTTGTTGTTTATTTATTTGTGACAGTGAAAAGATTACAAGTAACGCTCAGCTAATGTCATTTGGTTTCCTCCATGAGAAAAATCTCACGTCGGCTTACCTGGGCGATGTACGCTCTGTACAAAAACATGTCCCTTTCGGTTTCCTTCTCTGGTGACGACGGCTTGAAAGACAAAGCACAGGCTGCAGCTAAGTCCAGCGCTTAAGAGAAACAGCGGCTAACACATTTAGCATCGTTGCTCGCTAACGCAGTGTTGGCTGCCGCGAGCCAGAGAGGCGTGGGGTGGTTAAAATAATGTATTTTTAAAACATCCCGCCATCACTATAAATTACCTACCTTCACCTTCTGGGCCTCGTTGATACATTGTTGATAGCTGCCGATGTAATAAGCGTTTTTCACATCGAACAGTTCATCAACATCGCCCTGCTGCGCCGCCATGTTCACAACAGACAACTTCCTGACACGTAGCAAATACACGTCAACTTCCTGATCGGTCCCGAGAATTGTGGGAGGTGAAGTTAAACAACAACAAAACGCAGGTGGCTCCACATAAAGACACGAAGTCACTGGTTTATAATGGCGTAAATTATTCGTATAGATTGATCAAATTATGCTAAATAATATTCTTCTTCCGCAATACAAATGAAACATCCTCACAAAGGTAAAAGAGCACTGTTGTGTATCCATACATTTGTTTTAATTATTTCCTCTCTTTAAGAGTATGGGTGAACTGAATGCTTATGGGGCGCGGTGCATGACTGCATAACCCCCCCCCCACACACACACACACACACACACACACACTCCAGTATCAAATTCCTTAATATGCAGAATTATCAAGGGCAAACGGTCATCACCAAAGGGGATGGACTAGGCTGAAAAATCTCACTAATCTGTTGCAAAGAGATACGCGCCAGTATAATTTATTCACAGACTAATTAGAGATACAATAATTAGTCATTTACCCAGCTATTCCACTGACAGAAATTTAATCTGCAACACTTGGTAGGGATCAATCACCCTCTTGTATAAAGGAAAGGTCTTGAAATTAGCGGATTTTCTTTCTTATGATACAGTAAACTAAGATCGGGACAAACGATCTGAAGACATCCGCTTTATCACTGTGGAGCTGTGATGAAACCAGTGATATTTTGGATAAAAGTGTGAATATTATTTTCTATTACATATCTCACTCACTCTTTGCACATTTAATATCCCCACTGGATCTCAGTGCACACATTTCCCCCTCACATCATATTATACCACTAGAGGACGCGCCAGACCCATTTCACCACTACAGGTGTTTTTACAGTAGCCCATGTTTCATTATGACAGAGACTATGCAGCAGCACAACATTTAGACTTACACTGCAAGATATAAATGTTGATAGGTTTAGTTTATGGGCTATACTATCACAGCTGCTGACCTGAGTTTTTTTTTCTGGCAGCGTAGTACTACAGCACGTAGTACATAATGTCAGTAGACTATACAATTAGGTCAGCGTTAAAAATAATAATAATAATAATAATGCTTTGCAAGAAGGATATTTTGACCGCGGGAATTCCGGTGCCCTCATTAGGCAGATGAGGAAAAACTTCCCCTGTCCTGAAAACATCCGCTGACAAAATCTCTCTCTCTCTCTCTCTCTCTCTCTCTCTCTCTCTCTCTCTCACACACACACACACACACACACACACACACACACACACACACGCAGCAATAGTACAAGTGTGGTTTAGATGCTCTAAAAACTGATTAAATGTTTAGGGATATGATATGCATTTTAGGAAATACTAGATTGTCTAAGTGACTTTCAAATAGTGATACAAGTTAAAACAAATACAAAAGAGCATTAGTATATTTGGTGAATGAGTAAATTTACCAAACCAGTATATCATGCTGCCAACAACAAAAAAAACTCCCCACAGTTCCTGCTCATTGTTCCCTTAACACCGTTTCCTCTGGGAAATTTTCAGCCTTGGGACTATGAACTGGACAAGGATAATTACTGGAAACCCTCGTAATGGGGGCTGGGAATGCGCTGGCTGTAAAATGGTCCTTTCTTTTGGCTTGATTGGGCCGGTGCCCTGCCCTCCCCCTCGTTGCTCCTTCATTGGCCCAAACCGCCATCAATCCGTTGATTCCAGGTCCCCCTCAAGTTTGAAACTTTTTTTTTTTTTTTTTACAAGTAGGAGGAATCGTGTTACAACAAACTCTTGTAACCGATCTCACAGCAGCCGAGGGAAGAAAACACTCTTTTGAATAATTTACACATCTGTGCCTGCTGCACGGTTACAGAACAAGAAAAGGAGCTACGAGAGGAGGGCGCGTTTTTGTTTTTATTGGCTTTTTGTAACACAACAATAAGAGCAAACAAAACAAACCATGCTGTGAAGCGACTTTTTCCCCTGCGCTGCCAGGATGAAGACTTGAGAGATTTGGTTCAGGTTAACTTGTCATCTTGTCTGGCCCGACCACTCCTGTGTCCCCGCTGAGCCCAGAGGAAGGTGAGTCCTCCTGAACGGTCGACCGGTTTTTAATGAAACATCTCATCAGCGGAGGATCACGACCACAACTTTTCACTTTTCAACTCATCAGCACAGGGCCTGTGATCGGATCACTCCCGAGTCATGTCTCCGCTGAAACTGGACTTGGTGTCGATTTTAGAGCAGCTTTTCTGTGGTCAGAGGACAAAGACGAAGTTAATGAGGTTCAGTTTTGATCTCCCACTGACTGTCTTTAGTAGCTACGATGTTAGCGGAAGTAACGGTCAGTTTGTGTGTGTGTGTGTGTGTGTGTGTGTTTTAAAAAAAGCATATCAGTTAGGACGTGATTCAGATACGGAATTTTGTTGATAAAGATGCCTGGCAACAAACACGGTTTGCGACAATGTGTTACAATGTGCGATTATTTTGAGGATAAAACTGATTTATGAGTTATTGACATAATGTGGCAAGAATCGGTATAGCATTCAGTGACTGATAGTTTGTTGCAGATACGGGATGTTTGTTCAGCAACCATGCACACGCACATAAAATGTCTCGAAGATTTAAAAAAAAAGAGGACGTTCACAAACTGATCCAAGAGTTTAAGGTTTTTCAGATTATGTGCAGGATTACAGGGGTCACAAGGGTTTATTGTCATGTAGTGAAGAAAGGCCGAGCATGCACAGTGTAACGTGAAACGAGTGCTTGGAAAAATTGGATGTCTTGTCAGGTGGCACACCCACTTGTACCGACGTCAGCCAAATTTCAGTTTCAGTACTTTGAATCATGTTTGGTGAATGTCGCGAGGAACTGCAGTGAAAATATACTACTTGTTTTTGTTTTTGTTACTATTTATTGATTTTTCGATTGCCATTTTACGTGTAATCAAAGTTTTACACAAATTAAGTCAGAGCTTAAGCATTTCGTGGGCCAGTGCACATTATGTGGTCATTAAACACAGTGTTCTTTATGTTTTACATTACATTATGATTGTATATGCCTCCAGAAATTGAGGAAATGTGTAAGAACAAGAAAAGACATTTGTTGAAACACGTCGTTCGTGTTAGTGTAATGCACTGCAAACCAAGGCTGAAAAGGCCGGAGACATGAGTTTTGCAAACACTGATATGTTTTGTAACACATTGCTGTGTTTACATTGTAAAGCTCCTCTCCAGAACAAGGCTGGAGTGTGGATGAATAGCTTCACTGTGCAGCCCGGGCTCTGGTTAGAAGTAGTAGCACAAGTTATCATGCATAGCCTCAACAGACACGTTTAATGAATCTGGGCCTTGGATTGGGATTTGGAGTTGCCTTTCTCCTAGCATTAGCTGTGTCAGCGTTGGAATAATTTGCTTTTTTTTTTTTTTTTTACAACCTATTCTGTTTTAGTTGCCAGGGCTTCTTTTGTGTCTTTGATGTTGTAGCATCAATGAGAACCAGTGAGCTGAGGCAAGCCCAAAATAAATGTCACATATTAAAAGTAGGACTCGTGCCAGCATCTATTGCTTATATTATCATATTAACCAAATATGACATGCTAAGTTACAGGTTTGACAATCTAGATATAAAACAGTTGATTGACAGAATATTAGTGACCAACAAATTGATTAATTGTAAAGTTGCTGTTCCTCAGTTGTGTTTGCTGCTCTCCTATGTATTTTATCCTTGTAAAATATATATCTTTTGGTTTTGGACAGCTGGTTGGATAATTGGCGAATTGAAAGTGTCTCCTTGGAAACAGTGACAGGCATTTCTTGCACCATTTTTTTCTGACACTCTAAAAGCTAAACCAGTGCTTCCCAACGCTTTTGGCATGTGACCTTTTTAAAAAGACGGAATGCCTTCATTGTAAATAAATATCTTTGGGTTTTGGACTGCTGGTCGGACAAAATAAACGATCTGTAGGTGCCACCTTGAGCTTGTGATAGCAATCTGTCACTATTTCCGGACATGTTTTTCTATAAAAGATGAATCAGTCAATCAATAACAAAATAAATAATTGTCCTTTAGGGCCCTGAAATAATAACTTTGGTTTCTCTTGCTTTGGGCAGCACGGAAGTATAGTGAAAGTCAATACAGTGCAATTGAAGTACAATTAAAGTCCATTTGTTTTAGATTTCACCCATGACTGGTTTTAATGAGCAGCAATTTGCTTTTCTTCTTTAATCATAGCTTTGTGCCTCACAATGGCCTCATCATTGTTTCAGCACAATACGATTCTGAAAGACAATAAATAATAATATACAGTAACTGCCCAGCAGGATTAAGCAGAGGCTGGCGAGCCTCATCTATGTATATTTCAGTGTAACTGTATCTGTGCAGATCCCCTCCTCTGAGTGTCTTTTTGAATAGGACAATACAGTCACATTGCCAGACATTCTCTGTGCAGCGTTATTAAGGGCAGAGCTTAAAAATTGCAGCGGTAGAGATGGAGGCACTGTTGTTCCTGCTGAGGACAATCCATGGTAACTCATTGACGTGACAAGAGAGGTGTTTGACCTGCTTTTACTAGGCTGCAAAGTTCAGACGAGTGCGCAGGTGGCCTCCGGTTTCCTTGGAAACCTGAAACACTCTGAGCATGTGGCCTTGTCAGAAAGAGCAGAGCTGCATGACCTGCAATATCATGGCATTGTTTGAAATAGAGAGAGCCAGGGATGGTGTTATCTGCCAATGGACCGGGCTCAATCGTGATCCCACTTGAGTCATCTATTAGTCACAGTCATGTCCCCTCATACTCCCCTCTGTTTTCAGTCATCTCCATCCCCGCCATTCTTGCAGCCACACACACTGGTATTTACCGTTCCCTTTACATACCGAGTTAACAAATTACGCTCTCTGGGCTTGAGGTGAGGAAAATTAGTTATAATGTGCCCTGCTCTTATGGTGGCCGTAATTAAAATGTCATAGGCCCAGACATCAGTCATAGCTCAAGCACCAGTTAGCACCTTGATTATGCCTTACATTATTTGCAGCGCTGTTAAGACGATAATTATACTGTAAATAATATGTAATTAAAACTTGGACATGGCTGTCAAAGTGAAGTCACGTGAGAGTGGACTGGCCTTCTTTATTCACAAACGTGTTATTCAAAATCACCTCAGCTGTTACCATAAAATACCCGTTTATGAATTTTAATGCCAGAACAAATGTTGTCAGTGAGTGTTGTGTTGGCCCGCCGGCAGCGCAGCACCTACTGTATTCCCAGCCTCATTATGCATGCGTAACTCTGACTGATGTTTCTAAATTAACATTAACAGCTCACAGCCACTGTATATTACTGTATGTGCTGATAGTCCACCCTTTTTTCCTACATTGCCCCACATCTCTGCCCAAACCTGTTGCACTGTAGCAGACTCCTCTTAGCCCCGGGTCTATTTTAGTCCAAATCGGCAGGCTGAATTATTTATCCCCGATCCATTATACGCTGATGTGTTAATTATTAATTGTTCAGCAGGCTGTGGCAGATCTGAGAAAAACTGTTTTAAAAAAGGGTAGCATGGGGCATAGTGTCTGGAACTGATTGCCTCCTTTTCTCAGCAGATCTGCACACGTCCTCACAGATGATGACTGTGTGGGAAGATGAGAACATACCAGCACACAACCATCATGCGAATTTCTACAGCATCCCAAGCATGCATGTAGTTTGTGCCCACGGGTGTGCTGCATCTCTTCTGGGTACAATCATGGCTCTCATGTCAGATACCGGACAGATGAGTGTGTGTACCATGAGACCAGTACGCAGACTCGTATGCCTGTTCCATGCAATTGTTGACACACACACACACACACACACACACACACACACACACACACAATGTTCCCAGCACTGGCTCTGTTAACAGTCTGCACCTCCTCTGTTACGCAACATCTCAAGAGAAGAGTGAGACAAACACTACAAAACTTGATGAAAGATGAAGTTGAAGTTGCAACGTTTGCTTGTCCTGAAATCCTGCTGTTGATTCCCTAACAGTGGAGCGGTTTCAGTAGTACAGCTCATTTGAGTGGTTACTTGTCCTCTCTTAACACAAAGCACGGATGTGCCTTATATAACAACCAGGACTGCCTATTGTTTCAAATCAGAGACGGATTATATCATACAGCTGGGGAGAATCTGTGGAGAGGGACGTTTCTCATTCAAGATTCCAGATAAGAAATCATTACAATGACATCTATAATGCTTTTGGTCGTGATCAAGAAGCTCTTCTTTTTTTCTTTTTTTTCCCCAAAAACTTTACCTCAACAGTCCACAGTGTTCTTGTCATTTTGTCTTTCTAGCATCTGTGCAGTTTTGTGAGGCTTTTATTTTTAATTGGCCACGGAAAAGGTAGGACGGTGGTACAGTAGATTCTCCCTTTTCTCACCTAGCTTGTTTTTTATTTACATTTTACCAGTGGGAGTTCTGGCATCAAAGAAAATACAATATGTCCAGTGTACACACAGTACATCATTATCCAATCCAGTCCAATGGCCCTGCAATAAATACTACCTTTGTGATGCTTGTCATGTTTAATTTTTGTTGGCACCATGTCAGAGAGATATTGAATCAACTTTGTATGTTAGTGCTCGATGGCATTGTGTTGGAAAGTGTTGATATTACTTCGCCACCCACATGGTGGTGGATTATAATTCAGTTCAGTACCACAGCACAACAGTACCACTAATACTAAAGTTTAAAATAATTATTAAAGCTGTTTTCAAGCAAAATGTCAAACATTTACTCGTTCCAACTTCCTAAATGTGTTTATTTGCTTCTTTCTTTTGTTTTATATGATAGTAAACTCAATATCTGAAGCACCAAAAATTCACTCTCGCTAACCTAATAAATGTAAATATTTGCCATTTTCCTTTGTCCTCTTTGATGGTCAACTGAGAATCTTTGGGTTTTGGACTGGTAGTTGGACAAAACAAGCAGAATAAATATGAACCAGACCTTGGGGAATCTGTTTTTGACCTGTTTTCAGCTTTTAAAATATTCTATTTATGGTGTTTTGCATCTGTTGGACGATCGACAGCAGCAGGAAACAGCAGGAGGGAGGAGATGGGGAGGGTTAAAGGGGGGAGGACATATGGTGAGCGTCATCGACTGGGCTCAAACTGGGGATGTCTCGGCTACGTGGTGTCTCCAACGCTTGTGTTACCAAGGTTCGGGCTTTTGAAAATGTGAGGGACTTAAATCAAGAAAGAAAGAAGAAAGGGGTCTGAATATTGATGTGATATTTTGACCACACAGCAGAATGCAGAGCTGTTCTCAGTAATCGCTTTACAAGAAGAATTTCTTTAGAAATCATGATAGAGCCGTCTCTGTCAGGGTCACAGTGTCCAAATCCATGTGACTACTGATCCCTAAAGAGCGCTAAAGTCGTGACACTTTCTGCTGTCATCAACCAGTCACTTGCAAAACGACATGTCATGGAAAGTTCTGCAGACTCTGCCAAAGCTTTTTTAGCAACTCGCAGTGGCCAAGCGCTGTAGAAACACCATCTTTCTTGGTTTTCTCTTTGAGCTGGCTGTTATCTGTATCCACCAAGCTGTCTAGATTGGCAGCAGGTATTACAGTGGTGATATTGTGGGTGGTGTGGCCTCTTCTTCCTCGTGCAGCGTGATGGCATGGTTAAGAGTGGGCGGAGAAGCTACAGGTGTATCCAATTTTTGGCCCTTTCTCGCCTGTCACACCTCAGCCTTAGTGTGAGTGACAAGCGAGGACAGTCGATGCAGAGGCTGCCTCCTGGATGCCTCTCAATGGAAAACCCAATGCCACGCTCACATCATGTTCTATTTTCCTCTAAATGTGAGCAGCCAAGAGGCAAATATATCCTATCAAGTACCATGTGTGGAATGTCTGTATTGGCTCCAGTATCTTCTTTTTGGCTTTATAGACGACTGAGCCAATATAGGTGACACATATTTAGTCACAGAAAATATTAAATATTACTGAAACAGACAATCAAAACCAGTTAATGATCAATTTCATCAGTGTCATGATTATTATATACAGATTCACTTTCCTGTGTTAGATGAGGAGATTGGTACCACTGTCAGTTTTGTCCAGTGTTACACTCAGCAGCTTACCTTTTGTGCTGGACCATTTCTTCAAAGTCCTGTCTGAGAAATAGTCTGGTACATAAACCTCCTGTAAAACCAAAAACAGTTTTTGAACTGTTTGGGAAAAAAAAAAAAAAGAATTTTTGTTGTTCTGGTAATAGGATTTTGTTACCTCTGGACGGAGACAGACAAGCTGCTTCCCTTTGTTCCAAGTCTTTGTGCTAAGCTAACCATTTAACTGGCTTTACCCTTTTATTTAACATACAGATTGCTGAATGTTCTGAATTTTTGTCCAACATTGAGGAGAAAGTAAATAAGTATTTCCCAAAATGTTGAACACTTCCTCTTCACTGATTTTAGAGACACAAATTAGAGAACAGTCAGAAATAGTAAACAGAAATACTTTTTTTCTCTTCCCTTTCTCACCCATAGATAATGGAAATGACTATTTGCAACCTTAATGTATGAATTTGTATAAATTACAGTTTTGCATGAGTGATATGTTCAAGACATTTTAGAAATAAGAACACCGAGCACAATAGATGTGACAACCTCTGTCATACATAGATAAAGCTGACTTGCATTTGAGCTGGCCATTTGAGGACAGGATGATAAGGATGCTGTACTTTGTGTTTTAAATATACTCTTGCCAAAAAAAGCATTTATGAACAGGCAAACCTACCGCTCTTTTCCACATTTCTTTAATTAACATGCATACACACAGTTCCGCTCAGCCAAACTAAATAAGTCTTCTAAATAAGATGTTCAGCAGAGACCAGACAAATGACAGCTGTCTCCCACGGTAAAATGGGGATTATGCTTTCATCATCAAGACCTAAAAATAAATCTTATCAGCTTACCTATGAGTCTACTGGTATGTATTACCAATGTTTGTCATTTCAGATCCATCACATTCACAAAATTCTGTATCAGAGGAAACCAGTTTAATACAAGGGTGAGACAAATGCAGTTAGTCTAACTTCAGACTTACTAGTTTAGACGCTAAAGATGTGTATTTCCAAGAGAGTGGACACAGTTGTCTTCAGCAAATTCTTCCAGGCATTGTTCCTGGGCCTGATATGAGAGAGAGAGAGAGAACAGCCAGCAGATTGTGGTCACACATTCATTCTTGAAATAATGCATCCCTTTTTATAAAGAGCCACGTTCTTGAAGGTAATACAATCAATATGCAATATCTTTCATGATCATGCGATCGACTCGAAGAAAGTTAGATACAGTTTTGTGAATTTGGTTAATAAGCAAATGTAATTTAAATAGTGGTGTTCAAACTTGT
This sequence comes from Psettodes erumei, assembly GCA_016785225.1. Classification (NCBI taxonomy): domain Eukaryota; kingdom Metazoa; phylum Chordata; class Actinopteri; order Pleuronectiformes; family Psettodidae; genus Psettodes; species Psettodes erumei. The sequence goes on from JAFBJZ010000107.1 coordinate 270,267, forward strand.
TACACATTGCATCTAAGTTGTAAGATGTAAAAAAAAAAAAAAAAATTCTGCAACGTTTTGCAGACCTTATTCACTGCATCGATCTCAAAGGTCTTGGCAGCAGCCACATTATAGAAACACAAAATGAAAATGACAGTCCGTAGGAGTTGTCATCCCACTCTTTACCCTTTCCCCAAATGAATCAGGAAAAGCTTTTGGCTGAAGCATCCCCAACACAGACATCAGCTCTACCTGTCCTGAAGCCTAAAAAGACAAAGTAAAATGAACCCTGGATGGTAATGGGCCTATGCAGCTTCATCTGATCCTGCTTCAATAATCCCCAAAGGTCTAGAGAGGACATGTTGGTTATTTCTTTGTCATCACAACCTGTTTTTTTTTGTTGTTGTTTTTCTTTTTTTTACCTCAGCCAGGCTGTCACACAGACTGGAGAGACAGACTGTCTACACACGCAGGAGGGTGAGAGAGTCCCTGGGTACATTACCCAGGCTTCCTCACTGTCACAAGACATCTATCCAACACTGTGCAGGGACTGGTTTCATTTCCTTGAGTCATGTTTGCTGAGCTTTTGCATACTTGTCTTTGTGAGAGGATGGATGCTGGCTTGTTTCAAGGAGGCTGATGAGTTTGTAGCTTGTCTACCTGCCGCAATTATGCGGAGGAGCTGTTAGCTGCTGCAGTCTGTCTTTGTTTTTCATTTCGTTTTCAGCTGCTCAGCAAACCAGGCCTTCTTGTAATGTGTATGCAGGCGTGTGTGTGTGTAGATGTTTGTTTGAGGGATCTCTGCATCCTGTGATGACTGTGGCTTGTGTTGTTGGGTTTTTTTTACAACAACACTCAGCAGTGTTTGCTACTGTCATGCCTTGTTCTGCTTTATATCTGTTAAAATATTTGCCTTTTTATAAATACCAAGGAGCTGCTGTGTCAGGGCTGGCCAGGCTGTCTCTGGGCACAGAACTACACAGGCCATTTAGATTTGGCACTGACTGCTCTGATGCTGCAAAGTCACCAAAAAAAAAAACACAATTCCATGATAAGAGATTTCATCACCCTGAGCACTTGCCCCTTGAGGACCTTTTTCCATGAAGCCTTTAGTTTTCTTGCCTGTAGGAGATTGCGGGGGGAAGTGAGGATCCCCCTCCATCCTGAAGCGTGCCAGGGGTCCGTTATATCACTCTTCAGCTTTAAGTGAAACATCAGACAGACAATCCAAAGTGCAACTGCGTTGTTTGCTTTTCATGGTTATGGAAGACAGTCACTCTTCCCTCTCAACACCCCCCCCCCCCCTTTTTTTGTTGACAGCAATGATGTTCTGGTCCCTGGTGTGAGTGGAATTTAATGAGCACTATGAAATTGCCCTCCAATCTGAGAAAGAGGTTGCTTTTCTTAATGTGGCCATTATCCATTCGTACTTTCCAAGACTCTTGCACATCTATCAGCAGAGGTGCAGGGAGGAAGAGAGGGGGATGAGGCCAGCTTGCTCTAAAGTGTTGCTATAAGTGATGCTCCTCTTGAGGACAGTTGTGATTAGAGGGTGACAGCGGCACTAAGTGATTGTTGGGTAGCCCTTCACATAGAAATAAAGGTCTTGAGTTCTGTTTATTTTTTTTTCTCCAGTCTGATCATTAGAGCCTTTCTCCTTGTTATCCATTTCACACGCATTGCATCAGAGCAGGGTTTTCTGTAACAAGTGCAGCTCGACAAGCTTAGAGTTACAATCCTGGTGAATCGGTCAATGGGGATCTGCCAGTGATCCTTGATCAGCACAGTGGGAGGCGTCCAGCACCTGCAACGAGAGAAAGAGCAAAACTCGATTCAGCATGAAACGGTATATAAATGACCTCTCGTTCAGCACCTACGTTTCCCTGATGTTGCAGGATCAAAACATTCTGCGCCTCTTTCCCCCCCCACTCTATAGCTCTGCCTCTGTCTTTTGCTCTCCCTTTCCTCATGTGTCTCCTCCCTGGGAAGCATCCTGCTGACACTCTCTCTAAGGAGTCTTATTGATATTCTTGGAGAGGCATTGCAGCGAGAGAGAGAGAGTGAGGAATGAAAGTCACACAGGATAGCAGTAGACGCAATGCCTTCTAGTACCAACAACAGTAAAAATCACAAGTCACCCAGCAGGGATATGTCACTGCTCATTTTGTCTGCTGCACTAAAAACATATCCTGCTTTGGATTTTTGTTAGTCTCCAGCGTGTGGAAAAGGCAATTTGCCGGTCATACAGATTTCCAGCTGAGCTTTATGGTTATTTTCATGCAGAGGAATAATTGCATTAAGATTAATCCCCTATTGGGATGTGAATGGGATGCTTTGCTGAAATATAATTATTTTCTTGTCACTGTGGCAGCCACCTTTTGGCTACATTTAGCATTTCAGTGACACTGTGTCAGGGAAGAAAGATCTTAATGTTAGGCCTGTAGGCATGTTTTTTTTTTTCTGAGGTAAAGAAGTGTTTTTCGATATTTGATTGTGTAATTCCTTGATTCCTCTGAATCATCACAGTAAGGTTAGGTATCATTTTTCATACTGGTGCCTATGAGTTTGGGCACCAACACAAATAATACTTTTACCGTAATAGCTTATCGTAGAACACATTTTTCCTCAAGACCCTTTATATCGTCTAAAAAATGAAACTTCTCAAATATTAAATCTTGTCAGGCAGTTGAATCAGAACTCTGACCAAAATAAAGTTGTATAAATTTAAGAAAGTTATTGAAATCAGAAATTGTGAAGAGTAAAAGAGAAGAGTAGAAAATGGTGCATATGCTTACTGTCCTTCCCCAGTCTGTGACTTTGGTCTTGTCTCCTACTTCCTGTTTTTTCAAGTGGAAAGGTCAGTTTTTGTAACCCTGTGTGTGTGCATATGGATATGTCATCCATATGTCTTCTTCACTATCTTCATGTTGACACCAGAGGAAAGGATAGGAGATTACTGAAGGCACTGGGACCCAAAGTATCAACACCATGAATATATGTACCAGATTTTGAACCAGGCCATCCAGTAAATGTTGAGATATTTTACTGGATAAGTGAAAACCTGACCCGATGGTGTCACCTTGGTCATTAGAATTTATCCTGCAGAGACCTTGAATGTTAGTTGCCTGCCTACTGTCCTCTACTCCCAGGTTATCCTTGGAGATCTGTGAAGGTGAGAGAGGGAGCGCACGGGAAAATAGATTCATTTCATTTTTCAAAAACACAAAGTACTAACCTGAAGAAGTGACCCACAGAGCGCGATGGGACGCAGCTGCCGAAATGATGTGGTGTGCCGCCGACCTGACCCCCGACTATTTATGAGCCTCCATCATGGGCGTAGCTTTCCACTGAGTCACCCTGCTTTGCCGCGCAAACATCAACGCAGAGACACAAACACACACACACACACACTCAAAAACAGCATCATACATAAATCAAGCCACACACGTGCAGTGAATGAGCTGGCACTGTCTGATGCTTGCAGTCACGCCGTTCTCTGAACGCATTCAAGAGATGAGGTGTCTAGATTACATTGTCTGCTTTGCGTGGTCGTGCTGTAACTGACTTTACTCCTACACACGTAATGACACATTCCTCGCTAACTACCTTGTAGGCTCCGAGCCAGAGCGATGCCGGGACTAATTTGACAGCTGCCACGGCTCATTATCTGATAAAGGGGACAGTTCTTGGCCCTGCAGTTTAAATGGTATTATTGTAGATGTTACTCACAATAACCTCACACATTGCAGGCTGTCAGGGTGATATGTCTTGCCCTTTTTTCAGGATGAGAAAGTCAGAGTGGATATCTAAGGGAAGGTTCCCCTCCTTTCATTTCTGGTTTTATGTCAAAGCCAGCACTAGCAAGTGAACATGTTTGCACACATCATGTAAAAAAGGTTTCTGCAGAAAGAAAATCTGTCTGCTGTCACCTCTAACCATTTTCTCCACCTCATCTTCACCCAGACTTGACCATGGACTCCTTCAGCACCAAGAGCTTAGCCCTGCAAGCGCAGAAGAAGCTGATGAGCAAGATGGCCACCAAGAGCGTGGCTAACCTCTTCATAGACGACACCAGCAGCGAAGTGCTGGACGAGCTGTACCGGGTCACCAAGGAGTACACCCGCAACCGCAAAGAGTCCCAGAAGATCATCAAGAACTTGATCAAGATGGTGGTGAAGCTGGGAGTGCTTTATAGAAACAACCAGTTCAACAGCGAGGAGCTGATCCTGGTGGAGAACTTCAGGTAGAGAGCGAGAGTCCTTTAGAGGAACAGTCTGGTATTTTGGAAAATTGTCTTAAAGGTGGGAGACAATTTGATCAGCTTAGCTTAGCTTAAGGACTGGAAGCAGAGGGAAGCAGTTACCTAGCTTTTGTTTGTCGTAACGTTTGGGGGTTTTTTTTGCGCTAGTGACATGTTTCTCGGAATGGCAGCGTTGACTTGAGACGGTTTTCAGATGGAAGTATCTAAGCAACTACTGGAAGGGTTTCCATAAAATTTGGTACAGACATTCATGGTCCCTAGAGGATGACACATACAGACTTTATTCAGCCTGTGAACTTATTCCTATTTCCCCAACCGCGACAGCAGATCAACTTTTAACCTTTGTCATTTTAATCTGGAAGAATCATGACACTTCCATCAGCCTCAGCTCTAGTTTGCTCATTAAAAATGTTAGTACACTAATACTAAGTTGGTGGACATAGTAAGCATTACCTGCTAAACATGGGCATGGGAACATTGTTGTAATGTCAATGTCAGTATGTTGACATTAGCATGGGCTCTCTAGTGTTTACTCTTGTTACCTTTCTCTTTGTGTACAATGCAACTAAAGCGATATTACAAGTTTTAGAGGTGCTGGATCGATTAGTTACAGTACATATATTTTCCACAATGTTTACTTTAAAGGGGCTTAAATGACGAGCTCCTTCCATATAATTAAAACAGTTAAATTGTTCATCAGAAAGTGAGAGTCTTGGAGAAACAAGAAGAATGTAGCCTTGTTTGAGAGCTTCAAGTGGGGATGACTGCAGTTCAAGAACAGTTTGCCTGCTGATGGAAGCAAATTAAGGAAATTGACTTTTCCATCAGTTTATGTGTTTTCCACTAAAATAGTAAAACTCAGCTTGGGGGCATGTGAAGATGACACGAGGACGCAGTATGGAGAATGGTGATTATATTAGCATGGGGATGTATCGCTGCGAAGGACAATACAAGAACTGATGTATGGGGGTTGTAAAACTTTTCTGAAGAAAATCACAAGACAGCAGTTTCTATTTTTACTTACTTCTGCTGCTCCAGCCAGAATTAGAAACTGACAGCCGCTCCTCTCTCGCTTGTCATCTCACAGGAAGAAAGTCCACACTCTTGCCATGACGGCGGTCAGCTTCCACCAGATCGAGTTCACCTTTGACCGCCGCGTCATGAGCGCCATTTTGAATGAGTGTCGTGAGCTGCTGCACCAGGCCATCAAACGCCACCTGACAGCCAAGAGCCACTCGAGAGTCAACCACGTCTTCAATCATTTCGCCGACTGTGACTTCCTGGCCGCTCTCTACGGGCCCTCGGAGGTTTATCGCGGCCACCTGCAGAGGATCTGTAACGGCATCAACAAGATGCTCGATGACGGGAACCTCTGACCTCTGTCTGCCACGTCATTGGGTATCTTTGACTCTTGTCACCATTCATGTATCATGTTGTATGATTTATTTTCTGAGGTGACAGTCATGAACATTTTTTTTTCACTCATTGGTCTGTGTTTGCGTGTGCCTTTCATATATTATTGTAACACTGAAATTCTCCTGGCTAGTTTGTCCAAAGTCTGTTTCTTTTCCAGCATGACTCTCTGTTATGTCACAGTTAAAAAAAAAAAAGCAGATGCTTTTTTTTAAATGAATGTAAAACATTATGCTCTTATCAGTATATTCAGAGGTAGGAGCCTCAACAACTGTGCCTTGATTCTTATTTTCAAGGGCACTACGCTTGCTCTTACTTACTAAATCTAAAAGACATAAATCCAGACACAGGCCTCCAGTTATATCTCTGTTAGGTGGCTTTTTAATGGATGGAAATGTTTCCAGGAGCACCAGGAGATGAAAGAGAATGAATTTCTGTATATTCCAAATACACAAGGACATAAAGAAGTGATTTTTTTTTTGTTTGTTTGTTTCTCTAAAAATAGTATTGCACTCATTCTTGAACAAGCATCGTACTGTACTTTCCTGCAACAGTGAAACCATGTGAAGCATGGCCGGGTAATCCTGCTTAGCCTGCATTTTACAGCTCTCACCATCATGCACTGAACTCCACTTTGTAGCGAGGCCTGGCTTATGTGTAGAAGGCACCTATAAACCCAGTTCTCCTTTTAATAGTCTGGTTTATGGCCACCACAACAAAGATGAAGTATTTGGGTCAGAGGGGGACCATAAACATGAAGGAATTTGATTGTGCCGTGTTTTGTTGATTGTCCCTATGCTGACTCGAAGGTCTCGCAAACTGTACGTTCATCTGCTCAGAAAAAAAATTCAAGTTTGTGCCTGTAAATATCGAGATCACAGCAAGGGAGTGGCACCGTGTGGCACCAGGTGCAAAGGTTATTCTGGCATTCTCAGATGGGAATAAAGCACTAGAGCCGGCAAACCGTTCATCACAATAGATGTGAGGGCCCACGGTCAGCTTTGTTTCAGATTTATCAGAGTTACCTTAGGTTTATCCTCTAAGCACCTGAAACTCTAAATTGTGATAGATATGACGTAGAAAGTCTCCTCATGAGTAGTCAGCTGAAAGGCCAGATGACAAAAAACTGCAGCTCGGTGTCTATGAAAAGGACCAGGCAGCGTATAGAGATTAGAGTGCAGACAAACACTGTACCTGATTGTCCTCTCCCACTGCAATTATAGCTCCCTGCTATGGGGTGGTATAATGGCCTGGAACCTGCTGCTGTCGAGCAGCCACTCCATTTCAACATACAGCAGCCTCATGCTAAGTGATGGAGATAGCCATCTCTGTTTGCGTGATGCAAGTCCTTTAATGGAGTGAAAGATGTTGTGTTTCTTCCTTTAAAAAGGAGCATATGAATAGTTAGTACTATCACTCTCCAGCCTCACATAATAGCTGTCTTTCCTTTATTTTGTCTGTGTGTTTTTGTATCACTGAGCCTGTCTGGGAGATTGTTTTGTGCCGCGGCCTCATTTTGTATTCTGTGTGTGTGTGTGTGTGTGTGTGTGTTTGTGTGCGTACCTGTGAGAGAATTGGAAATTGAGCCGTGTAATAAGCGCTGTGCTTTTCCAGATAGGATTGCTGAAACTTCAACTTCATCCACAGCAGCTCTGCCAAAGAGAAGAAGACTGATGTTAGTCAAAACGCAGTCTTCCTCCAGGGGAAAACTTCAGAAAACAGTATGCACTTCATAATTATAATTCTGCTAACGGTGATGATGAAGACAAAGGTGGTGGCTGTTGTGGTTTCTTTTTTATTCACCCTTTAATTATTAGATGACATCTCGGATATGTATACTCTTGTTTCTTAGACCATTTGACTCTGACTGCATCATTTTGGGAGGCTTTGAGGTAAGTCCTTTTCCCTAAGTCCCCCCAAAACAGTTGACTTTAATTGTCTTTGGATGCCATTTTCTCCAATCCCTCCACATCTCAGGGTTAGTTTAAATCTCCCTCATTTTAAAATCCAGAAGGATTGAAAGATTAGAAACCTCTGCAACAGCCTCACTTATTTTACTAAAGCTCTCAAATGAGGCTTACTTTTCACACTTAATTTTTACTATTGTGAATTGTGAAATGTTTTTTGTTTTCACTCATGTACATATGATTGTTTTTGTGTCTCTGTACTGTATCCAGACACAACAAATATAATGCAATTTACTTTTTTAAAACAATAAATTTTCTTGTCTTTTCTCGCGCTCTCTCTCTCTCTTGATCGAGCACTGAGTGTCTTCCGATTTGTACGTTGGATGCTTGAATTTTCTGGCCAGATCAGGAGGGTAATCTGGCTACGTCTGACCTGGATTCAGTCAGCCAAATCCCTTCCTCCTGCTTGCAGCATTGTTAGGAAACCATGAAAGCAAACACAAACCCCATCTGACTGACAAACAATTCAAGCTTGGGTCATTTTTTTCCACAAGCCCACGCAGCGGTCAAAGGTAGAACAGGAAATTAGTAAGAGGGAAAGACTTCTTGCTTCTGTTTTTGGAAACTAAAAATTCAACTCAGGCTCATGCGATGCCTCAGACTTTTAGGGATAGCATGAATAACACTCGTGTGTGGTTTCAGTTAGAGTTAAGTCTTTGGCTTTGGAATGATAATTTGGCCTGTAGCATGTCTGCAGAGCCTCGCTGCCGCACCCTTGAAAGGCGACTGCAGTACCAAGTGCCCAATTATCCTCTAATGGTCATTATCCCTACATGGGTTTTTTTTTTGTTGGTTTTTTTTTTTGGTGCAGAAATGCTTCCTCGAGTTCAGAGAGTTATGACTACACTGAGATGTGAGAACGACTTAGTCACATCTTGTTTTCTCTGTGTATTTCTCACTCTCCTTTTGTGACTTGACTGTGATGTCAAATAAAGTAAAAAAAAAAAACCACCTGACTTCAACTTTAAAGATTCATTTGTGCCCAACCTCTATTTTAAGGCAGTTGTGTAAGTGGTCACTTTTTTTTGTTGGGGGGTTGATCTTTTTATTATTTTGATTGCTTTCCTCTGTCTGTCTGTCTCGCTCAAACACTTCCAGAAAATTAAAATTTCAAAATGACAGTCACGACATGATTATCAGTGGATGTGACTGAGGGCTCTAATACATTTTGGTGGAGCGAGCTTCCACTGGGGCATAATTATCATTTCTACATAATGAAGTGACTACAAAGGAGCAGTCCTGCATCCTAAGAAGGAGGGAGCTGGAAAGATGAAGCGTGCAGAGGACCCATTACTCGTTCTACTCGAGTTCAAGCACAGATTACTGAGTTATGATTTGTGCCACAGACTCCTAACCTGATCTAAACAAAGTTGAGCAGAGCTTATCTAGTATACTTTGCTCTGGGATAAAATACAACAAAAGGATGAGTCTCTTGCTTGTGCGACCCTGCCAGAAAGGACAAACCGAGCTGGATTTTCACGGTCTATCCCTGCAAGGATACAGGCAGTTAGTTTTGGCATAACACTGCAAAGTCTGGCCGCCTTTCAATACGGACAAAAACAATCAAATGTTTGAGTTCTGGGTGGCGCACCAAAACAAAACACAGGGCATTGTGTTTAAACAGCAGGTAATGCTCTGCACTCCATACAACATCACACAGTCATATTTGTAGGTTTTCCCTATCGTGAAAATCTGCAAAAAATAAATAAATAAATAAGAAGCCTTTTAGACCTAATGTGTGAAAGAGAACTTCTGGGATTGCTGGCAAAAGTGAGTGACACAGAAGCAGAAATGTCAAAATGATGCAGCTGTTTTCTGTGACAATACTGTATCTCCACTGTACCTTTCAAACAAATCCCACAGAGAAATATGGATTTGATCTACACTGCAGCAGAGACGGGAGGCGGGTTTATATCCTCTGCAGACACCTGAAGCAAAGACAAGTGAGTTAGCATCTGAATGTAGCTGAGGTTACACACAGTATGTCAAACACTTTGTCCCGTTCTTATTTGGTCATCACATTGCCTGTTTTTGCTCCTCATTGCTATGGAAATCTCTGCTTTGAGCTGACTTCCCAATCTACCAGTGACGTCCGTAGCACCTTAAAAATCTTATTACAGTGTGTGCAGAGTGTTAAAGCTGAAGAGCCTTGACACAGGGCCTTCGCTGACCTTTTGAGCACTTCCAAATTTTTTCTCAACACCAATCTCATGTAGGTTAGCAGGCAGAGCAGAGCGCTGCTTATGAATTACTTTGCTTTTGTAGTCCCTCCACATCGTTACTCATCCAGTATGCTTAAAGGTGCTCTACCCTCTGGCAAGCACAGCTATGACAGTCAGCTTGGAAGTTAGAAGTCTTTGAAAACTCTTTTTTCCTCCCCCTGTCTTCCTCCCCTTTTCTCTGTCTCTCTCTTTTACTCTTTCTCGGTGTCCCCATGTCTCTCTCTCTCACACTTGTTCTTTCTCTCTTCCTCACTCGCTCTTGTCCTCAGAGAGCACCTGACTGACGTGTTGTTCAAGGATGAAAAAGCATGGCGGAAGGGAATCCAAAAGCAAACAACACAAAAATATAGATGAGAGGCCATGAGAGATCAATACTGCGCACACACGCGCGGGCGCACACGCACACACACGCACACACACGCACACACAGCTCACTGGTGAAGCCCTGAGGATTATCACCAGCGTGACACTGGACACTTCAGGAAGGACAGCATCTGCTCACTTCCATATTTAATAATGCAATACAACACTGGAAGCTTCCCATTTTACTTTGTTTAAATAAGCATCAAATACAACCGTGTGAACACATAATCCCTTCCAAACTACACATTTCTGCTGTCCAGGTAGCTGTAGAAAGTTCCCCTAGTGCCCTGAGGTGTTCAGACTGTGACTAAAAGCCATTTTGCACAGGAACTTTTGACAGACATGAGGCTGTTTGACTTTCAAAGCGCCGCTGTGACATCTATCTTTTCCACCAAGTCATGTACGGGGTTCAGTGGTGCGCCCTGTCTCTCTTCCTGTGTGTGTGTCTGCTCAAAGTAATTCAACCAGGACACTGTATCTGCAGTGGCAGTAAAGTTCAGCAAACAAACGCTTTGCAAGCTGAGGTGCACACCTGCTCTGCTACTTCCCAACAGACAGTCGCCCTGTTACACGGCTCAGAGCAGAGACCATAGGCCCTGTCTGTCTTCCCCCATGAACTGAACTGTTCCACCTATACTGACAACAATGTGACGGTGAGAAAGAGGCCTCCTGTTTAAAAAGCATAACAGCTTTGAGATGAAAAGGACATGTAAGGGACACTGAAAATGACCCCCCCGCCACCGATTCCTGTCTGTTTTTGTCCTTCAATCACTCACACACATATTCTGCGCATTAACATAATGGATAGAGTAAAGGCAACCAGACTGGAGAGGCTGCACGGCACGGCTGGCCGTAAATGGACAGCAACTGTGACAGCTACTTATTATTCACATTGACTGTAAAATGAGCAGTGATTGTGTGTTTCACCGCCATGTTATTTATGGACCTCACAAAGTGGGTGGCTGATTGGAGGAAAACTGAGACTTTTAAGAGCCATGAATTCAAGTTGTTTTATACACATGTGAACACGCAGGCACACACAGAAACACATTCAGGGAAGGTTAGTCATGTTAACAATTGCCACCTTACTGGCAAATCTGTTATTCAATTCACCATATTTGAATCATCAGCTTCAACAATCAGGTTTAAGCCAGCGCTAAATCAACCCCAGAGATCTATTTCTTTTAGCTTTTACTGAGCCTTTTGTATGCCTTAGTCTGTATCTGTGCTTTAAAAGTATTTATCTTTTTACCACTCTGCATGGCACTCTGAATTACTTTTGCAATAGACTTTGCTTTTCAAATAAACTTGAACTTGAAAGATCAAACATGATTTCAAAGTGAAATTCAGCTTGAAATTCTAAACACTGACATGTGGACACATATACGGTGGCTGAACGTTAGGCTACATCCACAGTTACATTTTTGAATACAAAAGCAGACTCCCACTATTACAGACTTTGGTTGTGTGCACCAGTACATCGGCAGTAACAAGAGGCTGTAAAGGATTAATAATGGCTCCTCTATTACTTCCAATCTTTTATGTTTTGGGTTGTTTTTTTGTTATCCCGACTAGTGGTCATTACACGCTGACAGCAGTCTGTTGACGTGTAGGCAGGAATCTTCTTAGTCTGCAGATTACACTAGGCCTGTCTGTTTTCTACCCCCTAACATACCTGTACAGTGGAATACGTCAGTGAATGAAGTCATATTTTAAGAGGGCACTACCAGAGGAATAGATTGCCATGCAGACTAACAGCAAGACAGCTACCTTGAGTGTCTCACTGCTGAGTGACAGCAAACTGTCGGGGCTTTTGTGTGGCTTTGCTGCCGTCTTTTCATTTCAGATGCTGCCAGAAAGGGAGGGACTCATCCATGCAGCCGCAGCTGAGTGAAAAGGCACCTCGGAGGCATGTTTGGGCTTGTCAGACACAAGAAATCTAATCCTGACAGCCAAGAATTGGTATTTGAATGAGAAACCCCAAAATAGCAGCTGTCTCTCTGTAATTGGAACAAATGTAAGTTGGATATGCGGCAGGAAATAAAACAAGAAAACAACTGGGATGTAACGTGACACTATTTGCTGACAGTTACAATAAGCTGGGGAGAACCATGCCAAAGGCAGGCTGTTGTTTGTAGCTGGGCAGCTTATAGTTTCAGTCAAACTGGTGCTGATCTCTGATCTTGTAGGTCGCAATTATGTGCCCCTCTGCCCCCGTAATATTCCTCCTCCTCCATCGTTTCCTGCTGCCATCCTCCCTTACTCCTTTAAGCCCCCTCTGGTATCCTAAGCAGCATTTAATTGTGAAGGGCTGAGCCGGGGAAGGAGTAATCAGATGAGAACAGTGGCGGGGGGAATCACGTGGATATACATTGGCTAACGGGGGGATTAATAATACTGCCGTCTTGATTGAAGTTCAGCTACTCTCTCTGGCAAATGGGAGGTGGGGATGGCAGTGGGGGAGTGACAGAGAGGGGAGCAAAAAGGAGAGAGTTGCAGAGACAGAGGACAATGAGGGGTTCTCAGATGAGAGCAACAGGGAGAAGAGACAGATGGGGAGAGAAGAGGGAAATAGAGAAAGGGAGTTAGAGCAGTGAGAGGGAGTGGGAGGAAGAAAGAGCGAGGATAGGAGGCAGCGCAGCGCAGTGCGGGGGGGAGATAGAGAGAGCGAGAGAGAGAGTGAGTAAGAGAGAGAGAGATGTAGAGACAGGAAACCTCCAGTGCTACTGAGCCAGTGAGATGCAGGCAGGCAGAGAGAGAAGACAGAGAGAGACAGGCCCTCGGCATCTCCAAGGCCGGCTCAGTGAGGGGGTGAGGGGCTCCAGAGCACTACAACAGAGAGGATAGTGGGAGGAGAAACAGAAACAGAGGGAAAAGGAGAAGGGGAAAGGCAGGGCGATAAAATCATAAACAGGCATCAGCAGGAAAAGGGGAGTGGGAGGGTGGGATCTGAGCTGAAGAGGGAAAAAAGCAGATAAAAGTTTTGGAGAAAGAGCAGAAGAGGAAAGGAGAAAAAAGACCAAAGACAGAGCGGGAAGAGCCTACGTTCATGGCAAAGGCAGGAGGAGATTCATGGAAAAAGAGGAGGAAGCTCACTGTGTCTCAGGAGTCCCTCCTGTTCCTCTTCTGCCTCTTCGTCTTTCTGTGAGGCTGCTGGACGTCATCCATCACCATGTTCTCTGACAGCAGGGCTCCAGTGCCTGGGGAGCAGAGAGGCTTCAAGCCCCACACCCCTCACTTCATCCCATGGCTGCGCAATAGTCTGAAGTCCCACCACAGCAGTGACCTGGGGCTCAACAGACCATACAAATCCAACTCTGAGGCCCGTAACAACCTGCCGTTGGAGAAAGCCAAAGGACTCGGGTTCTTCTCTATCCCGGGAAAGGACCGGGCAAAAAAGGGTGACCTTCGGTGCAATGGCATGGGGATGGCAAGGATGCTGCCGGTGGTTCTGAGGGGCCCCCACATCTTGCCAGGGAGTCTGGGGAAGCAGAGGAAGGACAGTCCTGTTAGGTGGAACCAGTCTCCAGAGCTAAACCCAGACCCCAAAACAAAGAGCAGCCCAGGGGATGGGCCGCAGGGTTTGGTTGACAGCTCGGACTCTGCCCAGGACAACCAGACTTCTGTTTTAAACCACAGCAGCCATCTGAGCCTCCTTGACTCACAAAATAACACTACTGGCACCTTAGTGAGGAAATATGATCCACTAATGGGACCCCCTCCTGTTCCTGTTCCTGCACTGCCCGCTGAGGAGCCTAACTGTAAGGTTCCTATAATGGTGTGTGTGGAGGACACGAGGGGGAAGGTGTGGGACTACACCAGCCGTACCACCTACCGCCAGAGAGACCTCCATTCATCCAGCTGGCTGGGCTCAGACACTCAGGGACTCATAGAGCAGCAGCACGGGTTCAGCTCAAGCTTTAGCTATGTCAAACAACAGAGCAGGAATGCCCAGAGCCAGAGAGACCTGACAGCACTGAGGGAACCACCTGTGGAGGGTCTCAACGGGCCCCTCAACGGAGTCCTCTTCTCCACCGAGGTTCCTCAGAGAAGTCTGGCCTGTGCCACAGTTCTACGAGGCCCCAGGAAACCGAGACCAAGCTCGGAGCGCATTGCAGTCCTGGGGCAGAACCAGACATGGGTCCGGCACAGACCAAAGAGTGAAGGGGAATCGGAGAGGAAAGAGGAAGGTTGCAGCAGGAAGGCGGTTCGGAATCAGATTAAACGGGTGGTGGACAACCTGGAGCAGGTGCTTAAGGCACTGAGAGATGTTCACCAGGAAATGAAAGAGGTAAGGTGACAGATTTCCATTAATTCTGAAGCGTTCACAAGAAAGAACGAGAATGACACAACAAGACAAAAGATAGTGTCTCATATTCAGCCTACTAAATCATCACATTTCCTTCCAGAAAAAAACAAGTCAGTTATGAATAGGGACAGAAAAGTTACTGCATCCTCTCACATTAATTCAGACATTTTTTTCATGCAGGAAATGTTCATGCTTGTGCTAAAAAACCTGGAGGGCTCGTACTCTTACAGATAATGCAGGCTATAAATGCACATCCTCAGCAGAATTTAACATGCATTAAAAAGTCAGTAGCAGGGTTGCACAGATCCACCACGGTCTGCAAACTGCTTCTCCAACAACCCCCTGTCATCTACTTCCAAACAAGCACTCATGCTCAGCTCATGCGTACATTTTCATAGAGGTGAATGAGACAACAGCTATGCCCCATTTGCCTGATGCTTTCAGTGATGGCTGAGATGATGCTGTGTGACATTAGGCGAAGCCTTTCTCTCTGCATGTCTATCTCTCTTTCCTTACTCTCACATCCCCTCTCATCTCTTCCTCTGCTCGCTCTCTCTCCCTCTCCTCATGGACCAATGCTGCTCCAGGCACAGCTGGATAGCGTCCGACACTTTTTTTTAAAAATAATCCATTTATGCCTGAGCATCTCTGCCTCGTGTTCCTCGTCCAGTAAAAGTGACACAAAAATTTCGCCTAGTGGCGATCTGATCTGCGTCTACGGGGTCGCTGCTAAAACCCAAGACTCATCATCCTGCCTGCGAGGTTTTGTGTGACAGTATTAATATAGCGTTGATGAAAGAGCATATAAGCTACACAAAAAAGAGGGGCAGGAGGAGGGGGAGCAAGCAGGCACCGTGATAGAAAGTCCCAAATTTTCACAACAGAGATGACAGATCAAAGGAAGATAAGACACCAGAGGAGACTTTGGTCACATATTTATTTCAAAGCCCTATTTTATCATTCTGCTGCATGGCCAGCAACCCCCAGTTTTGTCTAATAATCAGCCACTATGACAAAAAGAATCCAGAGTGAGGCTTTTCAGCATTTAAGACAGAGACAACACAAATATTACAGAAACACTAAAGACCTCTCTCATGCGGCAAGAGAAAAGAAATACCCCCAAAACAAGCTCACACATGAATAGGACAGTGATCTTCTACCCAGGCGTTTTGGCAGATCAAAAAACTGCATGATGACTCAGAACTTCAAGGAAAACAACAACAGAGATTAACAGAAAGAGTTAAGTCAAACTTAAATGACTGAGCTGTACGGGGGGAAAAAAAAACAATCCCTCAGCACTCATCCGCACTGTATGTACGGCCCTGAGGGGTCAAAAACGTTGTTTTTTAATAAACACTCTCAGAAGCAGCAGATGAAAACCAGGGTCCTCTGCTCTTTTATCTCCTCTGATTCCTGACATTAACAAGCAGCACCTGCCCACAGTCACTTGATGTGCATATACACGCTGTACTTCAAAGTAATATGAAATGATTCGCTACAGAATAAAAAAAAAAAAAAGACAAACCAGGTCATCTTTTGACATCAGCAAGGATGTTGTTGAACATAGAGAACAAAACAGTAATTCATCTGTTCCAGCGGAGGCCCAGGATTTATCTGTGCACAGAGAGCAGGTGGAGAGATGGGTCAAACATTTTCCCCAGTGTAATTTTCTCTCCAGCCTTTGTCATTTTACGTGTGTGTGTCCGTCCACCAAACCGTGTCTTTGTGTTCAGAATGTGTCTATTATATCTGTGCTGTGCATGTATGCAAATGGTATTAGAGGGGAAACTCAACTACTTTTAGCCCCACATTTCCCATAATGGTAATCTCATCCTTCATAGGCTGAGGTAAACATTGAGTAGCACAAGCTCATGTGACATCCTTTCAGATTAGAGCTATACATCTGCCGAGGGTCCGCTGCTAAAATGCCCTAAATTATAAATGCAGGCCGATGCAGAAAAATTAATTACTGCAAATTTTTTATCATTTAAGATATTCATTATTATCTAGAGGCTACAGCGCCAGCTCCTTTGCATCTCCAGTTGAAAGAACGGCCTTTGTATTAATTACATAGCGCTGAAGAATCAACTGGTAATTAATCAACAAAAAATTCATAATCATGAGTCATTTATCATGTAAAAAATGCCAAATATTCTTCGACTCATGCCTCTGAAATGTGAAGCTCTTGTTGCATTCCTCTGTTTCACAAGACTGAAAACTGAATTACATTCAGATATGAGAGTTGGTTGGACAAAAAGAGACGATGACAAGCTCACCTCACCTTGAGTCCTGGGCAGGTGTGGACAGTGTTTTTCACTACCTTCTTACACTACTGAAAAATAAATCAGCAGCAGAAACAACAGTATTATATAGCAAACAGAATTTTCAGCCCCCATGTGAAAGTGGCACAAGATTAAATGCAAAATGGTCAAAATCGAAGCAGATATCCTGACATTTGTTCCCTAGTGTCACGGGCCAAGCTCTGGCAATGCTGATTCCTACATTTGCTATGTTAAGTAACATTACAAGCATTTTCAAGTTCTACACCTGTAGTTCTCCCCATTTGGGGAGAATTAATTCTTCATGTGGAAAATCAATGCTATGTTCCCATTCCGGTTACCATCCTTTTTATGCATCATCACACTGTATGTAATTATCCATGATTGTTTGTTATTTTCTAGGTGGTGCAGCAGATTGATTATCTAACCTCATCCATTGATCTGAATGGGGAGGAGCAGCAGGGAGCTCGAGGAGGCAACGGTGCCAAGCCTCCCAGCGACAGCAGCACCAGTTCAGGTTCCAGCTCCAGCGAGGTGATGATAGGCAGCCCCGAGGAGAGGCCCTCAGAGCCTGAAGACCAGCCAGGCACTACAGGCTCATCTGGCACCCTCAGGAGAGGCCATCGGGGTAGAACTCTATCTCCACCCAGTCTGCAGCTGCATCCAGCGTCGTCTGGGGTTTCCGTGGACAGTGAAACTCTTCGTTTTGCCTGCAGTCTTGGGTATTCTACCAGACAAGGTGGGCCACTGCTGTACAACAATAATCTCCCTACATCCAGTCAACCTCAACTTCAAGACCTCACCTCCCATGACCTTACACTGCCCCCACAAAGAAGCCTCCCTGTTCGGCCTCCCACTCCTGGGCTCTCCCTCTAACAGTAAACCTCCATCCTCCCAACAGCCCTGGTTCTCAGCCTCACTCCCCTCATCTGTCCCCTGTCTCCCCTGTCTCCCCTTCCTCCCCCCTGTCTCCAAAGCTTCACCCACCCCCTGCCCTTAGCCCGTCTGTCATCATAGAGACCAAAGTAGGTTCTTATCAGACCCCACAAAGCGACCATCCATCTGCTGGCGCACTCTCTCCATCATCGACCCAGCCTCCATCTGCCAGCCGCCCACCCACCGACTCAGAAACTCAAACTGCTTCGAACGCTGACAGGGAGAGGCGAGTACCCACCGCAGGTCCTGTTCACACGGCTTCACAGGTGGGCTCCGCCTCTGCAGCCTCGGCTAAACCACCGACAGTGCAGGGTCGCAGAGGTCGCAAGCCTCCACCTTACCCCCATCACAGACTCTCTGAACACACAAAGAAGGTGAAGGAGCCCCGCAAAGCTCCTCCGTATCCAGAGAAAAGAAGGCTGCTCTCGACCACAGTGTGAGACAATGCAACAGGAGGGAGAGGCTGATCGAGCAGAGCCATATTTACAGCACCAGCCACCAAATCCGCAAGAGTGGAGAGTGATTTAAGGCTCGCCAAGTTGAGCCCAGACCAAGTTTCCAAGGTGACAGGACGCAGACGCAACTTGGGGTGAGTATGTCAGGAGGAACAGCTTGGCTCTGCTAACGTCCTTCTCCTTCTCCCCTTCGAGACAAATCTCTCGAGTACTCATGCTAAACATACACAGGGCATCTTAACATCTGTCTGGGTTACTGCTCTGGTAACAAGAGCCTCTATACAGATGCTCGCATTGCACTCCGGTGCTCAGACTCCCACAGATTGCACAGTTAAAGGGCAAAGGAAAAGGCCTAATTAGATAGAAATATGAGGGAAATTGTAATTATTGCAAGATGACAAGACAAAGTGAGAACAGATTTCTTGTGCACTTCAACCCATGCAGCTCGACACTTCCACTCACATGTATCAGCATTGTCTGGGCAGATAATTGCTGCCAGGACTTGTGATGATATAAGGAGAACTCAGCGCGGGCTACTTTTCTGGCTCAGCAGTGTGAAAGGAAGACACAGGGGCAGAAAGGGCAGAGATCTGTGATAGATCTGGAGACAGAAAGGCTTTCATATTATGAGAAACTTAAGCAAGACCAGCTGAGTGGTTCTGTGTTGACCGCCAGCACAGTGTCACTGCTGGCCCTTCATTGTACTCTTCCCCAGGCCCCTGGTGTTACAAAAATCCCATCTCCTTTGCTGCCTCTGTCTTGACCGACCCAGCCACAATCTCCATCTGTTCCCCCTCCAAATGTCAGGAGATGCAAAGAGAGAGAAATAGGGGGCAGGTGTGCGAGAGGCGAAACACAGAAGAAAAAAAGACTCTGGGAAGCCAACGTGTTTGATTACATAAATTCACCACAGCCAATCGATGGCTCATTCATTTAGGTCATCTGAAGTTGCCCTCCCTGAAACTTTACTGAAGTGTATTTCAATGCCTTCCCTCTCCCTCTTTCTTCAAGGCTAAAACTGTTATCGCAAATGAAAAGAACTAAATCAACAATGTGTTAGGCCATCTCTCGTTACTTTTTGACTTGCCAGGGGAGGGACAAGAGAAGGGAATTCAGGGAACCAGCAAAATCAGCAGGACTCGCCCTCTGAGTGTCTGTATGAAATTTCACGGAAACCCGTACCATGGTGGTTCAGTCTGGACCAGTGTGGTGGACAGAGCAGCAACAGCAAACGCTGCGAACATGAATAAATGTCTCTGATCTAAGCTCTTTAAGGCACGCCATCGTAATCCAAGCCTGAGCTCTGCAGCATCAAGCGTATATATTTTCCTAATGGTCGTCCTGTGGGGGGAGTTGAAAGTAGCAGATGGTAAACAGTAGTGATATGAGTTTAGGGTCTAGATGACAGCACAGAGGCAGCTCTGAGTCACAGAGACAGACTGAACTCATGGCAAACAAAGAGCTGCTGTGCTACAGAGACTTATATCTCAATGGAATAACAGTCTTGAGAACAAAGTGTCAATTCTTTTACCACAAGGCCACAAAACTGGAAATGAGAGTCTGAGATAGTCACAGCTTTACTACGTGATACTTTAATTACAAATAGGAGAGTGGGACTTTAGTGGAGTGGGGCACAGCTTATTGTGATCTTGTTAAAAAAACACTCTGTCAAAAGTGCTGGCATAAAACAGATTTTCTCTACACGAAATCAAGAAGTTTCTTACTTTCAGCCACTGCCATATTTTACATTAAAACAATGTTAACCAGTATGTAGCTCCTGCTCCTGATAATTTTCAAACCACTGGTGCCAATTTGAGGAGAATCAAGAACACTGATTTCCTCTTGGCTTAACATAAGACGAATAAATCCCTCCTGACTCTATATCTCCATAAGCCCACAAAGATCACCGCTCTATACATTCCCCATTATGAGCCTCTGGATTTAGTAGATCCTCCCTGCAAAGCCCTTCTCCCCCAGAAATTAAGTAGAAACAATGGAAGCGCTTTATCTCATGCAAACATTTATCCGAGGACAATATATGTTAATTGAGTACGCTTAGAGAATACGTTTTGAAGCGAATTCTTCACAATGCTTAGTTTAATATAAAGGTTTGTATTAAGGCTCATTTGTATGCCATATCCTGGCTTTTGCTATGCAGCACACAAACTGAGTTTCAAGCTGGGAACACGTCAGCGCTGGTGCTAAAACTACTGTTATTTTGGACAGATATGATGGGGGCATAAAAATGCCCGCCGCCATGTTCACCCTGGCCAGACAGTGCTCAGAATATTTAATGCGTCTTTGCTTGCCCTCAGATTTCTCCTCTCTTTTCATGTTTAACCTTTAACAAAGCTGTGGGTGGTTGAATCAGATCATGACTGACATAAGACAAATGAATAAAACTAAACAAATCAAAACCAAAAAAAACGGACTTATCTCAGGAACAGTGACAAAACATCTTTACTGAAACATCCATCACATTTCATCATGAATCAAAACAATCGAGAGGTTTTTTAAAAAAAAAAAAACCAAATGTACAACTTAAGCAACAATGGGGTTTTTTTCTATTCCAAGGCCAGGAACTGCATATGGTCATTTCCTGTCCAGACCACATGGGGAGCCTCGATGGTGACAAGAGGGAAACGCAAACATCCCGGCTGAGCATTTCCTCAACTCCAGAGGAAAGATGAGAGAGACCCCACCATGACCGAACAAGGTATGAACCTCAGAGAGTAATTCGACGACAAAATCAAAACAGCACAATCCTCAAATCTGAAATCAATCCCCAGAACTCATCCTCTGGCCACTTGTGTGGATCTAAGAGGGTTGGATCAGTGTAAGAAAGATAAAGGCAATCCTACTCACTACATGAGAGCAGGGAGAGGAGAGGGACCTATAATAATGATCTACTTCTGAGACATGCACAGTATCCTCACTGATCCAGATGGGACACTGAAGGATGAAAGCACAGGGCTCAAGATCCAAATGCCTGTGCGCACACTATATTTAGCGCTTTGATTACATTTTACATAGTGGAACTAATAGTTCACCACAATGACCTAACATTAGAAAAGAGTACATTAAAATAAGAGAATTAAAGGATGTTAACGAAGAGTGTTACATTGCCAGTTACAGGTGTGTATCTTGTGTGCACGAGATAAATATCATCTTACATGCCTTCCTACCTATTTTGAGGGGTTTTGCATTTCTATTCCTCGAGATTTTGCCAAAAATGTCATAAAGCCTGTTTAAAAACATGATCTTCAGTGTATACTGTAAAGTCTTCTCTTAATACAATATGATGCCTACTATAAGTATCTCTTCTGGCCAAAAACAAGCAGAAGACAAAATCTTATCGTAAATGATACTGATTTAGTCAGATGAAATGTGGCGCTTTCAGTTATGCGATACAGATAAAGAGAGAGCGAGCGAGATGACAAGGTAGACCGAGGCTTCGTCTCCACAGCAGCTCAGCGCAGAATGAGATTGAGGAAAATGTAATTGTTTATGCGTGTGCCATGATGATATTGGGGATTACTCACTTTCCTCTCAGGATTACACAAGATGGATAAATCCCTTGCGACTGTAAATGTGTTATTTGTACTCAACATCCCCCCCCACATACACACAGACACCGATCCTCTATACATTCACATACGTCCCTGGTTTATCAGAGCAGATTTATTCTCTGTAAAGCTTCGAGCCTCAGACACTAAGAAACAACTATGGAAGCACTTCACCTTATGGCAGAATTTTAACTAGGACATTTTGTAAAAAAAAAAAAAAAAGTCTCAACTGACGCACAGATGTTTTATTCTTTTTGTCTCAAATAGAATTAATCTACTGTGGTAAGAAAATACCAGGTATTTAATGTACTGAATCACAAAGTGCTGTAGAGGCGATATAAGTATCATCCTACTTCAAAGTTTGGCTGTCACGCAGGACAAACTCTCCCGAACCCATCCGCCACTGACTACTGAGCTGAAAGCCAGAGGCCCGACTCAGAGCTCACCGAGACTCGTCAAAACATGACGAAAAGCCAGAGTCATACTTCTGACCGACTACAGCTCGTCGTGTCGCGTCCGTCCGATGGCGGTCAGTTTGGAGAGCTGAGCGCTGAACTTTCCATCGTTGTGGGTCACTAGAGGACAGGGAGGAGAGTAAATTACCATCACAGACAATATCATCACACAAAAAGAGTAACGGTGTTGGCGATGCAAAACACGTGAACTTAGTCGGCATCGTCTGATCAAAGAGCTGCAT
This sequence comes from Psettodes erumei, assembly GCA_016785225.1. Classification (NCBI taxonomy): domain Eukaryota; kingdom Metazoa; phylum Chordata; class Actinopteri; order Pleuronectiformes; family Psettodidae; genus Psettodes; species Psettodes erumei. Next base: position 292,714 of record JAFBJZ010000107.1, read on the forward strand.
AGGCGGCAGTTTCAGACCTGCGGGTCCACTCTAACAAGAAAGATTCATCAGGCAGATGGAAATGTGCTCCATCTATAGGCAAGGAAAGGAACAGCTCCAGTTCTGCAGTAACCTGCAGGTAACGAGCGCTACAGCTGTGCTTATTTGTTCAAAGGAACAGAAACAGGGTTGAGATGCGATTGATGATTTTAGAGAACACACGCAAACAGCAGCAGCTATACACATTTTCAGCAGTTAACACTGATTGCCTGCAGGTGGCACAGAGCAACAACTATTACTTTCTTTGCTTGGTTACATCAATGTGTCTTTATCTGCAGGGCTATGCTGCAGTTTCTTTTGTTTCCTATAGGTGGTGTTGTTTGTCTGTCCGTGACTGAACAGCACCCCCTTGTGGGGAATCCAGTAGCCTGCTAAACGTGAACATATTTTAATTTTATGAGTGAGTAACACTGTTGTACTTCTATGGCATCTAAACAATTTCTATTTACCTACTGCGCAACTCCAATAACTATAACTGAAGTTGTTTTCCGGAGGTGGGATGATCTTAATACTCCGATAGGGGGTCAGTTTTTCAGTCTTTACGTAATGCAAAGCTGCGGAAAATGCGGGAAATGACAGTTCCAGTAAATTGCTGTTCAGTGGTAACTGTTGCTAATCACAGTCTAAAAATGAAGCCGCACTGTGGGGATCTTCTGCACAAACTTAATAACAACAAATGATGCTACGGGGACAAATAGCAACCCACTCACAGCTGGAGCATATGCTTTAGAGGGAAATCAACAGGGATCGCGTAACATGATGGAGAGCAGGAGGGAGGCAGGGGGGAGAGAGAGAGAGAGAGCGATCGAGAGACAGTGAAAGATATACATGACCAGCAGATGCACTTTATTGAAGGTTTTAAAATACAACCAATTTCTCACCTGTTGAGTCTCCAATGATAAATTCCTCCGGCTTCAAAGGCACATCACTCTGTCCTGCTGCAGCTGTCTGCGACTGAACACACGGACAGCAGCGATGATGAAGAGGAGGTTGAGAAGAAAAGGCACAAGGAGAAGGGCACAAAAATAAACAGGATGAGGGGGGGCAAGGCAGACGGGCCGTTGGAGGATGCAATGACAAGGTCAAAGAGATGCTGCGTGTGGGGGTGGTGTGTGTGTGTGTGTGTGTGTGTGTGTGCTCGGTCATTCCTGTGCCATCATTTAGTGAAGTTATTTTCTGCGTGTGTGCGTCTTCTACTTGCAGGGCACGGAGCCAGAGCGGGAGGAGGAAACATGAGCTCTCACTAATGACAAGAGTGTTGTGACTGTCATTGCTGGGGGAAGGAGGCGTGTCAAGGTGTGCTTCACTTCACCGACGGCCACATCAGACACGGCAGACCTCCGCTAAGCGACTGAGCTCAGAGAGAGTGAGAGAGAGTCCAGACATTAACCTTCTGTGAAACATTACGTACGAAAGGCGTGATGATTCCGAGTTTGACTTCCAGGACAAATAAAAGTTTGTATGTTACTTTGAGCATCTCCGTTTCTATTGGTCTTGGCGCTCGCCTTGATGATACTCAAGACATCATTAGAGGACAATGGATCTAAACACGTACAGGGACACTGGGAGTACGTGATGGGTTTCCATGGAGACATACGACATATGAGAGGAGGGGGCGTGTGGTGAAGCGAATGACGAGTCCAAAGTGCAAGTGACAGTGTGTTGTGTTCAGTTCGGCTCAGGACTTCACAGAACAGTCAGCTACATTCTGCTCTGTCTCTCTGATGATAACATGAGGTGACAGACATCTGAATCATCATGGCTCAGAGATGCCAACAGAAAATCTAATCAAAATAATTTGGGGAAAGCTTTTACGAGCAGACAGTTTATTGGCTGTGAGTTTGATAACACTCGCTTATGGTTGGATAAAATAGCATATTATTTACTGTTTATTTGTTGGTTTAAATATAAGAGCTGCCATCTCCAACTGGCAAGGGTGCTTATATTTAGGGCTGAAACGTTTAATCAAATATTAATCTGCAAAAGTTTTGACAGCTGATTAAATATTTAAGGTATTTTATTGAGGGAAAGTGTGACAGATTAAAGGGCTCCAGCTTCTCAAATGTGAGGCACTTGCTGCTGTTCTCTAACTTAAATCATGATAAATCAAGTATGTCAATTAGTAAAGGTCGACTCAGGCTCCAGGAAAATGAGACACGCATTTTCCAGTTTTAAGTAAACTATGAGAAAAATGAGAAAAATAAGCAAAACATAAATCGATAATAATAAATCACAGTAAGTTCCAGTTGTGATGGAATTCCTCGAGATCTCAGTGAGCTTCATGACACAAAGGTCTGGCTCGGCCAGTTTGGGAAGCGTTACATGCATTACACGCAGCATGTATATCAAGGGATGCAGCAAAACAACAAACTGTGACATTACATGTGGCGCTGAACTTTTCTGTCTCAGTGACCAAGATACCAAGAAGACGGCTGTTTCCATCTGTTTTCCATCAAGTTAGGAAAGTGCAGTACAAACAAGTCTGCCCTGCATTTTAGCCCTTACCCTGACAGATACATTGCGGTATTACTGGTGCATAGGTGTATGGTTTATTACTTGCAGGCTATGCAAAAATGTTTGTCAATAATATCTTTTTCCTCAATTTTCTGACATTTGTGCAGACGCTTTAAATTCCACCCTCTCCAATTATTTGGGCTCAGAAGGAGAAGCTTTAATCTCTAAACTGACAGGGTGTCAGAAACAGCAAAGTAATATCAAGGAAAAACTCTCTGCTACACTTTGTCTTTGACAGGCAGCAAAGTCCTGTCAGCTTTTTGCCGTCCAGCAGAAGCTCCGGTCCAACTAATCACTCAGTAGGAGAAGAGCTGAGGAGCAAAACTTATGAAGGAGAAGGTTCATCAAGTGTTGTACTGACAGCATTATGGCCATACTGTGCAGTTTGTGCTGAAATTTGGCTTCCACATATTGCAACATTGATGATGAGGGATGTGCAATTTTTTGAGGAATGTGCAATTTTGAGCTGGCCCACTATTTCACATTAAAAAAAATGTTTCTGTTGTCGTCTAGTTCAGTGAAGTTTACATTTAATCATGCAACTGATTCCACACAAATTCTAAGAAGAAACTGATATACTAGCCATGTTCTATGTGGTTATCGTAATTCTACACTGACTGGATAACATGTCATTATTGGTTGTTTTTCTGTAACATTAAACTCAGCTGCAGTTGAAAAAAAATCTGCCAGTTACTCAAACTAAGTGTTCAGCTGCTGCTGGCCAAACTGGCAGTTAAGAATGAGGACCAGTTGACAATATGAAAACAAATTCATGAACTGCATTTGCATATAATGGTGTACAACAGTGCTTTTTTCATACTTACATATGCGTTGGCATATTCAATTTTGGTTCCCTTCAGTTCAGCTTTGAACTGAGTGAAAAACAGGTACGATTTCCCCTGAGGCCTGAGGCAGAAATGAGAAAGAAATATTTGTTATCATTACCACAGCAGTCAGCAGTCATTTGCATACAATCCGGGATGAATACATTTAATCCAAAGTGTTGGAAACTTTGTTTGTTTATTTCTCTTTTTACAATTGCCGTGACTGTCAAAATTAACTGAAATTAAAAAAAAAAAAAAAACTCAACTCAGTGTAAACAGAGACAGATGGGACAGAATGGCAGGGAAGACAGACTGAAGATCAGGGTCACTGAGCGAAAGAAAAGTATCACCACAGACAGCTCTGTTAGAGAGAGAGAGAGACTCACCTCCACACAGAACAGGAAAACAGCGTGTCCTCATCACTCAGGCCCACACTCATCATCCATTGCTGTTTGAAACAAAAAAGGAGAATTTACTGCTGTTAAAATGAAGGGTATGATGACTCAGTAACCGAGTAACAGACAGTGAGAGTGAGCGAGGGGGAAAGAGACACACCTCATTGGTTCCCCCTTGTGAAGCATAGGTGAATGAGCATTCATAATCCCTCTGTAATAAAGAAGTGTATCACAGTGGTAGTTAGCACATAGTTATACATATTGTATTCATTATTTTAGTATCAATCACTTTGACATAATATTCAATAACAATTTCCATTAATCTACTAATTATGTGTGCCATGCAGGTCTAACTGAACGGGAGGGAAAATGCAGATTCCTGCTCGGTATCAGGAGCGTGTGTCAGCTGTAAAGCGACTGCTAAAAATATCATCACGGGTTTCATTTTATTTTGGCGTGTTCCAGAGAAAAGCACCTGTGCAGCTCCTGTCAAAAAACATGGCTGTACTTCCTTTAGGGCTACACCCATTCCTCTGTTAATCGATCGACAGAAAAATAAATGGCAACTATTTTGCTGATATAAACATTTGACCAGTATCAGTATCCATTGTATATTCTTTTATATGTGAATTTGCAAACATCTGCCATATTGGGATGTATATTAATATCATAACCAGAGCCATCATTAATGTCATTAGTAACTCCTGTGATATTTCTGCTATGACAAGTCAAAATCTCTACTGTGGTTTGAGGGCCTTTGTGTGGGGCATCTGGGAAATCAATTAATGGAAAGAACAAAAATCGATCCTGGAAAAAAACAATAAACAAGTAATTAGTCGCAGGCTTAATGCACAGACATCGTCGCGTTATTAACCATCCTCTTAAACTCACGTAAAACAGAGGCTCTCATTCATGACAGCTGTGAGCCAATGAGCGGAGCCGCTGTGGCAGCGACGTGTCAGCCTCTCACGGGCTGTGTCGTCATCACGCTGCAACCACAGCTGAATGCAGTTTTCCCCAATGATGCGATTACAAATGTCAATACAAATGGCAGACGCGTAAACAGTTCGGTGACGCCCCTTACACGCAGCACAGTGCGTGTGCTGGTATCGAGTCTTTTAATCGCTGACCAAACAAACAGCAACAATGGAGCGCGTACAATAAAACACAGTGAAGTGGAGGCATAAAGTGGAAACTGATCAAACTTCCCGACGACGGTGAGAATGGAGACTGACCGTCAACTACTGCCGTGTATAAGGCGGTGTTTAAAGAGCCAAACTAACGCCGTGCGATACAAGGGATGCGATCTTACGATTCCCTGGCTGAAAGTGTGCACCACTCCTCCAGGTTTAACGTTGAACTCCACCGTCTTCGTCCGCTCAGCGGAAGCCTCGGACGGTGCGAGTGCGGAAACCAGCACGAGCAGAAGCACCAGGTTCACAGCACAGAAGTTCATCTCAGCCGCCATCTCTTCCCACTCTGTTGTGTGGTGGTGAATCGAACCAGTGGCAGCCCGGGTGATCAGGTGCCCCCGTCGACTGAGAGTGTCGTCACACCCTGCGACGCATACTTAAAAAAAAAATAAAATAAAATAAAATACCAGTGTCTCGACCCCATTGTGCATAAAAAAAGAATTCACATTTAAAAAATATATTTGGTCCATTTTATGAATACAATTTTAAACAAGCAATGTATTTATTAATTTATTTTTACAATGTCGTAATGTTACCAATATTGGCCACACGGTGTCGCCCCATTACAACCAATACAGGACTGGCATGCCTACTAATGAAACATCTGAGTACTTCTACCTCTGATAAAGTCAACTCATGGCCTTGGAAATAGGAAACAAATTAAATCAGATCTCAGTGACTCTGACACACACACACACACACACACACACACACACACACACCTCTGTAGTTATATGTCAGTGTCTCTTTTTTAGTGTCTGTCTGCAGCCCTGGATGTCATATACAGGTGTAAAGGTGAGAGGGCAATCCTTGAATGTCTGAATATTTGTCCCCTGTAGTCCTTGTTTGCAAGTCAATGGCACACAATAGTTGAAACTAACATCCTCCTATGCAAGTTATCCCAAAAGTAGACATTAATCTGCTAACAAACATGTTTGTCCAGTTTTAATAGCAACTACCGCACACGTACATTCCTCACAGTACAACGAAAAATATTTTTTACAGGAGACACCAAGAGTCTCACGTCTGCATGTACTGTATGTGCATGCGTTGTTTTTTTTCCATGTGTGTGTCTGGAGCCAGAAAGCATCCCACCTCGTGAAGTGTGACAGATGAACAGATGTTTGGCACAAGAGGAGACCCCTTAACATTGTCGGACACTCATGTGTGAAAAACACAAAACAATATGGGCATTTAGAACCAAATTCAGGCCCAGAAATAACTGGGGGGTTTCAGTTGAATGACCTGTCCTCCTCCCATCACCCTTCTCCTCCTCCTCCGTTTGCAGCCTCATCTGAACCTCCTCCCTGTCCAGTCCTACATCCCAGCCCAAAAACAATACAATAGTAGGATTAATAACATAGTGCATTCCCTAAGACAACCTTGTGAGTGTTTTAATATTTACACAGCAGCACCAGGAGGGAAAGTACAGGGGTCACTTGGTACATATTATTCTGATTCAACCCAGGAAAGATGTTAAATCTGTAATGATGTGTAAATGGTCAGACTCAGGGAGTTTTTGTCCTGCCCAGGTAAACATTGTCTCCTCTTTAAGGATGTCAGATGCTCAGCTGTGTAATGCCAGGAGAAGAAAGAAAATATTCATTCATTTCCACTCACGCAAATAGTTTCTTCTCTTTGCTATAAACAAACATTTCTCCAAGAGAGTAAACACAGACCATATATCCAGACAGAGAAACACAACATCGGCACTGAGGTGGCATGAAATCATTTCACTAATGAAGTGCGCTCATATTCCAGACTTTACATACACACGACAGGGAGTGTAAAACAACCAACAGCTCGGTATGTCCGCAGTTATATATGTGCAGATTTATATATCATCCATCATCCATCAGAATAAATTTAACATGTTTGTTAGTCGGAATCGGTAACTTTCCGATCTTTCCAATCAATCCTCTTGTCAACTCATAATAAAACCGAATACTAATAAATGTCAGGTGTGTGAAGGCTTAAGCAGTCACTATTGGCAGTTTGTATGTATACCACCATCGTGTGTCACTGCAGTCTAGCCTGTTGGCTCTGACGCTTGTTGACTGGGAGTCTCAGACAGTCAGGCCTTTTGGGCACAGCCTCACAGACGGTCAAACCCGTGATAAGGACGGTTTAGCCGCAGTGCTGCTGATGTCAGCAGTTTGCAGACAGGTCTTCCTGGCCGTCTGCGGATCTGTGGAATTTCTCTCCTCCTTGCCATCTCCAGCAGGGGCAGGCAGGGGCGACCAGCCGCTCTGCCCATCCCACACGCCCTGCAGGCTTAACACCGCGGGCCTGCCCTGAGCAAACAGCACCTGGAGCAGTGGAGGGGAAGGAGGAGGAGGCAGCTCTGTCCTAACCCTCTGTCACACTCAAATTCACATCAGGGGGCTCACCCTGAGAGCTCTGTGTCCAAAGATGGTGTGGGCTTTACAGTGAGGCCATGTTTGGATAAGAGGATGAGTGAAATCTCTTACCATTTGTAAAATGAGTTCAAACCCAGTGATGTGGATATAAAGCATGTGGTGCACTTTGATTTCAGTTTGATTTGTGATACTTTCTTTTCATCTTTTGCTTTTCTTTACCTTTATCAGTGGAGAGATAGAAACTCTCTAAGAACATTTACATGTGTTCTGTATTTTAATACAGTGTTAGGATTCTTTATACTACTATTTTTCCTGAACTTTGTTTTTTTTCTCCTTTCCTGCCTCATGAATCATCTCTTCATACCCTCAGATTTATCTTATGTAGAGCCCGGCCCATAGGAACCACAGTTCACCTGGCATTACCAGGTGTGAACACCACAGTGTTGAGAGTGCAGTAGGAGATGCTGTGCATTAGAGGAGAGAATAGACTGGATGACCTAATCTCCCACCTGCCTGCATATTAATCTCATAGACATCCTGAAACTGTTATTCAGTTTTTCATCAAAGTGTTGCATGAAAGGTGCTGAAATCTTCCACTTTACAAGGACAAATACAAGGCACAGTTAGGGCACAAATCTCTTCAGTTCTCATATTTAATTTCGACAGCTTTGACAGCCAAGTAGTTTTACTTTGTGGAACCTATCCCTTAGCTCACGCAAAATGATTTGATTTGGCAGTTTATACGATCTGACACAGGGAAAGAGAAATGTGGCGCTGTAACAAATGAGAGTCTGAACAGTTGAAAACAGTAAAAAGTCTTTCTTAGTAGTGTATATTTAACCTGGGAAGACTCTGAGGCAATGTATTTGTGTTGGACAGAACAGCACTCCTGCAAAGGGCAAAACGTATGAACTGTGTTTACAAAAAATAGTTGTGGTGATTATTTATACGTTTCCACGTACCATTCACATAGTGTCCCTAATGAATCCGATGACAAAGTGTAAATAGAGGGAGACATTCCCAGACACTTCATTCGGAGTCACTGTCAAGTGAATAAATGTTTTCCCAATCACTCACTTGCTGTAACAGGACATGACAAACACGTAACAACAACAACAGGCTCTTGGTGTGAAGCTGTACGTCTTCTGCTGCTATTTCCGTGAGACATGAACATGAAGAGATATTTCACTGAGGTGTGCTATTCCAAGAGCATTCAAGAAATTCACCACTCACCTCACCGTTTAATAAACAGGCTGGTTATGTTAAATGGGCAGCGGAATGACATCATGCTTTTAAATATTTGTTCAAATTATCCTTAAACCTATGTTTTTACTACCAGGTTGTCAAGGGGAAAGAGTAACACTTCATGTCTTCAATGGTACTTTTGTTTCCAAAACATTAAACACAAACTTTTTTATAAAATATGACAAAAATGGTGAGGACCTGTCAAGCATTCAAAACCCTTTCACACCACAAAATTAGGGCTTTAAAAACATACATTAGAGTCTTACTTTTTTCTTTATTATGACAGTACTTATCCATTGTTCGCAATACATATTTGGTCATTATTAAACAGAGGAACTTTTTTCTAATATGACAGAATGCTGTTAAATTCCAGAGGACAAGAGCACCACAGTTTCCTTTAGAATAAGCACCAGTTCAGGCATAATGTACAAATAAAAGAATCTATGCGAATTATGTTAACATTGCGTTCATCAAAGTCCTGAAGTCTCACATTGCTTAAAAACCCAGTGAAAATGAATATTCATACATAAAAGGTAACATCTATCCAGCATGGCTGTAGCTACAAAATATTATGTTTCATAAATACGAATGGACAAATTTTAGGATCATATTAAACATTTAAGTGTAAAACAGCTGTGCGAGCTGTGTAGCAACTGTACAGTGAGAGCAACAACAAGGTATTAAATATATATTTTGTGGGGGAAATGGTTTATTTCAGGTCAGGTCAGCTTCTGTCAAAATAAAGAATGGACATCATGAGCTTTTATTTGGGTTTTTGATTTCAGTTATGCAGCCAGTTAGTCTTTTACTTACGCAGTTATCCTGCAGTTTCTGGCCTGGACGTACATTCCTGTGTAACTGATATCGCAGCGAACTTCGTTGTTGGAAAAATCAGACTCCTGGACCAGCTGAGATGGATTCACTGTCACCTGAAAAAAACAGCAGATATAGAAATATTTCACTCGACCGCAGTCACATGAAAACATACTCACAAGTATCAACTGGATGTATCATTGTGACTGATCTGATTTATTATTTCTTTATTTGTCATGTCCTATTCATAAAGTAGCTCCACATGCCCACCTTGAGTATGTAGTTTCCAGGTGGTACATCAGTGATGTCAATCCACTGGCAGTCGATGTTTGCGTGATACGTATCATAGCAACCGGGACCGAGCCCCTGAGAAAAATGCAGACTTTATTACCCTTCTGTTGGCTTATAAGGAAAGAGGTAATCCTTGTTTCTAAATATGTCAGTGATAAATAAATGCACTGGTGAAGCATCTAAACACTATTCTGGAACACCCCATATAACACAATAACTGACGAATTAATAAAATATAATGGATCAAAGGAAAAAATAAAATATCACATAGTGCAGTAAAACCTGTGTGTGAGCTGTGCAGGCGAAGCGACGTCGTATTCCTGGGTCACATGATGTGTCCTCCAGACAGAAGCTGGCCTTGTGTCCCTCAGCCACTTTCTGTCCAGTGGAGACGTCCAGCAGGTCGTAGTTACTGAAGGCCTCCATGCTGTGGTAATGCCTGGAGACAATGACAGATCACACAGCTGCACTGCAATTCTGTTCTGGAAACTACCTGCTCATAGTGATGGTTTTGTGGCTAAAATGGCATGGCAAGATGTTGCATCTCATATGTTTTCTGTTTCAAATTCACAGTCAGATCTAAAATATTGTTTGATCATACAGTTGCCAGCACCAAAAAGCAAACTGAGCAACCTTTAACTGTCACAAAACAGAGCTACTTGTTGAGGCTCATTGTCCAGTAGAGTATGAGTTCTTCAGAAATGTACTTCAGAAACATTTTTTTCTTTTCTTTGTCTTTGCTGATAATCAAACGGCATGAAAGGAGGTTGTTTGTGTGCGTAAAGCTGGTGCTGAAGAGTGACCCGACTCCTCTTCAGGACCAATGATTTCAGATCAGGCTATGGGCTTATGGTTTTAAGTGAGAGTTGTACAGTTTCAGTCTTAAAAAATTCTGTTATATGTAAATGCTTGATTTCTTTGCATGGTTTTGGTCACACTTTCATTTTATTATTTTATGCAGATCTGTGCTGACACAGGGTATACTACATCATAGTATGTGGGCCACTGATCCTAATAAAATAATAAAAACAACATTGTGTGTGCAGTTGTTCAAAAGGTGAACTCACTGGTGACAACTGTGCCATTCCCACTCATGTCTTGGCCTCACTGGGAGGAAGTCTGCTGTCCCTTGGTTCTTCACTCTCTGTGGGAAGCGCAGCAGGACTCTGTAGTCGAGGTCGCTCACACTGGGATGATACGCAGACCTGAAGGACAAGGAAACATGAAAGGAATGGGCAAAGAAAGACCTCGAGTGTCTTCACTGAAACGGCCTGAAATGGCACTTTGAAGACCTGAACGACTGGGTGCACACCCGGGTTTGACCCGTGTCACCTTTTTGTTTGAGGCATCTTTACACACACATTCATTCATACAGTATAGTCCTTCACTGCACACTGAACTCCTTCTCATCCTTCACTGGCCATTAGATAAATGGTAATCCACTCTCGAAGTGACGGAAGTGGTATCTGGTCTTGTCTCACCAGTTTTTGCGTTCACTTCAGGAATCCTTTCATTTCAGAGCTTATTTTACTTGGCAAAGCGGTTGCTCAGATCAGAGGAGAGAATCTCGGGCGGTTGCCAGGTTTGTGTCCAGCCGCTCTATCACCGAGCTGTAGCTTCCAAATGGGATGGAAGCCAGCACACATCCTAATGTGGCAACCTCAAAGGGATTCGAAATGGTTATGTTGGTTTTTATTTATACATGTGAACCCCATTGATTTTTGCATGTGAAAATATAATTTACAATACAGGAGAGAGAGCTTCTTCATTTCAAAATGTCAATGACATAACAATGATGGTGTGCTTTACAAGAAAGGTGAAATGTTGACTGAATAACAGATTATGTAAACATTTTACCCAACTGACAGATTCATGCACTGTAGTGATAGAACCGAAATAGTGCACCTGGATAGACAGTTCTCTTCAGCAGCACAGCGAAGTGCATACATCTGCACTCGCTGGATGTAGGAGGCGGCTTGGATGTAATAAGGGTCAGGAACCAAGTCTGGAAGACCTGCAGAAATAAAAAAAAAATCAGTCCACAAATCTAAATTACTGATATGTGTCAGGAATCAGCTGCAAACACAGGGACATCAACTTTTTAATCACCTGTCCCTTAAATGGGTCCAAGGAAGTTTAGTCATTAAACCTAATGATGGGGAAAAATCAAAGATCTATCCCTGTCTACTAATTTGATGTAGACATATAGAAACACATTAGAACTAATAACAAAACAACTGCATTGTTTATGTCGTCATTGAACTATGAGGGCTTCACCTGGCTGGATTCAATATCAAACACTTTAAGAGCATAATCCACCTACTTGAGCAAAATACTGCACAGAAAATTCAAGAGACAATAAAGGTAATTTCTGTATCACGACTCGCTAAGTAAGCTACTAATCACTCGCTTCTAGTCTGAGAATCAACCGCTTAATTTGAACTTTGCTCCCACATTACGTTTGCCTTAAGGAGGCATTAACTGGCTCTCATTAAAATGCATCAAAACGCGTATTAACAAGGGCGTATTTAAAATATTGAGGACTGAGCACTCAGTGTTTAATCAAAATGAGTTGGACTTACTTATCGGATGATTATCCTGAATTTAGCTGGCTTTAGCTTGTTATCGGTTGAAAAAAATATCCTTTTTTAAATTATGTTCGAAACGTATGTTTTTTCTACACTTTGGTGTCTCTGTCTCATCTGCCTGCCTCACCGTTGTGGAAGAATCTGGTGCCGTAGCCGGTTCCTTGCGGAGGGCGCGCACTGACCCTGTTCCTGCGGTCTGGAGGGTAAACATTATAGAAAACGGAGTTCCTGTGATGAATACTGTGTGGATCTCGTGGGTCACTCGTATCTGCGGTCCGTGTTGTCTCCGGCCGTGGACGAGGAAAGTGTATTTCTACGGCGTTACTGGACAAAGCTGTGGGAGAGACGTTTGACTCCGGCGTGAGTGAGTGCCCTCCGTGCGCAGCGCGAGCGTCGTCCACGCTCTGCTGGGAGACAAGACGTGCATTCCCGTTGTCCTCGACCATCGTCACCCATCCTGACGTGCCAGGGGACCGGACAGTTGAACCCGAGTTCTCAGACCTTATTCGGCTGCCTCTGCTGTGCGTAAAGTCCGGCGATCTTACCGGCGAGGTGGCTGCCTCTTGGGTAGCAGCATCATCACCAGTTGCACTGCGGCCACCTCGTGGGACTCCGCTCCCGGAGAACTCCTGGAATGTGGTGAAAGCGGCAGCGCTGGTATTTGGCGGAACCTGGTGAGGACGGTATCCCAAAGCCACAACCTCTCCGGCATAGGCCATGCGCGGTGGGGATTGGCTGGGTGTCCCTGGTCGTCCCGAGGCAAGCAAATACTGACCCGCATCAGCACCAAGAACCGGTGGATCCATTTGACTGTGGTCGTGTTGTTGAGAGCGCACCCCGGCTGCATCTTCGAGGTCTCTGGATCTGGCTCTGGCTCTGATGGATCTACTGGGCGCAACAGGAGGATTAACTCGGTTAAGATTGTTCTCAGTTGTTAGCAAAAGTTGGGTGCGCCTTCCAGTTTGCGCGGGGGAGCGATATTGGGTTCCCGTGCTCAGTAAACTGTACAGCTGACCGTTATTCTGCCACTGAATCCGGTGTCTCCACGGCCCGACACGTGCTCGTAAATGCTGTTGACCGGTACCCAAACGCACCAGGAAAAGTAGGCAAAGTAACACAAACGCAAACCTCTCCATGGCTCAGCGCGATGGCGTCTCTATCTATAAGACTTCCAGCACTGGGACATTAACCACGAACATATGAGGGGCTGACATGCGTGAGGTGGTGTTTTCAATGCACCTGACTCCGTCACGCAGCTGCGCACATCATCGCCACCAAGAGGTGGGTTTGAGACGTCGCGTGTGAAAAGGGCTTTTATCCGTCCGCCTGCAGCAAGGAGCACCCTCTCCTGTCACATTTTGATTAAGCAGCAGGCTAATTAAACTACCCTCTACCCCGAGACACTTTTTTAAACGCTTTTCAAAATGTCAGTCTGAGTTTTATATTTGACTCTCTCTCTCTCTCTCTCTCTCTCTCTCTCTCTCACACACACACACACACACACACACACACACACACACACACACACACACACACACACACACACACACACACACACACACACACACAGGGTCGTTGGTGAACTTCTGATTTTCTTTAAACTGAAAGTGCATCACTGACCAGGGTCCGGAACGATGAAGGTCCGCTGAAGGTCATTATATGTGTAAATACCTTGTACTTCTCACACAGTAGATACTGTACTGATACTGACTGTTTTCGTTTATTAAGGTTCGGTAACTCGCCCTCTTCACCACACGGTGGCAGTGGACCCTCACAGACTGCCGAGCGTGGCTCGAAACTATTTTTAGTCTCGTGACTTTTTTGGGTATCATTACGTCACGGCCCGTTTTTGTTCCCCTTTCAAAATGGACGAAGGTGAAGATAAAGAGACAAGGAAGTCCTGCCCTGACACTTGGGCTCAAGATAAAGGTGTTGCTGTTTCTCAAACCAACGTATAGCTACGAATCCAACTTTGAAGTCAGTTCACCTTCAAAACCCTTGTCAAGTAAATGCATACAAGTTCTTTGCCCAGTGCAGATCTATCTTATCTCCCCAACGGTGTCTGCACGTCTTATCAGGACTTGTGCTGTGTGACACAGGTCAAGTTTATATTTAGAGACCTTAACCACCGTAAAGTTGCGACGGTGCTTGTCATCCTTCGCATATTGCTGCAGACAATTAATATAAATCAGTCTTCAGTATACAGTAATTGAATGTGTGATATAAATGCGTATGCACATTAGAGAGCTCTTCACATCTTACTCTATATTCTCTGATTAACTTTTCACTTTTTACAGGATGGATACATCCAAATTGTGTCTGACCCATTTCAGCAGTATATGTGGTACATGTCCTTCACACAGGACATGGTCAGCGCTCACTGACATTTGATAAAACACTACTACACCAATGATATTGCGGCTGGAGAAATTGGTTTCTTGGTGATCACAGTTCATCACCGCAACACACTCAATATTTAGGTTTTTTTCTGCAGCCAAAGCATGTTTCTGGTTGAAATAAGCCTAATCTAATTCTTATGATCTTGGTAAACAACAGCACATATAATTTACAATGCTGTGATGTAACTTTTAACACCTTTCATAGTCTCCTCCTCAAATATGCACATGTTCAAGAAATGTCAATGCCTGAAGGAATCCCTCATAACACGTGTGCTGCACATGAAGTGCATTCACAGCATAGCATCCACAGGTAGCTTAGGCTTTCGTGGTGCATCTAGTTGTTGTTTCTGCACATTATTGCATAATGAAGAGGTTGTCGACTCCCCTGAAGTAGGTGTGAGGCCCTTACCTTTGCCCTCTTTTGTCACATGCATGCGGGGACGTGCCAACAGACTGGAAGCCAGCAGCGTGGTGCCAGTCCCAAGTGCATGTTGATGAAGAAGGCACACGGGGGATTAGAGGAGTATATAAAACACCCTGTATCTGCTCCTGCACCATGCAAGAAAAGAACCCCATCCCCCCTCTGAATATACCAACACACCCCAGCAGCCACTCAGAGCCTTTCAGCAATCTGTGTGTGTATAAATCCATGAGTGAGTGTGAGAAACGTGTGTAGGGGGCGGGACACAATCACAGGGTCCAGGTCCGGTTGGATCAGACAGGCTGCAACCGGATAGGTGTCTCTCTGGCAGCATGTTGGGTGGTCTCTCATTGTGTAAAAACTTCTGACGCGACGCTTTGTTGTCTCTTAACTCTTTGACGCACATGATTTAAATCGCTGCCTCTTCTGGCACTTAACGTCCCACATGAGGTGTCTGGCACTTTCAGCGAATGCAAGCTTTAGATTCCATTACAATTTCTTTTCTGCATTTACAGAGGCAGGATTTATCTGTTGTCATTATTACCAGATTTACCTGGTATTTTAAGGGGAAAGTGAAGAAAAAGTTACCATCCATAAGCAAAATACCTGTAATATAGTCTCATTAAGAGAATACTCAACACTTTCCACTGCTCAGTATTACAAGGCAGACCAGTCAAGTTACAATATCAGGTTTATTTTTGACCTAAAGCTGCTTGACATAAACAATAGATAGATAGAATGCTTGCAACCTCACCTGCAGTCCTTCCTCAATAGATTATTTAGATCAGACACGGTTTATGGTTGTTGTGTCGTACAATTTCCCAATATTTAAGTTCAGTATATTGATACAGCTTGTGCACGTATTTCTCATTTTGACCACATTATCAAAGTCATCCATCGTAGCACCTTATTCCAAAGAGATATTTAAGAGATGTAAAAACAAGAACAGGATGACTCCTGACACCTGTGCACCCACAGACCAATGTTTGGTATGTGCATCCAGAGGAATGGCATAGCATCATAAAAAACGAAGATAGCTGCATCCTCAGTGCTTCACTTTTCTCTCGGGCAGAATCATGCGTATCTGATGTTACTGACTTTGGACACGGCTGACACTGATGTGCTTCGGTCACACGGGTCAGCCGAGCCGAGAGTAATGAGGTCAGGTTGGTGCAAGGAAAACGTCTCGACTGGATTTGTTTTCCCGAAAGTTCCCCTTTGCTGTAAAGCAGTTTGGGATAATAAAGCCACTGTTTCACACTGTTTGTGTGTGGCAAAACACGCAATAAATGATGAAAATCTTTTTGGTAAGATTATATACGTGTGTGCTTGTCACCATCAGAAGTGGAAATATTATTATATTAAATATTATTCAAAACACAGAAATATTATTTTTGCATTCTCTGGTTTATATGTTTGCCCTTGGTGGAACAGACCCAGTCATCACACATGCTGCTGTCATTTTTAGCACCAGGCAGTCCAGGCCAGTGTGGTTTAGTCCACGTCCACCTGTTAGAGCGTCACAGCAATCACCTTGTCACTCCATTTCCACATGACACCCACAAGACAGATTACACGCACCTACAGCTGATGTCAGGAGGAACCAAAATACCAGCTGTTACTGTAACAGGTGTGGACAAAATGTGGGTACGGTGAGGTTACTCCAGCTGACTATCAAAACTCTGAATGAAAGGAAAAGTGTTCATGCTTTGAGCATATGCTGAAATCAAGGGCACATGAAGCCCTATCGAGACACGACAGGTTCCTAAAGCTAACTGTTGCTGCCTAATAGTTCCTAACTTCAGGTTTTTCCTGACTCAAAATGACCCAAATCACTTTGTGCTGTCTGACTGAGCAGTCAAATCTCCAGAGGAGCAAGACCGGCAAACGTGCAAACACAGAGCCTAGACTGACGGTGACATTACAAATGCTCCTTTGTTCCTTGGGTAAAAAATATCACTGGACTGCTGTCCTCTTTGGAAATGAGGACCCTTAAAAATACACGCACCTACCTGACCTGTTCTTTATTTAGCTGTGGTATGATAAGCTGAAGTTCACACCGTGACAAGACGAGGTATTCCCCAAGGGGAAATGAGGAATTATTCGCATCTATTTATACGTGTGGGAACATAGAGGATATCAGCACGTGCCTCGGGTCTCATGGGCTGTAAATCCAGCACTAATGGCCTAAATCTTGTGGTTACTCTATGACCTACTCAGGCACCTACTTCAGTCAAGTGAGGGCAGCTATTTGAGAGCTGGAGTCGAAAAACCCTGGAGGGCAGATACATATACAGGTGTTTGGCAGTCTTTCCTGTTTCTAAAATAAATGTGAGCAGAATTGGTTCGAACCTGAATGTAGTTACTACGGATTCAAATCCTCATTAATTTAACAGGGAATACTGTTAAGTTTTATGTGGGACAATGTAATATTTACGGCGGTTTGTAAAATGGCATGAGTTCATTCATGGCAACCCCTACAACAGGTGTGATACTGTTATGGTACTGTATATAAAATAAAGATAAAGTCACCATGCAACTCTAACCAACATAATAAAATTCATCACTAACCTTACATCGGCTGCAAAAAATTTATATGGGTGACAAAAACACAAATACATGGAGTCTTAACTGCAACTAATGAATTTATTTGTAGGACAATGCAAATAAATGGTCCAGTACAAGTCAGTGGTTTAAGATAACAGTAACGGATCAGTACAACAATCACCTTTTATGGAAAAAAAAAAAATAGTGATCATCTAAAGATGATAAAGACAATGATAAGTTAACATTCTTTTGTTCTATGTACAAAAAAAGAAAAAATTAGAAAAACATTTTTTAAAAATCCTTGAGACTATTTACAAATTCTGTACAGAGGGGGGGATGTCTTCCTGCTGTGAAAAAACAGAAAAAAGTGTTAAACAATGTTGTGCATTTCATCTAAGTGAAACCGTACAGGCTTCTATAGATTTTAAACTGTAAAAATTCTTACTGTTTAATTATTCAAGTTCATAATTCTACAAAAACTAACAGTGACTAGCTTCTCACCTATAAACGATTGAGCAGGTTGTTCTGAATGTCCTCATACACCTGGTTGTAGATCTCATCTTTGGTTTTCAAACCATTCAGGTACTCTGCCACACACAAGTGATTAGATGAGAAATATAAAAACAAAATAAAACATGTAGAATCTTTGAGAACTGACAGATCATCCTGAAATTCCCAAAACAATCTATGCAGAACTGCAATGTACCGATATACAAGCCGCTGTCCTCCATCTCTCTCCTGTGCTTCAGGTACATGGGCCACACATGTCCATCAAACAGGCCGGGGGGGTCGGGGACAGTGTACTGCCTCGTACTGAAAATAATAAGACAAAGTTAGAGAAATTACACCTTCCATGACAGGAGTGGGGTGGGGTTTTGTTATAAAAGCCCGTGTTTAATGAAATAACCAAATCTTTTTAAATTCACTCACCTTCTCCTTCTCTTGCACTCCTCATAGGGAACCACAATATAGTAGCACTTGTCGAAAACATCCAGCAGGGGGCTGCAGGGGAGATGAAAAAAAATGTGCTGAATAATGCATCTGCAACAATACATAATGTCTTCAACCAAACCAGAGCAGATGAGCATAGTTGTGCAACAGTCCCTGCCATCTCTTATCTGTAACTCGCTAGAACACAGTGTTACCCTGCACCGAGCTTTAAGGACAACTCAGAGCCTCTTTCTGCTGAACCCCCTTATCTCTGACTGCAGGGCCTGCCCAAATCAACATGCAAGCACCCATGTGCATGTGCTAATGGCAAGCAGGCAAAATTACCACATGACACTGACAAAAATACCAGCGCCCATCATGTGTTTGTTGTCATGAATGTCAGAATTTGCAAGGAACAAGACAGCCTGTTCCACTTCCATGACAAATGTGTGGCGCTGGGGTGATCAGATGAGACATCTAATTCATTTTAGAGCCCGATTTTGACACGTGATCTTCCACACAAACTATAATGAAAACAAGATGATACTCCTGACTACATTGAAAGAAAGAACTCCACTTACGGATGGTTGTAGAGCAGGAAGCCCTCCACAATCAGGATGTGCGTCTGCTCATCTGGGTTGGCCACGTCGCAAGCAGAGGACAGGGTGACACCGTGAGAGCGGGCGAACTTCACGGGATTCTCGATCCAGCCTTTAATTGTGTTGGTCATGGCCTCCGTATCCAAAGCTGTGATCACTGGGAAGCAAGATTGATACAATGGAAGATGACAGAAATGAAAGGAAAAGAGATTAGACTAGAGAAAGACAAGAATGTAAAATACTAGGAATGTGTTTGTTGTTTCTCCAAATTACTGGAGGCTATTGCCATTTTAATGTTGATGTTATTGTGTGCATGCTAGAAGACTATGTATGCAAACTTAGGTGACAATAAGGCATTGGCAGTCTTCAGTGAAGTCTTACCATCCCATTGTCTAAAGCCGTCGTCCCCGACTTCTATCTGATCGGGTTTCTGAAATAACAGTCACCAATAAAACATTGCTGCAACCTCACGGCTCTGAAAACTTGCAGATCCCACTCACATGCCAGAGTACAGCCAAACAGGTGCACACACACAAGAATGAGGAAAAGACACAGCAAAGGGCATGGCAAGTAAGCATTTAGCTTAGCTAAAGCACACTGCTCTAGTGAAGCTGGAAAAAAGAGGGGAATGCTAAAATTAAAAAAAAAACATGCAATTTTAATGTTCTTTATGAGATGAGGACATACAGGAAAGGTAAAATGTGAAGTAATGCAAACTTCATGTTGGATAGCCATGGTAAAAAAAAACTATTAAAAAGGAAAATTACTGAGAAATGCAAAGGAAACTAAACTATACTTTCCATATCTAAAGCAGAACACGATGCGTGTGGAGTGTTATGCATACACTGCTCATGCACTCTTCATTAAAGAGAAAAAGGGAGGTAAGCTCCAACAAAACTAAAAAAAAATGCTCATCACCAAATCTACTAAAACCCACCTTGAAAAAGTCATCTTGGTGCACAACACAGCAGTTGGGCAAAGTCTTGATCAACTTATTGGTCAGGGTGGTTTTGCCACCATTTGTGACTCTGTAAACAAAAAATATCAATCAAATACACATCAATAAAAGTATCGCCAGCTACTGTTAAAAACTAAATTACGGAAAATGGAATTATTTTGATGGGAAAACTGAAGCAGTTTTCCACACATCTGATGATCCTATAAGATATATGGATATTTAGTTATTTTGGTACACATGACAAAAAGGCACCATTGCTGACTATTATTTAAGTACAACTAATTAAAAACTCGGTTAAATACAAGAGAAGATTGGTGTGGGTGATTGTTTCAGCGGGCAAAAACATACATGCATGCATAAAAAGCGCGTTTCAACAACAGCACCAACGAAACACAACGCTATAAACGCGTGTTTAAAAATGCAAACATAACCACGAATGACAGCGTTAAACTGTTTTGGGTTACGGAGAGCACTGATCTGGATTCTCCCTCCACTTTTCAAATGTCCCGCTCGATTTATGACAACAAACCAGACACACCGGATGCGACTTTAAAGCGGCGTGAGTGAACAGCTGTGCACGTTTCTGGCGGGCAGCTGATAACGCATGCAGCCGAATTAAATTATAACGAATCAAGTAGCCATGCACGATTACACGAACCACGAGTTTGACTTAAGGCACCTGGAGAAACATTAATATAACGCGACATTACAACCGTTTAGTCGACCGACTAACACAATGCACCTGACTTCACCAACTCTCAGTCCGTTTAAAAAAGCGCTAACACTGCAGGATTTTTAAATAGTTATATCTGATTAAAAACATCAGCAAATAACCGGCTGTTTGACAAAATTCGCAATTACCCGCCAATTCCTATAATGTATTTCATCTTGTCGTCTCTTCTCGACTGTGCTGCTCCTCGTCGGCTGGAGAATCAGTCGTTAGTAGTTCTTATAAATTTAAAAAGTCGAGTGTAAAAATCCCACAATTTAAGATCCTCTGAGTATTATAAACGTTAAAGTAATTATTCGGCACCTCCGCTTTCTATAGCTCCATCCGCATGCGCGAGCCACTAGTATTTATACCCAACTTGCGCCCTACCGCGTCACCACCTACGTAGGCACGGGACGTTCTCGTGGTCGGACGTGCTCTTGTTCTTTCCCATCCGCGCCACGTGCCTTCTCGCAGCAGCCAATCAGAACCAGCAAAGGGCTCTCGTCACCAACCAATCGCAACACGCGAACTTTCACACATTAACATATATGTCCGTGGCTGCTGATGAGTGTGTCACACTTCTCTATATCCGTGCGATCACAGGCCGGAGGATCAGCAGGTAATCCACCTGATGATCCAGCTGCTGTGCTAAACTAACACTGATAGTGTCACAAAGTTAATTAACATCACTGTATCTGCTTGCACTGGTGTTTTCCAGTAAGATGATGGGCACATAGCTGGTTACATTAACGTTAACGCTATAAGAATAATTTCGAGGGGAAAAACATGATCAGTCATTCATTAGCAGGTATCATTTAAGTCAACTCCTTGTTTAGGTAAATCTAGACTCTTATCATGTTATGCTATAGAGGTACATTTCATCCTATATTCAGGACAAACTTCAAAGGGAATCAGTCTAATGGGTATAGATTACATATGAACAATAAACAGAATGCCTCACCTTGGATGGTTTGAATGAGGTTAAATCTGAATTGTGTACATTGCAATAATTTTAGGTCATATACTGTGCATTATATGCTGTGACTGTGTTTATGTAAATCTTCTTCTCCACAGCGTCTTCTTAAAATGCTGTGACATGGGTGTTTCTATTTGTGTGTCCATATATCCATGTGCAACATGAATCCCATCACAGCCTTCAGGGGTCAGGGGTCAAAAGTCGGGGGGGCCCTCTCTGTCAGCATGTAACAGAGAAGGGTGTGATGGGAGGCTCGTGACGATCTTATGCTGGTGATGTCACTGGACTCCCAGAATCTAAGAAAAGGCAGAAACGTTTCTCGGGAGTCTTACATGGCTGCTGCGCTGTCTGAAGTCACACAACCCAGCCTTATCCTTGTTCGACATCTCCAGAAGTGGTGACTTAACACAGAAAAGGCAGCACCAAAAGTAACAGCTCCTCTTTCAGCAGGATGCGTGGATTTTCTGGTTGACACTTAAGAAGCTATTAAAGGTGAGTCCTGTTGTCAAGGAATTGTGTTTTTTTAAATATGTGTTGAATAAGAAATAAATGTGCGGTCTAAGAAGAAAGGGTGCTGTGTGCTATGCATAATGTAAAGCCATTTTTGGCTTTAATACTTTAAATACAATTTTTTTGAGATTTGTATTTGACATGTCTGCATCCAAACAGCAGAAAGTATCTGTGTGTGAGTAAACACAACATATGAAAGCCAACAACAGAATGTTGGAGGAGCAATTTATTCACTTATATTTACAAGGCAGAAACAATCATGGCAATCTAAAAAGAATTCCCAAAACATAAATGATAGATCACCTTTCCCACTTACATCATTTTACAGCAGATAAATGGTAGGCAAAGAAGTTGTAATAATCTAGATATTGTGCTTTTATAGTCTAAATTAAGATTTTGAAAGCATTTGAACCATTTCTCTGACATTCCTGCAGCAGAAAGGCAACAGAACAAGAGGAAAATCAGAAGTAAGATGGCACTTTAGAATCAGACATTTCATGAGTCCTATCTTCTTTACCAAAGGAACATATACATGTCCATGCCTTACTAACAGCTATACATCTGCATGACATCAGTTATGCTGTTTTACAAGAAAACAAACATTTTCTAAGAGGACTCATCACCTCCTAAACATAAATCACACTGTATCCTTCAAAGGTTATGCAACAACCAAATCTGACAGTGCAAAACAATTTCAGCAGTGTACAGGCGATACAAGTATGCAGCTCTTTACAAAAATAAAATTTCTTACTGCTCTGCTCTCCTGCTACAATGAGCTAACTGACCAGTGAAAAAAATGGAAGACAAGAAAAAAAATGAAGTAATCCCCAGAAGATGTCCAATCCATAATTAAGCATAAAAATAAACTAATATAAATGACAAGTTAAGTCACAGCTATCCATCTGTGTCAAGATCAAAATTTCTTAGTTCTGAACCGCCTTTTAGAGCCCACTTATATAGTCAGTGGTAAGAAGTGGTGGTAGTGGTGAGGCTTTCCACAATCTGAGTTGACACCAAATGTTCCCATAGGAAAATAATCTGTAAGAATTAAAGTAAAATGTGCATTTTAAGGTTAGTCTTGTCTGACACACAACTGGTATACAGGTGCATGGAAAAGAACCTAATTATCATGAATGATTTCAACACTTTCAGAAACTCTGTAAAAGAACCATATACACAATAGTTGTGCATTTTGTCTTGAGTGAAGTCACATTCACACAGATTTCATACATTACTCTGTATGGTTTGTATTTTTTTTAAATAAACAGAACATGTACTTAATATGTCACACAAAACATGTTCAGCGTAATGTTTGAAATCTGTGTAGTGGCTACAATTATATGACACAAACTAGACATATTGCTTGTCCATCTAGGGATATTTTACAGCATGTGATTTTCACATTTTTTTTTTTTTAATCAGCGAATGGTAATCATGTTTCTCCTTTTTACACAAGAAAACTGAGGCACATCATAACAAAGGTACATTACAGATGAAAGGGCACAGAGGAAACAATCAGAGAGCAGATGGGATCAGAAAGTCAAATATCAAACGATCCCTATATCAGTGAAAGTTAGTACATTTGAACAAATTCAAAGTATCAGTACATGGTGCATTCACCATTTTGACTGGAATATGATGGAACAAATCTTCAGCTGGATGTTCATAATACAAGGAAGCACGTGTAGACTTGTTGTAGATGTTTGCTTCTCACGGGTATAAATCAAAGAATTCATGCTCCAGTTGTGTCAAACCCTGCAAGATTGAAGGAAAGCTTTCTGGATGATGATAGAAAAACAGGACAATGTGACCTGCCACAGAATGTGGAATGACATGATTTTTTTCACTGTTGAAATCCACCCTACACTAAATGAACAAGGCCTGGTGTAATCAGGCAGGGGAGGGGGCACACTTGAAGAGAACATTCAGAAGACATTCAAAAGAAGTTGCTCCTAAAAACTAAAAACAAATTTCAGCTAATGGCCGAGCATCAGTGTCTACAGTGTGCTAAACAACAATGACTGCAGACAGACTGATATCCCTCCCTGACAATGGAGGACCATCAATGGAAATCTGTAAATCTGAATGTGAATGAGGGAGTCTAAGAGCTACAACCCCCAAAGTGCACCAACTCACACCCTGCACAACTACAAATCCATCACCTCCACATTCATCCCATTTGCATTTTCCCCCAACAGCAGCACTCCACATCAGATGAAAATCAAAAACAAGCGGGCATGTTTTTGTTTCTATGCAAATTTTGGGAGTCTCTTTGCAGTCTGTCTAATGTGCAATAGATACATGTAATCATCATCTTATTGTGCAAAAATACACACATCATATAGCGCATAAGCACATGTCTAATTATTCTCTATACACATGGAATTTTACTCCGCTAAAATCTAAAATAGCACAGACTATTTTAAAGGCGTGAATGTTATGTTTTAGGGGAATTACTCAGCATTCAGGTAGAAATGTAATAGTGAATTCCTTTCAAAGCACAGAGCCACCCTGTGGCCAATGTAAGAAATAGAGAAACGGAATATATTATCCTCACCTGTAAAGCAGCATCCTTCTCATAACCCTTGATTTACAATGACTGACTTTGGCCTGGAAACGATACAAATATATATATATAAATATAGTGAGAACTTAATAAAAAGTTAGAGGGATGACAGTGTTTCAAAAACTGATGAATGTCCCCAATAATTTAGCTGTGTAATGTGAATATATGGCACGTTTTAAATTCAGTGAGGAGCAGTACCTCTCAGACTTTTTAACTGGCTCCTGTAGGACTGACTGCTGCTGCTGCTGTCTCTGCTCCTGCTCCATCCTACACACACACACACAGTTAATATAGGCATTTGTGTAGACAGTTACTTTAAACCTTAAAGCAGTTATTTTGAGTAATTAATGTGCCTGTCATTAATATTATCAAAATCTGACTAGAAATAATGGATATATTTTACCTTTCCCTTCGGGCTTTAATCCTCTCCTCGTCAAATCTGAAAAGGATTAACACTGTAATATCCTCAACTCACACAGTAAATCCTGCCATTTAAGATAATTCAATTTTTTTTTACATTTATTCACATAAGATGACAGTAAGTAGATATGTTCCCCGCTAGATTTGCATGAACAATCATCTAAGAAATACAGCCGGGTGAGATTCACTCCTCCTGCAGCTCATTTCCTCCATCTAATGGTCAAAGATACTTACTGCACAACACACTCTGGGACATGGACATGCTCCATGGGGACGATCTCTGCCAGTTCGTCCAGACTATGGACATACTGGATCTTATTCATGAACTTCACACTGTGGGTGATAATGAAACACCAACAATAATGCAGTTGTTACATTACTGACTAATGTGGTGGTTACAAAATTAGTTTTTGTTGCAGCAGTTGAGCAAAAATAGACCAACACACGAACTGTCTTTACAAACACGGAATAATATTCAGTTAAAGTCCAAGGCATTTTGTGTCACTGTCAAAATTAAGTGTTAATTATGTATGGCAAGACCTGGTCCTGCAGTCATCAGTTGAATGTGATTAGTTGTGCAAAAGCACTGTAATCTGTGCATCAGGTTTTATAGATTCCACAGTTTGAAAGATAATCTTACAGTTTTGGGATTTTGTGTGCATCACCTGATAAATGGCCGAGATATAGCCAGGACAGTGCGTATGAACCATGTGGGATGAGCGATGACCAGCGACTTCAGGTTCTTCCTCAGTCTACCATCACAACACAAATTACACAAATAGCAGTTAGCAGAGAGTTTGTTCAGTGTTAACAGGTTTAAAATTAACATACAGTTGCAGAGCTCTTGTACGGTGCATTGCAGTTTAAAAAATGGGTTAAATTGTTATATTCCAGCTCTGAAAAGTTATTTTTTTTAAGTAAAATAAAATAAAATTAAGTATGATTTTCTGTTCTCTTTTTGTCACCTTCTGTCAATCATCTGATAACATTTCTTAAGCCAGCTGATCCCAGGCATCTTATTCCGAGGAGTGGCTCCATTCATGTAGATGATCAGGTAATCTTCAGCCACGAGCATCTCCAGACTGCTCACCACATATCTGCAGGAGAGATGAGGCATGTGTCATTACAGGAAAGGCTTACAGCATCATGCATGACATCAAAAATAAAAGTCAGCCATGTCAAACTCACAGGAAGAGATTTTCCATGATGTAGTGATAGTCTGGACAGCTGCTGTCAGGCAGGTAACAGGCCGAGAACACAATGATGGCATTGAGGCCTTCTCCATAATAACCTGATGGGAGATTTGCGATAAATGATGAACACCGTTTTAACACCAACAGGTGGCCTAGGTATGGTGCCTAACAGTGGCATAAATGTCTTGGATGAAAAATGGTCTCACTGGTGTTTACCTCTAAATTTCTTTAGGGTTAAAAGTTTCATGTTTGAGTCAATGAAATCCAACATTTTAACAATCTAACAATCAAACAACCAAAGCTTTCCTTGAGATATCATTGATTTGTGCCCATTCACTGACCTCCGTGTGTGATGACGCGGAGGTAAGGTCTGATGACCTGCATGTCGATACGATGCTCCTGTTCTCCAATGATCACTGTTCTCCATAGGCGTCCGTTGTTGGCACTCCCATCCTCACCGACTTCTCCCGAGCCGTCGCAGGGGCCGGCTTTGGCTGAGGCCACCGGTGTGTCGTCTGAAACGACACAAAGTCAGAGTCTGCTCAAATATGTATCGTGCTGCACAACGTTGGTTCCAGTGAAGATAGTTCACTGTGTGAAAGTTCCTTTCGAGAGTTTTAGATTGATTGATTAACACTAGTCTCTTATCTTTTTATTCCTGTCTAAGGATTGAGATTAACATTAATTTTGGATGGGGATTCAAGTTTGGGTGAAATTTTGTATAGTCTTATGAAGACTCTCCAGTTGTGCATACAGCTTTCAGATTCTAAAAGCAAAGCAGCATTTGGTTATGTATAGGAAATAATATCTGCGGGATCGGCATACATAAATACGATAAGAATAAACTTTATACAGTATATATGCAGTTTCTTTCAAACTGCAGTGTTTT
The DNA here is from genome assembly GCA_016785225.1 of Psettodes erumei. NCBI lineage: Eukaryota > Metazoa > Chordata > Actinopteri > Pleuronectiformes > Psettodidae > Psettodes > Psettodes erumei. The sequence continues at coordinate 320,096 of JAFBJZ010000107.1, forward strand.
ACATGGAGGGATGAACACAACAAGATAAATAAAATTACAGAAAATAAAACAATAAAATGTTAACAATAAATTGGATTTAAAAATGGGGCATTAACAAAAGAGATTATATATATTTATATTTAAAAGACTTGATATGCTACTTCAGTATATGGACTCATAGAGAAGACATAATGTTAAAGCTTTGGAAGTTGAAGGTCATTGTTATAAAATGAAAGTTATTAAAACTGAACAGCAAAGAGTCGTGCATGTGTATTTTTAACCCCTGACCTTCCCACTCCAGTTCATTGCCATTGGTGATGAACTCCAGCGAGTCTGTCTCGTCTGGAGTGTCGATATCATCAACATTAATGTCCAGGTCATCCGGCGTGTCCAGAAAGTCATCTGACAGCAGAGACCCCTCGCTGTGGTCCAGGGAGAGGTTCATCTCCGGGGCAAGCAACGTACGGCGTTTACGGTGGGATGAGGACATTCCGCCTCCTCCTCCGGGCGGGCTCACGTTCAGGGAGTTAGGGGGAGCTACAGCATTAAGACCGGGAAAAGAGAGGAGAGACTTTCACTGACATCACGAGCCAGCGTCCCCCGATCACTCATCGTCCGGTCCTCAGTTTTACTTACAGGCTCGGTCGTCTGTGAGACCACAGGAGGGATCCATGTCTCCGTACTCTGGCAGTGGTCTGGAGGGGAACGTACAGAGATAAGTATGAGTATGATGTATCGTATAATATAAATCAAGTCGCAGTCAAGTTTCAGTGACGCAAACATGACTTTGTCATGTTACGGGGTGCTGAAATAAAAGCAATCTTAATTTTTCTCTGTTCTCCAACATGTGTCAGGCTGCGAGTTTTGCTTCATGATAAAATGTAATGCCGCGATTAGGATGGTTTTTAATGGACCAGTCAGGGCTTTTGGGGGGGAGGGGGTGTCACTGATCTGGCTAAGAACTGTAGAGAGCAGCAAGTCGAAGAGGATAGAGATGGTAATTAACATCTCTCTGGAGAGAGATGCAGATTACAGGGCTGGCGGGCAGGGCGTGAGGCAGAGCAGAGAGGGGGGAGAAAGGGGAAGAAAAAAATAGATGGGAAAAGGGGGGAGGAATAAGGCACAAGGAATAGGTGGAGGAGAGGGATGAGGGAAGAAGAACCCATCTTTGTCTCTGCATACAGACATTGTCGTGCAGCTCTGCATGTTATCTACTGGTGACACCCTGCGCAGAAGGAGGAGCACACTGGAGGTCATAATCTTGCTCTGCACACATACTTGCGTGTGTGTCTGTGTCGCTTGTGCTATCATGTGTGTGTTTATTTGTGGGTAAACAAACTGTGCACATTATGAGGACGTGTGTTTATTGTGCCTGTCTGCAACAACAGGGAGCGCAACCAGAAAAGAACCAAAAAAGCAGAGTTGCTCAGCTAAATGTTTTTTTAAAAAAGAAGCAGGTGCTGCAGAGAGCTACAGCGCAGTGTTTTTTAGAAGAGGGGGGCTTTCGCTGCATTCTGGTGAAAGCCAACGCTTCAACCAACCATTTGCAGGAGGACAGTTTATCAGGGCAGTGTGTCCCCCTCCTCAGCCAACAACACTGGCTTTAGCTCCATTGAATCTATTCCCTAGGGACTCCTGCAGTGATTAATAGTCCCCTCCCTTTGTCACAAATGAAAACCTTTCTATGAACAGAAGAGAGTTACTGGGTTTTCTTTGTCTAACAAAAGCAAGATAATATATTTTTTTCCCCATTAATGGCTGCATTGTCCTCCAGCTACAAATATCAATATGAACCGATAACGCTTACCTTCAGGAGTGCGAGGGGCTGCTTTTGTCAAAGCCGAGTCAAATTAGCTATTTGACCTCACACACCTTAAATTTGGTTTTGTTTACTCATTCCCTGTCTTCTCAGCAGATAGGAGACAGTCTCGAGCAGAGCATCTCTCAGGGGCTCCCTCAATAATCCATCTGCCGCTGCCTATTCCTCTGTATCTCGTCTGTCTTTAGCCAAAACCTGCCACCATTTTCCTGCGATGCTGTGTTGTTGATCAGCGACTGCTGCTGCGTCACATGACGTCGACGCAGACCATTTACAGGCAGACGCTGCACCTGCTCCCTGGCTTCCTGCCTCCCCATCTGATGGAGGAGGAGGGAGGAGGGAGGAGGAGGAGGAGTCCAGCACTAACATCATCACACGTCTCTTCTGCACTTTCTCTGCCCCCGAAGCTTTGCATTTCAAACCACTGGACACCCTCCCCTACGTTTTCTAAATCCCTCTGTAGCATCTTCATGGTGCACCGAGAATATCCTCTGTTTTTCCTTCACTTATCTTTCTCTCTGTTTCTTCTTCTGCTGGGACACATCAGCTAAGCCTCTCATTGTGAACATGACATTCAATGTCACACTGCACTCAAACCATTTCTCATCAAGATGACCGTTATTAAAACCTTCAGCTACAATTTACATGAGTGGGTCCATTGAAGCTTGGAAAGCAGAATGTAAACAACATTAGGCTATCAAGTTGAAATAGTGTCAATTGTACAAAATACAGCAAATAAAAATACAGCATACAACATAAATAACACTGCTTCTAAGTCTATGTAGAGTAAACTGGACTGAAAGCAGTAAGATGCAGCTTGCTCATATGGTTAAGTATAAGTTAATCAGCAATAATGTCAATACTTTATCCTAAATAATGAGCTATTCATCAAAGTTCACTGTATATGTCCACACAAACACAGATTCCTAAGAATATGCCATATTGCAATTGGAAGAGCCACAGCTCTCAGAGATGCTTTAAGGATGGCTTTTTTTTATTCGATTTCCACATCAGCCCACTTGCCTTTATTTGACATGAACAGGACAAGATGATGACCAACAGAAAGTAAAAAGATCTCACCTGGGGAAGTCTTCATCCTGCCACTCGTCTTTCACTTCCATGTTCTCCATTCGTAGAGTTGCCTCTGTGGTGCCCATCCCTCAGAGAGGAGAGCAGGGGCCTGCCAGGTGTGATGAGAATTACTTCATTAACGGACGTCCATTTCCAACAAAAGAGGAAAACTGTCAGATAAAATTAGTGTATTGACTATTGACTATTGGCTGCACTGTTTGACTTGAATGACAAAGGGAAAAAAGCAGCATGGTAGGAGGATTTTTGTCCAAATAATTTACTCTCTGTAGAGGCTCAATTTAGGAGCTGAAACCACCGTTGGTCACATGGCTTTTTTATCCTCTTGCCCACAGGAGCACATGTGAGAGGCATGTGACTGACTCGGACAGAAACCATTTTTCTGAGCTCTGTTCTCCTCCAAGTCAAATACGAATACGAATTTGCTCCTGAGTGGAATTCAAGAGGTCAGTAGGAAGGACGACTTTCAAGCCTAATCCTCCCACAGTGATGTGACTGCTGCCTTTTTGATCTCTGTTCACATTGAGCCTTAATATTACAGTAGTATTAATAGAAAAACGTCACTTGAGACCCATTATTGCTTGATTTCTGCTCGAGACTTTGAGGACAATTCATGTGGCGATGGATGCTTTGAACTATACAGTGACTACACATTGACTGTATAATCAGTAATGTTACAACAAAGCACTCCTCTTCACTTAATGACTGGATTTAATGCTGAAATCCCGATGCCTTATCACAGTACAATGCTGACACATTAATTACAGTAGCGCAAGTCTGCTTTGGCTGGTGAACCGCATCTGTGGCTGTTTAATTGCACCTCAAGTCCTGTTGTCTTTGTGGATCTCCACTTATGCATGAATACCACAGTGCCTGTGCAGGGCTCTGCTGAGTGGCAGAGGAGATCCAGTCTGTGTTGGAGGTTTACAGAAACAGAGAGGAGGAGTGCATGGGCTTCATCGCCACAAAATAACATGATGGGAAAATGTGGCACAACCAGCCGAGTGTGATTAAGACAACTTTGTCAGCAGCAGGACGCCGATGGCAGAGAAATAATGCAACATGCAGTGGGTTCCTGGGTTGTAATTACTGGAAGGAGTGGAGTGGTTTTGGTGGTTTTGGCAGCGACTCCAGTGAAAACTGGAGGACAGCCATGTCTCCCACAGAGAAAATAATTCAATTCCGCAGGAGGAAAAAAACAAACACGAAAGATTGCAGCATGTAATTCCCCATTGTACCACACAATATTGGTTTAGCAGGTCAAACTCATATATTATCAAAGGTGACAACACTCCACAAAATCGAGAAAGACTGAATCATTATCAGTTATTTGTCAAAGATGCCGAGGTTTCCTCTCCACATCATCTTTGATAAATAACTGATAATGATTCAGTCTTTCTCCGTTTTTGGGGACTGAAATGAACAATATGAACAATATGTAAAATACTGGAAATTTTTGACTATATTTGTATGTGTGTCTGCATGTCACTGAAAGACCTTGCTCCTGTACAAGAATCTTCCCCAGTCAACTCATTTTGCATGAAATATTAATGCTGCAAAAGAATATCTGCAAAATGAATTGCAACCAAATGTGCAACACATTATCACTACAGAGTAAAATGGCCCACAGGCTCACACATATACTCACATGAGCGATGCTAGATCCCCTCAGAACCTCTCGCTGGTCTGTGCCTGGGTGTCCTCCCTCCTCCACGGTCACAGATGCAAAGATTCAAGGGGAGTAAGTCCTGATCCTCCCCCCCACGCCAACAGAAACACATGGGTCGGGCTGAAATCTCTGTGTCTTTGCCTAATTCACATGCACGTACACGCTCATGCACAGACACAGTCATACAGTGTCCTCGATGTCAGCTATAGCCAGCAGCAGGTGTCTGAAGACAGGGGGCACCTCTGTGCTAGACCCCACCACCACCACCACCCACCCCACTTCGCTTCCCCGCCTCTGACCACCTTTGTTGGTGAGAGACTAGCCGTGAAGAGCTAGCCGACACACAGCCTGCCTCTCAGCTCCTACAACCACACCACCACCACACAAAACCCCTAAAATGAGACTAAAGCTGTAGCATCACGATCTCCCTCTCTACAGCTGCTTGTAGCTGGGGTATCCACCCTCACTTCAAAATTAGTCCTGTCTGCATCCGAATCCCCCCATGAAAGAAGCTCTTTTTGTATCCCTTCAGCAATTTGGGAAAAATGAGCACCATTCTCTGTGTCCCATTTACTCTAAGCCTCCTGCTGGTTCCAGTGGTCCTCTATGTGGCTGCTGTTCCCTGGCAACAGCATCATCTCTCCCCTCTCACCCCAGTCTCTTTCACACCCCAGTTCTCCCCACACGCATTGATTATTAAGCCCCTCTCCTCAATTGCACCCAACCAATCATATCACCCCTCCAGTTCTCCTGAGAAGTAGTACAACTCTGCATGCTCTTAAAACGGGCCTCTTTCTATTTCAGGCTATTTGTACCTTCGGTGGCAGTAGTAATCCTATTAGTTTTAGCAGTAATTATATATCGAGGAGATTAGGCACATTTTATCGTCTGTCTTCAATATAGTGTCGCTCCGGAGGTGCTGTCTTTTTTTCTATTTTTTTCTACCTTAGTGGTTAATTGCAAGATTTGGTTTTGCAGGCAGTGTATTACAACAATGACAGCGGATCTAAAATGATCTGCTCAAATATTTTGGCCACTGCCTATTTGGTTCACGTTAGATCTCGTCTCTATCGTCTGTGCAAGCGTGACTGACATTCAGCAGAAACCGCAAAGAGAAACACACGAAGCAAAGTGAGAGGCTTCACTCCCATCTACTTCCGCCTTCGCGTTAAACTTCGTACAAGAAAAGAAATTAATAACTAATTCAGTTTTAAACCAGGCTCGTAGGATAAATAGTGTTTGTTTCTTGTTGTTGCTTACTATTTAGAAACTACTCCTACCTACTCAATCTCTAATGTTCTTTCAAATCATGTTACAGAACTGAAACAGTGGAGACACTTTCTTGTTCATAACCCACTCACTGCAGCAGTGGAATATAACTAAGTGCATTTACTCAAGTACTGTACTTAAGTCCGAATTAAAGTTACTTTAACTGAACATTTTCTTTTCACGCCACATATACATTACTACAATACAGTGAAAATATACAGTACTTTCTGCTATACCACATTTATCTGACAGTGACAGTAACTTTAAAAATCAAGATTTTAAATACAGAAAAACAAAGACCCTAAAAATATGATACTTTATCATAGGTTTAACGAGCATGCATTTAATGAGATTAGAGATGAAACCCTTTGTTACATGACAGATATTTTCTCTAAAATAGCAACATTGTTGCAAAATAGACATTTACTTTTTGGAATTTTTCATGCAAAAACACAGATTTTATCGTTCCAAACGTACAAATATGAGGTTGTGCCTGGACCTTGTGCAAGTACATTGAGAGCCACTAGAAACCACAGTCAGACGCCTTGTATGTACAAACAAACTTTGTGAAAGAAGAGAAATGCTCAGAAGTAGCCGTAAGTAGCCTTACGTAAGTAGCCCACGGCTGCAAAACAAGTGGCAGGTCATTTCACCCCAAAGCCACAGAGACAGTTACTTTTAGGATACTTACTCCATCACTGACTCCTCGTTCTTTCTGTGTGTGATTTGTTTGATATTGCGCACTTCCGGTGTTATCAGCGCAGGGTTGGGAGGGCTGGAGTGGGGCTGAGGGGGGGAACTATCTTGACGGTCAGTCTCAGCTTCGCTGCTGCCTGCCGCTACTGTACTGGAGATGCCAAGATGGCTGCAAGCAATTATTTCGGCTTTACACATGGTACCGGTCCGCAGTACAGGTAATTCAAGTGGGGCAGGCTGGTGTCAGCACGCATGGGGGGTGGAAGCCTCGGCTGTCAGTCGCGGGGGATGTCCGCGGTTCAGTGGCGGTGGTACTTTGCTGCGCGCAGAGAGACGTGGCTAGCTCTGTTAGCCCCACGTTAGCTCGCCGAATCCCGCAGGCCGGCGCCTCACGACACGCTGCCGGACGTTCGGTGAACCCCAGCGCGTCGCTCGGCTCCGCTCGGAAAGCTGCTGCTTGACGGTTCAGCTCTTTACCCCCTTCGTGTGCTCTGGCACAAGAATCACACATGCTTGTCAGGCCCCTGGTCAAGTGAGCGGAGCTGGCTGCAGCTCTGACCGGCGTTCGAGATTAAGAGGGCTCGACCCGGTCCGGCACCACGGAAGGTCCCGTGTCTCACGAACGGTCACGGTTCAGTGTTTGATGACGACGCGCTGTCACACCTGCGGGTGAACGTGGGTGCATGGCAATAAACCAGTAGCGTGGGTTGGCGGTAGACAAGTTTGTGTGACAGGTAAATCATCCTTTCTCGAGGCTGACCGGTGATCAGATATGATGAGCATGGCATTGCCCATCACCCAGTGAAGTGCGGAGGTTTCCTGGTGTGTCCGCACATCAGAGTTTCCGTCTTGTCTTCCACGCATATTTCTCTCAGTCTTGGTGTGACCACGTTTTCTTCAATTTCTGGATTGAATTCTCTGGTTTTCCCAAAATGCTTTAAAACATTTTTACATCCCTTTCCAGTTTAATGAAGGTGTCCCCCCTCTTTCATGTTGAGGTATTATGACAGCTGTTCTCCTGACCCCATTGCTTCTGTTTCTCTCTCCAAACTGCTCGAGACTGATCCAGGAGCAGTCCCGGCGCTGCTCGTCGAGCATCTCGCGTTGACATTGAGGGTTTATGTCGGTGGGTGCAAACTTTTGCACGGATGACTCTCATTATTCCACCGTAACTTTGATTTTATACCGACCGTTTTTTTTTTGTAACTTCTGATGGTGACGCGGCATTTGCAAACGTCTGCACGGATCCGACACGGAGGCTTTCCGGTTGCGGTTTTGGTAGCGAGGCTGGGCCAGATGCAGACAAGTAGGTCAGACAGCCGAGCGGTAGACCAAGCCCTCTGACACGCTTTCCTGTTTTGATTACGCCGGTGACGTAGTTGGGATGCTGTCAGATCCCGGTGTTGAGACGTGACGTCCTTTTGCGTGGAACGCAGCGCTTGCGTAATCGAATTACTCCGTACGTGGTAGTGCAGTTTATCGCTTCCTCGGCGTTCTCCGGCTCGTCCACGCCAGTTAATTAAATTACAGCCCTTCCTATGGAGGAACTGTTAAGCCGCTCAATGGACAGTTAACAGACTAGTCAACATGTGAAAAATTGGTTTTTAAAAAAAAAAGATTTCAGCTGTCTCTGCGTGTCTTCGTCCATTTCCTGTACGTATTTTATTGTTCGACATTTCTATTATTAGGACGGGAGATAAATCAGGGTTGTTACCACTCTTACAGCCCACACGCTCCTCCCTGACTTTAGGGCATCGTTTAATTGCGATTTATTGATTGACAGCAACTACTTTGAGTAATCTTTAGTAATCTGAGTAATCAGATAGTGCCTGATCCCATCTTCTCGGCTGGGATGGCTCTCTGCTTTTCTTTCTCTCTAATATCGTGGGGTTGTGGACAGTGAGCTGGAAAAATCAAGACATTGTTATTTCCCGTACTGCAGTCAATATGATTTTTGGCGTTTTAGCTCTCGGTATTAATGTACAGAACTTGGTCTGTACACAAGTGAGCGAAAAAATGTTTTGGACCGAACAAGACGCGTTATCTTCTAGATAATGGATAACGGTTGGATAAAGGCGAATGTTTTCAAGTTCAAAGTGATTTGAAGTCGATCCTCACTCCCCGTCGCTTCCCTCCCCCTTCTCCTCCCCCCCCAGCACCCAGCCTCCCCCGGTTTACTCCCACCCCTCCACAGCCAGCTACAGCGTGCAGCAGGCCCCAGCCGTGGCCCACGCGGTGACGGCGTCCTACTCTCCGGCTCCGGTGCAGGCAGCGCGGCCCGTGGTCTCTGCCCCGTACCCTGCTTATCAGAGCCACCAGGCCCCTCCGGACTACGCCTACAGGCAGCCAGACCCCCCGGCCCCCCCGCAGCCCACCACCACCCCGCAGACGTACCAGGTATACCCGGACACGGTCAGTCACTTTCCGCTTCTCTCATTGTAATTGCATGATGTGTGATATTGGATGTCGTGCAGCAGCTTTTGTTTGGAGTCGTATGCTGGGACGCTTTTGCTTCATTAGTTAAAGCCGCTGAGACACCGGGTTTTGAAGCCTCAGCACCGACTTTCATCACGTTATCTCTTTTCCCACGGACAAAAACAAACGTTTAGCAGGATTCAAAAGATGCTTAACTGCTGAGTTGACTGCTGCTTCAGTGATCTATTTTAATATGCAGCCCCCCCCCTTTGGATTGAACACTGTCTTTTAAACACCAGCAGGACAACTACAGCTACGGACGCCCTGCCGCTGTGACCACCTACGACAACAAACAGTACTACCAGACGAGTATAGCTTCAGCTCAGAGGACCCCCACAGAGAATTACTACCAGACCGGTGAGTCAACTTATTCTTACAGAGCGCAGATGATAGGTCAGCATGGTAGAAATTACGGGCTGATGTTATTTTATCGTTGGGGATTATACGGGCTGAAAGTAACAAGAAATTGCAGTACAGAAAAGTACGTCGTGTCACCGTCGCACAGTTTGTCCACCAGAGAGAGCTTACAAGTTTTTGTTTTTCATTCCAAAAATGTTCTGCTCAGAAAATATCTTTAGCAAAATTCTTCAGAGTGCAGTATACTGCATGTGTGAGCCTGAGACACAGTGAGCTGTGACGGCCTGGATTTCGGACATCTTTCGCACTATCTTTCTGAGTTCCTCCTCGACTCGTTTCCACTTGTCAGGAATTTGTCTTGGTAGTAAAATGCGATACATGAGACCTACACGAAGCTCTTACAGGTTGAACTGGGCCTCCTAAAGAATTTTAGGGCTGGCTGCAGGTTCGTAAGTTAACGGATGTGCGAAAAACGTCTCGAATGACTGTCGACCGCTGACGGCCAAGCGGCGGAGCCGAGACGGGCGAAGACACGCTGCAGCAAAAGTCAAGACGGCGGATGCTGAGAGTTCATATCTGTGTCACAAAAAAATATTGCTGACTATTATGTGAGTCGTGTTGCAGGTCTATCTAACAGTGGCGCACACCTCGGCCTTGCCGGGGTATTTGTCAGTCGTCAGTCTCCGTATTATTTACTTAGCACTTTTGGAGGGTAACACGATACACGTGAAATCTGTGTCTGCTGCCCGCTGGATCCGAAAACGAGGATCCCGCCTGTCCCGGAGGACGTTTCACATCTCTGTCGCCCTCCTCGCTCTGATGCCCTTGCGCTCCGTCTCTTTCCCTCCATCAGTCGGAGTGAAGAGCGCTTACAGTCCGGCGCCCTCGACCGTCTACAGCCAGCCCCCGCCTCCCCAGAGGCAGGTAACGGCCCTGAAACCTCTGGCCCCCTCCAGCTCCGTGTCCACCAGCTATAACATCTACCCGGTGTCCACCAGCGTCCAGCAGCCCCCCACGCCCATTTCATCCTACACCCTGGGCTCCTCCTTCAGCTCCACCGCTGCAGCCACCTCCTACTCGGGTAAGATCCGTCGATTTTTGTGCCCACGATGTTTAGTGAATGCTCAGTGAGATTAACATATGGTGGACAAGCATATTAGACCCGTATCTTATCTCTAATAACTCTCCGTCCTCACGCTCTTCCTCCGCTCCCTCAGGCATTAGTTACTCCAGTTATGATTCGACTGGCTACACCTCCACGTCCACTCCCTCCTACTACCAGCCGGCACAGCAGACTCTCGCCCAGCCGCAGCCTCCTCCCCAGCAGCCCCAGCAGCCCCAACAACCCCAGCCCCCCATCCAGCCGCCGCCCAAGCAACTGACAAGCTCGTCCTGGAGCAACTCAGGGAGCAACATGGTGACGGCTCCGGCTGTAAACACCTATAAGAAGCCAACGTTTCACCAGAACAAGTTACAGAAGCCCAAAGGGCCTCCAAAGCAACCGCAGCTCCACTACTGTGACATTTGCAAGATCAGCTGCGCAGGACCTCAGGTGGTTGATTTTTTTTTTTTTTTAATATCACCAGTTATCTCATATTTATGTCATATACACAGTAAAAACAGATGAAAAGTAACACCATACAGCAGTGTGACTAACCTGAAGCCTCGCCTTTTATGTTCACGTTTGGAGGCTCCGTCTTTCTAACTGCTTTCATTTACTTCACCAGACGTATCGGGAGCACCTTGAGGGCCAGAAGCATAAAAAAAAGGAGGCAGCGCTCAAGTCTGGGGGACAGACGGGGACCAGCAACGGGCCCAGAGGGGTCCAGACTCAGCTCCGCTGCGAGCTGTGCGACGTCTCCTGCACGGGAGTGGATGCCTACGCCGCCCATATCCGTGGGGCCAAGCACCAGAAGGTTAGCACACCTGCACCACAGAAATGATGTTTGTCTTCATTTTCAGTCTCCCCACACAGGCACGTCAGTTCGCTTTGCATCAATTAGGCAGCTGAAAGCAGGGACAGCGCTCCTTTTTGGGTTTGTAAGAGCACTGACGGAAACAGAACACAGTAAAAAAAATCACTGTGAGTTTGAATGCAGTGCAAGTTTACCTTTGTTAAGTTATTAGCCTCCTGGGAAGGGCTGAGCTTTGTAGGAGGGTGAGGTCGACCTCTGCTCTGACATGTGGCTTCCTTGCTCCTCTTTCAAACCATCAGTCTTCCCCTGTATAAAATGTTTACCACAACAGGAGGTCACAATAATCGTGATATGAATTTTTCATCCTGTGTCATCCCTAGTTGCTTTTAGGGAAAATACAGTCAGCTGCAGAAGTAACTGCCAAGCTTTTGTTCCTGGACATAGCTGCGGCTTACTCATGTGATGTTCCGTCCGAGCTGCCAAGTCTTGGAACAAAACCTCTCGGAGGGATTTGGGATGGGATTAAGTATCAGCGGGCTTAAACGTTCGTGTCTCCCTCCGTCTCTCTGTGTCAACCTTGGGAAGGTGGTGAAACTTCACACCAAGCTGGGCAAACCCATACCTTCCACTGAGCCGGTGCTGGTGAATTCCGCTCCGGTCGTCACAACCTCCACGGCCAGGAAACCTCCGGCGTCCACCCCCGCTCCCGCCTCAGTCTCAACCACTTCCACTCCCGCCGTGACGCCCAAGCAGGTGGCTGCAAACGCTGTGGCTAAAACAGCACCGCCAGTCAAGAAACCGGCTCCTTCCAAAATAACTGTCATTTGTAAGTTGGTGAATTTTTTTTTTCTGTGGAGTGTTGATTATAAGGTAGACCCTCTTCATCTTAACCATGAACATAAATTAAACTGTTAGTTTGCACAGTGCGTCTTTATTTATAAGACCAGCCAAACCAAATTAGAGATTCGATGTTGATCATGGGCATATAGCATTCCCCAACGTGAACTCTGTAACCTGGAATTCCTCGCCTGCCTCACAGCCACTAAGCCTGCCAGCACTCCAGCAGTGACGGCCCCAGTAGCACCGGCAGCAGCAGCAGCAGCACCGCCAGCAGCGGTGGCCGTGGCTGCAAAGGTGGAGGGGCCCATGCTGCATTCAGTTCAGAAGATGGAGCCTCAGAGTGAGGATGAGGATGGTGACAGAGCAGGAGGACAGGGCGACATCCAGCCGGTGGGGCACGACTACGTGGAGGAGGTAGGGACTGATTACAGGGTTGTCCTATCTGTTATTAAATAAAGTTTTTTTCCTCTCAAGTATCAGTATTGGTATCAGGCCCAAAAATCCAGTTTTCTTCAACTTTCAGTTGTAATTATGTTGTGAAGTAGTAATGATAATTCTCAACCGTCTTACTCGCGTATCAATCTTCGTCAAAGATTATCAGCTGTTGATAGTTTAACTTTTTTTCCTGCACGACTGTGACTTCACCTGAGCTGCCTTGTCTTTTTCAGGTCCGCAACGACGACGGCAAAGTGATTCGATTTCACTGTAAACTGTGCGAGTGCAGTTTCAACGACCCCAACGCTAAAGACATGCACCTGAAGGGAAGAAGGCACAGACTGCAATACAAGGTGAGCACGTGAAGGTGTCTCGCAGCCGATTTCCTGTCTGACGAGTTACTCAGAGAGACACGATGAGCCGTTTCATATATATATATACTGAGCCAGCAGGGTTGAGATACATGCTCTCACATTCAGCATTCATTCCTCAATCAGACACTAACCATCCCAAAAACTAGGACAGATAATGATTTTAGCACATTAAATGTGACATTATTAAACCGCAGCCCTGAAATTACATGAAACATGGCTCGACCAAGATGTCGTTGCTGTGTTGTCTTTGAGAGCGCTTTGGAATCTCTTCCTCTTCCTCTTCTTTTGGCTTGAAAGCAACACAATAAGGCAAACTCAGACACAGACTCACTATCATGAGCAGTGGACGGACTGGTTCGACAGCAGTGTCTGGATACTTTTATCGGCCTAAGCAGCTTTTTTTTTGGCCTCACAGTCTTTCTGTAGCATTTCACTATTTGCCTATTAAGGCCAGTTCTCTGCTCATTACATTCACGTTACATCGCCCTTCGATTTGTTCTCTCCTCTTCTCTGCGCCTCTGCAGAAGAAGGTAAACCCAGAGCTTCCTGTGGAGATCAAGCCCAGTAACCGGGCCAGGAAGCTGCAGGAGAGCAAGCTGAAGAAGCAGAAGCAGAAGGCGGTGCTGAAGCGACAGAGGGACGATGAGCAACGCTGGCACATGGAGATGAGGTCAGACCTGCGGCCAAACATCTTAGTCAGGACCCCAAATTAGTTCCCTGCTCTGACGTTAGGTTTGCAAGTTTCCTTGGTTGACTCACAACGGAAGGTGCATTCAGACAGGTAATATTAGAAAAGGGGAAGCCCAAAGGTTCATCAGCTGACTGTTTGTCTCATGGAAAAAAAGAGAGTTTCATGCCCTGTTTATTCTCTGACTTTGGTCAAATGTCAAAGTCTTTCTCAGTTGTATAACACAGTTTAAGACAGTTTCAACCATCGGTGGAACGTCTTTTATTGACTTGCATCTGGAGATCTTGCTATGAATACTGCATAACCAGATTATTGTATGAATTATTACGTACAATGATGATGTTGTCATAGCAGATCTGTGCTTAAATTGTGTTACAGGAGGAAATGCACTCAATGCTTTTGACAAAGGACCTCTGTACACAATTTCTTTTATACGATTGAAGGTAGATTAGCGCAATCGTTTTGGTAAAGTGCTTTTTATGGACTACTGAATACCGTCAGTGACAACCATAACATTGCCCTGCGGGGAAAAAAAATTACCTTTTAATGAATGGCATGTAAAACCTCTCCCTCTCTCCTGCAGGCGATATGAGGAGGACATGTACTGGAGGAGGATGGAGGAGGAGCAGATGTACTGGGGGGAGCAGCGGCGCAGGATGGCTCCTCCGCCGCTCATGAGCCGCCCCGGTATGCCAGTGCCCCCTCTACTGGTGAGCGTTGCAACTTCACTTTCGGTTTTTCATCATGTTGACTTGAAAGACTGAGACAACCGACCTCTCACTGGGACTTTTTTGCCAAGTGGGTTCACTTGCTTCTCGCCTCTCCCTTAAGACGTGCGTGCGTCGGCCCGACTCTCCTGACGACCGTCACATCATGGCCAAGCACTCCACCATCTACCCGGTGGAAGAGGAGCTGCAGGCCGTGCAGAGGATCGTCTCCCACACCGAGAGAGCCCTGAAACTGGTGTCTGACTCCCTGTTGGAGAAGGAGGCGCCGGCTGTTGATACTGCTGCTACTGAGGAAGGAGACGAGAAAGGGTAAAAAGTGACTTCCAAGTTTTTCTCCGGGCATGTTGGTAAAAACGAGGAAGAAGGCCGTTGAAGGCTAAAAGCACTTCATTGTAGAGATGCACACAGCAGAGATGCAATAGTCGTGACTCTGTCTGTGTTTAAGCTCCTTCAAGAGCAGGGATCCAGAGGGGATCTGCTGAAGCCTCACCTCAAGATGATACTAAATCTAAAAACGTCCGTAAAACCGGCCCTTCTTTATCTCCAACTCTTTTTTTTCCCTCTTTGGCAGTACTGAGAACTCAGCCCGGCTGCTAAAAGGTGTAATGAGGGTGGGCATCCTGGCCAAAGGCCTGCTGCTTCGTGGGGACCGAAACGTGGAGCTCATCCTGCTGACCGCCAAGAAACCGACCATCTCTCTGCTGAAGGGCATCGCCAAGCAGCTGCCCGAGGAGCTGGCGGTAAGAGATCCACACAAGTAACCGTCAATGCCGGAAATTCCCCTGCTGTGTGTGTGCGAGGTTGTGGGAGGGAGCGTTTCTGGTGAATTGACAACACTAACATTCTCAGGTTTAAAGTTTCATCTTACATTTCATCCTTTTTTCTGTTTTGTTTTGTTTTGTTTTGTTTGTGGGATCATTTAGAAGAACTGAAATCAAAATCCTAAACAAGGATGACATCCTGTCAGAAGAGAGATATTTAAAAAGAGGAACGTGTTCTTTGTCATCCGCTGCCTTATGACCTGTGTCATAAGAGCTGGATACTGAGGGTCTGAAAGATGTTGTCATTACATAACAAACAGAGTGGGAACCAGCAGGTTTTACCCTTAAAGCGTTTGTAAGAGAAGAGAGCCACTAAAGTGTTTTAACTGCATGTGGTGGTGTAGTAACTCCAGTATCCCCACATGTTTTATCAAGCAGGAGACACGCAGGAAAATTCAAAAACTTGGCAGTGGCTCTCTTCATGCCACTTGGGCTTATCTCGTATTCTTATATATTTGCATTTCATTCATCATTAGTGAACATGCCTGGCTGCCCTTCACAGCCAGACGTATGACGCGCGTGTATTAATGATAGTAATTATGAACATCTCCACCGTGAGAAGGAAATCTCTACAGTCAACTCTTGTTATTTCACTTTTCCGTGGCGATACAAGCCACATATTTACTGACATCCCTAAGACTCAGTAAAGCTACTTCCATCCTCTTCCGGTCTGTTTTCCACTCAAGGCTTCATCCTCAGGACACTGTGTCGGAGGGAAATTGTGCAGTTAAACTGACTAATCCCACGTGAATTTCCAGTTAAGGCCCAGGAAACCCACGTTTGGTACCGAATGCAAGGTTGTGATGTGTTGTAATTCCTCACTCTTCCTCCCTCCTGCTTTAGCTGTAATGAGTGTTTCATTAAAAGGTGCTTTTCACTGATCTTTAGATTTACTGCCTGGTTATGACACCTGAATCCTACAGAGTGAGATGGGGCCTTTTTATTTCTCTCTGTCTCTTAAACCTAACTATTGCAAAGACATCGCTGAGAAATGCTTTTGTTCGCTTCCCTGAATCTGTTCAAATACGGGAATTAGAAACCCCCGGTAAAATCTCAGGGTGAAAACACGTAACAGTACTGCCCTGTGAGCTTTCCAAACAAGGCTATTCTCTGCCCCCGCACCCCTCCTCCTCTGTAGTGAGTAATCCCAAGTGTCCTTTTAACCGGCAGACATTTTCTGAAGATCAGTATGAGGTGCAGGCTCACCCCGAGGAGGCGAACATCGTGATATTTTCAAGCAAGGAGCCCAAAATGCAGGTGACCATTTCTCTCACCTCGCCGCTGATGAGGGAGGACCCTGCTGCTGAGAAGGACAAGCAGGCAGGAGGAAAAGCGGCTGAGAAAGGTTAGAGAAGCCAAAGCTTTCAGTACCAGACCACCAAATGTTAGCAATGTGTGTAATACACTATACATATTTATATATCTTTTATAAATAACCCTTGTCCACCTTTCCACCAAGTAGCAGCCTAAATTTTAGGCCGAAAAAAACTTAAATCACAAGGAATGAGAGGTGGGACTTTTAACTAAGCCCACATTTGAGAAGTTGTTTTTTTTTTTTCTTTTAACCCCCAAAATAAGAACGAACTCACACATTCATTTGTCCCACTCTTTTCATTTCCCCCCATTTTTTGCGGTTACACTAGTTCCCAATTTCTTTCTTTTCCACAACATGGGAATCAAAAGCCGGGCTCTCCGACCTTTCTGTGCCACTGGGGTGTGTGTTTATTTTATGAACACACGCTCAGGTAAAACTATAACGGTAGACTGAAGGTGTTCAGATAATGCCCAGGGATGGAAATGCGTCAAAATGTGAACCCTTTTACAGATAAAATAAACATTTGGAGACTTGAGAAAAGCGTCG
The DNA here is from genome assembly GCA_016785225.1 of Psettodes erumei. NCBI lineage: Eukaryota > Metazoa > Chordata > Actinopteri > Pleuronectiformes > Psettodidae > Psettodes > Psettodes erumei. The sequence goes on from JAFBJZ010000107.1 coordinate 337,112, forward strand.
CGCCTTGTTGCGTTTTGGCAACACGATACCGACGAGTGGATTTTGAGGTCCAGCGACCTCCCCCTCCCTTGTCTCTCATCCCTGCGTCATAGTGTGGCATTATCAGTGACAAGGTGTTGGAGTGTCATTTTATCGCCTCACAATGATCAGTACTGGAGTAATAAGTTTACATCAGTGAATCCATTGTCCTAATCCCCCCCCCCCCATTCAGCACTGCAGGTAATTTTCAGGATCATTGTGTTGCAAACACTCCTCCACCTGCTCCAACAACTGTCAACATTTGAATGTGTTTTTTTTTCCCATTTGGAAAACATGGTAGAAATGTTTTCTGTGGCCGTTGTCTTTATATATATTTTTTTTAAATTTTGTTTGGGTTTGTTGATCAGTGCCCCTAATTCTGTATCAGCAGACCTAGGCAAGTCAAAGGCGAATCTGAAGACCACACTTGTACACATACCACTAAGAACAGAAAAGTGAAAGCAACCGGGATGCCCATGTTTATTAAGCTCTCCAGAGTAGGAAAAACCCTCTTGTTCACTGTCATAAGAGGGGCTCAGCTGCTGCTGAATTAAAAAATCCCAGCTTTAACAGCCGTGATAACTATGGGTCTGTGATTCTAAGTGGTATGGTAGTGTAGACTTCAAACAAGTGGCTTTTGTTTTTGCATTTCCCCTGTGACAAAGCTATTGTCCTCTGTCGTCGCTACAGTTCTAGTGAACACGGATGTGTGGTAAGCCCCAAGGCCGGTATTGTGCAAGATAACATCATCGCAGTCGGCCAGTGATCACGCTGAATGTTTCCGACACACCTGTCATTTGTCATTTTTCGGTCACGGGTCTTGTAATTGTGTCTTGAAAATGTCCACAGACTTTTTATTATTTCGCTTACGTCCTATTCCTGCGCAGACACGCACAATTTGAATCCTACGTTTATAGTACCACTCAGATAACCTTGGTGTTGGCACATTGTTTTAAATAGATTTGACTTCACTGTTCTCAGGTTGCTTTTTGAAGTTGATTTTGCTTTAAAGGATAGGTTAGAAATTTTTCAAGCTAAAACAAAAGTCCGTTTCACCAGTTATTGAAACCAGTTTTGCTCACTGTAATTACTTCTCCTGGTCATACTGGTCATTAACAGATCGTAACAGATCCTAATGTGATTTCAGTTTCAAGTCACAAAATTCACAGTTCTGGTCAAAGAAGGTTACAGTCTTTTTAACACAGAATAATTTCCTCTTTTTGTTACTTTTGTTACGGAAAACAAAAAAAGGAAATTTTTTTTGCTAAAATGACAGGAACTTGACTTCTCTAACTGAGGCTGCTGGAGCCTCATATTATCTTAAGATAAACTTTTTGAATACATTAAAATATATTATCTATATTTACCATGCCACCATCACTTACACTGAACAAACATTAGGAAGGGATATTTTAATGGCCAGACAAATTTGAAAAATTATGAGCCTATCCTTTAAAATGTGGAGACGTGAAGAGAGAGTGATGTCCTTGCTCTTTTGCCTTTTATGTGCTTCAGAAGTTTACCTTTATCAGAACCGCCAGCGAAAAACATTTGGTGCAAAATGAAAACGCAACACTTTGTCTCATTTCCAAAAACGTCAAATTTGTTGAGGACTCTCCAGAGACATCAAGCCCATGTTTCTTCCAAGTGGCAGATGAGACATCTTTGGATCTTCTGTCACACGTCTGTGAAAGCCCCTCAAGATCAAATGCAAATAGAGGAAATCAAAAACACTCAGAGTGGGAGTTTGGTCCTGGGAAAGTCTAACAGTTGAAATGTGAAAAGCTATAAATATTTCACCAAAGTTTCTGACTTTGGTTTTTCGATGTAAAATACAGAGTGAAAAAAATGACCAAAAGGTGGAGCTTCATGTTTCCGTTGCACTACCTGATGAGAGTGATGGAACTTCATTATAATCAATAAAGAAAATGTCTAGAAGAAAAATGCGCTGACGTGAACAATATCCTCGACGCGCCTTTCTCATAAATGTAATTTTGGCACGTGGGTGCAGAACACGACACAGGTGTAACTAATAACCTGAACAGTTGCGTTAATTGCCACGTGAAAACAAAGTGGGCATCGATAGGTGCACCTGGGTCTGACGAGTCTTTCTAGAGAAAGGTGTCCTCGTTTTAGACTTTTTGCACCGTGTACACTGAATCTGCAAAAATATCAAATTTGGATCATTTAACTGAAACTCCATCGACCTTCTCTCTGAATGCCTTGGATTTCCTTCTTTTTTGCATGTACCTATAACCCTCCATCCCAAAGAAACACACTTGTGCCATTTTACTTTTTTGCTGTTTTTTTTCCCCGCTCAGAATATTATCTGTAACTTTTAACAGACTCCAGTATGCCATTTTCAATGGTTAAATACTTGCCTTTTCTTTCTTATCCCCCCCCCATCATTGTTTTTTTTTTTCGCCAAACAAACTCAAACCGAAAAGGAAAGTTTGTCAGGGTTCGAGGAAAATGTGTGGTCAGATAAACGTGAGCGAGCATCCAGTGGCTTTCATAATCTCATTCCTGATCTGCGAATGTACATCGACAGCAACACTTACTATGAATTGCAGCCATCATTTGGGTTTTGCTTGCTGTTGACTGAAAGTCATGAGCCAGTACATGTAATCTCCACCAGGTGTGGCCGACAAGGACCCTCCCGATCTGCTGAATAAGAGGAAATGTCTGGAGTACCTGGCTGCTCTCCGTCACGCCAAGTGGTTTCAGGTAAATGCATGACGAGCTCTGTCTTCCCTGTGAGTGCGTTGAGAGAAAAGTCTCCTGAGAGCTTCTTTACAAAACACGAACACGAATTAAATTAAACAGCCGGGAAAAAAAAAGAACTAAGGCTCTCTGTCTTCATGTGAAATCATTTTTTTCCTCGAGCATACGTGGAAAGGACACATCTGGGATCTTGATTGTTTTTTGTTTTTGTGTTTTTACATCTAACTGCATTACTGTCTTCACTGAGGTGTTCATTCTTCACTTTTGAAGGCTCGTGCCAACGGGCTGCAGTCCTGTGTCATCATCATTCGGGTGCTGAGAGATTTATGTCAGCGGGTTCCCACCTGGGGGAAGATGCCCGGCTGGGTAAGTGGCTTCATCTGTCTGTTCTGTTTGGACTTTTCAGTGTTCTTTTTTCTCGTTGTGAGCCTTGGCGTATATATGACATGACATCCTGATATAGAGCTTTATCAGTATCTCTTGCAAGGCGATATCATCAGCACAACAAATGTCTTCCTCACAAAGTGTCGCAAATTTAGGACATGTTAAAGTTAAGCACCTTTTTTCCATAAGGGACCTTCAACCCTGTCTAGGCCTCTGGCTTTAGTCTTTTTCTCTCTGTGTGTTTCTCCCTTCAGGCGATGGAGCTGCTGGTGGAGAAGGTGATCAGCAGTGCTACAGGTCCGCTGAGCCCGGGCGAGGCCATGCGCCGAGTCCTGGAGTGCATCTCCACGGGGATCCTGCTGCCAGGTCTGACCAGTATAATGACAAGCGATTATTTTATCTGTGTATCTATGTAGGCAAACTAATTAACCTGCTATAAAATTATTTTAGGTCATGATACAATAAACACTTAGGGTTTTTACCTGTGTGAAAGCTTACATGTCACTTGCATTTAAGTCTTTGAACACAGATATGACACAGCATTAATTGGAATAGGAAATAGGTTTTGTCTCTGTTGTAATAAACTGAAATGAAGTGTGGTTTTGATGGTCATCAGTAAACAGTAAGTTTGAGTCATCGTGCTACTTTGATAAGAGGATTAGCGGAAACAGCCCACATGTTTTAAAATGATTACAACCCATCCAAAGTCATTTTTACAAGCCTCATTAAATAAAATACAGTTCTTAGATGGAACTTAGTCCTGAGGTGAAACCACCCAATCTGGCAACATGACATCTGGTGAGACAGTCGCTCCATTTGTTAAATATTAAATGCTCATACAGAGCTTTTATCACGAACAAGAAAAACATTTCTATTTTGGGATTATTTTTTTTTCCCCTTTTTACCTGTTGCGCTTCCATCTACGACTACAAACGCCGCTTGTGTGAAACTAAGGGGGATGACTCACTAGTTTCTGCCACTGATTTAGTGACTTCTGTTTTTTTGTTTGTTTTTTTTTAAAACTCCGCTCACACAGATGGACCAGGGTTGATGGACCCCTGTGAGAAGGAGCCAACAGATGCTTTGGAAAGTATGATGCTTCAAGCGAGGGAGGACATAACTGCCAGTGCACAGGTGCTTCCACACACCTTTTTATTATATTTATCATTTACAGTGTGGGCCGGACAAATAATCTGGTCACCCATGACATAGGTGGCTGTTCGCTCTCTCAAATGAATGGGCCTGTATTAAACTGTGGGTGAAGAGAACAACAGTGAGGCTCAGCTAAAGAGCTTGGATCTGTTTGTCAGCAACAACAACTGAAAATAGAAATAGCCGCCTTAGAGAGAGCCACGCAAATAAGAGAGATAATTTCAGATTCGCGTAAATTTGCATTTCGAATAATGTTAACTACAGTGAAGCTGGACGCCTCTGTGTGAGGGGCAGCTTCAGGGTAAAGGGGAGAAAACTGGAGAGAAACATCAAGAACTATATTTGTGATCAATGTCAGTTAGTTTTCAATTTGATACTGTATGGCATCTTGTTGTCAGCGGCCATAATGTGGGTGAGATAATAAAATCTAAATTATCCCTTACTTATTTTATATCTGAATGCACCAGAATAAATTTTGTATGTACCTCACTACCGCCAGTTGTCAAAAAAAAGAAACCACTCTAAAAACATACATTTCCCTTTCCTGTTTTCTTTGGTTTCAGCATGCTCTGCGGCTGCTCGCTTTCCGTCAGATCCACAAGGTTCTGGGCATGGAGTCCCTGCCCACGTCCAAGGCCAGCGCTCGCAACCGCAAACGGCGACGGGACGTCAGTGACCCGGGGGAGGGAGAGGGGGAGGGCAAAAAAGACAAGAAGGAAGAGGAGGCGACTGCTTGACCTCTGCCTCCACAGCAGGGGTGTTTTGCTAGTTTAGAGACTGGTAGAATGTCACAACTTAAAATTTTTTCTTATTTCGAAAAACAATCTTAACACGCAGATATACACATATGAACATAACTGACTTTACATGTTACATGTCTGCCCTTGAACTTAGAGGAATAATTAGTTGGAGGAGGAGGGCTGAAGTCTGATAATGTGTGCTGCAAGTCCTTCTCCCGTAGTGACTTCCTGCAGATGGAGTGCATTTTAAAGTGTGCAGAGAAAATTGGCTCTGGGGAAAAAAGATAATGAAAATGACTGATTGCATCATTCCATTTCAGTATCATTGCACACTAACTACTGACCATTACTCCCTTATTTATTCACAAATAGTTAAACCACCACTGTTGCGTACAGTTGTATCGTTTTCTATATTAAAGCCTCCAGTACAGTTAAATCATCAGCACCTTAAGCTTTGTTTCCAAAATCTGAACTCTACTGCTCTTCAGGCCAGCTCAGTTGCGTCCTGACTCTTGAGTCAGGAGTCTCTGAACAGACATTGGTGCGTGACTTTTGTGTTTCAGTCTGTGTTTTAAAATAAAAAGAGATAAAACTGAGAGAGAGATCATAGAAGATGGTTTAGGGTCTGCATAGATAACAGTACAGTGATGTTCATCAGGCCCAAGATGACACATTAGTAATCAAATGGCGTGACGCTGTGGAGCGAAGCGTGACAGCTCCTTCCTGAACTCTTCACAACCTCTACGTCCCCACGCCTCTAAGGTCGCATGTAAAACTTTGTTGACATGTCCTGCTCACATTTAGAAAACTTGTGGGAGATAAAGACAAAGGACTTTGGAAATCCAACCCATCTTAACAAGGAGACTCCACTCAAAATAATTCTTACCTTGAAAATGTGTCATTAAGTATTTTATCAGAAAACTACAGTGACACACAAACTCAGCTTTGTGCAACATCCTCCCTGTAGGGTTTTGTGTGGAGGTCACACTGGAGATTAAATCTGTCTCAGATGAGAAGTCTTACATTGCACAGTCTGTAGCATGCTGAGGGAATGAAGCACTTAAGAAATGACAATGTTACTGTATGCAGCCATAATTTTATCATTTAAATAATATGCCTAGTAATCTTTTTTCTTCCAGATGATGGCAAGAGAGAAGCTTTAGAGGGAAAAAGAGACTGAGTATCTGCTGTAATGATCAAATGGTTATAGTCTTTTGACTTTCTTCCTTGTGCCTGCATCATATTGTGTACTACAGAAGACTGAGAACGGGGAACATGTTTTTGTCAGTTTATTACTGCAATGATCTTATTTCACAGCGATGTAGGACAGGGAAGGGACAGTTGCACAACTCTTTGGCTTAAAAGTCGAGGTGAGAGACATTATTATTATTGTGAAGTTATAGTTTGATTTTTTTGGATTTACTAAAGCATCATATATAAGTATTGCTTATTTTATTTCTGAAGGATCTATTTTGTATTGTTTAAACGGAAAAGTGTGAGCGTTGCTGTCCCATTATTTGAATGTCTTTGTAGTGTTGCCTAAAATTTGGGGGAGATATTAAAACACTTTTAAGCCATTTTTTTTCTCTCCGGGTTTGTTTTCTGCGTATCATTTGTCATTACCAACCGTTTTAACTCGTCAGGCGGTGTGTAAACAAAACGAGAAGTCGTGCACGTCCCCCGCAGCGTCACTTGGTGCGTTGCGTCATCAAATACGAAGCGCATTTTCCCTAAATATCTGAGGAAGCGCTTTGACGGACAGCTTCTCTGCGCTCACGCCGCAGCTGCACATCTGGCGACGCGCCTTCGCGGAATCGGTTTCTCGCCCGCGATGAAGGAAATGTGACAAGGGAGAACTCAACATGTTACCGCCGACCGAGACGGAGAGCGCGGGCGGCTGCTGAGGAGCCGACCTCGTCGTGGTGCCGCTTTTTTTTCTTCCAGTTCGCCGGACCCGGGCTGTCCCGAGCAGCCGTCGGCGCCCGGTCCACAGAGAGCCGCAGGTACTGAAACATTCATGTCGACAGGGAGCCAGGCTGAACAAGCTGTCGGGGCGTTTTTTTCCTCCGGCTTTTTACTTTTTCATTCATGCGGCAGGAGCAGCCGGCCACAAAACGCTGTTAACATCTGCCTACTACTAACATCCTTATTCCGCTTTAATGTATATTTGCATTCGCGTCGCACCTTGTCCTCGACAACATGCCCATACTGAGGCATTTCTGATGTGTTGTAAATTCATTATGGGTGGCGTTTATGTGATTCACAGACGGGTTTTTTTTCCTCTACACAGAATCATCCAACCCTGTTTACAGCAAAGGTATGTATTGCGAAGACCAGCAGCCCTTTGCTGCACTCCAGAGACTAGATTGCCTTGATCCTCCAGGGAGTGTTGACACTGGCACTGTTTAAAAATGACTAAATGTGATATAAAGCCCCCCCCCGTGCATTAAGGTATCATTATGGGGATCCATAAATACCTAATAAGTTCCTATGAAGTTTCATAATTACCAGTAATTCTTGGTAAAAAAAATTAGAGACAGCAAAAGACTTTTGTGGATTGACTTGATCTAATTCTAAAATGTTGCTGAATTACCAGAAAATACCTAGTTAACAGAGGAAAGTTTCCCCCTGCGCTCTGGTACAATCATTGTACTTGCAGACAGTCCTAGAGATGCCATTTCTTATTCATTACCGTCTCTCCGCCTCTGCAGATGAACTGGGCTGCCGGCACACAGTGCATAGCCAAGGGTGACCACAGAAAACCCAAACCTGGAGAACTGGCATACCACAAAGGAGACGTCCTCACTATTGTCGACACAAGCGCAGTACTGTCAAGTTTCAATGCTGTTTGTTTAGTCAGCAGAACAGAGAATTGATTGTTTTTTAGCTCATACAAACTGCTTAATGTACTTTCTGATGCCCTTTGATTTCTCTCTTTTGTTCAGAGGAAGGGATTTTACAAAGCCAGACACAACAACACGGGAGTCGAGGGACTCATCAACTCCACCAGTGTTCGTGAAAGAGAAGCTCTTCGCGTTGATCCCAGCGTCAGCCTCATGCCGTACGTCTCCTCTTCTTCTTTCCTTTGAGCAATGATTTTTCACTCAGTGTCGTCAGCAGCTCACATGAACTCATCTTGTGACTACACTGTGTGTGGACTGATGTTGGACATGCAAACAAACACTGTCTGAGGATTAATCACTCTAAATTTCCTGTTTTGGTGGTACTGAATATTGGTTGGGTCTATCCATTCACCATCTGTGAGATGTGTGGTACCCCCAAATGGATATTTTGTCAGCATGATTTGCAGAAACAAAGACTTTTAAAAAATTTGTATAGTTATGTGATTCACACCGTGCTGTCTTTCATCAGCTGGTTTCATGGGAAGATCTCTGGTCCAGAGGCGGTGTGTAAGCTGCAGCCAGCTGAGGACGGCCTGTTCCTGGTGCGAGAGTCTATCCGCCATCCCGGCGACTACGTCCTGTGTGTCAGTGTCTCTGGAGAGGTCATCCACTACCGAGTGATTTACCATGACAACAAGCTGACCATCGACAACAGCCAGTATTTCTACAACCTCATTGACATGATAGAGGTAAGCGAAGATAAACTGACTGCTCTTGGGAGAATTAAAAGACATAGCCTGCACAAAATCCAGCCACACTCTTCACAACATCTCTTAGGATCTTTTATGTGAGGGTGAAAAGTCAAATCAGCTCTCTAACAGATGTACATCATAAAAAAATCATATTTATATTATAAATATGATTTTATATTAGTATATAGAAGCAGCTTATAGATATCGAATTTCAGTGAAGTGAATGGCAGCATAATAGCATCAGCACATTTTGTTTATTTTCATTGCATATATCATATACGTATCATATTCACATATCATATTCATTCAACTATAACTCCAGATATAGCCAACCCCCCCCCACACACACACACACACACACACAAAGGTTGGAAACCATTATTGTTGATGCCTGCTCTTTATGCCTATAGCGTTTGTCAACATGAAACCACCACTGTGAAGATATAGTTCATGTGTCAAACTGAAGCACAGACAGGAAGAGCCCAGCCTTTTATCGTTTAATTTTTTTTGGCCCGTGTTGGCGTGAGGATGCGTTGGAAGCTCTGCTGCAGCGAGGTTGGGGTGATAGTCTCCACAGCGATGGTGGCTCTCGCTCTAAAGCCTGTTATCAGCGCTCTGCAAATGACTTCAGGGCCACTTGAGTCACAGTGGCTGGCTTAGTCCTGCGAGGAAACAGAGGGAGACCAGATATCACACTGATATCCGGGCTGAATCATGTCACTCTGTAGCTGTTCTTTCCCAGACTGCTGACTGTACAAAACCAGGCTTTAATGTGTCGCTGTAGCTGAGCTTATAATTTGCTGCTGCATTTTAATTCAGGTCCTGCCCCTTCCCCGGCTGTCTTTTCTTCTTAGAAAACAGAAGTTCCGCTGACATCGTGCACACATTCTGTGTCATGTATTGTGCCAGAGGTTTGGGTTGTACCCTCAGTGTTCGTGTCAAACCACAGTCCTGACAAAGATGTTGATTTTTTTCCTTTGTGCTGAGTCTTCTTCTTCAGACTTCAAGTTCACTGTGGCAAAGCATCTTGTGACCAAACAAGGAAATGACAGGTGTTATAAATAACTGAATGCGTTTGATGAATATCTGCTGTTGTGGGTTTTTTTTTTTATCTTTGCAGTTCTACTCAAAGAACAAAGGCTCTATTGCTACAACTCTTTTGAAGCCCAAGCAAAAACAAGGAACCAAGTCAGCTGAGTTGGAGCTGTCTAAAAGTAAGTTTCATGTCCTAAGAAAATCTTTTCCTTTAGGAGGTGTGAAAACATTCTGACAAGATGAGGTGCTCCTTTGAATTTAAATTGATCATAGGTAATCATTTTTTAGTATATCAATAGTAATGACCAAAAAGGTATGAGGCAGGTGACAGTATTGTTCATGTCTCTCTTCTCTCAAGCTGGATGGCTGCTGGACATTTCAAAGCTCATACTGGGGGAGAATATTGGAGAGGGGGAGTTTGGTGGTGAGCTTTCACCTCTTTTATTTTGTCAGCAGCTATTACTCTTTTTCTCAGCTAATCTCGGCGACCTCGCAAGGTTTATAATGAAGACGATTCAGACCCCGTATACCAACAGATCACAACCACAAAAGTGCTGGTAAATAATGTGTGTTTCTCAACTCCAGCTGTATATGAAGGAGAGTACATGGGCCAGAGGGTGGCAGTAAAGACCATTAAATGTGACGTCACAGCTCAGGCCTTCCTGCAGGAGACTGCAGTCATGACGTGAGTCTGAAGATTTCTTCATGTTTAATTTTGCTTTTCGAATTCAGTCCATATCAGTATCACCCTGTGTAAACGTGTTTGCTTGGTGATAAATGATTTACATTAGGTTTAATGTGGATTTACTTCTCCCAGGAAACTCCAGCATAAAAACCTGGTGCGGTTGTTGGGCGTCATTCTTCACAAGGGGCTTCATATTGTCACAGAGCTCATGAGTAAGGTACGGTCAACACATCTTTCATCAGTTGTTCTCAGTGGAAATAGTCACAGGACAAAAGCAGATCACAAGATAAACAGAAGTTGCACTTCTTCAACCACTCAAAAATACCTCACGCTAAACCTCAGAAAGTCAGCGGAAGCTCGTTGCCACATTTGTACAAAATAATTTGAGAGATGAGAGTCTGCCTTTCTCTCTTGGTCTCTATGATCTATGGTTTTTCAAAATTAGCAAGTGACATAGTTTAGAACTTAGATTGTGCTGATTTGCATATATACTGTAGCACCAAAGAGTTACACAATGCTCACTGAGAAACTTTATTCATATCGTTTATCCTTTGATTTTTTGTGTTGCAGGGAAACCTTGTCAACTTTCTCAGGACAAGGGGACGTTCAGTTGTAAACTCTGTTCAGCTTCTCCGCTTTGCACTGTGAGTTCAAACTAACCCCCCCCCAGACCTTTTCATTAGTTTTGTTCTGTTAATAAAAAAAATATACTGTGTGCAGACATTGTGAAGGGATGGACACACAACTTGTACAGTAGCATTTTGTGAAAGTCAAAGGAGACTCATTCGCATGTTGGCGTTGCAGTGATGTGTGTGAAGGGATGGAGTACCTGGAGTCTAAGAAGCTGGTTCACAGAGACTTGGCAGCTCGTAATGTCCTGGTCTCTGACGACAGCGTGGCAAAGGTCAGTGACTTTGGCCTCACGAAGGTGGACTCCAAGGTGTCAGATAACGTCAAACTGCCGGTCAAGTGGACCGCCCCCGAAGCTCTGAAGAAAGAGGTCAGTTTGAAGAGCTGCTGTCCCACTTTTATTTTTCCTGGGTTTGTTTGTGTATCTCTACCTATACCTATATCTTTACATCTATACCTCACTGATTAACAGTAATTATTATGTTTCCATGGTTATTTCAACCATGCACTAAGCAGTTAATTTTAACAGTTGATTGTCAAAACTTGATATTTGATTTCATTCATGATCACTGAATCCTAACAAAGCATTTCTTTCTCCAGTTCTTTCCTTTAATTCTTTAATTCACATTCTACATTTATTTACAGTACATATACATACATTTGTTCCCATCATGCAGAAATTCTCCACAAAGTCAGATGTCTGGAGTTATGGTGTTCTTCTGTGGGAGATCTTCTCATACGGCCGTCTACCTTACCCTAAGATGGTATGTAACACCAGTCAGCATTGGTGTCTGTGTGTGTTTTTGTCTTTATATCTACAGTCAGATAATTGAACAGCCACACTAAGTCTGACAAACTGCAGACCCTGATCTTGTCTGTATCTATCTGCATGGCTATGAAAGACAAAAGTTGGGAGGGCACCTGGTAATTCATCTACAAGATTTGACTCCTGACAAGTCTTTGTTATCTTCCTGACTTCCGTCCTGGCCCAAACCGACAGGAAGGGGTATCAAGTTTTGTAACGCTGTTACTATGTCATGGCAGGATTCATGTCTTATTACTGAGTAGGTGTGTCACTGGAAAAGCTCCCAAGCCTAGTGGTCAGATTTGTCACCAATGGATTGACTTAGTGCGTCTGAGCAGGAAACTGCTTAAGGTTACTTGGATCATGGTCCTACGTCAGTGAGGATAGAGAACAAGCCCACAAAAGTCTCCCTAATGTTGCTTTATATTGCTTTAGGACGTCATGTATACATAATCTTATTGTTCTCAGACAGTAAACTAATCAACTTTATGAATTGTTTGTATGCGTAGGAGTCGGAAGTTACTTCTTACCTGTGTCACAGAGGTCAAAGCTGGCAGGTGGAAGAGGTAACAGGTTGATGTTACACGAAGGCGGGACCATTTTGACACTGTCAGGGGGAAAAAGAAGAAACTATGCCACTTAAACACGGCTTTGTTTGTCACATTAGCCTCCCTCTTGTAATCCCTGCTACCTGAACGCAGCGGTGATTCGTGTCTTGGCGGGTGAGGACAGCAGGATCAGGCAGTATTAATCGAAGGGACCGTTAGCATGGCGTGGCCCTGATGTCTTTTTTGCACCTTACATAAGGCGGTGTCCCTTTAAATGTAGAAGATTATCTCCTAATTACAGCCTTTTTAACTTAAACGCTGGTTAATTCATTTGGGTCAAGTTTATTTTGCCCTCAATTAAACTTTGCGCCTGGTAATTTGTTATCTTCTGGCAGAGCGAGCGAAATAAGAGGCCAAGATTAAAATTACAGAGAGGGAGGGCGTCTGTGTGATTAGTATCTGTGAAGAAATATGATTAAAAAGAGGGGAATTACAAAATGCTTTATTCATCCAGACAATGCCAAAAGAGAGCCAATATTTTTTTCGTCATCAGCATTGCAAGAAGGTTGTGTTAACAAGTTCTCCATCAAACTAATGCTTTCCACTTCTCTCTTTTCATCACAACTGCCTCCCTCTTCCCTCATTGCTCCTCATCATTTAGTCTCTGAAAGAGGTGAAGGAGAGAGTGGAAGGGGGTTATCGCATGGAGGCTCCAGAGGACTGTCCTCCTGGTGTTTACGCCCTAATGACAATATGCTGGGAGCAGGAGCCCCGCAGAAGACCTGCTTTCCACAAACTGCGGGAGAAACTTGAGCGAGAGATGTGTAAACACAGCCCGGACCCTGGGTCGGAGCGTCGTGTTGGGACCGGGTCTGAATCTGCATGCTGATCTTGGTTGTAAATCCTGAACTCACAATGGTGGAATGGTGGGATATTTGCTCCTGCATTGTCATGCATCGCACGAGACCAGCCCGCTCAGTAAATGTTCTCAGACACTTTGACAGTCCAACTGGATTCCCTCAACCTACCGAATGGAAAGGATTCTGATCATCAAGCCAGTGACAAAAGGTTTAATGGTGTGAGCCATGAATATATTGACTTTGGTCTGGTGGGTCTGAGCATATCCTGGGCTTAATCACAGATAACCAAAATCTGCTTGTAACCCAGCATTAATGCTCAGCATTATGCCATGGACTCAGGGCTTAAAATATTTAATGTTATTTCTTGTATATAATGAGTACTGAATTATAGATTTTTAAGAAATGTGTTTTGCTCGTGAGAAGATTGGGAGGATTTGACAGTTTATTTGTTGCAGACGCTCTAGGCCTTTGGTTAATTCGTATAAAGTACAGTAGCTTTTCAAATTTCATCAAGGCCAAAGGTCAAATGATTTTTTTTTTAAGAAGAAGCCCAGTCTAATGCTGTTTTTGCCACTTTGTGCTTCACACTTCACCAGCATAGTTTGGGGGGAACTTTGATTCAATTCATTCAAATTTAGTTTTCTTTGTAAGAATAAATCTAAGGAAAATATGGTATTTATTACTATTTCCTCTTCCCTTATTTACTGGGATTTTGAGATTATGACATTGTGTTATCTGCTGTCCTCTTCAGTTATCTCTTGGGATCTCTTAGGCTTTTTGCCCAAGGTACAGAATGTTTTGTGCTTTTTTAATCTTGGGAAAAAGCATTGTGGATTGCAGTGTTTATTTTACATATATAGTTACTTATTTATTACAGTGCATGTATCACTCATTTCACAGTACTTAATTTTCACCTGCTTTTTAATAAAAATACAATAAAATGTAAGACTAAGACACTTTAAGTTCAGCACTCACCACAAATGAAGCCTCTTTTTTGGGGATTATTGTCATGTCACAAGACCAAATTCAAGATGTCATTTGATTTAAATCTACGTAAGCCTGGTATTTGTCTCTGTCCCAGGAGATGGACCCCAAATTGAGGCTTGATCCTTTATCTCTAGTTATCATACAGCGAGCGAGTGTCCGCCACAATTTCTTCAATCTGCTGTGTTTTCCTGAAGCTCTCTAATGAGATGACCAGCAAGGATTTATAAAGGAACCAGATATAAAAATGATAATAAAAGATTTGTTGTGTTTGATGGGGATGATTTATACATTATTGAGTGGAGGATTTTCCCCCACTCACTGTGTGTTTTTGCATGCTGATGTATGGTCTTGGGACAAACCTTTTGTCCTGGTGCCCCTAGCTTAATGGGTGAGCTAAGATGTTTTTCTAAGAGAATCTAATGATCTCCAAGGTGTGCTCTTCTACTAATACTAGTGCAGAGCTAATCTGCTGAAGCATTACTGTGGATACACAGAGAATGAGCTGTCAGCTGTTGCTCTTAGTTCTTTGTAAATAGAGAAAAATACGGACATGTAGTGCAGTCCATTTTCTTTACAGCTATGCCTAAAGCCTAAAGTTATTTCTCTGGCATCAACCATGTTGAGTCCAACATATGCCTTTAAACAGCTGCTGTTCTCCAGTGAGGTTATTGTTTGCTGAGCTGGAATACTGATACCTCACATTCCTGTATGAGACGAATTCAATATCTGTTCCAGTCCAAGTGGAGCTGGACTGAATATATGAATATGATTTATGTAAGTAACATAGACATAACAGTTTGCTGATGGTAGGTCAGGTTGACCTTTATTTCACTAAAATTCAGCTTGGATCCTATCTTATTAGATGCTTCCCCTATAATTGTTAATCATTTTAAAAAATAGTAATAAAAAGCTTCTGAAGGGGGGCATCTCGTGAAGACTGACCAAATGGGGCTTATTGTGGTTAGATTTAAGTAGATTGTGGTCTCCTCAGAAGGTCTGAGGTTAAGAGCAACGCAAGCCAAGCTCTCTTGAGCCAAAGTACATAATATGCTCTTCTTAGAAAACTGTATCATCTGAGCAGCTGCTCATCCCGAAAGGGCTGCCTTCCTCTGCTCCCACTGTTACTCAAAATCAAGATCTGTCCAAAAGTCAACTACCAAACAATATATAAAATGGTATAAATTAGCTCCAACTCCACCAGCTGTGTGGCCATAATATACCTGATGTAATAATATCACAGTTTGGAAGTACTTTTACTTTTGATACTTAAATCCTAATCAGCTGATTTTGTAAAAAAAAAAAAAATACCCCAAATCTGTGTGAGGTATGTTCACCTTCTTCAGTACAAGTCGGTCAGACATATGAGTTGTGGATTGACCGCCACCGCTAACAGCACTGCTCATTCCTGTCCATGCCTTCAATTGCATCTAAAAACTAAATGTTTTCACTTCAACACTTCAACATTGTCTCACTCTGTGTGTTCATAGCCAGCATCTCAAACGCTGACATTTCTCTCAAAAATACCTGAAAATACCTTTCTAATGGTCAAATAGTCATCATGCAATTTTTCCTGAGGACACATTGGCTTATATATTATAACCCTGAAGAGCAAACTTTTTCTAGGGCAAAATAGGTTGCTGTGGTTTGTCATTGTATCAGGTTACTAGGCAGGATTGGATAGGATGAAACTAAACATGCTGCCCCTTCGTACAGTGTAAAAGCTTACCTTGCTGGGGGTCAGCACTAATTCAATTATGAGTTTAAAGGCAGCCGGCTGTCTGTCTGATTGACCGAGTGACTGAGTGACTGACTTATTAAAAATGTGAAAAAATAACGTACACTAAATTAAGAAAAAAAGAACAATGCTTTATTATGATTTATTTAGCCATATTTTCACTGTATTGGATCATAACTGTATGTGTAAAGTCATAGTAGTCAAAGTTTGAAATTTACTTGAATTTTTTAGTGATAGAAATTAAATGTATGCACATTTATTATTGTCCGCTGCATACAGATAACTGTACAACAGGCACAGTCTGGATATGTTGGAAAGTTAAGCGTGCATACTGTGTGACTGGCCATATACTCATATAAATGGAGCAGTAAAACAACAATACTCACGCTACCATGACTGTTTCAGTCTTGATAGATGCCATTAGCTTTAAAGTGCTTGTGTAACAGCAGAACTAGTGAATCACATGAATTCACCTTACTTGTCCCCCCCACCTCCTTCTTACCGTGATCTCGCTTTTTCTCTCCCCCTTTCTGCCTCTTTCCTCCCCTCCTTTTCTTTTCCTCCCTCCCTCACTCCCTCTCTGCACCTTCCTCAGTAAGCTGACACTGCGCATTTACACGTTAGCTGCTTTTTACCTCTAATAGGATCAGGGGGACTTACATTGTCATCTGATAAAACTAAGCAGCTTGACAACTACACTGCTCCTTCTTAACCAATTTATGCTCAATTAGGATAACAAAGAAACAGTGGAAGGTCAAAAATGTATTAACAAATCATGAGGGGATAAATGAGCACCTTTACACTGTAAGCTTGTTTACTATGAGAGTCATTTTGTCAACAGGCTGGTGACCCTATTGGGAATGAAGGATCACTGAGGCAAAGTATTGGGATTGTCTACATCTAGATGGCTAGGCATTTTATTTTTCCAGCAAGAAAATACTCAAATTAAAGGTTAAATTTTTTTTTATATTTTGGACTTTTAATTGCATAGTTTTACACTTAATTAGAAATTTCAATAGTGACAGTATATACCCGTCTACAGACCAATGAAATTCATTATTTTTATTATTTGGCCTTTCTTTCTAAGCATACACCATATTTTTGGATAGTAGAGTTTATGGTCCAATGTAGTGGGAGTATTAACATGGTGTTTTATTGGAGTTTTATCATGTATCAGGTTAAATAGTACTCTGATTTAGCACTGTACTCTGTGTACACTGTGTTGTGCTTTTGATTGATAGTTAAAAATACATCAGTGCAGCAGAACCAATATCAGTCTTTTCTTACTCCACTCATTCTTCTTCCTTGTCAGAATCTGATGCCTACATTACCCACAATGCAACATAACAGTTTGGTTGGAGATTGGGCGACTCTTGCTTGTAGCAGCTTATGCTACCTCAAGCCACTAGCCTAAATAAAGATGAGGATTGGCTGAATGTTCACTGCAATGTTCACTTCTCCTCAACAACAGATTTTAAAATGTTCAAATGTAGCTTTCAGCCCCAATGGGCGACAGACTCAATTGACATCATTTGAGGAAATTTATCTGATTTCATTCAGCCACTAAGCCTTTTTAAAAAATATACTGTAGTTTGTAATTTAATCAATTTTAAAATAACAGTCTGTTTTAAAGGTCCAGTGTGTAGTATGGGGCTCTATTGTCAGAAATGGAATATAATATTCATTGATCTGTTTTCATTCATATATAATCACCTAAAATTAAGAATTGTTGTTTTTTGTCACTCCACTATGTCCACTCTGTGCAGACGTAGCAAAGAAAATAAGATTGTTTTTTAAAATTGTGTAAAGAAAGAAACATTTCATTGAAGTGTTGTCTTTATATATGAATAGGCCTCTTATGTTTATCTGCTGTCTGTTACACTGGATATATACTCATATATTATCAATACAAAGTTTCCTTTTTCATGAAATTCCACATAAAAAGAATAATAATGGGGTGCTGGGTGTGCTTAGTGAAAGTTTTCAGTGGTTCTTTTGTCTTTAAAACAATAAATTTATGAAATTTTTTCCAGGTTTCATTAGCCTGGGCCTCCTCCTGTGGGGGTGAATGGAAATGACATTTAAAACAATTACTTGAGCAGAAAACAGCTGCCAATCACTCTTAAAGGGGAAGGATTCCAATTAATAACCCTTTCCTAATCCCTTCGTTTCACCTCCTACACCCCCCTCCCAGCTTTGTCCACCTCTCCCTCTCTGTCCCTCTCCCTCTCCCTCTTTCCTCTTCCACTCTCCTCCCTGAGCCGGACTGCATGGAGTCTCAACTCATTTGTTGAACGTTCTTTGCCCCGGGTGGTTTGATTTACATGTACTTTGTTGGTATTTTTGTCAAGACTGTTTGTCGCACACAGACAAATTACGTAGAGATGCAAGGCAAGCAAAGTTGACTGAGGGACTGTGAGCGGAGCACATAGTGGATCTGTGGAAGAGTGAAGTTGGAGGGTGAACAGGTGGAGCACTGGCATCAGCAGCTTCAACAGTACTTCCAGCAACAGTACTTCCAAGAGGTAAGCTCCGCAATTGTCTCATTTTTACAAAGGGCTGTAATACTTTTCACTGACACTGAAGTTCTGCTATGTTATTTGTCGTGCAAGTATCTGAAACTGGTCACTCGTGGGTGATAGTGGTGTGCTCACTAGGGAAATCTTGGGATGGCTCGAACAAACAAATGCTGATGCTCATGAAACTAATAAGATCTTTTAAAATTAAAACTCCACATACTCTTGCTGCTGCTCACAAGAGTGTCTGAAGTTTAGCTCTTTTGTTGTAGCAGACGACAAATACCAGATAACAGAATATAGAATCAACTTTCCACACACTTCCAATTGCATATCAGTAAATAATTTTTACATAGTTGCTTAATTTATTTATTATTTATTAGAGACAAGACAAATTAATGAATTTAAGGTAATGTGATGTACTAAGTGTGCCATAATTGACCCAAAAATGATTTTCATCTGCAGGCCCTTTTCTCCAAATTTTGTCTTTGCAGGTATATTTTTTACCATCACAGAAACCTAATTTGTTATTGACCAAAGTGCATTTCTTTATTCAAAGGTCACATAATCTGTGATAGAACTGTGTATGAAATGGACATCCCACTTGCAGTTCGTAAAGTGTTTCTTTCTCTCTAAAGATTTGAATCCTTGCTCCAGCTACTCTACGTATTTACATGACATACATACAAGGCATTGATACCATTAAGATTCATTGTGTCATGAGTTCATAGCATGAAATGCAATAGAAATAAGAAAAGTTTGGTATAACAAGTAGGACACACCACTGTAGCTTTCAGATTCTAAGGGACAGACTCCCGAGCCCTTGCGACTGTGCAAAGGATAATCAGGTTCAGGGTGAAGGATGAACAGAGAGTCATCTGAGGTAATCTCAACTGGTGATCTCTGACATATTATTGTACCGTTAGTCCTGCACTTAACCCCTTTTCCTCTGACCTCAGACACCGGTGAGTGCCCAGACGCTCGAATGCATTTATCACTGGATACCATGAGCATGGTGGACGACAGTTGCCTCTCACCCAGCAACTTCCACGAATTGGGGAAAGGCGGAGGCTTCGCTGCAGGGGGCCGCGTCCACAGCATCGATGTCATACTTGGTTTCAGCAAAGACCAGGACCCCCTGCTCAGTCCTGCTGGGGCCTCAGTAGCTCATAAAGTGGACATAGATGGCCTGGCTGAGTCTGGGAAGCAGCACGAGCCCTCATCACACCCATCCTACAGTGGGCACCTTCCCCCTCTGAGAAATGGCAGCACAGAGCAGCAGCAGTACCATGGTGAGTGAAGCTGATGATGAGGCTGGCCTCCATTCTGACAAAGCTTTATAATAGTAGTATCACAGGCAACACTTCGTTTTACTTTTTGGTTGGTGAAGATTAATTTAATTGGAGATAAGTTTCATTTTATGAATAATCTGGGGGGTTTTGCCTCAAAACATTGACACTGGTCAAGCAGATTGATTATACAGTGGCAGCTCTGGTCTTGGAAAGCTTAAATTACTAAACTTATACTAGTATATGAAGGCCTCTGAGCAAACATAATAAATCTCAAAACTACCTGACCACCAACACAAGTTCAAACTTTCATGGCGCAAACAAAACTTTTTTTCATAAGAACCAGAATGAACTAGTATAAACTGAGGTTGCTGTGTATATCCCATTGGATTAGCTGTGTGAACTCTGCCGACTGAGATTGAGAGATAAATCACAGAATAAGATGGTGGTGGTGGTGTGTGTGTGTGTGTGTGTGTGGGGGGTTATGCCCCTAACACAATCCCATCCCCTTGTGGAATTCCCCTAATCTTCTCTTCTGTGCAGATTAGATTGTACAGTATTTCATTCGGGTGTTATCACTCTGTCTCAGGATCAGATTTATCATGTTTAATCTGTAGCTATTTTCACATGCAGAATCTGGCAGGTGGATGGCGATTTTATTGTAGAAGCAGCTAAAAAATACATAATTTCCTTGAACTGGAGATAGCTCCTCACCAGAAAAATCATTTTTACTAATTCAAATGTAATAGCTGAATCCAGGAGGACATTCGTTTTTCTTGATTAACGTACATCAACACCAATGACATCACCCCTTTGTATGTAACTATCCTATGAAGTCAGCCCAGTTCCCCCTGAATGAGCAACTTTTTAGTGTTCGGTGTCAGCCCTCCCCCATACTGAGATGTTCTGCTGGCTGATAAACAGTGGGCAGCCTTCAGACTGGTGGCTGTGATGGGCTGACAGGCCAAGAGCTGGTCACTGAACCAGACCTGACCTCTGCCTTTGTCAGAGGCTGGCCTTTGTCATAGCTGCTTAATGAGAGGTGGATAAATGAACCCCTCAAAATCCTACTTTGCCTTTGCCTCTGCTCCCGTTAGCCAGTTGAAAGGCCACACTGACCCCCCACCTCCCACCCCCTTTCTGTCCACTAACACATCCCATTAACAGAAATAAGCTCATACTTAAATGCATGTACTGTCAGTTGTGTTTCTGAAGCAGTAAAAGGACAGTGAAGTTTTATACCGTGTATAATTTGTGAAATTCACATTTAAGCCTACAGTAGTTAAGCATATAGGTTCATGATGGGCTCTAGAGAAAGTCATTTGACATTAAAAAAATGTAACTTCTATAAAGCTGCTTTAAGTGATATTTTTATGACAGTGACAATGTGTCAAATGACAATGTGAGAATGTGAAAGGGGTCGCTCATAGTCAAGAACCTACAAAGTCACCTGAATCTGCAGCTCCCCTTGGCTATATGCAGCGCTATAGTGAGTTAAAGGTCACCCTTTAGCTGTCCAGCCACAACCATCAGCAGGCAGCTGTTTTGCAGCGAAAGCTGTAACATGTACCATGTACATGACCTGCTAAGCACCAAACTGCAGACAGACACAGTTAGCAACCAGCTGGTGAATATAGCAGTTAGCTGCTCAAGAACCAAATAATAGTGGTAGAAACCAAAAACAGAGCTAAAAGAGAATGAATGTTTGACTTTTATTCATCAGGTGGAGAGGGACACAACTCCAAATGAATGCTAATATTGCTCCATAATTGTTTCCTAGCAAGTTCACTCATATTGACGTAAAAGGTGAAGATAATGCAATGTTCTCCTCTCAAAACATGTCTCAGACACCGCTGTGTGGCCAAAAAAATTTTGATGGGGAGATTTGCACTTCATACAGTAACAATGCTAATGCTTCTGCTAGCAAAATATCTAAAAGTCAATGTAACATACTTTCTGTGAGAACTTATCCAGCACAGCCTGATGTATAGGATCTGATCCAGGTCTGATCTTGGCAGATATTACCTCCTGTCGAGTAGCTGCTTCACAAAAGCCACTGATCTGATTGCCCAATCATCATCTTTGTACTTTGTTTAATTCAGCTGTGTACTGATCAGATTAATTCTAATTCAGACAACAATGTTGTCTTGGCAGTGTTAAAGCCTCAACTCTTCTCCATATCATGTTTTCTGCTTTATATTGTTTTGAAAGTGATACATACATATATTTTTGTGGCCACTACTCTAATCATTATGAAAAAAATGACTAAAAGTGGCTTTGCAGTGAGTGAGTGTGTTTTTACAGTTCAGTCCATAAGACGATAGGGGACCCTTTTGATTCCAAATGTGTTTTAAAGACAGTTTACCTCTGGAGAACGAATACTGGAAAACAAGTTTTCCAAATCCGATTAGGAATGTTTCTGAGCGTCATTGAAGTTCAGGGATTGCTTGCTTCACTGACCTACAGTAGCCTATTGTTGCAGGTGTCAAACTAATGTTTGCTCTACTGGAAAGTGGGCACTACATTCTTCATTTCAGCGATCCATTATGCTTGTCCTTTCGTCTATTTTTTTATATAACATATTCAGACTGTATCTAGAGATAAAGAATGCTGAGTAGATGATAAGCATTTTAAAATAAAAAATATATAAAGAAACCCCTACTCCTGATTTAATTTTCTTTGTTTGCTGAACAGATACCGGCTTATTCACAAATAAGTGTGATGAGGAGCTGAGTGAGCTGAGGAAAAGTGCGGACAGCGATGACGGCAAGTCCCCAGAGCCTTGCAAGGAAGATCAGCCTAAGAAGAAACACAGGCGGAACCGCACCACCTTCACCACCTACCAGCTACACGAGCTGGAGCGTGCCTTTGAGAAGTCCCACTATCCAGATGTGTACAGCCGAGAGGAGCTGGCCATGAAAGTGAACCTCCCTGAGGTCCGAGTACAGGTAAGGAGGAACCAGAAATTCAGAGGCAATGATGTTGGTATATCCAGTCAAGTCAAGATCATAAAGATCCTTTGGCATGACAAATACGTACCTTGTATGAAATCCTGTCTTATTAGTAAAGCCCAAGATATTTTGTCAGTAAATATTTAGCGTCTCTGGATTTAATGTTTGTTTTTGTGCTTTTATTACATTATGTGTTGCAGCAGCAGCACAATAACCAGACTTTTACACTTTATGGCTGTACTTGTTCATAGCTTTATTTGCTTTATCATTAAGGTATTCTTCTCTTTAAACCACTGGCATTTATCTTGCCTTTACACTTAGCCTGCTGACAGTTAATCCTAAAATGTAAACTGGCGTGTTTCCAAACACTGAGGTGCTCTTTAGGTGAGCAGATTGCAGTTACACAAGCACAAAGTGAGTTTCGATACTGTGCCAACATCGTATAGAGGCGTATCGACAGGAAGGGAAAGTGTGAAACAGGACAGCACCTTCTTTAGAGGAACAGGAGGAGCAGAAAGAGCTTAGTCTGGACCGCAAGTATAACAAGTAACAAATATAAATTTAAAAAAGTACAAAACAAAGCGGTTAAGTTTTCAAGGAATACGACTAAAAATTATTAGCCCAAAGGCCACTTACTGGAAATTTCTGGAGCGTTTAGCCAAATCATGTGGCCTTCAGTAGGGGTTGAAATTTGGTCAGTTATTCACTTGGGCTACTTGTTGTCAGAAGATACTTTACATAAGGCAACATGTAGTTAAATATAATAAAATAATAATGTCCAGCATGGCTTGATTTCATGTTTTCATTGGTCAAATTAATATTTCCAACGTTAAAATTTGACTTCACAATGAACATTAGTCGAGTGTCAGTCACAACTTAGACATGCTTGTAGGTATTTAACCACAACCCCTGGCTACATTGTGTTGGGATGCCATTCTGGCACAATCTTGAAGGGCTGTGCTGATGGAGAATCAGTCACCACATTCCCGAAGGTGTGCAAATGTAAACACACATCATGTGTAGCTGCAAGACCTGCACACTGACTGCAGACAACAAAGTTAAAGTTATTTCTCTAAAGACAAGATAGATTATGTGTTTCTTTCTTATATAAGTCCACTCTATAATAACTCGATAAGTCGATTTTTTTTTCTCCTCCAGGTCTGGTTCCAGAACCGCAGGGCGAAATGGCGTCGGCAGGAGAAAATGGACGCCAGTACCATGAAGCTCCATGACTCACCCATGCTGTCTTTCAACCGCCCAGCACCGGTTCACACCAGTATGGGTCCAGTGACCAACTCCCTCCCCTTGGACCCCTGGCTGACCTCTCCCCTGTCCAGCGCCACACCTGTCCACAGTATCCCAGGTTTCATGGGTCCGCCTCAAGGCCTCCAGCCAAGTTACCCCAGCCACGGCTTCCTCAACTCCACTCCTCATCCTCCTCATCCGCACTCTCATCCACATTCTCATCCTCACTCTCATCCTCACTCTCATCCTCATCCATCCATGGCTCAGGGGATGCAGAGTATGGCCCCTCCTCCTTACCAGTGTCCGGCACCGTATCCTGATAAATACCCTCTGGAGGATGTGGACCAGCGCAGCTCTAGTATTGCTGCACTGAGAATGAAAGCAAAGGAACATATCCAGTCTATGGACAAGACCTGGCAACCCATGTGACTAACAAACATGACAGTCCACATGAATGATGTTGGGAAAGGGAGATGCTGAAGATCTTGGGTTTCAGGGTGACGGACATCGAGTGCAGTGTTGGAAAAGATTGCATCGACATGTCTGTTACCTGTGGAGCAAAGTAAATGGATTTCGAACTGTGAAGATTGAGGATTTTAAGACTTTTAATTTGGACTTTCTTTTTTTATTTTTTTCATGTTTTCTCATCTCAAGGACACGAGGCAGACAAGTGAACTCAAAACTGTCAAATTTAACCGGTTTTTGCTCCAATCTGTAGGTGTTTAGTGTTGCTTTTGGGTGCTGTAAACTTTCTGCAAATTTTCTCTTAGTGACCCTCATTCCAATCACAACTTACACCCCTGGAGCTGCTGCACACAAATGTCTTTCCTTATTAACCACTTTCCTTTTAAAAAAATAAAAATAATAATATTCTACAGGCCTGTATCCCTTTAACTGAATCCATGGGTCTATCCATATATACACATAGTCATGAATAGCCTATCTGTTGTTATTTGCAGGATTTCAGGGGTCACAGTCATACTTTGAATATTTGCAAGAAATGGCAAAATAATTGTCTATTGTCATAGCTCACATCAGTTCATGAGCACATACTATAATCACTTCAGTGCAAGCACTGCTGTAGGTATTATAATTTTTCTCATCATTTTGTGTCAACCATCAGATTGATTTAATCTAACAAAGCATCACATTCTGTTCATTCTGTGCTTTTTCCCATTTTCATCAGCGGTTTGTGTTTTTACTAATTAATCCAATTGTTGAATTTTCATGGGTCAGCTAATCAGAGTCTCGTGAGTATTTTGTGAATGAATGTCCACTCTGCGTTTAATCAAGGCATGAAGAGTTATAAAGTCTTTGACTATGACTATAAATGCAAATATCTCTCACTTATCTCTCATTTTACAACAGCTGTATAACTGTTTTAAAGTTTCATCTCAGTACGATTTATGTCGCTACTTCCTGGTTGCCCAATTTAGATATTTGAGCCTGTAGCTTATAGATACCCTGGTATGACTGGAGCAGGTGACACCTCATGGTTTACAGGGAGAAAAAAAATCTCCATCACTAAGAGTAAAATAGATAGCCATGTGGAGGGAAAAGTGTACCATAGTTGTAGACATGCACCTTCTAAGCAGACCAGGGCTGAAAATATACCAAATATAATCCTGAACAATTATAATATTTGTCTGTGTGCTGAGATGCTTTAAAGAAGGCAGGGAGGATGGAGGGAAAAGAGGGAGGGTAGTGAGGGAGGAGTAACCCTCTTTTTGCTTGAGTGGCTATTAGAGGAGAAGACCTGTTGGCAGCTCAGTGTTGGGTGGCTGCGTGTACGTGCAGGGCAGCAGAAAGAGCCCTGTGTGATGCATCACCCCACATAGTTTAGTCTTTGTTCGGCACAATTGATCCAAGTGTATCCTCTTTGTCTGAAATTGAAGGGGGGAAACGGTCTCAGGCTGCACTAAATAGGCCCTTGTAACCATTTTGTCATGAAAGTTTTTTTTCCTTTCTTTCCCAATCAAAGGAGGAGAAACATGGATTGTAGCTGCTATGGCCATTAGTGACACAATATTGGTCTTTTACCATCTGTTACAGAGTTAAGCTCAGATCATGTTAAAGGTGGAGACGATCGACTCCACTCCATGTATTTAATTTGAGCAGTAGAGCTGAATTTATTAGTATTTGGTGTTGAGATGTTTAGGATCTACAGCATCTCATGAAAAATTATGAGATGTGCAGGTAGAAAAGTTACATGGTAATTTTTTTGGACTTGGTTATGGAACAAGAGGGAGAGGAAATTCTTCATCTTAAAGTGCAATTTCAGAATCCTTTTTATTTTTCATATTTTTAAAGACATAAACAAGACTCATTTCCCCATAGATGCCCATTTTATGGTTGTGATATTTCACTTTAATATGATGTGAAAATGATGTTGATGGCAAGTCATAAATACCGTATGTCTACAACGGCAACAAGGACAGCAACAATATTTAGTCATTTCTGGTTCATTGAAAATCCATTGTTATGCTGTTTAGAGAGTGTTCCGTCTGCTGGTCATGATCAGTCCTCACTAGTTCTTTCTTTTACTGTTGTTGGTTAGTGATGTTTAGACTTCCTGTTGGACAATGCCAGGACCACAGAGGAAATGAGGATTACCTTGCACATAAAGGATTTCTTTAGGATGCAACATAAATGTGATTTTGGACCAAGAATAAGCCAAAGGTTAGATAATGGACAAAACTGCACTAGATGTTTGCCAGTTTTAATTTTTTTTAATGTGAAAATCCACAGGATTTTGTTTCCTGTGTGGCTGTATTGTTTCTTACATTTCATAGTTATATCTGTCTTAGTGATATTATTGTTTAATTTCTTTTTTTGATTGTCTGGATTGTTGATGTCCATTTTATGGAGAGAATGAAGATCTGCTGAAAATAAATATAGTTTGATAGAAAATGTATCTCAGCTTCTTTCTCACTGCAGCACTTTTGTGTTGACCTGTGCACTAATTCCCACATAGACAGATTTTTTTTTTTTTTACCCCACTAAGTCTACAGAGCAATCCAAGATTACTACAGTATAATCGTTATCATCTGACATGCATGGGCAGAGACATTTTTCTTTCTTTTCTTCCAATACTTTTCCCCCCGTCTCTCTGACATATAAGAGCTCTTTCTATCCATTCTGCCCCTCCCATTCCTCTCTGCTGTTCCATGGTTTGGTGGCAGGGTGCCAGCCTGTTAGGAAGATGAGACTCCAATCAATCAGGGCTTCCCAGGGGGGCCTCTGACTGCAGGGCCCAGCTCCCTAATTGCCCCCAGGCCGGCAGGCTCAGCCGCTGCAACACATGTTCACAGAGGGACCGGTGCCGCCATGCTTGCTGGTCTCCTCAGCGTGTGAATCACTTTCCTGGACAGATGGAGGCCTGGAAGGACCTATCTTGTCACTGCTTTTTAAAAAAATACAAATCCTGAAGTGATTAGATGCAACAGTGCTGCGTTGTTGATTAGCTCCAGTTTCACCATTACATTCAAGAGACATAGTTAATTATGCCAAAAATAAATAACCACCACCACTTGTTTGAAGCCCAGAAGGTTTAAACAACACTTGCTGCTGATCTGGAGGTATTTCTAGATGACAAATAGACTCTTCTAAACAGTGTAAAGATTTTTTTGACCTTGTTTGGCAATTTGGGCTTGTTTGCATATGACTGTGTTTGACTAATAATACAACATTGGCAAAAATAAATATTTGATACTCATTGTATTTTATGTTTTTATACAAAATAACATGTTTTGTAAGGGCATGCCATTTCCAACAATATGAACCAGGAATATACTACTTAGGAAATTAAAATCGCAGTGCACTGAGCAGTAGTTGGTTAGAAGATTGATGATTTATCATGGACATAGTACTATACATTCTTGTAAGACATGTGACACTTTCACGACTTTAACATATTCATTTAGGTTGATGAAGTCATATTTCAATATCTCAGTGATGTTTTCAATAGAGCTGAACAGCCATGACACTGTATGGATTAAAAGGGGTGGGGTGGGGGTGTGTGCTTTGGACCAGAAAGGATGAAAGGAGGAAAAGAGAATGTGAGGAAGCCAGAGTGGGAGAAAGTAAAAAGAGAAACATTAAGAGAGAGATTAAACTGGAGTTAAGTGTGGGAGTGAGAGAGACAGAGAGATGGGGGGAGTAACAGTGGGGAGGAAGAGGGGGTGGGGGGGTTGGGATGGCTGCTCATCAGAGTTAATGATGTAGAAAATCCCCCAATTAGAGCGTTTTCCTGTGTTGCAGGATGAGTTCAGTGCAGGGTCCTCTGACAGCCCGGGGATTAGTACCAGGCCAGGCCGGGCCGAGCCGGGCCTGAAGAGACACTAACTAACTGCTGGACAGCTTGGCACTGCTCAGCTGGGGCCAGGTCGGGGCTATAGCCACAGCCAGGGGCTGGGGTAAGCATGCGTTGAGCTGGAGTGGCACAATGAAAAGCATGGGAAAAAGCACAGCAACAGCTCAACAATGAAAAAGCTCTTCTGGAGAGTTACTCTCTACTGCGCAAAATCCAAAATGTATTCAGGTATGAGCCAAATAAAATTTTTGATTTTAGAATATTATAAGTTCTCTTCTCAAGTCTCTGAACTTCTCTTAAAATATACCTACTTTCTTACATAATTTCACATTGAGACGGGGTCTGCAGATTGACCACAGAAACAAATTTCTTAATTATTTCAACTGCACATGTTGCACAGCATTACATATGTGTTCCTCCAAAACATAATCTAATCTAATGTGGACATCTGGATTGTACACCAAATCAATCTGTCCACATATTGCTTGATGTTGAACAATACGGATGGTGTAAATGCTGTTGTAAAACACACATGCACAGTCACTAATCCTCCTGACCTGCTGTTTGGGACAATAAAACTGAACATTAATCTGTCTCTTAGCAAAACAATGAAGCAGTTGCTACTGAAACACAACCAATAACAGCTCTGTGCCTTTCATAAGTACAGTATCATCAGAAATATTGTAGCATAAACGATTTAGATTTGGGTTTCATTCTTGACCTTGGGGACCAACTGCAGTATATGTGGTAGTTACTGTGCTCTCTGTTCATCTGAAAGATTTGAAATTGTCTTGAAGTTTGCTTAGATGCCAGTCTTTAAAATTAAAGGTTGTTAGGGAAGACAAAAGATTTAGAGGAAGCCCTGAACCACATGGTCACTGTGTTCATTAAGAACAACTGAGTCCCTATGACTAATTGATTAATTGTGCAGTCTATTATTTTGCTCCTGCACCCCAGTAGATCTGAAAGGGCCACGGCTGGAGTTAACAGTCTTATTGGAAAGACGCGTTTCTTGCAAAGGATAATAAGGGAAAATAGCGGAATTAATTGGGTTTGATTAACAGAGCTTTTCAATGGGACACAGCTTTTTCGCATGACATAATTAGAGGTCAGTTAAGGGAGGGGGGTTTGGTTGTTGGCGCCAGTGTTATGTGGGTGTGTTCTGTGTGAAGGAGACAGAGAGAGAGAGCAAGCGTGTGTGTATTTATGGGAGGGGTTCGTTCGATTCCTTCACACTTTCAGAAACTATCTTGTGTGTCTGACGTGGTACATTTCTAAAGGCTCACTCACCAGAAAACACACAGTGAAGTTCACAGGGGGCCCTCTGTGCACTCTGTGTGTGATTATTATCACTACACTTGCCAACATTAAAGGCACAGAGCTCAGTCCTTTTGTCATGGCTACATGGTCATTAGCAGTGCATCTCAGAGACTGATCTATTGTGCAGAAGAGTGTGGTGACAGGAGAATACATTCAGCAGTGTTTTCGGATGGGCACAAGAACGTGTAAACAAACTCAAAACATTTATTACACACACGCACACACCCTGAGTTTATAATCCTGTTACAATATAATCTAAAGTCAGAGGGAAGGCATACAAGCCATTGGATCTAAAAATACATCCAAACTGTCATGAACCAAAACCAGGCTCCGCACCTGGATAGATATTTCATTACAACTCTGCAGCTTTTTGTTTTGAATTTTGCAGAGCAGTCGGGATTTCACTTTAGATTGCAGCACTAATAACAACTGTGCCTGATTTTTAAAAAATTCTGTGTTTTAAGATTTTACTATTTTTTTACAACCCCCAAAAATTAACGCTTTAAATTTAAGATGGGATCAGTTTTGCTGGGTGTTCTGTGTTGTCAATGCAATCTCAAGTGTCGTGCCTCTTTAAATTTATTGAAGAATAAACACACTGTCTTCTTCTTTTAGTGGTATTTTTGACAAATAAGGAGCCTAAAACTGTTCAGTGGAGTGATTCTTGGACAGGAGCTGAAGTGTCATTGAACAAGACATTACACTACATGCATCAGAAAATGTGTTCTGCACTGGGCAATGTGCTCTGCCAGATTGGAAGGTGAATTGGAACTGGAAATGAATTTCCCAGCAAGGCATGAAAAATGCTTTCTTATCTTATATTGTTTTTATTAATTTCTTTATAGGTGCCATTATCATTGCTGTCCTTAATTCACACAAATGCCCACACAGGTGTTTTATTGGAAGGCCTGTGCATTGATTGTAACATAAAGGGAATTGTCAGACTGCAGGTAAGGAGTGTGGTACAACATAAGTTTTATTCTTATTTATTTATTTTATGAGGTATGGGCTGCACCTTTTTTCCACGCCTGGAAAGTCTGACAATGGAACTACTGTGCCCTCTATGGTTGAAATATGGACATTACAAGAAAATCATCCATTCAATTATTCACTTTATTTCTCAATTTCAACAAACAAATGAAAGCAGCGAAGAATACAAAATAAACATTGAAGTACTGAAATGAAGAGAAATAAATTGAGTTAGAAAGTCGCGAGGGCGAATTGTCCATGACATTTATTTGGATTTTACATTTAACAAAATAAAATAATCCAAAAGTATAATACAATTCAATAAACACATTTTAACACAGTGCCCTCCAGTAACTGAAAATCATAACCTTAAAGCAGGAATGTTGCATTGTGTACATAGTCTACTCAGACTGATCCACATTCAGAGTTTCTCATGCAGTTTAATGACCATGGAGTTTAAGCCATTTGATAAGACTTCACATATATGTGCAGTGTTGCTGTTAAATAAGAGTTGGTACAATACTGTTTATACTTTATAGAAAGTAACGTTGAACAACGACAGTTTTATAATCCCTTGGTCGAGAAGAAACTCCCACTGGAAATAAGTGTCGCTTCCGTGTTTTGATTCGGTCGGCGGACGTCACGGGAAGGGGGGCGGGGCAGAGATCCCACAATGCACCGCAGATAAACTGAACTAATCATTAACCCACAGCTGAGAGAGAAAAACTTTCCTTTTTTGCTTTCATTGATCCCATATCTGCCGCGTTTGTTGAACCCGCGGTGCTGCTCTTGGGCTCTGGTCGGTCGTCGCTGGTTTGTTGTCTTGTTGCAACTAAGACAGGGTTAGCCAACTAGCTAAATTAGCTATCGGTAGTTATCACTATCTTTTTTTCTTATTACAAACACGTAAACACGGGCAATTTAATGACGTTACAAGGTCCCCCCATGATGCTGAACTAGTTGAAAGTAAGACAGTAAGCCATAACTGAGCTGATGAACTTGTGCTTCAGCCTGAAAACGTTTCAGCTAAACATTGGGTTTATACAGGATGTTTGATATGCTATTTTGTCCATTTACTCTTAAAATGCTGCCGAATAATGACAACATAGCGAAGCACTATTATCAAGCTAAATGCTACATGTGTATTTAAAAGATTATTCGAAATATGCTGTAAAAGTTATTATTTCTCTGCAACT
Source organism: Psettodes erumei (assembly GCA_016785225.1). NCBI lineage: Eukaryota > Metazoa > Chordata > Actinopteri > Pleuronectiformes > Psettodidae > Psettodes > Psettodes erumei. The sequence goes on from JAFBJZ010000107.1 coordinate 368,808, forward strand.
AACTACAGGCATGACTGCCATTCCAAACATTCTCCTTTTACAGATTTAAGACCCAAAACCCCCAATCTTTTGGCTGACTGTAATAACCACGTCATCAACGGCAAATGCAGGTAATTATTATTACTGAGAATCACCTCCAGGTACTCTGTTCAGTGATTTGTTGTTGTTTTTTTTTCAAAAGTTCTATTGACCTTGTTAGAAATTCCTAAGAGTCCTCCCTAACTTGAAAATCCAGAATCCAAAAATGTGCAAATATGTTAAATTTCAAACTACTGGACACAAGGTGTCTCCTTTATCACTCAAAGACTGTTCTCAGTCTCAGTGTATGTGCAATGTGTCCACATCACACTTTGTGTGTAGGTTGATTATTCGATTATAACAGATGAGCTTTGAGCAGATGAATTTGAAAGCTGTCTTCCACTGTCAAACTCTGCACAGATATCATTGTGCACACTGAAGGTCAAACATCCAAGAGTGACAGCACTGGCTAACGTCCATTTTTCAGTTGTGTTTTCATCTTTGTATTTGAAAGGCCCGTCTTCTTAGCCTGTGGCTGTGGGATCAGGGTCTAGGATGGATCCAGAATATGAGCATCGCCTCCTCCGGCAAATCAACATCCAAAATGACAACTTGAGTCCTGTTGTGAGTCCCTCCTTTCTTTTCTCTGGTCCGCTGTTTATTGTTTTTCTGTCATCCTTCATCATGTAAATGTTGCAAAGCTGTACTGAACTGTTGTCCGTGTCACGCTGGATAATTTATAGCACTGAGCAAAAGTTTTAGGCATTAGAAGTGAAGTGGGGATGCTTTCAAACATAATGCCATGAATACATTTATATATTGATCAATCTCATAAAAACTGCAGTACACACAAAAAACTAAATCAAATCACTATTGGATGTGACCAGCCTTTGCCTTTAAACAGCACCAGTTCTTCTTGGAATACTTGTGCACATTTCTTCAAGGTACTTGGCCGATGGGCAGTTCCAGCATCCTGGAGAACTTGCCACAGTTGATGTTGAGCTCATGGCTCTGTAGGGGCCAGACCATTTGCTACAGGACTCCTTGTTCTCCTTGCCACTGACAATAGTTTTTTTCATTCTCATGCTGTGAATGTGAATTTTGTGAATGATCAGATGCCCCCCTGTGTCCATCACTGTGTGATGGACAGGAATCAAAACATGTTAAGTGCCTAAAACTTTTGCATAATGCACAGTACTGTTAAAAAAATGAAAGTGATGAAAACCACTTGAAGAAAATATGTTGGTTTTGCAGATATCGACACAGATTCTCCATAGTCGCACGCCCAGTGGTTCCCCGTTATCCTCACCCAGTAAACTGGGAGACAGATTTATTCCGACCAGAGCAGGGGCCAACTGGAATATCAACTTCCACAGGATCAATGTATGGACATGTTGTGGGTGAATTTGTTGAGCAGTATGTCTGCAGTTTTGCTACAGAAAAGTAGTATTCATGTGTATTATAAGCTTCTAAATGTTACAACAGGTCTGAGTGATGTTGTTCACAGTCTGAAAGTTTGTGTCTGTTTTGAATCAATGACAGTATCTTTGTGATTTTTAATTAGGAAAATGAAAAGTCGCCAAGTCAGAACACAAAAACCAAGGATGCCTCTTCTGATAATATCAAAGGTAAATCAATTTTGTAAAGGTTATTGGAAATGAGAGAACATGAGAGATTGCAGAAATAGCAAAACGATTGAAATGCAAGGTTGAGGAAATGCTCGTTATTTGATGTAAAACTCTAGCTGCTGGCTGGAAAGTGAACAAGCTTTTACAATGAATATTGTAATTTTGAATATTGTCTTGGCAATAAAACAACTCGTGAACCATCAGTTTGAGGGTTTGCCATCGCTCTCGCCAGGGCGCTGTCGTTATTTTGGAATTTCTTATGTGCATCTACGATTATGATTTTATTCAAGTTTATATTGTCTCATGGATCAAAAACATTTGTATGCATGTAGCAGACGGGCTGGCCTACTCTGCTTTGCTGAAGAATGAGCTGCTGGGTGCCGGAATTGAAAAGATCCAGGACCCCCAGACGGAGGACAGGCGTCTTCAGCTATCCACCCCTGAGAAGAGGAGTCTCTTCACTGTATGAACAACTCATCTTATACATTATGTCTTACGTTATACTACACATTTCTCATACAATGTCAGAACAGTCTTTAGTGGTTTATGTTTATTTAAAATCTGGTAGAGAATTTGATGGTATCTACCTTTTGTGTTCTTTACAGTATTCACTCAGTACTAAAAGGTCATCTCCAGACAGTGGCACCAACATCTCTCCCTACTCCCTATCGCCAGTCAGCAACAAAAGGTAGAATCACTCTTTCAAATATTTTAGTATTTAGATCTTCTGTTGTTGATCACAAACAGGAGAAAATGTACATTTTGGCCTCAGGGTTTCATGTCCATGTCCAACTTTATGTCCAACTGCTACAGCCAAAAGCTGTTACGCTCACCGAGGAAGCCAACTCGCAAGATCTCAAAGATCCCCTTTAAAGTGCTTGATGCTCCAGAGCTGCAGGATGACTTTTACCTTAACTTAGTGGACTGGTCGTCTCTCAACGTGCTCAGTGTCGGGCTGGGCACATGTGTTTACCTATGGAGTGCATGTACCAGCCAGGTACCACACTGCGTGTGTCTGTACAACTATTTTAGGAACGATTTTAACCATTTGATGTGTACACATATTTGTATATATTTCAGTTTCATTACTAACCCGTGCCACAGTTAGTCTCTAACTAAACTGTCTCTTCCTCAGGTAACAAGGCTGTGTGATCTGTCAGTGGAGGGAGACTCAGTCACATCAGTCGGGTGGTCTGAAAGGGTAAGTACACGTAGCTTTCTGCCAGCAGAACTTTTGGTACATTTGGTTTTTGTTAATGAAAGGATTCTTCATGTTTTCAGGGTAACCTGGTGGCAGTGGGGACCCACAAAGGATATGTTCAGATCTGGGACGCCGGTGCTGGGAAGAAACTCTTTGCCTTGGAAGGACACACAGCGAGAGTTGGTGTGAACATGTTGCTGTGTTAAACCCTGAGCGTGGGATTTACAGTGGCTCACGAGGAATGTTCAAGACAAAATAAAAACAAATGATGTGAAAGCAAAGAACTAGATACAGTCAGCATTAGGCTGAATTAATGCTTGACATTCTTGATAGTTGCTGTCCGATAAGAATTTATGCGTTTTATTCACATACTGATAGTGGGACCAAAATAATAATTAAACTTCACTATGTGTCTGGCCACAGGAGCTTTAGCGTGGAATGCAGACCAGTTGTCTTCGGGAAGCCGTGACCGTATGATTCTTCAAAGAGATGTGCGGACGCCTCCTCTGCAGTCAGAGAGACGGCTGCAGGGGCACAGGCAGGAAGTGTGTGGCTTAAAGTGGAGCACTGACCATCAGCTGCTCGCTTCTGGTGGCAACGACAACAAGGTACAGTTATATTTACTGAACCTGCCTCTGTCATTGGTCATTTGCTCAGTGTACTCAATGATAGGGTGTGTTTTGTCATGTCAGCTGCTCATCTGGAATCACTCCTCGCTGAGCCCAGTGCAGACATACATGGATCACCTGGCAGCAGTTAAAGCCATCGCCTGGTCTCCCCACCAGCACGGCCTGCTGGCCTCTGGAGGGGGCACCGCCGACCGCTGCATTCGATTCTGGAACACGTTGACGTCGCAGCCGCTGCAGTGTATGGACACCGGCTCACAGGTCTGCAACCTGGCCTGGTCCAAGCATGCTAATGAGCTGGTGAGTGACTCCAGATACGGACTGTGCACAGCTGAAATGCAGCCCTACACCTCTATGGTTTTGGTCATCTTATAAAGATGCTTTATTTTGACATTAGTCTTTTTACTGTCTGATAATACTGATAATTAATCCACTAGAAAAACGTCTATCTTTTTTTTTTTTTAATTCTCACAAAAATGAATCTCAGCGGAAATGTTTTTTTGTCATGTGGGTGGTGCTTTGCTTTCTTTCACATGGCGCGGGCGCAGACAGGACATGCATGAGAGAACGTGAGAACGTCAAGCAGAACAGGGTAGTTCCAAACAGCAGAGCAACTCACAAAACCAGAAGCCACTTCTGTTTTGTTTTTGTGGAAGTGGGCCAGAAAACCACGCTTTGTGCTGCAGATGGTGCTCCACAACAGACTCAAACACCACTAACCTCTTTTACCACCTACATAAGATATAAAATTAACCATATTGATTGATTGATATGACCAAAATCTCATATCACACAGCCCGAGTCCAAGGGTTTAAATACTCTTAGAGACCCTGTATATCCCTGCTAAATGTGATGTCACAGCACATCTCTGTTAACACTTGTTGGACAATAAGCAACCTCTGTCTACTGCTAGAGTTTCACAAAGTTAAGACAACGGGGTGCTGTGTCTTCAGTGAAAGATTTTCTTTAACCTCTTGAAATGAGGATCATATGCCTCCATGCTGTTTTTGGTATTTGGCAGTCATACTGTGTACCCTCTACTGTATCCTCTTCCTTTTGCACAGTGTAAAAGGTATTGCTGGGTACAACTGTATGTCTAAGTCAGTGGTCTTGTTGGTTTGCAGTAATTAAATTAATGTTTCCCAATGAATGTTGGAATGGTAGAATTTATGCAGCACTTTGAATTATAATTATTGCCTGTCTTTCCAGGTGAGCACCCATGGCTACTCTCAGAACCAGATTTTGGTGTGGAAATATCCAGCTCTCACTCAGGTAGCCAAGCTCACAGGACACTCCTACAGAGTCCTCTATCTGGTCAGTATGCTTGTCTCCGTATGTGATTTCAGTGTTTGCTGCGTCCATGCGAAAAGCCTGCCATCTTTGTCTGAAAACATGGCAGCAGCCTCATAAATGTTTAATGTTTGTCTGTAGGCGATGTCCCCGGATGGCGAGGCGATAGTGACAGGAGCTGGAGATGAGACCCTCCGCTTCTGGAATGTTTTCAGCAAAACAAGGTCAACAAAGGTGAGAAAGCACTTTGTCAGGGTGCAGTACTGAACACTGTCTCTGGATCTGCAAAATAATTAATCAAATTTGCATATGTTTTGTTTCAGGAATCTGTATCTGTTTTAAATCTCTTCACCAGGATACGGTAACTTGAAGCAGATATTTAAAAATAAACAACAAGTGTGAGTGGATCTGGTTGTCATCACTGGATGGCTCATAAACATGGTGCTAAGGATGTACAGTACAATCTGAGGCGTCTTGCTACGTTTTCTCACAGAGGAAAGCAGCAACTGAGAACAACTGATATATTTTTTAAAACACTAACAACTGTTTGGGAAATTCTTTTTTGACGTGTGTATGCTAACTATGATTGTATTTTTTTACTTTTTAAAATTTTTACAAGTGGGTTGATTTCCATTTGTTTGGTATTCACAACATAGGCCCTGATACTGTTTCCATTGTTGTGGAATCTGAACTGTGGCAAGAGCTTTTTTAGTTTTTGTGTAACTCAGGTCTAATTTATTTAACGCACTTTTCTTATGGTAAAACATGCAGTGAATTAATCATCTGTCATGAAGAAATGGAGATTCGATGGTGAAAAATGAGATGAAGACATGAAGACTAAGCATAATCACCTGTTAAAGCTTCTACAGCACGTGTACCATGTTTACTATAATCCTTAGAGTACAAAGGCTGAAATAATGCAGTTTGCTCCAGCCAAAAGTCTAATGCTGTGCATCTAGACATGTACTACAAGGTAGATTCTTTGTAGTAAAGGAAGGAATAAAAGATGATGGAACTGAAGAACCAGTGTATTTCCTTTTTTTCCATTTTAAAATACCACTATGATTCATTTTTTAAAATGTATTATTTATTTATGCATATGTACAGCATACTAATACAAGTTATCAACTGGGATATAACCACAAAAATAAAATAAAAAAGGCTGTAAAGTTCAATCAACTAACTTATTGTATAGCCTCAATTACCAGTTTATTAGGTACACCTGCCTAAAACTAAGGCAGTTTAACAAAATAGTCCTGCAATACCTATCTTCCTTATAATGTTCAGTTTTTTTGCTTAAATTGTTTTTGATTCAGCTGTATGCATTACACTGTTTTTTTTTTTATTTTTATTTTTTCCAACAGCAATGCACCCTCCAAAATGATCAGTAGGTTAAATTAGCGCCTCTCCAAAAACTTATTATAACTTTATGGCGGAAACAAGACTGTTGGATGAACGTTATGCCATCTCGCTTTTATGGTACCATATTCAAATAGCTCTTCGTTGACAAAAACAAACAATGAAATAGATTAGAACAAAGTACGTGACACTGTAAATCGACCAACAACAACATCCGACCATAAGCGGCGGCGCTGCATCAACGGATACGCTCACCGGAAGTGCCGTAAACGGGCGGGAAGTTGAAAGTTGGTCTGTTTTACATTTTCAAAAAATCGATTACGAACAAACTATTGAATTAACGCGGAGAGCCATATTCGCCGAAGACGGCGGAAGTCAACGGCTTATAATTAGCGAGGCTGAATGCGGTAGGCGAACAAACTTCGCTAGCCGACAGGAGCAGCAGCTAGCTTGCTGCGTGTCGGGGATGGCGGACAGAAATCTCGTGCAGGAGTTGAAGCGCTGGGCTACAGAGGAGTTCAGTCTGCCCCCGGACACTCTGCCGAATGACGGCTATGTTAAAACGTAGGTGCCAGCTCGCCTGTGCCGTCACAGTGAATGCTGAGAGGTAGCTGGCGCCACAGGTGACGCTTACTGTGCAGCGTTGAAGCAGTGGTTGTCTTTTGTTTTCCAGGCTCTGTGTCGGGACAGGCAAGTCGATATGGAAATACATCATCCAACACGTTTTCCACCAGAGGTTAGTCAAAACACTGCCTTGCTGCTTTGTAACCTCGTCGTCCTTTATCTATCAAACTGTAGTCTCTCTTCCCCTGATCGTATGGGTCATATAGATAAATAATGGAACACAGCTTCTTGACTGTTTACGTTTTTTTTCCAGGAATGTGAGGATCATGCGTGGCAATCTGCAGTGGTATCCTTTCAAAATCTGAGTGAAGATTAACAATAGCCATGGCACATAGAGCTCAACCAGCCGGGCTGATATATCTGTCAATATTAACTCATTGTTGATGTATCGTATTGGTCTATATGTCATATGAACCTTTTAGGGACCTTTATGCTACAGTCCATCCCTTCTCTTTCTTTCTCTGTCTCCCATCAGGTATCTACTCTTCCCTTTTTATAATTCATAAAACAGTCATCATTATAAATGTGTAGTATCACTCAGCGGTCAATGAATCTCCTCAGCCACCGTAACCACTGTCAGTTCAGCGCGTGCTAAACACAGCATTATTATTTCCTTGACACAATGATTTTTTCAAGGTACAAAGTTCTTCAAGACAAAGAGGTAGGCTACAACTCCCCCCTCACCGTTGTTCAGTTCTGTTTCATAATTATCTCCTGGAAGTACTGATTGATTAATTTGAGTCACGACCTTTATATCCTGGTGTTTTCTCCATGCTCAGTTGAAGCAGGCTGAGGGTCAGAGTGACGCTGCTAAGCAGAGAGAGCTTCAGAGGAAGATAGAGCAGCTGAGAGCTGAGATCAGTCACCTGGACTCTCAGATCAGCGGAACGGAAGAACAGTTGGCCACAGAAGGTTAGTCCGTCACATGCACCGATGGCTGGCTATCCTTTGGAAGTTTCTCTCATGACAGTGTTTGTACTTTGTGCACACACTCAATATAAAAAAAAGGTTCCATACTTTTAAAACAGACCAGGTTTTATGATGTCATTCAACAGAGCAGTCTATCAGCCGTACCTGGGCCCAGGTGGAGGACTGCCAGCGCAGAGAGCTGCTTCTCCAGGCCTTCAGGCAGCGCTGCGGCTCGGGCTGCAAGACGTTATCTGAGGAGACGCAAAAGATCAGCAGCCACCGCCGGGCGTTGGAAGAGATGGCCAGGTAAAGTCAGAAGAAAGAACGCTGAACCGAAAAGGAAATCAATTAACTTAGGGTATTTACCGACCCATACGAACCATGTGACAATCCGATTTTACAACAACAAATTACTTCCTTGTGTGTTGCAGGAAAGCAGAGCTTGACGTGCTGTTTGAAGATAAGTCTTCGAGCAGCAGTGACGGTGACAGCCTCGGCTCCAAAACCGCAGCAGAGGCGCAGGTCCTGGTAAGCCTTTGCCTGATGAATCTGTTCTGCATTGTACTGAGTTTAAAATGAGAATGGGTTTTAATTGGCAGACACAGTGTCAATGTATACATGTTGTGTGTGGACAGAGGAGACAAATTAATTCATCAGAACTACATACACTGAATCTCACTTTGTTGGAAAACTCCAAAAGCTGGTGGAGATGAACGTTGGCTTGACTTTCCCACTTTTTGGAAAGACATGTCTCCCAAATCTGCACATTTGGAAGACAATAAGCCAGTTGTTCAGCAAATATTCACACACATTTGAGTAATGCAGATGAAGATGCCTGTAATGGCCATTGGTTGAAGGAAATCATCATAATTGGATCTATTTTTCTTCCTGACAGCGTGAAGTGAGAGCACTGTGTGATGACAGGGTCCACTTCTATCAGTCTTTGCAGGAGAGTGAACTGAAAACGGGTCATTCTGGAGCCAAACAGTAAGGACCATGGTGGACAGAGTATTTGGCAAATAAGCTGTTCACAAACGGTCTTCCAGATTATCCTTAACTTCCTCTCCTTGAATTAATTTGCTGCTGTCCCCCTTTCCCTCTCAGCATGACTCATGAACAGAGGACTGCCATGTTTCAGTACTGGTTGAGCGCTGTGGAGGTTGGTGTCATTTTCGACAAATGTCAAGAAACGTTTTGGTACTTGTTGTATATATTGTCTTTTTTTATTTTTACACTTTGAATCAACATGTTATTTCTTGTCACTGCATCAGAACCTGTTGGATGGTTATCCTCCAAACCATGTCCTCGCAGCCTTACAATACTTGGCTTCCAGAGAACAGAAGGAACTTGAGGACAGACTGGCTTCTCTGGACGTGACCCGCGATGTGACAGCTTTGCGGTAAGACATACCACCGCCACGTTACTCTGATTTTGTTTCTTTCAAGTTTAAACAACTTAAGTCCAAGTTTTGGTTGCCGTGTTCATTGCAGGTTTCGCTATGAAAGCAATCACCTGCTGGACATGTCGGCAGAGGAGGATGATGAGCTGCCGCCGGTGAAGACCCTCTTACAGGTCCTGAACACAAACAGTAACGTACACATTTATGTGACAGTCACAGAGTTCACACTAAAGGAGGGCACGTTGATGCGTTTACCACCATTTGCCATGAATACGTTTTCTCTCTGCCGGTTCTGTTTGGCTTTCCAGGATGCTTGGGAAGAGGTGGAGCAGAGTTTGGTGGAGCTGCTCCAGACTCGCTCCAGAGTCCAGCAGCTGAAAAACCAGCTGCAGGCCCGGAAGAAGGAGGGCGTGCAGGAGGTGTCTGGTTTTGCGGAGGAGCTCCACAATGAGTCCTTGGCGCTGTAAGTCCATGCGCTGTAGATTTTATTCATCAGGTCACGAACACCAGAAGAATATCTAGTAGTAAAGGGGAATCAACCCCCCCTTCTGTGTATTACTGTCAGGTCAGTTCTGGAGCTGGAACTACAGTGTGTGATGCAGGCAGCAGCCAGGGATCACATCAGAGACAGGTGCATCCAACTGGACCAACATGCCAGGAGCCGACAGGAGGTGCTCAGAAACCTCCGCAGCCAGTGGCAGAGCATCCTGGACTTCAGACAGCTGGTGGTGAGAGCGAGTTGACATTCTGAGACCGCTGGTAACCGATGCCGATGTCATTCTTGGATCAAGCATTTTCTTCATGTTTTATATACATGGTGCACAAATGGATACATTATAATCAGTAATTGGTTACGTGTGCTGTTAGCTGTCTGGAGATTAACATTTTGATTCGCCCAGACTTTTACAAATCTAAAATGCTGAGTGGATTTGATTATGATTAAACACTGTTGTGTTGTTGTGTCTCTGCAGGTTCTCCGGCAGGAGCAGATCAGAGGTCTGATTAAGGGGAACTCCACGGCCAAGACGGAACTGATCCATCTGCACAGGGAGGTGTGGATGTTTTCTGTCTGTAACACTTCATTTGTAGGATTTGAGTCGAGCTGTGGCGAAAGAACTGTTTTGATCTCTTAAAGCTAAAAAGGAATCAAATTTCTGGACATCAATTGAAGATTTTGTGCCTCTGTTTTGTTTCAGTTACAGGAATTCATCCAGACTCAGCTGGTGCCACAGTTTGAGGACGTCACCACTGCAGCCAGCAGCCTGAGGAACGCTATTTCTAAGGAGGCCAGACAGTTTGGAGTGGTTTCGCTTCTTGCTCTGGACCGCAGGACTGTTGAAGGGTAAGAGAAAGATGCCCAGTACTTAAAGGGGTCGACTTCATTCAGGTTACAACGTAATCAATATGATTTTTTTTTTGTTCCAGTTTAGAAAAAGGTTTCGAAGTTAACACCCAAATGGAGGATTTTATATCCGTCTGCATATTTTACTGCCAGAAAAAAATCTGTATTTGGTAATCCATCAGAAAGGCTCACACAACACACGCTGCCAGCTTTTTTTCCCGCAGTTATGTTTGAGTAATGTTGGATTTAATGATGAATTGCAAAATCGCATGTGTTCCTCCTGCTCCAGTGAACTAAAGCATTTGACTCTTTTTTTTTTTTTCAAGAGGGTGCATCACAACAAAAAAAAAGACATTTTCATCACAGTGTTGATCAGGTCGTGACGGTTGCTGAACAAAAACAGAAGAACTTTTTTTTTTCCTGTGGCTTTCAGAATGCAAAGAATCCCTGCATCGTGGCTCTCCATCCATCGCTTGCAGTCCTCCACCTTCAGCAGCATGTGTCAGAGCCTGGCCTTCCCACTGTACAAGGTGAGTGTTTATGTATAATGTATCATTCCTTTGTAACAAACGTGAGAGCTCCTTCTTATTTTGTCTTTTTACCCAGAGCAACGCTATAAATGCAAAACAGTCCCTGGTTTGGGTCCACTTGATTTATAATTTAGCGACTGCCGTCGCTTGACCCCAGCCCTTTCGCTAACAGAGCTGATGAGAAGAATATCCATGAGCGGCGGTTTTACAGTACGGAGACATAACACCAACAGCCTTGCACTTTCAAGGCTGCTTTGAGTTTGCTTCTTAGGGACATCTGCCAGTTTTAAAAACACTTCTTGTCTAACTTTTTACCTTTATGTGTCACTTCATGGACTTACTTGTCCTTTAACTCGCTCTCTGACTTTTAACGCAGACACATTTTCCTCCTTTATCTTCTACTTCAGGCTCCAGAGGAGCTGTGTTTCCAGACGCGCTCCCAGCAGCTTGAGTTACGCTTTCTCCGTCAGTTACAGCAACTTCACTGTGCCGCTTCTGCAGAAAATACAGAAGGAAACAGATATGCTGCATGCATCTGATCAAAAAGGTAATCAGAGGTGTTGATCAAGAGAGACGCTTTCATCACACTCTAAAGTACACAGTAACAAGTGCTGCATTTGGCTGTTTCTACACGTGCTCTGTTTAATGAAGGATTTATGTGCCCTTGGCAAAATTAAGTTTTAAGTAAATACAAATGTACTGCTTGTCTTTGATGTGCTTCTTAGCCTTGTTGTCCAGAGTCATGGAGGAGGATCAGAAGCTCCTGAAGTCTCTGGTACCAAGAGTCAGAGGCCTCACCCAGCGTTGTGCACAGGGCCTCTCCTATGGGGACCAAGTTAAAACTGCCATCTGTTACTGGTGAGGCACATGTCTGAAACAGATAAACTGACTGTTCTGTACATCAATGGATGCATCAAAGTTTACTGTTTTTTTTAGCATTCAGCAATGTTTGTGTTTCAGAGAGATCGTACTTTTGATTATATGAATGTTTACTGAATCTTTTCTTTTATTGTTAATTATGCATAGAGATTTTCTTTTACACATGAATGCGTTTGGTTAACTTTTTTCTGCTTTGTGTGTGCGTTTATACATGTAGGTGGGATCAACCAGCCCAGCATGTCCTCTCGGAGGTCAATAAAGGAGGACTGACTTTTCAGCAGTGGCTACAAAGATGGAAACTGGCTGCCAACGCCTCTTAAAGGCTACCTCATAGTTTAAAAATATAAATGAGATCCCTTTCAGCACCTTTCACTGGCAAAATGCCCACGCTACACTCAAGGCTGGATTACCAGCCAGGCAAAGTAAGGAAACTGCCCAGGGGCTCCAGACCATGAGGGGCCCCAAAGGCCACAGTGTCATCCATTTCTACTGGATTGACAGTTTGAGCTGTTAAGTTAATTCCCCCACTAAAATACAGTACCAACCAAGGCAGGTCTGGCCATTATTAGCTAATTATCTGGTCATGTCTCATGGTGGGGCCCTGGGTCAAACTCTTTGGAAGACCTTAATGATTTTATTTATATTGTCCCCAAGTGAAGCATATTCCCAAATAAAGCTGTTTTTAATAGATATGACTAAGACATATTAAGTATTATTTCAGCACAAGAGGTTTGGTTGCACAGGGCTTGATGGGAACTTGGAGATGGCAGGGTACATATTCAAAAGGTCGAGGGGGGGAGGTCAGTGGGGGCCCTCAGTAAATATTTGTCCAGGGTCACTTTAACAAGCTAATCTGGCCCTGGCTGCAGTCATTAAGAAATGCGACTGATCAGCTGTTTCAGTCATTTTCAAGCAACAGTGCCTGAGCACGCATTTGTTAGTTCCAGCTTTTCAAGTATGAGAATTTTCTGCATTTTCTTTCTTGGTCTTACACTATAATAAACTGAACATATTTCAGCTTTTGGACTGTTGGTTGGACATAACAAGACGTTAGGCCGCGTCACGCTGCGCTGGTATTGTGATTACGCACATGCATCACTAATTTCTGGTGTATCATGTTCATTGATAATGATGATAATCATCAATTGCACCCCCACTGTAAAGTAGAAGTAGTTGGAACTTACCAAACTCTTTTTTTTTTTTTTTAATCTAAGCGGTTTACTCCCCCACTAGCCTTTATATGTGACCATGTGAAAGTCAATAAGTAATAAATGATTTTAAATCCCACACTTTGCCCCGTCTTCCTTGAAATGCATTTTTAAAAAACACACAGAAAAGTTGTGGAAAGTGCCTCTCGGGCTCGCGTTGAACGCCAGGCTGACTCCGTGCTGCATTTTGCTCACGTCTCCTGTGAGAAAGGCAGACGTCTTATCATTAACCCGGTGCCGATCAGTTTCGCAGTCGGCGCTCAGACACCGTAGATGTTGTAGTTCATGTTGCGGCAGGGCACACTGTCAGGTATGTAGCTATCGTCTTGCATGGACCAACATTGTTCCTTTGTAGCAGTGAAGGGGGAGTGGAGCAATCTGATTCTTGTGAACTCGGCTCCTCCCATCGCTGCGGCTGCGCAGTTCAATATTTCACTCCTTTTTTTCAATTTTTCACTCCTACTCTGGCTTCCGGACGCCAAGACAAACCACTGCCGCCGAATTTAAAGAGACAGGCGATAGTTATTTTAAATACGATAAACGGCAACCATTGTCCCTTTGCTTATTTCCCGACGCTTCTTGTCTCGGCTTGTTTAATTCGATGGTGTTGTTGAATCAAAGTCGCGGCGAGTAGCAGCTTGTCTGTCATCACCCTCCACTCCGTCCTTCTCTTTGCGCCGAGCCGAGACTGTCCAGCTAGGCAAAGTCGGGTTGCTCGCTGGCAGGCTGGCTTCCCGACCGAGAGGAAGGTTTGTCGGCTAGCCAACAACTGGAGGTAACACCGAAGCTTCCCTCTCAAGTTGTGGTAGCGGCTCCCGAGCCTCCTGTCGCCGGGATAATGGCGAAGATTCAGGCGCACAGCACCGCGAAGCAAATAAACCAAATCCAAGACAAGCCTTACGTTATAACACAAAAGCAAGTGCAGCAGCAGCACTTCCAGAAGCTGAAGGTAAGAAGACAACGGACACGACAAGGGAAAAGTCCCTCAGAGTCAGAACCATTTTGTTCGTCGGATCATTGCATTGGATTTGAGGCTTTTCTCTTTCTCCCCTCACGTCGGGAGTAGTGAAAGGAACGGGCTGGCTAACGTTAGTTAGCTCGCTGGCCTATTAAAAGTAATTCATTGCTAAACAGCCGAACATTGACATTTAAGGTTAGATGTGTGAGCTGCGTTTCATTAATGAATGTCTTCAGTGACAGTCGGGCGGCACAGTTAGCGGTAGTTTCTTATTTACGGTGTCAATAACAGCCACCGTGAGCAAACGTTAACTCAAACCTCGGCTGTGCGAAGTTCCTCCTTGTTCGGGCTTTTTTTTCAGCCACCCTGAACAAAGTGGAGGACGTCAGCCAGGCTAGCCAAGAACGGCTATTTCACTTCATTAGCAGCTTCATTACACATTTCTTTGTTATCGCAGGGGTTTGAAAATGATCACACTGGTTGTGGGGTTTTTTATTTTTTTTTTTTGCCAACGCGACATTGTTGGCCAGAGACCAGCCGTGACCAAACGCATTGTATAAATTTGTAGGTGGGTAGGTGTAGTAAGTGTTAGTGGAGTTATTATCGTCAGTTGGCTGGCTGTTGGCTAACGTTAGCTACAACAACCCTCTTCAGATGTGGGTTATTACTGACAACGCTTTGCGTGAACACGTCGTTTATCGTAACCGAACCCGGCTAGGATGTTGTGATTAAAGGAGGACGTGGTCCGGTGAACAAAAGCTGCTCGATGTCTCTCGTGTTCACCCGTTTTTATTTATTTATTTATTTATTTATTTATTTATTTATTTATATAGTGGTAGTTGTGCAGCTTGTACGGCTAACTAGTGCGTTTGTTGATGAAGCACTTCAGCTGACAGCGAAGAAAGCAAACAATGCCTATTTATATCGCGGTCGCCAGCGAAATTCACGTATTTCGCTTTACGTCGTGGCACCGCTCGGAATTTGATGGTCGTGTTTACTAATGCATGCAGTTGATAGACGCGATGTAGCACTGATGTGCTTTAAAGCCATTGTCCTGTAAAACACCAGAGAGCTCTATGTGAGATCCTGCTTCATCAACAGCACAGCAGGATGTTTGTCCAAGAGCTTCTCCACAGCTCCAGATGAGACTAATTTTGCTTTGTGCAGCATTTGTGATCTTTTTGTGTGTGTGTGTGTGTGTGTGTGTGTCCCACCGCGTTTAGGTTGAAGATGCCTTGTCATATCTGGACCAAGTCAAAATTCGATTTGCCAATGATCCTGGCATATACAACAAGTTTCTCGACATCATGAAGGAGTTCAAGTCGCAGAGGTAATTATACCGATCCGTGCAATCAAAGAACATACAAGTGCAATGCAGAGATGCATAGAAACGGATGCTACTTACCCACTATCAGTCCCAAGAGTACCAGAAGTTATTGAGTCTTAGTTATACATTTTTAATGAGATGAATTCTCATACAGACTCTTGAGATGGTGATGGTGGAGCTTGTGTGTGGAATTTGATTAGTTTGCAAAACATCACTACCCAGGGATAAACTGCACTTTTTAGAGCTTTTATCAATATGTGAGAAATTGCTTCCTACTCCAATTATGCAATAGTGAATATAATACCAAAACATAAACGTGTGGGACGACAGAATTTATGTGATTCATCTGTGCTCCATTTTAAACCAAGCTGTAAGACTCTCTTTGATTAAGCAGTCATCCTGCAGTGCATCATATGAGAGAAGAAGCCAATCTTTATTTGCCTCCGGTAACTACATCGCAAAAATGTCTGTTTCCGTCTGTTCTCCTGAATAGCATCGACACGCCAGGGGTGATAAACCGCGTGTCACAGCTCTTCCACGGACACCCAGACTTAGTCTTGGGCTTCAACGCCTTCCTCCCGCCGGGGTATCGGATAGAGGTCCCCAAGAACGGGATGGCTTTCCTCCAATCTCCCTTCTCCACACAGGTGAGACACCCTCGTCACAGCTTGAACTAGTGTCTTGTTTATGTTCAAACATGTGACACTTCCAGCAGGTGCCTTGCTCCGAAACTTTAGTGTTGTCAAGAGAACTCCGTGTTTCGGCTCATAGCAGATAGGCCTCTCCTCTACTGGGAAACAAGGCTGCTACTTTGTCCATTTATTAGTTATAAATAAGTGACAGAAATAATCACAAGAGGGGATTCTTTCTTTTCTTTAGCATTGGAGTGCCTCCTTTAGACACTCTGACCTTTTTAAATAGAATTTCAGATTTCATGCGAGATCTCAGGGTTTGAAAAGGTCTGAAATACGCCACGCTGAATTCTTCATTTACTCTATGTAATGCATATGAGTGGATTAAAGTTAGGATCAAAAAGGTTTGCAGCAAAAAGTTTTAACAATTTGATTCGATATCAAACTGACTGGATGAAATTTGCTTCAGAGCAGGTTCAGTTTTGAGTCACTTCACACTTGGTATGATTTGATATATTGTTTACGCATTAAGCTTAGTGGAGAGTCACTGCAAAGTAACGCAGGGGCTACTTTCAATTCTGTTTCACCTGCAGTATAAACTTATGCTTTTTGTTTCATGTATTAACCAACAAACGAGAAACAAATGACATTTCCATCTGTAAGGGCTTTTCAAGAGAGACTACTGGCAAATTTAACTGAAATAAACACTGGGTTTTCTTGTGCACATCTAATCATCTGGCTTACTGTCTTGTCTCTGTCTTTGATCCGTGCAGGTATCCCCAGGCCAGCAGGGGAAGAGTCTCACCAACTCTGCAGCGCCTGCGACCTCAGGTAGTGTCTCTGCCACCCACACGGAAGCCGGACCTGCCCAGACCAGTGAAGTTAAGGCTGCCACATCAGAGTCCCTGCCTTCATCAACCTCGACAGGACCCCCAGAGCCTCCCAGCAGACTCTCTCTTCCCCTGACCAGCAGAGAGAGTCAGAATCAGGCCACCACCTCGTCTGTTTCCCCGCCTGCCTCGGAGACGAGCCCCGTTGAGTTCGACAGTGCCATCAGCTACGTAAACAAGATCAAAAATCGCTTTTTGGACCACCCAGAGATCTACAGAGCCTTTCTTGAGATTCTTCATACATATCAGGTACTGTGGTGATAAAATGTCGTGGCTTCAGTTGCCTTTTAGTGGCATATTATAAAACGGTAAAGGCTATGTAGGTTTTAGTTGTATTCAGTTGAGTTTTAGCAATACTGAATCCTCTAAATTGCATTGCGGTGTTCTGAATAAGAATTAATCAAGGAATAAAGTTCAAGTGGCATTGTCCAATGTCAAATTTCCACAGCATTCTGTTCTTGGAGAACAGTGAAAGAATTTCAGCTTCAATTAAGTTTGACTCCTCACCTCGCCCTTTATCCCCCTACTACCCTTCAGAAGGAGCAGCTGGAGGTGAAGGAGAGTCGAGGCAGCCGCGGCAGCAGTGGGATGACAGAAGATGAGGTGTTTTCTAAAGTTGCCAGTCTCTTTAAGGGACAAGAAGACCTGCTGGCTGAGTTTGGACAATTCCTGCCCGATGCCAAGAGATCACTGGTCAGTCAAGCAACAACACGCAGGGGCAAATAATGTGCAACTTTCAAAACAAGCGATAAATAGGAACGGTTGGTCTTCCTGCCAGACCAGCAACATTCTCTGCTGTAATTTTTTCCCTTTCGTTTTTTTTTTTTTTTTTTTTCAAACAGACCCCACAATTACTAATGACATTTTGTATTGCTGTAAAATGTCATGCTCACAATATTCACATTTAATAGTAAATGCGGTTCAGAAACAGTACTTCATAGTGTATGGTCGAGGCATCACAGATCAGTTTGAAGTAGAACTGAAATGATTAATCGATTTGTTGATTGACAGAACATTAATTGTTCTTTTTTGAATATGGGTTTATTGTTCAATGCATTTTTTCACGCAAAAGTTTCAAAATGGTCACCGGCTTTTACTTAAAGATTTACTTAAATGTGAGCATTTGCTACTTTTTGTCAAAGCTGAAAGCAAATTGAAGATTTTTACCTTTTGAACCACTGAATGTGAAAATGTGTGGACATTTTCACTGCTCGCTGACACTTTTACTAAAAATGATTAATTGGGAAAGTGACGTCAATAACTGTTACGAGCAGCCCTAATCCAGAGAAATCTAATTTTACGTTTTTCCTGTTCTAACTTCTGTGTGCCGTTCCTCTCGTGTAGTTCACTGGGAGTTCCCTGACGGGGGGGAAAGAGCAACTGAAAAGGCCGGAGGAGGAGGACTCGATAACCAAACAGAATAAAAAGAGACCCAGACCCATCCTGCTGCAGCACATGTCCCCACTGCTGAAGGTACGTTCTCTGATTGGAATACCTGTCTCGGGCCATGCACGTATACATGTTGTGAATCTCATAAAGGTTCAGCAACACTTAGTATTGTCCTGAAAACACTTAACGATAACTAATGTACATATGTGAAGTTCACTAAGTGTCTTTCTTTTTCACTTAGAAAAAAATGAAGTATTCCTGTACCAAAGATCAGTCCTTTGCTTCAGTCGGCAAACATGGAGTTTTAAGAGAATTCTCCTTCTTTGACAAGGTGAGGCATATATTTTCAACTGCAGCAGTGTTTTTCCTTTTTCACTGATTCACACTGTCCCTGTACCCCCCCCTTCCTCCATGGCTGTTCTTTATATATTTTTTATGAGCCTTATAATGTGATAGGTCTAATTTCCTTCTCAACCCACCCATCATTCAGGTTCGTCGCCTGTTTAAAAGCCAGGAAGTGTACGAGAACTTCCTGAGGTGCATCGCCCTGTTCAACCAGGAAGTAGTTTCTGGAGCGGAGCTGCTACAGCTCGTCACTCCTTTCCTGGGGTGAGTGGATGGAAAGATGATAGAGCTGGATAAATGTGTGAGACGCTGGGGGAAAGATGAGAAAAACTGAATCCATAAATGAATGCGCACAGTAGTTGTGGGGAGCCTGACGAAAGTGTAGATACTAATAATCTGGTCTTGTCAAAGATAGTATGGAGTAAGCATTAATGAAAAAAAATTTATTTAAAAAAAAAAAAGACTGAGCTTGATTTTGAAATATTAAGTTAAGCACTGGTGGAATCCTTCTGATGGGAAACGCTTGCTCTTTGGTCAGCTGTTGCTCTCCTGATGTAACTGTCATTCATGATTTCATACATCTCCTTCCAGGAAGTTTCCCGAACTGTACACACAGTTCAAGTCGTTTCTTGGGGACAAAGAGCTCTCTCATGCTGTGTCAGGGCTGTCGGATCGCTACATGGAGGGAGGCGGGGGCAGGGAGGTGGATTATGCCTCCTGCAAGCGCCTGGGGTCCAGCTACAGAGCGCTGCCCAAGACCTACCAGCAACCGAAATGCAGCGGGCGCACCGCCCTATGCAAGGAGGTAAGCCCACTTACATTTTACTTAGAGTTAGCATTGGTTGGTGCATTGCTTAAAGGTGCCCTGTGGAGGTTTTTTTGTAAACAAAGCCTCTGTTTCAGTTCAGTTTCTCACCTAAGCACACTGTATGTGTCCTTCTGGTCTGACAAACAGAAAAGGTTTGAAGCATACGCTGTTACGTTCACGTTTTTGTCTCCATTGCTTTTTTTTTTTGGTTTGCATGCTGCTGCATTTTTTAGCACAGTATCGCCACCTGTAGCTCAGTGGAACAGTGTGAAATCATTGGCGGGACATGAACAAACATCGACATGAAATCTTTTCCTACTGATAGTGATTTATTTACGAGAGTTGTCTCGGTGTGCGCAGGTGTTGAACGACACCTGGGTGTCGTTCCCCTCCTGGTCAGAGGACTCCACCTTCGTCAGCTCAAAGAAGACTCCCTATGAGGAGCAGCTGCATCGTTGTGAGGATGAAAGATTTGAGGTAGGTTCATCCCTGACGAAGCAGAGAGGTTTGTAGAAGCGTTTTTAATCCCTCTGTCAACCTGCTCTTGTAAAAGCTGGGATACAAGGTTGAACAATACAGCGGGTACTTTTAATCAGCTCTTCCTCGTCTAATTCTCCACTTTTAGTTGGACGTGGTTTTGGAGACTAACTTGGCCACCATCAGGGTGCTAGAGAGCGTCCAGAAGAAGCTGTCCCGCCTTTCGCCGGAGGACCAGGACCGATTCCGATTAGACGACTGCCTGGGCGGCACCTCTGAGGTCATCCAGCGTCGTGCTGTGTATCGTATCTATGGTGACAAAGCCCCTGAGATCATTGAGGGACTGAAGAGGAGTCCCGCCACTGCCGTGCCTGTGGTGCTCAAGAGGTCAGGACCTTCTTTCTCTCTTCGGCTTTGGCATTACCTCAAATTTCCTCACTGGTCAGACATTTATGAAAAATGCTGAAAAGCAACTCCTAATATTTCCTTCACGCTGACGGCGGATTCTCACGCCTCTTTTATTTCCAAGTATCACCACACCTGGAAAAAGTGCATTTTCCCCACTTGCTTGTACATCCCGGCCGCCGTAGCATCCATTCTTCTCTGTCTCTCTGGCATCTCCATCACTTCACCTCTTGTTTTTGCGTCTGTGTAGAACAATGGATGAGGAGAGGTTAATTATTGAGTTGGAAAAACGTCCGGAGTTACACGACCCACAATCTCGCCACTATAAAGAAGAGGAATAAGAGGCGATGTATAGCTCTTGAGATTGGCTCCTCAAGTTTTAGTAGTAGAGGTATCCTCACACGATTTGGAGTTCATGTCTGTACAATTTTTTTTAAAGATAATTATTATGTCAAGTTTAATATGATCAAAAGTAAACAATGTTTCAAGTTAAGTCCTGCTGGATGGGAGAACTACTACCACCTGCTGACGAAAATGTGTAACTGCGTTTGTTTGCCCTCAACCCAAACTTCCATTTGCACAAGCAAGTGCACCGGCGCTCATGCTAACGTGACGCCCGCCAACTTGGCCGTGTCGCGTGGGGCGTCTCCATTAAGGTCGCGTCGTTCTCCGCAGGTTGAAAGCCAAGGAGGAGGAGTGGAGAGAGGCCCAGCAGGGTTTCAACAAGATATGGAGGGAGCAGTACGAGAAGGCCTACCTGAAGTCCCTCGACCACCAGGGAGTCAACTTCAAACAGAATGACATGAAGGCCCTGAGATCCAAGAGTCTTCTCAATGAGATCGAGAGCGTCTATGATGAGGTGAAGCCTCTTCTTCTCTGCACGCTTAACATGTAGTAATTAGGTGCGGAATGTCACTGCATTCCTGCTTGAATTTTTGGGCTGGCTTGTTGGACTCAACAAACTATTGAAAGATGACTGTCAGAGGGGAATCTCGTCATAGCAGATTCATTTCTGTGAAGTAAACAACAGCAGCAGCGTGGCGTGAATTTATCCTCATTTATCCCTGCGCTTTTCTGTTTGTCTCAGCGTCAGGAGCAGAGCACAGAAGAAGGCGGGGTCGGCCAGCAGGGCCGCAATGGCTCTGGTTCCCCCTCGTCCAGCGAGCCTCATATGGTGTTCACGTATGAGGACAAACAGATCCTGGAAGACGCCGCCTCGCTCATCATCTACCACGTCAAACGCCAGCCCACCATCCACAAGGATGACAAGGACCACATCAAGCGCATCATCCAGCACTTTGTCCCCGACCTGTTCTTCTCCCGCCGCGGCGAGCTCAGCGATACAGAAGAATGGACAGATGAGGAGGCTGAGCCGGAGGAGGGAGGAGAGAGAGGAGGAGGAGGAGGAGGAGGAGGAGGCAGAGCAGCAGCAGCAGCAGGAGCAGGAGGAGGAAATGGTAATTCTAATAACGCCTCAGGAGCAGCGGCAGCCCCAGGTAGTCAGTCTCAACTGCAGCCTGCCCAGTCCCAGACCCAGTCCCAACCCCAGCAGCAGCTCAACGGCGAGTCCAGGCGAAGGCGCTGCAGCCCATCCCAACCCGCTGACACAGAGGCCTCCACCACCTCCAGCAGCATGAGTCAGCCTGCAGGGACCACCGCATCCACCCCCGGATCCACGCCTGTAGAGACTGGTTCAGGCGCAACCGGGGAGAAGGTGGACCTGCGCGACCCCGAGGCAGAGCACCAGAAGGAGCTGGACGGCGTCTACAACCTCTTCTTCGTCAACAACAACTGGTATTTCTTCTTGCGGCTCCACCAGACCCTGTGCTCGCGGCTGCTGCGGGTTTACCGACAGGCAGAGCGGCAGCTGCTGGAGCACCGGGCCGAGCAGAGCAGAGAGAGGCTGCTGATGGCCGAGGGACGGAGGGAAAAGGCCTGCGACCTCGCCATGGAGCTCCGTCTCAAACAGCCCAGTAAGTTCAGCCACCGGTTGGCGAGGAAGATGTCGCAATGGTCAGATTAAAGCGTTTAATACGAGGCGGGACGACCAGCTGCCCTGTGTGACTCAACAGGATAAATAACCTCAGAGCAGGAGTTTGTTTTATTTTCAGATCCTTGGCTTACGATCAAGCGCTGTAATGAGTTTTTAATGAATGAGCACTGATTCTAAATCACACGAGAATTTATGGTGTTGAGTCACAGTCAAAATACATGATACTATGTGGGTAAAGGGGGAAAACCTTAAAAAATATTCCCAATCTGCAGTAAGACTGGTGCTCTTCTTTTTCTTTGCCTCCTCGCTGTTTGAGTCGGCGAGGAAAACAGAGTGCATTTCTGGTGTTTGGAGCCAGTGTGCATGATTAGCATCAAGGACATTCAAAGCATTAAAAATTTGATTTATGTGGTGAATAAAGTCTGATCAATTTCAGATAACTTTTTATTTTAACCTGCCGGGCTCCAGGTAAGACAAGCGCCACAAAAAAAACGATTGAAAATGATTAATGAATCATCAGAATAGCTGCTGATTGTATTTCTTTATATGGATTATTTGGCTAATCTTTGGCAGCTCCACTGCAGATATCAGGCAACCGTGTGAACTGATGACCACCCTTTTACAAATCACTGCACCAGGGGTCCAAATAAGTCCAAGAAAAAAAAACCCAACAGATCCACACAGACGCTGCTCATTCCGTAGCACCACGATTTGGCGCTGTGACAGAGGTCACTTTGCTCCCGCAGGTGAGGTGGAGTTGGAGGAGTATTACCCGGCCTTCCTCGACATGGTGCGCAGTCTGCTGGATGGCAACCTGGACTCCACGCAGTACGAAGACACGCTGCGAGAGATGTTCACCATCCACGCCTACATCGGCTTCACCATCGACAAGGTCATCCACAACATCATTCGGCAGGTAAGCAAAAAAATTCTTCCGTTGCCCCCCCCCCCTCCACGCTGCTCCTCCGTCAGCTCCCAACTCTCCACTTTTTCGTTCCTCAGCTGCAGCACCTTGTGAGCGACGAGGTGTGTCTGCAGGTGGTCGATCTCTACCTGGCCGAGAGGAAGCGGGGGGCGGCGGGCGGGAACCTGTCCTCACAGTGCGTCAGAGCCGCTTGGGAGACAAGCTACCAGTGGAAAGCCGAGCGAGTTATGGCTGAGGAGAACTGCTTCAAGGTGAGAGCAAAGTCCCGGCGGGACGTGGAACCGGGTTATATATATTTGACCCTGACGTTTTGCTGGTGATTGGAGTGGTCAAATAATTTTCCTTCATCAACCTCCTGAGGATAGTTAATGTTTCTTATAGCACTAAAAGAACCCAGAAAAAGAAGTGGCATCACATCACAACAGCTGTTTGTTTTTTAACAGCTGAGTGTTTTAAGAGTAACGATCAGGATTGTAGAAAAGAGCTGCTTTACTAGAGCTGAATCATTTTCACTCATTTCCGTTCAGAACGCATTCCCTTTGGTTTCCTGAAGATGCTCAGTGCTTTTGAACTGTGTCATTGACTGGGGCTTAATCTGTATTCATTCACCAGTGACATGAGTTCTTCACAGCCAGTTGCGGTATTCAGTTCAATTTGATTTTATTTGTATAGCACTAAATCACAACGTGCATTACTTATGAGGTAAGAATGTCGAGTATGCCAAGACCTGACAGTGACATAGAGGGAAACCCAACAGTTGATACAATGGGAGAAGAGACCGGATCAGTTGTATTTAAGCACTGTGAGACCAGCTGTTCTCGGAACAGGACAACAGGGTCTCTTTAAATTCACTTTGTTATTTTCGGATCAGCTGCCAAAACTCTGTGCACCTGACTCGTGACCTAAAGCGGTGCGCATAGATTTTGAAAACTTGGTTCTCTCTTGTTTAAATATGAACCCTGCTTCTGTTTTACTGCAGCGAGTTGACTTTAGTCGGATTACCTAATGTTTTTCCCGCAATTTCTCGTCATCAGGTGATGTTTATCCAAAACAAGGGTCACGTGACGATGACCATTGAGCTGCTGGACACCGAGGAGGCCCAGGCCGACGACCCCTTAGATGTACAGGTAAACACACATGGGCTTGTTGGTTTCATTTTCTGACCGACGGCTCGGACTGAATCGTCCGGCTGAAGTTAAACTGAACTTATTAAGCCTCACGGAGCTCGCTCTCTCTCTCCCTTAGTGCCTGTCGAGCTACATGGAGCAGTTTGTAGGAACAGAGTCCAGCCTGTGCTCGCAAGCAGAGGGCTACTTCTTCAAACCCGTGTTTCTGCCCAGGTACGTCCGTCTTAACCCTTATTTCTACACGGCTGACTTTTGGACACATTTTAAGTTCTACACACTGCCCCCTATTGTTCAGCAGTAAAATAATAAACACAGCCAGACGAACTTGTGACCCAATTATCCATTCACTTGCAACGGATGTCATTGGGCTTATTGCTTACATTTACCTGCTAGAAACACTTCTTAGCATAATTGACAGTACTACACTCACTTCTGCACACATTCAGCGCTAAGTGTTGTATTGTATTTTCAGCAGAATGTGTTGAAGTGTGCAGGAATGCAAACTTCTTTTGCGGGACTAAATTTCAGACAGCAGATTCAATTTGATGTCACCAACACAGACAATCACTGCCATAAAGACCAGAGTTTAATCAACTGGCTTTTGCCAGTGTCAAATGATCTCCTGTTCCTGTCTTTAGTGTCGCGTTTTACAGCAGTCAACGGTGTCTGTTTTATGTTCAGTTGGATATATTTGAATCCAAAATAAAGTTACAAGATGTCATAAATGTCTCTGTTACGTGTATCCTCGTAGGAACCTGCGGCGTTTCCGCCGCTGGCAGGTGCGGCAGGTGGAGGCGATGCGCTGCAGGAGAGAGTGGCACCGCCAGCTGGGCGTGGAAAACGCTGGGAGTTTGGACTGTCGCTTTAAACTCAACACTCACAAGATGGTATTTGTCATGAACTCTGAGGATTACATGTACCGCCGAGGAGCTCTGGTCAAGGCCAGGAAGGTAGGGTTTAACGAGTTTAACTTGCACATGTTCAGTGTTGTGATGTGTTGAAAGCCTTCTGGTGAATCTGGGTGACATCTGGACAAATCAAACCCTGCTCGGGTAAGTCTTGTTTGGTGCCTCATAGATGAGGCTCTGACAATTTTTTTTTTTCTTTCCCTCTACCTCCTTAGTCGCAGCACAGAGTGGCCGCGAGCCAGCACGAACGCTTTGACAAGTGGCACCAGGGCTGGCTGGCCAATCACGTTATGGCCTCAGCTGAACGCTCGGTGCAGAACTGGCTAATGGGCGAAGAGGAGGAGGACATGATCCCCTGCAAGACCATCTGCCTGTCGACTGAGGTGAAAGGGCAAACAGTCAACAGATACCAAGTTCATTACAGCGGTAGCAAAGCCCCGGCCTCGCCATAGAGGCCTGCATGGAGATGGACATGCAGTACGTACGCACACGCACACACACACACACACATACATACACACACACACACAGACGCACGCACGCACACGCGCACACACAGGTAAATGCATGGACTTACAGGACATTCATACACTAAACACAGACAAACAGCTGCAGTCACACTTCTCCACCTTCCTCCACAACATGTCCACTCACTAAGTCTCACTCACAGATGAAGAAACGAGTAGAAAAAACCCCCACAGTGAGTCAGTGAACGAGCGCACAGTGAGGGGAGTGACGGCGTGCAGAAAAGGACCAACACGGACAGTGCATTAAATCGGTGAGCGCGAACTCGGCCTCGACCGATGGGGCCGGGTCGGACGCGACGGCACAAACAGAGATCGTCATCCTCGTCACTCTGGCTTCTCTGACGGCACTAACATGGACAAGACTGATGGACAGAGGCAGGTGATCAGGTGAGAAGTTATGAGATCATAAAATTTGTTTCAGAAATGTGAATGTCTGTTTTTTTTGTTTCTTCTTTTTTTTTTTTAAGTCAAGTGTAGTTTTTAGCTTCTAAAGCCAGAGAGCCTTCTGCTTGTTGGTTGGTTTATGCGTGTTTATATGGAGAGATGACGGTAAATGTGTATGTATGTGTATCCTGCTCTTCATTTCGTCTGTTTGTATGCCCACTACAGGCTCTACAACTCTAGTAATTGCATTATTACTGTATGTGCATATATAAAACAGGGATCCTGTGTTTTTTATATATGCATCTACACGAGTTGATTGATACATCTAAAGATAACGTGGTTCTTTACAGTGTTTGCTGTCAGCCAACTCTTGATGTTTGCAGTTTTTTTTTTTTTTTGTTTTTTTTTTGTATTTTCCTTTCCCCTTTTTTGTGTTGTAGCGAAACAAGTTATCACCAGGGCAACAAGAAGTCCTTAAAATTAATTGGTTTAATATTGATGAAGCAGTCAAAATATGTATTATACTCATGATTTCACCAAATGTTTACTTTGCATTGTCTTCTTTTGCATACTGACATTGAAAATAAAAGCAAAATATCAGTGTTAAAATAGAATGTATAACATTTATCCTGTATCAGTTATCATAAAATAAACAACCTAGTTGTGAACTTCTTAGACGATGACTAGCAGGCTGGTGGGTTTTTTGGCTTGAGAGAAGTTCAACATATAGACTCTGTGGGTGCAACGCCCTTAACTGCTATGCTGGGTTTTGCATTACGCTGATAAAAAAACAGTCTCGTGAAGCGCTTGTACGTCAGACTAGATTAGCAAAATGACCAGAATTACATTTGGACATTTCTGCCACAGCCCCTACAAAAGCTCAATTACATCTGGTCAGTGGATATAAGATTAAACAGCAACTGTTTTCATAACAAATATGCATAGTATTTGTTTGTTCCAGCTCCTTAAACATCTGGGTTTGTTCTTTTTTTCCCCTCTTCTGTAACTGCAATCCGAATATCTTTGGTTTCTGGATTGTGTAATGAACGAACCAGGGCAACACAAGACATGTCCTTGAGCTCTGCAAAACCGGGACGGTGTTTTTCTTTCCACAATGTCCAAACATTTTATGGGCAATATGGGGGGGGGATTGATTCATCAAGTGAATCGTGACAACGAGAAAATGCAATTTCTGAAGGATTTGCGGTGGGATTGCCTTGAATTTGCATGAAGACGCAGTTGAAGTTGTCTGAAGGGAGGGTGTCCAACTGATGTGAATCAGATGTGTGCCTGCACTCAGAGGCTGCCCTCAGCACAGGCAGCAGTTACTGACGCAGGGAGAATGAGAAATAGACCGAGTTTGAATATCTGCCCTTGCACAGCAATCTCACCAATTATTGCTGTTTCCAGCACTCAACTAAATATGAGCTCCATCAAAATCTTGTGCGGGGTTTTTGGACGAGGTTACATTTGATTGCATTAGTACCTGTTTACTGTACATTTTATTCCAAACACTGATACACTCCTTACAGAGTCCATTAGTAGCTTTTCTGGAGCTTTCAATCGTACTGTCTGATCTTCCTCATGGAGTTTGCTCAGTTGTGAGTGTAGAGTTCAGTTTGAGAACTTTGAGGATTCCTCGTCCATGATGGGGACAACAACTGAGATCTCAGTTATATTTACATGTACTTGACTCACTTTGTTGAGGAAGCTCATGAGTTTATCTGAAAGCCCCAGAATTGCAGACAACGGACGTTGTTGTGAGATTGTGGTGTTTCCATGACCCAAGGTGTTTTTCTTCTCAAATGCAAAAGGCTTATGATGTTGATTTTGTGTTTTACTTTGTCTATATGTTGAGGGTTTGTTGGATGTGTTTGTTCTTCCTGTTTGCCAAGAAGCAAGATTTTCAGGTTTCTCAGGATGATTCATTTGTCCTGGTTGGCACGCCGAACACGGTGGTGTCAGACTCAGTCTGCCCACCAGGAACCAAGAGGGAAAAAAAGATGCCAAGTCTTCACTGCCAGTGCTTTTGGACGAGTTCCCCAAGCTCGAGCGCTAAATCTGGTGGACCTCTGGTGGCCTCTCACCACCAGGTAGGTGTGTGTGTGTGTGTGTGTGTGTTAGGGAGGTGGGTTGAATGTCTTAACTGCCAGACCCTCCTTCAAGTGCACTACTGAGGCCTGTACAGACATTATGCAACAAATATGAAGCAATCATAAAACCTCTAAGGAACCAACTACCAGAAATAAAATAATAAAGCAGCGAATCTGCAGGTCCTGAAAAATCTTAGAATATTGAATTCAGTTTCCTCAAAACAGGCCTTTAGAAGGAATATTTTGCCCCACAGATTATTTTTGCGATGACTGTATTGCTTATTTTTAATTGGTTTTATCCGAGCCGGTATGAAATTACATTCTATGTGGTATTAAAAAGGTCTTAGAAAGTCTAAAATTAGTCAACCCTGCAGAGGAAACAGAAATACCATCAACCGCAGTCATCCAGTGCCAGTGAAATAGGTTTTATGCATTTGTGTTAATCTGTGAGACGTGCATCAGGGCTGGACTAAAGGGGAATATACTCCCTCAGCAAAGCAAAGCGGCCAGTAAAACCAGGATGCTTGTATACTGTTAAAAACCCAACAGGTCAGAGTCGGTTGCAGCGGTTCGAGATAAAGAGTCAAAGAGGCAGGGCGAGTTTTAAAAATAATTGTGGTTTATAAAACCCAAATATGACAGGATCACCAAAGTGTATACAATACCATCAGGAAAACCATCATAGAACAGTGTTATACACTCTACATGTACAAACTACTCTGTAAAAGACTCTGGGAGGATGGTTCAGACTGTAAGACATTTTCCCTCTTTATGTCTCTTAAAATCACATTTAGCCACAGTGTATTTCTTCAATTATCTTTTTTTTTTTGTATCTCGTTACAGCGGAACATCCATCTACCAAACTACAGGTACTATCACATTCATCTAGATTAGAGAAGGTACGAACAACATCGAGGGGGAGGAAAGGGGACAGGATGCACACGTATCAAGCACTTTAACATCATGGGGTTTCAGCAAGCAGTGGAAATAAAAGTCAGCTGTGGTTTAAACCCATGAGGAAAATAGGATGTCAGGGCTTATCACTAACATCATCTCATCGAGCACAAACTGTACAAAATAACCCATTGTTTGTTTTTGTCTGCAGGTTCCACATCCTCAACATCCGTGAACAGACTCTGGTCACTAGAACATTTTGTTTCTCTCACAGAGAAGCAGCTCCAAAATGCTTCCAGTGAGCAAATACAGATCCTAGATCTGTACATGAGATATTCGAGACAAACTCAGACAGATCTGGGGTCAGTTTAACAATATATAGTTAAGTTGTGGGTCCTTTCTGGACTGGGGTCTGTTCCCATGATTTACAGCAGTATGTCAAAGTGCTTATGTCTGCTGGGCAGTTCACAACAACAGATGTTACGTTCAACAACATGTTCATCAACAGGACGACGGCTTCAGGACGCAGGAATCCACCTCCTCTCTGAGCTCTGAACGTAAAGCCCGTCTTCAGAGGATGACGGAGCCTTGAAATAAATCACCAACAAAGTACAACCAATCACATTCTCCATTTCTATGGATTTTTACTTTTTTCTGTTTTTTGTACGAACACATTTTCAACAGATTTACACATGAAAGTGTGCAGGATTGTGAACAATCGACAAAAAAGCTTCTCATCACCTAGAAAATACTGCTTGTCCTGGAGCAAAAATGGCAACTTACGAAATCAACCATTGCCACAGTGGCCACAATGATTGCTAATATACACATAATGTCAAATAAATTAAGTACCTATGTACAATGTAAAACAAAAGCGGCATGCAGGCAAGACAACAGAGCCTTTTTACAAAACTATCTGATGTGTTGTGCTCTCCGACACAAGAGAGAGGCGATGTGTGTGCGTGTGTGTGCGCGTGTGTGTGTGAGTGGTTGTGTGTGCATGCGTGTGAGTGAGAGATGCTTTATGTCTGTGTACGGTCATGGCATGCGTCCAGTGTATTTAAATAGACAGGGAAAGCTCCCCAACTTCTACTAACTTCAACAAATACAACATTTTAATTTCTAGATTTCCATTTTACATTTAGTTCATTCCACACTGAAACTTTTCAGTCTTTGTGCCGCTACGGACAAAACACCCCCCCCAAAAAAAAGACAAAGAAAAAAAGCAGAAGTAGGAGAAACAGGACTTTTCTGTGACATGTGAGTCTTGCAGTTCTCTCTGGGCTTTGTCTTATGACTGTCTGATGTTGTCTCAGTGCGGCCACGGGGAGGAGCAGAGCAGCAGAGCAGGAAGTGAAACACACATGCCAACATGAAAAATAGCGTTGTTTTTCTGAAAGCCTGGGGAGCATTTATCAACAGCAGCAACACGCTTTATAATTAGAATCAACAGCTCTTCAAGTGTGAGCTGGTGGTTTGCAAATAAGACTTAGGGGTTGGGGGGCAAACAGTGAATATCAGCACGTTCTACCATTTTCAATAACTCTTGTCATGTACAAATGAGTGGATAACATTAGATCTAACAAATTCACACCTTGTAAGCCTTAAGAAAAAGTGCTAAAAAAAGTAATGAGGCAACATAGAAACATTACAAACATGTGTCTGGTGACAGTGAGGCTGAATGTGATAAAACCTGACTCTGGGTACCCTCAGGAGCCCAGAGCCGGACTGGATCTGTAAAACATTTCACAAGTTACAGGTGTTCCCTGTTGTTTACTGTTTAAGGGCCCACACTGGCCTCATGCTGTGTTGCCAGACGTGACTGCCACCAAGTAGCCCTATTCTCATCAGAGCAGCCAAGGGTTTTTTGTTTTGGATATTAAAAAAAGCTGATTAATTGCAGTGTAACTTTTCATTGGAGGAAATCTGCCTAAAATGGTAGAAAAAGTAGCTCAAATCACCACAACCTGCCCCAAACAGTTTCTACCTGTACAGTTACTCAAAAAGTAGTAGATGGATGGAAAACAGTCTAATCTGGCAACAATGAGCTTTCGTAAGATACCCCAGAAGAGCCAGCGGTACGCCCGCCTTTTGACAGTGTGGTGTGTAGCAATGCACCATCACTGTCAATTGTTCTCAGACATAAAATCTGTCCCCCTTGTACTTTACACGTCTGAATCATTTTGGGTCCTGATAGTTGTTAGAATCAAAGCGCTCTTTTTTCAATTACTGTATCTACAGATTCTTTCAGTTTAAAAGCGCTCCTCAATTTTTACCCCTTGTTCCCAGCTCCAGGGTTTGACAACCACTGGCATATACAAACAGGGCTTTGACACTTATCATTCAATTATACACAAACACCAACAGTAATACTAAATCTATTCATATTACTGGGATTTCAAACAAGACAGAGCCTACCTGCTAAAAACAGCCAGATAAAAAAAACTTTTCTGAATCACTCCAATCTTTAAATAAGATTTTGGCTCTGTTACCTCTGACTCTCTTGAGCAGGTTCAATGTACAAAGCAACATTAGCCACAAACACATTCATAAAAAAACAAAGCTTTGGTAGTTAATGCAAAGAATAGCAATGCACATACAAGAGATTGTAGCTAACAGGGCACTTTATACTGACATGACACGATAAATGTGATGATTCATTTTAAATTGAGGTCTAACAATAAGCTTATTTAAAAACATGGCACAGGTCTAACCAAGAAAAATATTCCAAACATTAGAAAATACATTAACAATCATTTTGTGGATGCTCAAACTAGTCTCACTAGTATAAACAACACATGTAGAAGTAATGAACAACTACAGTAGAGTAATAATGCACATCAAATATATTAAATATATTACAAAGTAACTTCACAGACTAGAAATGTTTGAATCAAAACATCCCTTTCGTGAACAAATCGGATTTGTTTTCATGTCTTGTGTATTGAATGCACTTTTCCTGCAAGTGCCTACAGGGTTGTGATTGTACACTGACATTATTACAACTCGGCAAAATGAAAGAAGAAAAAAAGATGGAGTATAAAAAGAATCAACAAGCTGAAACCAGTTGATTTGTTTTGATATGCTGTGATGCGTGTCAAGTCCTTCCTCAGGTTTCTATTATTTAATATTTAGTCTTTTGAGTGGCTTTGTCTTCTCCCTGTTGATCCTAAGTGTAGTTAAAAAGGTGTGTAAACAGTCATCTACCCAATTTCTCCTAAATAAATCCAGAAAAAAATTCTGAAGAAACAGAAATATCTCAAACTAAAGATACTAAAAAAAAGTCTGTTAAGAAAAAAAGAAGAGGATAATCCCAGGGCAGTGTGTGCTTTGAGAGAGTGGTGCTGGTGCACATCCAGAGCAGCGCGCCCCAGATACACTGGACCCCTGCAGTATGCCTACCGGCCAAACAGGTCCACCTCAGATGCCATCACAGCCCTCCTTCATTACTCCCTGTCCCACCTGGAAAACAAAGACTCCTACATCAGGATGCTCTTTGTGGATTACAGCTCTGCCTTCAATACGGTCATCCCCTACAAACTCACCCACAAACTGTTCAATCTTGGTCTCCACCCGACCCTCTGTGACTGGCTGTTTGACTTTCTGACTGGCAGACCCCAGTCTGTCAGGATTGGAAATAACACATCAGCCAGCATCATCACAAACATCGGAACCCCACAGGGATGTGTCCTCAGCCCCATCCTCTACACCCTGTTCACACATGACTGCGTCGCCGCCCCACAAGGACAACATCATTCTGAAGTTTGCTGACGACACTGCAGTGATAGGACGTATCACTGCGGGGGACGAAGCGGCCTACAGGACAGAGGTGGGCAGTCTGGTGTCATGGTGCGAGGACAACAACCTCACCCTAAACACAGACAAGACGAAGGAAATGATAGTGGACATGAGGAAGGGGAGGAGACCTCATCAGCCACTGTTTATCCGGGAGCTTGAAGTGGAGAGGGTGAGCAGCTTTAAATACCTGGGCGCCCACATCACTGAGGACCTCACGTGGACCACCAACACAACACAGCTGGTCAAGAAAGCTCAACAGCGGCTGTATTTCTTGAGGAGGCTGAGGAAGTTTGGCATGTCCACAAAGATCCTCAGCAACTTCACAGCTGCTTTGTAGAGAACTGCCTGACCAATGCAATCACTGTGTGGTATGGCAGCACCACGGCCATGGACCGCAAACGCCTGCAGAGAGTGGTAAAGACAGCCGAGAGGATCATCAGGCACCCACTGCCCTCTCTGCACGGCATCTACCACCGCAGAGTCCACAGGAGAGCTGCCACCATTATAAAGGACAATACCCACCCACAACATGGACTGTTTACACTCCTGCCCTCAGGACGGAGGTACAGGAGTGTGAAATGTAGGACAACCCGTCTGAAAAACTCATTCTACCCCACTGCCATCAGAACCCTCAATTGCTAAGGTCACTTTAATTAACACCAAGTCACTTTAAACACTTTAATGTTTACAAACCAGCCATCTCTTGCACGAGGTATAGTTTACATTGCCATTTGCACTGATGTTGCCATTTGCACTGATGTACAGTTATTTCTTTATAGTTACTATTTTTTTTTTTTTTTTGTATTTACTTACGTTCTGTGTTATCTATTTTTTTTTTCTTCCTTCTTATATTACTTATTGCTGGTACTCTGAGTGGACAGCAAAGTAAGAATTTCATTGTACAGGGAAACGTGTTTCTTTACTGTACATATGACAATAAACACTTGTCGGTGTGTCCTTGTTCTGAGATAAACACACAGAAACATAATTGATGTCAGATGGCACAATACTTAAGAAGGAATTTTCTGCATTTTAATCTGTATTTTTTAAAGTGAAGCTTTACATACTCTTTCACCTCACTTTAAAGATCAGTGTAACTTTTACAATAACGTTTTCACCACAAGAGGGAGCCCTCCTGTAAAGAACCCAGGAGGAATGACTTATTTCATGTCCTGTGGGCAGCTATTACATTAAGAGTTTAATTAAATTGAATAACATTTTCCATTAAATACAAGATGACGGCAATAAATTTGACACAATGCTGCAGCTTATTCACTCACTGTGTTGAGAGCAAGCAGCTGCACTGGGGAGCAGATCTTTTGGAGCTCAACTAAGCAGTAGTTTCATTTTTTGGCTTTAGAAATACAATCTACTGATGTCAAGTATTCTAGTCAACTGTGAGTATAGAACTATTTTTATTTTCCATTCCATTTTATTTTCATTCCATATCCTCCAATATGGCATCCCGTTTTTCCACATCTCATTATAAACACATTCAATCATTTGCAGACAAAACAGCACACTTAGTGCATGTTGGCTGTAATAATAATTATTATTTGTCAAAGTGCCCTCAGCTGATGACTATTCAACAAGGTCTAAGTGAGTTTAGATTTGTTTAATGTACTGCATAATTTCTGTGTGCAGTCAGCGTTGCTCAGCAGTGCCTGTGTCTATGCAGGATAACTGTGGATGTGATTTGCTTGTTCCTCAAGCACTGTAAATCACCACCCAGTGGCCTGACACAGCGACTTAAACACAGACAGCAGCCACCAGACAGAGACCGGCCTTGCTCCCATTTGTCATACTCACTCCTTCTTCCTGCTGCCAGCCAACGAGACGCTGGGGAGCAGAGCGGAGAGACATTCCTAACAGAGTTACTGCTGCTCCGTTAACTGCTGCATCCATTGTGCTGTTCGCTTCTTCAGCTGAGCAATGGGATGGAAGTGGTCCCTACGGCCACACCGAGATCTCCCAGCTGTAGATTAAACTTAGTCCGAAACAATATACTCTTTTCACTGGAGAATGCCCAATCATGCAAGTTCCTCAGGTCGTAAAGTGTTGGGGTATTTAACTCTTCAGTTCCACTGTTTTTCCCCAGGCTGGCTAACCACTGGGCCATTAAGAGGTTAAACATGGTGAGATGGACATTGATTGGATGCTCAGCTGGGGCTAATGCTAGACACTGGCTCCTGTCACACACACTCATTGGTTAGTCGTCGCTATCTCTCGCTCTCTCACTATCTCTCTTACACACACACATACAATTGTGATTGATGTCCAAAGGCACCCAACACCACACAGCATAAAATGACTTAAAAATGCTGTAAAGGTCAAAAAAGACAAATAATAATACGTCATATCTTCGACATCTACGATATCTTCGACATATTCAGAATGTCCAGAGATACACACTGAAAGTTAACAGCCCATGTCTGGCTCTTGATGTGAATATACAATGTCTTCTGTAGCAAGAGTCTGGCCTGAGCAGGGGTGAATTCAAGTTCAAGCAGGCAGAGCAAGAGATTTGATTCTGAGCAGTGCCTCTTATCTTCATGGGTTAACGTGTTTGTTTGACTAAGGATGCGCTACTGTGTGTGTGTGTGTGCACGTGTGTGCGTTGCAATTCCTCTCCTGATAATGAATGAAGGGTCAGTGCATGAAATGAAGATATGAAAGCTGTCAGCTCCAGGCTCATCTCTATTCCAGCAGAGTCCAGCAGGCATGTTTTCAGCCATTACGTCTATTTTGACATCTAGTAAATCTGAGAATAACCATCCATTCCATATCAATCCTCTTCAACTCTCTATGGTGCTCTCTCATTTTTGTTTCTCTCTCTCTTTCTCTTAATTTTTAAATATCTACCATGCACCATGCTCTATCAGCTCCAAATTTACAGATGCTCCCTTGCAGTGTCAACTCATTCATTTCCACCCCTCACAGAGACGAGCAGGATTTATGTTCTTCTTTTGATGTTGATGTCAGAGATGGAGGGATGTCTTACTTAAAACAATGTACCGACTTGAAAGACACACCTCTGTGTTTTTCCTCATTAACGTCTCATGTAATTTCCCCCTCCGCAACGTTTGTCTTGCATACTGGAGATTTTCTTGCCAACTATGAAAACATACTGATCACCTTGCCTGTTCAAGAGCATTAGCATTAGGCCTCTAACTCCCCTGCATCGAAAACAGCAATAGGTCTCAAGCCACTGTGCATAAAGTAGAGCCCTATTGATCCTTATTAAAGCATCTGCCTTATTGTTGGGCCTCACATTGAACCTTATGGGGTTTGGGAACTCTGCCTAAACCAGGAAATCCTCTTTCATCTCTCTGGTTACAGACCTCTGAGCATTACAGAGATTACAGTTTCATGACAGTGTCCCAATCAGTTATTCACAGCACTGAGCTGAATGGTTCTCTGAGGGGAAAAATCTGCTTCATTTGCTGTACCTCACCAAAAATGATTCAACCTCAAATTTCAAATCAACTCAGGCTTTTTCTTTGAGGCTTTCTTTCCCCAAACTGCATCACAGTTTGAGCCATACAGTGTATACTAGAGAATATGGTGTGTAATTTTACAGATTTTGATCTGCCAGTGGAAGAACTGGACCACTCTCTGCAGGGAAGCCCATTATTTATTTGTTGCATTTATGGTTTAAAGTCTTTTGCTTTACTGGAACTAAATGTGGGCAGTTCCAGGAATGAGTGAGGTGGAGAGGCAGTGAGGTCACACTGTAGCCACCAGGGCTGTGATCAGGTTAGCAATGAGGGTGACACATCCACACTCAGACACTGGGAGCACTGCCAGATGCTGACTGACACTCCTGCCACTTTTAACAGCTGGACCCAGCGGTGTGAACACATCACCGCCCGGCTGTCTTCTCTGGCAGATGCTGGGAAATTCAGACAGGCTGGGCATCTGTCTTTTGTAAACTTACACACTAATAGCAAGTATCAGTGGTAAAGGCTTTTTTCCATACCCATAATCTGTACCTCTAGTGCTTTGGTGCTTCACTTTTTATGCATCATTTCCATATATGAAAGCAGGATATCCTGATATCTGTGCTTGTATTCATTCATCAAATGTTTTACATAATTTACTGGAACAGTAATTTCAGCAGGAGATAGTTCAAATATCTCCATAACAGGGAATTTCCTCAAACATCCATTCATAATCCATATATGTATGCGTGTGTGTGTCTGTGTGTGTGTGTGTGCACACATGTCTGTCCTCCCACCCTCCCCTTTCACTTAACCAGTGGTTGGTGTCAGCCTCCATTAACATTCGTGCTTCATACAGAATAACACATGAAGTGAGGCCATTAGTCTACAGGGTGTAGGAGCTTCAGACCAGAGGAGGAAGGAGGATATGCCTTAATGGAGGCTTTTCCTCTCAAGCCGTGGAAGAAAAGACAGCTCCGTCTGTGCGTCTGCTTCTCCCTCCTGGTCTGTTTCCTGGTTCATTTAATATCAGATCACTGGCAGTCAGCTTAAGAAACAAGCGTATTGATTTGAATTTATATCGGAAAAGAATAAAGTGAAGCTGGGAAATAACATTTTGTGGTTTCAGTGATTGATGATGAAGTTTCAGAGCTGGCATTTTGCTGGCAAATAAATATATTAAATTGCCATCTGACAAGAGTTCAAATACACGAGTGGCTGAACTGCTTTGAAATGAGTCCTGTGGACAAACATCTGAGGTTGAGAGCTGAAACGCAAGGCTGAGTCCTGAGAGGGTGTTTTTTTTATAGCCTGGGTGCTGTGTCTTTGAGAATGAACTCCTTTGTGATAAAGCTTCTGAATCAGAATAACTGCAGGCTAATTGTGAAGCTGTTAGAGGGAGAGTGACTTGACTTTTAATGCTCTCCATTTCCCTCAGTTTTTCTCTTTCCAGTCTTTTTTCTGGGTGATCTCAAATGGCAGCATATTTTTCCTCTCTATATATATTTCCTGCTACTTCTCCTCTCCTCAGCCCTTGGAGTGAATGCCGTATTGTGAAAGCCGAACCTTGTGTATCCATGTCTGTGTTTGACAAAGCTGTTTCCATTATGAAGCTCTAGGCACTGGCCAGGAAACCAAGGCACAGTTCGAGCACTGGCACTCAAGGTCACCTCTGCTTTCTGGGCACAAACATTACTTAACACAAAAGTCTGTGTTCTTGACACTGCTTCTGTAACAGAGCAACACACAGATGCTGTTGCTTTAGTTTTCAACTTCAGACAGGCTTATTTCTGTCTACTCTGGGTTCATCTGTGGTTCAAATCCAAGATCTTACAATGCTAAAACCAACAGAAAATATGTTACCATATCTATTTATTTATTCTATCTATATCTAGCTATCAAACTCACTCTCTGGGGTAAATGACATAAAACAGATATCTCAGTGTAGATACTTTTGTGTGTCCTACCTCTGTGCGTGGCGTAGAGCGCAGCAAAGGTGACGACAAAGAAGGTGGTAGAATATTTCCCAGCATTCACCAGGTGAGGGAAGGCCCTCTTGGTGTCACGGTAGCGCCTCAGGCACTGGATGAAGCGGAACCAGGCGGGCAGACATTGGATGATGGCACGCAGACCATACGAGTAGCTGTGGCATACGTAGTCACCTTGGTCTAGAATATAAAAGGAATAATAAAAGACAATGTTATAGTCTCATGCTCTTGTTCTCTGCCCATATCCACAGTTATGCCCTTCCCACCGAAAAGCTCATTATTATGATAGTCACACGGTGACCTCTGTGTGGCCAAACATTTCCCTTCCATTAGCCCCTTGTTAATTGGCTACGTGGAGGCCGAGATGGCAGCGATTAGAGCCTGCTTCACATTACATTTCCTGACAGGAAACTGTCTGGCACACTGTCAACTTAGTCTGTCACATTTACGACTATAACATTTGTGTCTCTCTCTCCGTATTGTGACGGGATGCAGGAGGAATGCAGCAATCACAAAATACACGAGAATGTTACTGATATCGTTAATGCATGACAAGGTATTACATTTATGCAAAACTTGAGAAACTTTACAGCCAAACAAGGAGGGTATATAACTCCAAGATGTTGAATTGAGATTAAACCATTGGATTTAATGTCTCACTTTGAAACTTGGGCAGCAAGCCATTGCTGTTGCTCCACTGAAGCTCAAAGATGTAGAAGCAGATGAGATACTCCAGGTCCATCAGAACAAACACCAAAGAGTTGAGCTGGTCAGCCAGCCAGAAGTCTGCAAACTCCACTCGGTGAAACGGCGCCGTGAACACGCGAAACTGAATAAAGACAAGGAGTGAAAAAAGGTGAAAAAGGAGAATACAAAGGCAGCATTGACTGGTTCGACATGAATTTTGAAATCATGTCGAATCAAATCATATAAACCAGAAAAAGCATTTGAAAGATGTTAGGTGCTTGTTCAGAAAACACCTTGACTACAAATTTACCTCAGATGTTACAGTAAAATTAGAATTGTGTGTATGTGTGTAAGCACTTTCAACACTGGGACTAAATTAGTCAACAATTAATTAGTATGTAATTGTCTCACTAGTTCAGCAGAGAAGTGCAAAGCAGGGAACAAGCTTTATTAATGATCTGTAACACACAAAGGGATAAAGCCTCAAGACTAGCTTATCAACACACCACAGGAAACCTTAATGAGTTTCTCTTTGTGTCTCTGTGCATGTATTTGTTTGCTGACACTCACTGGTGTACAACACAAGCACATGAGATGACCTAGCCCTGTTTGGTGGCGCTTGTTGGCTTCTACGGGCGTGCTATTTGGGATATGACTTTTGGCGGGAGCTCAGTTATTGACCACGCTTTGTAAAATGATACAACCTCGCTCAGCTCTTTCCATTTACCCCCTGGGCCACATGTGACATTCAGGAGCGAATGCATGCCTGCCTCTCTCCACGTACAGTCTGAGACACAAAACCCACACATAGTCTCCCCTCTGCTGCAAATGTCAAAGCATATTGATCTTTTTTTTTTAAAGGCATACACATCAGCTCATTGCGTATTTCTCTTAACCTGTCAATCAAAGTCTGTATTGATCGAGTGGCCATCAAACCCATATCCGCTCTGTGTGGATGTCTCAAGGCTAAGCCTGCTGCTATCATGTGGTTAGGTTTTCATTTCTTGAGCAAACACTATTAATCCAGCTGCTAGCTCTGCAGTTTGTCCAGTAATGAAATTTTTTGTCCTGTGTCTGATGTTTATTGTCATAGGAAATTAGTGCACCTGGCATGGATACAT
The DNA here is from genome assembly GCA_016785225.1 of Psettodes erumei. Taxonomy (NCBI): domain Eukaryota; kingdom Metazoa; phylum Chordata; class Actinopteri; order Pleuronectiformes; family Psettodidae; genus Psettodes; species Psettodes erumei. The sequence continues at coordinate 408,937 of JAFBJZ010000107.1, forward strand.
GTTAAAGTGCTGATTGAAAAGAAAACAAGACTGTTTACTCCAATAAATACAATTTCTCTGGAAATATCCTGAACCGCGTATTGCTTACTCCATGAGACTATGTGTATGACAATCATGACAACCAAGTCATATAAGCTCTAATTCTGTGTAGGTTGTTCTGGGTGACCTCTCAAGAATGAGGTTGATCATGGAGCCACACCGGTGGAGGGGAGGCGAGGGAGCGTTGCTGAGGGCAGTAAGGAGATGTAAGGGAGAGGACAAGACTATGAGGTGGGGGAGTCTGTGGCTGCTGGAGGAGAGTCAGGGAAAGAGGGAGGGAGGAAGTGTGAGGAGAAGAGGAAGGAGGGGGACAGAGGAGCTCAGGGCATCATCACACTGATAGATCTATGCCTGTAATGATTGCACAGTCACAGCGTCAACCTCCCTTGAGACCAGGCTGCATTCTATTATCCCGCGGCCCCCCTGCCCTCTGTCTCACTACACCTCCTCCCACACACACACACACACACACACACAAAGATCATCATCTCTCACACAGGCTGGTGGCATGTCTTATACAAAGAAAGAGTAACATAGGAGGGTTTTTTTTTTTTTACACAGTAGACGTCAGATATCTGAAATGTACATGCATTCATTGTGAGAGGCATAGATACAAAATCACGCACATTCATACGCACACAATCCATATTTAAATTGTGTCAGCACATATAATATAGCAGCAAAATCTAAACATATACTTAATTCTCTTTTTGTTTGTTTTGTATTTTTTGTTGGTTTAAGATCATAATGCGGAACTAAAAAATGTAAATCAGCAGCACAATGAAAAAGACCTCACAAGGTGCCTTATCCCACAGGTAAGAGGCACTGCAGTCAAAATAAACCGAGCCTCTTTATCTTAAATTTATCTGGACAATCTTGAATCAGCGATTTTGTATGGCAGATTGAAGGCTATCTCGCAAAAAGAGCAAATTTCATAACGTGCTCAAAAAAAAAACCAATGGCCAAATATTTGAGAATGTTGGATCAATAAATATATTTCTAAGAAGAGGACCTTTTGGTGTAACCTTAACCTTTTGATTAAAGGTCTAACTCATAACAAAGCACACACGCAGTGAACGCATTTTCAGATGCACTTGGTGTGCTTGAATAATGGACACCAAAGTTCACGTGACATCACCATAACTCCTTCAAGTGAAGCAAACTACAGCAGCAGAAGATTGAGAGAAATACTCAGTGAACGCGTGGACTGACCAGCAGTTTGAGGAGCCAGAAACGTGATTTATAGTAGCAGGTCTTGAAGGGGTTGATGAGGAAAAGCACCATGAAGCCATAAAGGATGAGAGGGTTGATCTGCATGGGGAGGTAGGTGTACTCTGAGTACAGACAGGAGAGGATGCTGAGGCACCACAACACACCCAGGAAACCAGCGATCTGTTGCACAGAGAGGGGAAACATTTTCTCATGAAAAGCACAATAAATGTCACAGTAGGTCAAAAAATGTTGTACTACAATAAGACAACATTTTGAAGCATTGCTTTATAGATACAATATTCTCATTGTTTATTATACAATTATTATTTCTTGAGCACACTGAAAAAAATGGGGGAAACTATCCCCCATTTTTTTTCTTATTTCAAATCTTTACGTATTAAGGGTGGTATGACACAAAACTTTGCTGTGTCTCGCAATGGGGAAGAATCCTTCAAAGATTTCGTGGATCTGTATACAGATACAGATTTATACCAAAAAATGTGTTGTTTCTAAGTTACACCAAGCAGCACCTCCGGAAACAATTTCTTAAAAATCCCTCCATAACTTTTTCACGTAAGGCTGCTAAGAAACAAACAAAGAAATTGTTCATTCTGACCTCAAACAGGTGTTGGTGTGAGAGGTTGTTGCGGGGATTGATCTCGAAGATGAGAACGTGGTTGACTCCAGCCTGTCTCCACCCATAAGTGTTAATGCCCAACAGGAAGAGGAACTGGATCAACAGGAAACCACCCCGGTAGATCCGCACCAGAGGCCACACATTCTCATGACGTATGAACACAGCACCTGATTAAAAGTCACAGTTGATTTTTCCCCTTTTGAATATAAAATAAAAAAAGCTTTGCCTGCCGGCTTGATAACAATTCTGAGGGAAAATAACAATAAAGTGTGCCAGCCGTGCACCCTATTAATCTTAAACAATCTGCCAAAAGTACTGGTTATCTTTGACCCACATTATAAATTGTGCAGATCTAAAAAAGTATATGAAAAATTTATAAATTCAAATGCTTATGTGACTTACCACTGAGAACAAAGGCGATAGCCAGAATGACAAAGAAGCCACAGTAAAGACCCACACGAAAGGTCGTCCATGCCAAAGCAGGCTGAGCAAGGCGAAGAGGAAGACAGAAAATCATTATTAATAAAGATGGCTGAAAGGAGGACATTGTCACAGATACTGTATATGCCCATATTACCAAGTCATTTTCTAACTTCAGATAAAACAAAACTTTATATAACTACAACCTATCGACAATGTCTCCATGAAAAGCTGTTTTGGCTCCTTTATTCTGCATGAATAAATATATTATGTACATGTAGGGGAAACGAGAGAGATCAATAAGAAAGATCAATAGTCACATAGCACAACTCAAGTCAGACATAATAGTAATTAATGCAGTAATAACAGTAGGTATAACAAAAGGGGGGTAAAGTGCCACTAGTCCCAGTTATTTCAGAAAGATATCCTGTCCATTCAACAATGGAGAGGCACTTATAAAATCAATACTGAAGGCTCTCATTGTTTCTCTTGCTTTATCTCTTCCTTCCTGTCACTTTATCTCTCATCACAAGCTTTTCACCTTTTGTTTTCAATCTGTCTTCAACACCGACAGAATAAATGCAGAGATTATCCTCACATACACCAAATGTGTTTGTAGGTCATTTAACATAATTTAAAAGATTTGGACTTATGACTATGGGAGAGAGAGAGAGTGAGAGAGAGTTTACTTTGTATGAGATAAGGTTTAGTCTTAAGAGGACCAATTTAGGACTGACCTGAGCTGCCCCCAGTGGAGGAACTCTCAACCTCTTCATGGCCCTCTGACGATCCCCGCCCTCCAGCTCTGTGGTGACGAGGGTCTGGACACACGGACAGTGAAGGATTACTTTCAGTGGATTCAGTGGTTTTTATGCGTGCGTTTAGTTGACCACCAGTATCCATAATACCCAACAGAGAGCTGTTGTGTGTTTGTGTATACGTGACAATCACCTCTGTCTCAGAAATGAGCTGTGTGATCTTCTTGCAGGTGTAGAAAGGCGCCACTTCCACGTGAGCCACACGCCAGTCGGCCCCGCGGGGAGTATCCAGGATCTTGTCATGTTTCTTCAGAATCTTACGGAAACCAGTAAAGTTCAGGTTCTGTGGGTGGCAATGGGGAAACGACCATCACAAATCCATACCAGACACAGCAGAGAGACTGGAAGGTTAATTCTTTCAAAAGAAACTGCTCAGGGAGAAATTTGGTGTACTAGGGCATAACATGTTTACATGAAAATGGTGATTCTTTCTAAAGAATTTCTTTGAAGAACTATTTCCAGAAATGCATTTATTTGTGCCTGTGTGTGCGCGTGTTTAAACCTGATAGTTCTGGAGCAGGATGAGGCTGAGGTAGAACTCGCTGAAGGCGAGCTTCAGGTCCTTGATGTTGTGGTGTTTGCAGCGCTCCTCCTGCGACAGGTGGAACATTGTCTTGCGCTTGCGCAGGCCAGGTGGTGCGTTGCTCTCACGCTGAGCGTCCAGCGAGGACTGCAGCTCATTCTGCAGCGTGGCAAAACGTCTCTGGGCTTCAGCAAGCTTTTCTAAAAGGGGCCAAGGTTTTCGAATGCTTTGTTAGTGAGGGAAGCATTTTGCATACTGCACATGTCCACACAAGAGGTGAAGCTGAAGCCCTTTGTCCTTCAACCTCAGCTGATCTAAATGACTCTGTAGTCTGTCCCAGTAACTTCATTTTGATTTTGGCAATTATGAATCGAATTCAGTTTGATTCATTATTGCTATTAGGGAGCAAATATTAAAGTACATTAATTCTAAGGAACAAAAGACTTGGTTAAACATAGAGCCATGAATTGATAACATCAGTGATTAAGAGCATGAAGCATAAATAAAAAGCATTAATGCCGTTAAACAGTTCCCCATTCTGTCAGGCTAATGTTCCGGGCATCAAACCATTTTGCCTGAGGGAGGGAGGAAGGAAAGAAGACCCTTCCCTGTGGCTCAATCTGATGAAAACTCTTCAGTTTGAGAGCAGTGATCTTGGCAGAGGAAAGGCTTGTAATGAGCTACAGGGAAGGTAACATCTAAAAAAAAAAGAGAGTATTTTATACCCTCGTCTCCTCTCCTCCACCCATGTCTGCTCCAGGAAACAGAAACATGGAGACCATTAGACTGAAGCTGACATGCAAATGCTGCACAGTGCGGAACCATTATCCAGGTCAGACATAGGTTAATATACCCAGAGAGAGAGCGAGAGAATCAGACAGGGCCTGGACAGTAGCCTACATTTCATTAACTTCTCTTGCGCTTCTACCTATTTTTCTGATAGAGAGTAGCCCTCATTCTCCCACTACCTTTTTTTTTAAACCAGTCAGAAGTCATCCCGCGTTCTGTCACTCCCCCGCCAAGCTTTTCTTCCCCCATTACTTTCTCCTGTTCCTCATTTCCTATTCTTTCAAGTCTTATTTGCAATGTGAGAAACCTTATGGGATGAAACCTTCGTTCAAGCTCTGCTAAAAGTTCAGACTCACTGGCAGTTTGCAAGAAGTCCAAATAAAACTACCATTAGGTTGCTGATTTCCTTGCCATCAATCTTTGGACTTAGCAGCTGCAGACCTTTCCCAATGCACTGTGGCTATAAACTGATATTTCCTTGCTGTACTGTACGTGACAAAAGTCTAATAACCAACCAAAGGTGACTTGGTTTGAAGCTTGTTGACAGCTTTGACAGTGGCTCCAGTCTCTCCAGTTCCTCTTGTCTTAAACTGAGAAAACCGGCTGTGGTGATGAGGAGGGCTCACTGGTGATTTTCACGCTGTGCTGCACGAACACACACCCACATGCGTATTTCCAGATATCACGCGACCTGTCTCCTAGGAATGCCAGGGCTCTTCTGTGACGTCTAAATTCAGCGTAATCCCTCTACTTCCCTCTACTGTCCTCTCCTCCCTCTCATCACAATGCTCGGGTGAACACATGACAACAGCAAGAGGCGTGAGAAAGTCAAGACCTCGGCTGCCTGTCGCAAGCAGGCTTAGACTAAATGCGAGAACCTGGGAGTGCGGTGGCACTTCACAACAGAGCAAGCACATGGATGGGCGGTTCAACCGTGTGGGTTTAACCAACCTGAAAGAGACAGGTGTTGGGGGGGGGTCAGTGATGTGGGTTTAGTTTCAGCTTTCAGAGACAGAGGAAAGGAAAGGATGTTCTGTGAAACCAGTGGTCTGCAAAAACGCCTTTCTTTTTGTGTGTGTGTTTATCCACGATGAGGATGAAAGTCCAACAGACTGGATTTCAGTGCAGCGCAGCACAACAGCTTTGAGAGGTCATGGACCCCTTTCAGAGAGAGAGAGAGATACGGATGGAAAAAGCCATGTGGAGGTGTGCGTCTCACATGAAGTCAACACACAATCTATCTCCATCTCACACACACACACACACACACACACACACACAGTAACCGACATCAGATAAGCCCTGCTGTTGGATACAGCTCTGTAATTTGCCTCAAGCTCCTGTGTGGGGGATAAACAAGATGCCTGAGCACAGGAAGGAGACACGGATGTTTTGATGCACAACATTTGACTAACCTCACACCTCTGGTCTGCTGAGGAGGTGACAGTGACTCACTCATTGTTATACTGATGTGATGCATCAAGTGAAAGTGACAAATTTACGTGGATCCAAACATCCCCAAAGGCTCCAAAATATATCACAATTATTGAAATTTTAATGTTGCTAAAACAGTTCTATTTGACCCTATTATCTCACCCTCTTTGCACACGCATGGATCAGAACACAACTCAACAAGCTTCCACATGCAGTTAGCTTCTGCATACAAGTAATCAAGACTTTTGGATTCAGAAGTCCAAAGTTTCCTCAGTACTTCAGTAAATCAGCCTCCTGCTAACAAGGTCAGCAGTTATTTATACCCTGTTTATCTGCTACTCTAGGCATCCATCTGCCTGTAATATGCCATCATTATGAGCTGGAACAATCTTGCCAGTCAGCCCTCTGTTGACCCGCGGGGCCTGCAGTCTCACAAACAGCCTCTAGAGGAAGCACTGTCTGTCTTTGGACGCCCAAGCTCCCCCCTCGAACTGAAGTTCAAGACCAGGCGGCAACCTTCTGGTAGCAGAATACCAGAATATATTGCGACTTCCATCTCATGTTACATGACACACATAACTCCCTTGCTCCCTGAAATACACACAGGCAGGCCAACCACTGGCTACTTCAATCAAATGACCAAGATTAGACGCAATGTCATTTGGCATCGAAATAGGCAACACATCTCTCTTAAACTCAGTGGAGAGTAAATAAACTGTGCAAAAAAACAGAGCTGCACAACAACCCATCATACTTTTTAAGTTAGTTGCTCATGCAAAGTATTTTGTATAACCCTCTAATAACCCTAATGCTAAATTGTTATAAGGCAACAATAAAAAATTCACTTGAGGTCCAGAGTCCACTTGCAGATGAGGGAACCATTGTCGCAGAGCAAAATCAATCATAGTCCACAGCACTTATTAAATCACGCTGACATTGTATCATTGTTCCAGATGATTGATTACCACAGTCAATACAAACAGTAACTGTTTCAGTTTCTTCATCTGAAATCGCTTTCTTTTTGTGACTATGATGTGATGTCGTCTGCATCAATCGCTTCCTCGAGTATAACCAGGACGAACAAATACCTGAATAGAATGTGTTGATTTTCAGGAGCTCCTTCTCACAGGTCTGGAAAAACCTCTCCTCAAACTTGGCGTAGTATCTCTTCACTGTGTCTTCATCTGTGACTGAAAAAAAAGAGTCACGGTAATCGTTATTATCCATTTTCCTCAGAAACATATGTACAACATGGGTAAATATACTGTATGTTTCACATTCATATGTGTGACCTATCCACTGAACACGTTTTTGATTATGTGGCTTTTTTTTTCCGAGGATACCAATCAATAAAATTTTGCATACTCGCACCTTGCAGCTGATATGTAACACCAAAGCATGGTTTATAACATGGAGAGAAGCACTGAAGGATGAAGCAATGTCAAAACTTCCACTAAAGTATATTCCCATTCACCTGTCTTTTTACAGTTTTGGGCAGGACTCCTTTGAAAATGTTAGTTTACTGACAAAGAAATATGCATATGAGTAGATTTACTGCCGCTTAGAGCAGAAATAGGCATGATTATGGATGCATAACTGATAAACAGCTGCACAGTCTCAGTAATGAAGTCGGTAATTGAATGAAAAAAGTCATCATGTCGTTACGTGAAGGAAAAACTTAAATAGCAGCATTAAAGTGTTTGAATCTATAAGTATAGAAAAGATGCTATTAACATTTTACTACAAAAAAATCATGCATAAATAGGAATATCTTTGCCTACTATCATTTAACTCAGTATCACCCATCAAGAGCCAGCTAGGTCTAACAACTTATTCCTGTAGGGTTTGTCTGTATTGCGGCAAACAGATATCCATTCAGCATTACAATTAGATCTATAGCTTCCTCCCGTCTGTTTTTTTTATAGGGCCAGCCAATTCAATCAGCATTGATGCTCTGTCTCCAATAAATCTCTGCCTCATTCACAGCGGGCTACCTGAGACCTGACAGAACTTAAAATGGGGACTGCTGGGTCAAGCCCAAGTACTCTGTATGTCCATGTGCACACACAATGAGTTTCTTTGTCATGGTCAAACCACACGCATATGCTCATCACGTGATTGCTTGGCAGTTCGGTTCAGTTAATTCACATTATTCACCAAAATATTTGACATTCTGCAGTGTCGCCGGTCCCTAAATGTCAAATGAAGATTTATACCAAAAAGCATCAAGAGAGTTATGGGTTTTTCTGGATAATGGGTATTTAGTGTCAGATCCAGCTTATACTGCTTCGTAAACACTGGCTATTATAGTGTTATGGTATAGCTGGCTGCAAATTGTTAGATGGAGAGGCTTTCTTCACCATGTTAATAAGAAAGAGACGCCCCGGGCAGCACCCTGTCTACATCACTGCTCCATTCACGCACAAAGCTCCATATGCAGCAGGAGTGTGCGAGCCTGCGATGAAAAGGTGAAGAGATGTTTAACAAAGTCCAACAGCTTTACAAGGAAAATAGATGAGAAACTGCCTCCACATCTATCAATCAATTACAAGTTGATGAGACGGCATTCTGCAGGTGAGCATAGTCTAAACCTTAGAGGGACAAATCTTGTGCAGCGCAAGAGAACGTGTGAATGCAATGGACGTCTGTCAGATGTAAAGGCACGGAGAAAGAGAAACAAAAAATGAAGCAGATGGTCTCCAATCTGCCTCGCACTTTTGCCTAATTGCACATCTCCTCTGCAGTCACAACTCTTTCAGCCCTGCAACCATGCACAGCCCAGCCACCTCAGGCTGACAGGCCGACAGGCCGACTGGCTGGCTGCTGCAGATGGATTGTTGACTCTCTGTATGAAAGGATGCATGCCTGAACTGCTGACCGATTGGCTGGCCAGCAGGTCGGTCGAATGACTGAGCACTGGGCTGGGCAGCGTGTCACAGCAGTAAGACCAATGGTCCAGCACGCCCTTCATTTAGACATTCACATAAGCAGCAGACTGAGTAGCATTGTTATTCAAGGAAAAAGGTTAAGCTGCTGATATATTAAAAGAGCACAACAGTTGCAGGAGGGAAAAAGAAAGAGTCAGTCAGCTGTGGTTCATTAAAAACTTATGGTATGCTTCCTACACGACAAACATTGATCCCAGGATGAATTATTCCATATCACATTTGTGTTTTCAAATGGTTTTCTGACATCTTTTAAAACTGTCAATCCATAAATTACATTTGCAGGGATATTTGAGGAGAATATTTATTTGGTGAAAATTTCCTTTTTCTTCCTCCCTGGATATTGACTAACAGAGTGAATGTGATGCTGGGAGTGGAGTTGTGCTGGATGAAAGTGTAGATGTGAAGGCAGTCTGCAGGTAAAAGAGGGGTTATGAAATGACCCCGCACCCCCCGCCTCTTTGATTTCCTGCTGACCCGGTGCACTGCTGAATGCACCAGTGGAGGTTGCATGTGTGTTTCCACATATCAGTCAATGCCCACTTTTGTTCGTGCATTTATGTGCATGCGGCGTGTGATGTGTGAGAACAAAGGAAGAGCGAGTCTTCGCGGGGTTGTGTTGTATTGAGGCGTCAGCAACAGACTCTGCTAAAATCTCTGCAGCTGCCTCAACACACTTTACCTTGATCCAGCATTAGCAACGATGAGCATCATTAGCATCTCATCATTACATTCCCTCAACTCTTTTCTGCCTCCAAAGATGAGCTGATAAACAGTGGAGATGCAATGAAACCTAATTTACAAAAAAAAAAACCATTGTGTAGTGAGGCATGTGCTGCATCTTTAATTTAATCTGCGGTGCCAGTGTTTGTGAATCTGACAGCTTCTCTTTCAGCCACACAGTATGGGTTCTCATTATCACTTGATCATGAGAGAGGCTTCCTGGAGTCCAGCAGCATTCACTGAAGCAATTCGGAGGTAGACAAGTTGGGACATCGCAGGAAATAAAGGCTTGAACAGACTGACAGAACAGAAAAGACTGAATTGATTTTATTTTTCTAAATCAAAAAATGAGTTCCACCATGAGAATGCAAATGCAAAAGTGACCGGTCGAGAAGTTCTTTCATCATTTTGCCCTACCTAAAGTCATCAAAGCGGCACCAATGTTTCTCTGAAAGCTGAGCAAGTCCATCCTGAGAGGGCTCAGTTTGGTGGTCTTCAGTGGGATCACTTTCTCCATGGTGATGTACAGACACCAGGGCACACTGTGGACCATTCCACTCCTTCCTCCAGCCATGTTAAAAGGTCTCCTGCATTCGCCCTGGCATTTGTTTCATGGCATGTGTGCGTGTCATCGGCCCCCTTTCGGGACAAATTTAGGACTAAAGACCAAGTAATTGGGAATGGCTTATCCAACTGGGGACAAAGGCCGTGTACTGTGTGCCTGTGTGTTTGTCAGACAGAGACAGAGAGAGAGAGAGAGACGGTGTAGGGCAAAGAGTGTTGCACTCAATGGCACAAAAAAACTGCTCTCTCATGCTATTCGTAGAAGTGTATTTTTTTTAGGTACATTATGAAACTGTGGCCACAACTGCCTCCTGTTCCTGATACACATGAGCTATTGCATGTACAAGAATGGGACAGAGGGACAGACGAGCCGTAATGCCTCCGGCCATGGCTGTCGACGGCGTGGAGGCATGACAATCAATATGTGGTTTGATTAGATTTAGGGACATTCACCTACTCTAAATCACAACCATACCATGAGTAACTGCCAGCAGCGGCGAGGTCTACGACATTATGTTTTCTCACCCTGCAGACTAGTTGATAAATCAATTATTTAGTTTTCTCATTTATCAAGTGAAAATGCAAAAACAAACCTGACAGCCCTTCTCTCTCCCCACCCACTTCCTGCTATGTCCTTTTGCTACCGCTGTTGAACCGAGACTAAATTGCAGAGATGCAGGTGCATCATGGGATTACTGCGTTCAGGATAGCGGGACATATTTTGGTACAACGTGCCATGCGAAAACGGTTCCGGTGCAGTATGTTGTGTTCATCCACTGGCTTCACTCCTCAGACAAAGAATTGTGCTGGTAGCTAGAAAAACAACTCGACTTGACCTGCGGTATTCCCAGGGCGCCTTGGCGAAGGCAGCCCCCCACCACCACCACCACCACCACCACCACCGCACTAACCCCTTCTTCAGTAGATTGTATAAATAAATGATGAGACAGCTTCCCCAGAACACCACTGTTCTAACCCCCAAAACCCTCCACACACACACACACACACACACACACCCCACCCCCAACTTCTTATATTCCCATACAGCCATTCTGTGACGCGACCCCATAAAAACCAGCACATAAATCCTTCATGGAGACCTTCTAACTTACTGACAGTGAGAGGGATTCAGAGAGGACAGCAAGCAACGCAGACGCGTGAACCTCGCGAGATCCTTCACAACTCAGAAGTGCTTTTGGGGGGGGGCTGTTGTAAGTTAAGATCTTGTTGGTGAAGCTTTCAATTTGGCTTTCTAGTTATTTATGGTCCACTTTTGTTATGTTCTGCTATATCACCTAAAGTGTGCGGAAAAATCTATTACTCTTAACTTATAGGAGAGATAAGGAAGGTGAAAGGATGCTGAGAAGAGGGACACACACACACACACACACTTGAATGTCACTATTTGTAAGCTCTATTTATCCCATTTAATGGCACCTCACTGTGGGATATAAAGTGTGCTGTGATGGTATTACTGTCTGGGGAGCTGAGGAGGCCATTTCATTATGATTGTTGCTGTATTAGCTTCACTTATCTCTTCCCGGCAAACGCACAGGTGTAAATCACAAACGAGGAGAAAGACAAACTGAGCTATAAAAGAGAATCGCATTGACTTAACTCCAGGCTAATATTAATCTGCAGAGACAAAGGGAGTGAGAGCATAAAATCAACTCCAACATCCTCCAGTCGCACCCTTTGAGGAAGGAAACGCAACACTAAAACCAGCCAGACACCCCCCCCCCTCCAAGCCCACGCCACCCCACCCCACAGTCTTCCATCTCCCTTTTTTCCCTTCACTTATTCCCATTCGGCCCTCTAGCCACAATTAATTCTACCAATCATCTCTCTCATCGAGGCCAGGGGAGCATTAAGAATGCACACTCACTGGGGTTGACTGCCTGCCCGGGAGGACCGGAGGCAGGAGCGGCTCCCCATCTATTGTGCACTATTTATACTGCAAGACTGCAAGCTAAGCAGCTCCCAAAAAATAAACCACACTTGTACTCACGATGATATGATGGAGAGAATCACACATTCTGAGAAGTGTTAAGATGTGTGTGTGTGTGTGTGTGAGGTGGAAAGCGAAAGAGAGAGAGAACCAGAGGCGCACGTGATGAGTATATTATCGGCAGCCAAGTGAATACGCGATGAGAAGGAAAGAGTGCAAGGAGGCCAGATGGGGTGTGAGATGATCCCGGGGACCGCGGGGGGAAATACGCAACAACACCCAGACCCACTGGAGAACGCTTGCGAGAAACGCACAATAGGAGATGATGAAAAAGAGACAGTGAGAGGGAGACATTCTGGGTAGAAGTCACATCGGGACAGATAAAGACAGAACGCTGGAAAGGAAGAGAAGTAGATGAGGCAAAGTAAATGTAGCAATGTAGCATCAGCGTTCTGTTGAGAAAAGTCCACATGCTACATTTTCTAGAAAAAAAAAACAGCGTAGACAATGCACGATACTGTCTGATTGAACTGCAATGTAGTGTCTTCACATTTCTGAATGGAAACAAATGCGCATTGACAAGCCATTGAACTTACTGCAGGCAATGGGCAGGGAAGTTGGGATACATTATTTTGAATAAAAGTCAGTAGAGCGCAAACATACAGCAAGACGTTGGAGCCTCACCTGAGTGAAAGTAGTTACATGATTTCAAAAACTTTCTCCTGTGCAGCCTGTGTGTCAATTACCTGAGTCAACTTTTAAACAAGACCTAAGTTACTGAGACACAGGGCGGATGGAAGTACACTAACAGGCAGAGTTTCTGCGACCCACATGAGGTAAGTAGGTCACAGTTAACTCTGTGTTTTGTTCAAACATCAACAGGCAGAGTCGACTTGAGTGGTTTTCAGGATTTCCCATGTGCAAATGGACATTGTCCAAAGCAGAGAAGAAGAGGTTAAATTGGATGGAGACAACTCAGAGGGTGGGGCAGCTCTGTGGTGCAGTGTTTAGCATTATTGCCTCACAACAAGAAGGGATTTGGTTCACATCCAGGTTTGGGTGGGGAAGTTAATCACTCTTGCTCTTTATTCTTCAGAGGGCAGTAAAAAAGCACAGTCAGTTCCTATATCTTAGTCCAGGCAATTCTCCCTCATTCTCTGTCGAGGACAGTTCTCCCTCCCTCCCTTCCTCTCATTTTACTAAGCTGCTGCTGTGAAGTGTTATCTCTGACAGTCAGAGCGAGGAAAAGTTTGGCCTAGACCTCCCTCTCTCTGCGTATCCTCCCAGCACCTCCCAGGGCCTTGAAGATCAGGACAGTCTCACTGACTCCCTGCGTCTCTGTATAGGTAGATACAGACTGAGGGAAAAGGCAAACTGATAACAGTGTGAAAAGACTCATTGATCTCATCGGGGGAAATGTTCACTTGAACTTTGCATCTTCAATCACATCTCTCAAACTTTGTCATTTTAAACCCTTTGAGATCCAGAATATTGAAAAGAAAGTGTCTTTCAGGAATGTCCGCAATGGATGTATTTTAAACTAAAATGAAACACACCACGCCGTCTGGTCTGGACAAACTTTACTTTGATCAGCATGTCTTGTATTTCTCATCCCGAGCCATTTCAACGCGAAGCTTTTTAATGTGATATTTATTGTTAATATCATGTTTCTATGCACCGTCTGCAACGTCTCGGATGATTCACACTTTACCCCTGTGGCAGCAGACAATAAAGGATGTGGTTAAATATCAATGTCTCCATATGCAAACTCCCGCACCGCACAGATCCCTTATAAAAAATTAATTGAAGCAAATCCAATCTCAAGATATTGAGTCTGATTTCATATAGACTCTTTCAAAGACAACAATCAACTGTGGATCATCTGTAAGTGAGTCCTCTGAGAGGAACTGCAGAATAGAGTTGTGCTTTTAGATAAAAAACATGGAGGATAAAATGTAATATCTATTTTTATTAAAAACATGGATACTGCCGTTACCCCAATGTTGGAACTGATGACATTACATACATTTCCCTTTAATTTAAAAAGATAGTCAGTGTATTGCAGTGGCTACCTGCAAGTGCACCACACGTGAATCCATGTGTTTATGGATTTGATATTTAGAGTTAGGGATAGTGCTGTCAATAACATTCATCATCATAGCATTAATCAGTAAAAATAAAGTGAAAGAAGTCAGGTTTGAAACATGTGATTCACATCTGTCAGCATAAATCAAGGGCTGCTGACTAAAAAGCACAATTTAGCTTTAATTTTAGCTCTTGGAAAGCCTTTTCATCCATATGCATTGTAGTTTTCTGGCATAAGAATGTTTTATTTATTTTTACAGGGATTTCTCTAATTCATATAACTTCAACTTTATAAGCGCACAAATGTTTGTATATGTATGAGCGTGCTATGACTGCGACTGGACAATGTGGCAGCGCTCGCTCGTACAAAATTAGTCATGGATTCACTGAACTGGAAAAAGAAAAACCTTATTAAAAAAAGGTGAGTTGTGCAAGAGGAAAGATGGGGCATACTGGAGAAAGAGAAAGAGAAGTGTGTGTGTGTGTGTGTGTGTGGGGGGGGGCGCAACAGGAGGCAGGCAAACCAAACTGGTAGCACATGCCATGCAAGAGCCTGAGGGGAAATTTGTCTGTCTGTTTGTCTGACTGTGTGTGTGTGTGTGTGTGTGCACAGACCAGACCACTTTTATTACAATGTTTGTTGAACTTTACCTTCATTAAGGAGAGGGGGTGAGTCCTTATCTACAGTTTAATTACTTATTAGTTAATAGAGATAGTTCATGATGTGTTAAAAATAAAGGTGGATGAAAGGAGGTGAGAGGGTTGAAACTTCAGCTTTCTCCAAACTATAAAGTTATCTATTATTTTTGTTTTAGTTTTTTCTCCCTACAATATCTCCTCTGGGGATCAACGCACAGAAAACTGAGGGAAGTGGATTGTTTGAAGTCTCCAGTCTCTTTTCAGGATCGACAACTGACAGCTTAACCCCATTAGTCAGGGCTGCTCTTCATGGTCATGCCTCATTAAGATTACAATAACGTTCATGTTCTTCTCTCGGTGTTAGACAAACGCGACTGATATTAATCATCCTCACAGTCTGTGGAGGAGAGAGAGGATCAGAAATGCTCCACTGTGCTTGCTGATGTCTTATTTTACCGCTCCGCCGTCACCCCTCTCCCTCGCTGCTCCTCCTCTCCCCATCTTTCCTCTTCAGTAAACTCGCTCCGTTGATCCACACGCAACCACATGGAAGGGATAAGGGCGGCATCCCAGACTGACTGCATTCGTTCGGAAAATGAAAACAAGACCATGTCGGTACAAGGACGATATCAGGGTGCTATTTGCAGCTGCATTGCACTGCATAAAGCAGTGTTGTACTGTCAGAAGGGGTTGTAAAACTCAAACTGATCAAAGAACAATATGATTGAATATCGTACATCTTTAAGATAAATATGTACAGCAGTTTTTTCAGCAGCAATACAGCTATTTTTTACAGTGGCTGCAGGTGTAGGTGACTTTCAGTTACAATTTCACGATCAATAGGCCTAATCTCATTTCGTTTCGCTATTTATGCACATTTCGCTCCGTGACAACTGCTGTTCACCATTCAGTCTGTGTGAACAGGCAAACAATTTGAACAAAGGACCAGAGTAGCTGTCCTGTAGGTTTTTGCATGACCTTACATCATCTGCATCTGTGCCATTGTAAAATGATTTGCCTGCGGTTGCACTGCAAACACACAGTGTGTCGTAAGTCAAAGGAGATCTCTGGTCAGTCTGACTGAAACAAAAATTTGTGATAAAACAAATATCACTGGGGGTAATATGCGAGTCATACTGCAGAATGAGACAACCGCATTTTAAGTGGAAAATTTTAACTGCAATAAGATCAAAATCAACTGGGATGAAAAGGGACGCGTGTGTGCTGTCATCTGATTTGTTGCGCACCTTAAAAACACTTGACACCACTGATGGATTGAATAAGGAAATTAACTGCCTACCACTAAAGTAGCCATAATACACTGGACCAGGGCAGACTTAATGGAAAGGGCAGACTCTCCCCACTAATAAAATAAAATGTAAGGAATAAATGATGGCATAAATGTGATTAAAAACTACAGACGGAAGCAGTGATGGAGAAAAAAAACCCCCAAAAACAGAGAACAAGGAAAGTTACTGCTTGCACTTGAAATTTAAATGGACGTTTCGGCAAATCATATGTTGATTACCCCCAGTGTAAAATGGGGGTGAGGTGGGGGGGGTCCTTTATTCAAACCTTGAGCTAAAATGGCCCTCTGGAGCAGAGTCGCTTTTTTGACAGCTATAATAACACACAGCCACCTTGCTGGAAGAAAATTGCTCTTCCATTTCAGTGTCTAGGTGTGTGTGCAGCACACACACACACACACACACACACACCAATAGACTTGCATTTGTGTTTGGGCACGCGTGTGTGTGTGTGTGTGTGTGTCCTGTCCCATATTTGAGAGCTGGGAGTGACATTGTCATTATCGACATTCACCCCCCCTCCCCAGGATCCTGTAGCCATTAGCAACCATCTCCGGGAGTTGGCCTCTCCTCTGCTGCAGCCAATTGCTTTCACATCACTGTGTCGCTGTGTGCATGCATGCGAATGAGCAGGTGCTCCTTTTTCGTGCGTGTGCGCACGCTCATGTCTGGATGTGGTCCTCTGATAGCAACATGATTGAGCGTATCCGTGCTGATCACTTGATAAAATGCAGCCTCACCGTCTTGTTCATTCCCAATTTATTCCCGTGTTAGGACAAATGTTCCATTACAGCGTTACATCTCTATGGCGGCCGAACAACAGCAAGAAGAAATCACAGACACGATTCATAGCAGGCATGCTGAACAGAGCGTTGCATACCAGAAGGAAGCGGTCAGCGTAAAGTAATCAATAGGTGTTGATTAGGCCTACTCAGTACCTTTGTATTGCATGGCAAGCAGCAGCCCTCTTTTTCTCTGGCAGCTGGGAATCAATACTCTGAACTCGGATTAGGCTGAGATGCACATCTCACCGAGCAGAGGAAAAGGAGTAGTTCACACCAAGTGTCTGCGAAACGAGGCTGAAAAGCACCAGTCCATGCTTGATGGCCAAATAACACAGCATTGCAGGCCTAATTTTCCAGAACACTAAACATCCCTTGCTCAAGGGCACCTCAGAAACAGCTGTGAGAGGACTCACTTCCCTGGTCTCGACTCCCTCAGACAGACCAAGGGTTTGGCATTATTCTAACCTTTGGATTTACACTGATCCTTTACATAGCGCAGTCAACACTCCAAGCACTTGTTGGCACAGTAACATGAAAAGCCTTTTATATCCAAGGCCCCTCTGGGAGTGTGTGTGTGTGTGTGTGTGTGTGTGTGTGTGTGTGTAAAAAAAAAAAAACACCTCTCTCCTTACCCTCCGGCCTCTGGTCTGTAGCTGTGTGTTAGGAAATATCACAGCAATAATGTGACGAAAGGAATTTTTCATTTTCCGTATCACATCAAATGATAATATATAATAAAAATGCACATTTATTCAGTCCAGATACAGAATGTATCGATATGTAGAGAGATATACAACACTTATCAAGTATGCTAATGAGTCTTTGTCTCTGTTACCATGGGAGCTAGTCATGTGACAGATCACAGGGGAGTGTCCATATGGATCTAAGAATACATGAAAGAGAGAGATCATATATTACAACTACATTAGCGGCTGGCGGCTGAGTTTAATCAGGCCGTTAATAAAAGCAGGGTGGGCTGATGGCGGAGCATCTCCTGGGAGTTGCAGCTCTTTGTGTCTTTTAAACCACTGTGGACCAGGACGACCTCTCCCTCTCACCCACCCATCACCATATTTCCACCCCCCACTGGCATTCCTATTCCAATCTTTCACTCAGTTCCCACCTTCCTTATTTTTCTTCCCACATCTACATTAAATAAGCTACAAACGAGAGGCCAAACCTTGTTCCAACCACTGCAGCTCTTTTGTGCCTGACACTGATAGCAGGACCTTAGATCTACTGACAAAACACCTCTCTTTGTGGACACACGCCCGTACCCCATTCTTGTGGCAGTGCGACCCTCTCCTTGTTGCCGGGCAGCACCCCCAAGCCGATGATGGATGTGACAGGAAGGGCCCTCGCGGCGGCTGGGAGCCCCAGCTCAGCTGATGGGTTATTCATTACAGCCGGCTTTAACTGTCCTTCGAGGACCCTAAAATGCCACAGAGCAGGGCCGTTCTCAACACAAACACCTTTAACATGATGGATGAGGCAGCGGGGGCCCTGTCAGATCTACAGGTATCAAGCCTGGTGGTGCAGCATGCAGGGGGGGGCAGAGTTCGACTTTTTTTAATGTAGCATTTTTTTTTAATGTGCCAGCATTTAGCTGGTAAGTAATTAGTTACACTTAGTGAAGCTTGTTAGAGTGCTTGTAACAAAAGGAAACCCTGGCACTGAACACACAAAATACCACCTGCCTTGTATTGGCTTTGAACAAGTATTTTTATCTGTAAATGATGAAATGAATTAAATCATGTCTGGTGATGGATTTAAATGTGAATTCCATATCATCAAACTGATCTTATATTGTTATATTTTCACAAATACATTCTAGACCCAACTTGCACATTGAACAACGAACTCAGTCTTTAGATTTGCTGAGAAAATGTTTTGCATATTGATGCACACAAATGAACAGAATTTCAGAAATGAATGACATGCTTGGGCAATGGCGACACTACTGGGGAAGCTAATTGTCCGCCACACAAAAAGTCTGTTAATATTTTACAGAGAAAAGGTACAGTGGGCTCACAAGGTCACTGCTGGAAACTCCTTTGCTTTTAGCCACTCATCAGGTGTGTGTGTGTCATTGAAATGACATGAACACCTCATACGTGCATGCACTTGTAACAGAACAACAAGCATGCGCACATGATTATTCTCTTAGTGACAAATGTTCATCTATTCCAGCACTAACACACATTTAAGGTAAAGAGCCCTCCACTTGAGCAACCTATTCCTGCACGGTGCTCCAGGCAAACAGACCTCAGGTTATAAGCACTTGTAACTTTATCTGACAGCTCGTTGAGCGTGAATCATATTAGTCTCCACACCACCAGACATTTAAATCTCCTACATAACAGTCCCTCCCAGCTGTCTGTCTGCCTATGCACTCATCCTGCAAAGGAGTCCAAACTGCTGCAGTGTTTCCTAAGTATCAACAGTAGCAGTGACAGAGCAAAGGTCCTGTGTGGGCTGGCAGGCTAAAGAGGAGTGATTACAGCTGAGTGGACTTTGGCCTCGGGGCCAGCATGAGATGGATAGAGGCCAGAAAACAGAGCAAGTGACAAACAAGGCATCTGCTGAGAGAGGGATGACAATGCTGAGAAAGAGAAAACACAGCTGGAGGTTCCACTGTCTGAAAGAGTAGATGACTGTCATTTCTCCCTTAAATGACCTCTACACAAATTCCTTTACCTCTGAAAGCATCCCTTTGGTGTAAAATCAACGCAAATCGTCGCAGTGTGTTGTTGTTCACATGCTCTCTTTCTGTCTCCGTCCACCTCTCGTCTCATTTTCCCTGTTCAGCTCATGAAGGAGGAAGGTTTAGCCCCTCCTTTGCAATTCCTAATGAGGCTGTGTGTGTTGCATCTGTGTGATATGTATGTGTGTGTACATTGCTGAACGCACTGGCCCAGTAATGGGTGCGGCTGCCTCATTGCATTACCATGGATACAGCTGGATGTCAATCTTGAGAATTCTATTATGTCCTGTAGTCCCTCTGGAAAAATCCTTAACAAGGAAAACCTTAGGCCCATTTCACGTCTAATTACACACACACACACACACACACACACACACACACACACAAGAAGATGGTAAAAAAGTACAGTTCATTCATTGGCTGGAATGATTCATAGGTGCACGGTGTTGGACCCAACTACAAAGACTAATCACTTTTCATTATTGGTTACCTGGGTCATTTTTTTTAATTAATAGATTTGTTTCTGAAATATGAGAAAGGTGAAAAGCACCCAGAGCCCAAGGCAACGTCCTCACATTGCTCATTTTTGTCATGTTTTTTCAATACTTCCAAACCTGGAGGTGTTCAATTTACAATGCGATAGAGAAAAGCAGCAGCAATTCTCACATATTAGAAACTAGCACCAGTCCATGGTTCTAGGTTGTAAATCTAATCAACTAATCGTTTAAGCACTAACACGTTCCATGTTAATGCAAATATTGCTTCGAGTGCAGTATTTTTTCACTGCGTCCTGACAAAAAAGTGACCTTTATATCAGCTGGGACCTCTGCTGCTGATATTGTGGTTATTAGTATTATAATGTTATTCTAATGCCAGTTAAAAGAGACACCAGGGGCAAAACTGATCTTACTCTGCTCCAGAGAACGTTACTGTGTGTGTGTGTGTGTGTGTGTGTGTGTATCTAACATCTACAAGCAGTACCAACATCCCATCTCTAGTATTCAGCCTGATAATGTGAATGTGACAGGCCAGTCACACAATGAGCAATGAATGACAACAACACAAAAGGTGAAAGGTCAAATGCTGCTAATGAAATGTTCGCGTGTCTGCTGTTGTTGCAGGGACTCACACACTCACTCACACTCACACACACACACACACACACACACTCAGACATACAAACAGACAGACACCCACATCCTCCACTCCTCATCCCACAGAGGGGAGATGAAAGAGCCTGTAGCTGTGGCTGGAGGACAGGAGATGAAGGGGGAGATGATGGGAGGATGGGTGGATGCTGGGCGAGTGAGTGGAGGGGGGTGTAGAGAAAGCGTGGGCGACTCGCAGACAGACAACAAAAGCCCCGTGCTGCCCTGAAGTTCAAAAGAGCTGTTTCAACCAAGCATCCACTAATGTGCACACAAATACATGTAAACACCGACAAACACGGCCCCACTCAATCATCCTTTATCCACAGGTAGAAGTGTATTTTCACAGTGTTGTGTTACTGAGGTTTAGTTAGGCATTTGACTGAGAACATGTGTGTGTAAGCTTAGGAATCATCCCTCTGTATTGGGGAATCTGAGGATATTCCAGAGTCACACTCGATGGCCACAACCACAATGATGCTCATTCTTTTCAAGGGCTCTTATGGACAGTATGGATACACACAAACGGTTGTTGTTTAAGAGGAGGTCTCAAGTATTCTTCAGCTCGGTAATTAAGATATGGGACCTGTTGCGTAGTTATTCACTCACAGCCTCAGCCATTCTATTGCATAGGTTCCACTTGTACAGCCCACTCAGGTAGGTTAATGTCAAAAACAATGGAATTAGTGATCAGTAAGATAGTAGAAAGCTGGAGGATAAAAATGACCTTCAGGATGTCGATTGTGAGAGGGAGCTACAAGGTCAAAGGAAAGGCATTTTCTACGCTATGATATCAAAGCATGGACTCTTTAAAAACGCCACAGCTGAAGCGGCAGAGCTCCACAGGTGGCATAGCTTTTGTGGTCTAGGCTGCAGCATTACCCCCTGTGGACAGCAATCATCTCAAATGTACACCCCCCCCAGTCCATTTCATCGACACACATAACATCTGCTTCTGTGAATACTGACACGCACACGTACACTGAAACGTCCCGTCGCTCATAATTCACCGTGTGGATGCAACCTCTCTTCACTGATAAGAGAGTTCTCGATTTGGTTTCATTTTGAGACTGTGAAACACACGCAGTTACATCTGTTGTTGACTCAGAAGGTGGCTAGGCTACAGAGACAACAGGGAGATGGATGGCAACACACTGACAGGCCAGGAACTAAGCCTTAGCTCTCCAGGGATACACCAAGCTAAGCCTGGTAACAGCATAGAGCTCGTACCAAAGCCAAAACACTGCTACGCCGCTGCTGGTGTAACTTTGTCACCCCTTGAGCCTGTCTCTTAGGGACAGGGTTGTTGTTGAAAGCGAGAGCCCACCCTCTCAAAATGCAGAGAAGCAGACGCCCAGACAACCATAACTAAAGCCCCGCTAACAGGATTGTGGAAACGGCCGTGTTGTAAACAGACGATATGAAAGCACAGAGGGTGATTGGGAAGAGAGAACATGAATAAATAAATCCAGGAATGTTGGCACTCGAACAGGTCTTAGTCAGTGTGCTGCACCCAAGAGTTCTGCACAGCCTCAGACAGGAGAGAAGAAACGTCCCACTTTAAGTTCAAGTGAACTTCGAGTCAGTCTGCAAAACAAAAGACAAATTTCTTTGCATACAAAAGTAGCCAGATTTCCATATCTCATGTACACCAAAGTGCTTATCACTTGTCATATCTAATAGCGTATCTATGCATTTATCTTCTTTGATGGATAATTTGAGTCAATCAATCTCTTTACTCCAAAAATCATGTGTGGCAGAGAGAAAGGATGAACAAAGGATAGGATCAGAGGTGTGCAGGAATGCAACAATGCAATGTGGATTATTAGCTGCAGCGTTGGGCTGAGAGCCTTTCAGCAAGCTCTGTTTAATCTGCAAAACACTTTGGTTGGACAGAATTTACATAATTGTGCCACTTATTGCACCATCACTGAGAGCGTGAGCGGTACTCCGCCCAGTGAGAGAGCAGTCGTCAAGGCAACTGAGGCATGGGTTCAACGGGAGAATGTCACTGGCCTTGAGAGCCGCTCAGAGAGGGAGGGGCTGAGGGAGCTGAGGTGGTGTCACCACCGGGAGCTGACGGGAAGTCACTGAGTCTGTAGAGAGTGCACTGCGGCGCATGGAGGTGGGTGAGGTCCGATCAGATCATTTCACAACATGGATCCTGGACGCTCCCGCTGCTGTGAAGTGCACACGTCCAGCTCGCCGCAGGTGATTAAGCAAGTTAAGGGACGGTCGTAAAAGGTTCCACTTAACTACAGCCAAGCTGTGGAGAACCAACTGTTGGTCTGTTTATCCTCTGCTGGCCACTCAACTGACCACTGACCACATTAAGTTTAATGGGTTAATCTACTTTGTGTCTGCAGATAAATGACACTGTGGATCTGGCATAAATCTTTCTCCCTTCCTCTTTCTCTCTGTCTGCTTCCTGCTTTTAGTCTCAAATGTCTACCTCTCTCTGTTCTCTCTTTTTATGTCTTTATCTCACATTTACATTCTCGCCTTTCTCTTGGTAACAGACGTAGCTGAAAAGGTTAGAACGCTGTTTTATGTTTCGCAAAGTACAGCATGTATTCCAGCTCCCAGAGAGACGAAAACGAGCTGCCTCTGACGAATCGTCTAGGTCTCTGTGGCACACACATATGCAAGTGCGCATGCGCGCACACACACACACACACACACACACACACACACAACCACAAGTGTCCAGGAAAATGTACGGCCCCGGAGTCCTCTGTCTGTCCACCAAGAGAAACAAATTAACAGACGGTCTGCTGAGGTCAGGCTCTGGTGTGAAGCCAGAGCATGCAGCACTGGAGGAAGAACCACATGGCGCAGCTACTGGTCCAACAAGAGCACTGTGTCTACTGATTTGGGTCTTAACAAACAGATGAGACAAAGCGATAACATATTACACAAGAGATCACATGCATCAAATTAGTCACTACTACAAAATGAGCTCTCAAGGGCTTTGAACGTGGCACGGTTCACCCTCTGAGAACCACGATTATCCACAGCAGAATTTAATGGAAACTCAGCTTTTATGATGTTAGTCTGTTACAGATGACACATGGGGGCCCTACTCTCATGGTGTCTGGGGTGACCAAAATCATCCTCTGAGGGTCAGGGATTAACCCTTTCTTTTTTGCATATTTGCTTGTACACACACACACACACACACAGATGCTAAAGAACGATAACAAGAGAGATGAAGAGATACAGCGGTACACAGAGCGTTAGAGAGACATTATATAGACAGATAACGTTTCTCAGCAGAATCAACAGATTCTCTGCAGAGCACTTATGCCGTCCGTCACTTTGCCAAGGCCACTAACACAGTGAAGGATGGCTGTATCCAGGCAACCGGGCGGCTAGCATCAGCAGTTTGCATCTAACCGCCGTCAACCAATCGCGTGCATCAACTCCCGCTTTAGCCAATCATGACGGATGTCAAGCAGCCACTGTTTGACGGGGAGCTATTATCACCGCTCAGCCAGCTCAGCATATGCCCGACTGTCTGGGTACCGCCTGTGGATCGAACAGGTTAGAACCCACCTACTGGACGACAGCGCGGCATACACACACACAGGTAAAACAAAGAGATTACACTGTACACTTGTTTCATCACATTGCTGTTATGAGTAGCAGCTCTGGGCCAATTATTTCAGCAGCTAATCAACATGTCTCAGTAACTCATTTATAAAATGTATCCTTTTTTTAAACCCCATTAGCTTCTCCACAAAGCGGTCACTGCTTTAACAAAATTCAATTATTTCTGCTGCCGTATATAGAGAGGTTATTACTGAACCCTTAAACTTTATGTTATCATATTATTATTGCTCAAGTATCCTGAGGACTGATCGTGCTTTTCCTATCTGCCTCTTTCTACATTTCACAATTTTGCCCGCAAACTCAGGCAAATATCATTCAAACTAATCTATCCCTGTGGGGGGAAAAACCAAAACGTGGAACTCCAAGCTGTGAAGTGTGAAAGAGCATGACAATGAACACATTCCATTTTTTAAGACATGAACGAGATATCGGACTATTTCCACTTAGGTCTGATGTGACTCTCAGCTGCGTGCAACAAAAGCTATCTGGATGTGACAGATGAAAACACATTTCCATTAGAGCATATTATTACCAAGCATACTCGCCACTCAGATCTGTGTGTGTGTGTGTGTGAGCATACACCTGCCAACAGAGACATAGGCTGAGAAAGGTTGCAGGTGGTGTGGGTGTAGTAGTTTGTAGGGCACCCTTCCCTACTCTCTCCTCTTCTGCTGTCTTGCTCTCTCTCTCTCTTTCACTCTCTCTCTCTCTCACACACACACACACACACATATACACACACAAACATGCACAGAGACACACATCCTCATCCTCACTTTGACGGACACAAGTTTGGGCAAGGTAATCTATTATCTTAACTGTGGCTGACAGTTCCTGTGATGTTTGGTTCACTCAGGTACAAAGGAAGCAGAGCCTACGGGGACATCTCATCCGCTCATTCGCATTCTCCCTCCCTCTGATCTGCTACGATGCTGCATAACAGTACAAACATTACACAGCGCTTGGTGCACCTCCTCCGTAACCGAGTTTAGCAAGCGGTCTAACAAGTGTCTGTCCCTATATTTGTTTCATTTTGCTGCTTTTACAGAGAGCTTCCTGGGGTTAAGGAACAGAGAGAGGGTGAAGCAGGAAGCGGGGGTCCACATCCAATTTACAATACAAGTAAAACATATTCAAATAAGCATAAAAAATAAAAGGCTTGCTTACAGCTGTACTTAGTAGTAGATAGTATATTTGACCTGTGGAGCGGTACTGAAAGGAATATTGGATTTCTCATAAATATTACATAACAAAATAATTTTTCACTTAATAATAATAAAACACTGAGATAATAGCTGTAAACATTGGGATAATGACTGTGATGGTTAGAGAAAAAAGATTCACAGGAGAAAGAGTGACATATGTGCGGTGAAACGCAATGTAGCTTCTGTTTAAAAAACTGAAGTTGCCTCAACTGCTTCATTGAAGAAAAAAAAACCACACAAAAACTGTAATTTTATGTCAATCTCTACTTCCATTTTCCAGTGCATCAAATATCACTGTCTGTTTCTGCCTGCAGTCTGCCCCTCAGACAGTGTGGTGGGTGTACTGTGTGAAAGGCCACCTCAGTTCTTCAATTCATCCTGAGCTCAGAGCCGACAGGACTGCACCAGAAACATCGACCGAGTAAAATGTAACCATGCCTCAGCGAGGTGTGTGTCTGTGTGCAGGCCCTGTGTGTGTTGCTCTGCACACGTGGGCCTCCAAGGTTTATAGATAGAAGCCACTGGAGTCATAAAAACAAGATAAGTGTTGTGTCAATAGTCCAAGCTGGAGCCATTAATCTCAGCAGAATAAGAGCCCAGGCCCCACTACTGTAACCATGGCAGACGCAGCGAGGTTGTGCTGTAGAGGTGGAGGAAATTCAGTATCCATTTACCTACAGAGTGGCCATGTCATTAACGGAGGGGGTCAGAGAGGTAACGTTATAGCCAGCAACAACAACAGCATGGATGCTGCCATATCCTGAAATACATCTACACCCATTAGATCGACTATGTCGCATGAGATATGTCATCATATATTGTTGGAAAGACTTTTGCAATATTGCTATTTTGCATGCTATTTATATATAGAATGTGGAAGCACCTCCTCTCAAATCTGAATCCTGTAAGAACACTACAACATTACCGATTCACATGACCAGCGGTCGCTTCTGCGCCACCCCCGCCCCATAGATACAAGTTAAAACTGGCTTGATTAGTAACAAAACTGCATGAATAGGACCTGCTCTCAAATGTGCTTTTAGCAGCGCGCAACTTAATTAGCGTACAACTAAATGAGATGCTCCTCCACTCTCAAGAGAATACCTCACATCGTACTGCAGGTAAATTTAACAACATGTTTTTATTCATGCTTGTTTGGGGGCGTATGCCTTAGTCGGCTCAGTGTGGGTAAACCAAGGTGTGTGTGTTTTTGCAGCAGCAAGCGTTTGTGTGAAGACGTCCTTGCAAGCTGCCGTGGTATTCTCACAACAGCAGCTGCAGCCTCTCGATAAGAGTCACACTGAACGGCTTCACTTTGAGGACAAAATGAACTGAAATGTAAGGAGAAAATCATTTTGGAAGAACACACACACACACACATTTTTGTCACATGGCAAATGTTTAGAAGCAAGCAGACAAGTGATGACATGAAACAAGGCATTTAATTCAGAGAGGCGTAACAAATTTTGCTGTGGAAGCTCATCAGTTAGGCATCAGTTGACATGAATGACAGAAATATCTCAAATGCATCTCATACGAAGCAAAGTCCAATACTACGTCAAAGGTCACTGTGAAAATTCAGATCCACTGTACCATTTTGTGATAAGATAAAAAAAAAGTGTTTTCACTTTATCTTATGTTTATTTAGTGTCCGATACTGTATATACAGGAGGGAACAAAAGAGAAAAATAATGAATGGAGAGGAAATAAAGGTGGAATCACACAAGGGGGCATAAATCGGTTGGTGGATAAATAAAATATAAAATAAAACGTACGAGCATGAGGTGGAAAAAGAAAGCAAATGAGAATAAAAGAGACATGAGGATGAAATGTGGAATCAAAGTACAATAAAAAAAAATGGCGAGAGATTATAAAATATTAGAAAGGGTATTCTTGGATTTTCAAAGCAAAGCAAACTCAGACTCCTCGTGCATTCCTAATGAAAAAGAATTTAATGTCACACATGCACTCAACATGTTTAAGTGTACCACTGAAATGGCTCTGTATTTGGACACATTACCTCATCTTAATTCACTCCACTCCTAACCAAAGCAGTGAGTATTGAAAGCACTGGTAAGTAGTTAAGTAAGCGAGTTCTCAGGCTGCAGTGGCGGTAATCTGACACGAAGCAGACTTTTCAACTTTGTCAATATTCTGAGTGAATGTTAAATTCACTGCACGGCTCAGTTCGGGTTTAAGTTGAATGCAGTTTTGCAGTTTGACTTTTCCCGTGGGACTTCCGCTTCTGTTTCCCCACTGAACTGCCTCAACTGTAACTTATGAATGAGCCATAATACCTTCCTCTCTACCTTTGTCATCCAGGCGGAGAGGAAGGAATCCAATACTTGGTATTATTAAATTAGGAACAATTTCCTGACGCAATCTGATTAGGAGCTAACTGACCTTGTGGTGCTTCAAAATCATATAGTTAACATGATTTGCATCAGCAGGAAGTGCACTGGCTTCTTTTTTTTTATAAAGCAGTTCATGAAAATTAGCAATGAAGTGTCAGTAAGTCACCTGTGATGAGCCTGAAACTGCGAGCAGAATCATGGCGGCCAGGTCATTACTGAAGATAATTGACTGTTTTCCTTTATGGATTTACTTTCAAACTTTTAAAATCAGTCCATCCCAGAAACAAGGGCTCAGGCTAACATGTTCTGTGCACTACCTCAGATCTTTTAAAGAACAATTTGAGTTGTGAACAAGTTTACCAAAATCCTTCACATCTCTTCAGCTGATCTGGGATCCTGATGAAATTTCCATCCTTTCTGACAGAGTTATGAAGAAGGAGACGCATTATGTCAGTGAGGATCCTCATAAATAGAGATGTGTGTGTGTGTGTGTGTGTGTGTGTGTGTGTTTTTTTTACATGTGTTTCAGGGGACCACTTGGGAAGCATATGGGGCACGTGGCTTGTTTGTGAGCATGCTGTGTGGAATATGTGCGGCATACAAAGTGAAGGGTGTCTGTTGTGAGTGGCATTTGTGTGCAGTGTGTGTGTGTGTGTGTGTGTGTGTGTGTGTGTGTGTTTGTGTGTCACTCAGCAGCATGGGGTAGACACTGGCTGAGTTTAAAGAGCAGCATGTAGAGGAGAGACAGCCGCTGTCTGTCAACCGCCAGTGAGCGCTGGGGCTGTGAATTCCCCTTCATCCAGGCTCAGTACAAACAGACCTCCAAATCAGAGCTGGAGATTTGTGTGGTTTCAGTGTGGCGGATGTGTGTGTGTGTGTGTGTGTGTGTGTGTGTGCCTGTCTGAGGATGAACCACAATGACCGAGCCGCCTTAAGCCTCGCAGCAAACAGTATGCGGCTGGTATTTTTCCAGGGCATACAAAATCGACCATCGAAGATCTGACCTGCTCCTCGTTAACCTGGGTAGCGCACAGAAACATAAACGCACACACTATACACACCGCTCCAGTCAATAAGGGAGTGCAGCTGAGACAAAGCAACATCACACTGAGAATGAAAAGCAGGAAAGTGAGACGCACAATCATTAAATTGTCTGTATGGAATCGAGTAATTTGCTATTTTCACAGGACGTTTTTGGAAATTTGAAAAAAATCTCCAAACTTCTCGGCAATAAAAACAACAACATTGATTCTGTTCTGGTGAAAATGCATTTGGAGATTATCCAGTGGTGTTTCACCTTTCACAATGAAAATGATTGTGACTATAAGACCCTGGTTTAAGGTGTCATCCTACTATTCACAGATCGTCAGGGCAGGAGTGCTGAAAAGCACATTCCCGTCATGAAAATGAAGTCTTTGTGGCACAGCACAGAATAAACTCCATGTGTTTGTGTTCTCAAAAGGCAGGACAGTATTAAAATTCAACCTAACACCCCAGCCCTTAGTTCGACATGTTCCTTGGTTATTGTGTTTGGGTCCTGAATGTCACGGGAACAAAAACGGGGCTCAAGTGATTCCAGTCTCCTTGTGTGGCGCCATGGTAACAGTGATGGAGAACATTCCGCCCGGCTTTGTGTGGCCACAGAAAAAGGTACAGAAAATGACGTCGGCAACCTACAGTGAAACAAACTCTGAAAACACGGTGCCGTTCCCCGGGCCACCGGTGATGTTACGCTCTCAAAAACAAGACCACGCATCCAAATACAGGATTCATCGGCGCTGCCACCTGACCTGCTGGCTTCATTTAAAACAAATGTTTCATAAGATTCATAAGGCCACAATTTAAATCATTACACACATGTTTCATTGTCATAAAAACGCGAACAAGAAATCCACAATAATCCTCTTATAAATGGCTGCCGCCGATGCCAGGGGAACAATAAGCTGCTCTCTGCTCAATTGAGCTGCATACTAATAGGATGATTATGAGTCCTAATTATCAGATGGCACTTGTCAAGAAGAAGCCGCGCAGTTTGCCCAGAGGACAAAATGCAAAACAGAGACAAACTGTTGTTTCTGCTGAAAAGCCACTAAGGAGTGTGTCTCTATTATATAGCTGCGTATAAGTCAAGAGGATACATACCACCAGGCACACATACACACACACACACACACACATGGTGAAAACGGACTGCACGCGCAGCGCTCGGCCCTAAACGTGAGTCAACTCCACCAGCGACGCACACACTGGTTGTTATCAAGGCACACTGTGAATACATTAGACACATGTTGAGGAGAGTATGAAATATGCATAATCCCTGGGGCTGGTGTATGGTAGCACGGATGGTTAAGAGGAATTGTTGGGAATGATGAGCACTAACGGTCCTGACATAGTGACTCTGTGATGGGAAGACGCTGAATGAGTGTGTGTGTGTGTGTGTGTGTGTGTGTCTGTGCGTTTGTGAGTCTCTCCCTGTCTCATCTTCCCACTTCTCATGCCACTTTAATATACCTTCTACTTTGCCGTCAACCTGTTGGCGCCGTTCTGGAGGCCGGTAAGTGACAGGTCAGTTTTTTGAAGACTGGCGAGCATCAGAGGGGAGATTCGCCATATTTCCAATTTCACAAGCTATTAATAATTCAACATTTAATATAAAAAAACAGACCGGCTGTCCAGGAGGGAACAATAGCTGTAAATTATTTATATACATATCTCTCATCTTGTCTCTGGATTAGAAGAATGTGATATAGTGTAAATAAAAGGAGAGAAATTACATCTGGGCCAATATTTCTGTGCCCCCTAAAAGACCTATCCCCTGACCTCAAATGAATTAAATTTAAATTAGGACTCGTTATTGCTGCCGTCTTTGAGGAGCAGTTAAAATGTACCGTGAATCCAAATTTATCGAATAAGCAAACAAAATACCCTAAGCCATTTTCTCATCTCTTTTCTGGCTCCGCTTCTTTCTTTTCACACATCTTTTGTGAGAAATAGTAACGTTTGGGAGAAGAAGCTCCCCATGGTTTAAGCTTCCTTTCCTCCAATTACCACCAATGTCACCTCTCCTTTCTTCTTTCTCGTTTCCTCTCTCATTGTGTGTCATTCTCAGCCCCTCACTGCCCCTGAATCGCCACTGCCACTGTCTTTGTCTTCCTATCTCATTTTGCCCAGGGGTAAAGTGAAATATAAGGACACTACACCGAACACAAATATATGCCATCTCTGTAACCCACCCCCCCCAGAAGCACACATACAATCATGCACACTGGCACTGACCCCCAATGGGAGGAGACTCAATTTAAAGTCAAACTCTGCTGGAGAAATGCTTCCATCAGATATCAGATCTGAAAAAGAGATCCCTCCGCTGCCAGGTGTGGCGCTGAGGCCAGTCATTTTGTTGACAATCATCTGAGAGAGTCGGTGCAGCAATATAGAGACGATAAGATGTTCTCATGCAAGCCTCATATGAGCGGTCCGTCTCCCTCCCGCCTTTTCACGCCCGTGAGCCAATCTGAGCTGAGTTCTGGCCATTTCTCCAGAGAGGCAATGCAGCAGTATGGTGAAGGACACCGTGTCTTCCGCAAAACGCCCCGCTTACCCAGTAACACCAACAGTACAGTACAATCCCCACCAACATGCAGCCGCCATGAACCCAAAACACTGTACAAGTACCCATCCAAAATGACACACTTTGTGTCAGACAGTTCAGCTTGTGTCTAGTAATGAAGGTTTTCTGATTTCCCCGCAGCATTTATTGTGTTCACAGCAGAGATGAGAGTGGACACTGTGTAGTATTTTATTGGTTGTGCTCTAATTGCGGCACGACAGAAAAGAAAAGCAGAAATACATCAGCATATGGCCCCGCTGTCACCATCTATAGCTCACAATCACACCCACACCCCCCGCAGCACACAGCCCCTTATGTGTCCGTGTGTGTGTGTGTGTGTGTGTGTGTGCGTGGGCAACCTCTCTGCAGTGAGCTATATGTGAGTGCAGCAGTGAGCAGCAGTGTGAGAAGATAAAAACATCAAAACGCACACAGCAGAGACAAGGTCACATGTCTCTATTCTTCTCTTTATTTATCCAGCCTCAGCTCCTCCCTTTGCATCGGTCTTGTCAGTCAGGCTGCGGATGTTTAATTTTTGAATACACTTTGAAAACACTTTTTTTTTTTAAAAACAATTGTGATAAACAATGCCGAAAAAGAAAACTTTTCACATTAATCTTTCCGCCTCGTGTGGATCCATGCTAGATAAATGCCATAAACCGTCAGACTGATGCAGGCTACGCTCTGCAGAGCCTGGTTGATCTGCTGGCGGATGTCCAGAGCTGTTCATTAGGCTTCTCGTCACCGATTTAAAACAATGACTTGCTTCATAACAGAGGTTAGCTTATGGATTGGAAGTCCTGCTAATGCTACACAAATATAGCCAACCCCCTGAGCCCGGGACAGCTGATTTCTAATCAACAGAGCCAGATCTCATTACATTCACATGCCTCCCGTGCTTGAGATTACTGAGATGACTGCTGAAACTCCATGTATATGATCTCCAGTTGTGCACCTGGCAAACATCCAGATCATATGATCAGTGCTTTCTGTTTAATTAACCTTTGCAAGATCCCGCTCCCATTCAAGGGCAGGCTCTGCGTCTCAGAGACATATTTAGTGTTCACCTTGAGGATTAGTATTTAGCTTCTGTCCATCTTTGAAGATGGAGAGATCACAGCCTGATCAAGTTATCTTCATTTGAGTGACACCCTGATCAAAAGGAGGGGAGATCACGCGCACACATACATGTGCATTAGTGTTCACATACATACAGAAGGGGAGCGGCACAGTGAGGACACCTCGGTGACAAACAGAGGAACGAAACAAAGGTCCTCGTGGACCTTAAAAGACCTTCATAGCTCCATTTAGCAGGTTGCCCTGAGCACCGCTAACCCCTCCTTCACCCCAACCCCTGATCTAACCCCTCCCTGAAAAACACAAACACTGCATTTGCACCGGTGGAAATCCTATCCTCCCAGACTCCTGTCAAATGCCCCAAATCTAAAAATACCTCCTCCACTGGAGCCACCTCCTCATCTGAACTCCTCGCCCTTTCCCCAACACCACAACAGTTGCTATCCAGATCCCTCCTTTGCTAAGTCAACACAGACCTCTCCCCCCTCTCCTCCTCCCTCTCTCTTTCCTTTTCTCCTGCACTTTATTCAGGCGAGATCTAATTCACCGATGAATAATGGATGGATGGATAGAAGACTTTCATCTATCAAGGTTCTCTTTCTCCCTCTGTCTTTCTCTTGCGGGGCGGCTGTAGTGCTAATGCAGGGCAACATGCATTGGAGATGAGCCCAGGGACCTCCCACTCAGTCTGTTTCTCTGCTGCCTGAAGGATCCCTTTCTCTGTTTCTACTTCTTTCTGTTTCAGTCCGGTCACCAGCAATCCCACTCGATCCACTCATCCTTACTTTCCAACCTCCTCTTTCCTGTTTTTCATTCTGTCATAATCGCCACGTCAAACATAAAAGCAAAGACTGCTGGCAATCACTCCTCATCCCTCTCTTCATCCAATTACCTATCGCCCTTTTCCATCGTTCATTATCTCAGTTCGATTAGTCTCTGACCTTGGGATAGTGATCCTAGATTTTTATTGACCCTGACCCCCCTGCTTCCCTCCCCTCAGAAGCCTCATCAAAGGACCAATCTCACAGACCACAGCCGCCTCCCTCCACCACTGCTCTGTAAAAAAATCAAGGCCAGTCTGACTCCACTCTGGAGGCTGAAACTGCCTGGGTGACGAGAAATCCCGTCACAAGTTTGATCGTGGATGCAACCGTGTGAGCTCGTGAAATTTCCTTTGTCAGCAGAATTTGTCGGCCTTCCAGGTTTAATGAAGCTCAGTTTGAGCCATACAATAATATATATTCCTCCTAAACCTGTGTTGTCGTGTTGCATCATTGCTCCGTTTAGCTTGGATATTCTCTACATCCCAATTACATGCAAGGTGGCACGTGAATTAAGAAAGAAAAAAAACAAAAAAACAGAACCAACCCCCACAGAAACCCAACAATTAGTGCTTAGAAGCGAGCAGCAGCAGCCGCTTGTCAAGGAGCACATCAATAATGCAGGCTGGTGGGAGACCCTGGCTGCCACGCAACTGTCCTGCTGAACCCCCCCTGCCTGTCTACCTGTCTGTCCGCCTGTCCATCTGTCTCCCTTCCTCTCCTCGCTTCTATCACCCTCTGAATGCCTGCCTGACCCCCCCGCCACCCTGCCAGCACCTGTCTATCTTCCTATCCACAAACAGAGTACTATATGTTTCCTGGCCTGGTTCCGATCGTTGTTGAGTGTCTTTGCTGCTATAGTGGCCGTGGCTATATGTATATTTATTTATTCATCTATTTATCTACTGTATGTATTTATACATCTGATGTTGTTTTTACTAAATAAAGTGTGAATATATTTTTTTATCATTTAATAATAAACAGACAGCACGCGGCGGCAACGGCAGGATCTAAAAAGGTATTATATATTATATTTTTAGAAGAATGAACTTCAGCTATCAACATGCCAGGAAAATGACAGAAATCAGAATGAAATCAGAATCAAGGGGCGACCAACAACAGTAATAACAGCTGTTGTTCCATCGCACACGCCGGCAGAATAACAATCAGCGCTGTATTATGCACTTCGACCAACCTCTCATCACGTTCATCGACAACGGCAGACAAAATGGCGGGCGAGCGAGCGGCATGGACAACAATGGAGAACCGCAGAATAAGCGCTGGTTGAAAGGTGCAGTTCAGAGGATGTGCGGCTGTGATTCGTGCTGCCGCTTTCATTAAGCAGATTAGGTGCCGTGGCTCCCACACGGAAATGGAGATATTCACCGAGACGTGGTCGGAGAAAAAAAGGGGCGCTGTTGGGCCAGACAAAAAGTGCCACGGTGCACAGGTTTACCGTTGTGTTTATTCCCTGGTAATCAAAGCTAGGAAGAGCCAAATGAGAGGGGGACACGATTGTGCCGTGGGGGCAGCGCGGAAACAAAAACCCGACGAGCCGCATGGTGGAGCACCTGGCGAGGAACAATGAACATCTGGCTTTGCGGTTGCCTCGTTCCTCCCCGATTAGAATCATTCATTTCATCCATCCATCTGGCTGTACTGTTTTTTTGTGTTTTCTGAAATTTTATTCTATTGTATTCTTTTGTCTCTCTTGTGTAACTTTGAAGTCAAGTTCGAGTGGTGGTTTCATATTGCTCCTGGAAGAAACTGAAGAATCGCTGATAGCACATCAGCAACTCTAGACACTAACGTGGTCTGGGCTGAGACTGACTGGGCCCCAGGCCAGATGCACCAAGATGCACTGAAGCACAGCAGCTGTCTGTATAAATGTGACGCGTCCCCATTCAGTAGCCCCGTAAGCACACGGATATGGATACGCAAACATATGCACATTCAAGAGCAGTACGCTGACACCTACACATCACAATCAAGGACCCTGCATTAACTGACATGTGATTTGAACATCGTAGGTTACGGACTCTTAAATAAAAGCACACACGTTATTTCAGCACAAAAAAACACTTTACTGTTGATACTTGATTAACAAATGAGAGGCACCATAAACTTTTTAGTGAATACCATGACGTTTTGTTTTGATGGAGACAGTGAAGCAACTCCTCGCCACACAAAGAAAGGCTGCGAGCACCCTATTTTCACACTGCAGCTTTTATGCCATTATTGATTTGACTGCATAAAACATTAACAACCCTAATGGCAACTGACAGCCAAGCCACAAGACGGTAGCGAAAATCAGGTGGGCATTTACTTTGCTATTTTTTTTACCATTACTTTTACCACTACTGCAATATTGCATTAGAATTAATACATTTTTTAAAGTTTTTTTTTGTCTGATTCATTCATCTGACGTCCTCTGATTTTGTGATTTGGAGGAAAATCCATTCTCTGGTCCTCTGAGTCACCCCATCCCCCTCCTCGGCCTGTGTGCGTGTATGTGTGTGTGTGTGTGTGTGTGTGTGTGTGTGTGTGTGCACGTGTGCATGGTACTACACGAGCCCCACCCTTACTCTCTGTGTGAATCTAACAGTGCCATCACTGCCGTCCTCCCACAGCTCTCCCTTGCTCCTGCACTACACAGATACCATCACAGTGATGCACTGACCATTCACAGAGCACCACAATGAAGGACAATGAATGAATGAGACAGCAAGTGAATGACTTACCCCCCCCCCCCACACACACACACACACACACAGGATTATTGCTTCACAATCTAAATACAGGCACACATGGCATGTACAGTATGTGAGCATTTTTGAAATGCTATGAGCAACCCACAAACAGTTTAAAGCTGTGCACGTGTTGTCAGTGGCCATTGTTCTCAGATCTCTGAAATACTCAACAGGGTAATTGAATTAGATTGCGGCATAACTCATTCTAATGGTTGGAATAGGGGGGAACCAGAGACCCAGCCAGCTGTCCTCGCTGCTGCCTTCCACCGGCTCTCCACGTTGCAGGGGCGGCCGTGTTTTAATTACAATTATACCAGGGCCGGTGGAAGGATGGAAGGGAACGAGAACAAGAGCTCTCAGCGAGGGGTGAGGGGTCACGCGCAGCAGCGCGGCCTCCGTGACGCGCACACGCTGCTGCGCGTCTGTTTGCAGCGAGCGCTCTTAATTACCGCACATCCATCTCGATGAAACTGAACGCTTTATCTGGCGGGAAATGGTGCTGAAAGTGTATCTGTGTATCTGCTGTGGCATGTTTCCGCCGAGGCCCTCCGTGCTGGAGGTGCTGACTGGGTAACGTCTGCTTAAACAAAAGCCACACCAGCACTGCAACACATAACGCAGCAGGAGAGATGATTGTGTGCTTATGGAGAGATCAAACCATATTTTTTTTACTACTGTCTGTCATAAATGCAGAGACCCTGACAGAGGCTTTGAAGTGCTGCCTGTTCAGTGTTGTCTCTATCTACTACACAGCTCTATCAGGTGCAGCAGGGTGGTCAGTGAGGGAGCAGAGAGGGAGGGCAAGTAGTTATAACCCAGTAAATGGTCTCCCTCAGGCAAGGGACACATCCTCTGAATACCAAAAGCCTTGCTTTTTGTAGAGACCGAGACAAGACACAGAGGGAGGGAGAGACAGAGAGAGCGAGAGGACTGCACCCTTAAATCAAATCATTAGTAATTACCCCCGAAGGAACCGATCAAATGAAATGATCAAGGTGTCTGGCTTCCATAAAACGTCGCTACAAGTCAAGACTGGATAGTCTAAAAATGAAAAAAACAACTTTAAAACAAAAATCGAATCCTGAGTTTGAAAATTTTAATCTGGTTATGGTCGGCAACTTTAAAATGTGTTGACAAGCCAAAATAATCAAGACAAAGACAAAGTGCTGGTGCTGAAAACAAACACTATATTTGCTCATTATTGGATTTCTGAGGAGATGGTAGCTGAACTGCAAGGCGAGTGAGCTGGCTGTGGACTCATCACAGTGTTGTTGGTTCAGTCCCAGGCTCCTGCTGTCCATGTGCCCTGTCCTTGAGCAAGACACTGAACCCAGATTGCTCCTGATGCTCCAGCCCTTTGCACGGCAGCTCTGCCAGTAAGAGCGAGGAAGTGTGTGTGTGTGTGTGTGTGTGTGTAACTGGGTGGGAGACTAACTGTAAAGTGCTCTGTCCAGTACGAGAGCAAGTCACTATATATATATATATATATATATATATATATATATATATATATAAGTTAAATCGGATTTGAAAGGCTGGGTCTGAAGAGAAAGTGCTGCAGTAAGCTTGAATTTTATAACACCTGCTAATCTTGTTGTTCTTATGAAAAGTCAACGCACCTCAGCTGCAGGAGAGAGACTGGAGCTCTTTGACGGGGCTCAGTAACACTGTTTGTCTGCTTCTGCTGCTGTTTTCATTATGGCTGCCCTCTGGTTCCCATGAAATCACCGAAAAAGGGAAGCACAACTGTCTGATTCATTAAAACGTTTCTTCTCTGCAACACAACAGATGCCAGTGCTGATGCTGCTTTTCTTTGCGCTCGCCTCGCTTCCGACTTCGTGCGGCGCACCGGTGTAACACAAGTGCGGAAAGCACACAAATCAACATGATTGAGCGGGGACTGTCGAAACATCACAACAATACCAGATGAATGACACAGTATGATTTTGTACTGACCGATTGATCCCGTCTCTATTCATAGGACACCCTCACCAATCTAGCCGCGGGCTGACAGAGGCAGAGCGGTGACCCACGAGCGCAGCTCAGACCCGAGACAGGGAATGATTTATCATCCATGTTGAGCTCACCTAGCCCGGACAACAGCCTCTGGAGACGCCGCTCAAAGCAGAGGCAGCTCATATGTTATCGCCGAACAAGACATGTGCTGTATGGAGGTCTTGATGTACTATTTGGGAACAAGTAGCGCCAGTGGAGATACAAACATACGCGCAAGATCTTAAGTTCTCGTTTGTCTGCTGCGGTCTGAAATAAAATTAACAAGCGGCTGTAGGTGAAGTTTACAAGCCAATCATGGACAGAACCACGTCGTACTCCCATCCACATCGAGCCTGCTCGAGCTGGGGATCATCTCCCACACACACACACACACACACACACACACACACACGCCCGTCACGTCATGACGCAGACATGTGAGCGGGGCAGAGGTCGCTCTCGAGCAGCCATGTTAAAGACCGAGCACCGGCTTTTGGTACTCCGTCGCAGACTCTGCAGTGCTGCACGTCACCACATGATGAAGCACGTCTCAGGCCTGCAACTGAGGAAAGTTGTTTACGCCCACAAACCCGTATCTAAAATAAAAACAAATAGTTTGCATTCTTTCCTTCATCACACATCACTTGGAGTCTAATGCCAAAGATTAATTATAGCCAATGGGCCTCCTTATCTTTGCTATGTTGAGTAGCGCCACCCAAGACTGAACTCTGGCTCTGGACTTTTATGCTGCTAACTGCCAGAACCACTGCTGCAAATTTTCTGCCTATTGTCTCAACCCACGCAGGTTACAGCGCCCAGACATATTCCATCTTTTTAGCCAGAAATAGTCTGCAACAAACAAAAAAGCTTCACTTTTTCACTTCAGTAGACCCTCAACTTCCATTAACCGCTAGCTAAGATAGCGTGCTAGTATATAATGATTTGGTAATTGGCTGTGGTCTGATTGAGTCGGGGACTGTGGAGTGAGTGGCAGCGTGTTAGCAGTGATTGCCTATTTTTAGCAGACGAAGGGCTGTTATTCTGGGGATGCCCAAACAGGCCACAAGCAGGGAGCAGTGGGTGCAGAAGTGTATATCTGTGTGTGTGTGTGTGTGTGTGTGTGTGTGTGTGCGCGCGTGTGCGTCTGAGTTTATACAAACAGGGAGTCCTCTTTACCTTCTACGGATGGAGCTTGGTCCTGGGCAGCATACAGCATTTCCTTGAATGCCTGATGAGGGAAAGAGAAAACAATGCAGGCGGTCAGAGGATTCTGGAACTGAGCTGTCAAAGCAACCATGTCGGCGTTCATGTCACTTTAGAAGGGTGAAAACAATCAGAAACGCATAAGATAAGCATTTACGCATGTGTGGAGCAAATGTGAGGTGAGTTTGGCAGTGTCAAAACCCCCTGAATCAGCTCCACATTAGACCCAAATGTCAGAGAGAAGATGTATTTCCAGTATTTAAAGTGATTACAGGAAGCCATGAGACATTACATAATTGTTTGCACCAGCTGCTTTTATGGTAGCACTGAACCATCTAAAAAGACATTCGAGAGCCATTAACTAAACACTTTCTCCATATGGGGGTTGAGCGCAGCAACGGTTACACAGCTGTCAACGTAATGAACAACATTTTAACCGGCTCGTCTGTTTCAAGTCACAAAAGCAGTTGTCACACAGGGATGTCAAAGCATTTTAGACTACACAGAAAATACACATAAGATCCCTACTCCGTGAAATATGGGAGATCTCCTTTCCTTTGTTACCTCCATCTTATGTAATCAGTCGTGTTTGTTTATCTATCCACTAGCAGGATTATGCAGATACCAGTGGACCAGTTTGTGCAGTGGCTGAATGAGGTTGTTCCTCTGCAACACTACTGATCTTGAAGATAATGGAAGCTGACATAATTGCATGCTGGCTCATCCGAAAATACCGGCGGAGAACGGGGAAAAGATTGGAGCCTGAGTCTTGTTTCGCACTGAAGAGTCTCTGGAAGGACTCTGCCCCAGCGAAATGTCTACAGCACATTCTGAAGTTCTACTAAGTGCTGAATCATTATGCTACTGTGTTTACAAGGCTCAGAGAGTGCAAGACTCAAATCTGCCCAATAAGCCGAACTCTGCAAACAATGTTCAACTCGCGCTGTATGTAAAAAAAAAAGTGTAAATATGATTACAGAGAGAAATTGTTCTGTCATCCGACATGTTTTCCGCTGTTCTCTGAGCAGGTTCCTATAGAACATGCTGCTTTTGTAATGGGACAGCGAGAGCAGCGGCATGAGTAAATCTGCGTGTGGGTGGAAACCACTCAAACTGCTGTGCATTAGCGGCAGCCTGCCACGAATGTCGATGCTCAAGTTCCTCTGTGGATTACACACACAGTGAGACTCAGGCACTGGAGCCTAAACCAAGAAGTAAACGTCTGATGTGCACGTAGCATCGTCTCTACCTCGTCTGATCACGATCACAGGAGACCGACTGTGTGTACACAGCACTGGAGCAGGGCCAACTCCTGGCTAATCTCTGGTGAGCTAAAGCCACATCCACCCCCCCCCCTTTTTTCTAATTGGTGGGAAATAAACATTCAGATTCAGACAGGGAGGCGTTCATTAAGATGGAGGCATTGCCATGGTGACGGCAGTGATGGGAAAGCCGGGCCGGGTTGGCTCTTAGGGGAATTGGGATGAACCTTCCGGCTTGGTAGTAATCAGCAGTGAGACCTGCACACAATAACTAAACCAAGCCTAATGGGGGCCATCAGTTTGAATGACCATGCATTAACACGATGATGATGATGATGCGTGCTCAAGCAAACACGCACGTAACACAAGTACCAGGCTCGTGTCAGCTGAGTGTCCAACAGTGTCAGTGGAATTTAATCCTTTAACAGTCATGTGGATGTAGATCTGCGTGCTACATGGTCAAATCCGTCCTCCAGGATGCTTGAGACTGTCCTGTGTGTGCTTGAGCGGATTTCGCAGCGTGCGTTATAAGTCTAAAGACATCTCGGACCCAAGTGGATAGCCAAGGGTGGATCTCTTGAATCGCTTGCTCTGCGTTTAAGTGGATCCCTGCATGTCGGAAGAGGAGCAGAGAGGGAGGAGAGGTAGAGGCCGCTGGGAGGGGAGGAGGGGAGCAGAGGGCAGGCCTGGTCGGGGACCAGATGTCCTCCCAGTGGGGGAGGAACGATAAGGTGAGGATGGAAGAGGGGGAGGGAGGTATAGAAAGGGGGGGGGTTCTCAGCAGTTGCCGTGCCTGTTGTATACATGATGTTCATGTTGTCGAACATGCTGATAACTCGCACTGCACAACAGATGATGAGCAACGCTGCATATTTAGTGTATCGTTTCCATTCCGTCTGTCACGATACAAAAAAGATCCCTCATCTTGATTACAGAACAAGTCCCCACGTTTGAACAAACGACAATTACTCTCTGAAATCATGCCGGCACCTGCTTTCTGTCTGCATACTGTAATGTCACTTTGCTAGATTGAATTGCAAATGCCGAGCATTTTGCCTCCTCCTCCTCCTCCTCTGAACTTACACCAATGATTAGACTGCAGACATAAACGCACAAGTGGCCTTGTGCCTTCGCCCACACACACACCTGCATCTCTACCTCTCAGTCCTTCTTTAACACTGTCCTGTCCAGTACACAGTTACACGATACATATATGCACATACTTGTTTTACACGCTGTAATACGTAGAAGTTTGCTTTTGCATGCAAAAAAAAAAACCCTCGGGCATGTGGTAAAGTCGAATTAAGAAGCTAAAACAACATTCCAGTCATCGGTGAGAAGTTATAAAAAAGCATTTTTAGTAACTATCACATTCAAAGACAAATCCTCTCTGTGCCCTATCAACCTTCATACGCTGCCCTTTGCCGCGAGCCTCTGGAACCCGGCGGGACACGCGCACCTCCATACCAAGCAGCTGTTTAGCATATAGGTTTATAAACACAATCCCACAGGATAAAGCAACCGCCGAATTACTCAATCACTCAATCGCCTTGTCGATGGCTCTCCGTTCGGATGAAGTGCCTCGCCAACCAGAGCCTGTGCTTGCTCTACCCGCCACTTTGCCGCATCTTTCTCATCTGCATAGAAACTGGCTGACCAATCTGAATAGGCGGCGCACAGATTTCCACACAATAGCATGCT
The DNA here is from genome assembly GCA_016785225.1 of Psettodes erumei. NCBI lineage: Eukaryota > Metazoa > Chordata > Actinopteri > Pleuronectiformes > Psettodidae > Psettodes > Psettodes erumei. Next base: position 451,244 of record JAFBJZ010000107.1, read on the forward strand.
CCAAAAATAGGGGGAGAGAGTGAAAACTGGGCAGCAGGTTAATTAATCCAACTAGCACACAAAGACTACAATATCACTTCAAACCACAGTCGGTTTGGACGTGGGCAGCCGTAATACTGAGCACGCCACAGATACAGCCGCTGTGGAAGTGTTTTACTGCAGCAGCTATGGGAAAAAAAAAATGACCCGTGCTGCCGGAATAATGTGTCATCGTGTCATTTAATAGACAGACAACTGAATTACACGAGTACAGCAGTTGTGTTAGCTGCAGAGGGAGGGGCAGGGGGTCTGTTTGTGATGACTTACACTGTGTGCAACAACCGAGTGCTCGCGGAGTGACGTGGACTGCTTGTGTTGCACCGCAGCGATATAACCAGGCTTTGCATTTTTCTGTGACATTAAAACTGACGAATTTTAAAGTCTGGTTTTATCTCGGTGACCCACTTCGCTAGAGTTTAATGACTTCTCTCAGAATATAACTTTACGTTTGTCCTTGTCTCGTGACTGGTTTCTAAGGGCATTCATGCCTTGAATTAAGATGTCCATCAACTGCAGGTGCGAGCCCTCTCCCTGCCCCACCCACTCAGGAGGTAACGGTGTTTACAGAGGTCAGACAAAGACCGAAGGCAGCCCCGCAATAGCACGACACACACAAACCCATCCTGGCAGCAAACCCTATCTTTCAGATTTGACGGCGTGGACCAGAGCGCAATCCTCCAGTTCCACATCATTCAACAGTAGCAACACCTGCGACAACAATATGCTGGTATCAACTGGATTGTTGATGGTTTGTAGAAGAGGAAGACAAAAGGCATCAGCTCCATATGAATCATGCATCAATAACTGGTTGCAGTTGTGTTGACACCAGACCTATTGTTCTGCTTCCCACTCTCAAAGAAATGAATGATGGAAAAAAATGTTACACAGATAGACTGATGAAGTCTGTCAATCTTTCCTGCTCATAGAAAAAAAATGTTCTTGCATATAATTCTTATTTTTAAAGAAAGATTATATAGGATTCTAATAAAAGCCCCTGATCATCTGCTCTTGAGACTTTTTTAGGAATTAAAGTGCCTCTATTGAAAGTTACTGGCGTTGATGTGTTGTAAAATAGCCTAGTATTAACTCTAAAATGCAGCCTCAAGACCATTACATCAAATAAATCTCAATAACATCGATATATGCACATGACAGAAAAATCTATCATCATCCATCTCAGGTCAGTGAGTGCCGAGGCAAAGACTGGAGGTGTAAAATGGCTGGTATGGCCATGCATCTGTCCCTGGGCTCACTGTGCGGCAGTGTGCACGCACAAAGAGCCCAGAAATGCTGTGCATGTATGTTCACAACCAGTTCAAAAAAAAAATCTGTAGAGTTGTCCTCTTGCCAGTGTGTTCACCACATTGGTGACATCTTTCATTTTTTTCCACTTGAATTATCTTGCCTGATGATTTTTTTTATTACACACTGATGACAACATATCATTCATGTCATGCTGGACAGATCCACGTGTCTGCTGTCACAATTACCTGACTTAACATTTATATTCAGGGCATGTTTTCAAAACAAAACCAGCACTGTGAGCTTCTGTTGGGTCTGGGGTGTACTGTGGGTCGATGGGGTTGAAGAGAACAGGGTCTTTGTCTATAATTCATAGAGCTAAATGGAACATAGCAGCCTGCTCTGTCACTGCGTGTCTGCACTAAAGCTCTTAACGTGGAGCCAGCAAGAAGTGGGGTGTGAAAATAAAATACTCCTCAAGCAATGTAAACCATCTAACAAAGACCATGTGCTCACACAAAGATGCCTCTGAATCCACAGATGCCAGACAGAATATCCTTTTTTTTCCTGCTGCTTGATTCCAGGGGACAATCATTTCTGTTAAACTGATTATAAAAAATAAAAATATGTCTACATCTTTTTTCAAAACTCTGGCTATTGACATTGAATGGTTACAGATGCAAATTAATTTTTCAACAGTGAGTAATTGATTCCCTGTAGATTATCCTTGTGTTCAGTTATATTGTCGCAAATGATAAAAAAAAAATTCAAGCATGACCCAAAACCTGTTTTCTTTTTTTTGGGGTTGAACACAGCAATGGACAATAAACCTTTTTTTTTTTTTTTTTTTAAATGTACACCTCATTTATATGATGGACAATGTAAGAAACATTCAAGACATGGAAACAAAAAAATGAATGCAACTGAAATAAAAAAAGGTACCAATATTTTTTTGCAGAGATAATATGAATAATGAAAACAAAATAAAGCTATATTGCTGTTTTGTTTGTTTTTTTACAAAATCTCTGATTATGATTTTTTAAGAAACTTTTTGAATTAATCCCATAATAAAAAGGCATTGAGTTCATTGATCATTCTGATTATACTGACGTGTTGTAAACTCAGCAAACAGCAATAATAAACACTGAATGCTCCCTATGGCTCTTAACAACCGCAGTCAATTTCCCCTCCATAAACAATAGGTCCATCCCTTATCTTTTACCGTCGTTTATTGCCCTCATGAGTAAGTCCTACTAAAACTTAAGAAATAGATATTTACAGGGGGCTTTTCAGTTTCTGCCACAGCTAATCCCGACTCTTATCCTCCAGTTTCCTGGAAGACTTCCCAATGAAATGTGCTGTAATTGTGGGAGTTTCGTCCATACCGGTGTCCACGAGGCATTTACGTAAATTAAAAGCAAAATGGGACTTTACCTCATACTGAAGATACTGTTTCCTCCACTCGGGAGTGATATGGGACGAAAGATGCTCCGCGAATTTCATTCTGTCCGCGCAACGGTCCCCCTCGATCCGCCGTTAAATCCGCGAGCGGCTGTCCCCCCCACCTTCACCGTCGACGCGACTTTTTGTTATGTCAGTCAACTTGCTCGCGCAACACGCGGCGCGTCAGCCCGGCGCACGGTCCGCTCCCGTCTTCACTCCACTTCTGGCTCGTCCCGGTCGGCGCACTCCGAGCAGATCCCGTCCCACATGCTAATTCACGGAAGGGAAGAAGACGACGGCAGCCCCCCTCTTTTTTTAACAGGTGGCCGGGCGGCTGTGTGGCGGAGCCGGTGAGAGCGGCTCAGTGACTTTGCTCCGTCCCTCCCTGGGCAGGTCTGGGGACATTGCGGTCCGCCATCGCATTGAGCCTGCCCCGGCAACGTGGTTGCGTCAGCAGAGCGCGCAGTGGCACCGGGCGTTGTTGGGACCTCCCGTAAAAAGTGTTGGCAGCGCGACCAGGGATACCCCACACCATCACCGACCCCCTCCCACCAAATAGTTCTCAGTGGGTTTTGACAGAGGTGCCTGCCCGCCTGAGATGCTTTTTGTTGCTGCTGTGTGTCTGCAACGAAACAGGGGATACACTTAAAGCCGAGGCTGCAGTCCAACAGTAATGCACGGACTCGACATTCATCGTCCAACTAATAGTGATGATACCACTGAAGTATTTTTTCAAATCATAACTCACTGTTCTCTTCTCTACTACCAATTCAGTCACGGATTCAAGTCATGGATATGCGAGACTGTTCCGAAGAGAAATGCTTATTTCAAAATTTCTAAATTAATCTGGAAATGGGAACGCGAGTTGTATCTTACTTAGATGTTTTGGCTACTTTAATGAAGAAGCCTTTGTTTGTGCTTTGGAAAGGCAAATGGTTTAAACAGAACTCGATAGCATACAGGAGATTTCAAAGGGATCTCACAGGAGTATCTGTAGGAATGAGAGCTAGATGTCCTTGGATGAGCAAAGTTTTCAAGAATACTTTTATTGCCTCGTCCTGATTTAAACTTTTGCCCGCTCAGCTCTTAAGTCAGTCCAGTTTCGTTTTACTTGGGAGGGTCTCAAGAGCGTGCAGCCGCTCGGTCTGATGCGGAGACGGGACAGGTGACGATTCATCATTGTGCCAATGGCAGCATCTGCTGGACAAACTGCGCTAATGCATGTTTACCAACAGAGCGTGTGGTTCACTCCATAAACAGGTGTCAGCAAAAAGTTCAAACGTAATATATCTAAACATGTTATAAATTGAAGTGGAAGATCGGGCAAATGAATTGAGGAAAGTAAAATTGGACAGAAATGACCATACTGCCAACTGTAACGATATGAGATGAAGTGTAAATAATTCACATTTGAAGAGTTTTTAATAACCCACATTTTGACGTTAACACCAAAGTATCAGTGGGATAGCTACTGACGCTAGCGTTGGCGGTAACACGAACTGTTGTCAGTTAACTGAATGGTTACTATGAACAACACAGAAAACAAAAATGCACCACAATGTTTTATCTTCATGTAGACTATCGTACCTTTTATATATATAACTCAGTCGCGTAAAATAAGATAACGACTTTAGAGAATATTTCTGTCTTTTATATTTTTTTAATGTTTCTATATTTTCTTACCGAGCACCGCGTGAAGCCCACGAAGAAATGCAACCGGAACCTTTCTTGCAAGCAAGAAGTTTAGCCGGGGCTTTTATTTGCAAGTACCAGAGACGGACCAAGGGGTGAAACAGTTCCGACTGACACGGATTCCCAACCATAACGGATTAAAAAACGAAACCACCTCTGAGATACTTTTCGCATATTTGCACGGCAGCTACTCTCCATTCGCATTTAATATTTTCCACACGGATCTACGGCGCTTGTCGTGACTGGTGGTACGCTGTAAACAACAATAACAATGGCTTCTGGGTCGCCGTCGTCCTCTCCGGACACTGCGACGGGCTCAGGTACAGACCCAGCCCGTCCCGACACAGGGGAACCCCTCGGCGGAGCAGGATCGGACTCCGACTCGGACCTCGGTTTGGGGAAATTTGACTGTAGCGCCATGGAAATGGGTGATCGGCTTGAAGGAGAGGAGCTGGAGGCAGAGTTTGAGTCTGCTGCCGACCGCGTACGAGATCTGGTTCAGACGGCCAGCAAGGACCAGCTGCTGTACCTGTACGCTCGCTACAAACAGGTGAGTGTCCGGATGATTGTCGCTGTGGTCTGGTAGGCTGATTTTAAGACCTCAGATGCTATCATCATGTGTCCTTAAATCAAAAACACATGGAGTGAACACTCAACATTCATTTTCATCACCGATTTTGGCAGATATGGCCTAGGGTCGTAGATGTATGTTGCCAGTGTGTGTTATTAATCCTAGATAATCAGCTGAATCAGTTACACTAATTTTGTTTTCACAGGTCAAAGTCGGAAAGTGCAATACACCAAAGCCCGGCTTCTTTGACTTTGAAGGACAGAGAAAATGGTATGTAGCCTACACTTGGTCATCAGGTTACAATAAATGGGTCGCACATAGTTGTTGTGGTATAAATTAGGTGTGAGTGACGTGTGTGAGAGAAAAATGTGTTATGCACCCACAAGCGTAGAAAACATGTTTCTACCATTTAAAATAAACTACTTTTATTGATTAAATACACCCCAGAATAGCTGAAGTATAACCCATTCATAACATTCAACTAGAAACTACAAAAGTCCACGATCCACTCTGAAGGGCATTGTTAATAATTACAAAAACAATACGGATAAAAATGTACACCTGCAAAAGAGGATGGTATGATAAAAATGATTCTATCATTACAGGCAAGCCTGGAAGCAGCTTGGAGATATGGATGCGGAGCAGGCGATGCAGGAGTACATTTCCTGTGTCAACATGTTGGACCCTGAAGGCAGCACGAAGGTAATAAGAACCATTCCTGAGAGGCCAAAGCTGATTCCCAATGTCTGCACATACTGTAGTGTACTATATACAACTTTGTATTATTCTCTTTCTTGTAATACAGTGAATTACAAAATAAGTACCGAATAAAGAAGAGTGATGAACACTCATGAGTAGGAACAGGGAAGTTTACCTAAAACACTACGTGATTGATATAGACACCACAGATCAGGGTACAGTAATACAGACTTGTGACATGCAGACTCATCTTGTTCACAGCAATCTTTTTGTCCTGCTTAAAGGCTGATGTTGGTGGAGTTAATCACATGATGTATTTATTCCACATAAATTATTGAACTCATCTCTCCCCCATGGTGACAAATATAGAAACATCCAAAGTATTTATTTGCCCTATTTCAGATGCAGTGTTATGTTTTTGCCTGTAGGGGTCAGTGTCACTGTGTCATTTCGTCTCAGGTCTTTTAGTGGGCCTCAATTCTGTACATGTAGCATAAAAATACACCAGGAGATTTGCTGTCTTCTTCATTGTCTGACATTTTGGGATATGAATAATGCAAGAAGCATTCACAGTATGGCTGTCGAGATGTGCCTGTGTGTTGGATGACATAAGAGGGTTTGTTTACATCTCTACACACGCTGGTGTCGAGTCATTGGACTGTCAGGAGAGTTGTGTTGCCATGGACTGGCTGTCCTGTGGGGCACAAGCATTTAGTTACAACAACAGCTTTCTACTGTTTGCATAGTTAGAAAGACTATTATCAGCAGAACAAACTTTTCATGCATGGCGGTATTGACAAAATGTATGCTCAATAAATATGTTGGCTGAAACTATCACTTTAAGGGTTTAACGTTTTACATTTAAAAAGAAGTCATGATCTGAAATTGCAAAGGCTATCAGACCAGCAACAAAGGAAATTGCTTTCAAACTGTAGTCTACATTATTTGTGAAACTATTTGACCATTCTGCTAAGTTTGGTGAATTTCCATTACTTAGTAAAAACCAGGGGAAGTTTGATGATCTGGAACTATTATTTATTTGATATTTGAGACCAAAATTATCACCACAAAATGAATTAAAAAAGAGGCTGTTGTACCATGTTGCCACATATCAAAATTGTCAGGCTGCCATTTTTATGTAAGTTGAGGTGTTGCTTTAAAAATCTGTAATAACATGATGGTTTTATTCATTTAAATTTCTTTGTATACCTACTAGCAATTATTGATAGATAAGCAAGCACCCGCCACCTCCTCATGAGGTCAACATCTAACCAGACGGTGATGGAATTTTACCAGTGTGTTTTTTTTCTATACTTAAAAAAAAACAACAAAAGAATACATGTAGGTGTGACCTACAATAGTGTCTCATTGCTCACACACCTTTTTGTCTTTCCAGTGTCTACTTTCCCTTTGGGATCTCTCGCCTCTTAAGTAGTTCTCCTTTTCCTCCCTCCTCATTGTTCTCCACCTCTGTGCTACCTGCTCTCCTTCTATTAATCTCCCCCCAACCTCCATTCTATTATTACCTCTGTGCCTCTTTTTTCTTTGCTCTCTGTCCATGTTTATGTCACTTTAATAGCATCACTGTCAACTACATGTCCAATCCTGACACATTCTTTTGTCTCGGACCAGGCTGCAGGCAAATACTCGCTGACTCTGCCCCACAGCTGCACAATGCCAGGAGAGAGCCCAGCAGACAGGCCAGCAAATGCACAAGTGCCCTCTGAAAAAAAAAGCTGATTGTATTAGTGTTAACAAAGCACCTTAGCATGGCAGTGGCTATTCTTTTGGAAGCCCAGTTAAAATAGTGTAAGTAGGAGTGCATAGACAGAGAAGCAGGGGAGAGAATAATAGCCAGAATTTGACCTCTGTCCCTGTCTCAATTGTTGAACAGACACTGGCTTTATATTACATTACCTTGCAGAGGAGTAGGGCCAGTGCATCAGCGAATATTCTGAGTTTCTGAAGTGAATTAGGTTGTCCCAAAAGTGCACGCGCAGTTGTTTTGCTTCGCTTGTCATGTTCTTCCCCACTCTCCCCATTTTCTGAAATCACATTTGTGTGGGTTCTTTTGTGAGTCAAGGTTGGTCAGCAAAGAATAGGCTGGGTAATAAAGTCTTGGCTGGACTGAATGTAATATGGAATTCCATGAAAACACAAAAGATTAACAACAGTCACAAATTAAGGCGCAATATATTTTATGTTGTTCCGTTACATTTTATTGGTTATTTATTGGCAGTGAGGTCATGTCTAAAGGCCCAGAGACCTGTGTCTGAAACAGTTTGAACTTTGCTGAACTGTTGTGAATTAGTTTTTCAAAAGGCTACAAGGGTGAGGCTATAGGTAAAGCCATTCATGGTGAATAGATTAACCCAGCCCTATTGTATTGCATGGAGCACACAAAACAGTAAGGACTGGGCCTCTGTCCATGTCGGACGGCCACACGGGCTTCAGAACTAAGCCAAACAAGACCACGTTGGTTGCACTATCTATCACTGAACAAGGAGTTAGTTTGTTAACAGTGAGTTACATAAACAAATCATTTGGTTTTTAATTGTGTATATGGTTGATATTGCTTTTGAATGTCTGACGTTTTTATTTGACAGGTAAGGCAAGGAGCAGAAAGGAGAACGGGCTTCGGAGGAGCAGCAGTCAGCTCTCTGTACCAAGAGGAGATGATCAGGTATTTATAAAACGCACGTGCAGACACCGAAAAAGCATACAGTACATCAGAAACATGATGTACTTACATCGAGTACAGAGGGAATGACAGCAGCATTTTAAAGATACACACGTTGTGTGGTGTTGACTGTTCACATCTCCCGCACTCTCTCTATTCGACTCTGTGTTCTTAAGTTGCATTTTCAGATGCCAAAACATCTAAAAGCGTCTCGCAGATCTTAAGCTTGAACAGACTCAGCTTTTTCCTCCAGTTGTGAATCACCACTTATTTAATGCTTAGGTAAACTCAGTCTGAGTCTGGCATTGTTAACCAATGGTCTCAATGCTGTATTTGATTGTATTCAACAGACCGTAACTGCAGTTTAGGGTCCGGAGACGTCATACAGTTCTGATTTATGTTAATGAAATATATTCTCCATTTACTTCTGCCTGGCAGACTTACTCAAGCTGAAAAACCTCATCTTCATTTCAATGAAAAAAGAGCTCTTTTGGAGATGAAAATGAGATGTGTGAATCCTGCAGGTTTTCCTCCTAAAAGGCTGCATGTGATTAGTATGCACAGTCTTGGGAAGAGGCAGCCAGAGTCTCCCCTTTTTAATTACGTTCCGATTCGGGGGGGTGGTGATGAAGACAGGCCGGGTACAGCGAGGGGGGGGTACCGCACGTTTCCCAGAACGGTGCTCCCCTTGGTGATATCCAGTTGCAGCGATGCCCCGAGGGAAGCCGGGAAGGAGAAAGTCATTAACATGGCCCGTACACACACCTCTGCACATGTGTGCACACATAAACATACACTTGTCACTGTACCTCTTGCATCCAAATCCATGCACAACCTGCCGGAACTGTCACACTCACTGCTCTGCTGCATTTCAATTTCCTCTTTCGCACACATACACACACACATATTAAACAGCTAAGCACCTGTTAACCAGACAGACAGACAGAGACTTAATTGCATTGCTCATTGCTCACCTCAAGCTGTGGTGTGTGTGTGTGTGTGGTGTGGCGTGTATATGGGCAAAAGCAGGATTGATTAGCAATATCCCTGGGCTACTGGGCTGATCAGTGTGTGATTGAGCAGGCTTTGAATGCTACATTTGTAATTCTCTCACCCACCTTGCAAAAGGATCCTGATAAACATGGGAGGTTTTGTTGTCCGCACACTTTGCTGGAAGCCAGCGCTGAGTTATTTGAGTTCTCATTGTTTCTCGTACTTCCATGGAGCTCAGCCATGCCGCGAGTATAGAGCAGGGGGATGTGATGACAGATTGTAGGTGTGTGTGTGTGTGTGTGTGTGTGTGTGTGTGTGTGTGTGTGTGTTTGTGTGATGGATGGTGTGGCCCTGGTGTTGATCAGTGAAGCTCAGGCCAGGTAGATGAGTGTTCTCCACTACTGTGGCCAGTTTAGCCTGATGGATGAAGGACATATCTGCCAGTACACCAGACTGGACACACACACATGAGCGCATAACACTCTCTCGCACACACACGTGTGTGTGTGTGTGGACCCACGAGCACAGTCACAGACACATACAAAACCCTTGGTACCCCAGCTGTTGTGAAGACAGAGTAGCCTGTGACCTTCCCAGCATGCAGTGCAGCGCTGTTGATGTCACGTCGTTTATAGGACCCACATTAATCATTTGTTGGTTTATAGCCTGTGTGTGTGCGTGAGGATTCACGTGTGCCACCACCGCCGTACAGGTTATATACAGGTGTTGCTTGTGTATGCACATTCATGTGTGAACTTATTTGAGATAGTGTTTATTATATAACTTCACAGCATAGCTGCATGTGTGCTTGTGCCTTGTATATGTGAGCGTGTGTCATGTGCCCGTCAGGGCAGCCCTCTCTGACCATCGGCGAAAGACTGATGAGCTGGCCTATTGATTAGTTGCCGGGGGAGACGGATGGTGGCCACGCGTCAGGGACACTTGGGGTCACCGTGGCCATCAGACAAGGAAGTGGGTGTGGCCCAGCATGGAGACTCATGAATAAACATAGCCCTGGTAATCAGGAGTATGTAAATGAATGTGCTCATACATAACCTAGCTGTGATAAAAGTGTAATGAGTTATTCATAATTCATCACAGGCTGATGAGGAGAGAGGGGGAGGGAGAAAGAAAGCATGAAGATGAAAAGATGAAGAAAAGGAAGTGCAGAGGTTCATTAAAGAACTTTGTGTCTGCAGTAAGTTTCAGGACTGTATTCTCACAGCAAACAATGAAATGTGCTGATTGTGGGCAGGAAAGGTTATTTCCCCTGGGTGCAGCTTTAAGTTGTGGTGGATCCAGTTGTGTGTGTGGAGTAAGGGCCAATATTGTAGGGCAGCGGATCTCGCCGGGTCTGAGGAGCTCTGCTGTGATTCCCTGAGCGAGCTGTTGAACTTGGCCCGTGTTGGCCTTATTCCGGCCAGTAATAACATTTTTAATTCCTGCAAGATAACTCAATAGATTCCCAAATGAATGGGATTCTCCAGCAATTTAGTTTTGCAATACCATTAAGCTTAAAAAATGGTCAAAATCAAGGATTCACTGGATCCTACACTTTCCATAATGCAGCTCAGTTGCATCTTCATTAGACAGTCTCTGCCTGGCAGATAAACCCAGTTAGGAATGCAGGGTTTCAATTAAACATTTTTACTTTCCAAGTACAAGTCAAGATAGCCTGAAGGCATCACCGGGGTTATTTTTTAAAACTTGATAAAAGCCTTCCAGAGCCACAGAGGACATCATTTCAGTAATCTTTACTGTTTTCGATCTGTTAAATTGATCAGCGTGTATAGGCTGCTTTTCCTCAAGCTCACAGAACCCTCGAGAAATTCTGATGACAAAAAAAACAGGGACAAAGAATTTTTATTGGGAAAACTGGAGGAAGCCGTGCCTTGGTCCGGCAGCAATTGTGTGTGGTTTTTAGTTGAATAGAAAGTGTAATTTCTTTTTAGCTGAAACAACTTTTTAGTAGTCCACTGTTACAGCCAGACCACAGGTTCAGTCAAACCTCTACCCATGACCGTTTTCTCACCCCACCAAACTAAACAACATCCTCAGTGGTAACAGGGCAACAGCCTGCAGTGGCTCCTGTGTGGCTGGAGCCAGGCGCGTGCTGTGGGACTCGTGAGGCCCCGTGCGGCAGAGCTGGCAGGTGTCGCGGGCAGGAACTGGGAGCTTTGGCCTTGGGGACGACTGATTTCACTGTTGTGGGAGTGGTACAGTGGCGGGATTGTGGGGTTTCTGTCAGACAATAGAGGGCTAAATTCAATTAATCTGAATGGTCGGCGTGGTTAAGCGGGAGGGGAAGGCGTAAAGCTCTAAATGAGATTTCGCCCCTTCTCTCCCCCCTGCCCAGCAGCCCTCCACCACCACCGCTGCTGCCCCCTCCCCCTCAGCACTCACCCCAGTCCCCAATGCCAGGAGGTGATTAGAGACAGAGATATAATCAGAGTTGGGATGTTGCCGCTCTGCGTGCATGCGTGCTTGTGTGTGTGTGTGTGTGTCAGATGCCAGTGTTCCCAGGGGATGAGGCACGTGTGGCTGCTGCTTGTGTGTCAGACACGGAGAGTAGTTATGTGTTTGTTATTTGTGTGTTTGATGACTAAATACAGTAGTAACGCCGGGGTCATGTTCCTAATTTACCCAAATTACAAAAAAAAGCCATACGGATAATGTGCAGTAGCAGTGAGGTGTGTGGATTATTCAGCATAACTAGGACACTGAATGGGGAAAGAAGTGTTGCCGTTAAACTTATTTAGAGTTGTGAGTCCCCCCTCCATTGTGTTGTGGTAGAGACTCGGGCAGAGATCTCAAAATATAAGTAAAGCCAAGTCATTTTAATCCTTTACCTCCAAAAATAAAACAAATTGTGTATCTTCCTTCCTCTCTCTCTCTCTGTTCAATTTCTGTGTCACTCTCAGGGAAGAGGATAAGAACATCTTTGACTACTGCAGAGAAAACAACATCGACCACATCAGCAAGGCCATCGGCGCGCAGAAAGTGGATGTCAATACTAAAGACGAAGAGGTAACCACACAATGCAGCGCTTAGAAATATGCAAAGTGAAACGGTGCAATGGTGGCACATAAGAGTTTATGAGAGAGAATTTATAGCACCGCTTGAATAGATTTTTACCACGACAGCGCTGCACCGTCTGTGCGTAATGTAGGTAACAGTTAACAGGGCAGACAGAGATTAGGGAAATCAACTTTTCCCCCCACAGGAGCGTCTTTTAGCAACGCGCTGCATCCATCCCAGCTGCAGTGTCGCTGTCCTGTGCTCTTCCCTCTCTGTTCAGGAGGGCAGGTGAAAATGATCAGAGGAGCATCATGAAAAATGCAGGTCACAGGGTGATATTTTTTCTTTTTTTGCATTACATAATGGTTTCAATGATCTGAAGCCACAAACACATGGGAACCACTCCTCTGGCTGAGGTGCGTAAATTGTGTGAACAGCTATTATTACCATCAGGAGGTGCTTTGCAGAGTGACCCTGAAATCCATTCATCTGTCCTTGATTCATTGTCGGCCCCGGCCAAATGGCTCGCTCCCTGCCTCTCTTTCATCACAGCCGGTCCTCTCATAAGCGGGCGGTCGGCTGGTGGGCTCCCAGTCAGAGACCAGATGGTGGAGGGACTTCAGCGGCAGGGCAGGCTTTGTGTGCTTCCTGTAATGTTGCCGTCTGCTCACCCCCGCAGTGCTGTTTGCTCAACAGCAGAGGGCAATGGTGAAGTTTCACATCAGCGGAGACACCCTGTGCAGCTCGGACGTACTGTCGCACAGAGCGGCTCTGTCCCAGCAGATCCTCTGTGGCTCTGTTTCTGCTGTTAACTTATTGCCAACAGTGCCAATTAAGTACCAGACTGTAAGTGTATGGAAGATTTTTTTGTAAATGTTTTTTTTTTTTGGTGCCTGCGTCAGTTTATGCGATTTCGTATGTAATTAATGAGTCAGGAAAACCTCAGGAAGGGCTGACAACAACCTTATAATTACTGCACGCTTTATTATTAATATAAACGTCTTGGTTTTTTTTTGAGCATACACTGCCAAGACATTCTCATCAAGTATTGGTTAAGTTTATCAGCAGTCAAGATAAAGAAACCTTTAGTTTTTAAGAACTAAAAATCAATCAGTAAATATCCACAGACAACATCTGCCACACTGTTTCATTGTTTTAATGCTGCCTTTGATATTTTATAAGAAAGGTACCATGCCAATGTAAACTGAGTGATGTGTTGTGTTGTCTATCATAGACATTATGATTTGTTTTTGCATACTCCCCTACTCTGCATACTGACGCAAACCAAAACGCAAAACCTCCAAGTGTGTATATTGGGGCAGAGAGCGAGGTGCTCCACAGTGAGCGAGGCTACCCACTGCAGTGGACTGTGCTTTACATTGGAGGGGTCACGTTTTTACCTTCCTTGATTAAAAAAAAAAAAAAAAAAGTTTTGACCAGAAGAGACTTTCTTAATGTCTTCTCTTTTTAAATATCAACGCTGGCCCAAACTCTGGATGTTTCTGGAGATGTCCTGTGTCATTCTGTTTGACACATCCAGGCTCTTATTGATCGCTGCCACACCCCCCAGAAGACCACATTACACTGAGTTAATACAGTGACCCATTGGAAGGTGGTCAACTCCGGTCTCCAGTGAGAATGTGGGCAGCAGTCAACAGCAGCACACCTGGGAGAGAGCAGGAAGAGAGAGAGAGAGAGAGAGAGAGAGACCAACTTATTGGTATTCTGGCCTGGCTCATAAGTATCCATTTTAACATGCAGCCATGGTGATCAATATGATTTAAGCAACAGAATTGGACTCGGAGAGTTTGCTTTACCTAATTGGCCTCACTGAAAAATGAGCTTGCGTGGTTTTATTAGAACAAGGATCTTGGACCTAAGGGGAGGACAGTGTGTGTGCCTGTGTAGGATAGAGTCGGGGGGCTGCTGACCAGCTGCTCTTGTTTTGTGCACATGAATCACAGCACAAGTTTACAGGTGTGTGTGTGTGTGTGTGTGTGTGTGTGTGTGTGTGCAGGTTTCTGTAATTTGTCCTGCAGATCTCAGTTTGAGCTTGAACCACCTACCGCACTTTCTCGCGCACACACAGCAGTCCACGTATCTCATCACTCTGTCCGCGGGTCATGATGGAGCTGAGGTCCAGAGGCTCTGAGTTCTGAATGGCTGTGCATAATTTATTTTGTCTGAAAGCAAAGAAACTGATTGGAGTGAAGTTTGAGCACAGGCCACGAAGGAGGATGCCCTGTGTGCGTGGCTGTCTGAGATGACATGTCATTGCATAAAATACAGCAAATTTAAAAACACCCCCAATCCTTTTAAATGTTTAGTCGTACATTCAAACATTTGTACAGGCTTTCAACAGCACCTTGCTTCTCAGTAATGTCGGGGTTTGAAAAGTGTGTTTTTGTGCTCACAGGGCCGGGCTCTCCTGCACTGGGCCTGTGACAGAGGACACAAGGAGCTGGTGTCCGTATTACTGCAGCACAAAGCAGACATCAACAGTCAGGTAAGCAGTATGTCTGAGGTTTTTTTCCATGTGCTTTTTAAAACAAAATTGTGCTTCAAAGATGTTTTTTCAACATGTGATCACTGGGAAAAATTTGATTTTCGGTGGCAAATTAGCACCAGTTATCACATTGTACTTAAAGCATACAATTTCTCCCAGTGATTGGTGCAATGATTGATCAATAAACAACTCTTGTTCTGAAATTGTATGAAGTCTTCTCTCTAAGTCCACAAGCTACAGAGCCGGAGTTACCGACTATACCCAAAGTGTCATGTACCAACTTCAGGCTATTTTATCTTCCAGTTTTTATTGTCTCATATTTAACAAAGTTATTACAATGTTGTTGTTTTTTTCTATTGGCATTTAACAACTACAGCTCCCCAAAAGGTGTTAGATGTGCAGCACAGGGACAGAAAACCCCAGTATTATCTAGTATTATTTTATCAGCTCCTCCAAAAGATTGATGAAAGAAGCCCTCAGGGGAAAATATATTGTAAAATGAGGGCAAGTGGATCAGCGACTATCGCAGAACTGGAGCAGCTTTCTCCAGGTCTCTTATTTGTTATTAGATTTCCCCACTGTAACTGCATGAAATACTTAATTTGAGAGCACTCAGGGAAACTTTGTTTTTTTTTCTCCACGTGATAGAAATGTTTTGACCTCTCCGTGCCAGACAGCTGTGACGTGTTTTGCCGAGGTGTAGTTGCTGGGTTTTGTATTTCAGAAGTCACTACAAGTCTGTGTTGAAGTCTGTGCCAGTGTGGGTGAACAGGTCTCGGTGTCATAGATGGAGTCAGGGGTGGAGATGACCAGAGAGCACACGTGTGAACCCAAAGCAAAAAGTGACATCTTCAGCACCCCCCCACTGCCCTTCCCTTCTCCCTCTCTCCATCCTCCCCAACCCTTCACAGAAGGTCACCTTTAATTCACTTTGTGCCACAGACAAATCCCCCGGGGGCTTTAGCAGACAGAGTTAGCCGGTAGCTAGCCTAGTGTTTAGCCTTCCCAAGGTTTAGCTGCGTCCAGGAGGCTTTAGCTTTGGCGGTAAGCTGGCTCAGCTGCACATCGGAGAAATTACTCCTCTCCCCTGCCCAGCGACACGACACAGTGCAGTTCACCAGGCTGCACGCTGAGGCTTTAACTGGAAGGCCGAATCAATTGGAAGTAATCAGGCAAATTGTTTCACGTTGCGCAACCCACATAATCAGGACATTTCACAAATGACTTTCTCTTTTGTGGTCATGCGTGGCCCCTTTTGTTTTGAATGCAGCAGGGAGTGGGGGGGGGGATTTGTGGCAAATGGTTTCATACAAGACTTAACAATGGGATAAGTACGAAACACTTCACTGATGATTTAGAGCCATATCAAGATAATGGCAGAAGAGGAGGATTGATGTATAGATAGAGGCTTTTGTCCTTTTGTAAGGTGTAGCGCATTTGCAGTCATGTATCTATCATTAAAATATAAATTAATTTCTCCAGGTGCCAAGTGGTTTCAGCAGTCAGAGTAGGGAACATAAATCGTTGGCCAGGTAGTGATGTTGGATGGCTGAATTTGAGCAGACGCCTAATGTATTTCCAGTGCACTTATTTTCTGACTCTTACTTCATTAGTATCAAAAAGCAAAAAGGGAAACAATTCATTGTTTCCTTTTTCCTCTTATATCATTTGTAATGGTGCTCCCATCGAGATTCTGGATTAATATAAATTATTCAAAAATCCAGTGTTGCTTTAAAATGGGCCTTTTTGAGCAAATCTTTGTATGGAAAGGACAGAAAAGATGAAATGTTTCAGAGGCTGGGCTTTTTACCAGTCAGAGCATAGACATTGCCTGAATTCATGCATTCAGGCCATCGGGACCTTCTCACCTGCCCGTCTCTCAGGTGTCAGAGGAAGCCGACCATGCAGGAGACTGAATATTAAAGAAACTGGACCTCGGCAGCACATATCGGTGGCAGATTTATGAGGTGGCAGAGAGGTGGCTGAGAGAAAAATATAGTCAGCTAAATCATATCACTCTGTCGCTATGCCAAATTATCTCACTATGTAAAGCTTACAGAACGATATGCCTCTCATTAGCACCTGCTCGGACATCCTTTTGTGTTGCTTGGGGTTAAGGCAGTGTGGGGGGAAGTAAAGGAAGAAAAGAAGGAAAGAGGCAATTTTGTTGAATTGAGAATGATTTTTTTTTTTAAAGCTGGTGGATAATTTGATGCTTCTGTCCTTTTTGTCCCAAGCCCCTGTCACATGAAACAAAGAATATGTGAGGTAGTGTGTGTGTGTGTGTGTGTGTGTTCACGGATGGAGGAGGAATAGAGGAATGTTTGGGTTGTTTGCAGGCTATTAGAGCAACCAGTAATCTCTCTTGACCTCTACCAACTGCCAAGCAACCAGTAAATAAAGATCAAACATGATTTATGCTTAATTTGTTGATTAAAAAAAAGGGGAGGGGGGACTTGAGAGTTAAAACAGAAAGTATTATTATTTGCTTGGCAGTAGAGGAAAATCGTTTGAAATTAATCAACTGATTGTTTTAGTGAATTGTTCCAAAACCCTGGTAACCTGCATTAAGGGCTCGTTTGATAGTTAATCCTGGATCAAGGCAGGGTGGGACTACAATAGGTAGCTGTGTGTGTTTGAATACACAGATCACAGCTCTGCCACCTGCCAACTGTAGATCAGGCCCCAGTGTTGGTACTGTACATTACCCCACCCACCCCCTACGTGTCAGTGCTCCCTCAGCTAATACATGCAGAGAAAGTGGGGCAGACAGCGCAGACGGTGGGAAAAGATGACAATAAAACCTCACTTAATGTAATAATGGAAATTAAGGATCAAGCGCTGGACTATTCTGTGTGCTAAAATGTATTTAAGAGCATTAATGAGGAATAAAGCTTAAGTTTAGGACATTCCTTCATATCACGACAGCAGTGAAGACAAATCCGACAGCGGAAATTCATTAGTAATTAGTGACTAACGGCTAAGTTTTGTTTAGACAGCAGAAGTGCGAGCGTTCAAGACATTATGAAGAGGAATTTGGATCGAACCTCAGTGCTTTTTTGGGTAATGACCAAAGTGCGTTCCCATGAGCGAAAGCTGACGTCAAATTCTCAGTCAGATTCTTCGTCTAGTTTTTCTTTAATTGGATATTTCCCCATTTGAATTTTCATTGAAATGGAAGGCAGGCCATTGAGACATGGGAAAAAACTCTCAAGAATTTGGTATGTTTTGGGACACAATGTCTTTTGTTGGTTTGTTGGTCGAGAGTATGCTTGTGTGTGGGACATTCTCTGTCCGAATGTCGTAATCCCCAAACCCACAGCTAAACTTCAATCCACACAAACACAGGTGGAAATCCCACACCCTCCTCTGACCTCCTCCTCGGAGGTGTTTTTCAGACCAAAAACAAAAAGGTCAGGAGGGGCCCAGAGTAGATTTACATGATGTCTGACTTACAGCGATTACACAGACGGGAAAGTGACGGAGGCGGGATTAGGCCGACAAAGAGGAAGGACAGGTGAGATGCAGGTTAGCGGAGCACAAACACAATGGCAGGAAGGAAACATTGTTAAAGTAAAAGGAGGTGATTAGAGTGCAGGTTTGATGCACATGGCTGTGTCTCGCATGCTTTTACTAGACTAGGTCCTCCGTGTGTGTGGGGTTTTTTTTGTTGTTGTTGTTTTTTTTTCTTTTCTCTCTGTCACTCTCTTTCTCCTCTCCTCATCACTCTCCCCTCCCCCCAAGCAGGCTCCCGTCCCCTTCACTCCATCCCTCTCCTCCCCGCCTCCACCTCCACTTTGTATTAAAACAACATGATCCATGAGGCGGGGAGGGCGACTCGCAGCACCGCTAATTCTAATTAATCCAGCATGGTAGCGTGGCCACGGCAGGCCCCAAGCGCTCCCAGTCTATCAGATAGAAATTCATAACTTAATTGAGGTCAGAGCCTCGAGTAGCAGAACAAAAGTCTCCAGCCAGGACCAGCTAGATCAATAGTAATAAATATCTGACTGGGCGGCCTACAATCTGTGGCTGGAGAGCACACAACAAGTCTTATACACATAGACTGCATGTGGAACCTGCTGGGCTATCTGGGTGTTTGTGTGTGGTATCACCAGCTCGTGTGTGGAACAAAAATCTGTACGGGTCTGTACGGCTGATTTGTAAAGGCATAGTCTCTTTCTCCGAGGGTGTGGAGCCATTGATTTGATATTGATGTGAGTGATGTGGGTGGACTTGGACTTGATTTATCTACAATGGAGCCAAAGAGTGAGTTCATGACTGTGTGTCAAACTTCAACTTTGCCAATATGCACAGACTTCCCCAGAATGAGAAAAAGGTCTCACACTTTTGGACCCAACTATGAATATGCTGTCAAATGTAAGTGATGAACTTGGGAAATGTTTTAAACAGATATTTGTGTGAAGCATCCAACTTGGTCCCTCTTCTTTTTCAAAATCCAATATTATGAAAAAGAGAAAACTGAAAATCCTCACATTTGAGGAGGTGAAAACACAGAATATGCAGCATTTTTGTTTGTTACGTTATGTGAACGATGAATCAGTTATTCAAATTTCTGAGATTTGTTGTCCATCGATAGACTCATCGGTATTGGCCTAAAAGTTGATTTTTTGGGGGGGATCATAAAGTCTACCGCTCTTGAAGAAAACTGTTATCTTCTTGCTAATTAGTTTACCCATCCAGTTGTTGCTCTGTGACATCATGCAGGATGTGCTGCATGTCAAATTAATGGAAAAAAATATAAAAGTCACACTCTCTTGTAAATATGAAGTACTGCAATTACCAAATAGCATAGGGCTACATTTTTCAGACAGCTTTTTAAATAAGCTGTTCTCAGTTTGTGCCAAATCCGCGGCTCACAAATCAAGTAGCATGTCAGAGAAAATATTCCATTTTAATCAAACTGAACAAATTGTACGCATTAGCATCTGTTCATGCACATTTTTCATGAAAAGCCATAGGAAAACTGTATCAATATTTATGACATTTCATATTGAAGCTGCAACATTCAGCAAAATTTTTATTTTGCAGCCTCTTTTGAGGTCGTTTTAGAGCTTTCCACAGCGAAGCTGGGCCTGTTGTAGTAGCACACAAAGAACACTGAACCTTCTCATCTTTGTCCTCTGCTGTGGTGTCAACTACTTGTGTGATCAAAGTGGTAAACACACACACACACACACACACACACACACACCATGGTGGCTGATTGAAATTCTATGGTGGAGGCATTATTACACGTTTGTATCCCTCCCCTTTCCCAGCACTGCCTCCTATAACTAATGGCTCAGTCAGCCCAGTCATAACAAATATTCAGCAAGATTTGTCATAATTGTGTGTGCACACGTGTGTGTGTGTGTGTGATTGTGCAACCTATCCTCAGAATATATAGGGTCTTTAACAAAAGAAAAGGTAGCAAGGTGGGAAAGTAAGAAGAAGGAATATATTGTCGATTCCGAGATGAAATGGAGAATAAAATAAGATGGAGGGAGAAATAGAGTAGAGTAAACAAAGACATGGGACGGACACTAGGAAAGTTGTTCAGTATGCCGATATATAGTATATACGGTGATAAATATAAAGTTGGCTGCTGTCAGTGGCTTTCCCCCTCTCAGCTTTTTCCAGAAATTGTATCACCACATATATTAGCACTGCAATATAAAATGACATATCCCATGACAGGGATTTTTATCCATATGGCCCCACTGCAGACAATCATGGAGAAAGAACAAGAATGTACATTTAAGGCAGAATAAACAAAAGAATGTTTTCTTTCCCTCAAAATGGGACCAGGGACAGCACAAGCATCATTTACCAGTCCTGCATTTTCATACAATATAGTATAGTCACTCAATGTCCTGGTCCCAGTTTCCTGAGACAACTTTATTTTTCCCAACAGCCCAGAACTGAAAGATACTTAGTTTACAGTGTTAAAGCGCTGGAAAGCAGCAAATCCTCTCACTCCTCTTCTAGAGAAGCTAAAGCAAGCACATATTTGACTCCAAATATTCATAAATCATCAAAAAATGATAAATTTTTTACTAATTGATTAATCGACTAATCACTTAAGTTCAAATCAGAGGGCACCTTTAAGTATAATACACACAAACAAAAGCCAGCATACAGCACATGACATTTTATAAGCCACACTGTAAGCTCCTCTTACAGGATTCATATTAAGTACTTGCTGCACATTAGCTGGACTCGATGAAATGAAAGCTGTTGCCGAGCTGTGTTAAAAGGGCCTATCGGACACAGATACAGTTATGAATCTATAATACGAGCACTCAGAAAAGAGCCAGCAACTTGACAGTAATAGTGCAGCCTAAAGAGCCATTCCAGCAGGTAACAGTCCTCTTTGCCATCATCAGCTGTTGTTTCTTTCTTATTGGCCACTCACTGGGCCTTGCCTACACTCAACTATTTGATTTCCATCGTTCTTAACCGTCCACATAAATTGTCAGGAGCATTAAAGCTGTCCTCGACCGTTTCAGACAGGGGGGGTGAGAGAGCGAGAGCTGGATACAGACAGTGAGGGGAGGGGACGGGGGTGAGGAGAGAGAATAAACAAAGTAAGTGTTTTGCCTTCCATCAGTCTCCCGCAGTACTCAGCTTTATGAGTCCCTCACTCCAAATGTCTCAGCTGCAGCCCCTGCTGCCTGGCCATTGATTTTCATATTACACTCTTTATGTATTTATTTATTTCATATATTTCTTTTTAAACATCATCGATGAGCCACGAGAGGACAGACGGGGGCCTCTGGTGATGTCAATTCTCGGCCTCAACCTTATCCTCCTCTCTCTGATGGCTTTAATGGAAGCTAAGGTGTCCCACGGGAATAAGCAAGCTTGGCGACGGGGCGAGGGGAGGGAAGCGTGGAGGGGAAGAAGATGCGCATGAAACGAGCAGGGTAAGAGATGTTCGATTTAGAGAGGCAAAGGGGAGGGTGGGAGAGAAAAACAAGAGGCTTCTTTGACTGTGACAGAGAAAGTCAAGAAAATCTGAATATTGTGAGTAAAGGTATATTCAGCCGTGAAATTGAGCGCCACTTTCGACACTCTTGTTGCCCTTTGTCCCAGAGCTGCAGGGTTGTGTCGGGACGGATGACATCTCAGGCGTGTCACACCTTTGGGCCTCCTCCAAGTCAGCAACAACTGACACAATAAATATCTATAATTCCTGGCATCCTCCAAGACCCCTGAATCATTTAAGGTTTCCCCTGACACCTACACGTTCCTTTAGGGGGCATGAGGTGTATGGAGGGAAAGGGGGACCACCCGGGCATCCGAAGGACACTCCCAGGAGGTGTGAAGGGCAGCGGGTTTGGCGTCAGGCTAATTTGACCGTGGGTGGCAGTGCTCACACGCTGAGTGGCAAGGTTACCTCTCCCTGCTCACAGAGGAGACCCAGATTCAATTAGTGCTGGCCCCAGTCTCCAGATCCTTTTATCGGGGGGTGGGGTGGGGGGGCTTCCCAATGCACACACATCAGAGGGTAAACACACAGAACGTGGAATAAGCAAATGCTGACACGTGACAACATGTGAATTTTGTGGACTTTTGCATCAAAAAGGATTTCTGTTCTATAGCTGCAGTTCAAAATCATGGACGTTAGAGTTTTCTTTAATGCACCAACAACATCGCATTTTCAAGTAGCACAATTATAGAATTTTGACATTTGAATAAAGCAAACTAAATACAGCATGCTCTGTTACACCATATGTTGTCAAGCACATTTTAAGTCTGTGCAGGATGCAAACCGAAGACTTGCAATGCACAGAAAAAAAAAACCTTAAAGACTCATCGTACTTCTGGGAAAGGTCAAATGGGGAATGGGATGGTCAGCTGTTAAGTGTGTGATTCATGTTCAAAAGTGAAATACTTTCAGTGTAGAACTTTAAAGTTAAGGTGTACGTTGTGCGTGCTACAGTGGCTGCTCTGGTCCCAGATGTGGGACTCGGTAAAGGAGGGTCCTCCTCTCCTCCATCTTGCTCAGATCTGTGCTCTGCTTTCTGATTGATGGCACCTGCTCATCATAATGCTATCCGCGGAAATCTGCATACCAATGATCCCAGTCGCCTATCGATTCACCCATCATCTTCGCAAAACAGGCACCCCTGAGGCTGACGCACACACACACACACACACACACACACACACACACACACACACACACACAGACCCTCTCTCGCTCTCCCTCCCTCCCCTGACCACTGTCATTATAAAAGTCAGCAGCTGCTGCATGCATTGATCATAAATCATAATTGCTTGTCCATTTTTCCCCACTTGTTTAATGTTGCTGTCAGGGACGGTGGTGGTGGGGGTGGGGGGTACAAACCCAGAGAAAGTTTAGTGAGGCACAGTAAGATGAGAAATAAAAAGAGGGCTGACTGAGAAATAGAGAAGTAAAAGCACAATGTAGTAGAAAGTGACTGGCAGAAAGCGATGATATGACAGTGGGAAAAAAGTATTTTGTCTTTTCTAGAAAGGGTTGCACAACACTGATGGTAAGAATTTTCAAAGAAAGATAGGATGATGTCGTTAAATATTTCCTTCTCTGGCCCTTCAGTTCAGTCAGTTTCTTGGTGGCCACGGGAGGAACTGCAGTTTAGGACACCCCAGCATTCAGATGCAGCGGTCGCCTTTTTAGAGAAAGGTTTTTTTTTTCAAATAATCCATTATCTCTCATTACAAGAACATCTCGAAGCTATATCTCTGCTCACATTAGAAGGATGAAACCCTCCTCTTGTTATATGGCCAGGACGACTACCAATCATCTTGGCTAATGTCTTGCGTACAGTAATTATACTAATTCCTCAAAATGATTGCGGTAACAATTTATTGATGATAAATTCTTGTGCATTGAACTTTTTGTAGTATTTTTAGTTACTGGCACAGATGAAGTCAGTGTGTGCAAAACATTTTTATTTTTATTGATGGATGTGTAAAAGACAAATCTGGACACAGGTTTTTGGGGGTTTTTTTTTTTTTTGGGGGGGTACAGCAGCAGCATGGAAGATAAAGGAAATTGAATCCTCACAGTGGCCTATATATCAGCCACCATATACTGAGTCCTGGTGGCGCTTGGCGTTGGGTGAAAATATTAAAGCTTTTACAGTACCATGGGGACGCTGACACACACTTACACTGTGCTCCTTGCTACAGACTCCACAGCTTGTGGTGGATTTGACAGACCTTTAACCTCTACCCACAATCCCTCCTCTTGCTCGGACACAGACAAACAGGATGGAAACACAGACAGACTGAAACCCAGACAGGGACTCGAGGGACTCGTGTGCCCTATTTGTATCCCTGACTGAGTTAAGTTTCTGCTTCAGACATGCCCTTGATGCCTCCTCTAAATCCTGGTATAAAGATTTGGAGGATCCTTGTCCCATTGTCTGAGATCTGTGAAAGCAGGCTGACGGAGAAAACAAGTTGAACCACTTTCCAGAAATGAACACAGCATCTGTGACAGCCCCTTTGTGCAGATAAACAGAGCTACAGACAAGCATTTTATTTGTTCCTGGTTGGCCTCAGTCTGACTTTGAGCTGTCTTGACAATCCTGAACTCTCATTTTAGAATAATCTGACTGGAAAAAGCCTCTGGGGACTGGACCTGAATGTGTGTTTGCACACGAATGTATCCACATCATTTAGTCTCTGACTTTGTTTCTTTCTTTGGACCAATTTTAGACTCGTTACAGTATTTGATCTGTTAAGGCATGAAGCTAAAAAGAAATTAGACTGTTTGCCATATCTCTATATATCCTTGATCCTCTCTCGTTCTCTTTCATCCATCTTGCTTCACATCATTTTTGTTGTAGAAATGATAGATTGGTGTGACTGAAATTCAGCAAAACTCCAATAGTACTAATAGATCAATCCCTATCCATGCTGCTCCTAAGCATATTGCTCCACCCCATTAGGGTGATACACTACACTGTGCTGGATCTCTGCTGCTGGTATTGTGCAAGCAGCTGCTTTATTGAGCACTCTGCTGACATCCAGCCCAGCGTTTCTGCACCGCAAGGGGAAACTTTGGATGACATGTAAAAGCAGGGGTTTCGGTGCAACATGCCTCAGTAATGGGATGGAAACAGGGGTGCAACAGAGAGGGGGGAAAATGCTACGGTAGCTAACTGCAGGTATTGAGGGGGTGGGGTTGGGTGGGTTGGGGTCGGGGAGGGGGGAGTGTCTCTTCCAGGCTGCTTCCAAAGCAAATGGAAGACAATCCAATTTCCTGTGATTCCATCAAGGCTCTGTCCTGGATCCAGGGGCATTAGGGAACGCTGAGAGGACGGGCCGCTGACCCCTCACATGAACATGCAAGAAGCATGTAGCCTACACACACACACACACACACACACACACAGTGACATGCTCAACATATTACCTCACAAACATGCAAGTGTACTGGCAACAGTATTGTATATTGCAATTTTTTAGCTCTTAGTCTCAGGTAGGGCTGCAGCTAATGATAAAGTTCTTTGTTTATTAATTTGGGTTATAAAATGTCATGAGGATGATGGAAATATGTCCATAACAGTTCCCAAGAGCCAAAGCTGATGTCTTCAGATGTCTTGATTTGCCTTAGCAGTAGTCCATAACCCTGTCATAAACATTTTACATTGATGTGAAACAGACAGAACCAAAGAAAGTCCTCTTATTTGAGGAGCAGGAACAAGCCGATCTTGCATTTTTTATGCAAGAATTACTCATCAATTTTCAGTCAATAAACTAATCAAACAATCATTTCAATGCTAGAAATATTTCTATAACATGACCATTATCTGTCACTCATTCTCTTGCTTTTGTGTGTGTGCTTGTTGAACAACTAACTGCGGATTAACACTTGCTGCAGATTAGGGTTTAAACCCTTACACTTTAATTAGAACTGTATGTATTTATGTGCATCAAAGTCTTTCACTTGGCCCTGGCTATAAACATCTGTCACTGTCCCACTGCACTGTGTGTGTGTGTGTGCTAGAGTGTATTTTTTTCCTCCTCAGATCATCCCCTTCTATTTTTATGCCTGGAAAGTCCCAAAAAAAAATGTACACCTCAGCAGTTGTATCTAAACTTGTCAATTTTAGTACATTTCGCTGCCCAAATCATCTCTGGATTTGATATCATTGTGAGAGAGGGACACATCGTCCACAGAGCATCCCAGGCTGTGATTCCACTCACAGACAGACAGCATTGTTGTCCTGGGTTAACTACGGTACACATTCCACGCTGGTGGCGATTTGCATCTGTGCTCTGTGATCCACCCAGAGGGAATAGAAAGCTCTAATCCAATCAGCAGGTCCCTGAAGTGCTGCCCCTGAGAGAGAGAGAGAGAGAGAGACACACACACACACAACAATAGGATCACTCTGCACTGGGTCCAGCCAAAGAGGGAAGACAGGAAAGAGAAGGAGGAGAGAGAGGGGAAGGAGAAAGAGGGATAGAAAAGGGAACGGAAAAGAGCAAGAAAAGGTGGATGTGGTAATGAAAGGAAAGGGGGGGAGAAAATAGGTGTGAATGGGAAAAAAAAGGAGACAGATGATTGTGGGTGAGGGAGTAAAAGGATGTCAGAAGAGAGAGAAAAGGAAGGATTCATAGGAGGCAGATTCACCAAAATGGGAAGTTGCACAAGATGATCTGCTGTCAGATGGTGGAAAGTGGAAATTAATTTCATTTTAACAGTTTTGGTGATTTGGAAGTATTTCCAACGCAGTGACATTTTACGACACTGCAGTAAATGTCACTACACCTGCTGGCATTCGATTTGCCTCTGAATATCTGAAACCAGTGGATTTGTTTGAGCAGCCGCTCTTGTTCTTAGACTAGCGGCAGCAGTTTGACCATCTATCATCATTATGAGGTGCAAAGGCAGGATTGAACAGCGATTACGAAGTGAATCTCCTGTTGAGGATGCCTGTCATATATTGTGTCTTATTATACCTGCACATAAAGACACATTCCCCTGTCCCTGTTCCCAATCCAGCAGTTCTTACAAGAATTATATCTTTACCATTGACCCCTTGACCCCAAAAGTCATTTTTTTAACGGTTGAAAGGACACACACCCAAATATACAAACACACACACACACAACACACACTCTCCATTGTTCCTGAACTGTTGTGTGTCAGGGTCACATCATAAGCACGAATAATTCCTTTTAAGGAAAAGGTTGGAAATATTCTATACATGTTTCTCATCGTAAACAAATCTCATGAAAAGAACAAAACCAACAATGAAAGGATTCTACAACAACAAGTTTTGTCTGTGCATCCAAGGTCCAACACATCTCGTCCCTCTGTGCCTCTATTATTGTCCAAAAACTATTTTAAAACCACAGCATTGTTTATAATTACCATCAATTACATGTGTCATGCTCCATTATAAGGAACACTGGCACTATAGTTTATTCTGAGTTGGTCCCACATACACCATTCTGCTGCTGGAAATATGACAAATGTGTATTAATCTGCCACAGAAAAGCACCTTTTCCCTCCAGTTTTGGGTCACATTTGTTAAAAACTTCAATGCCCTGCTGTTTTTATTTTCATTTGTTCAATAGACAACAACAAATAGGCGAGTGTCACATTCATGTTTTTTCGTTCAGTACAAGCAGGTTGGTCTTGGGATTAGCTAAAGTGCTAACGCTGGCCTTATGTTGGGTGTTTAGTGGCTTGTTGTTTCAAGCTGATCGGAGCTGGAAGTCACCTGCAAGTTTGAAAGTTTTGATTTGCCAGTCACGTGTTTCTCAAATCAATATCTCATCTTCTCATGATCCCCCTTTGGTACAATGAAAACATGGCACCCTTTGTCCACAGCTAGCACGTAGGAGGTAATTGGTATTCCAGCAGCTGAAGGTTTTCCTGTTGAGTCTTGGAAGTTTGATCAAAGTAATTCGCAATTTCTCTCACAGCAAATGCTGGCGATATATGTTTTATTCCTGATATTATTCTTTTACAATTTGCACGCTCCAAATTATTTTATTCTTCCCCAGTTGCAGGCCTGTAGAATTAAAAGGCTTGTTTTTGTCTTTTACAGGACAATGAAGGACAGACGGCGCTACATTATGGTAAGGAGGCCCCTCTTAATAACCTCTGCAGTCCAAAATGTTATTCACTCATTTTCAAACAGGCAGAATTTATTTTCAGCTAACTTGTTTTCTATATATACCTGCTCTTTGCCCACATCTGTTGCAGATTTGTCATTTTCCCTCCTATTTCTCGCAGTCTGTTTTCCAATCTCCATCTTTACTTTTACAGTTGGTTTAACCAAATTTGTTTCATACCTTTTTCTTGATCCTGTGTGTGTGTGTGTGTGTGTGTGTGTGTGTGTGTGTGTGTATGTATGTGTGTAATAATTGCCCAGCCTCCCAGAGGAAATCAGCAGTGGTCCTTAGACTCCCCTGACCCCAACGCACGTGTCCCTGAGGGGTGGTTCCTCTGTCCTCTGAGCCTGTGTGTGTGTGTGTGTGTGTGTGTGTGTGTGTGTGTGTGTGTGTGTGTGTGTGTGTGTGGCTGCACCATCTGTCCACAAGCTTGGTGGCATTGGAGTGGGTATGTTGCATCACCCAACAGAGATCTGTACACACACGCTCAGCAGAGGAAGCCTCGAGGATGGGGCATAAAAAGATGACTAATAAACATAAGCGATGAACTCCAAGAGACAAATAGCAGAGAATGAAAATTCATTCCCACCTCTCTTTGCACAGGGCCACAGTAGCTGGCAAGTGATTAATTGAGGGTTTACTGCTCACCATAAATTGTTCTCCTCCTCTACGGCTCCCCTGAGGGCCAGCCACTTTTTACAGCTCAAGGCCCAGGCGAGACACCCGCCACCACACGCACACTCACCGCTGGCTAAATAAAACACTGTTTAGAGCAACAAGAGGGGGACTGCAAGCTTTCTTAGTCTGATTTGAAAAGAAAGACAAGCGCTTCTTGAAGTGCTTGACTCATACACAGCCTGCACTATTCATAGACACCACTGGAACATACGTACACACTTGATTACACACTCGCATGCATTCCGATGTATCGTCATGTCTCGTTAACGCACACACCCACACCTCATTCCTGCCGGCCAGCCTGCCAGCCACCCCTGGGCTGCAGGTTAAAAGGCCCGGCTGTCAATCAGCGCAGATGCTGACAAAGCGATCATGGCGCAGCACAGGCTGCTCTTTAAAAGGAGCGAGCAAGTGACACCTACAGAGAAGAGCACTCAGACCAAGAGAGGCAGAGAGGAGAGGGGGGGAAAGAGGCTCCAGAGGTATGAGAGGTGCAACTGGAAAAGGCAAGGTCCTGCTAACTAGGTTAAGAAAGTGCAAGCCCCCCCCCCCCACACACACACACACACACACTTATGCAGTGAAAGAGAGAAGACCCTTTTAGCAGGGGCAAAAATTGCCTATGGGGCAGAATTGAAGTGTTTGAGGGAACCACGGGTCCAGTCCAGTGTCAGTGCTGGAGCTGCAAATTGGCTTTTCATTAACTGCAGCACTGGACATACTGTATTTAAGTACAGTATGTGGAAGAAAGGAAGGAAAATGTCAAATTTATGCAACATCTGCTACACACCAACATAACAGTTTGAAGAAAGTACATTTGAGGCAAATGGAAAAGTCATTAGTTTTTGCAGGAATTTGGTCATAAACCAAACTAATGGAAAAAATGAGAACTCTGATGTGTTAGATAAGACATCACAAAATGGGGATCACCAAAGTCATTACGATTCATCATCTGGGGACCATGAATGTCTGTACTAAATGTCATGCCGATCCATCCTATAGTTGTTGAGATATTCCATCTGGCCCGACTTGGTGCAATCCATAGAGCCCCAACAAAAGCATGGCTGCTTTTAACTTATTCATCCTTTCTTTTTGTCTCTTCTTTTCACAGCATCTGCATGCGAGTTCGCCGACATTGTGGAGCTCCTGCTGAACGCTGGAGCCGACCCGTCCATCAAAGACATGGAGGGCTCGCTCCCCGAGGAGGTCACCGAGTCCAGCGCCATCTCCTCTCTGCTGCGTCAGTACACCGCTCCGAAAGGCTAGATCACCTTTACCTACCCGCCGCCGCTCCCTGTCCTCATCTCATCCCCTCTCCACCCATTCGCCCAGACTCCCCACCATCCTTCCTTCATCCCTGAAGAGACTATGTTCAACCACAACGGTTAGTAGACCAGGACATTTTTATTTTAATTTGTTTTCAAATACTGGAGGTCAGTTTGATTTCATTAGCTTAGCATCTTGGAACTAAGGGTTTGCACATGAGCTCTCCCATTTGATAAGACACATGAAATGAAACACACCACAGGTATTTTCTCCCATTAAAATAATGTGTATTGACTTTAATTGCCCAATAGGTTTGGGTGATATGCTGATTATTGTGAGACAATAGAGGTCTGTCAGCTGGTACTTTACTATACTGAGGTAGTGATATCTTTGATTATCTTTTGTTTTATGACCTTTGCAGGCAACAGTGCAAATCAGTGAGCAGGGCTGCTTATTGTCAATATTCGAATGACAGGATTTATGTATCAATGTGATGAAGTATCTGGTTTTGTCAGGTATTTAAGTCACTGGAGGAACAAAAAAAACAGACATTCCCATGCACAAATTTTATCCATTGATGGTACAGAATTCCTGGATATTCATGATATCACAATATTTATATTCAATACAGGATAAAATTATGTATATCATAAAACAGTTTCCTACATATCACCCTCTCCTACTGCCCAGGTCTGTCAACCAGCCAGGACTGTTAGTCCGGGTCAACCCTCTCTCACAGTTAATATTGCAGGTTTGTTCAGGAGTCAGTTGCGTTACTTTCCAAGGAATGCTTTAATCATTTGACATACTGTATATCATCATTAAAGTCTTCAACAAATCAGTTTCCTCCGACTTTGTGTCCTCTGCTCAAATGCTATGTTACTGACAATAGCCATCAGATGACAGTCCTGTAGATATCACTATGACTATGTAGTAATGCAATGTAGTTCTTATATTTAAAGTGTTTGTTATTCATTTTCATTGTCCACACAAGATGCTGTACATATTACACTCCTCTCTAAAACCTGCCTAGTTGCTATTATGTCACATAGAGGAGAGCTGGATGTTCTCCAAAAATAACCAACTCCTGTCCTCAGTCAAAATCAGCTTTGCTCATCCTCAAGCTCCTCTGATCAGCACATTCTCTCTGCCTCAACTCACACACGCTCACACACATGCGTGCTACCAGATGAGAAAACACTAAGTCTGGATCCTGGTTCTTAACTACGGCCTCATGAAGAGGCAAATGCACACTGTCTACACAACAGTGGCGACAAAGCCTAATCCGTAGCTCTCTAACACGCTGCCTTGCTGTCCGCCCGCCCTCATTCCCCAACATGTTACTTAAAACCCTGGAAATCTGCTTTGACACAAGGCGTTAGGTAATGATCTCAACATGTCTGGTTGCAGCCCGTCAGTCAGTCACAGATCTATGACAGCAGTGGATAGTCTACCCGGCATTGGTAGTCATCACCAGGGGCACCATTTCAAATTCAATTTTTGTTGTGACAGCTGTTGTACAGTGCTAGTAGCGAATTGAGATGCAAGTGAGCTTTGCAATACATGAGGCGAATTAATCTCTGCACATGACGTCTATATCGGTATCTGTATCCCTCCATCACACATCACATAAGATAACAGGGCCAGGGACCCTTTTTTCCCCAAAAGTATCATCTTTTACTTTTCCAAACTCCACCTACAGAGTCTTCCTCACTGAAATGTTTTTGAATCTCCCCTTATTAGTTTTGAGGAGGGACCCTGCACGAGTCAAGAGGAAACCTTTTGAGTATTCAACCCGAGTCTGAGATGTGATGCGCCACAATCCCACAAAGAGACGAACAGCGATCATCTCATTGTTATGAATTCCACCCACATCCAGCCATTAGGCTGTTGGTGTATCTCTAAAGCCTGTTTGGGGCCCGTTGTTGTCTCCTCATTGCTTCCTAAACCCCGTTATACTGGCTTGAGGTAAGAGAGGGTGACGGCAGTCGTGCTTCCCCCCCGGCTCGTCTGCAAGACTCTGACACTAAGCCCATTATGCTTCCATTATGGGGCTTCAATTTTCCTCTGAGCTTTTCACTTTTGACACCGCAGCTCCCTCCATCTCCAAACCGCAGACACAAACACCCCCACCCGCCCCAGGCCCGATACTGTTCAGCCGCTCTGAATATTTATGCATTTTTCAGAGGTGAAAAGTAATAAACTATGTTTACTCAAGCAGTAAACTTAAGCACAGTTTTGAGGTACCAGTACTTTGCCTGAGTGCTTCCATTTTCTGCAACTTTATACTTCTGCTGCCCTGCATTATAGAAGGAAATTCAGTGTGGCTCTTACCATTTACAGTCACTTTACAGTGGTCCTCAGCATTGCAACATTTCAACTACAAGAACATTCCTTTATAAACCACTGTTAGAGCCAATCTAAATACCAACAGGCTCCTGAGACCACAACAAATTAAGGATACCACACACACATGAACCAGTGAAGAAATCTAGTCTTTTTAATGATTAACTAACTAAACTTAAAGCATGCAAACCAAAAACACTCTGAGATCCCCGCCAAAAGGAACAAAAGATGGGGAAACCGCTGGGCCAACCGCGCAAAAGGGCAGTCACACCTGGCTCCTCCCCCTAAACATGCATAACCTGAAAATACTTAGCCTAAATCAAACAGAAAAGGTAAATGGGAATACTGAGGATCTCCAGCCCAAACTAAATTAAGGAAAACTGACATCAAATGAAGAAAAATGTGCTGGGAGGAAAAAGAAAAAAACAAATGTTTCCACAACAAGTCAAACAGAAAAAAAAAAAATCATAGTCCAAACCACAACTAAACAACCAAATAACCAGCTCCAACCCCACACCTTGATCTTCCCAGGTGTCTGCCATTTATCACAGGTCCTCCTCCAGTTCCCACCCTCTCTCCACTCAATCATGGCATTCAGGTGTGATTGAGAATGAGACAGAGAAACAGGGAAGGACAGAGAGAGGGAGGCAAAGGGGGAACAGAGAACTAAAAAAAAGGAAGGAGGCCTGTCCTGCCCCCATAGGCAGGGCTGAAGGCAACAACCACATTTCATTAAACGCACAAAACAGAAAACACAACATGATTTCGCCTGATATCTGTGGGAGGCATTCTGTTTTGTTTGATGGGAGTGGATTGGTTTCTATGTGTAGGCGCATCTTCAACTCTATACATCGTAGTTAGTAAAAGAAGAGATATGATGGTAAACACCGAAAACAGAAATGAGACGTCGAGGATTCAAGACTCATCTGCACACATAATCATCATCAAACCTGGGTACTGTTATGATCACGTATACAGTAATGGCAATTACCAAGTTTCTCGTGTTCCAGGTAATCAGCACATCCTGGATAAAATCCAAACCAGGATATGACTCAGAACAAGAATACTAATGTTCATGTAAATGTACACACTGAGACACCAGAGAAAAATTTTGGATTTTTTCTAATGTTCACATTGGTCACTGAACCTGTGAGGTATTTGTGGATGTGTGTGCATGCCCCATGAACAATTCCTCCAGCGATCTCTCCTTCGTCTCTCCTCTTTACCACTCTCATCACTCCTCATTTCATCTCTCTCTCGCCATTGTCCTGCACACCAGCTTTCTATTCTTTTACCTCTCCTCTCTTTTCCCTTTCCTGTAAAAGCAATACCATGTCGTTGCTTTGGTCAGCTCTTAATGCAATGCTTTGCCCCCCACCTCACACGCACACATACAAACTCCTCCCCCTCCATCTTCTCATTACACTGCAGCACACACACACACACACACACACACACAACAGCGTAGCTAGGAGCTCAACAGTAAGCAGAAATCCCTCTGCTTCTGAAAGGCCTCCCACTAATATAAGAGACTCATTCATTGGTGTCCAAGGGTGTGTGTGTTACTCCGAGGCTCAGCTCTTACGCCTTATGTGTAGTTTATGGAGTTGTAGTTTACAGTTAAACACTGAACCTAAGCCTGAACTCTGAATAGGTGAACGCTGAGATAGGAAACTCATTTTGCTGTTCCAGAGCAGCTGATCTGAGTTACTTCAGTCAACTCTGAGTAAGGCACACGTATGGTCAAAGAAAAAAGCCATTATCAATGGAGCTCGGACACTTCCATTCACCATGGAAACGGGTAAATAAAGAGCACAACATCCATTTTAATCCACTGGAGCCTGAAAGATAAATGTGTGCCACTGTACATTTATCTTAAAAACAAAAAAACCCCAATATCAGCAGTGAAAAAGCCTGAGTTGGAGAAGTGAGTCAACACTATCACAGCATAGTCCACTCAACCACATTATTAGTTAACAGACTTGAATTTCCTTAATGGATGATAAAGTGCTGAAATCCTACTGTTTGTTAGATTCAGTCATTTTACATATTTATACAGTTATAATCTCATGGGCACAAAATTCTGCTGGCAGCAGAGGATGAAAATATAGATCTGACAGATTTATAGATCTACAATAGTAACCTCATAGTCTGACCCAGTAACAGTCTCATGATTTTCATGATTAACTGTTGGGAAAAAAAGAATCAATGTTAAAATTGACTAATGTTTTGGATGTCTGTTTTGTATTTTAAAATCTTGCAACAGCATTTAATGAATGAATTTCAAAATGAATTAAATTTGAATATAGTCAGTGAAATGCTGTTAAGGCTGAATGTGGCCTGTGATGAAACTCACATAAAGTAAGACTTCTGAGCTGCACTACAGTCAAGCTCACTCAGAAATATCACATAATGTAAATATGATGTCCCACAGTGCAATGAATCACGCCATGAGAAAGTACTAAAGCTTCACTCATTTTTCTTTTCCAATTTACAGTGATTAATGCACGGTAAATGTTTCAGCGGAGGGAACTGATTGACGACCTGACACTTGTCTTAATGTTCACGGGCAGACAGTGTACAGATTTTATTCTCAGCCGAGGGCAGATGCACCATGTGTTATGTCTGAATATAGTGACAGACTTTGCTCTCCATCTTTACACTGAAAACAGGTGTTGGGTAACAAACTAGTGTTGAGTGTAAACTTCTGCAAATTAATGTGATCTTTGATATGTATGAATGCACAAATGAAGGGGGGGAGAGAATGGAAAAAAATCAGGCTTTGTTGAAAAAAAAAAAAAAAACCTGCCAGTGAGCAGATTAGCTTCACAGGATAAGTTGCCACAATATCTGTTTCTGGAACAGAAAACTCTTTTCTGTTCCAGAGAACTGTTTCTCTTATGTCAGGTTTAAGAAAGTTTTCACTAAACCTGCTTTGTGGAATAGCCAACAAGTAAAAAGCCTAATTAGCACAATTATGTGCATGATCACTGCGTTCTCCATTACAGCGAACATATTGCCATCTCTCTTGCTTATGTAAGAGGCAAAAAAAACAAAACAAAAGATGAGGAAACCACCAGGCCAGCCACGCAATGGGCCGTCGCACCCGGCTTCTCCCCCTAAACCTGCCTGACCCAATATGTAACCTAAATCAAACAAAAACGCGAAAAACAGGACTACCGAGGATCTGTAGCCCAAACTAAAATAAGGAAAGCCCGTTAGCCTACATGAAGAAGAACTTGGTAGGAAAACAGGGAAAAGAAAAAAACAAAAGTTTCCACAAAACAGGAGGCAACCAGAAAAGAATCACAGTCTAAACCACAACCAAAAGCCAGACCCCGCACCTTGCGCTTCCCAGGTGTCTGCTATTTATCACCTCTCCTCATCCCATCCCCGCCCTCTCTCCATCGTCATCAATCATGCCATTCAGGTGTGATTGAGAATGAGTGAGAGAGACAGGGAAGGACAGAGAGAGAGAGAGAGAGACAATGGGGGAGCCGAGAGAAAAAAAAAAAAGGAGGCATGTGCTGCACGTAACAACAACCCCTTCTCCTTTGGTTACCTGTCATGTATCTGATATCTGCAGCAGGATGATTATTGAGTGGAAAAGGCCCAGTTTCACATTAAAAACAACACTGAGCTCACAACCTTGAGGGTGTCATTGAGAGGACTCTGTTTGACTCCAGCCCCTCTTTAAGACTCACTCCGTCATCCTGCGGATCATTGTTCACTGCGGGCAGCGTGGAGTCGTTTGGGGAGAAAAATGCCCTGCCTCGATCCTGCAAGATTGACTTTCAGGCCAAAACAAATCTTATCTATTTTGCATGTTAATTTATTCCCTTTTGCTTGAGACAAAAAAAAACTGTTTCCTTCAGGAAGTTTGTAATAAAAGCCCTGCGATCGATGATAATGGCATTTGCGCTTGTGTTTGTCATCTTCGCAAAAGCAACAGTGGTGGAGTTTCCACAGATTTATTTGTATACTAGTGCTGTAAGTGGCGTGTAAATTATCCTAACTGTCCATGTGGCTCTTTATCTTTGTAAGGCAGTACTATTAGAGCCTATCCATTAATGCCCGTAGCCCAGCCAATCAATGTTTAAATAAAAATCAGCTCAATTTGAGGCATTTTATGCAAACGTGCAAACTCCAACCAGGCTGACTCTTTGCTTTTTG
Organism: Psettodes erumei; assembly: GCA_016785225.1. Classification (NCBI taxonomy): domain Eukaryota; kingdom Metazoa; phylum Chordata; class Actinopteri; order Pleuronectiformes; family Psettodidae; genus Psettodes; species Psettodes erumei. Next base: position 487,721 of record JAFBJZ010000107.1, read on the forward strand.
TTTTTATAATGCAACAGGAATAGCTAAAACACAAAGGAATCGATAACACTTAAGTTTGGGTTAGGTTGGCCTGCTCTCAGACAACTACTGCACGTTGCCGCATACAAATGAGTTTCATACAGATGTACACTGTGGTGTAATTACATTATAATTCTATACATAGTTAGCCAACACCATATAGTTAAAGGGAATAATCCACTTTAACCTGTGAGGTTTTAGAGACGCAGTAGCTAAGGACAATACTGAAAGACATTCATTACACCCGCATTTAGCCAGTTCAAAAACTACAAATCCTGAGGTCTTGTCCTTGGTATTGTATGGTCAGTAACATGATCATGACCATGAGCAATAAAAATTTGCTTTCTCCAAAAACACATAGTGTTTTTTTGGGGGGTTTACATCATTTTTGCGTTATTTTGTACTTTATATCTTAGAAAGCCAGAAGTAGAGAGATGGCAGGAAATGCAGAGAGAAGGATGAGGACCAATAACACTGCAGGTCATGATTAGCCCCAATACTTTGCCAGTGGTCAGGTTTTTAATGCTGATTCAGGTATCTTTAGCCAATCTTGCAGTGTGACTTTTGCGATGACAACGTCACTTGATGAGAAGACAACATTTGGATGCACTGCCATGAAATTTGGTAGTGACATTTGTATTACCCCCCAATTACACTCAATTTTCATCCTGCACCATCATCAAGACAAAATATTTCCAATACTTTGGTTTATGACCTCATAGCAGCAAAACTAACGACATTCCCATACCATTTTTGACAGCTTTAATACTAAAAATGATAATTATATAAAAAAGAAACTAGTCGAGTGCTCTAACACATCTTTTAGCCAATCGTTAACAAATATCTCTTTGTAGGGGGGGGTGCTTGCATTGAGGAATTGTTCTTCATGATCTCAGTGGTTTAAAAATCCTGGTTACAGCCCTGCATTACCGGCTTGACTTATTGACATACAAGCTAACTGCCTGCATATGGGCTATATTCCCTCTTTGCCTGACCACAAAGCATATTTGCCCATATTTCACAAAGCACTCCACAATTAGTTAACAGCACAAGGATTAGGGAGAGATTTGACAGTGCGGCGCTGCAATCTGCCGCTGTGTCTCCTTAGCACTGAGAGGATCAGAGAAACAGCCAGTGAGGCATCTGTTTCTCCACATTTTATTTTTCTCTCTCTCTCTTTCTTCTCTCTCCATGTATCTTTCTTGTCACCCCCCCACACCCCAGCGCGAGAGAGGAAAGCAGCATCAATCACCGTTAACTGACTGACCACTGTCCGTTGGTGGTACTAAATGGATCTCCACAATTGAATAGAGGCCTAAGTGTGTGGTAAATGCTCTCAATGGGTAAATGAATTTGCGGGTTAACTGGCTCTAAGAGCGTTTGGATAAGGCAAAATAATAAAAACACCTAAAGCAGATATTTTTCTTTTGATATATTGGAAACAGAGTTCAGCTGAAAATCTTAACTCTCGCATTCATCACCGCAGGCCCGGCGTATTAAAGAGAGAAGCACCCGAGGGTAACCCAAAGACAATTCAGCTTTATTTTCCTCATATAGATTTGACTGTACACAGTTCATACCATTACACAGAAGGCATAAATGAATAAATTCAGTGCTCTCTTTTACATCTTTTTCAAAGACACATGGCAATAATAAATAGCGCTCATGAAACAAGACGATCAACACGTTTTTCAAACTGTACAAAATTTACAACAATTACGATGCAAACTTCTGAGGCAACACAGACTTAACAAAAACTGTCGTGGTAATGTGTTTGTACAGGATTTTCCCTCAACACTATAGATTACAGCCAGCAATATGTAAATATTTTTGTACATGTACGAGGTACCACTGAAACACTTACTGGGCATCTACTGGTACGCGCAGGGGACGAATATTGGAGGCAAGGGGTCGACAAACTTGTATTTTGGAGGGGCTAGAAGTGGATTATACAATGAGCATTTTTTACTTTGCCTGGTACATATTAAGTAATCACAGTGTCTTTATTGGAGACCGACAACCTTAGCCTGTCAGCTAAGTCATGGAAGTCATAAATGACACTACAACCAAAGTCAAATTTGCCCTGCCTTGTTATTTAGTAATAAAATGACCGTCCTCTGTAACTCAATAATTTCGAACAGTGTAATTTTCAGAAGGCAGTTCAAGTAATACAAGTCCCTCTTAAACACAAAGTTGTTAGCCCTTTACTCTTTATCTTATCCTCTTCTCCTGCACTTACGTAATAATCCCAGTGTAGTTACACAGTAAGAATAAGTATTTCATTGATACCATGTATTCAGTAAATAATCACTGTATGTTGTGGGCTGCAATCCACAGTTTCCAAAATTGTCTTAATGGTGTCACCTTCTTTTTGTGGATTTGCTTTCTGGCTCTTCGATAGGATGCTCTGGTGGGAAAAGAACTTGGCATTTTTTCGGGAAAAGATGACCAAATAGATAAAGTTGGATTTATTTTCTTCAATAGACAAAGGAAACAGGAGTGGAGTTACGATTCTGGTGACGTGTCTTGAAGCGAACCTTCCCTTCGATCAAAATAGCCACCGTTTTTGACGAGGTCAGCCGGTTCGGATCAAACCGTTTCCCCCCCGTAGCTCAGAGAAAATCTGGCTCTCGGGACCAAACAGGTACTGTCTCCTCGGTCCGGCGTTGTTGCGGGACTTAAAGAAGCAGCTGATGTGTCGTCAAGTGTATGAAAACATATCAGCCCGGTAGACATGCCAGCACTGAGGTTACAGTATGCTACAGTGCGAGCCCTGTATGTGGGGGTGGGGGCTCTGCGGTAATCTCTCTGACACGGAGGCCAGGCAGTGGGAGAACAGGCTGACAACACATCTGGGATCAGTAAGTAGGTTGATAGTGGGCAAAGCCAGAGCTCTGCAGGACTGAGTAGATTACCAAGAGAAGCCTGGATCAGATTGACAAAACAGACACAGACAGAATTTTTATTCCTGCTAATACTTGTTGGTGTTCCGAATATCCCACGGTTTTTGCGTCGGTGTAACCATTTGATTTGCTCAATAACACCTGCAAACGATTCTCCGTGTCTTATACTTGTATATCTCCTTGTCATACCTCTGTGCATTCAAAAGAATAAATTAATCCTTTTAGATGTGTGATGTATTACGAGAACTTCTCCAAAACCCTAAACGTCTCGACCGTCCTCCAACACATGAGCTTTGATTCCTGGTGAGTCTGGGATAATTTAATACTGACAGACATCCGCACTCAGACAGCTTTTACACAGACAAGAACAAGTCAAGCACCTATAAATATAGAAGAGAGACCTGCTGTGTAGCAAACGGCGTTCGCCCTCAGTCAAACAGAGGGGACATCGGCTTCTACGGACAGACGGACGAACGGACGGACAGACCATCTACTTCCTAATAACTCGTAAGCTTCAGCGATACATTAAAAAACATCAGCATGGTTCAAAATTCACACTTGTGCCACTGTTCTTGTAAATTTCTCTCCCAATGAAACACTGTGTTTTTTGCCTTGTGCATATGTCTCTCCCCTTTTTCTCTCTCCTGTTCCTCCGCTTTCCTGTCCATATGTGTGTGGAAAAAGAAGGAGAGTAAAGTGCATTGCCAATGTAAAGGCTTTGATATGGCCAGACAGCAGTCCTACTCGTTTCTACTCATGAAATCTGAAGCATGCAGGTGCCTCCTGGGTCTCATAGGGACTTTGATCGAGATTGTGGCCCTAATGATGTAGCTGTTACAGACGGGTGGTTTGTTTTAGGGAGCGCGACAATATTACCTCCCATCTGAGCGTAATCCAGCGACATATTGGAAATCCAGTCTCATTTTCAGAGACTGAAGGAATGAAACAAAGTCAGGTTGATAACGTAAGTTGTATGGTACAGTGTTGAGACTGAACATTCAGTTGTGTGGAGGTGTTCTTCGCTGCTTTTTTTTTCCCGGATCACACACGTCGACCCGGCGTTACCTCACCATTGCGTCTGCTGAGGGGCCGAGCGGCGCTCTTCCTCGCTTCCTTCGGCCCTTCACCCAATATCGCAAAACGCGCCAGTCCTGGAAGGTGATAGAAAGTAATGTAAAAAGCCTTGTGAGTCTATTTTGTCGTATCCCCACAGCGATCTTCTGCCGAGTTTGAGACTCAAAACTGGGAATGGTCCATCTCGTCCAGCCACGAGGCGGGGCTGGTGGGGAAGTCGGGGTATCCCGTACTGCTGCCCGTAGAAAGGTCTGAGGTGGGGCCTCCTGCCATGGCCCTCAGAGCCTGTCCCACCCCGCCCGGCCCCCCCTGCGCCACCAGACTGTCCATGTTGAAGCCCAGGTTGTTGAGGAGAGGGGTGTGGCCGGGCAGAGACGTGATGGAGGAGGGGGACTGAGGGAGGCCGTAGGGGCTCCCCGCTCGGATGTCGTGGTAGGGCTGGCCGGCTGCGTCGATGGAGAAGCTGCCGTTCAGCACCGCGCTGTTGGTCACGTCGCCGACGCTGCCGTAGAGCCCGTTGGCGTGGCCCAGATCCGACAGGACCTGGTCGTCTGTGGAAGAGACGGCATCACTTAGCATGAGGGGTGTAAAAACTCTGACACGTCAACGGTGCCATCAACCGCGTGAACATTATATAGTTGTTATATTTCAATACAGTTAAGTGCTTTTATGGGTGAGATTTATCGTGGCAACGTTATGTGGGTTTCATGCGAGGTACAGCAGCAGGTGGACCCAGGCAGTGAGGCGTTCGATTAGCGTTTCAGTTTTCCTTGGTGAGAAAGGACGCGCCAGAGATGCTTGGCCAACAAAGGAGGTCTATATGTGTGCAATTACCACAGCACAGAATATTTGTTTCCATCTCTCCCCTCTCCCTCCCGTGGTTGGTTGGCATCGATAGCAACAAAGCCCCAGCGCGCTTTCTTTCTAATTGACTAAAAGCCTCACATGCTTTATAGAGTTTCTGTCACCATGTTTTCATTTCTCATAAAAATGGCCTTCTTTTTAAAAGTGGCTTGATGACTTTTATGACCACCCAAAACGGGGTTTGCGAACATTAAATAACGTAGGGACGTCGAAAATGTCGTTTGCGTCCCACTAAGGACCCTCTCTCTTTTCCAATAAGCTCCATCATGGCGACAAACGGAGGAAGGAGGATGCGTCGACGGCCACGGGGGAGGTGTGCAGGGAATGGGAAATGAGAGTGCCATTTTGGATTTGCCTGAGAACGACGCCGCGCATTTAGCGACGCAAGGAAACAAATGAAATGCCACGAAGACACATTCAATTTCTGCCGCACTCTTGTCATCTAGCAGCTTGGAGGCTTATTTAATCCCATTAGAACGGCCGTGTGACTGACTGGCTCTCTCTTCAGCAATAACAGTTAAGTACTGGGCTGAAGATATCCACACAGCAGGTACCTCTGAAGCTCAGTTCGCTGTCGCTGAGGCCTGCGTCGTCGGCGGAGCTCTCCTTCTCCACTTTCGCTCCCCCTCGGCTGCGCTTGACACTTTTATAAAACTGGGTCCAGCGATGTCGACCTGCGTCCTTCTTCAGACGCTTTTCCTTCGCTCGTCGGTTCTGGAACCAAACCTGACGGAGAGAATGATAATTGTCATCAACTGGTAGTAACAAACATTGTTACAATTCAACAAATACCAAACAAACTTCTAATAATCCAGTTTATCATAATATTTTATTCCTTTTTTATATTTAAATATATCTATAAACAGAAAAAATATTGAATAAAATTGAAATAGTATGCAATTTTACGACATAAGAAATGCTAGAAACCTCTGAAATGCAGGATGCATTTCTTACATACTTCTACATTAAAGCAAGTCTGTGAACCTGCTTTATCAGCTGTTAATAACATGTATTTGTGTCATCTTTTACATCTTTTTTTAGCTCTTTGCTGATTCAAAATCTAGACAAACCAATATCAGACGCCCAAATACTTATTCTATATGATATATAGTTACGTTTAAACCCGACAGATAATCTGACGGAATTCCTTTAAAGTTTGATGAACTAAACAAAACGGAGGTTTGGGCACCAACCTTGAGGCCTGCATGCAGACTTGTAATTTTGAAGAAAACAGTAAGAAACTGCCTCCAAGGCCTCGAGGGTTGTAATTAGGTCATAAAAATGTTTGGGTCGCACTTTGCAATACAGCCTGCAACTTACAGTGTAATTACAGCACGTTTACCCTGTAATTCCCCTGAACCTTCAGTGTACGTTTGTGGTGTGAATCGGTAGTACTGGGCACATGCAGGGTATTTCAGAGAAAGGGAAAAAGGAAAGTGTATTGTAAATATGTTGTTGACAGGGCATTTATGGGGTAAAGCACTGGAAGAACACCATTACAAAACTCAATTTAATATTTCCGAAAGGCTGTAGGTTGCAAAAACAGCGTGGGTTAAGTTGATGTTCTGCTGAGCTGTCATTCACTCATTCGCGTGACGGGGGAGTATCGCCACGGCCACGTTGGGCGCTCACCTCACAGCTCTCTCAGTGATTAAACATGTTAGCAAGTGCCCGTATCATGGGTATAGACTGCTGGTGAATAACTGCACTTTTATATGATATTTTTTGCAGGAATATGGATGCCTGAATAAGAAAAAAAACCTTACCTGCACTACTCTCATGTCTAGCCCCGTCTCCGAGGAAAGCTGCTCTCTGACATGGCGCGCCGGCTTCGGCGAATTTTTGTAGGCACTTTTGAGGGTCTCCAGCTGCTTGGCGGTGATGGTGGTCCTCGGTCGCTTGGTCCCCGCCTCGGAATCATCTTAAAAAAAAACACCACCACATGTGTGAGTGACTTCTTCTTACATTTGTCACGGTCGCCTTAACAGGCATTGCCCCTCGGCCTTTGCGTGGAGTATATGTATGTTAAATGAAGTGAATGGTCATGTATCCAAGTGTATTATTGTCCTTGTGCATGTGTCCCACTCCCGCAGCAGAGGACATAAATCTACTCGGTGCCAAAGGAACGGAGTTATTGGGGCCGCAGCGTAGAGGAGCATTGCTTAACTTTACATAATCAATCAGAGATGCATGGAAATCTCAGAAGAGCGGGAGGCAGAGAGACAGCGCACACACCCAGATGATAAACAACATAGATCCACAGTCAGTAGTCATTTCGCTGCAATGCAAATACAGGGGCTTTTTCTGCCTTGTCGGCTTCTGCGGTTCTACAGCTATCTGATGTACTTAAGCCATTTCAACGTCAAGTCACCACTCTCCGGCTATGATGTTGATGCACTGGCTAAATAGTGAATCAAGATTACTCAAACGAATCTTTTTTTTTCCCCCGTATGTGAAATGTTTCGTTATGAACAAAGGTTTCCACCTCTGTCGAACCTCACTCGTTATCGTGGCTCATATCCAGGGTCCCTGCAGACCTACCGTTCTGTTTTGCAGTCTCATAATCCACCTTGCACACCAGCCTCCCGTCCTCCATGAGGTAAAACTCGTCCCCGGTGGCCAGCTGTCGGCTGCACATGATGCAGGCGAAGCAGTGCAGGTGATACACAAAGTCCTGCGCCTTCCGCACCACCTGCGTGGGAGGGATCCCCTGTTGGCATGATGCACATTTTGTTCAAGCGCCTGCAGGAAAGAGACGCCATTAGGAACCAGCGCTGGAAAATTAGACGCAAAACACCAGCAAGATAGACTGACATAGGCCCTTCTCCAACTTATATCCAATTTACAAGCTGACGGAGATGGTGGAACCAACCAAGATTAAAATTTCACATGCCAGACAGGTATTTCTTCAACTGCAGCCAAGAATGATGGCAAAGTGTCTCTGTTAATAGAAGCTCCAGCTGTTGTGGAGGGAGAAATCAGCACTGGAATGCATTTCTGTTAACGATAGACCTGTCTGCAGGTTGATGGATGGAGAGGATCAATGCACTGTGCGGGGTGTGTATACGTCTGTGTGTGTGTGCGCGCGTTTGCATGTTTATGTGTTTGCAGATGAAGTACTGAGAGCTAAATAGGGGGAGGAGGAGGAAGAGGAAGAAGGGAAGAGGAAGAGGTAGGAGGAGGGGTGCTCACAGTAAACACACCCCGAGGAGGACCAATAAAGAACTGACTCAGGAGAGGCTTTAAATCACACAACCAACCCGCGGAAATAAAAAAAGGAGCAAGGTGAAGCCTCCAATTTACTACTGGGAAGCGTGCACCACCGAGTCCGTGTGTCTGTTTATGTATGCGTGCGTTCACCAGGCCCCAACTCCTCCCTCGCCACGGTTTGAACATGCAACCCCCCCCCTTCCCAGTCCCCTGGGTCAGATAACACAGTTAACTCACAGTGAGACTCGAGAACTGTGCAGGTCTCATTCAAGCTTTGGGCATTAAAACCTTTCAAACATGATTTAGTAAAAAGCCCAGATCTGCTGATCCTGTTTTGGATAAAAGTCAAACTCAATTTTCCTCTGTAATGCCTCAGAAATCCAATCGAAAGAAAGAAAGAACGAAAGAAAGAGGGGGAAACGGCCAAAAATGTAAACAGAAGGGGATTTTTTTTTTTGAGCGCTTGTTTTGGAATTTTACCTTTTTTTTCATAAAGTCAACAGGAGAAAACATCCACTAAAATGCAAATTATGGGGATGGTGAAGACTAATTATGAGTAGTGTGAATTCTGTCAGCACACAAAACAAATGTTTTGTGATGCTTTTGAAATAAATTATCGTAGTCCATATAACTAAATAACGACAGCCATTTATAACTGAGCAGGTGACACAAAGTTACATCAATTAACAAAAAGAATTAAATAATTTAACCCCCTAATAAAATCTAAAAAAAATAGCTCCAAATGATCAATTCACTGATTAGCTAAATTTGTATTTTTTTAAAAACTACTAAAAATATCCCTAGATTAATTATCCTGTGCTTCATACGTTTCTTCATAATATGACACTAAAACATAAAAAGGTAAGCAACAGCAACTTCAGACGGGTAAGCTAACTAGTCAGGCTAACAGTAGCGGTTTTTTTTACCACATAAACCAGCAGCTATTGTTTCATAAATTTTCAACATAGACGATTAATTTCTATACGTTGCCAAATTCCTATCGAGTACAGCCACATTTACTGTATTACCAGCTCAGTTAGTGGTGACGTTAACAGAAGTGTTAGCCTACTTAGCATGAGAGGCTACTCACTTGAAGAAGTCCTCCTTGCAGTAGACGCCTCCCGCCCGGGAGAAGCACTTGTCCGCCAGCGGAGTCTGACAGTCGGCGCACTTGAGGCACTTGGAGTGCCAGTGTCTGTCCAGCACCTTCAGGATGAACTTGTCCAGGATGTGCTGACTACAGCCGGCACACTGTGGGATCTCTGCGGGAGGGGGGGGGAGCACAGACAGGGGAGTAGGGTCACGATCGGTTGGTACACAGAGCAGAACAGCCTACATACAACTCCGAACAAGCGACCCCCCAGTATCCTTCACAAAGATCAACGTGGTCAGGAAAGCGTGGTGCGTTCACGCTCACGTTAAAAGGAGGGGAGGGTTTCGATTTGTCTGATCAGACACGCTGAAGGTCAAAAGGCTTTTATTACTAGTTTTATATTATGGGCTATTTATAATGATTTTTTACATGCACGGTCGAGGTGAAGGAATGTTTTTTTTGTATTTTGTCTGTCTGCCAAACCCTGTGATATATTTTATTTATCCCATTTATATTTATTTATATTTTACGTTTTTTCACACATTTTTTTTTTATTAATTAGTTCTTTGTTAAACAGTATAAACATGATATATATATACAAATAGTATGTTTAATAATAATAATAATAATAATAATAATAATAATAATAATAATAATAATAATAAATTAATATTTAATTAACATTAATCTCGGAATGACTTCAAATCCGGGTCAACTCAAGGCGAAATTGAATCTCATTTTTTTTTTGTGGTTGTTAAAACACAGGTGCAGCTGCAGCAGGTCACATGCAGAAACAAACCATTCCTCCCGATTCGCTCACATTACCCATATGCTTCTATAGCTGCAGTTACAAGTGCACACTGCAGAGAGCGAAAATAAATTGACGTAACCAGGAGAAAGTGTTTCATCCATAACAAAATGCACATTTACTCTCAAAGCTCGACCTATAATAAACAACCAGATTCCATCATTTACTATATCTATATAAGGGGGAGGTATGTTGCCCTAGTTAATTTTTTTATCGAGTGTGTGTTTTCTGTATTAATTAAATGCATCATCCCCATTGTATTTAAATTAGGCGTGATTGATGTTGTGGAAAAACGACCTCGTCTTGTCGTCTAAAAGAGCAACACTGACGATCTCTTTAGCCTTAAATCTTTTTTTCTTTTTTTTTTTTTTTTACAACATTTTCTTTCGGGGTTTCTCTTGGTCAAACGTCCACAAGATATTCGATAATGAGAAATCAATATCGAGGAAAAGTTGCCAGAGCAAACGTCAGAAAACCTCGGTATACACACAGAAAACACCTGGGCCGTGAAATCACCTTACAACAAAGATGAAGAAGCCTGGGAGCACACAGTCTGAGCTCACAGGTTATGCAACATATAAGTCAAAGCAGCATGCATACAACGTGGACACGTACCTTTTATAGATTTTTTTAAAGAATACATGTCCAACTCTTAAATATACGGGTAATATTTTCGTGGTTATATTTGTCACACGACATTGGCTTTAATTTGGGAAAGAGGTTAAAAAAATAGAAATGCATTTAAGCGTACCAATTCCATCTCCTTGAGAACTGATTACTATTTTTGATAGTTTCTATTAAAAAAAACAGGAATAAAGAAATTACTTTCTGTAGCTGTTCAATCTATTTAACTCCAGCAAAGGAAAGCGAGACACACAGGCTGGACTGGCTCCCTTTCACCTCATGAGTGAGTCAATTCAGAGATGAGAGGATGAAGAAAGTGGAGAAATGGTGCAGATGACCTGGATCTATTTGTGACTGGGCTTTTTTCCCCCCAAATGTGGTATTTAAGTATCTGGACATAAAGTGGTGGATGAAGCTGAACGAGAAACCGTCCTGCAGAGCGAAGTGGTGCTGAAAGGACCAGAGAAGCACGATTCTTGGCACCGAGAGAGCATCCTCCGTCCAGCAACTCCAGCAGCAGCGTGTGTGTGTGTGTGTGTGTGTGTGAGAGAGAGAGAGAGAGAGAGAGAGAGAGAGAGAGAGAGAGAGAGGGGGGAGAGAGAGAGTAAACCTGGTGTATTCAGGAGGTCTTCTTCATATCGTGGTATCTATTGCCACCACTCTCAATTCAGCCTCAGCACTTCCCTCATTTCGCACAGGAAGTAAAACACATTTTCAAAGATGTCCAACAGTCCAAACAGGTTTTTTCAGAATAGGAAGTGCAATTTGGCAGCCTCTCCTGTTTTCAATTGTCAAATGATTTATGTTAATTTAACGTGAAGTAAACACTTCATATTCCAGACTAACAGCCTGCAGGTGAAGGTTTGGGTGTAATTGCCCTGAGTCAGCAGAGCACTCTGTCCACTGATGTATATACACATAAAAAATGCCCAGATAAATTGCTTTTATTCCTGGAATAATCCAGGTTTTAAATCCAGAACGAAATGCTGGCTCTGCAGGGAGCTGAGTGGCAGGATCTTTATCCAATCTTTTAATCTGCCTCGATTTATAAAATTAAAGAGCATAAGCCGACCACATACAGGCTCTTTTTTTAAAGTCAGGTTTACACACGTTGCTGGACATCCTGGAACTCTGAAGTGACACATATCACATCATATGGTTTTCCTGCTTCACCTGTATTCTTGTTTTCAGTTGGGTTATAATAAACAGGCCACAGCAATGGAGATCAACGAAAATATTATTATTGCAAATGTTTTTTTTGTATTTTTTCGTGCCAGATATGTCATAATTTACTTACCAAGCTACAGAGAAACAAATTGGTTATCAGTGTTTTGAAACCTAATAATTGTCTCATAGTATCATCCCATTTTGTTCCATCTGTACCTTTTTTTTATCTCGCCTATAAATAATTAGGTCAGAGCACAAATGTATGGCATCGCACTTCTCGCCTTTGATGCTGGAAGCTAAGTAATTAACAATAAAAATTATAGGGCTTGGTGATATATAACTGCGATAAATATTTGGCCTTATTTTCATTAAATAATGAAATAAACACACATTCTGCATATAATTGTGAAACCTTAAAACGCAAACTAATGCCTGGGCCTTGCCTCGAAGACAAATGATGATAATAATAATAAAAATAAAGTTTGTCGGACATTTATTTGACTCACTGATGAGTGTCAGTCAAAGTCGGCGAGTATTTGTCTGATGGGTGATGACAACTGCGTCTGATCTCTCGACCACGCAGCCTCGTTTGCAAATTAACAGCTGCCTGGGAAGCAGCATACCCACAGCAAACCCAACAACCTGCCGGGAGGATGCAGCAAAGTTTGAGGCCGAGCTGGAGAATGAAATCGTGTTGCTTTAAATGACAGAAATCATCTGTTGTTGTTGTTTTTCATCTGAGGATGAAATGAATCAACAGAGACCCTTTGCAGCCTCCTTTTTTTTTTTTTTTTTTTTACAGAATACAGCCTCGTGACGCTGCAAAGATGAATTGTGGCCATGAGACAAAATCAATCTATTTGCAGACAAGTATTATCTATTTGCACACTGAGACTTAACCGTGTGACACATTGCTGGCCTGTGCTACGTGACGACCGGAGACAGAGAGGTTCAGACTCCTCTCCTCATCCCCGGCCGAGTTAACTAAACCATTCTCCTGCAGCAGCAGTGCTGGCACAGGCTGTACCCGAACAACCGCTTTCCAGATTAATTATCGGGGAAAAACAAGTCTTACGTTGCAGTGGCACTCCGAGGATCTCCGGTAAACTCTTTACAGGACTCTCTGTCGGTAGGACCGCCGCACTTTGCATCATCGTGATCCAAACCGGGAGACAAATGCACGCACATACACCCGCAACACGGTGGGCGAACTCCCCCGTCCTGTCTTGTGGAGAAAAAAAAGTATGATGGTGTCGATGATGTCGAGGCCTGTCTCTGCTCTGCAAGGTGATCTCCCTCCGCCGTCCCGTCAAGCCTCTATCCCTGTTATTTCTCTATTCCCGGGATGATGTCCGTGCCGCGCCGTGCCGAGCTGTTTTGGAGTGGATCAGACAGGCTGCTGGGTCCATTCAGCGCTGCAGGGGCGGCGGGGAACTGACGTCACCGCGGCAGAGGCTCACCGGGGGGGCCAATGGGAGCGCAGGAAGAGGAGGCCACCGGGGGCGGAAAGCATCCTCCATAGGTGTACAAGTGAGGAAGAGAAAGGAGAGGAGGAGGAAGAGGAGGAGGGGGCGAGGCGTCTATAACACGGTATATGAAAATGTCTCCGGAGAGGCGGGACCTTGTTCCAGCGGAGACCATATAAATAGCTCACTGCAGTGGCTCCCTGGAGGGGCCCCGGGCCAGCAGGGGTCCCCCCTCCCGTTAATGGCTCCCATGTCAGGCAGAGGGAAAAAAGGAACAGTTTCATTTCCCTCCTATTTATCTTCTTAGAAATTAGCTGGGCAGCTAAAGGAGGGATGAATTTACATTCTTAAAATTCTCCCCAGCACACACACCAGACAAACTGCGACTCTAAGATTGAGTTTAATGGATGATCTGCAGGTGGGAAGGTGAAATTGAACAACTAAACAGAACTGAGTTATTTTTTCCATTGCGGTGAAAGGCTATTCAGGCTGGAATATACACGGCATACTAAATTTAAAAGGTGTTCGTAAGGAAGCTGTCAGCATGAAAGATCTAAAGAGTTCATTCGCCTCTCCGCTGAAAACGGCCTCATTGTATCCGTCTAAACATCTGTTTACCGTGAGAAGGTGTCACAAGCAGCCGCAGGGAGCAAAGCGTCGAACAAGCCACAGAGGAGATGTGATCGGACACACGTGTGAGTCCAAAACACCTTCACCGAGGAGGAGATGCGCTTCTCGCCATGTGGCAGCGCCCACGCAGCCGGATCCCCCTCAGTGACAGGTAGGATTAGGTAGTCCGGGCGCAGTCCTCCTGACACTGTTCATTTCAAACCCCATCGTCTGACACTGCTCTCCCGGATAAGATATTCCCCCCGGAGGGCCGCTGGTTCAGGCTAGATGAACTCAATCTTCGCTTTCAATTTACTTCAAGCGTGGAAAAGAAAAGACACACACACAGCCACACACACACACACACACACACACACACACACACAAAGTGGCGTTTTCCCAGCAAACCCAGCGCAGGGTGTTTCCATCAACAGTGAGTCCCGCGTGCAAGGCCCCAGGTGAACGAACACACGCACGCACACACACACACACACACACACACACACACACACACACACACACACACACATCACGTTCGCTTTCGCCCACACATCTGGATACACGGGCAACTACTCCGGCGATAAACTTATAACAAAAATATTTTACTATATTTACGATTATCTACTCAGAATATAATTCAAATTTATGTTTTTTAATCTTTCTGAATGTCGTGAATATCCGTTTATTAAACGCTTCCATGATAGTAATACTATCATAAAAGAGACTTTAGATTTTCTGGCAATTGCGGGAAAAATTTTGTAACATTTTCTTTTATTTTCACCAAAAAAAATTATAAAAAAGAAAAAAAATCATGATATTTAATTGGCAGTGAAGGCACGCAGCAGTCACACAGTTTGGGAATTAACAGTTTGGCTGGAAACTCAGATACTCGCTTTAGGTAATTTAAAGAATTTTGAGCAAATTCAATTTAAAGGCAACACAGCAAACATTTTTTTCTGTGACATTATTCTGATTTATCTTCGCATTGTCCATTTCTGTTTATACTATAGTCGCAAAGCATTTACATACGGTATGGACCCACAGCCCCATAAGCCGTTCGTCTGTGTGGTTAATGCTTCAGATGTTATTTAGTAAAATGAAAACGCACATCAAGCTGATTAAAAAACGAGGCTGGGATATTACAGGAATTTTATGTCACCGATTCAAAGCTACAGGCCAGTTGTCCCCTCCACCCAGCCATCCATCCATCCATTCATTCATGCCCCTGCATGTGTGGCAAGGGAATCATCTGGTCTTACTTTATTTTCATTATACACTTTTCCCCTCAAGATCATTCAATTTATTCAGCTATTCAATTACTCTGATTGTTGGTATCGAGAACCTTTGGCTGCCCCGGAAAAACAGTGCAGATAAAAATGCTCTTAACTTGTCAGCAAAGGGCAACACAATTAGAATAATTGACGGATGCAAAAAAAAAAATGCACACAGAGAAATGAAGTGAAGCGTGCACATCTGGTTTAGTGGGACACTGAATGATATGGTTTCATCGTTAAATGAGTTGGCAAAGAAGTGCAAAATGAATGGCGAAAATATCTGAAGCCACTCAGGCATTTCCAAGAAATATTTATGCTGCACACGATGACAGGACATGTCTGAAAGAAGAATTAACATATTTTTGAAAAATATAATAACGTAAACATTAATATTTCCATCAGGGAATTTGTGCGTAGAAATAAAAATGTCCACTAATAATGACATTATTATTTGACAACCAATGCAATGAGAAAAACAAGTAAGAGAGGGAGAAAAACACGAATAATCATACACACCGAGAGAAAGAGAGATCAGGTGACTGATCTTTGTCTGAGGTGCCACTGTAAGAAAAAAAAGGCAGCAGAGGAAGCAGAGCGGGCAATAACTCAAGCAGAGGGCGACTCCTTTGCCACTGCCGTTGACCCAGCCACCTCTAATTAGATCTAATATTTCAGTGGACGAGTTCATTGACATCTGCGATTCACAAGATCCATCTTACTGAGCAGGGGATCTCAGAAATACCAAATCACATCCATACCCACGAAGCAAGCAGGCTGAGGTGATGTATAACAAGTCTTTGTGTGTGTGTGTGTGTGTGTGTGTGTGTGTGTCACCCTACACAATACTGTAAAACTGCAGTTCATGCAGCAGGCCTGGTTTATAATGAGCCCAAAACATCAAAACACTGCATTGACTGGATTTATTATATTTCATGTGCGTAAATACAGGAGAGATGCATGAATCTTTTGCACAATGTTTTCAGTTCGACACAAACATAAACTAACTTTGAATGCAACACGAGAGCGACTGGCGACAACACTACAACGGCTGATCCCACGTTAATTTTGTGCACAAATGGCTGGAAACCAGAAGTAAGACATTCAGTGCAAATGTTATGACAAATAAAAAAAACATTATATGTTAGTGAATTCACTTCTGCGAAAGATGCATGTTTTACAAAAAAAAACCGTGACGTCCTCTCTATCTTTTAAAGATGGAAATATAACATCACCGTGCAGACCCACCTAATCACCGCTGCTCGCCGGTGATTTTGAGGCTCACCGTCCTCTCCTCCTCTTCTCCTCCAGGTTTGCTGCAGCAGGGTGAACCGCAGCCTGCAGGGAAACGGCCAGCAGCCGCTCGGTCCACGCTTTCTCCGGCTTCCAGCTGACAAAAACAACATTAGGTAGCGGTGGCACCGTGTCCCTAACCATTTGGTCCGAAGGCAGGAGAGGAACAGAGAGAGAGGGAGAGAGGCTGGAAGCGAAAGGGGGGAAACCCTTTGGAGAGAGACACGGAGGAGAAAATTAAATTGCACTTGAGGGGCAAATTCTATTAGGGAATAGTTATTGTCTCCTGACAGCTCCTGTCCATTTGGGTAATTAGTAAAAGAGATTGGTTGAACAAACGAAGGCTATTCCCGTCAGAAATGATATTTTCCAATTCCCTGATTGAACCTGACCCCGTCGAGCTAAAACGAGGCTCTAATAGGTTCATTTGACTCAAATAACTAGTTCCACAAATCAGCCAACATGTCCTGATTGAAGACTTTTAGAAATTTAGATTAGATATTTAGATTTACAAATAACCTGATGGAGGTGATAAAGACTACACTTTTATCATTATTATTATTATTATTAAGGTGGTACCCTGCCTGCATGCTATACCATATGCAGTGTATGCTGGGATACACTCCTGACCTCCATGAAATTGACCTTGATAGGTCTGCCGAGCAGATGAATAAATGAATAAGATCCAAGAGCCAAAACTTTAATAACAATGACTAGTGATAAGTGTCACACAGTGTAATGTAATTATTTCATGTGGCAAAATGAACCAAGGGCCTGACAATCTCCAAAAGAAAACCTGGATTTTTAAAAGTGTAGCGCAGCTGTTCCACTTTATGTTACAATTCTCAGAGTTAAGGTTAGGTTCAATTAAAACTTGCCTGCTATCAAAATTTTTATTTTACTACGAAATAAAATGGAAACAAACCGTTAGCTAAAACATGTGTCTCAGCTCTATATTAGATGAAGATTAAAACCAAATGACCCAGAGGCCCCTTTTATTATAAACAAATGACATTAAATAAAAACTCGTCAAAGGCCTTTTCACTGCCTCAGGAGCTTCCATTTAAAGCGAGGAGTGAATCTTCCCAGTTCAGTGACAGGAGCGGTGTCAGCCGAGTGAATTAAAACAACGTGACTGACAAGTGCTGGATCTTTTCCAGCTTCATCACCCGAACACTTCCTGTAAGCTATATACACCATCTCCGCAGAAGGGTGTGTGTGTGTGTGTGTGTGTGGAGCAGATCAGAAACAGAACAGATCAGAAGGAAAGGTCAGGACTGTGCTGAAATTAGAACAGTGCACCTGAGCATATCATCAAGGTCTAAATGCAGTTGATAGGAGGTTATTGATTGTCTGCCCTTCCCATCCCCCCACCCTGCAAACTGCTCTCTACTGGGCACAGACGAACTGCAAAGACTTCCAGTTGTGTAATCTCTTAGTGTTCCCCTTGGCGCAAACAGCGGCCCAGCAAACTGAGGGTGAGCAGAGATGTTTGGGAGATGAGCAGATGAGTGTTCCACATCACGGGAAAGGGGGGGGGGTGGTAAAATGAGATGGATCTGACCCTACTTGACTCCTGGTTCTAAAAGGCTGATTGTTTAAAACCAAAAGGGGGACCTGGCTTAGTTTGGATGTGGTATATTCCAATACTATATATTAACCTTTTTTTCATAATTTATCCCCCCCCCCTCCCACTTTCTGTCTACAGCAGAAAGCTTTATAGTATTATTAAAGTCAGAAAGAGAGATGACAGAAAAATGCATCAAGCCCCTCCTGCATTTTAATATCAATACCGGAGGGGTAATAAACATCAAGGCAGAGAGCATACAGGAGAGGAGCGACTATAAAAACCCTACATTGTCTAATTTATGGAAGACAACAACAGGGCAGCAAGGTGAGGTTTTTACCCTTCAGTCTACAGTCTCATAACACACAACAATATATCGGTGCACAGCATTTATTTTCAACACAACAATCAATGCGCACACACAAAAGTTTTGAAGAAAGTAATCAGGCTGTTTCAGGAAGCAGAAATGGCATATACAGCATCGTACCCGGTGGAGTGGTGACAGGATGATTTGTGTAAACAGGTGATGTTTCTTGCTGAGGACAGTGTAGTGAGGGGCCAGGGAATCTACTAAAACCATACAATTTTATATTTCCTTTGTCACCAATCTGTCTGAATATATCAGGTTCAACTTCTTAACCAGTGTTCTGGTCATCACTTAATCTGAGCCACAGAAATAAACCTTCAAATTCGTGCCTTGATTTGGATTTGACGCCTCTGTCCTCAGCGTGAACCGCTCACCTCAGCCTTGGCGAAGCTGCAGAGAAATTATATGCAGCTGCCAACTTCCTCATTAACCATCATTAGTCTGAATGAGTGAAACACTTGCAGCTCACTGAGGCTCAAGGCACCTGATAAAGGGCTTCTGTGGAGTAAGAAGCACGGAGACTCCTTTCCAGTAACAAACACAGGTAAACGTTTAAAGGGATTAATAGATCAGATGTGTTGGGTTAAAGTGCTTAAACCAAAAGACAATTATGGATTTAGGAAAAAAGTATTCAGGTTGACAAATATTTCACAGTAAATCTTATGCCAAATATATCAAATCAGATAGTTATCCCAAACAAAAAAGTTTGAGAAGGGCACATAATTCCCCCTTGAGGCAAAAAAACAGCTTACTCTGATATTAAATTGTGTCTTATGATATACTGGATAATGTTTGAAAAAGGAATAAATAACC
Organism: Psettodes erumei; assembly: GCA_016785225.1. Lineage (NCBI taxonomy): Eukaryota > Metazoa > Chordata > Actinopteri > Pleuronectiformes > Psettodidae > Psettodes > Psettodes erumei. The sequence continues at coordinate 506,868 of JAFBJZ010000107.1, forward strand.
TGGAGAAGCCTCCCTGTGACAAACTGCGCTTTTCTCGATCCATTCTGGCAATCATAATGTGTCATTGAGGGTCTAATTCAAAGTATCTGAGAGTTTGATTAAGTCACACAACCACAGCTGCTCAGTCTTGATGCTCCTCTGCTTTAATGTAAGGCTATTAATCAACCGAGTGTGTGTGTGTTGTTAGGGGAATTGACCGCTTTAACTCAACTATTCCACCATCAAAACCTGTCATACTGCTGATGCTGAAAACATGTTTTGGATAAAGATATGGAGCAGGGTTTGGTATGAAATCAGTGTGTATGTGTGTGTGTGTGTGTGTGTGTGTGCGTGTGTGACAGGATGGGGGGTGGAGGTAAAGGGGGCAGGAGTCAAGGGAATTCAAGCCAATGTTCCAGGAAACACAAAGCTCGAGATCAGGCATGGGTTGTCCTTCAGATAGGCCTGCTATAATCCGGACGACATCAAACTCTCGCCCCTCCATCCATCCCTGACACACTGCTCCCTCTTTCATCCATCTCACCCGACCCCCCTCTCCTACATTACTGCCCCTGAGAGGTCAGTGCCGCCCCCGCCCGAGACGGGCCCACCTCCAAGTGTGTGAGGAGGGAAGAAACCCCACAAAAGCAGATTGCGTTTTAATAAAGTTTATTATCTGCAGGGAGCTAATCCTCCAGGGTAATCTCTCCCCTCTAGTCCTAAAGGAAAGCTGGATTACTCACTTGCTATAATCCCAATGAAATTGTTAGGATTTATCTTGCGCTGCATAGCAGATGGCAACAGGCTTTTTCCTTCAACCTTGGATGCTTTAACCCTTCATTATACATGCAACACCCTGCTCCTCCTCGCCTCCTGTCCTGGTAGTCTTGGTCAAAACAAAAACAAACCTTCATCAAATTAAAGTATTAAAAAGGCAATGATCCATATCAAAAATAACTTTATTGATTTAGACAGAAGCAAAGAAGCAAACAGGGAAAAGAAAACTCTGTGTTTGAGATGACCAGCAGAAGCTTTTGCATCATGGACACCAGCCGAAAAAAAACAAAAAACAAATCCTGCTTATTCTAAAACCCATGTCCAGTGTGAACATACGCGTCGCCCCGCAACACCTCATAAACAGCCCGTTATGTGGGCTCAGCAGTGTGATGTAACACTCAAAGCTGGAAGCGACGCTCAGTGTGATGCAGACCGTCTCGAAGGAACTGAAGAACAAAAAGGGTCGATCTGCTCTTCTTTGGAGAAAGTCGCTGTGGACCTGCTGGTCCCCTCACAGTGTTCAACGAAACTCACAGAAATGCACACAACACCCCCCCCAACAAAACTCAAGTAACAGATTGGAGGGAAAAAAGTACAACAGAACTCATATTTCATCACTGAAGAATAACCTATTTGAGTAATTACTTCAATTGATATTATTTACATGGAAATATATACAAATTGCTACTGAAAGGCAATTTTTGGACACAAGGATAGGTGGTTCTTCATAACCTCAGTGAAGCAACAAAAGTAAATCCCCAAATACCCCCCACTCCCAAAAAAATATGAAAAAAAAACAACCCTCAATTAATGTCATCCTTCATAAGTGGTCAAACAGAATCAGAATTTATTCTCAACTCCAGCACAAACAAAAGCCCACTTGTGGAAACACTGTATATGCTTTACTTCCATGAACAGGTTTTCCACAGGTGAGGTGCTGCCTGAAAAGCTCTGGAGGCCGGATCAAGTGCAAAGTAACTTTCCCTTCTCCTCGTCTCCAGTTGGACGCCACGCATCCGCGATATTCTGAATAAGACATGCTGTCGCCTACTTTAGCTGTAGGTCGCAGTTAAGTGGACCACCTAAGATGACGCTAATCTCGACACATCCCCTTACACTGACCCCGACCGCAGCCTACATGGACCTAATGAATGGTGATCTTTGCGCTGACTCGAGGGGCCAAATTTAGGTGCTCTTTGGTTCAGGGCGTGGATAGTTTGACCCGCCGTAGCCTGAGGCGGTTCTTGAAGAACAGATACATGGCGAGGAGACACATGGAGGACAAGAAATAAAGAATGACGCACAGGCTGATGTCCACTTTGGAGAAGCCAATGCTCAGCATAGACATCCAGCGTCCCCTGGGGCTGACCTCCTCGCCGAAGTACTGGCCCGTCAGTTCTCGCTTCTGCAGCCGGTTCCTTTGTCGCCCCTCGTCCAGCTCGAAGTCTGCTTCCATGGGCTGCAGGCCCACCATCCCAAGCCCTGCGTCCAGCTCCATGCCGAGCCCGAACACGGGCCCGGGCTCCTGCTCCTCCTTCCTCTGCAGGGTGCGCTGTTTGACCCGGCTGGAGGCAGCCAACCGGAGCGCCTTGGCCTTGTAGTGCTGGTTGACGAATGAGTCGAGATCCACGATGTCCTCTGGCACGTCTTGTATCTTCATCCCCACAATGCTCGGCTTTCTGTGGGCCCGCCGCCGCATTCGACCGACCTCCATTTCTGGTTTGGCCCAGGGACTCTGCTCGGACGTCTTAACGGCCATCTCAACTGCCGCTGCCGGCCCTTCTCCGCCTTCCTCTTCCTCCTCTGCCACTGCTTCGTCCTGCGACTCCTCTCCCTCCTCCTCTTCTTCCTCCTCTTCCTGCACGGTGGGCTGCGATGGCAGGGGATGAATCACGGGTCCAGGGCCTCCCTGGCTTCCCTTTCGACACGTCGCCGAGCTTCTAAGGCCAACTCCCGGCTGGCATGGTTTTCCCTCTGTTTTGCCAGCACCTGGCTTTCATCTTCCAGATAGTCTGACAGGGGGGAAAGCAAGGAAACACACAGGAGTATTATTTCTCAAGTCATCACCTCTGATCTAGAATCAGATACTTCACTAATTATCCTCAGGCCATCAGAGTCAACACTGAATCTTAACTTTCTCTGCTATTCACCCATCACAGGATTAACTCTAAATTTTATAGAATGTTGCGATCCAAAATTAAGCACTTTGAGGCATGAAATCAGAAGACACTTGATATTTTAAAATGCCTAATAATTGAAAGAATCGCACAAATGAAAAACGAGCAAAGGAAATACAAATAACCTTAGGTGGGTTGGGGTGGCAAAGTGGGATTATTTATGATTTTTGTTGCCTTGTTCCAATTTCTTCCAAATTGTTTTTTTGGCGTAGCTGTTCCTGTGTTTTCCACTTACTGTCAGCTGGACACTCATCTTTGGCATTATGACTGTAAACTGAGCAACAGCTGGAACTGGGTTATCTATATAGGCAGCAAACTGCTCAATAAATGTCAGGTGTTTGAAAAGAAACGGCAGGGGTGCAGTTCATGATCAGCCTAGTTTGATGTTAACAGGGAAGCAGCAGGGAGAACTACATCTTCTGCAGCTCGGCAAACATCCTTGAACTCGTCAGATACGAGTGTTTCGGACGAGAAACTGGGGGCAGAAACCCGAACCTGTGAGGATGCCGTCAGAGGAGTAGTAAGACAGGAGGAAGGGGAGCACGTGCTCGACTTTGTTCCAGCTGTGATCGCCGGTATCCTTCACCGCGTGGCAGGCCGGACACATGTCTGGTGAAGGCCACTGGATCTTTGGGAAGTTGGGGTCTTCACTCAAAGCGCCTGGAGAGATGAACACAGAAACAGGGATGGTGTAATATACAGCAGATAAGCAAAAAAAAGTTAAAACATCCTGCATTGGAAGATCGACAGAAATAAACCTACTGACATGTATTTTATTTAAGTATTCCTGTTTTCTTTAAAGTGTTTATTACGTTATTTACTAGATGATCTCAACAGGCCCACTAAACTATCCAACTTATATTAGATAATCTAAAAGGTCAGGAAATGTCGGGCGGATCCATATTTGGCCCAGATACAGTACACACAGCTGGAAACTTCCAGTCAGCCGCTTCATCTATTGTTTCTTCCATTCTCCTCGGACGGATGTAAGTGCTTCGAGGACTGGATGCAATTTGTGTTGAGCCCATTCAATCTTGTCACAGTGCTCGTAAAAACTAAGTGCCCATATGCATATTTGTATGTATGCGTTTAAGTGTGTATATGTAAATCATCTGTCTGTTTTTGTGTGCATGTAATCTGGGGATTGATATTTTGCGTGTGTGTGTACGTGTGTGTGTGTGCGTGGATGTATGACAGGGTCTAATAATGATCAATGGGCTTCTGGGATGTCCCAGTGGGAGGGGTGGTGAGATAATAGATGTGGCCCGAGCGGACAGCTTCCCTTCCCACACGCACACGCACACACACACACACACACACACACACACACACACACACACCCGTTTTCAGGCAGCAGACCTCGGCGCTCTGGACCACCTGTCTTGTCCCTTCACACCCCTTTGAAAGCAAAGTCCAATCTCCAAATTGAACATGAGAGCAGCAGAAACCTCAGAGGGCATCTGCCCTACTAATGAATTAGAAACTTTCTTCTTTAACATGTTTTCTTTTATGTAGCCGCCGCCCACCAACACCCCCTCATCACTCTCTCTCACACACACACACACACACACACACACACACACACACACACACACACACACAGACAGACACGCGCCCCGCACCCACGCAAAACAGGCTGGCAGAGAAGCACGCGCGCAAAAATATATATTTACAGGCTCATAATGCACGAGCTTAGATGGACACGCACTGCACAAAATGCCCACGGGGACACAAACACGGGGGCAGCATCTTGTAATAAATGGTTTGTTGTCACCAACAGGCCATTGTGTGTGTGTGTGTGTGTGTGTGTGTGTGTGCGTGTGCAGAGAGAGAGAAACTGGGCAGCAGCAGGTCTGTCACTTTACAACACTGTCAATTTGCATCCTCCACCACCTCCATCCCTGCTCTCTCCTCCTTCTCTCCGCCGCTCAAGATTAATCTCGGTGCTATGCATGTGTGTACGTAGTCTGCATACAGCGCTTTACATAAAGGATACATCAATTTTACTGTGCCTTGGATGGGATGCTGCCTGTGGGTGTGCGCGGGGGGCTTTTACACATTTCAGCAGGTGAGGGCAAACAACACCCCCCCCCCCCCCACCCCCCAGATGCCTCACATCCCCATCCTTATTCTAATCAGCTTGCCACATTTTGCGGCCAGGGTGACTTTGGCCCATACCAGCCATATTGAGATTGCCACAATGGCCTGTCACGGAGATGTCATCACTGCCGCGCATACATATTCATCGGGTATAAATATGTATTGTTCGGCACGTCAAACTAGCTTCCTCAGCACTAATTCTGCAAGTGAGGATCACTCGCGGCTGCTGTGGGGGGGGCGGCGCAGCTGATGCCAGGGATCTCATGCTCATTTAAATAATCAAGTCGTAACCGCTCCGTGTAATCTGAGAATATCGAGTGCTGAAAACCGGCATTAAAATTTCTGCTCGTATTCATTATATTGTTGGCTTGAAAAAATAAAAACTTGCAAACTCCTCTTTTGGATAAGGAGGCAATGTTTGCCTCACCAATATCTCCTCCTCATAGGTAACATATTCTAAAGAACAGCAGAACATAAAAGGAAAATACCAAAACAAAATTTTATCAATTGTTCAGCTCGGCCCTTTAAAAAGGGTAAACATCCGAGCCGTTGGAATTGTGTGAAAACATGCACCATAAAGAATAAAACAGTACTTTCATGTAATATCCAGCCCTAATTGATAAAGATGCTGCGTCTATTTTCAGTCGGCACATGGACCACATTCCCTGAGCGGCCCAGGTCTGCTGCAGCAGTGCTTTCAGTCTGCAGCAATGTGAATCAGTCTCAGCCTGTTGACAAGCAGCAACAGGACTGAGCTGCCACCAGTCTTAATTCTGCCGCCGCGAGAAGGCCGAGGGCCCTGGGGCCTCTTTGTTGCCAGCTAAATTAATTGTTCGGTCGCTTTACAAATAGCTGCTCTTTCATGCATGGCTGCTCGTGAAAGGGAGGGGCGGGGAAGGCCCGCTAAAGAGCTCCACTTTAGGCAAAAGCGAGGGGAGGGGTTGAGTGGATGGAGTGTGCTCTCCTCGGGGGAGGCGCTGCCATTCATTTGCTACAAAACGCAGCCAAACCCTCAGCTCCTCCCTCTCCCCTTCCGATTCACCCGACTTATCCCCTGCGGACCCCGGCTCCCCCTCCGCCATGACTAACCCCCCCGCCACACGCCACAACTTGACCCGTGCATGGAAAGGCTGCGTGCGTGAGTGTTTGGGAGGCGGGCGGGAAGAGAGGGGGAGCGTGTGCGGCTTGTCATGTTGTTTGCCACCTGCTGTCACACAATGCCTTGGGAATTGTGTGTGTGTGTGTGTGTGTGTGTGTGTGTGTGTGTGTGTGTGTGGGCGAAGAGCCGCGGCTCCTGGGGGACCCATCGACTGAGGATGCTGCACTATTACTTGTCAAGCGGGGATACGAGTCCCAGGGGACAGCGAGAGGGGAGAGAGAGAAAAGAGAGACACAGGAGTAGAAGAAGAGAGGGAAGACGGATGGATGAAGGGGGTGGGGGGGGGGGTGGGGGGTTGGACTGTGTTAAAGTGTCTGGGGAAAACGACACACGCAGGGATGGGTGTCCTTCTGGTCCCCGCTGTTCAGGACACAAAGCTGTCCCTGAAGTAGACGAGGGGGCAGTCCACACAAAAAAAAAAAAAAAAAAAAAAGGTAATGATTTAACAAAGTGGGCTGTTAATGACAGCCCCGTGCCTAATAAACTCATATGGATGCAGACACGGGAGGAGGGATGCTCAGGGGCTGTTTAACGCAAGACCAATATGTAACATGCTGATGCAGCACCGTCAAAAGCCACTGACAACTTTTTTTTTTTTTTTTTTTAAACTTCATTACAGAGCAAGAAAAGACAGAAGTCTGGAGCGGGGAGGAGAGGGAAAAACTGGAATGGCATGCGGAAGATTCCCATTTCCGCGTACGGCCTATTAAAAAGTTACTCATGGGGACAGACGAATGAGAAACGGTTGACGACTGGCGAGGGGATGGCGAGACAGCGGGGCGTGGGAGTGAGTCAAAGTAAGGGTGTTAGAAGGACGGGCGATGGCAGAGGGGGGTCAGGAGAAAATGGGTGCTGTGGAGAGCTAAGACACGGTGACAGCTGGCGTCTGATCTGAGGATCCATCCTTCCTTCCTCCTCCCCCTCTTAGTCGCATTACGACGGCCGACCGACCGCGAGGGGAGCAGACTACTCCAGGTTCGTTTGATGGGTGCCCTCTCCCAAAGCCAAGTTTCAGCTCTTCCCATTGATGTTCAATAGGATTAGGATCAGGACTCATAGCAGGCCACGTCACAACAGTCACAACGCTTTCTTCCCATCCATTGTTGGCTGCTTTTGGGTCATTATCCTGTTGGAGGAGCCAGATGAGCTGAGACACAGCTCTCTGACAGTAGCCAGCATGTTTTTGCTCCAGAATGCCTTGATAAACTTTTCAGATTCAAGGGGCCCTGTGCCAAACGTGACCTCATGTCATAGCGAAGGCTGCTCCGTGTTTTTCCAGAGGGGACAGTTTTATTGTCATTCTGTCTTCTGTGAACAATGGAGCCTGCGTGACATACGAGAGCTACGATTTTGTTTCATCTGTCCACAGGTCATGTGTCCCGGGAGCAAACTGTAGTCAGGATCTCAAAAGTGCACTGGCACTCACGTTAAGTCAGAAAGCCACAAATCAGTTTCAGTCAGAATTAACTCGTATCATGAAAGCTAAAAGACACAATGCGACAGCTGCTTTAAAAGAAAACTTCTGTTTTGCGCCAAAGAAATTTGCCAAGCTGTGTGACCGCGATTGTGCAGACCCCTACCTGCTATTCTGTTGTTGACGCGGTTGTGTCTGGACCACAGCCACAGGACAGCCGTCGACAGCGTGCTCACCTCCATCAGACTCTCCTGCGCCATGTTCTGAAAGTGCTCGGCGCACGGCCTGCAGCCGAAGAAGCTGCGGACATAGTCTTTCATCGCGCCCAGCACCTCCTGAGGATCTGGAATAACGAGACATCAGGACAGGTATTGGTTAGGACCAGCCAATCTGACTAAAATGATGATTATGGAGTGTGTGTGTTGCGAGTAAAGCAATATCACAAGTGGCTTCTTAAAATTATTATTAAGACTTTGTTCCTTGCTGTTACTTAATTACTAATTTCGACTGCTGAATACGAGTATACACGACTCAGTTTTTCCGTTCTCATTCCAAACAAACAGCTTCTGCAAAGGGATGAAAGAGGAAATGTAAATATGCAAACTCGCATATCACCTCATTGCAACCATCAGTCATTCTGTCTTATGTAACGCACAATCGCCTGCCCTTGTAAAGCTTGTCGTTGCTATACATTAAGTTGTACTGTAAACCTGTACCGCGGCCTGAAAGCTCGCTAATGGCAGCGCGGGTCCCCTGCCTCCTGCATTCCCACGGTTATGTGGGCCAGGAGTCACAGAGAGCTGGGTTAACCCTATATTGAGATGAATAATCTATGCCAATGGGATAACCCAATCTGGGGATTAAATACAGTTAACCCTCTGTGTGAATGGTGGCCAGACTGCTGTCTCAGGACCCCAACAGTCCACAAACATATTTTCCTGGAGCTGTTTGCTCTTGTTCCCGGCTTAGCGGGAAGAGTGGAAGTGTGTCTGGGAGCATATGTGTGTGTGTGTGTGTGTGTGTGTGTGTGTGTGCTCTTCATGAAAATTGGGACTGTGTTGGGCGTGTTCAAACCTTTACTAATGTGTTTACTCCTTTAATAATCTAGGCAGCGCATGTATATGGATGATGAATTAAGTTTTATGTTATGATCAATACTGTCCTGTATGCGTGCGTATTCACCCATTAAGTTGGTGGTCTGCGGGGGGGGGGACCAGATGGACGCCCCTTTTGGCCAGTCCATCTGCGGGTCACATGACGGTACGTAAACCTTGGGATTAATCTGTGTGTGTGTCTATGTGCGAGCGTGTCCGTTGAAGGGAGATTAACGTCCCCGCCGGTGGAGCGGAGCCTCCGGTCATCTGCCTGTTTTATTAACCACTCACATTCCACTAATCTAACATAATCCCTTTTCACACAGTCACAATTAGGCTCAATTGTAGCTATGACCGAATATATATAAAAAAAGAAAGACAGGGGGAAAACCTCAAAGAATTCTGGTCAAATCATCATCCAGATACATTACTTGTGTGTGTGTGTGTGTGTGTGTGTGTGTCCTTTTCTCTGTGTGATGTTAAATCAGGTCAGTGTGGGAAAAAAAGCAGCCCACCAAACATTCTTGGGCTAATTTGTTTACAAAGCCTCACAAAGCCCTCATGCTCAGTTTACCCCTGAACTCTCAATTCACAGCAATGCAAACTCTGTGTGTGTGTGTGTGTGTGTGTGTGTGTGTGTGTGTGCGTGTGTACCTGAGCCTCCAGCATTCTTGGCTTGGACAGTGAGAACGTGGAAGAGCGTCCACACCCCACAAGGGTAACGTCTGAGGTGGGGCTGTGAGCCCTGACAGGCCACCCACCTCACTCCTTCAGGCAACGCGGTGTCTGGAGACTGAAAGAGAGGAAGAACAACAACAGGCAAACACAAATTACAGACAAGTGGGACGAATCCAACAAAAAAAAAAAAAAAAAAAAAAAAAAGAGGATAAGGCTGGTGATTTTTTTTTAACCATTAAATCTCCTTAAAAGACCAAATCTTATTTGTTGTCCAAAAACTATGAAAACTAATGTGTGACATGTTCTTTAATTATAATATGTGGTACAGTAGCTCCCTTTTATTTTTTTCCCCAAAAGTAGCCCTGTCAGGTGGAATTAAGCACCCCTCCATAGACACCACCCGTCACGTTCCAGATCTGTTTGTTTTTCATGCAATTTAACTGCGAGTGTTTGTCACTAAGTTTAGCTAACCAGCAGTTTACCTCCTACTTGTGACTAACATTATTAAAAACTATTTATTCCTACTTCTCCACTAGGAATGAATGGGTTAGGGGCTGACTGCTACACATCAGAGTAGCTGGAAAGTACAGAGAGACCAATGCATTGATGGATTTGTTCAAAATAAGAAAGATATATATATATATATATATATATATATATATATATATATAAAAACAAAAAAACCCCACACACACATACACGAATGAGACAAAATTCCAAAGACCCTCTAAAAAGTAGAGCCTCCCCAGCATCTCCCAACCTGTTCAACTTAATGAAAGCTGCTCCATGTAGTTTTCTTGATCAATGAGAAGTCAATCTCAGGTTAATGGCTCAGCCCTCCGTTAATGAACAGAAGCTATCCCGATCTCTAACCACCAGCCTCGGTTGAATCCAACTACATATTTTCTCTGACATAAAGTCGTTTCTCTCGCCGCACTGCGTTTGCCACCGCTGCCGTGATTGACAGCGTTACTCACATGTCAATAGTAAAGATTTGGTGTGTGTGTGTGTGTGTGTGTGCGCGTACACAGAGTCCATTCCCTCTGAGGCGAAGTCTATTCATACCTTCCCATTGATTCATTGATCCATTGATTTGCCTGCTAAAAGCTAATGATGTAAGTAATTGACTCTTTCAATTTGCAAGGAGCTGTGTACCGGAGGAATGCAGACTTCATTCCAAAGACAGCACCACATAGATTTTCAGCTGCTGGCACTGACAAAAAGGAGAAAATACATGCTGAATGACCTATGTCTATCTTTTTTGACAAAGTTTCTATGTACTTGCATTGTGTGTTTTTTTAAAAAGACATATTTGGACCACATTTGGACGTTTCTTTGACAGAACAGGCATCATTTTGGTGCCTCTGAGGAAGTTTTGCATTGATGAGGGAGCCAGACTTGCAAGTGACCTTGTGGCTCAGAGGAACGACGAGGCTACTTCCAGACAGACGTCCTCACGTCAGTCTGGGTGCACTCTGCGATAACCTCGCCCTCCGTTCTCTTTCTCCATTTGCATTCATGTAGTTCAGTGCAGCATCTAATGGACAGACCACCTCTGAAATCAATAAATACTAAAAAAAAAAAAAAAAAAAAAAAAAAAAGGTAGGGCAGACAGTTTTGGGAAAGAACAAGAAGTCCCCAAGTTTGTTGTAACGAGGATGCGTATTCTCAGAACAACATTTGACAGACAAAGCTTTGTTGCGCCACTTACCTGTGCCGAGTTATCTACGATCTCTTTAAACGCCTCATAGGAAATCGTGTCTCCCGTCTGGTTCTGGAGCCAAGAGTTTACAGACTTCAACAAGTTCATCACCACAGGACGGCCCGGGAAGTACTGCAGGCATAAAAAAGGAGCAGAGCACAATGGAAATGTTATTATCGGACAAGGTGTGTGGAGAGCTGCCACTTGAGAGTTATTCTCAGTTTCCAATTAGTTTCTTAGGTATCAGAATGAAAATGGTAAACGAAAAATTTACCTTTTAGGTTAAAACAATTACAGTAGAGCTTTATGACCGTGTTGTGTTTCGTGTGCTAATGTTGAAGGCCCATGCCCTTTAAAATTGCCCACTATGCAATTTAATGGCCAATTTCAAAAACAACATCTGTTGGTTTGCCGGCTCATCCTCCCAAATGTGCACAGCGTCTACGTGCCGCACAAAAGTGGCTGGAGTGTTTTTCCTCCTCCGCACCTTAAAGAATTTCACTAAATGTGACAACAGTCGGGCTTAAGCCCTCTCCTTCATTAAGATCCATTTCCTAAGCCTCTAACAACCACTTAGCCACGGCCTACTCAGGCTTTGTCCTGTTGGAGTATTTACTTCTTTTCAGACCGGCATTGCCATGGCAACAACCACAGCTGGGAGGAAACTCGACACTGTAACTTGCAGAGGAAATCCAGCTGATGCGCGTTTGAGACCAGTGATGACAGCGTGAAGACAGACAGAGACAAAGACGCATGCAAAACTGACAAAAGCAACAGCTGATGTCTTAAAGGCTGACGGTAAGAGTGAGAGAAGAGCGCCTCAGTCAATTTCAGCCAAATGTGCTTCCTATTCTTACAGTAAGCCTCTCTGTGGAACAGTTTACGATCATGGTTCTGTTTCCAAGAAAGGGACGTTTTACAGGGATCAAGCTTCTTTTTTCCAAAACCTAAACAACAGGAACACTTACACGGCAACGTTATTTTCCTGTCTCTCGATCTTTAGTAGGGGTATAAAGATTATGTCCCTTTTAGGGACAGAACTTTGACATTTTGAAATTTTGAAAAAAAGTTGCTGTGAATCTGACACAAACAAAGCATGTAACACGTGGACCTCTTCTGAACTGCATTGCCAAGCCTTTTTTTTTTTTTTAATTTGGCCTCCACCATCTGTTCAAGTAAACACACCTGCATATGCTCACATACACACACACACACACACACACACACACGCCTTTCAGTCCAAGGCTCACTCTTCTATTCATCACCCTCTAACAGCATCTGTGTGTCAGACCCTGGCCACTTAGCCAGGCCCCCAGTGATTTGCTTAAAACCTCCTTGTCCAAGGCTAACACAGCGCTGCCGTGTCCCGTCATACGTCCCCCTACACCCGAGCGTTCTCCACCCCTTTTGCAGCAACTTTTACCTTTCACCCCCTCAGCCCCTAGAAAACCGTCTCTGGTGTTTTTTTCCCCCCTCTCTCCTGCGACAGACAGACATGGCCGTCTGTGTGGAATAAGTTTGACCTCACTTTAAAAACAGAAACTTTTCTGCTCAAGAGGTCATTATGGTTTATGTGCTGAGAAGTGACTTATCAAATGATACGAAACACACAACGTCAAGTGAACACTAACAGAAAGCCCCTCCTTTGCTTAGAATGCAACTTGACTTCTGACACATTTTCCCCCACTTTCACAATGCTACTTGGTCAACGATCTGTTGGAGTAGATCAAATCCAGCGTGTCATCTGAACGCACACTTCAGTGGAGGAGATGCAACTAAAGCAAATCTGACCTTTTGTAAAAAGGGAGTAGTGTTGGCCAGCGCCCAAAAGTTGCTTAAATGTGACCTCTGGTGTGGAAATAATGCAGAGTCTTAAATTTAGCTCCTTCGTTTAACACAGCTTCATGTGTTTTTAAATGTATCCAACTCTGCAACCTTTCTGATTATTTTCACACTTACATGAACACATAAAGAGAATTTTAGTTTGGACCCCATTGCACACACACATCACAGGTCGGATGTAAAGAGCAGACAAAGGCTTGCGACGTCTGCTGCTCACTATTGGAAGAGTGATATAATAGGTTTAGATTTGGATCTGGGGTCTGAGTGCCAACCGGTCAGAAAAGCTCATTACAGAACCATATGAATTTAACCAGAAGAGAAAACGCAGGTGTTGCCCTCTAATGGGCTTAGCACAGCGTCACTAAAGCAACGTTATTCATGAGTTCCCTGGGCCTGCCGATCTCCCAAAAACTCCAAAACAACATCAGATGTTTTCATTTACACCCATTTTTCTTTATTATTTTTTTTACCTCCCTCTACACCTCCCTGGTCTTAACCATCCATGGCACAAAATTTATGGGTAACCTTATTTAGATCATGTATTAGATGCTCGAAAAACGTAATGTGCCAGATATTATTAAAAAAAAAAAAAAAAAAAAAGTATGCCCGATATATTGCACTGACATCTTGCATTATGTGCCAAAAACATGCCAGCACCTTTCAAGCAACGGTAGGACAACCTGAATTTAATTCAGCAGACTTTCAGATGATATAATAGAAGAAAATGGGATCCTGAAAATAGATGCTCCATGTTATTAACATTTAAACTCTTTGTTTTTGTCTCTGAAGGCTGACACGGACACCATAGGTTGTAGTGATAAATCATGGAGGGCTAGACATCATGGGAAATGTTAGACGTGGTGGCATTCAACTTAAACCAAAAAAATAAAAAATAAAAATGTTTGGATCAGCTGACATGGCCAACAAAAAGTAATAATTGGTAAAAAAGGAAAAAAGAATCCCACTAATCACCAACAAGTATTTACTTCTTTTTGAGTCAAACTGCAGCCACCTCTATTATACTGTAGATCCACTTTATCTATTTTTCATCCTGAGAAACACACACACACACCCCTGTACCCCTCCTGCCCCCATCCCCGTTGGACCATGACAATCCCCTTCACCCCGGCAATATGTCATCCCTGATCCGATTAGTATCAGCAGCACTTGGGAAACCACAAGCTCCTTGTGGTGAGGGTCCCAAGAGGGAGGCATCTGTTGGCTGCAACAGGGCAGGCCAGGCCCAGGGTAGAAGACAGGGGTGAAGCCCTTTCGTAATAATCTGGGGGGTGGGGGTGGGGGGGCAAACACGTGCCACAGAATTGAAACCAGGAAAACCTCATCTTTACTAAACAAGAGAGAAAAGATGCGATATGGCCCACAGCTAAACAGACAAAGCATCTTTGTTACGAGAGGTGCTCCCGTACATCATGTCCCGAGCGCTGGCGTGAGAGGAGGCGATGCCTGTGTCCCGTAAGACAAAAAGCCGTCCCCCTCTTAATTCTTTGTTTTATTCCTCTGCCCCTGTGTCCCCTCTGGGCTGAAGGGCTTCTTTCAAGAAAAGCAGGATAGAGGTGTAATCCTTAAAAACCTCGCAGTAATGCTCTCAAGCTTCCCAAGATCCACTTTTTTAATCCTCATATACATGTAGAGGACTCATAAATCCGGCTTCAGCCTGACAAGGTAGTAAATCTAGTAATATTATGACCGGGTGCAAAAAAAAAAAAAAGTAAAAACAACCCTCATGTTTACATGTTGGGATGGAGATGCATAAGGAGAAGCAATGATGGGATGAGCGTGGAAAGCCGAGAAACAAGCAAATCATGGATTTATGGTTCTTGGACAGAACAGAATGTAATTTCTGAGGCCAGGGTAAGAAGATGAACACACAAAGGGGATGAAATATTAATTTACACAGATTTCGCATGTCCTCTATATAAATTTTTCTAAAACACACATGTAGAGCTGAAACAATTCAACGATCGACAGAAAAAAAAAAATTGGCCGACAATTTGACAAACAGCAGTTTGAAGAGATCCCACTGGATTACTAGAAATTGTGATGGGCATCTCTCAGAATTTTCTGACTTTTACAGACAAAATAATTAATAATAATAATAAAAAAGACAACCCAAAAACATCAGCAGATAAATTGCTGGCAAAAATCAATTTTAGCTGCAGCCGCGCACAACATGCAAATGCACTTTCCGCTCGTTGTTCCCTTACGTAAATATTCGAAACGGTGCGTCACGGTTGAGTAAATGTGTCACCGGTGTCAAGCGATGACACGTGCACTGTGGTCAGGACACTGTGAGTCACTTTCACTCTAATCTAAATCACACGACTCACGCGGGGCGTCCAGGTGTTAAGATTCTTTTTTTTTTTTTTTACATGTTGTGTTAGTAATGAGGAAGGCGAGACAGCTCCTTCAAACCAATCAACACTCATTTGAATGCGAGAGGCAAAAAAATCGAAGGAAGTCAAAAAGGATTCTAACCTAGGAATACATTTCATTTTCTGATGCCTGGCCCGTGAATTGCATCAATATAAAATCTACATAAAAATGTGTCATAATTAATATGAAACCGTTCTCAAAAGGGCATGAAACTGGACGAAGCATCAGGCACTCTCATCCCCAAAAGCTGCTTGCTCTTCTTACATTAACTGCTCCGAGCAGGCTGACTGACTGACTGACTGAGGGGTTTCAGTGTCTTTGGAGCAAGTGTGTGCTAAGTCAAACGTCAATAAGGACTGTCAGGAGTCGCAGTCGGCTGCAAAAAAAAAAAAAAAAAAAAAAAAAAAAAAAGACGACGGCCTCTTCAGCCACACAAAGCCCTGCTGAGCGGCTGGTCCTTTGTGGCGGTGGTGATGGGGGGGAGGCTAAAAATACCAGTGGGACCTGCTGCTATGGACTAAACAAACTGATGCTATTGGGAGGCCACAGTGCTGTACTTGCACGCACGCACACACACACACACACACACACACACGAACGCGCGCGCTAGCTTGCTACAATGCCTCCCTAGAGAGCGAGATATAATCAGCAAGATTGGAGGCAGACCAGAGCAGTGAGACAGCCTGGTGCGCAGCCAATAGGGACAGGGCTGGCGGGTCAGCGCTCGTCATCACAACATTTTTGCCCGGGTGGCACACTTCAGCGAGGGAGGAATGATGGAGGAAAGGGAGAAAGTGAAGCAGGGACATCATTAGATCAAGAAATAATCAAACAAACCCTGAACCCGTGAAAAATGTAAAAATCAATCGCGTCTTTGCAGGTGGAAACGAGGGGGTGGAGCAAGAGGGCAGAAAAGAAATAACAAATAAAGTGAGGGAGGATTATATTGAAAAGAGGACGGAGAAAGGCAGGGGAGATGGAGGAGGGAAGATGACGCTGGCTAACCACAGGGGACTGGCACAGTCACAAATATTTACAGAAATCCTTGCGCGAAAACCAAAAGTGGGGTTACAGGAGGGGGAGGAGGAGTGGCTGGGATGTCCCAGCGAGGCTTGTTAGTCATCTGAATGCATTAGTGCCTGCGGGCAGCGGGTGGGTGGCAGCCACGCTCCAATCCCCCCGAGAGCCAACATCAAGAGGGTCAACGACACCCAGGAGAGTCTTTGTGCTGCTGCTCGACTCAATGGCTTCCACTTCTGCTTTCAGTAAACACATCCAAACGCGAGTGTGCGTGGTTAAAAAAAAAACAAACAAAAACAAAACAAAAACAGTGCACTTGAATTAATATTCAACTGGGGAATTTGGCTGAATAATCCGCAGCTTTTTCTGATGAGGGAACCTTCGGCTAAATGCTGGCTGAACGTCAACTCAAATGTACGGCTGAACAGATATTCTGCTGTCTCACTCTCCACCTAGTGGTCACCTGCCATCGCTACACCTTTCTGCTGCCTGTGAACGTTGATGAGTTGACACCGTGGAAGCTACGGCATGAACACAAGCGCATCGCGCCAAGGCTCAACATTCCTTTTTCCCCCCCCTTTTTAGATTGAACTTCTTTTCGGTCGCATGCAGATTGATTTCAGTGTATTCTCACTTTGGGCTGCTATATGTTCCCAAGCCGTCGTCTTTCTTGATCTGATCAAGTGACAAGGACAGCTCAGACAATGCTTCTTATATAAAAAGACAGTGGAGAGTGAAAGAAATGTTAAAATAAGAACAGCTGCTCATCATGCACCAGAGTGCCTCTAAAAAAGCACAGAATAAATTGTTTTCTAATGTTTGCATTGCAGATTTCTTCAACCACAATGTTCTATAAGTGCTCTCATAAATTTGATTTCTTATAATCACGGGTTTTACACCTTTTGTGTGTCTTGCGTCCGTGTGCGCACAGTAACTTTACCTTAGCCAGGACAGCAATGTACTTCTTGAGAGAAACCAGGGTTTCTCCTTTGATGACGGTGTGAGCAGCCACCTCCACGCGAAGGGAGTGGTGCAGCGTCGACTCCAGGTCCGCCATGTACACCCTGGAACTGGACGCGCGAGAATCACACAAATTACACACCACCGCCACAAGGAAAGCGGACGAAGACGGCCGAGCGTGCTGCCTCTGCCTCACACCTGTTGAACGGCCTCCAGGGCTCCTCTGTCCTGTTAGTGAGGACGTCGTCTGTGACCGGTGGAGGCTTTCCGGACCGCACCACCCCCGGCAGCCTCTGGAGGGCGTAAGAGTAGAAAGCTCGAGCCTCGACGTTGCTGCGGGAGAGATGCACAGGTGAGACGGGCCCACGATACGGCCAGAAGGATGTGGATATACTTTCTGTGCCCGTCGTTGAGGTCAAGCCCTTTGGTTTCAACTGAGGAAAGTCTGAATGTTAGCACATAAATGATATTTCAGACAGTAGCGTGCTTCTCATTTTGCGGCAACTGTTTGGTGAGCCGTGTTCACGTTCTCACTGACAAATGGTTTACTTCCACTCTGCAGAGCCCTGACCTTTAACCCCGTCCAACACCTTTAAGGTGAAGGGGAGCGAACATCTTCAGTGCTCCTGTGGCTGAACGGGAGAATTTTGCTTTTGCGGCAGCAGCCAGGTTCCAAATACTTCCAAACTCCCCTGTTGCAGCCGCACAGAGGTGCTCGTGGGTTTGGAGCGACGGGTTCAACAAATACATTTGGCTATAACGTTCCAGCATCCACACACTTGCGGCAACACAGCTGGCAGTACAGCTTTGCGTTAAGACCACGGCTCCGATCCTGCGAGGAGCCTCAAACAAAATCCTTTTTTTTTTTTTTATACTTTCAGCCTTTTGTTTCAGCAGTCCGCTGCCATAAAGATGTTTTATAACCTGCCTTTTTTTGCGGCCATATATTTTACACACTTAGGGGATTGCATTTTAAATACTGAGCAGATGGTGTCAGGGTAGCGTGGAACTGAGAAAGAGGGAGAGAGATATCGCTGATCATTTAGCCATGTGATAACCCCGCAACCATAGCCATTAATGGTCGCTCGCTCTCTCTCTCTCTCTCTCTCTACCTCTCTCATTTGCTTTCTCCCCCTGTCACGGACAGCGGGAAGGAGAGGGAGAGAGAGAGAGCGCGTCGTAAAACGGCAACAGGATGGTAATAAGGAGGATGGATACTCTGGGCCCACGCTCACTCACACCAGCGCGGGACTCAATTACACCTGCGTGTCTGGTGGGAGTGTACAGATGTGAAGGGAGAGCCATTCATCCAGCAATCCCCGGGGCCGGCTGAGCACGCAGGCATCAGGGGGGGGGGGGGCGCGTTCACCTGGGACCAGCACACATTACATGCATGACGGATGCGAGACGCCCCTGCGTGCACACACACACACACACACACACACACACACACACACACACACACAGAGCGCACCCTGCTCTCCCAGGATCAATCAGACATTCAGCGATGATGGGAGGCCATCTGTCGCCGTGCGCGGCTGGGGCTTGTTTGGCAGGTGAAGCCAGAAAAGCAATGGCATTGTTTTCATGCAAGAAATTAAAAAACCTCCCCTCTGTACAGTGATGGAGATGAGGGGGGTTGGAAGGGGAGAGATGGAGGGTGAATAAATAAATCGGCAATAAATCATTTCCTTTTTGCATTTGTCAACTAAAAAGAGTCCTCTTTGCATGCCAAGTTATTGAAACAGCCAAACAAAGAGGCAGAAACAGCAGATGAATTTGCAGGGTGAGGAATGATCAGCGCCGCTTTATGATAGTGAATAATGGGAGCGATTTTGATGCTCTGATCCCATTAAGAGGCCAGATGTTTAAAAGTATTCTCATGAATAGGGTTCAGATAATGAGCACGCGACAAAGCATCGCAGGAGAAAGCAAAGTTGTCTCGTGTGGAACAATAGGAATCGAAGGGGAGTAAGCTTGGCGTTTGCGAGTCTCGCGTCGAGCTTAAAAAAAAAAGGAACGCAGTGCAAAAGTTTGAGACGTTATCTATATACACGTTCAAAAATAGAAATATGCACCTGGTATGGAAGATAAAGTTTATATAAAAAGCAGTTTGTGTTCCCGAATCACATCCATGCATTTGCTCGGATAAATTAAAACTGTTCCGCTCCACTTTTCTTCGGCTCCGCGGTTCAGCCTGCACGAGGGTCTCCATTTTAAAGTGTTTCTAATGAGGACTTAGAAATATTATTTGTTTATGTCTTTCATTATCTGGTATCTTCCTTTGAAAATACAGCTGTTAACGCTTTGTGGGGAATTTTCAAAACGCGGCATGTTGATGACCAAATCGTGACTGCCGACCACACACCTATTTTGTACCAGCGCATTGTGCACACCACGGAAAACAATGGCCGTGTTCTTAAATGAGGATGAACGCCTGGTTACATCCTGTAGCAGATGATACTTTTAACTGTGTGGCTGCGCTTAATATTACATTTCAGATTAATCCAAATAATCTGGCCTCCTCCATATGCCTGTGTTTACATATTAGCCCTGTCGTTCCGAGGACTGTCCCGCAGCAGCTGGCGAGGAAGAAAGCGGACAATAAAAACCTTCAGACTGCTGACTCCCCCCTCCCGTTGCCCTCGTGGGCAGCGCGATGCGGAGAGAACAGAGAACAGGACGCTGTAAACTCCGCGCAGCCACACGGCCGTTTCTAACGAGCCGGCGGCAACGACGCAACCCGTCACCCTCACACAGGTGCGACGAAACTAATCAGAGGGTTGGAGAGCGGTCAGTCAAGCACAGCCTGTACACACCCACGCAACCCTCAGATTAGGCCTCATCGGTGGGAGAGTGAAAACACCTGCGGGGGTGGGGCATCAGCGAGCCGGCCCTTTAAAAGATAAAAAGGGAACCGTCATTGTATCCCAAACTAAATTTCAGTCAGTTGACAAAGTATCATCTGTTATACATTCACAGGAATAATTAGGACGATAAATAAAAAGGCTGAACCTTAATGTTGACACCCCACCCACGCGTGTGACTTTATACTCTGTCGTGCAGGGTTAGTGAAAACAGATCTGTTTGATCATCTTATTCCTGTATAAATAAAATACCAACCACTGTGACAACTCATACTTGCAATGCAAACACACCACAACCCTTGAGCAGGGCAAGACACTGAACTGGTGGCCATTGGGCTACTTATAAGCGTGAGAGTGTAATCGTCCACACGAATGATGAAAATTCTTATTATTAGGAGCCTCAACATGACAACAAAAACCTCTCGCGTCACTCTACCACTAAGAGGTGAAAGTATTACAGCAGCTGATGCACAGATACTCACACTCTGAGTCTGGTGAAATTGCCTCCGGGATAATAAAGGTAACAGGACGGGAAGTCGGTCACTCCCAGTTTGGTCACCAGACCTTCCTCTGTGCTCAGGACCCTCCGCACTGCAACGTTCTCATACTGTAACAGGTCCAGGGTTAGCTGAAGAACACACACACACACACACACACACAAAGATTTGTCATTATATTTCAACATTGATGTTACACATGTTATGCCTTTCAGTAAAGTCCAGTTATTTGCCACCAAAGGCTGACCAAAGCAGTTATGTGGTGACAGTATTTAGGTTTTTTTTTTTTGAAAGCCCATATCCCCTGGTGCCCAAATATAAAGAATGTGGAGAATTCTTAAAAAAACACAGATCTCAGGTTGAAAACAGAAACGTAAGCCGTTACCTCTCGGCCGATGTAGGATTTGGCCTCTTCGAAGATCAGGGCCAGGTGTTGAACGCTGTTGGTCTCAAAGAAGCTGTCGATCTCTACTTGGCTATAAAGAGAAAGAGACAGAAAGAAAAAAAGAAAGAGATGATCAAACAAAATACATAACATGAACTGTGCTGACTCCCAGACACAGCTTTGGGTGAGCCTTCAGGAAGTCAAATTTGATGGACATTCTTCATAAAAAAGGAGGGAATGCTAAAATGGAATCATTTCATTTGGATGAGTTTTTTTTGTGTCACACTGGCCTCCCTTCCTCCCTCCACTTAAAAACAGACAAAATGCTCTGCAGGCCAATTTGTTTTCACCGATGTCTTTTCACTGAGGACAGAGATGAGCGGCAATTTGGAATATTTGTCGTGAAACAAAGGGCTCAACTTTTATGATAAAAAGGAGACAACACTGTGATTCTGAAAGGAGCAATGGAACTTTCCCATTAAAGCAAATAAGATAAATTTGATTATTTCCTGCTTACTTTTCTAGCAAAGTACTGTAGGCAAATTTACTCCAGATTTTGTCCCGAGACTTAACTGATTACCTGGCAAATTAATCAGTGCATTATTTCTGATGGTAGATGATGACAACACTGAAAAAACATCTGGACTTATGACGTAGAAATGGCGTCGGTGTGTTTACCTGATGGGCTCCAGTGGGGGGCAGGCGGGGGGCCAAGGCTCCGTGTGGGTCTCGAGTTTGTCTATGATCTTGTGACGGAGACCTCGAGAGTCGCGGGGAAATTCTGGAGATCAAGAGGGTAGCAAAGTTTGCTTTTTTTTTGTTTGCTCCAACGTTGCGTTATCTTCACATGACACACCTCCGCAGCGCCCCGAGCATGCATGCAAACTGCTCCCGCGGCAAATGCCACATCAGATACGTGCGACGCGAATGGTGCGCAGTTACAAGCTGGAGCTGACCTAATCCAAACAAGGAAACATCACTGAATGACAAACTCCACGTCTATGAGAAAATGATCGGCGCGCATATTCCCGCTCTGACAGGGCGCCTGCCGAAACTGCACGTCCTCCACGAGAGACAACGGAGGGCGGAGCCTGTCTGGTAAACAGCCCGGAGGCTTCTGGAATTGCTTCTGTGTTACCTTTCCAAATCTCCCCTGTAGAGTCAACCTTGGAGTAGGCATGGAAGAACTGGGAAGTGAAAGAGGGGAGAGAGGGTGTGGGTGAGGAAGGAAGCAGAGAGAGAGAGAGAGAGAAGTGAGATCAGCTCAGCCGGGCCTCACACGACCATGAGAGAAGCAAAGACATGTTGTGTAATGTTTAGTGGTGGTGGGGGGGCGCTGCCTTCCCACTCTGCCCGGGTTGACCTCTAAATCCTTCCTGGTTAAAATGAGTCGCAGATGTTAAATGCCCATTGTGAGTTGAAACAGAAGGAGTTCTTTGTTTTCGCTGGACTTCACTGGACGACAGCGAGGACATTCGGGACTGAGAGGAGAGGCCTCAACACACACACACACACACACACACACACACACACACACACACACACACACACACACACACACACACACACACACACACACACACACACACACACACACACACACACACACACACACACACACACACACACACACACACACACACGACTGCTGACTGACTAAATAAAGCTACGAACCCAGCTGTTTGCAGCTGGGGTGCTCCTGCAGCGTGACTTCTGCTGATCATGCAAAAGGTAACCTCATGGGAACATGCTAGTGCATCCACGGCAAGTTGGAGAAAGTTACTGGTTAAGTGACGCCATGATACAAAATAACTTCTAATACAAGGAGAAAAGGCCTGGTTGACTCAGAAATAACCATACTGTGGATCTCACAGATTGAGAATACTGAAAGACAAATGCCAATAGAAGATCATTTTTGCACAATCATATACTACATTCTTGAAAAATTCTGTTCAACAGATTAAGAAATTTCTTTAAAAAACATCTATGGCTCCAACTAATGATAGTTACAAAACAGAAAAAAAGCTAATCCTGAATCTGCAAATCGATGCCATTGTTGCTTTAATTAAACAACTTACAAGATCACTTGATTATCCTTATTCTTCGGTTGACAATTACTCAACCAACTGATCAGTTAACTGACATACTGTTTCAGCCCTAGAAAGATCAGTTGAAGAAATTAACACCTGACTACGAGCACATACGCATGAAGCAGCGTGTGCATGAATGCTTGTACACGTGAAATCTACACATGAACAATGAAAACCAAAACACACACGGGTGTTGAAACCAGGGAGCTCCGTGTTTCAGAACAACCGGCAACATTCCCAATGTTACGGGCGGTTCAGAAAGGGGGAGTAGCGTGGGACTGAATGGGACAAACGATGATTGGTGGGTTTTAAATCTACCGATAGTGCAGCATTCATATCAAATCGGGATCACTTGGTACGATTTGAGGCGGTGTGTGTGTGTACAGCTCACGTGCGCTGCATCATACCTTTATGGAAGGGTACCGTAAGATGCCATACTTGCTGCAGACTTTCAGGTTTTCAAATAAAGCGCAGTCTACTGCTGCCAGGTCCACGGCCGGCTTCCACTCTGAAAAACAGAGACGGCACAAAAAGGGAGAGAGCCACGGTAAATATTTAGTGTACCAACGCTGAATGGTGTCCCTTTATTGTCCTTGTGCCAATATGCACTTCACTGCCTGTACGGCAGTGTTGTTGGGAAAGAAATAAGAGTTAGATCAACTGCTTTCATTTTTCAGAGGCCGTTTCCTTACAGATCACACGCAAGGGGTCTTGGTGAGGTTACATGTGCGGCCCGTAAAACTTCAGCTCTCCTCACTCTCCTGGTTCCGAGGCGAGGCGTCTGATGGCATGCCAAAACCACCAGCTGCCATTGTTGACGGTGTGCGTGACCGAAATACCCCATGACTGCGTCAGGCCCTTTGCCCTCCACAGTCACGCTAATTAGATTGATTCTCGCGGTTCTGTGATATTTCCTCTGGCAGATGCAACGTCAGACGTTTCTCAAAGAAAGGTTAGCTGGGAACTTCTGTAGGTAACGTGACTAAAAACTTATTCCACCACCTTAAAACGAGGCATCTGAAGGTAAGTCGCTACCGGTCGGTGTAACCCCATAAGATATATTTTAACAACCCTTTTGTGTCGTCAATGCAATATTGTGTTTTCATTGTAGTAAAGTGATGTTAAAGCCTGGACATTGGGGGGAAAAAACATGGCGATTGCGTGTTGAAAACAACGTGATATGATTTCCCCCCCCCCTTTTCTCTCTTTTTTTCTTTAGGTGGGTGTAGGGGGGGTTGACCACACTTGCATACAACAGCCTGGTGCTTGTTTGCATGCACCAGGCTGATTAAAAAAAAAAAAAAAAAAACTTCAGTGGAGATGTAGCATTTGGCGACATTAAAAGTTAGTGGCAAATGACCAACGGTTAGATTATCTATTATTATTCAAACTGTCAATCAATGCTGAACTGTGACACGGCCTGTCATGTTGTATAAAACAAAGTCGGAGGCGCAAGCCTGAAACCTGCTCGCAAAACATCGCAGAGCGGCATCCGATCGCCGCCTGTGAGCGACTGCGCTCGATTGATCGCCAGCTGCGGCTGCGTGACTCGCCGCAGGCCCCGTACCAACCTTTAATGTCTCTGGCCAGCTTTTTGTAAACCGGGGAGAAGGCGATGCAGTGTCCGCACCACGAAGCGTAAAACTCCACAACTGTCGCCGCGGTGGAGTTGACCAGGACCGACTCGTGGTTTTCCACGGTCAACGAGATGATCTGGTCGGAGTCGGTGTACAGTCCGGCCTCCGCGGCGAAGGGTGAAAGTAGACCGAGGATTAACCAAACGGCAAATGTTGCCGCGTCTCCGGAACATGCGCTGAACCGAGACGTGGCACGGTCGTAGCGCCGCGCCATCTTCACCGTCCGGGCTGCTACCGCTGCCGCCGCTGCTGCTTCTGCTGCTGGTCGTGTCGGTGTGAACCGTCGGTCTGAACGCAGCAAGTTTCCGCCTCTTTATCTCCAAACTTGACCCAACTTTTTTTTTCCTCCCTCCCGTTTTTTTTTTATTCGCTGGCAGGATTAACGGGTCCTCCCCCTGACGAGCTCATAGTTTCCTTAAAAAAAAAACAAAAAAAAAACACCACTCAGCAAAGTGACACCCTCCTCTGTCCGCCATCATTAGTTTCCCTCTTTTATACTTAGTTTGATGTGACTGTGAAATGATGAAGCGAGGGCGAGTTCAAGTGACGTGCAGGATAAAAGTAGAGAGCAGACAGATAGACTTATCCCCCGTACACGTCTTTACACGTAAAATAACCCCTGATGACTATTAATGTCCTGTAGGCTCAAACGTTTGTACTCGAACCCAGTTTGATGATAGAAAAGATAATTGTTGCCATTAATAGGACAGGTGTTAGATAGCAAGTGCTCGTCGAGTTCGTTTTTCTTTTCAAAATAAAAGCATTGCGCTGCAAAAAACAACAACAAAAAAACCTCAAATTTTGGTCGTACAAAGTAAAAGTGCCTTCGTATAATGGGATACTTCTATTCTATTTCATGACTGATCTTTTCTGAAAAAACACAAAGCCGTCTATTTACACTATTTTTTGATGTTTTTTGAAACTTGCCAGCATCAGAAAACTTTAGTAACCTATCTTTCATCTGTTTCCTTGAACTGAACGATGTCAGAGTTATAGAGATTGACGTCATGTGACCAAACAAAAAATATCAGGAACTTAATTTCTGAATGTCAAAAGAAAAAGATGTCACACTTTATTTCTTCATTTAACTTTTCAGTTATATCTTCTGTAAATGGTAGCCTATCTTTCCCTAAATTGTAGTCTATTGTAATTTATATATCTTTATTTTTGCAAACGATGGTATTTAATTTTTTTAAAATTAATTAATTTTTTAGATATTTGCATTATGTTAAGAGAATGTGCCTTAAAGCCCGAATTTTTGCCCTGTATTTAATAGCTGTGTTCTTGGTTTCATGCGGCAGCTACAGTTCTCAGCTCATATCCCGCATTTTCTTTTTCAAACCATTGGGGATATGCTGAATCGAGCATTGCGACTCCAACATGATCTGACACAGCGTAACACTGTCCTTCACCCACACTAAAACAAGTCCCCCCACTGTTGCAGGTTTGAGGAAACCAGCTGACAAACCTCAACATCTGATTTTGGTCATGTACCTAAACATTAGCACGGCCTGCTGTCAGCACTGTATCAACACAGTGCAGTACTTACTTCTCCACATTAAAACCACAACACACTACCAGACAGCGTATTCCTTTAGAAATAATGAAAGCTTTATTTACAATTTCAAAGTTCATTTAGTTAACAAATATATACTATGTACATATTTGCAAAGTAAACAGTGTTTATTTTACAACAATCATTCAGGTTACAGTAACGGCGGGTCAGATTGGAACCACGGTATATTTACACCCATAAAAGAATTGTACAGGTCTTCAAGTGCACTTAGTGTGCACTCACAGTACATTATTATAAATATTCATAAACATTTCAAAAGACAAAGAGGGAACTCTATCCTGATTGGGTTAATTTGATAAATCCTTTGTGCCTATTCTATGAGGAGGATCAGACTACACACTTTGTGAAAAGGTAAAGTTGCTGCGACTCCTTGTGAAGAAAAGCAGCTCCACCCTGCACCAAACAGCTTCAGACTTCTTGAAAATGGATTTAATCTAAAGACTAACAGCAGAAGTTTGAGCTGTTTGGTCCATACATAAAAAAACAATGCATAAGACCAAGTACTGCATAGTTACAGAGGAGACGTTAACTTCCTCCAACGTACAATCAATTCAACAGGAGAATCCTAGAAGGTTTGCGATAAAGCCTTGCAGAAAATGTTCCTAAGCTACTACTTAAGTCACCAATACAGTTACATATGCCTACAAACCAGACATACAGATATTACAGCATGGAGAAATTGCTATCAAATGTTTTTTGGTCTTTTTTCTACATTGTATAATTTACAGTTTGAACATACCCCTTCGCAACTCATAAAACACTGACCACGGAAGAAAAAACATGAAGAACTTAGTTTAAGGTCACTTTAGCTCCAAACAGTCAGTGAGAACAAACAAGCTGTGTCACAATGAGCTTGTACACAGTTTGTTGGCTCAAAGCCGAGCTGATGGTGAGGACCAAAATAAGCCCTTGGTTTCAGTCCTACATGCTCAGTCTCATCAGCTCAGTGACTGTGCAGCCTGCGGGCTGGAGCGGTTACTCGTTTGTGTGTTTGTGTTTGTGTTTGTGTGTGTGTGTGTGGAGTGCCCACTAGTTCCTGATACAGTTTATCA
Source organism: Psettodes erumei (assembly GCA_016785225.1). Classification (NCBI taxonomy): domain Eukaryota; kingdom Metazoa; phylum Chordata; class Actinopteri; order Pleuronectiformes; family Psettodidae; genus Psettodes; species Psettodes erumei. The sequence continues at coordinate 534,268 of JAFBJZ010000107.1, forward strand.
ATAAAATGTCTCAACTGTGTCTATATGCACAGCCGCGGGGGTTGACACGGTCAAGAAGCGGGTAACCTGTACAGTGTGTCAGCGATTCTGTTAGCGTTACGAACGTTTCCTCAACCTGAGGCACAGGTAAATGAGAAGGTGTTTTAAAAAAACAAACAAACAACTTCCTCGACTACACTATGCTTTGCTACAGAATGACCGATAAGGCAGAAACTGAAGAATTGGTAAACCAGTTAGAAGGAAGAGCAGTCATTCAAGGGTCATTTACAAACTGGTAGTATACAGCAGTTGAAAAGAGACATTCAGAGAGGGAAAAAAAAAAGGTCCAAAGGATGCGGAGACAAGTTTGTTACAGCTGACCTAAAGAGGCACTTAAACTGAACATTGAGAAAGACCACCTCTGCCGCCTGGCTACGCTCTGATGGTTCGGACTCGCCTATTGCTGTCGAGCCAAATGTTTCACAGCAGCAAGCGGAGCGCTGAGCCACGCCGCGACAGCGGCGACGGGACGGGGCGGGCCACAGGCATCGCCTCAGGTCACAGAAAGTAAATGGACTGTAGAATAAGTACGGCTCAAATCCAGCATTTCAGTACTGTCCTATAATGTGGTTCTAAGAATATTTAGTCAAGCCTGCTGCTGCTCTTTTGTGTCCCACTTGCAGACTATACACTTAAGTGTGTTTTGTAGTGTGCTCACACAAACTGATGACATTTTTAAAAAGCCAGCAGGCACCCTAAACTTGTCATTTTGTTCAGTGACAATGATGGATGCTTATGTCCCAAAATGTAAAAAAAACAAAAGGAAAAAAAAAAGAGGAGCTATTGGTGGTGAAAAAAAAAAGAAATATAGCTGTATGAGATTTTTTTTTTCAATCTTTGAACACTGGCACATAGTGTATGCTTTTAAATATTAACATATAGTATGGAAGTGGGACACAGCAATTGTATGGATCAAACGGACAGTTGTGGCTACAACAAACTCGTACAAACAGTTTCAATTATTTCTTAACACTACAAATTTTAAATATTAAAACAGATTTCCCCATGTTCTTTTTCTGGTTTCAAAAGCACTCTTTAAACCTCCTACCATCGTGTATTGCCATATTCACATTCACATTTCTGTTTGTGCTTTTACAATTTCACGAAAATTTTTCTTTACACAGTGCTAAAATTATCTTCTCTCTATATGTTGACAAGATCATTTACAATTCTCAATGTTCCTTTCTCCTCCAATTCAATATTTCCACACAATAAATAATATAATAAAGGAGGCAAAATGTTTCATACAATATCTGAACTCACTGATGTTCCAACACTGTGCGGTGTCAGAGTATTTTATGAGTGACACGTTTCTCTGTTTTAGCTGTCCTCCAGCATGCTGGGTGTGAAATTCAACGATGATTATGGAGTTCAAGTGCTGACTCGTGGCTTTGAGGGAGTTCAGGGACAGGGGGTCATCTCCTTATTGGGTGAATGCAACAGGACAATGATGCCAGTCAAAACAAACTAGTGGGTTTTTTGGACCACGTAGTGGAAGATTCTTGACTCACTCAGTCACCTGACCTCAGTCCAACTAAGCATCCGTTGTACTCGCTGCAGACCGGACTGACAGCAAAGTGGCCTAAAATGGGGGGGGGGCTATGAATAAGGGGCTGCAATTCTTTTCACCCAATATGGATGTAAAAACACCCAAATTAAAGCTTCAATGTTTGCAACTGAACCTCACAGTCACCGTTTAATTTCAATCTGCTGGATTACAAAGTCAAAACACTAAAGTGTCACTGTCCAATCTACCACACTGTATATTCTTTTATGCTTTTTCTCTATTACAATTTTTGAATCCAAATATATATTTACAATTCAAAGGAAAATATAAAATCCTACTTTTGTTCCGAGTGGATTTTATATTTTAGTCCCCTATGGAGTAATCATCTTAGCAGCATTGATGGACTTTAAAATGCTAACAAATGGCACAGTCCATCCTATCAAGACATCATGCTCATTCTCCAACCGGCATTTACAGAAGGACCAGCCCAGGAGGTGAGAACTGAGACTAGACCAGGTTAAGGTTGAAGGATTGCACAGGAGGCGGTTTTGTGTGTTAAAACAAATTGTGTAACCACTACAGTTAGCTGAAGCAAATTCAGCAAATTAATGTCACAGAAACAAGAAGGAGCTGTTTAGCTGAGAGGTAATGCTGGGATTGAAGGCATCTGAGGGTTGCGGTTGGCACATCAGCTGGTGGAAGACCGAGCGGCGGTAGGTTCACTAGGTTCACTGGGGTGAGGAAAGACTGGGATTGAGCTAGAAGTTGTAGTTTAAAGTCTAAGTAGAAAAAAAAAAAACTATCAAGAGAGGGCGTCTCGTTTGGCCCTCTTGTCGTAGATTAGCGTCAGCGCGTTTGCGGTGTCCCTAAGCAAGGCATCGAAGATGCTGTCCGCCAGCTGCATCTTGACAAACAGCTCGTCCTCGTCGTAGTTGACCCACTGGGCCTCCTCCTCGTGGAGTTCCTGAACCTGAGACACAAACAAGGGTTCAGCTCTACAGCACATGACTTTCAAATCTAAAAGAGAGGAGTAGAAATGTAATACATTTGTATTTAACTTGTAAAAATAATACAAACGACGCATGATAGTGACCCTGAACGAGTGGGCAACAGATGCCTGCCATTCAGTTAAGTGTTCTCTCCTGCTGGTGGAAAAATGTAGTCCCTCGTGTGATAAAACCATATGCAAAATATTTGATTTGGGGACCTACCAATATGTGATCAACTCTGTCCCGTTTCTTTCTGCCAAATTTGAGCATCTTCTGCCAGTCAGTCTTCTGGCTGTGATCCTTTGTCAGGCCGTACAGTTTCAGTACTTCTGCTGTGATGAATTCCTGGTCAGCAATGCCAGAAAACAACACAGGTCACCCCACGTGTAAAAAGGCACGACACAGCATATGAACCTGAGCGAGTGCCGTACCTGGACTTTGGCGATGTCTCCCGGTGTCTTTATTCGGTGGAAGAAGGACGCCTTGACTCGCCGTGCTTTGACCCACTGAGGCTGATCGGCGGTGGGGTCTTCGGCGTAGATCTCCTGAAGCATCTCCCATGTCAGGTCATACACGCCCTGGGGAGCAGCAAAGAGCAATGAGATCCGACATCATTAAATAAAACACAGCCTAAGGCTGCATGTTAGGCGACTATTAACAAGAGCGGCGACACGTCGAGGTGTCGGCAATAATAACTGTTCGACAGCACGAGCATTTGCATTCCACGCAAAGCGCTCGGACCAGCTGAGAGGATTACCGAGGCAAGTTTCTCCGGGAGATAAGCACAGGGGACGCCTCGCTCCGAAAAGGCGACCGAAACGGCCGCGTGGTCTCGGAAACATTAGGATGCTCATCTATGAGGAATGTGCTGAATAATGGCAACTCGCCTGGCATTTAACCTCAATGGAGCCGTTTAGATTAAGTGCTTTCTTCGGGATTAGACTGCGCGTCCCGCTGCCTTTGGTTTAACGCGACTGAGGCAGGACGGCTGCGCGCTGGTCTTTGCAATTTTACAATAAGTCTCTATGATGTCTGTATTGTTAGGTGTCTTATTTTAGACTCTCTTTAATGGGTGTTTCACATTTCACCTTTTTGTAGCTGCGGATGGAGAGGACCTCCGGGTCCTGGCTGCTGGACTCTTTGCCAAGATATTCTTGTGAGGGTTTCGGGTTGAGCTGTTGCGCGAGGGTCCGTGACCCCTCCTTCCCCAGGCCACAGCTCTCCCAGATTTCCCGGGTGGCTGCATGCACCATCTTCTCCACCTCTGCAGCTGAGTGGGGCACCACCATGGCGGGCTGCTCAGGTAGTTTAGGAGGCAGGGGGAGAGGTAGTTCAGGTCTTGGTGGAGTCTTAACCTGCTGCTCTCCACCCGGTGCTGAGGCCGACGCCCCCATAGGAGCGCCGGCCGATGAGCCAGACCTCCCCAGTCCTCCTCCTCCCAGCCTCGCCCCTTCCTCTTCCTCTTCCTCTTCGTCCCTCTGTTTCAGCCTTAGCCTCTGCTGTTCCCTACGAGAGCTGAGGCCAAAGTCCTCATCAAACCAGTCCTGATCGTCACCGAGCTCGTCCAGCAGCTCGCGGCTCAGTTCCAGCTCGGCTAGTCGCTTGGCGAGCTCCTCTTGACCACTGGCCCCCAACACTGGACTCTCCTGGTATCAGAGAAATACAGGAAAAATAGCAATTTTATCCTCACTTCCAGGCATAGATGAAAGAAATTCAATAAAAGTAAATATCTAACTGCGCCATGATCCGTTATAAATCATGGTTTGGCATTTCTAATCTAGTCTTAAAGAGCAATCTCTTTTATGAATGTTTCAAACACAAAGGTCTGAAAAAGTCTGTCAACATTGAGTTGGACTTTGTCTGAGCACATCCAGACAACAAGGGTCCGTCAGGTCATATCAACAAAAGCTGTACTGTTGGTCAGTAACCTGATCATCAAAATTCCACAGTTCAATCACAACACAGTCCGACCTGATCACATTTCTTTTTTTACTGACTGACATTCCGTAGCATAAACACATCACCAAACACATGGAGACAAAACTCGTCATTTTCCTGTAAACTCTTCTTTAACTAGCACGCTCGATCAGACGCATACACTCACAGGTCGGTTACACAGCTCCGGAGAAGACAGCTCCTCTTTTTCCACAGGCAGGAAGAAAGGCAGGCCATCTTTTTGTTCCACCGAAGAGACCCACTCCTCTTCCTCAACGTTTTCACCGAACAGGTACCCGTTCACCTGGTTGGCGGCCTCGATCTTCCTCTCTTTAGCCTTTTTAATTTCGGCGAACTGCTTCACGGCGTCTTTCACGAAGCTGTCGAAGAGCGTGTCGGAAAACGCGCCCAGAGAGTCTGCGCCCTTGCCCTCTCCCTCGACGTCCCCGACCGCGACCGTGTCCGTGGCGAGATCAGCGGGAGGAAACTGGCGTGGAGAGTCGACGTCTTCTCTCGCTGTAATCTCCTTCTGACTGTGCTTCCCACGGCCAATCTTGTCCATGTCAGAGATGAGGAGAGTGGTTGGTGCATCCTCAAAATCCAACAATATGTTCAGACTGTTGCCATTAGTGAGCGGATGCTTGGATTCTCCGTGATGCTGTGAATTGCGGTGGGATCCGGTCTTCGGCAAGTACTGGTCGGCGTGAGGAGAACCGCCTGCAATCTTTTCCTCTCCAGGCCCGAAGTCCTTGTGAGACGTCTGTTCGGTTTTGCTCTTCAGATCACCCTGTTTTTGGTTGTTTTCATTCTCGCGCGCTTTATGTTTATCCCCACCTTTATCCGACAGATCGTCAAAGAACGAGTCCTCGTCCTCTGTGGTGTCCGCGTAGACCTCGAACTTCTCTGGGAGGTGCGTGATCTTGTCTGGAGGAGCAAAGATGCCGTGGCCCTCGTCGCACTCAAAGTATGCCACCCCATCGTAAGTGCCGTTGTTGCTCCCTTCCGACTTATCCAGCTCCACGCCGGCCCAGAAGCCATTGGCGAAGCTGGTCGGACCTTTGAATCTCAGAGTGCCCGGCTGAACGCTGCCGACAAGGACCCGATCCCCGATGTTAAAACTTGGCATTTCATCGATGACAGGAGAGAGAGGGGTCTGAGGAGGGGAGACGGCCAGCGAGCGACTGGAAGTAACGCTCTTGTTGTCATGTTCGGAGTCTTCTGTCTGCTTACGGAGATCGAGCAATCTTCCAGATTGGTGGCTGGGTTCGCTCGTGCCAGAGCGGTGACTCAGCTCCTCGGCTATTTCCTCTTCTACCACCTCATCTTGGCTGTCGTACAGCGTGGTTCTGCTCAGGGAGTCCTTTCTCGAATGATTGATTGCAGTCGGGGACGCTGAGGTTTGAGACTCAGGCTTGGAACCATGCTGCTGCTCCCTGGGCGACGAAGCGACTGATGATTCAAAATCATCACGGTAGCCGTCTGCCAGGGGAGAAGATGCTTCGGCATCCCTTGTGGGCGCCTCCTCCTTTGAGGAGCTGCAGCTTGCGTGTGGTGAGGGTTCGAGGTTCACTTGAACTTCAGACGCTTCCTTCGCTTCAGATGGAAAACGGCGATGTTCTCCGCTCACCGGAGGGGAAACGTGCTTAGATGTAGAGAGCTTCTCCTGTGAGTCGGGTCTGTCTCTTGTTTCCAATGTGAGGAGACATTCAGAGCGCTGATCGTCCGGCCTGGAGCTTACTTCACCCTCCGGCTCTTCATGAATTTCAGATCTTTGGTCGGACACGACGTCCTCATCCCCAGACTCAATGATCTGTGTCTTGCTCTGTTTGGAGGAAGGTCTTAAAAAGTCCACGGTGGGCTGTTGGCTCCTCACACCTGAGGTTGGACACTCTGGGCTGCCGTACACTGGAGTCGGGGTGACCGTTGGCAGATCTTCATCCGATAATTCTTCAGGCACTGAGGTGGATCCGCTATGATCAACATGGGCATCTGACAGAATGGGAGGAGGTCACGTTATTATCGTAGCAACAGTATGTTAAATGAATGCTGTACACAATGTATATTACAGTTATCATGAGCATGAATCACTCACAGTGGCCTAATGAGACATCAACTTGTGTCCTTGGCTGGTTGACTTGGCTGCTTTCAGACCTAAGGAAGAGAGATTTTTGTTTTCCTTTAACATATGAAAAGTAAAAGATACACAAGCACCAAAGTGCTGTGGCTGCAGCAGATTTTAGTACCTGTGAGAAGGCGGTTTAACACGGGACTGCTCCGAGACCGAAGTGGACTCTTTGACCTGGGACTTTGATTCAGGTGCCGAATCCGTCTCCTTGTTCAGCTCAGCCTTCGTTTTCTCAATAAAGCTGTCGTAGGTCTGAAAATAAAAAAAGGCAGGGAATAACAGTGAAGTTATCACAGATACACGGACATATACAGTCACGCATGCAAAACACCACACACACACACACACACACACACACACACACACACACACACACACACACACTTACCTCCAGCTGCTTCAGCAGGCTGGCCTCCTTTGCCTTCAGGCGCTCCTTGTGCCTCTTCTTCTGCTCTTTCTTCAGCTGGTATGCCATAAACTTTCGCTTTCTGAGTTCTTCCTTCAGGGCCTTGATACGACTCTCTATGTCACTCTGGTCTGAAATGGGTTCTGAAGGCAAATATAGATGATAAATCACATTTAGAATGTGAAACCAGCGCCAGACCTCCGATTAGCAACGGGTAATCCAACTCTGTGCCCACTCGAACTCAGTTCCAACCAAGTTCTTTGGGGATTACTGTACATTTTCTTTACCAAGAATGTGTAAAGGGCTTTTTTTTGTGCATGTTGTGTCGACTTGTACAAAAATTATTGCAGAGATTAAAGTGGCCTGAAAGTGAATGAATCGCACTCAGCTACAATTGCAGCCCGTCAAAGCTGTCTTTGCTTGTGAGATAACTAAGTGTAATGCAAAGTGTTCTCTTCTCCCATTACACAGCAAAGCAGGTTCAGTATCAGGGAAGTGCTTGCATAATGTATTCCTGGCAGCATCGCGCCGTGCCTGACTACACGGTGCCAGCGGTATAGCTGCATTATGTCCACACTTTCCAACACCCCCCCCACCTTCTCCAAGACCTGTGAGGAAATATTATACAAACAAAATGCATTACACGTCCTGCGTCAGTTTGTGTGGAGTCACTGGGATTACTCACCGGTCTGCGTGGCCATGGGGGAGTCAGCTGGCTGAGCGCGGGGCTGGTTGGCGGTCCGGGAGGAGGAACGAAGCTGCATCTTGGTTTTACCGCTGCCATCCGAAGGAGAGGCAGCGGGGCCGTGGCTGCTTTTGGATACAGGAGACTGGACAGACCAAAGAGGAGGAGGGGAGGAGAAGGGAAGGTTGCTTCAGGATATGACGACGCACTGAGGTGGACGGATAGCGGTACGACCCCCCCCCTTTCATTTCCCCTCACACAGCATAGAGCTATGTGATGTATCTTTCAATGAAAGACTGCAAATAAGCCCAAATATGATCTTTTTTTTTATGAAGCTGACTGAAACCTCGCTCTCTTCAAACGGGTGAGGCTCCAAATTAACGACACTGCCGAACCAAAGAGACGGGACACTGAAATACAAAACGGAGAGAGGACCGCGTGAACGCATACTTGTCTGCTAGGTGACGGTGCCGCTGAACTGAAGTCTTGGGTGTAATTTGCCGGGCTGTTCTGGACGGAGGCCAGGGGTGTCTCAGGGACCGACGCGGGTTTCTCTGCGGGGAGGCCTTCTGTTCGCTGGGATCCCGATCCCTCTGTGTGTATGCTGGACTCAGGTGTCGCCGAGGAAAAGTCGCCCTCGCTCACATAATCTTAAAAAAAAAAAAAAAAAAAACAAATTAAGCTTAAGTCATTCTCGTCAAGACTGATTCTGACATGATTCCAAAACCGTGGCATGTGTCCTACGAGAAAGTATTCTGTTGCTTCACCTTTCTCATTGTCAGTTCTGGGCTCTGAGCTTCGATAATGAGTAGGACTGATGTCGGAAATCTCGTTTTTCTGACTCTCCGACACGTTCTGATCCTCGTCCCGAGGCGTCTGCTGGTCCCAGACAGTCAGGGCCTCTTTCTCCATCCGCCGGACCTCCGCCTCCTCCTGGTCCAGCCGCTGTTTCCACTGCAGCAGCTCCTCAGCGTGGCGGCGCCTCTGCATCAGCTGCTGTTCCCGCTTGGTCAGGAACCTGGGGACAGGGACGGTAAAGACGGAGGAGCAAGAGAATGCCAGGATGAGAAAATGAGTTAGATGATGAGAAAGACGGTGGTGATGAGGAAGAGAAGAAGGACAAGGACATTTAGCGTACGGGACGGTTCACATGGCCCCCGCAGAAACGAGCAGACCCAAATCACCGGGACATCAGGTTTTCACAGCAAACTCAACTCGGGTATCTGTCCAGAACTCCACACACACACACACACACACATCTGGAAACATGCTTAGAATAATCATCCAAATACTGAAGTGGACAGGCACCCATCAGATAAAAAAAAAAAGAAAAAAAGTGATGTGTCACACAGGAGAAAGGAAAAGGAAGGAATAATAACGGTGAATATGTCAGGATCATGCATCGGACTGGAACTCTGAAGCTCAATGTTGATCGGATGCCATCTCTCTCTCTCTCTCTCTCTCTCTCACACACACACACACACACACCTCAAACATATTTTGCGGTTACAGGAGACAGAAAACCACCGTACGGTAAGACAGTTCCATCTGTTTAGTAGGGCCTCTTCCACTTACTGATGAGGGAAATGAGACGCCAAACGCGAGGGGCACGTTGTTGTTGCTCAACTCACGGCGGGTCTGCGGACGCCCATCAAAAGTAAGCGCAGTCAGGTGTCGCCGTTGCATAATGGGGTCTCCCCACAGCTACGGGTGCCATTACAGTGCAGTATTATTTAGCCTTAATCGAATCTCAAGGCCTTTCTCTTGACCTAATGTTTACTGATGACAGGCCAGATACTGACAAACCAGACTGCAGGGGGAGGGGTTTCTTTTAGTGCATTCCCAAACTGTATTAAAGCCATTGGCCATCTGTATTTATTATCCCATCCTATGCAACAGTTACCTAATAAAGAGGGCTAGTTAAGATTTACTGGGTTCATTAAAGAGATAGACCACTCCATCTCCGGTCTGTTCAGAGCAAACGTCTGTTACCCACACGTCACAGTGTGGTTTAATCTGAAAACGTTTTATATCAATAGATGGTCGGCAGCCACAAGGGGAATGGGTGTGTGTGTGTGTGTGTGTGTGTGTGCGTGGGGGGGGTGTACTGCAAGTTCTTTATTATTCATTCCAAAAGGCAAGAAATAAAGAGGGGAAGTTGCAAATGAAGGACCAGAGAGAAATTAGTGACATCCCAGCTAGGAGTGTCAGATTCGGATCCAACAAGGAGCGCTCCCGTGAAATAAACACAAGCTTTGCTCTTCTTTTTTGGGCTCCAATTATTAGTATGATTTCAGTTACTCCTTGGTTTACTCTCAGCCAGTGTGCTTTGACGGCCACAGCGGTGACGCTGCACTACCGACCTGGCCGGCAACGCAAATATTGAAGACCGGCATAAAAGATGGATTTAATTCAACCCTGTCAAAAGGTTTCGCTTATTTCAGGTGGGCAGCTTTCCTTGGGCACTTTTCAAGTTCTCACTCAAAATTCCATCCACGAAGTTAAACACATCTCAAAACCCTCACAGAAACTCCCCACCCCCCCACAAACCAACCAACACATCCAAACACTCGCCGTCCACCATCCCACCCACACAGGGTCCCCGTGCCAGTGGATGAACACAAGCATGTTCCATGAGGTGGGTGGGGGTGGGGGGGTGAGGCGGGGCAGAGCTCGGTGGAGGTGCTGGGGGGAGGGAGGGGAGGGAGGTAGAGATCACTGTACAGTACCTGACCAACTGGTTGTAGATAAAGAGCTGGAGTTTAGGGTGGAGGTTGGGAAGACAGACACTGAGGGAGGCCCAGTGGTGGGCCGTGAACACAGAGAGGAAGCAGTGGACAGGAGAGCAGTGTCTGCGACACACAAGCGCGCAACGCCACAAGAGTCACGCGGACACATACACGCACAACGTAAGGAAGGGGGGTGGGGGGCATCAAAAACACAAGAGACACGGGGGGGGGGGACAAGTGGAGAGAGAGAGAGAGAGAGAGAGAGAGAGAGAGAGAAGAGCGATATGAGCAAATGTGCTTTTTGTTGTGTTGTCAGTCTGTTAGAAAACGGCGACTTTTAAATGGCTGATCGGGAGCACACAAACATTTACACTAGCGTGTGGGCATTACGTAAGGGGAGGGGGTGTACGTGTGTGTGTGTGGGGGGGGGGTGGGCGTGTGGTCACTGACCCGCTGACCCGCGACAGTTGAGGCTTAAATGACTCATTCGCCGATAACCTTGATTCTCAAACAAAATAAAATGGGAGGTAACAGCCTCAGATTTGGTGAGTCAAGCTTGGTTAGTGTGTTATGATTAGGGGACCAGCGGTACGACAGCGGCGCACGGTAGTCTACTAAAAAGGATTGTGGCAAGCCAGCAAAGGAACGGAAGCGAGGGGGATTGCCACTATAGACCCAAAAAAGCCCTAAAAATCGCTGCTGCCGATACCAGGGCGACCATGGTACTGAAGACTGGCCTGTGATTTGCAGCCAACCTGTAAATCCTAAACCCCAGAACAATTAACCTACTTGTCGGAGCGTGGGAGGCTCGAGAGCCACCTGACCAGTCTGAAACCTCAGACAGCACACAGGAACTCCACTTCATATGAATGGAGGAAAAAAAAAAGTGGTCTCAGACTTTTGGGGCCACCGCACAGTAACTGGTCAACACAAGAGGCCGCTGATCGGGGTAAAAGGGTTGCATCGTCTTCGATACGTCTAATTTGGTCTTACGCTTTTGCTCTCCAACATGGGGGGGGGTTACAGTGGCAGACAGTGTGGATGCCAGTCTGGTCTGGAGGGAGAAGAACACGGAGCATGCTTATCTTCACATCCACACATCCGCACAGCAATTGAGGCAGCAAGCAGAGATGGCATGCACTGATATTACTGCTGGCTCCCGTTCGGCCAACCGCTACTGTTAGTAGAGATCCTTCCTGTATGATTTGAAAATGTCTGGTTTTTTTTTTTTTGGCCTGATCGTAGAATGACTTTAGATAAAATTCGCAGCAAAGCTTCTCGGCCACAAAACGCAACTAAACTCCTTCATCAGTGTGAACTCAAGCCAGTGTATGCTGAAGCTACCGGTCAAAGTTTTGCAGTATTGCAAGAAAACAGCTGAGAACAGATCAAAGTGTGTTTCAGCACATCTGACCACTGGTTTTGATCAGGGAACACTAAAAAGATAACGGAAGTAGTAGAAAACCTAATCAGGGCATCCCTTGTGTTTTTGATAAAACAAAAACAATGACAGCAGCAAATCACAGCAGAATGAACAGCAAGGACACACCGACAGTGAGCGTAAAAAAAACAGATATTTTAAAAAAGTCTTTACTTTTCATCCATCTGAGTGCGCATCTTCTTCAGCTTCTGCATGATGCTGCTCGTCTCACTTCCAGAGATTGAGAGCGAGGGCGAGGGGCTGCGGTCCACATCGGCGCGTCTCGCGTTGAGGGAGGCTGGCTCCGACGTTGGCGTTTCTGACACGGGAGTCTCCTGAGGGACGCACGCACAAACGAGGCAATTCAGAAAAAACGCAAACATGGCAGCGTCTTCCACAGCTGCGTTTCTTTCTTCCTTTATTCGAATAAGATTTCTGTGCAACGACGTGACAGCGCTACTCACAGGTGGTGCTTCGTCCCCGGCACATTTGAGACGCTCCTTCAGCCTGAGTGTAGAGGTTCTCATCCGCTCAATCTCCTCCTGCTGCTTCATTAGCAGCTGCCTTTCCTTCCTTGCTGCTTTGTTGGCCTCCTGAAGTCGCTTGATCTCCGCCTGGGAACGCGAGCGGAGTGGCTGGTCAGTAACGGTCAAGATCAAACTGTAACCCGAAACTCCACTGTCGCTTAATGTCATTCTGACACCCCCCAGCCACCCCAAATACCTGCTCCTGCTGAAGTTTCATCAGAAGGCCCCTCTGCTTCTTCCTGATTGGTGGCATTTTGTCATCCTCTCCCTTATCCCTCAGCCTCTCCCTCTGGTGCTCGAGCCAGGCCAGCTCCGTCACTGTCTTCTCTTTGAGGGCCTTCTGGCGAAGACGCAGCAGAGAGCTCTGGTGCTGCAGCCTTACTTCCTCGTCCTTCATGTACTGACGCACCATATCCATGGTGAACTGGGAAAAGCTGTCCTGGCCACCAGAGAAGGCCATGTTTGCGTCTTGTGACTGCAGGAGGGTGAAGGTGAAGAGGGGAAAAAAGGTAAACGGACTAAAGGTGACGAGACAGATAACAGGTTGAGAGAGAGATAAACGTTTGCGTGACATCAGCGCCTTCTGACCTTCAAGACGCCATGTGCCCCCGAGACCAGTGTTGCGTTGCGACTGGTGCCATCGTCCTCGGATTCCTCGTGGTGGCGGGACTTTTTCTCGATGGTGCCGCGGCGGTGGGCCTCAGACGGCAGCAGAGAGCGAAATGACCGCTCCTCTATCTCGTCCTCTGTCATGGACTCATCAAACTTCAGAGAGTACTCTGTTGCCACTGATGTGCTGTCTCCTGGGGGGGGGAGCAATAGCATGGGCTCAGTTAGCTTTCAACTATCTTGAGGTGTTTTTCAGAGGGTATAGGATGTGGTTACCGTCAAATAAATATGAGCAAAAACATATCTCAATAACTCAGGGCCATGTTTGCCATCCGGTACCTTTCTCATCCAGCACAGAGGCGATGCTGTCACTGGACAGGGAGTCATTTGCTGCTGTAGGAACTTCCTCCTCTATGGAGCTGCTGCCTGCATCCCTCTCCGGCCTTCCCTCAGCTGCCCCCTTCCTCCATTTCCCCTCTCCCGCTTCTTTTTTCGCCCGTTCCGCGCGGTCGGAGGAGACGTGCGACGGGCTGTGGCGGCTGCTGGAGTCTGCTCCACTGAGGGGAAGGTGGAGGAGGAGGAGGAGGACAGACTTAGCGGCCCTTCTGCATTCTCTTCCCCAAATGTGAGCATAAAAAGTGAAACGAGCGCCGCGCGAGAGGCCAGACCGTTACCTAATGTTGGGTCTTCTGAAGGACAGAGAGTCAGACGGACTGAGGCTGTTCAGCGACGACAGAGGTTCCTCCGGCCTGATCCTTCTGCTCGACACCTCACTCTGCAAGCTGTGGGAAAGCGCGAAGAGGATGCTCGATGCTTTCAGATCAAACACTGTCTCGAGCTCCCCGGACTTTAAACACTTAGTGATGACAGAAGGCGTCTTGGTAGGTGCGCTGAATTTAAGCTGTCCCCATTTTGAGAACACAAGCATGATGTGTGCCTGATGGCATCATAACAAAACTAATAACGCAACTAATGCCTCAGAGATTTTAAAAGCTATTCACAGCTCTTTCAAACAAGGTGCGGTTGTACTTCACCTGTCAGGGTCAGCTTTATCCCATTTTGTGTAGGAGCTGTCCTGTTCTTCGCACATGGAGGAACTGGTGGCGGCTGGAGGGACGGCCAAAGCTCCCGCTATCTGCGACCGCGCCAACTCTGTCATCTGACCGACGGGAAAATGCACAGATCAGATATTTGATTTGGTGAGTCCGACACTGGACATTGCGCTTTCCCCCCTTTGCATTTACTGTAATTTCTTTACTGTAACTCAACAATCAATCGGCTTTTGTTTCAAAATGAAGACACGGGCCGTTTTCCTGGCAGAGGGAAGGCAGTGATTGCTAACCTCCTTGATGTGTCGGGCAGTGTCGACTGTGTACCGCGCTGCCTCAGCCTGTTGACTCATCATCTTAGTAGCTGCCTCCTGGAGGCCTTCCAAAGTCTCTTTTTGAGTCGCTGCCAAACTTTCCTGCAGTTCGATATGAGCCTGGACAAAACCACGCACACAAATAAAAGCATTCAGAGCCCGGAACTCAAAAGGTGAGTGAACAAACACTGAATGGGCCAATCGACGAATACGCGTATATGTAATTACTGAGAGTGAAGTGACTGGCTAACTATGTGCAATCTGTGTGGCTGTACCCGGGCCACTCTCTGCCGGTTCTCCTCCAGCTGCAGCTTGGTCTCCAGGGCCTCTCTTTCAGCCTTGATCTTCAGCTCGTAGAGGTCACGCTCGTGGCGCTGCTGCTTGGCCTGCGGTGTCAAAGTTCATAAAGCGGTGTAGTTCATCAATACAGAATCACTACGCTGAGGTAGAAGTAAGTGAATGAAATCTGAACAGGCTAAAAAAAGGAAAACAGTGAAGTGCATGCAAGTAAATTGATGCCATTGACGGATAAATTATCACCCTGTTTCACAACAACACCCTTTTTTACCTTGAGCATTTGGGCCAATGACGCGCTCTCCTGCTGAGCCATGGACACGCCCATCAGCCTCTCCACGTCGTCCAGCTGCCGGACGGACTCCTCGACGGACTCCAGGTACTGGAGCTCTGCAGCCATACGCTGCTGCAGGACGGCGGGTGAGTACTGGAGTTCCCCTGGGAGGAAGGAGAGGGGAGAAAAAAAAAATCAATACAAATGTTTATTGCCGGAGCGTAGCACTTTGAGAATACCCTGATGCGCGAGTAAGCCCGAGGAGTACGAAAAGAAACAGTTTGAATCCGGGCAACAGTCGCATTCAATTTTTTTTTTCTTCCCACAATTAAGTTCTGTGTCACATAACATCTGTTGTAATGCGGCTATGAGCTTCATCCACCTGTGGTCCTGGTTTCTGCTTTACCACCGAGGGCTGGGGCGCCTGCGTTCACACCTCTTACAGGCTCGCAGGAAGTGTTGGCCCCTGGAGGAGAGCCGGGGTCCGGAGAGCCGGAAGGAGACGCCTGTTTGGGCCTGGCCGGCGAAGACCTCTTTCCATCCAGCGCCGAACTGGAAACGCACAAAATTAAAAAGTGATGAAACGTTGATTATCACTGGGGTTTTCAGTTTGAACCAAATGAGTGGGTGTGTCTTTACTTTTCAGGTTAATGGGTTTCAGATCAAAGAGTTTTAGGGTGTTCCGCAGATTAAAGGTATATATTACCATTAAAATATTATACGGTGCTGATGGCACCCAATGTAAGTTAGGCTATGAAAAAAGGTTTTTAAATCCCACGCAGCTCATTGGCATGTTGCAGGCTCCACAGAGCGGAGTGAGGGTTTCAAGCGGCGGGGCAGGTTGACCGAAAAGAGAAAGAAAGCGGGGGCCCCTGGCCCTGCAAATCCCTCAGACTGAGTGAGGCAGCATAACCCTGCTGTGAGAGGCCCAGGCTATGAATGGGTATATTGTGCTGCTCAGAGATGAATCGCAGGCCAAGATGATGTCTAAAGAGAGCAGGACACATGAGACTGTGGTAACGGCCGGCGTTAGGATTATTATCGCAACAGTAATAATTAACAACAGCCGGCTGCTACGGGCAACATCTTCACCTACAGAAGTCAGTGACACCTACAGCGGCACACGAGCGGTCCGTAAAGAAATATTTTGAAGTTTTCTTTGAAGTCCCCGTCACAGTAAAACAACGCGCCGCCTAAACGTTGCTATGGACACAGTCCTGTGCGAACGTCTTGCCTTGAAGGCACACAGGCTCCACAGAATGGCAGGAATCTACCACCTGGACCTTCTGTGTACTGTTGCAGGGATCAAATGTTACTACTGGGCGCTGAGATTAAAGGAAAAAAAAAAAAAAAAAAAAAAAAAACTCGTTCCTTTTCCTTCCCTTTCCGATGGCAGCAGGCCCAAGCTGCGGTGAAGCCGCCTGACCCGACCAACCACCCCGCTGGCCCCCCAAAACAAAATAACCTCTGTTTTCTGCCTCGGGTCCAATTGCAGCCTCCTCCTGTTGCCGGGCAGCGCGCGGCTGCTCAGACCCTCAGGCCTTCAGCAGAACAGCAAGCCACGAGACTGTTTAGACTGGCAGCCGCAACTCAGGCTCTCTTAGTGGAGTTTGGTAATTGGTCATGCCCGCATAAATTAACCTTTGAGTATTTACTGCATGTACCAAGTGGAAGTTTTTTGGAGAGCGGGAGCGGCGGCGACTGAGGCGGCCCGGCGCTGAAAAGATCCCATTCATCCCCGAGGGCACGTTGTTCTTATAAGTCGGTTTCGGTTTAGTTTGGAAATGCTCCGGGAGAGAAGCGGTGTGGCTTCACGGGTCCTTTTCATCATTTCACTGTAGCACAGTACAGATAATAATCTGGGTCAAGTGGAAAAACTAAAGTTTCAATTTATCACAATATGTGATCGCTGCGAAATACAGAGACGCAAATCATAGTATGTGAAGACATGACCCGAAAAGAAACAGCTGGAACCCACCAGGTCCAGGACGGTCCTCATAAATCTGCCTACGGAAGCACCAACGAAGAAGAGTTGCTGTAAAGGTTACCAAAAACCCTAAGCAAGGAAATACCACAGACAAGTGGATCAGCAGCTAATTGAGACTCGTGGGAACACAACTCACTCAGTGACACCTTAGAGACACTCCTGACTGCAAAACACTGAAAGAGGAATCTTGTACACCGCATTAACCTTAAAAACAACAACCCCCTTTCTTTGAGGTCATCGCCCGCGGATCGTTACCTGCGGTGAGAAGGAGGTTCTCCCGAGGCGTCGCCGGAGTGGGCGCTCCTGGCCTGGCTGCGGCCAGAGCTTTTGTCCGAGCCCCTCTTCCTGGAGTCGGAGGAACAGGCGTCTGAGGGCGGCGAGCAGGAGCTCCTCTGCTCTTCCACCAGGGTGGCATCGCTCGGGTCTGACGCCGAGCCTGCAAAAGGGATGGAGGTAGAATTGTTATTTTGTTGCAGCGGACTAGATTTCTAACTGCAAAAATAAAAAGATACAGCACACAGTGACAGCGTCTGTTAATTTTCTTTTTAATCACAGGTGTTGGGAGATTCAGACTCCTGACGAGAAGTTCTGAAAAGGCGTTGATTCTCACCTCGTTTCCTGGCAGAGTGCTTAGCAAGGGGCGAGGAGCCGGGTGTCGAGCCAGAGGAAAGATGTGACGAGAGAACAGATGAGTGAAAGGACGAATGGTGGGAACTGGAGCCACCTGCACTTTTCTCATAAGGAGACCTCCTCATCAGCTCCTCAAAGTGGCTGTTCACGCTGACAGAGAGGGGAGAGAGGAGGACGATCACGTCACTTCTGGATCAAAATCAGCATCTCGGACACGAGACAAAAAATAAACATGCAGGAACACTCACGTATTTACTGGTTAGACTCTTTTACTGCGAACTCACGAATACGAGGGACGAACGCCGTCGGAAAGGATCGCGGGCTTTCAATCTGTGCGACGTGGATGCCACCTAGTGGCCACCTTAAAACATGCATCCATTTTTTTTCCTTCTTTTTACCTGGGTGAATTGGAGCCTCTCCTCAACGGGCCAGTGGCTCTGCTGCTGTGTGATGACACAAAGTCGTCTTCGTAGACCGCTGCCTCTCCGGGGCTGTTTGCAGAATGCAGAGAGTGGGCGGAGGGGGGGCTCCTCTCGCTACCTGCAGGACAAGGAGGAAACGGAAACGTTGGGTGAGAAATATCAACGCCGCCGTCTCGACGGACCGTCAGTACACTGTGAGTTTTACCACCGACAGACATTCGGTGCATCACTCACATTCAAGACGTCCACAGATACAAGGCGACTACAACATTCTCTTTCTTTCTGTCTTTCCTGTTTTGCTGAGTTGGCAGCAAATACTATAATTAACATAAAATGAAGAGGAAAAACTACCAACTCAACTGTTAATACCACCAACACTGCCGATTTTGTCAATCAAGACACTAATCTTGCGCTATCACCCGTATCCAGTGGGGAAAACTGAACTCTGACAAGTTTTCCCCCGAATGAAAACGTGTTCGCATGTGATCTAACCTTTAACGGGGCCATGAAGGTTCTTGGTGAAAATGTTGATGACGCTCAAAGGGCTTCCTTTGTTCAGCTCTTCCCAGGCTGCTTTACTGCCGTCCTGCTGGGCAAACGGGGAGCTGAGGGCCGGGCACCTTGCTGCCTCCCTCTGGAATTCAGACAGCCGGTGGGGATCCCTCCTCGGACCGCCACGGTATTCCGCTGCCTCCAGGCGGTCTGCTGGTCTCGGTACGCAACTGTTGGAGGGGTGAGGAGGGAATGCCTCGTCCTCGGAAAAACTCCCTTCACTCAGTATGGGGCCCTCGCTGATGGAGCTGGCGCTCGAGTGGTGGAGCTCTGCCTGATTCTCCTCCTCATCGTAGCTTTGGATTTGTGCCATTGCCTCCATTATTTCCACCTTTCCCAAGCCATTGACGAGCCTCCTGCTTTCTTGTGTATAACTGTTGAGGATGGGCCCAGTTACATCACCAGAAGCTGCGTGTGGATTGGTCGAACTGGCGTGAGCGCCGCGCCTTTCCTTCTGTCCCCTGAGGGCGTGCAGAACGCCTGCCCCCGGAAGAGCTGTGCCGTTATATGAACTGTGACCCGTGCTAGTCAAAATCCTCTGGATCCTTGATGCCACGTCGTCGTTTTCCGTGGCGGCCATTTCTGCCCAGCATCCATCATCAAGATGAGCCAGGGAGTGACGGGAAGCCAAAACCGTATCCGCGTCCGCTGAAGTTGCCGCGCCGTAGTTGATCCCTTCCCCAGCAAGCCTCCGTGCCTCACTCTCTATGCGATTGGAGAGGGACGCAGCCGTGGCCTTGAGGGCCTCGATGCGGGACATCTTGGAATGTGACCTGCTGGGGGGCGCTGCGTCGCGGGCGGCCACCGCTGTCTCCAGCCTGAGAAGCTGGGAGAGTAAACGGTCACCGAAAGGAGCCAGCACACTGCCGCTGGGACCGGCTGTAGGTCGAGGAGCCGGGCTCCGATGGTCAGGCTGGAGCAAAGAGGCAACTTCAACGTCCAGGTCATTCCTGCGAATGGCAAGAGCCGAGAGGGGAGAGGTTGAAAGTGGAGAAAAAAAAGAAAAGATGTAAAGTGTGAAAGGTTTGAGGGTGAAATCAGTGCTCAAACTGAAAAGGTATGCCTTTTCATTGTGCAAGCTGCTGAAGTAAGAAAAAAGGAGAACTTTCTTTTTGCAAAGCTATGATGTCTGCAAACAGACGTTTGTGAATATTTAATGGACTGTAAAATCTATTTTTCCTGAAGTTTTCCTCGACATTCCCCTAGTTAAACAATACACTGCATTGTAATAATGTAAAAGTTGTATGAGTAACTATGTAAGTTTTGAATGAACATATTCACTACCCTGACACGTAACTGTTAAATGGGACAGAGTGTAACGATCACGTCTCTATTGGCATAATCGTGACCCGATAAAAACACACACTTAACCAGATGGAAAACGATTCGAACAATCACAATCCCCCCATACACGCGGGGAAAATTACGGTTTCGCATGTAAAATCATTACACAACCTCATCCTTATTTCCAGTCAGCTCCTTAAGATCTTCTCTCAAGCGTCTAAAATTAAAGCAGTGACTGTAAAAGTGCCCCACGGTGTTTTTGTTTCATCCTGTGCTAACATGCAGAGAGGAAAAAAAAGGCTTCTGGGGCACATGAAAGGGGTGTTCACGAGAAACAAGCATATGAGAACAAACAGTCCCTCTGTTTGATAAAGTCAGGTGATCCCACCCAGAGATACAAGAGTATGTGTACTGGCAGAGAGATGGTTTTTTTTATTAGTGCGGATAAATCTGAGTGTCATTCTAGAGAGTTCGGGAGAAAGCAGGGTGTTGTGTATGAGTATGTGTGCGTACCTGGATAATGGAGGTGGCTGATCGCTTAAAGACCTGTCACTGCTCGAGGGGCTCTGCGGTCCATCGAGTCTTTTGTTCTCTTTGTCTGACTCTCCAGAGGGCTGGTACACCGGCCTCTGTGGAAGAACACACATTTTGCTTTAGGGCCGTTCTCCAGCTTTCATATGTCGATAGGGTGGCATTGTTTCGTGCGTGCGCGCGATACCATTTGTCGAGGAGGAGCGGCAGGGTGCGTCTGTGGGGCCTCCTCGCCCAGCTGGGCCTCCTCCAGCAGCAGCTTGTTGTAGGTTTCCTGGAGTCGCTTTTGGACAGGGGCCACGGCGGCTTCGCTGGGAAGAGCCGCCGTTTTCCCCGCCTCTCTTTGCTTCCTGTAGAGCTCCTGCAGCCTCCGGTTTCTCCTCTCCGTCTCCTCCCTCAGTGCCCTCTTCTCCTCGGCCTGACGCCTCTTCCTCTCCTCCTGTTGCCGGGCGATGTACAGGCGAACCGCATCTGCGTCGTAGTGTCGCTTTTTGTGCCCCGCCTGGGCCGCGCTGGCAGACTCCGGTCGGCGTGCGGCGGGGCTGGCGCTGCGGCACGCTCTGGAGGAGCTGCCTGCGGCCGCAGCGGGCCCCCATGCGGACACCGGAGTCCTTGTTAGTGACCCTGACGCCCCTCTCCCTCTCCTGCCATGGCCTCCACCCCGGGACCGTTGCCGGGCCCTCTCCTCCTTCTCAGCTGCTTTGCACTCCAGCTGAAGGTCGTCAAGTATCCCCTGAATGTCCGCCGACAACAGCTCTGTGCTTACGCCCGCTGGTGCCTTGCCCTGGGCTGCAGACGAGGGGGTAGGTGTGGTTGCCGGGTGGCGTTTTGGCTGCCCCTGGAAACCACTGCTCCGCCGCTCTGTGCTGCCGGGGCGAGGTCGTCGGTTTGACTCGGCGCGGGGGTCTGAGCTGGAGTGGTGACGGGAAGCTGGTGGATGTTCACAGAGAAGCGAGGCGCTACAGTGGGTGACTGGTAATCAACTTGATAATGACAGTAAACATATACAGCGAGGTCCAAGAACAGAGTTTTTTCCAACTCTGAAATTCTATAAACTTATTTGCTGTTTATCTATGATCAATTTCTGTCATAAAGCGGGTTCCTCAAAGCTCGAAAATGCAACTGCAGCAGATTATAAAAAAAAAAAAAAAACTCTCTAAAACTAGACCCAGACGGAACGCACAGACGAAATAAGATTTAAGGGGCAGACTTGCCACGGCGACTCTATTCTGAGCCAAATTGAAAAATTCCAATCTAGATTTTACAGTATCTAATCCAGGCAGTGTCGGTGGCATCTCGCTGCCCCGCTCTGCAGTTCCCGAGAGTAAGCGTCGTCTGCAACCTCTGGAAATCAGGCCATGTGCATCCAAGCAGAACAGCCAGTCAGTCTCTATTCCTTCCGGTCAATGGTACCAACCAGCACAGCTGCTGCTAGCAAACACAGAGGTAGATATAGGCGGCGTGTGTGTGTATCAGAGAGTGTGAGCCAGAACACAGCCGCACACTCTTTATTTATTGATATCCCTTTGGCTGGCTCTGTTGTCAGTCTCGCCGTCCGACTGTGGGTCCCAGACACGCACGACCCCTCGAAGAACCTCCGGATGATTTAGTTCCTGGTATATTACAACGGCGCATATTAGCTCCATTACGGTTTATAGCACCCGCTGCAAAAAGCTGCGCTCAAGGCTGAAGATTAGCAGCAATGTGAGAAAACCGATGCGTAAACTGAGGGACAAAAGATGTGTGAAAGAAAGTGGGGGAGGCAGAAAGTCAAGAGCGAAGCTTAAATTTACACCTTGGCCTTTTCCTGCCACCGCTGGACGTAAATAATGCAGGGAGGACGCTTGTGAGGTCAAGCTGACATGACTTGAGCCGCTCTTCAAACCCTCGTAGAAAGCTAATCCCCTCTGCCGTCCGTGTCCTTTCGCTTTCTTTCTGCCCCCTGACCCGCTGGCGTAACGGGCCATCGGTAAGCTGAGTCGGCCGTTGGCGTCAGGAGACGAGCGAGCGCAGCAATATGAGACAGGGGCGTAGTGGCACGTATGCGAGGGTAAAACCTTCGGTCCCACCTGTTCTGCTCGGTCTGTCAGCGTGACGGGGCCTGTCCTCTTCCCCGGGCAGCTTGGGAACCGGACCCAGGACCATCTTTACCAGCTTCTGGCCGTCCCGCCACGACGCCGGGCTGATCGCTGCAGGGGGAAGCAAATCAACACCTTTGATGCCGTGCGTGAAATTCAATATAGTTCCCGGCGGCTTCGCGGAACGCGCCTGCGTGCATACTGCATGTATGCACAGCATGTCGGCATGCCGCCACTGGAGCAGACCGATTTGAGCTTTTCATGTGATGAAACAAGGATCTCACATTTTGTCCACGTCTGCCCCCCCCAACCGTGCATGTGAGCCAACTGAGCCCGGCCACAGATTTCAGGGGGCTATTTATAGCACTGTGCCAGCACGAAACAGAGACCAGCCAGACTTGAGAGGCCACGCAAAAGTTGGACGGAACACAGGATGACACCGAGGGGCAGGGTGAAGCAGAGCAAGAACACACGAGAAAGATACAGTATCTTATAGTCGGCTTTCAGTTGTCTGCTTTTTTTTTTTTTTTTTTTTTTGTACGGTGAACTTCAGGACAGAGAGGTCGAGACAGCTCGTGACCGCGCTTACACGTGCGCCTTCGGGGAACGAGTCTTTGTGAATGAGCGGAGGGTTGCTGTCTCAGCTGTCAGAGGTATGATCTACTCGGTTTAGCACAGGATGTGGCTATGAGCGTTCTGTGTGGGTGTCTTGCGGGTCGCAAACTGCGTGTCACACATACTGGACATTTCTTCGCGGTTTAGAGTCTTAACGCAGCCTTCAAAAGCCAGCAACAGCTCGAGTTCATGTGCTGACACACAGACACACACACACACACACACACACACACACACACACACACACAGGCCCGGTATGGGACAGCTGAGTACATGGAAAGAACACGCCCGACGCTTTACTCTGAACACTGGTCTTTGCTGTCTGTGTGAGGCATTTATGACATGAACTCATCCGGATTAAAACGAAGGACTTCATATTTGGATTATCTGACGTTTCTCCCGAGTGCAAACAAAAGTTTGCACATTATGAGGCTGCCTCATGCTCAACACGTTCACGTTTGCCGAAAGACAAAGCCAATTCGTGACTGAACTGAAATCAGCAAGAGCATGTGTGCAGGGTCAAATCACAACAAAAGACATCATATATGATACGTCTGTAAATAAAAAGGCTGGTAGGAAATACAAAATTGAAAACACGTTGAAAAAAAACAAAACAACCTTCCAATCGCAGGGATGGTTCAACACGCGGGGGTTCTCGGATTTAGAGTGAATTCACTGACCCATGACAAAAATCCTGCCAGTCTGTTCCACATGCTTAGCTTTCCTACTGTCACTAATTAAAAATAGATCAGAGGGTGGGTTGGCCCTCACACATAAAAGAGGATTATTATACCTGGTTTTGCATTGAGGTCAGAGGCAGGAGCGGCTCTGTGGACCTTCCTGACTGGTTTGGGAGGCCTCCTCTCTTTGGACCTGTCTGCTCTCTGTTCCCTCTGCTGCTGATGCCTGGATCTGGTGGTCTCTGTACGAAAGAGACACATGCAGAGGATAAGCCGCTGAGCAACAAACGGTTCCTTTCCAAAAATTTTTTTTAAATGCCGGTCGGCTGAAAAACAAGCCCTCTGCCTGGGGTTGGGAAAAAAAATCTGTTGTTTTTAACCAGACTATGAGCGTAGAACATGTTCTTTTGTGTAATTCTTATGATTTATTAACCCCTCGATGGAAATCAGATGAAATTGGTGCATCTGACTGATCAATACAACTCAGTTTTCTGTATACTGTCATTACATCTGAGCAGTGCATCCAAATAGATCAGATCAAAGGGCCATGGGGCCTTGTAACCTGAACAGAAGACCAGGGACATAGGAAAAGGACCGATCGCTGCCGTTTCCCCAAATACAAATATGGAACGATAACAACGAGGAAGAAAATATTTGTGTTCTCCTCTTACCAGCAAACTGTCGCGACAGGTCCCTGTATATTTCTCTGCTGAGGTTATGAAACTCTTCCTCCTTCCAGACTTTCCCGTCGGGTGTCCTGATCTTTGTCTCAGTACTGTTGAAACCTGAAAGTAAAAAAAGGATCGGAGATTCAAGCCGCAGAGTCCTGCCTCCAACTAAACAGTGAAAATCTGCGTTCCCAAAACATCAGTCATTGTTTCCACATATCACTTAATTCTTTTCCAAACAAGTGAGAAAGTGTGAAGCGAACCTTCTCGTCAACATACCTTTGTATATTGGTGCTGGCGGCGCAGCTGCTACTTTCCGTATTTTGGTTGTGGGCATGTTGGTGGTACCGGCACTGTTATTCCCTTCAGCTGCCACGACGGGCTGTTCCAGAAAACCCAGCAGCTTCTCTCTCTCTGCAGCCTCCTCCAGATGTTGCCTCTGCCTTCGAATGCGCTCCTTCAGCTTCTCCAGTTTATCGTCAGGCTGATGTCGCCTTAGATTCTCCAACCGCTGGGAGGCCGAGCCGGGGCTGGTGGAGGGGCTGCTCTCCCCTCGGCGCAGGGAGCCAGGGGTTGCGACGAGACACGGGCTGGACTCCTGGCCGTCCATGCCGAGCTGTGCTTTGGGAGTGCGCCCCTCCTCAACCCCCTCCCTTGCAGTGGATCTTCCACCTGTGAGATGTGACTGCTTTGCGGCTGTCCTCAGGGTGTCCAGGGCCGGCCGGTCGTTGAGGTAGCGGACCTCGGTGCTCTCCAGAGCCGAGGAGCGCGTGCTGTCCAGGTCCCTGTCTGCCTGCTTGTCCCTGGTGTCTCTCTGGTAAACCATCTGGCTGAGCAGAGGATCTGACGATGGGTACGAAGACCCTGGCACTGACTGCAGGCTGTGGGACTCCAGCTGAGAGGATGGATGTGGTGGAGGGGTGGCCTCTCTGGACACAAACCAGATTACATGGGATCAGGAAGAGGATCAAGATTTACTCTTAATTCACTAAGAACATATTTGTGGGTGGTCAAAGAGGACAGGTCCCGGGGGGGAGTGTCGTACTTACTCAAGACGTCACTTTAGTTTGATTATGAAAAAAAACTGTAACAGTAATTATGCCGAAGCAAAACCTCACACTGTCCTCGCTGACTGACAGGACTGTAGAATATTACCGGTGGCTCCCCCAAGCACGATAAAGATCAGAAAGTGAGCTGAATATCATGGGCTACAGTGCAATCCTGACACAATTAGCAACTTGTATCATTTACTGTAACCGTGCAACGCTTTCACATTTGAACCCAGTGACTCTGGTACACTGACTGACAACACTAGAGACAGGGGGTTTTGCAGTATTACTGCAAACACTGGAGGTACTTAAGTATCTGTAAGCTGTTCAGAGGAGGTGTCAAGAACACATGGTCTCCGCACAGAGGTCCTGATGACCTAAGAGCTTTGGGGTCTGAATGTCATTTCGGCGAAAGAGCTCTTCCAATGTGTTATGTTTAAACAAGGAGCTGATGCAACAAGTATAATGAAAACACCAGCAGGCCAGTTGTGCGATAAACACTGTCTTATTCTGCTGTCGCCCGAGAGAAAACACACGCGCTGCACAGAATGGCTGCACTGGCGTTTTTGCGCAATTTAAACTGGTAGTAATAGCTTTGCTTTGGTATGCATGTTCAATAAAAGCTTGGAGGTTTTTGGTCTGCGGTCATAGAAGGTTTGGAAAAAGAGAATATTTCCAATGCAATGTGGAGCACCAACCACGGATATCCAGTCCCCGTGTATGACGGCCTGTCCTCACATCCAACGAGGTGGTGAAGCACATGTCATAAATGTTCCTGGTGCATTATTTGTACCTGTAAGAGGCCAGCGGTTCCCTGAACTCCACGCTGGTCCTGCAGACATTGCTGTCCTGGGTAGTATTTCTCAGCGGGCTGCGGGAGCTGCTCTTTTCTGGACTCTGCTGGCTGCGCCCCTTGCGCTTTGAAGACCCTCCGCCGTCGTCAGCTTGTTGCCCATCTGACAGCAGAGAAGGCAAGGTTAAAAGGGTTGTAGCAGAATCAAATTAATCATAATGGGTTTCTTGTTTTTGCAAAATGTAGCTTTATACTTTGGAATGACTCACTCCTGCGGCGGACATTCCTGGACATTTTCTCCTTGGGGGGGTCCATGACCGAGTCCAGGAGAACCCCTGTCCCTGGCGCTGCCTCGAGATGGTTTTCTATATGCCGCAACTACAGAGAAACCACACGTCAGACTCTTTGGGTTGTGTTCGCTTGAGAGTCATCCTCATCATTCTTTAATATTTCAGACTGTATCTCATTCCTTCTAAGAAATGGCAGTTGTTTCAGCAAGGTTGGCAAACTGTTCTGGATGTACTCACAGCAGCTTTGGACTGAGCCAAACTTTTCCATACAGTTGTCAGCTCTGACGGGAGGAGAGGAGGAACAGCAGCATTTAAGAGACAACCTCTTGCGACGTAACCCATGCAAGACATCTCCGAACATTACTGCAACTTCACTTTTTGGTTCTTTTACACACCTGTTCCAATATGGTGATCGGTAAGCTGCTGAGCAGAGCTTCTAACAGACGCCTCAGTCCTCCTGCTGCTCCTCATCTCTTTCATTCACCTGTACCAGAGATCAGACATACAAATCAGAAAAGAAACAAATCATGCGCAAAGGCAAAGGCGACATCAGTGACATCAGAAAACATGATTAAGTGTTTACTGGGGGTGGGTGGTCAGGCAATTTTATATCATGGCTGATCTTGAACACGGCCACAATCTCAAGATTGGGACACTTTCCAACATTTACTCAGTCTGCTCAAATAATGTGGATCCACAAACCAACAGAATGACCGGCCACTAGATGGCTGCACTTATTGGTCAAATTATATCATGCGTCTCTATCCTAGGGTCTCTGTCATGAATGAAGTATTTGAAAAACATTTTAATGTGAGCTAGCATCATAGCAGATGAGGAGCTGGCGCCAAAGAAAATGACTCAACGTCAGTAGTGTGGCAGCGGTTCTGCTCTGGACAGTCAGATATTTCTCAAAGCAAAATTATCTCTAAACTTCGTCAAGTGATATGACAAAACCCTTCAGCATGTGAAGGAGAATACCGAGAGTGACATGATTTCTTTTTGTTTACCATGTGCGCGATCTGCAGACAAAGGCAGTGACAGCTCAGCAGTCAGAAACAAAAACAAAAAATGCTCCATGAAACGAAGCAAGGAGGAACAAACAAGAAAATGACTCAGACAGAAGCCAGCGTTGGAGACAACAATTAAAATGACAAGCTTCAATGCATCCCCAGCATGTCATTAAATTAAAATACACAATGAATACTGTGTGGTATAGCCTGGTTAATTCCTAGTATATAACATGTCACTATTATGACAGCCTGTTGACAGTAGATTTACATCATTCTGGCATTTAAAACCGGTTCAACAGCAGCACGTTCTTCAAAGAAAAAAAAAATCCCCGAAAGAACGTAAGCAGAACTGCAGTTTGTCACCAGTCAGCAATGTGGTGTTTACTTAAAACACCTGTAATACTAGAGTGCAGGAGTCTGGTCCTGCCGAGATACTACTCTCATCCAGTCAACTGCAAAGCAAAGCGTTTTGTTCTGATGAGGGAGCAGCCTTTCACTGAGACAACGCTGCGTTGATCTGTTGACAACTTTAATTAGTTAATCGAAGAATGAACGTATATGACTGAAACCTTTTTTTAAATCTATGTGTATGTCTGAGTCATAAGTACAAGTTCTTCAGAAGTCAGACCTCTTACTCATAACAATCACATGACACACCCTTGAGGTGATCGCGTCAGGCTGAGAGAGCGAAGGGGGAAAAATACTGATCACGCTTCAACAGAATTTCTTAGCAACAGCCCACTCTATTAAAATATGACAATAACCAATGACCTTGACTATGTGCTCTAATCACCAACACAGGTAGTGTGAATTAAACCGTTTACTATACTATACAACATGTAATATTAATAATCTATAAAAGGAGCTATCGTTCTCAAGTTGTCATCTGGATTGTCGATATCAGCTGACATCATGATTTGAACTGAAAAGTCTCCTGCCAGCCTCACGAGACACTTGTCTGTTTATGAGACCCATTTCCTGCTGATGTTAGCCTCCATCGTCAGCTGACTAACAACCAAAATTGTATACAAACAGCAGGGTTGATACTCGAGTTGTACTGTACTGTACTTTACTGTTACTGTCAAAGTGAACCCATTGTAGCATTTAGCCATCACGAATTTAGTTAACGAAAGTATGTGGAAATTACAAAAATAGTCTAAAAGGGCTGAAGCCATCTGCGACGACCTATGAGGAAAAGTAAAGACGATATTGTTTAGTTGTTACGTGAAAAAAAAAAACACGACTCCACAGAGTACGGATGATTTCCATTAAAGCGATTCGACCCGTGCAAATTAAAGATGGCGCGTTATTTCTTCTTCGCTCACGCGCTGCTCAGCAGGGGGTGGCTCAGTGATGCCACCTACGGGTGGACGTTGCGTAACGAAAAAACGCTGACGCAGGAAAATTGACTATTACATTATACATTTTGAGCGCTAAAGTCACCCCTGCGCAAACGACTGCTTCGCACCAACCCAGGGATTTGACTTGACATGGGTTGCATTGATTCTAACTGCATTCATTTTCACTTAAAAGTACTAAGCCACATTTATATAAATTAAGTTAATTAAGTTAAACTCCCGTTCAGTGACTTCTTGTTTTGATATCATTGTGTAAAACAGTGAGAGCCTGAAATAGGTAAATTCACACTGACATAACATCTGGACCTGTACGGGGGCTATTCTGCTGTTCCGCTGTTATTTCCCAATATAATAAAGTATGCCAATACTAAATTAAAAAGTTAGTAACGGTCATCGGATTATTCATGCCAAGGAGAAATTACTTGGGTTAAGGGTTACGACTGAAACACCCTGTCCAGGAATTACTCACAGCACGATCTAGAGTTAAGCTACTTTCGGGGTTGGAGTATTAATATCTTGGAAAGATCTAATTATTATTTAAACAACCTTTTCATCAACCATGTTGTCTTTTCTATTGATATCGCCGTACGTCAAAGTTCATGTGTCCCAACTCATTCTTACATCCTACTTGACGATGGTTTATTTCGAAATGTCTTTGGTCCAGGGAATAGCCGGAGGCCCCAACTCGAGAGACTTTATGTTAACTTGGTTTAACACCGCTTTAACGAGACCAAACACCTACCTTTATGGAAACGACCCGAGGTGTCTAGATGTTCACACTCATACTGACGTCCGCATGATGATAAAAATACTAACTTCCCCGGACTTCTTCAGTTTCGTTCAGCTGTCTATTTGCTAACGTTAGCGTTAGCCAGCTAACGTTAGCAAACCAAGGTTAGCTCACAGTTGTGCCAACTAAGCTAGCAACTTTTTCTAGCGACATTCACCCATTGTTGTCGTCTCGGCAGTGGTCCAGGCAATCACATATCCAAATCAGCTGTGCGATTCCTCGAGAGAAATGTCGCTACCCGCCTCTGTGGTTGCTTTTCCCGGGTTACTATGTTGATGTTTCTCAACGGGGAAACTGGAGTATCCAAGACGGGTAACTGAGAGACCGAAATATCGCGAGAGTTGGTCCACGTCAAATGTTGGGAAAGCCCCACCCCCGTGCATACGTGCGCGCGCGCACACACACACACACACACACACACACACACACACACACACACACACACACGCAGAATATAGAAAGACTTTTCTGTTTGGATAAGATATTTCAAGAGTAAAATATCGAGGATAGGTGATGATAAACGGTTAATCTTAGTAAAAACATCTTAAAAATAAAATTAAAAGAATATATGATTGAATAGAACATAGAATAAAAACAAATATACATAAATGACAAGTTGAAGGTCCTGCGAAGCTATATTTGCAAGTTTCGCTGTTTTTCCACTGTTGGTGGTAAGAATAGATTTTGTGACGTTTTTAAAATGTTAAATCAGGGCTGAATTTTAAAAAAATAGCTCGATTCATTGATTATGAATTTATGGTCTATGATCAGAGAATACAAAGCAGAAGTTGCTTCATCAATATTTTTATGTGCGTTTACTGACACCCAGCGGTCCGAGTGCGTGTCACACCCATAGACCACAAACTGCTGCATCGCATCACCTTGAAAAGCCCCACTCATTCAAACACTTCTTCATCTCACGGACACCGAGATCATTTATTGAGTTGTTTTGATCACGAGATATTGCTTCTTCTTCTACTGCTTTTATAACGGGTCCAGTTTTACCATTCTCTATGATTGGTCCCTATGGAAACAAATGGGCTGCACGTTGTAAAAATGGGCGAAATAGTTTGATGACAGCGTGTGTGCTCACGGTTAACAGGTGAGTCATAAATGTACGAACCACGGTGCAGCCTGTTATGACAGTGGAGGCAGAGACCAGGTTATGGCTGCCTGACTGCTTGAAGGCAACAAGTAGGTTACCTGTGCACTGTGCCGTTCATGTCCAGGCATGGTTACATCAGATGTAGGATTACGAATGTTTTAAACAAAGTTGGCTTTTATTGTGGGGGTTTTTTTTCTTTGTTGGTGTTTTCACTAAAAGGTGGCGTAACCGGGAACTGTTCCAATTTCCCCACCATATAACTTGGCACAGCCCTCTCTCTCTCTCTCTCTCTCTCTCTCTCTCTCCCTCTCCCTCTCTCTCTCTCTCTCTCTCTCTCTCTCTCTCTCTCTCTCTCTCTCTCTCTCTCTCTCTCTCTCTCTCTCTCTCTCTCTCTCTCTCAGTACTGGCAGGGGGATAATACGGCGGACGTGTTCATGTCTGCCTCCCACATTTTCATTTTCTGTGGAAAGGTATAGCGAAATGGAAAGGACCTCTGCCTTTTTAGGTAAGAAATCACGCCTTCTGCACATTTTCTCAAGCAGGTGTTAGTCTAAAAAAAAAAAACACTCGGCAGTTACTCAGCTGTGTTGATCTCATCGCCGATCACACAGCTGAAGCCTTTTGGCAATAGGTTATGTTGGATTGCCACCCCGGAGGAGCAGGGCGCAGAAGAAGCCAGGTATGAGGACTCCGTCTTCACTGACAACGCAGATCAGTGAGAGAGACAAGTGCAAAGGGTTGAGAAGCCTTTACGCGACTTGACACATTGACAGTCTGTACTTTTGCTGATTTGGAAAAAACAAAAAAAAACAAAACCCAACCTATTTTGGCTACTGCAGTTCTCACTTAAACGTTGTTCCTAAATGTTTGGTACGGACAGGAGGTTGTTTTCTCAACTCCTCTCACCTTGCCTTGTTGCATACCTAGCTTACCTCCAAATAGAAATGTGCTAAGACTATGACAGAGCACCAATTCAGTTCAATTTCGGGTGCAGCTTTCAAGTGCAAGAGGATGAGAGAGCAGGAGTGCGAGTCATTAAAGTCATACTGGTACAAGAAGATACAAATCTTCATGTTCAGTGTTGTAGAGCGAGTGCAAGTGTTGGCAGAAGGACCACATGGAGGCAGACCTGAATTAGTTTTTTTTTTTCTCATTACTTAAGTCAAAACCAGATAATGATAAAAAATTCAATTGTTGGAAAAGAAACCTCCCCCTTCAGTCTTAGGTGTTAAAGTGAGAAGTAATCGTTTTAGCTTTAGGAGGGAGGAATTAATTAAGATGAGAAAATCAAGACTCCATGTGCTGCAGTGAATAGAAAGGGAGTGTGTCTGAAATCAAATTATTGATGGGGCTTTAGATACTAAAATGCCATGTCTTGCTTGTATCATCTATCTGTGAACTTGTTTTTTTTCTCTCTGCCCTTGTATTTCTGTGAACTGGGACATTATCAAATGGACTTTAAGTTCCTTTTGGTTTTTTAATCTTGTTGAAAAATGAACCTATGTTAAGGCCTGTAGTGATGTATTTAGATAACTAATCCATCACTACCAGCACAACAGCATGTTTTCTCATGCCATGGGGGTTTGACAATAAAGGAAGAGGCAGTTTGAACAATCAGTGTTTGTGTTATACATGACAGAATGCTGGAGGCAAGCACTGTGTTGCCAGTGGACTTCATCGCTTCGCATCTCTCTCTTTCCTGAAGTACAGGGTTAAAATTGCAGCCTTGCAGTTCATGTAATACCTATAAACGTATGAGGACAAACTCTCCATTGCTGGGTTTATTTCTGCTTCTCTGGAGTGTCTGGTTAATTATTTAATCACATTAGCACTTGTCACTTCCCACCCCCAGCGTGGTTTGGCTATATTTCCCTGTTTTGTTCATCTTTTCTCGTGAAGTGCGCTGATTGTTCTGATTGAATAACACCACTCTCCTTGGAAGGATTGTAAATTGGTTTTCATGGTGTGTAAATTACTGCCTCTGCTCAGAACAAAGCTGAACCTGACCTCTTGAAGTGATTCTTGTGGAAAGCAACCCGTATGTTTGTTACAGTCAGATACAGATTAATTGTGATACAGCATTTACAAAGATGATCAAGTTTGGGGTTCATTCACCTAGGACAAAGCCAATGCATTAAGTTAAAAAAAGAAAGAAATGCATAAGACCTTTCGTTTTTCAGAGTCAGACAGTATGAGCCACCCCAAGCTCTTGCTCAGTGCTATTTTGACAGACTACATGGCTGCAGCTGGGATCAAGCCTTTCAGTTTTGTGTTAGTTCCTCCAGCCATTCTCGAAGCAATGTGTCTGAATTTTAGTCAAACACGAAGTTAACACCGACAACCTCAATTGGATGCTTCTAAATTAGTTAATGGAAACCCTTTGGCAAAGGACAAAAGTAAAGGAATGTAGATTCCTCCATTATGGACATTAAGAGAACAGGCTGATTATCCACATATATCCAGTACATCAGGAAAAGTTAAGCCTCATCTATCTATCTATCTATTCATCACAGTATGTGTAACAGATTGTTCACTAATATCATGTATATATATAAATGAATGCTGTAATGTAATTGCACAGACATTATGCACTAAAAGGTTCTTTTTTCTTTTTTTACAATTTTATTTTCCTCCACAGATTTCAATGACTTTTGAGGTAGGGTCCTTTTATATTTAATTATCTGTTATTTAGATCAATACATTACTCAGTTTACCCTGCACAGGAGTAAGTCTGCCGAACTAAAAAAAAAAGCATAAAAGCAACAAAAATCATTAAAATGTGCAGTGAAGCATGTTTACAAATATATAGCAGTTGCTGAGCTGGACATTAAAATCTGCTACGGATGCAAACCTTTAGAGGATTTTAGAGTTCATTCAGAACAGCACTGTCTGCTTTATTACCTCTGCCAAGGAGGTTATGTTTTTGTATAATGGTTGAAGGCATTTGGATGCCAAGTAGTGCATAAATTCTGTAGTGTGGTGGCACACTCATATTTGCATCTGCACACTTACTTTTGTAACAGAATCACGTTTCTGTTGTCATTTTACTGAAATGTAAATACAGTGTATGAGGCATGTCTTTGCGACAAAAGCTGTTAGGCCCCTTTCCAGCACTTGGACAAATATACACACACATACACAGAGTCACGTTTGGAGAAATTATTGGCAAAAAAAACCTACTCCTTCACAATCTTTGCTTCAAGCTGTAAAATATGATTAATCCCTAATGGTACAAGGAGCCATCTTGTTCAAATCATTGTGCAGGTCAACAGCCCTGCATAACAACCAAAGAGTACCAGGTCATTTTACAAGACTTTGGGCACTGGATTTTCTCATAGTAGTCCTACTGCCAAAGATAATTATATGTTTTACTGAGTAATTTTATGTAATAATAGTAATATCATGGATATTAGGTTGATGGCAAATGTCTTCATTGGCCTTTCTGTTTATGAAATATCCAAACATCCTTCACATTTCATGAGATGTTTCACGTGTGGGCCATTTTCACTTTTTCACTTCCTTGTTCCCTCAAAGTACAAGAGAATTTCTTATTTGAAAAATTGTTCAATATTTCTAACTGTTATGACAGTTCCTCACCTTCTGGCCCTTCCCCATGAGGCTACTTCGACTTCCATGATTGGATCGCAACAGTGTGGAGGTCTTGTTAGTAGCGTTGATCATTACAGATCTGGTGTGTCACTGGTTGTGTAATGGTCTTTCCTGGAAGGTCATCACAGCAGTAGGACCCTTTTTGAGAAGCACGTTTTCATCATCTGAAGTCTACATGCCATAGTTGGCTGCAGTTAAAGATAAAAAGACAAAAGGCCTTATGAATCATCGAAGAAAATGAGCAGAGCAGAAAAATGACAGTCAGTGGGTATGACTCTCTCAGTAGCCGACGAACTTATCAACCTCACAAAAGAGCACAAATTCAAAATTATACTGTATTGATGATAATGCTCCTTATAAAGTCCAATCCATCCAGTTACATGAAACAAAATACAAGAGTTTAGTTAGCACACTGAGAGTGAACACCTCTGCCAAAGCTGAACACTTCCCCAAATTTTGAAGAGTATCAGGAACTGCTATCAAAATACTTTCCTGAGATAGTGCACTGGGAGTCAAAGCAGCGACCAGTTCTTCATGCGGGGTGTGCACTCCTCGGATATTGGGTTGCCCCACTTATTTCAGGTCCTTCAAAATCCTTCAAAAAATTCCTGGATCCAGATGTCAGAAAGAGAGAATAAGGGACCTCAAGAGAAAATCACTGTGTACGATGTATGCACATGCAGGATGAGCAAAACATGAATAGTATTTGCAGTAACACGTCTACAGAAGGTGTTTCATATGCACAGAGAAAGTTGTAGTAAGTTGTGTCAGAGAAAACTATATATAATGTGTAATAAGACACAATTTATTGCAGTGTAGGCTGTGAAGAATACAAAGAGTTTAACATGATGTTATTGCCTTCTTCTTTTTTTCCATTCACATAACTGTGAAGCAAAGATGTTATAAGCTTATGGTCTTGTATGGTTTTTTTGTGTGCCCTTTTTCTTTGTTTCCTGATGTTTGATGCTCCATCCAGGAAATTTTATTACAGTATGTCACAGTGTGATGTGAGTGTAACTATCACTCTCTATTCATTTGCATATTTGTTTCATCTGTTTGCTCAACTCAAATGCTCCGCGGTGTGTAACAGAAAGTTGTAAATTTGATATGTGGGTGTTGGCACGGCCTAATGCCTCTGTATAATACAGAACTGTAATATGCAGTGGCAGTATTTTAGAGAGTCACTGCTCAAAGTTGAGCTACAGAAAATTAGACTTCTCATTGAGAGGATACTAACACATTCATATACTGTTTGTCCCAGGCTGTTGCAGAATTTATAAGCATCGCTGTTCCTTATTCCTGACTGAGCTGTCTGTTCAGTTCAATTGGTCATTGTTATTCTGTTTGTACAAGGCAAACAAAGCCATAAAATAACCCATAGCATACAATGGTGCCAAAAAATGATTAAAGAAATACTATAACTTTGACATAGTTGACTCATACAGTCTGTGTGTAAAGAATATTGCTCTGTGCCGTCTTTTCCCACGGCCTTGTTATTAATAACTCTTAAAGGTTCTCAATCTTACTGTAAGTTCCTCTTCTGACTACATGCATCACACACACAGATTTTTTAATTCAGTTGATGAAAAGCTTTCTGTGTTCCATCTGTTTGCAGGACTTTTTTGTCAAATTCTTCCATATTGCAGTATAATGAAGAAGCATATTTAGAATAACTAGGCTACATTGGTAACCAGAAAAAGGGACAGCAACTTTATGATCAGGCCAGATTTATGTGTTTCCCAAATTCACAGGCAGATATTACATTAAGGACAATTTAGGGTTCAGTGTCTTGCCCAAGGACACTTCGAAACATGGACTGGAGGTTTCACGAATGAAACTGCTGACCTTCCGATCTCCATCCACAGAGATGAGTGCTGAAATGTTTACGCCTGATTTCCTTTTCAAACACATTGCCCATTACAGATGGTTCAGGTGACATGACACTTCCTGACACACTTTTGCTACTCACTGGCTTAACATCCAGGTTGAGGGGAGGATGTGGTGAAATATAGTGTGTAATTGGGCAGCTGTGTGGACCATGGGCAGCAGGTGTGAGAAGGGTCCTCGCCCGTCTGAGCCGCTCCTTCACTTTTCATTAGTGACCTTGCAGAAACCTGGCTGTCCAACAAAGAGCGCCAGAACTACTTGTGCCCATCTGCAATTGTGACTCGGGCTTCGTCAAGATTAATCTGGCCCTAAGTGACTGAGGAGTCGCCACACAGCTGTGAGAAGCATTTAGATGTTTTTGATTTGAGATAATGGCAGTCTGAAAGCATGGGTGACTAAGTCAAATCAACATCCAACCTTTTAAAAGCTAATTGGGAGAATTTTATCAAACCACTTCTTACCAGAATGGTTTTGATAATTGTGAGCAGGAAAGCAGCCACACCTCAATGTTTTTAGCCTAGCCCTAGCCCACATTGCAGTGTGGATGTTTGTGCTTTTTTTTTAGCTGTGTGGTCACAGTTTGTTGTTGGGTTTGTCCTGATAATGGTCCCACGAGACAGTGGAACAAGACATAAAAGTTTCCGACACTTTAAGCCTGTATCTTTGTCCAATGATATAATCTAGATAAAATAAATCTTTTAATAAACCCACAGAAAAGACCAACAACAAATGTACACTGCTAAGCTGCATAAACTTAGCATAAACTTTTGCTTGTGGTAACATAAAATCAGTGTTTATTATCTTACTGTCTTGCCCACATTAGTGTCTGGGTCCATTGCACTAGCTTTCATCTTATGGAAGAGGCAGGTTTATCCTTTAGCCCTTTACTAACAATTTGTCTTAAAAAATGTAAGTCTTCCACACTTAAAGTAGGTTTTGGTGTTTAGATGTTTGCACCAGCCTATTTTATTTCTATTGATCATTAATGTGCCACATTTCTGGGTCAATTTATTTTGTCTTAGGTGTATTTTCCTGTTCATACTCCATGTCCACATCCAACTGTCTGAACTCAAATATCCCACTGTTACAGCTAATTGTGTTGGCATTCCCATGCAGCCATTTTGAAAACATAATTTCTGAAATGGATTCAGTAAGTAATTGGATTAATTGAAGTTCTCCTGCCATTTCTTAGACAGAGCATCTCCTGCCAGGAGCCACACATTGGCCATTTGTATGGACAAATACACATATCTTCATATCCATACATTTCATTGGCCTTGTCTGAATGAGTCTCTGTGCATTCTGGAGCATTTGGTAGAGCTGGGAGAAGGAGAAAGGGCAAGACTTGGTACAACCAGATGTTGTCTCTTGCTGGTTGAAGCTCAGCTCATACCACAATTAAAGCCACTTTATCTGGGGTGCCATTGCTCTCTGGGTTACAGCACTGCAGCGCTTTCATTATATACCATTAACCCCTTCAGGGCAAGACATTTTAGGTGACAGAAGTAAGACACAGTCGATTAGAAATTACACTGACTTTGAAAACAACTGTGAAAACGTGCTTGTGTCTTCCTGCAACAGTGAGACAGCACTTTAAGCGTTAAATAATATTAAATAATTGTGGTCTTTTTTCCCTCTTTTAAAATTTTGCCTAGTTAAACTTGCGTTCATTTATTGTCCACATGGTAGCAGGACAACAAGCAATAAATACAGCATTGGTTCTCTTTGTTGCTTTAAAGGTTTTCCCGCTGGTGGTTGAGCTCGCTAACGGTTGACTTCAGTACACAGGCATCTCTCTCGGTGCCACTTTAGCATTCATTTGCTTCGTTGTTTGGTCACTCGACAGGTGTAAGTGTAATATTTACTTATATTTAGCTCTGTATTATTGATTTTTTTAAAAAATCTTGTCTCCTGATGGGGAAAAACCAGGCTTACCAGGCTTAACTCTTAATGAGTTTACCAGCTAGCTCCACCTTGGACTTTCTGCTTGCTGTCTGGCGCTGAGCTGCTAGCATACAGTTGTCTTTTGTTTTTTCAATTTTTTGCTTAAAACAGGATGATGAAAGTACTGCCAAAACGAGAGATATACGAGATATTTCGATTTAGAACTTGGTAAGTCCTAGTCCAGCTTCCAGTAACATTTACAATAACAGTTGTACCAGAAATGTTAGCAGTTAGCTCACTTTCATTAGCTCTAATGAGTTGTCCCAGTCACCCTTGCCTTAGGGAATGCTTAACATTTACCGCTTTACTTGCAGTATTTATTTATTTTGGCCGAGTTAGTTCATTTGTTTCCTACGAGCAAAATGTCACTTTTCTAAATAAATCCCAAAAAGAGCATTTTTGTCATGTCGACGTTAAATCCGCTGCTGCCGCTCGCCCGGAGGCTTCTGGCTGTTCCCCGGGCTCCAGCCTCTTCAGTTCGCTCAGGATATCATCAGATTAGCAGCATGTTAATCCTTAATTTCTGAAAAAGAAAAGAAAAGTTTCATGTGTGGCCTGGGTGGGGACCTCTTGAAATCACAGCGGTGCAATGAAACCGTCATCATCAGCTACTCAAGCGCGCCTCTGATCGCTGGCGCCTCATTCAGCTTGTCCACTTATTGACAGTAGCCTAATTAATGGCTCTCGGGCTGCTTAATGGCGCGTTCGTCTTATCTGCGCTGTAAAAAAAATTACGTTTCTTCTTTTTACTGCTCGGTATCTCTCAGTGCACGAGTTAAGGCAGTTCATCTCGGAGGGACCGTAAAACCAGTAAAGTGGTGAGGGCTTTATAAAGCTCGAGCAGGAGCAGCAGTATTAGAGAGGCTGTCAGGCAGCGAGATTCATTGTGCGCGTCTTGCCTCAGCACGTACCCGAAACCAAGCGAGGCCTCGGTGTTCCTCGCAAACAATGGAGAACGCGGGTTTGATCAAAATTACTCTCTCTGTCGTTCTCCCCTCAACCCAA
Source organism: Psettodes erumei (assembly GCA_016785225.1). Classification (NCBI taxonomy): domain Eukaryota; kingdom Metazoa; phylum Chordata; class Actinopteri; order Pleuronectiformes; family Psettodidae; genus Psettodes; species Psettodes erumei. Next base: position 573,457 of record JAFBJZ010000107.1, read on the forward strand.
TTGGACCACTAAGCAGAGCACTGGCAGTATTACATGATCATCTATTTTGAGGGCCGTGTTGCAGCTTGTCTAATCCGTTCTGATGCTCGCAGGGCTGGGGAATACTTTACACTGACTTGGGGAGAGTTAGTGCTGTCGGGCCACTGGCCGGTCGCCTGTGAGGGTTAGCTGAATAAATGCAGAGTAAAACCGACCCTGGATCTGTTCTGGCTCTTGACCGATGTCGCTGCTATATAACCGTACACCCAGGTGGAGGTTGCTTAATTGCTATCACTTCTGAGTAGGGATAATACCTGAGGTTACATCAAGTCTGCCCCGTAGGATGCAAGGCAGTGCTACTGACTGGATCGGGATCTATACATTTCAAATTATTATCTGTATTTGAATTCACAGATTTACATTCAAATTTTTTGGTGGCTTATACTGGAAGTTGTTGGAAATTGCCTGTACAACCAGCTACCTCACTTTCTGAGTCCAGTTGTTTTCTTATATGTTTATGTTGAAATTTAGCTGCCTGCAAAATGTACAGTATGACCTTTTCCATCAAATATTTCAACTGTCATAAAGCATTTTTTGTATTCAATCCCCATACGTTAACACCGGCAGTTTGTACAGCCTCTTTTAAAGTGAAAGTCCAAATTACCTTGAATACAAGATCCAGGCAAACGAACGGTTTTCTGAATCTTTGATGTCAGTTAAGGTATGTACCTTCATACTAAGTGCCTCTCACCTTTTTGCCCTTCTCTTCCATTTCCCCCCTGCTCCCTTTTCCTTCCTGTAGCACTATGCTGAGATCCCGAGCAGCCTTCCCACCATGCGGAAACTGGGCTCCTGTTCGGTCAGCTCTCAGTCTCTGACAGGAGAGCACAATGCTTTGGGGCGACCTAGAGCCCCAGGAGGGCGGGAATGTCCAGTGGGTGGTCTGGGCATGGGGGCTATATGTGGCAGCAGCACCCCCATGCACCACATCCTCCACCCATCCCCAGTGGACTGTGAGAGCTGGCAGAAGCATCGGGCAGGAGTGGCCAGAGGGACCAGCCTGTATTCAGAGTCCCACTCTCTCCTGGGACCCCAGAGCGTCTCCACCAGCTACGACATGCTCTACCTCCCACACATGTCTGGCCGTGCTCCTCCTCTGCACCCGGACCGCCTCGGCCTCTCTCTGGATGTGGCCTCAACTTTCGACGTTGGAGGGGGGATACTGGGGGTGGATGGAGATTTGGCGGTCAGTCCCCACGTGATGAAGAGACGTCGAGGCGGCCTGATCGAGCAGAAGGACATTGTCAAAGCGCACGAGGCTCATAAGATACACAGCACACCGCAGGCACGCCGCAAGGAGTGGGAGTAAGTATCAGGTTGATATAAAGAACCCTATCCTATACAGAAACCTGACACGCTTTCTCTTTTATCTCCTATATTACACTGGGCTTCATCCTAAATATAATCTATATATCACCAATGTTTCCTTTCCATCCCGCCTTCAGAGAAGAGATGTCAGTGTGCAATGGACCAAATTTTAATTTGACAAACTGGGCAAATTTATGAGGAAGAGGATGCAGCTAAAGTTGAAGGAAAAGTGCAGTTTTTATAATGTACGTCAAACATAACGTCAAATTTCTCAGTATTTAATCAAAATATACATAAAAAAACACATTTAAAAGTAGTACTAACACCTGCCTTCAGATTTCTCTTTTTAGGGTTCCATGAGAACAGAAGAAAACAGAAAATTCACACATTTTTCTCATTAGTCATTTCAAACACACAAAGATATGCAGTGTGTGTTGACACGAATTAGACCCGTGAAGCTGGTCAGCAATTTTTCAGCGCGTGGGTTGGTGTAGACTCAACGCAGTGTTCGGCGGCTATGAGTGCAGCTTTCAGGGAATGGTTTGGCATTTTGGCAAATATGCTCATTTGTTTTCAGCCGGAACGAGGAATCAGACGGGACGTCGGCATCGTCACTTCTGCGTGCAGCCGGCTAAGTTAAGAAGCTGCGAGCTGTACCTTCATACCCCCCACACACACACACACACGAGATTCTCGAAATTCCCATCATGACAATCATGTACTGTTGATAACAGTTGAGGCACTCGTCTGATGCTCATTCAGTAAACGCTGGTATACATTGCATTGATGTGACTGTGTGTGTGTTTGTGAGAGAGTCCTTGCGTTAATGTGTGCATCTGTACTTACTGGTTTCCTGCCCTGCGGCGATGTGGAATTTGCGAAACTAGCGGTGGTGATGCCCCCCTCTGTTTCCCTGCTGAAGCTGGGGCTTCACCTCTCGTGGTGTCGGAACCCTCTGCGCCGCTGCCCCCCCCGTCCTCACCACAGGTACAGGATGCCACATATCATGCTGATCTATGTCGAGAGAGAGAGAGAGAGAGGGAGGGTAGATGGGAGGATAGCGAGGACATGGATGATTTACAAAGAACGCAGGGCAAGAGGCTGGATTGGAAATGAAGGAAGGGATTTTGAATTGGAACTTTTCCTGCCTTAGTTTGTTTTTTCGGACCGTGTGACGGTAGTGGTTGTGGTCAATTACTGGACCACCGGGCCTGTACGGATGCTCTGTCATGGACTGCATGATTGTCCTCGGCCCTGCCTAATAGAATTATAACAATGCCGCATGACAGATCTACACTTGCACTGCCGAGCGAGTCCGGGTTGCAACCGTGAACATCCACCTCTCAGAGCCACTTAGCGGCAAACCCACAACCACCTGCCACGAGCTTGGAAAATGAGATGTTGAAGCTGAGCCAAAATGTGCACCTGCATTTGTTTTCTGAAGGAAATTAGCTTGAATTCAGACAAAGACGGAGAAATATTATGTGAGAGAATGATTATTATGCCCGGCATGGGTTTATCCTTAGATCGCTCTGTTTGCCCCCTGGTCTTTGTTGGTCCTTGTTTTCATAAAGAGATGCCTTGAAAAGTAATGGCCCCACGTGAAAGCTGTTAAATGTATGAACGGTGGATATTCATGGTCCACAGATGATAAACTCCCTCGACTGTCGTGTCTCGCACTGAAATTTCTAACCACACACAAGATATTTATTATATAACCGAGTACTGTAGCACTGATCACAATTCATCTGGGGAGTGTATTCATGCTCCCCAGAGGAACAACCCCAGTTTTTGTGTATTGTTTGTATAACCCATCTGTGGTGCCATTCTGAGGTCGCACGGCACATTTGTAGGCCCCAAACCAAACCAAAGACCAAAGACTTTGTCTTTCGTCTTGTTTGTCCAGTTTGGACGGATTTGCGAGGCACGTACAGAAATCTACCAGACGGGACACGTGGACAACAAGGCCGTTAAGCGTCTAATTCTGGCGTCTTGTTTTGCTTTCAGTGGGAGGCGGTCGGTGTATTGTAGGTTTGCGTCTGTATTTCCACATGCACGTGTGACGTCGTATGCATGTGTGTGCGAGCGTCTCTGTTTGAAACGCGGCAGCCCGGATAATGATGCCCTTTCGGAAGTGCTTGTTGAAATAACAGTACTTAGGGCTGGCGTTAAGGTGGCCCCTAATGACGGTCATCAGACTGAATCAATCTGGCGTTTCAACTGCAACAAGGAGTTGATGTTGGTTGCAAGTGGACGAGAGCGCTAAAATGTTTCGGTCTCTGTTTGACCCTGGTGCCGTGTGTGTTGTTTGGCGTTGATTTATGTGAGTGTTTTCTGTTTCTTGGAGAGAACGTGGCCCAAAAGAAACTGGGAGACGTTCAGCGTACCAGCTGTAAAACATCCAAACCAAGGACGCCAGGAATTTTCTGGTTGCACCTCAGTACGATACTTTTAGACACATGTCACTGTAATTCTGCCTGACATACAGTATTTTGTGCCTTTTGTAACATTGTTATCTCCACTAGGTTTTTAAGTGCGGTGCTGTTGGTTTTCCAGTATTTTCTTTTTGAACCTTTTTACGTACTATTGTATTGACTTTTTTTTTTTTTTTTTTTACCTCTTTGGGCTTCGGCCAAGTCTTTGAATAAGAACAGAAGTTTGGAGAGAGCCATAAAGAAATTAGAAACCATTATTTTCATCTTTATAATGCATTGCATTTTTAAACTTGTTTGATCTGAAAATGTAAAAACATTGTAAAATGAATAGCCAATACATGTAGTGGAGCAGGAGTAGGAAGTAGGGCTTCGATAGAGACATGCGAGTGACACCCAAGTATCGCAAAACCATACTTTGTCCTTCAGAAAATGTCAATATCCACTTCGAACCGCTGCACAAGTCAGACTCAGAGTGTTGCAGTCCTTCCTGAGGAAGAGCTGCTTGATTTGTGTGGTCGCGGCGGTTAATTAAAATCTTGCGAGCCGCAGAGTCAGAGCGACCGGAGTTGTCGAACTCGTGGCAGCATTTGCTAAATCCAGGAGTCATTAAGCTGAATTTTGCAAAATGAGCCAGAGCGGACTCCTGACGGAGTGGCAGCGCGATCTAACGTAAGCCCAAGGTCAGGGTCGACCACGGGATGAGTCGTAATGCATCCCGGGAACAACTTGTAGTCATTATGTCTTTGTATACTGGGAGCAGATCTAATGCTGAGCCTCGAATTAGTTTCCGTGATTTGCTTTGGTTTCCGTTCTCCCGGGTCCAATTTGACACCTGCGTTTGTGTGCTTTGTCATCTTTGCTCTGTCTGAGGGCTTTTTTGCGCACAACTCAGCTCTGCCGACACACACTCCATGAGACTGAAGCAGCTGAGTGCAGACTCGCAGGCGCGGTCTCTGGACAGTCGAGGACGAAAGCGTCTTTATGTCCTTATTAAAAGAGATTTGAAAAAGAGGAGTAAACACAAGGGTCTGCTCTGTCGTTGTTTTTAAGGTTTTCTCAAGAAGCACTGGGAAAAAACGCACGGTCTTGTAAACTCAGTTAAGGACTTTAATGATTGGGGTGGGTGTGGGGGTGGGTGGATGCATTGTGTTCCTTGCTAACTTGGCATTAGTCCGAGGAACCACCTACCGGACCCTCGTTAAACCTTTCTCAGTGTAGACCTTTTTCCAAAGACGTCATTCTTACTGCAGTGGAAGCCGGAGCCCCCTCCGTCGATTCCGCGCTCAGATTTGTCTGCTTCACATCGCAGCCACGTTTCGCTTTGAAGGGAGAATGTGACGGCACATTCGGAGCTGAATCGCTCCTTCTTTTTTATTCGTCCCCAGACCGAGTGCTCTGCACCAACACTAATCACTCATTTTTTTTTCGTGGCCTGACGTACCGCCTATATGTTGGCCGCCGGCCAGGCAACAGACACACGCGCGGATCTAAAAATGTGCACGCCGAGGACATCTTGAGGGATGTCAAATCGACAATTCATGTAATACTTTACAGGTGATGTATTCTGGAGGAGATGCAGGCCTCAGCGGTCGCAGATGGAAGATGAGGACTCCACACAAACATCATCGCTGTATCCACTGTGTGTGTGTCTTTGTATATCTTTGAACACGCTTTGTGTTATCAGTTGTTATCTGAGCAGTACGTCCCGTCCGTGTCGGCCTCGTTATCAGCAGGGGTGTTTACAGACTCAGACACGTTGTGTGTCATCCTCCATTCCTGCCCTGATTGGAACACGCTGGCTGTGCCTCTGGCCGTCTGCGAAGCGTCCGGCCGACTCGACTTCACGGCTCACAGCTGTGGCTGGGAGACCGCCCCGTTTACAGCAGGGTCAGTGTTTTGATTCTTCACACGCCGAGCAAAAGCCTCATTATTTGTCCAGCAGTGCAAAGATCGGGGAGGTTCTATGCCTGTTGGCTCACAGTTTCTGTTTTAGTCGAAGTGAAGCGATGGCTCCGGGAATAAAAAGAAAAAGGCTCGCCGGCTCTCTGCCTGTTTTAGACTGGCAGGCTGTAAGCTATTAGATGGAATCACATTCTTTCAGTTTAGTGCAAATTGGAAAATCTTTTTGCGCTCTAACTCGCAAAAAGTAAAGTTAAAGTTTAGCGCTTAATTTGAAGTTCAGCCTCAGAGAGTTGCAAGCTCATTGTTACTCCTGTTTGTCCTCGAAAGGTAGATTTTTACACCCGTAGGTAGATTTTTTTACGCTCTATTACAAACGTGGTAGAGTACTTCCTGATATTCAGCGTGAAAATGGATTGGGCTGAGTCTGTATAGGGCGGAACGTACCTTTTTAATATTTCCGTGTTTCATGCAAGCAGTGTAAGTGATCCAAGATGTTTTCAGTCTATGATGTTCATCCCCAGTAACCAAGGATGTTCAATGTTTTTATTAGCATAGATATTTTTTTTGCTTTGTTTTTAAGAAAGAAAAGTTTTTATCCAGTGTAGACACATCCTTTGCAGAAGTGCTGTAACTTTGTGTCCTCTCCCCCCGGCTGAGCTGTTGTTATTTCCAAAGAGAAAATCGGAGCAATCTTTCGTTTTATGTCTGTCCGTATCTTTGATAAATCTCAAGTGTTCTGTGAAGCCGCTCCACGGGGTAGAGCAGCAATAATCTACTTGGGGGGGGGGGACGGTGACACCACCTCCGGTTTTCAGTCCGCCTGCCATCCTCATTGTTTGTCTGCCCACAAACCATTAGCTCTGCCCTCATAGGACCCTGCACACCAGCTCGTTCTCAACCTGTCGAGTCGGGAGGGAGGACGCGGGGATTCACCGGGCCTGCCGCGAAATGCCGAAGTCGAGCGAGCGGCTCATTCACACGTTCTCGTTCTCACTTGGCTCTCGAAAGCGAGCGCGTGATCGATCTCTCGGGCTGAGGCGAGGCGTGCAATCCTATCGTCATGGAAATGTTTTTTTCTCTTTTGTTTTTTTTTATCGCTCGTTCCATTTCGCCCGATTTGTCAACTGCGCTACCGGGTCGACGTCACGGCGTGTTCGCTTGCGCTCCGCCCTCCCTCGTCGTTCGCAGGGCCGAGCTTGAGCTCGACGCGGGGTCAGAGCGCGGAATTTCCATAAAGGTCAACACAGCTTCTTCCATCAATGTTTTACTACTGAAGGTTTGACACTTCATTAGGCCTGACCCTTTCTAATTTCATCAGCGCACAGCTGAGAGAGAATCTGTCTCTCCCTGTATCAGTCTCCCTCTCCTCCATTATTGTCTTCCTCTGTCAGACAGACACCCGGCGCAGTGTAAATGTCAGAGCTGTTTGTCATAAGTGAATTATTAATGATGACACGCTGAAAAGCCATTTTCCCCGCCACAAAACCATGCGTCTGTCAAACAATATGCTGAGCGGCAAAGGAGTTATTGGGAGAAAAAAATGCGCGGGGGGAGGGGGGGGGGGGGGGGGATCGTTGAAATGTTTGTTCGCTCCACACACCCCGTCCTGATGTTTTCATTTAATGCAAGCTGGCCTATTTGCTTTACGACAAGGATGTATTTGGGGTTTTTTTTTTGCCGCACTTAGCGTGGAGAGCTTCTCATTAAGTGATAAAATGATTCACTGCTACGTTCCGTCTCCTGCCCGCCCTTCTCTCTTGCGCTCACAGGGCAAACAGACGATCAAAGAGGTGGAGGGAGATCCGGAGTTTCTGAGACGGGTGATCTATCGGATGGTCCAAGTTAGACCAGATGCTTCTCGGGGGTTTTGAAATGAAGGCAGTGAAGGGATGGGAAAGAATTTAGCAGTGCAGCAAAGATTAATACAAGATAGATAGTGTAAACCTTTTTTTCAGAAATTGATTTTGCCCGTGTGCCCTTACATTGCCCCGGAGCTTGCAAAAGAATGGTTTATTTCAAGCCTTTAATTACTTAAATTAGTATAGATTGCTCTAATCCTCACACGGTTATTATTGCGTCAGACTTCTTGATTTTGATGATGAAAGACACTGAAAAGAGTGACGAAATGACTTTAAAAGTGACACGTCACGTGTGACGCCTGGTTTGATTGCAGCTAGAGAGATTAGTCGCATGTTGTCTCCCTACCCCAAGTTTCAGGCAATATCTGTTGCCAGTATGAAGGCGGAAACAACAAGACGAAACACATTTCGATCCAAATCCCCGCCATGTTAGTTGGGAGCGCAGCGTTTGCAACAGCTCTTCGGTACGAACAAAGGGGGCCGATTCATATTTGAGAACCGTTCTTTTATTTTTGTGAAATTTCACTTCCTGCCATAGTTACTTGGTTCTTGTCACCAGGACTACCAAGACTACAGTGCCTTGTCTCTGCCGGCACAACTGTTGCTACCCCCCACCACCCCCCACCCCCCCAGCCCGACACTTGATGCTGATTGGCTGACTTGGGCGGTTGTTGCAGCGTCAATTAAATAACCGGTCATTGATCGGTACACAGTCCATGTTTGTCACCTTCGCCCGAGCCTAACGCCACATTACCACTTCCCCCTGATGAGAACATTGAGAACTGGCAAGAGGAGGATGTGTTCAGGGGGAGAAGAAAAAAAGCCAGAACTGATAACGCAGCAGCGTTTCGGTCGAACGGGCAGTTTGCCTTCTTGGGGCTGGCTCTGCCGTCGCGGCCCAACAGCTCGTGGAAAGGAAAGGAGCCGTGAGATCGGGCTCCCTTCAGAGAGCCATAACTCGCGCCCCTCGAGCGCAGCCCCCCATCGGGTGGCCTATATTGTCTCCCGCCACAGAAGATCACCTGGGCGTCCTCATTCCCCTCTTCCCCATTTGTACTGCAGTCTTGAAAATGTTAATGCCGCGCATCTCTGGGCTCGTGCCCCGCTTTAGTCACACCGGCCGCGTCTCTCGAGGGAACCCTCTATGAAATATGGCCCCTGGTCCTCCCACGCGACATCGGGCGACGGCAGCACCCTCGTTTACTCCCGCGTATCCAGATGGGTTTCTGCACACGTGCGCAAACACACACACACACATGCGCAGCATGATTAGCAGCTCTGACTCTATATGCACATGGTTTGCAGGCACTTGGCTAGATCAGCATTTATCATCTGTTTAATAATGAAAGACCATTGATGTGCTGAGGTAATATTTCAGGCTCTGTGCTGAATGGAAGTTTCCAATAGAATTTTCAATTTATGTCTTTTGTCTTTGTGTGGTTTGCGCTTCTGGAGATTAAAAAAAAAAAAGAAAAAAGAAGATATCCAGAGTGAGATCCAAGTTACCCACAAGTGTCTGACTACTGATCAAGAAGTCCATAAATTGTTTTAGAAACATCTTTGTTCAGCCATGGTCTACAGGTAAAATACTTTCAGGAAGACGAACAAGTTCCATCAATTTGTGCTCGCTAATGATTTTCACTCAATGTTCTCACACTTGGTCACACAAAGTGGCTTATTTGAAGAAGAGATACATTTTCAGAGCTCTCCTCAGCAACACCTTTGCTGCACAGGTTCTGACAGGTGGGGGGGGCAAAGGCAGCACTTTATCTTGACCTCCCATGCCACCCCCGGATATGAAACCATTTAGTGCTGGAAGCAATTTGACCTGTCAACCTCTTCCACGCATGTGCTGGCACACAGTTAAATAAATGTCCAGAGAAATGACACATTGAAGCGCCCCCCACCCCCACCCCTTAATGTTGATTTTAAGGTTGTAAGCGAGAAATCCAATCTAATTGTGTATTCCAGTGATGGGTTGGGCCGTATGCGGTCAGCTTTGACATCCACACATTAGCCACTATTTCAGGCTAATATGCAGGGAAGGAAGCCAGAGACACACCCAGAGTGTGCGTTGGAGATATTTATCTCACCCCCCCTCAAAACCGGAGGGAGCCCAGTTGTTGTCGCTCTGGGACTTCTGTTGCTCCAGGAGGGGGTAGTCCTGACAAATGAGGGAGAAGGATGCTGGGTAAGCAAAACGCGTCCTCATCAATATCCAGCGCAGCAGCAGGCCGAGGCCGAGGCGCCATATCTGTGACCTCTAGTGGAGCTGCTGAGAACTGCTTACTGCACAAACATGGGCTCATGCATACGCTTGTGAGACAATCGGATGGTGTTTGGCCCACGAAGCAATCGTTAAATGTCTGCGGTTGCGGCGTCATTCAAAACTACTGGATAAATATGCTGAAAGAGGAATCAAAAATCTGGCTGGAGGGATCGGCTGAGAAGAGGAATAATTAGAATAGAATCCTTGGAACTAATTGGGCAGAGGCACAACAGGAAGAGGAAAGTGACATCTCACATAAGTTACAAAGCTCTTTTTTAAGTTCATTTTTGCTCGGTCCCCTCCCGCTGTGCATGTTGAAACGCTGACACTGTGGCTGAGACTGCAACCACAGAGAGCTGATGAATCATCCATCCATCTCTTTAATCTGGAGCCAGAGTTTGATTGGCTCCTGAATGTGTTAAATTACTGTTGTTTAGCCCACCAGAGGGCATTCATAATCCACGCTGTATGCGATCAACTGCCGCTTCAGTCGAGCTTGTCCGGACAGTATGTTCTCCACAACAGCTGCCACTTAAGAAGCCATTAGGTAATGGTGTGGGGGGGTGTATTGCCATGTGGAGTAAAAAATCAAGCATGTCCTATTTGCTGCTGCTGGGACAGCAGCACTCAGAATTAAGTCGCAAGCGCGCACAAAATACACAAAATTTCACCGATCACCTTGGAGTGCAGCTTTGTAATAAGATTGTATGGTTCTTAACATTTTTGCGGGCATTTCTCCGATGGCTCGAGGCCAGAGCTGAACTCTGAGTTCAGACCTCTGAGGGGGGAAAATATAAACGTAATCACTGAGTCACCTCATATTCAGTCCAATTTTTCTGCTCACGTCAGACGGTTCAAGAGGTCGGGATGGTGAAGTCGGGGGGGTAAATCTAACCGTAACCCAACTCTTGAACCCTCTCGCCTACTTTCCTTTTCCTCCAAACCAGCTTTTCCCAAGCCTCACGGATACTGTGCCATCCACCAACCCACCAGCGATCTTATGACTGGCCCAGCCCTCTGGTAAATTTACAGCTCCCTGATGACAGTATCGATCTGCTGGGCTGCCAGTTTGATTATTAACACTCTTCCCATTCACTGCAATTCTGAGCCAGATAGACCTATGGATTAATGGATGGTTTAATTTTAAAAGTAAATGCCTGCAGCACCAAGGAGTTACTGCATATTCCTTATTCATGACTCTTTTTGATTGCTTTCATTTTGGCTCTGTTGGATTTTTCCGTTGTCCATATTTAATGCCTTTTCCCCTTTCGGTGTTGCGCCATGTCTTTTGAAACGTTAGCACCAAGAAACGTCTCTAAATCACTGGCCATTGATGTTGTGTAATACAATTCGCCAAGCCATCCCAATGTGTTACTTTCAAATGCACAAGCAAATTGCATTTTAATTTCCCCGATTCCTCACAAGCGACTTCCCGGGCCATTACATGATTTCACATGAGTGAAAAGGAGTTGTCTGAGGTGGCTAAATGAAATACAACGCTTTCTCCTTTCAAGAGCCTTGAAAAAAGTTTTGAAAAACACAGTGAAACACACGGGAAGAGAAGACACCTAAGACGCTTGTGGCCAGGTCGACTCAGCAAGGACAAACACTGAGCTCCGACATGAATTCTGTCTGATTCAAACGAAGCGTTCGAGCACCGATACGGAGGTGCGAATAAGCGAATTCTTGAGTTTCTGAAAGAATATTACAGGGCAGTGAAATTCAAGACTTGTCTGCCCCCATTAAAAATATAGTACCTCTATGTGTCACTAGGTGGCAATAATCTCTCAACAATATTATGGCCCGCCACATTTTCAAGCCAGCAGTTCAGCAGGATGAGGCGGGCGTCGCATCGTGTGGCAGTAACGTTGGTGCGTATGTGAAATGGAAAGATGAAGGTAATATAAAGGTGCAGTAGGATGGAGGCTCCTCCATGACAGACACTTTAAGACAGCGTGACAAACCTCCGTGACATTGGCTTTTCCTTGCACAGTTGGTTCCTCCATTAACTGTTTAATTATGGCGTTTAACGATCACTCCTAATGGCACAAGCCCGATCCCAGCGTAAATGAAAAATAAGTCGCTCGAAAATCCCATCATCCAAGTTATTTCACTGCTGTTTTTCTGTACACTCGAAGTATTTGTAAGCACCGCAAGAACAACAAAAGCCAAACTCTCATTATTCAAGCATTTAAATTCTTCAACTTTAATTGTATATGTGAATATCATATCATTTCTCAAGCATATCTCTTACTTATCTTACTTTCCACGTCAGTTTATCTGTAATGGAAACCAAAGATAACCAAATAGAAGATGCCGTCTTTCTTCTTCATTCATTAAACTGTGTTTAGAGTTAAATGTCTCACGATCCAAATGCTCCCCCCCCCACCTCACATTAATTATTAGGTGGAATACTCACATGCCCCCCTAACATGGACAGTGTGCTGCCAAGGACTGCATTGCAGTGTTTTTATTTTCTGCTCAACTTCCTTGGCCCTGAAAATCGGCGTAAAGCCCGTACGCGTGACTTTCTCAAACACGTCGGGGTTCAGCCTCCGGCTAATGTCACACAATCCTAAAATGCTCTCCTTCATCTTTTTAAATTAAGTTAAAGGGGCATCTCTGACAGCTGCTAAAATGTCACCCTCTGTGTTGGTTTTCGCGCAGCAGATCCGTCACTGCCCAACTGTTGCTCCGACCACTCCGGATTTGCAACATAGCGGAAACCAGGTGGACGACGTGCTCGCAGACGGAGTTGTTTGTCCGGAGACGGCGGCCATAACTCTGCGCTCTGCGGGGAGCGATGATTTATTTAGGTTATTCCATGAAATCCAGTGTTACGGCGACAGATTCACAGGGCTGAGAACAGGGGGCACGTCAGTTCAGTTGCTAGGAAACGAGCAGGAAGACAACAGTGGAAGGCAAGAAATCTGGGTTGGGTGGAGAGAGGGAGGGAAAGGGAGAGAGAGAGAGGGCAAGGCAGCCGGAGAGGTAGAGGAGGGCGAGACAGACAAGAGAAAGCGTGCCGCAGGGTAAACGTGTTTCGTCATATTTCCTTTGGGCGGTGATCAAGGCCAGGGAAGGAGAAACGGCAGTGCTGCTATTTCCGTGCTGCGTTCGTTGCCGAGGGATGACATACTGATTCCGCCGAGGCCACTCGCAATTATTCCTGTTTCTGTGATCAAAAACGCTCACCCCGTGTAAAGCCCAGAAATTCAAATGGTGGTGGAGCTCGTGCGGCTCATCGCCAACGCACGCACGCACCCAAAAGTCCTCTCATGTTCCAACCATTACCATCTCAATGAAGCTAAATATAGTCCAATCTCCCGGGCCCCTTCATCTCGCCACATCAATGGCTCTGGCTTTCTCGTCTGTCTGTCCTTGTGCGTTTGCCCGCGTTTCTGTATCACGTTGCGATCCGGGCTTGGGCCGGCGGCACGCTGACCTGGCAGAGTGGTCGATTTGGGGGAATTTCATCAATTTCTTGTTTTTTCTGTCGGTTTAAACACAACCAGGGAGCGTGCGCCATTCAATCAGAACACGATCGTGACCGCAAAAGTGTGTTTTAAGTTTGTCTCTCAAAAGTTTGCATCGTCATCTCGTCGCTCACATAAATTGCGTCGTTACATTTGCCACAATGCTAATGTTTCCCCCCCTCCCATCTCAATTGGTTTGTTAGACATTCAGTAGCACACGTGCGTTCTGCTGACGGACCACGCAAACAAGTTGTTTTCATGCTGATGCAGCTCTGCATTCGCCACTTGTGTTTTTCAACCGTGTCTGTGAAATAACATGCAAAAGCGGCCTTGATTGCAGTCCAAACATAACAGTATCTTTCCAGGTTAGGGAAAAAACTCATTTTCCGTTAAATTTTGTGAAATGACTGAAACGATTTTTTTGGGAGAGTTAGACTTACGCTATAAGTGCAGTTTGGTGCGATCAGCGGGGTCTATCACTCCGGTTATCTCATACGTATTCAAGTGAGCAATGCACAAAACAACAGGAGGCGTACAAAGCGTATGTACCCGCTCAGTCCCTTCAGGGTTCGTTTGCGTGTTGAAGTCTCTGCCCTCCGAAAAGACCGGGGGCAAATTTCCACAGGAGAGGCCCGTGGTCGGGAAGGAAAAAAAAAAGTAATCAACTGTTATTTTTCAGAGATCTGCACTGAGAGGGAGAGTGCAGTCGTTCATAATAAATGAACACAATACCTGCCTGTGTTACAGCACCAAACAAAGAGCAGACATGGAGTCATGGCTCCGTGGTTGTTAATCCTCAACTGGAAGTTGAATAGGACGCTCATTGAGCTTCTTTATGGCCGCGGCGAACGCACCGTACATCACATGCGGTGTGATGTACGGTATTTGCAATCAGCCGTAGGGCATTAGCTACCCAGTGAATGGCAACTTGAAATTGTATATCAGTCCCCACAAAACAACAAACTGTATTTTCTGATGATTGGTGAGACATATAATGAGAGGTATAATATATGTACAACAATGCTCAATTTTTCTTGAATCTTGAAGCTTTTTTTTTTAATGCAGCCAGCGCCCGAAGGATGTCTTGTTGCTGCAGAAACAACTCGGCGACGGGAAAGAAAAATTTCGTGTGAGGTTGGCCAGTCAAATATCTCCTCAAATGCACAGTTTAAAACGGGTTCAGTGAATGAGATTGTCGCGCACATTCGAAGCCTTCATGCTTTGAGACTGCGTCCACCAGTAGCTTTCTGTGTGTTCAAGCCTCCTAAACTAGGTCAAATGTAGACTGTGACTGGGGTGATATGAGAATTGTTTGCCATTACATGGGGCGGGGGGTCATGTGATAAAAGTCCTGAAAGTGGCAAAATAGGCAACGATGCGGACGTGTTACGGTTGCACTGCCTGCTCTCTTATACCGGCACAAGTAAAGCCCCTCCCCTGGCCGTCGTCGGGCATCTTTTCCGAACTGATGAAAATGTGTTGACGCGTCTAACTCAGACAGACACGCAGACTCCTAGTCTGACGTCTGTGTCTGACGTCTCTGTCCGTCCATCGCACAGCACTGTGTAAATAACGTGTCGTCTCTGTGTTCGTCACAGTAGCTGTCAGCACCTACGCTCTTCCAATTACGCTTCTTCGTGACACTTGCGGCCAATGATTGATTTGTCCTTCAAAAAATTAGGTATGAGTGAATACCTGAACATCATTTCATCCTGTTCAGAACTGATGAGTCATTAAAACTCCATCTCGTTCTGTCACCCAGGAACTAAAGATGCGCATTATTTCTTCAAACGTTACAGTCGTTATTTTTTACTTTGAACTGTGGGGGTTTTTTTCCACACCCACAGCGCCATATGACGACGCTACTTCATGAGAAAAGCCATTTGAATCCGACGCAACAGGCGCTTGGTGCAAATATGTTGGCAGCCGAAGGTAAAAGCTGCTCATATGTTTACATTTAACAACCAAGAGAAAAAGCGTGTGAGCGAAATTCACGCACGGGTTGTTTTTTTTTCGCCCCTCAGCATAAGGAGCTAATTTAGCTGCAAGGCTGTTCAGCGAAGAGGCCGATAACGACCAGGTTTCAGACACAAGCCGGCCTGGTGTCTATTTTTGAGTTGAAATCCTTGTTCGCACCTCAGTCCTGTGGCAGTAAGGCCCATTACCCGAGCGGGGACTGTCAACCCGGCTGTCACGACAGTGGGTAGCCTCGACAACCCCGCGCTCCGCGGCGGGATTTTTGCAAGCTCCACATCTCGCACGGCGAAGGGAGGGCTTTCCAGTGTTTACACCACGTTCTGTCGACGGGATCAAATTAGATGCCAGCTCTTCAGCAATATTACACATTTGATAGGTTTATGTTATTGCGGTTATTGTTCTTTAAATTTGTCGCAACCTGCCGCTTTTAATGCAGTCAGTCCACAGGTTACACGTTTTTTAGTTCAATGAGATTTTGAATATTTTAGGGTTTCTGTAATCTTTTAAAAAGACTAGCTGTATTTATCCTTGAAATGTCAGTAATGGATCATATAGGTATTTCAAAGGTCTTAAAAGATCTTAAAAGATTAAAAAAATGGATTCACAGGAGGACATACAAGAGATTGGCACTTCACCCGATCCTTTTGTTGAAGCATCAGTATCCAGCCTTTTTACTTACATCATTTTCAATGTAATTCAATACGATTGCACACCTTTTTAAAAGGTGGTAGTACTTAATATAAAGGGTTTATAAAATGTATCTCATAATCTTATTGTTGGTTAATGACCAATTTACTAATTCTATATTTCTAAATCTGACCAAGGATCATTTAATACTAGTGGTGCCAGTGTAAACTTGAGTATGCTCTAATCAAAGCAGGACTGATCATAGTCTTCAAGCAACTGCACTTGTGTTGGGTTTACAGTCTTCCAGCGATATCGCTCCTACTGTGATTCAAAAAGCCACTCATTCAAAGCATCATCCACCACAGAGACGCTCTCACCGCGCACTCTGTGCCTTTTGCAGGAAAGAACCGTCATCCCTCCACCCTAATCGTCCCTGTTGCTAACACCCAATTACCATAATTCACCCCTCACCTCTCAGCCTGGAAAGCTGTGACTGCTGCTGCCCGCTCTCATCCTGGCGGAAAACAGTGTAATGGCATCGCGCGCCTGCTGCTGCTGCACAGAGGAAGAGGGGAAAACAACATTTCTATCACACATAGTTGTGGCTGCGACAAGAAGAGCAAGGAGGGGGGAAATGTGATCGCTCCCTTCTCACCGCGTATAATGAGATTTCTGTCTGTTATCTGTTCTATTTTTAATGCTGATAATGTGACGGAGCACTAATGAGTGAGCGGCCACACGCCATTGATCACTGCCTTTGTCGTACCACCTTCACTAAATACCCATCAGTGTCAGGGTTGTGTCTAACTCTCTTCTGTGGCTCTTCTTTTTCTTCGGCTTCCCCCCCGTGCGACTCCACCGTCTCCGCTTCGAAAATGATAGGATGGTGGCTGGTGAATTTTACTGTAGAGACTCTCACAGCTTGATGCTCCTTAACAACGCCGACTTTTATCCAGGCACTGGGATACATCTTGCTTCCTGTGTGTTGGGACAGTGGCTCTCTGTGTGGAGCTCGATTACCATAAGGCTGCTGTTATTCTACTTTTTAAAAAAAAATTTGTCATCACATCCCATCGAAAGACCAGTCATGACTTAAATCACTCGAAGAGGAGCGGTGCGTTTGTCGGGGACTATTTTCAGCAGCGCATTAATACACGTTTAGCCTGCGAGTGAGTAGTTACAGCAGGAAAGTTTAACTACAGTGCCTATGGTCATGATGATGAAGAAAGGTCTGCCTCATTGATTATTTGAAATATAAACATGATAAACACCATTGCATACTGTATAGGAGGAAGCAATGCAACCAATGTATGTAACTACATTAGGTCTGTGGTTAGGCTTTAAATTTAAGCTTCAAACAAACATACATATTTCCACAACCAATTCAGGATGAAAATAACAGATTGGATAAAACAGGCTGTGCGTCTGTGTGTGTCTGCGAGTATGCATCATACCTGGCTGCGTGCAGGTACACACAGGCGCAACAGTGTACACATCAAGTATCCATGGACAGTATGTGGCAAGTGGACCTCATTGGGTTATAGGGTGTTAATAGTTTATTGCTTTCCCAACAACAGTGGAGGTCTGTGGCAGAGAGAAATGAAACGGTCAATTCATTGAGACAATAAAAAGAATATCACCAGAATTATCCTTTTATTGCTTCCCCCACAAAACTGCTACTCATATCTGACACCGAGCATTGGTCCCTGCCCACCACCACCGCCACCCCTTCCTTGTAAAAATCCCCAGTCCCCATGAGAGAAGATATGATCAGTTCCAGCCAGCGCTCACTACAATGGCATGCAGTAGTAGGTTCTGAACCCTGTAATTAGCCAAAGATGCCTGCTGCCGCCCCCCTTAGCTTCTTGGTTGGTGTCTCACAACAGGCGATGAGCATGAGATGAGACCATGCCAGGTGGGCGGCGCAAGTCGAAGTCATGGCACCTCTTCTCATCGTCCTGGAGCAGTTGCGTTTAGTTTTCACCCAGTTTCACTTTTACCCAACAAAAGGATGAAGTCAGTGCTGGCTGTACATAAGTAGAAGGATTAACAGGTTTACAGGCCTCCTAATGTTAAAGCTAGTCCACTGACAGGATCTCCACTGATTACAATGGAGGCAGTCCCATCCTATGATTGCTTTCACCGTGTTGTGAATGAATCCTATGCATGACTCCGCTTTTTCCCCCTCCTCCCTCCTCCTTGTTTTCTGTCAACACTCTGTTTGGTAACTCTGGCTTGGACAGAGGTTAGGAGAGGTGTGTTGATCCCGTCTCCCACGCGGAGACACCGTTGTCCTCTGTCCTCCCGCTCTGACGGCGCTGGAGAGGCGCGGGGACGCTTCCTTCACCATCCCGGTGCACAGACGGTTTCGAGGATCATCCCTCGAATTAACGCGTAGTTTGTTTGGGGGTTTTTTTGCCCCCGCGTAGTTTAGAGGGAGTGGAAATGTTGTGGAAAATGCCACAACATATTTTTTTCCCCTCGCCGTGCTCTTGCACGTGCAGTGCGGATGGTGTGGTAGGTGGTCGACACAGAAGAGGAGAGAGGAGACTGAGCGATGTGCTCTGAATTAGTCAGTGCACTGCCGCCAGTTTATGTTAAAAAAAAAAAAAAAAAAGCTCGCGGATCAACGTGCTCCTCTCGTCTTCACTCGCTGGGACTGAGGATGGCTCCAGACGTGACCTGTTGCAGCTTTCCCCTCCTCTCTTTTTAGTGTTCGGATGGATAAAATGCTGCAAAACGAATCCGTTGGCACAACTTGGTTTGAAACGACGGATTCGTTAAATGAAGCGGAATTGAATTACTTTTTGGATTTGTTTGCCGTTTTACGCAAAGCGCGCTCGATAAGGGGGATCGACCGTCCTCACTAAACCGCCTGGGCTAAGACCCCGTAAACGTTATGATCCGATTTTGAAGTTGGAGGACAACGAAAGTGGTGTTTTTGCACACAGAAGTGACGATGGACTAAAAACTGCTCCGGATCTCGCCGCTCCGCTGCGGTCGCACCGAGCGCAGCGCCGCACCCTGCTTTCCGGGAGAATATAACCACATTTTTCCTTCTCCCTCCCCCGTCTCACCCCCCGTCTCCCTTCCCGTGTGGTTTGCTTTTGACAGAATGGCCCGCTTTGGAGACGACGTCCCGGGCTTGTTGAGCTCAGGGGATGGAGGCTCCGAGCGCAACCGAAACCGCGATGGGGCGGCCGTGTCCACAGGTGGCATCTCCCCAGCCTTCAAGCAGACCAAAGCGCAGCGCGCCCGCACCATGGCCCTGTACAATCCCATCCCGGTCAGGGAGAACTGCTTCACCGTCAACAGGTCCCTCTTCATCTTTGGCGAGGACAACGTGGTCAGGAAGTACGCCAAGAAAATCATTGAGTGGCCATATCCTTTTCTGCTTCATGGTGAAATTGAGGTGTGAAATGTGCAAACATACTCAAAAAAGTTTTTTGTTGCAAGGAACACAAACGATGGATAAACTGTGTTCCAGTTAGTCACAACCAAAAATATAGATTCTGTGATTATGTGCTCGTTGTCTCCGCGTTGAATAGTTTTCTCGTGTTTCCACACGAGTGTTCAAGTCCTGAAACATTCACTCTTTAGTCTTCTGCCCGGGGCTTCCCTGTGCACCGTCGAATTCGTGGGAAATTTCAGCACCACGGACAGCACACATGGCAGCATGGATGAGAAATTCAACCACAGCACACACGTACACACACCTGATCTGAGATCAGTCAAGAAATTATGTTTTGGTTCATTAAATTAAATAGGATCCAATCCAGTAAAGCAGACATTTGGGAACTGAGAAAATAAAATACAACAGGATGCAATAAAATGAGCAATAAATGTGACTTTTTTGTGTTTAGCAGTGGCACAATGTAATGGTTGTCATGAAACACTGCAGAAGTG
This sequence comes from Psettodes erumei, assembly GCA_016785225.1. NCBI lineage: Eukaryota > Metazoa > Chordata > Actinopteri > Pleuronectiformes > Psettodidae > Psettodes > Psettodes erumei. The sequence goes on from JAFBJZ010000107.1 coordinate 593,255, forward strand.
GATGAGTTTTAGACAGGTCCATTGATGGTTTAGTTGATGGACAGGAAATTAACTGGCAACTGACGTCATAATCCATAAATACATTTTGTAAATTTTAAGACAAAATACAAAACATGATTAGGTTGTGACTTCTCCAGTGTGAGGCTTTTCAGCTTTGTTTCTGTTTTGTATAAATGCAAACTGAATTACTTCTGCTTTTGGACTGCTGATCAGACAAAATAGGACATGTAAAGATACCTTGGAGTTCAGGAAACTGTGATAAGCATTGTTGTGTGTGTGTGTGTGTGTGTGTGTGTGTGTGTGTGTGTTATACAATGAGTTGCAGCCCTAACTAGCCATAGCTCTATCTATTTAACATAACCCTTACATCAGTTTTCAGTGGAGCTGTTACATTAATGATTATTTGGTTACTACCCTCGCTCGACTCGCTCTTGGATCACTGTAAAGGGAGAGACTGTGTTTCCGCCGCTTGTTGCCGAGGAGGACGACTACACACGCAATTGGTGGCGTGTTTGCGGTGCTGCTGTGCAGCTCACCAGGTGTCCGGGCCAGGTGTGGCCTCTTCACTCCTATTGTTCTGCTTCATTCAACAGCTTCCTGACTGACTGGCCCACTGCTGATTTTGAAAAAAACCAAGTAAATAGAACGAGTGTGCTTCTATTGTTGACCGCAATTGTTGTTTTCCCTGGGTTTAACCGTCCTTTGAGGTGATTTTAAATAGGCAGGGGATGAATTTCAATCAGCAGCTGAGGGGGAAGGTTTGACGTGTGTGTCCGTTGGTCATGGGATTGTTATTTCAGGCCTCCAGTGGTTGGGTCACCAGTAATGAGACTGTAGCATACAGGCACATATTCTCTGCAGTGAGCATACAGTTTGCCTTAAATCAAAACCACTGTGTGTGCTGTAGTGACCAGAAGGAAAGCAGCCAGACTGAACAACCTCCAGGTTAATGTGCTGTTGGGGAGGGAGTGTCTCATTACATCTAACGAGCTCTACTGTATCTGATTAACAGACATTAACAGGAATTATATGTAATGATGTCTGATCATTGTGCCATCTGCCATTATAACTAGTCATTACTCACTGAGTCACACTATATTATAGAGTTTGCTAATATTGTTTTGAAGGGAGTGATGCTGAGCTGAGTGATTTTGAACTCTGGTCAGTGACCCCTGTGGCTGTGATGAGTGGCTCAGTCCACTGTATGTGAATGGTGTTCAGAGTGTGAAGATTAGATGAGTACAAACTGTACATATAAAGACATATAAACACATAGTGAGGACCTTCATGGCCCTACTTTCTTTTATCCCCTATCCTGCGCTTCTTAGTCATGCAAGTACAGAAGTATCATAGGCACATTGTGCTTGAATATGCTTGTGCTTTGTTTTCTTGCCGAGTGGCTGCGATGAGAAGATGAATACCACTCTTATGTCTGTTAAGTATGAATTTAAGGGATGCTTCAGCTTTGGCTTTTGATAATCGTAGTATTTTGAAATGGGGTAATCTTCTTAAATGTCAGTGTTTTATGTTGTCTTATGCAATGGCACACTGATTATATTTGATTTTGGACTATTTCTGAGAGGAGACATCTCTCAGACCCCCCACCCCCCACTGTGACAAATTGTAGCAGCATTTTTTTCACAATTTTCTGACATTTTCTAAGCAAGCAATTGATCAAATAACTGCCAAATGAATCGATGATGAAGAATCGTTGCTTGCAGCCACACTCTCACGGTCTAAAACTCAAAGCAGTCCTCACAGAGATAGAAGTACAAGAGCACACACGCGGCCTCTGCAGGACGTCTCGTAAAGGTCAGCCTTGTGTTTGGAGCACAACTTGCCGCTGTCGCCTCGCTGTAAGAGGCTCTTTTTTCTCTGAGTGCTCAATTAAGAGCAGATGATCAATCCAGGGATCATCCAGAGGCTTTTGTGGTTTTGTGTGTGTAACACTGGAACCAGAGAGGAGCGTGTGTGTCTGTGTGTGTGTGTGGGCTTAGTAAAATGTGTTACACTTTGATTGGATATTAGTTTGAGTACACATTCTCTTATACTCCCTTTGTGTCCCACTTCATGTGAGTAAAGGGTAAATAAACCGGTGCACACACGTGCTGTGTGTGTGTGTGTGTGTGTGTCAGCGTGGCTGTCAGTCTATCTGCTTGAGGTTGCGGTCGATGGAGGCCGATGGAGGCCTGGCAGGGAAGAGGCAGGGCTAATGAAGCACACGGCCTGAGCTGAGTGTGCTGCAGGTCTGGTGAGGACTGGCAGCTGCTCCTCCTGTCTGATCCCTACTGGGATCCCCCACGGCAGGAAGTTTCCCATTGAGAAGGCACACCTCTAAATAATTGATTGTTGGATTTAATAGTTTGTTTTATCAGGACACAGAAATAACCCACGCGAGTAAGACACGTTTGATGGTTTGCTCTTTGAAAAAGTGTTTCAGACACGTGTGTCTCACTCTGCCACTTTACCACAGGTTGAATTCCAAATCGAGAGTTAATCATAGCGTATCGGTGTTTTCGTTCTCCAGACTTAATCACAGCAGAGCTTAAGCATTCATTTTACTCCAACTTTAGATTAAAACCCCTGGCCTTCCCTCATGTTTGTGTGTTTAACACTGTCCTCTGCCTACACCCATGGACACATGCTGCAGATAATTCACAGATTTCAGTAAGCCTGGCGCAGATGGTCATGATTCATTTAGATTTTGAACCCTATGTAATAATAATCACAGGAGTTTGGGCCCAATCTGGGCTTGAGCGTATTCAGAGATGTGCAGGGCATCACACTCTGTCTCCATGTCTATTTTTACACGCATGTTTGAGGAATCGAGGCAAAGTGCCAGCGTCAGTGTGACTCACAGGACTGCTCACGAGACATCTCGCTGCTAAAGCCGGTAGACGATCCGCGATCAGCGTCACACACCAGCTGACATCGCGGAACGGCATGTGGGGGGTTGCTCAACAAAGAGTTTTACAGGAGTGATGATACTCGCGATTACAATGAAAATGAATCAGAATCAGAGCTGAAATATTCTTGGCACACAAAAAAATTCAAAAACATTTTTTTCAAAGTGATGCCTGTTGACTGTCCATTTGTTGACTATCACTAATGTGTTATTTCTCTTCAGGTTCTGTCATTTAGTGGCAATGATTAGCACAGCTAATGTGTGTGTACATGCCAAGCTATACCTTTTGGCTCAGATTTCAGACTAAAGACCAGTTAACTGGTGATGGCTTGTCCAACTGGGGACAAAAAGCTGTTTAACCACTTGGGAGTAAAGCTCAGATGGGTCAGTGGTTAAGGTTCGTGTCAGGGTAAGTCTCCAGGAAATTAAAGCAAGTCTATGTAATGCCCCCCAGAGTGGCTTACGGCAGTGTTTGTGTGTGTGTCTGTGGGGGGACAGAGATAATTCAGCTGCTCAGTAACCGTCTCATGGCATTGACTTTTGGCTGAAAGAGAAGCCTGTTGCCGTGGATACCTCTCTCCTCTCTCCTTCTATCTTTAACCCCCCCCCCCTGATTTGTTGTATGTGTTTGAGGGAATGTAGGGCGTGGCGGGCGGTTGCTGCTGAGAGCTCTCTTTGAGGCTAAAGTGATGCCAGTTATTGTAGAATAATTAATCAAAAGATACACTTCACGTCTTCAAGATAGAAAAACAAACTTGAAAACAGTCTCTCATCTTCAGGCAGGCATAATGTCATTACAGTTTGTTTTCATGCTCATCATCTGATGGCTGCTGTGACGGCTGCTATGGTTTTATCTTTCCAAAAGCTCTCAGTCGCGAACTTGCAACCACTGAGTCAATCTGTGGCGCTGCCTTGGTTTAAGTCAGAACCCCTGCGGGCTGGTGGGAGTAAGATTGTATTGTTTATTTAGCCTCTCATCGCTCACATGTCCCCGAGTAACCCTGCTGGGTGCAGCTGCCAGCGCAACATCGATCCGCCCGGTGTCAATCTTATTTGGTCTCATTGCCTCTGCCTCCCACCTCTTTCACAAGCTTTGCGCTCTCAATGTAACCATCAGCTTCTCTTCCACCGTTCACCCTTCATCGCCCTTATCACTTGCTCCCGTTTCATTCTTCCCTGTTATCTCTGCCTCCTCCTGTCTTCCGCTCCCCGCTCTCTGCGTCCTCTCTGCAGATTTAAGCTCTGTTCCTTCCTACCTCTCCTGCGCATAACCACCAGAGAGGGGACTGCCCACACAAGAGCATTAGATAAAGACCACATTGCTGGCTTAGCTCAACCCCAGAGCAGCAGGAGTTGTACTGACAACCGACATAGGTCCCTTAGAACAGGCCGTAAAGCTTGTAGTAAAAGTGACCCTGTTTATGGGATCACGTCTCAGGCCCACCCACGCTCACAAGTTAGCGCAGCTAGCCTTGTTAGGACATTGCATGGACTCATTCATTGTGGACAGCCTAACCCAATCCCCTAACTTTAAACATAACCAAGTCATGTCCAACTCTAATCTTAGGACAACCTTGTTTCACACTTCCCCCCCAAACCGAACAGGGTGTCAGAAAGGACATTTTGTGCAATTTGTGTAAATTTTGCGTAACTCTTTAGAGGTCCTAATGAGGTAAGAAAAACACAAGCACTGGGGCAATGTAGGTTTGTAGATTAAGGAGGTTTGTGTGTGTGTGTGTGTGTGTGTGTGTGTGTGTGTATGTGTCTTTGTATTGCTGTCTCTTGCAGCTGACCTCAGATAAGGTGTAGTCTGTGTCTGGTTGAGTCTACAGCCCCCGGGACTTATAACATACCAGGTTAATTCTGTTTCATACAGAGGAATTATTGTTAGCCTGTCTATCTCTGCTCACATGACACTATAATTGCATTGCTGCTGCGTTTCAGTCACTGTAATTAACTGAATTATTTTTTCCCCCCAATCCTGTACTGTATCTGAATCTTAACCTACCTCAAAGAACAGATGCTCTCAGTGCACTTTGTCTTACACTCATTACTACGCTACACGCATTTTTTATTCTGATGAAGGGAACACGTCACATTTGAGTTTGACTGTGATCTAGAAACCTGTTCCACGCTTTCTCTGTACGTCTGTTTTCCTTTCCATGAATAAGCCATATGTCACTTAAAACAGTGTATGCTGAGAGACTGGGGGACTAACATAAGTCAGCATTAAGTCAGTTAAAGTTTGCTAAGTTCCTTAACTTCAGCCTCCCACTCCATTCGAGTACATGATCCTCGCCACCATAATTGCCAACTGTATCGTCTTGGCTCTGGAGCAGCACCTTCCTGGAGAGGACAAAACACCCATGTCTAAGAGACTGGTAAGATATTCACACATGGACTCATCTGCGTGCACACACACACATCAAAATCTTCTGTCAAGTTGCTGATATTAAAAAAACATAGGTTCTTCCTCTGACGGAGCCTGGAGATCCTCCAAAAAAAAGCTGAGCTCTACATGCGCAGTGTTTCCATTTGAGTTAAGTGTTAATTAATAATAATCACTGATTACCCCACTGCACACTTGCTTTGCACTAACAGGAGAAGACTGAGCCCTACTTCATTGGGATGTTCTGTTTTGAGGCTGGGATAAAGATCATCGCTCTGGGCTTTGTATTTCATAAAGGGTCCTACCTCAGGAATGGATGGAACATCATGGACTTCATTGTGGTCCTCAGTGGGTGAGTCAAAGAGTGTGTGTGTGTGTGTGTGTGTGTGTTTGGAAACAGATCTATGAAACAAGATTATTAATTGATGATCTGGTGTCTCTGTGAGATTTATTGTATTCCAAATACCCAGTGGTCCGTGGCGCTTCGTAATTGTTTGTTTAACTGTTTGCATCTCACAGTTTCTTTTTTAGCAGATTTGGTTGCTCAAGTAGGATTGTGCGCTTCCTTGTCGCTTGTTGCTCTTTAACACCTACACGCTGGAATTCTTTCCTTTACTTTTAACTTTGTCACATCTTACCTGAACAAGTGTTTGGGATTGTGGAGATTAAGTAACGGAGGTGAAAGAAAGTATATCCTAGTCTCATCATATTAACATTCATCTGAAATATTTCAGTAGTCTTGGCTAGCTGTTTATTTTACCTCACTTTGATTTCCTGTTAGCACCCCAAAGTTTGTCTTTATGTCTTCAAAAATGGTTTAAATGCAATCTGAATATTGTTCTTGTTTGACATCTTCAGGTGTTTGTCCGTGCTTCTTTTCCTGCTCAGAAAGACTTTTAGCCAAACACATAAATGCAATAATGTCATACTATTCCACTGATCAACAGGTTGTGGTAACATGCCAAGATGGTCTGAAGTGCACCACAAAAGACGGAAGAAAAAGACTGGTTACATCTTATCAACTTATCACTTCACTTTGTGCACTTATATTTCATCAATTACAGTGCAGTAAATGGCCCAGAGGGGCTTCTGTTTACCAGTTCATCTTATATTAAATGCACACACACACACGTACACACACCCCAATGAAATATTAAGCAGTTCCCAGCAAAGAAATACAAAGGGTGGCAGACAGGGTTCTGAATTCTCAAGGATTCTACATGATTCCAGCTGCTCAATTATTGATGAGCCGAGCGTGGGCTTCTCAGCAGTGATGAAAAGAGCAAGAGGGAAGAGTATGAGAGAGGGATGGCCTGAAGAGAGGTGTTGCGCATGATGGTAGAAGAAGGTGGCAGTGGTTAGGCCATCTGGTCCCACGGCAAGTTACTATATGACCAAAATTAGAAGCTTAATTGAAACACAGTGAGATGGACACATGTTAATGGATGTTCTAATCTCACCCGCCGCAATAGGGACGGAGAGGAAAACTCCAGAGGCTCTCCCAGGGGTGACAGATGCTGTAATCAGACCGTACCTTTCGCTGAGCTCTTTGTATGGACCTGACAGTAACTTAGTGACGTGTGGGTCTCTTTTAGCGCAGAGAGCAGTTTGCACTGAGGCGGAAGTCATTTGATCCGAACCCCAAATACTGTAATCTAAATGTATTTGCATGGGATGCACCGGAAGCAAAGTGTGTACTCATGAAGACCTGACCACAGTGGCCTGGGTTTGAATCTGGCCCAGGCAATTTGCTGCATGCCATCCTCTCTTCCCCCCTGCGCTTCCTGATGCTATCAAAACATAAATAAAGGCAGATATGCCGAAAACAATCATCTTTAAACAGGGGTTGAATTTCGAGCTAGCAATTGTGAGTTGGGAAGGAGACATGCTCGATCTGGATGAAATAGCCTTCCAGGTCTCATTTTATTAATATTCAGCATGATGAAGTGAGCTGCAGATAGATCTAAATTATCATTCTGGCCACAGCAAAGATAAATTAATGAAAATGTTCTCGCTCTGTCTCCCCCCTCTCCTTCTCTCTCTTTCACTCACACACACACATTCACTCACCTATGGGCCATCACTCGAGGTTTGCAACCGTATTACAGAGTGAATGAAGCTTATGAGATCTGCTGATGATATTAGATGAGTCACCAGTGCTCTCTATCAGTTAGCAATTAGGAGGGCTCTGCAGAAACGAAGGGTCAGACTGTGTTACAAATACAAAATGCCCCCTACAACCCCCTCAAAGTATAAATGCAAAAAATCAAAAGCATGATGTATACGATATTCAATACACACTTTATATACAAAGTGGACAGTATCACTACTATAAGGACAAGAAGGAAAACAGAGTAAGGAAAAAATAACAGAAAACAAAAAGTTCTCCAAAAAAAATATATTATTGATGGACTGCCTCTGACTGCGAGCCCTTCATCAGGTTAACATTAATGTGAACAAAAAGCAGGCCATATGTGAACAGAAGAGGAAGAATTTCGATGTGGAACAGTCCTCATCATGCAAATCCTCTTGGGGCCACCAGATGACAAACGTTTGCTTTTTCACACCAGGAAGTGTGGTGTGTTATTCCAAATGACATCTCGCTTGACCAACTAACTGGGCAGTACTCCAGCTGTGATGAAAAAACAAGGGACCTGTCGACATCAGTCATGGCAGAAGATGCCCTATCCAGCTCAGTTAACCTCAACTACGCTGACTTACCAGTTTATGAATTTTAGCCCACAGTTCAGTACCTTTGTGCTCTGCAGTAATTCCTATCCTTCCGAAGCCTGAAACGTTCCGGTTCAGTTTCGGTTGACATATTGTGAGAGAGGTGTTGGGTCAGCTCAAATCACTGCACTGAGCCGACTGAGTGGACACCCTGACTCACTCCATATTACGTGTGAACATGTGTAATTAGGGTAGCATTTGCTAGCAGTGTCAACGCTGGAGGCCATGATTACCTCAGCAAGCTGCCTTGGGTGTTTCGAGATGGCCCGCGTTACACAGGATGACAGGATGAGTGGGAGGGAGAAATGAAAAACCAGATGGCGCTTGCGGTTTCCTTAAAGGCTCTTGTCGTGTAGCTCGTGGACTGTCGTGATTGAGCCCCCCCCCCAGACAACGTGCACATGCTTCCCTAGCCATTTACCTCTGCTAAAAAGGGCAAGCTCCGAGGGAGAGCCAGAAAACAACGTAGCTGCTAACCGGGAAAGAACATGGCAGGAGAGAAATCAAGTAAAGAATAGAGAGGAGGGAAGAGGGAGAGCTGGAGGAAATAAGGATGCCTCTTCGCGTAATCGTACGTGCTAATTGGCACTTAGGCAGTCTCATGCGTTGGCAAAGCCTCCATTAGACTGGCAACAGTTGGCAGAGGGTGACACCCACCAAGGGTTTGTGTCATCACTTTGTGCCAGACACCCGGGGGGGGGGGGCGGTTGTGGAGTGAGCTCAGAGGGAGACCTTGAGAGTAAAGAAGAGTAAAGACTGGAGCAAAAGAGCATTTCAGCCTTTACGTGGCTGAGGATCATTCTCGGTGAAGTGGGAGTTGAGGTCAGTCTCCTCCCTGAAAAGCGACGCTACCTTGTCATGTGACAAAAACGAGAGCGATGGGGTTGTCTCCCTCAGACCTCGTAGGGAGGAGACAGCTTCTCCTTTTGCTTTGTGAACAGAAAAGCGCGGCAGCCATTAGCCCTGATCACTCAGTGCGTGTCAGAACTGGACTATTTCTGCTCGACTCGAAATCTCGTGCCTGCCCACATCTTTTCTTTCTTCCCGTCCCTTTTCTTCAGCTTGAAGTCCTGTCAGTGGTGCCAAAGTTGTCCCGCATCATGTGCGTGATATTGTTATCTCCGAGAGGTTGTCGGTGTGAACATAGTGTGACTGTACCTGACTCGCTGAAACCAAAACCTGTGTGTTTGTGTGTGTGTGTATGAACCAAATGTGCCACTACTGCACGTCTTTTAGCCAACAACACCTTCTGTCTGTTTGGCAGTCATACACCTGTTAGAACTGATGATATCAAACGTGTGCACACACAAACACACACACACACAGACATACACACACACCCATATGCTGATACACAGACAAACATGTCCTTTCCAATCTTATTTTCCATCTGTTGTCTGATCGATTGATGAGTTCAGACACAGCAGGGGCGGATTTGTCCCCCTGAGCTGTTACTGTGGTGACTGAGGACCCTGCCCCAGGTCAGGCTGTCACTGGCTCCCTCTCCTGCTGCTTCTCTGTTCAGTGTCTCTACAATTAGACCAGACCGGGACAAATTTGTCAGAGTCTTTTCTTGTAGTTTGATTTGGGCATGTCCTTATACACCTGCTCGTTGTCTTTGTCTCTTGTGTGTGTGTGTAAGTGTATGACAAAACAACAAAAAAAAAGACAGTGTGTTGACAACACTTTTCGCTTTTCAAACAAAGCCCCTGTTGAAAACAAGGTAAACATGAATATGAGCACAAATAAGATGGAGGAAGAGTTTGTGAAAACCAGCGTGTAGATAGGGACATCCTCCAGGGGAAAGTCGTGTTTTCGCTGTGGTCCTGAATTAAGTCAGTGGGTAATGATGGCGAAGTGAAAAAAAATGACAGAGCAACAAGACTGCTCTCTCTCTCTCTCTCTCTCTCACACACACACACCATCCTCATAAAGAGGCTGAGTGGGCCGTGTAACAAAGACCTTGTCGAGGGCCTTTATGCAGTCTCGCCTGTTATCTGATCAAAGAAGATGGGGCGCTGCACGCAGATGAAAGCTGTCCCGATGTTAGCTGGAACTCGAGTCAAATTAAATTCAGTTCAGCTAGTAGTGCAAGTTACTTGAGAGAGGGCCGAGCTGAGAGCCGCAGTGTTGTTCAATTATGAACTGGCAGCTTCTCTTTACAAACAGAATTTCAGGGACAAACCCTTTTGTGAGACTTTAATTTACACAGGGAGCATAATAGTTTTCAGTCTGACATTTGCTCCTGAACAGGCTGGAACCGGCGCAAGATTGACAAAATACCAGGGGGACCCAGTTTTACCACAGCTGAAATTATCGCTGAATTTCCTCAGACGGAGTAGAGAATGAAATTGCATGTTTCGGACTCAGACGGAGATGGAGGCGCAGCAGGGAGCAGTGAACGCAAGGAGTAAAGTCCTCGCTCGGTTAACGGAGAGTCTGACATACAGTACGTGCTGCAGTGGGTTCAGTAGAGCTACTTGACATGATGTGTGTCTCTCTCAAGGTGTCGTACCTTTTAAACCGGGGCAGGCTCAGATAATTCCTGTTTTCACCATCCAAGTAGACATCAGTTAATCATAACATTACACATATGATCCTCCATAGCCCCTTAACAAAGGTGGGCCAACCTAATTGCTGATTCCTGTCATAAAAGGTGGGGGAAACTGATTTTTGTTTTTCCACGTGAAATAATTAGTTTTTATTGGTGCTGAGTTAGAAACACAAAGAGATGAAGGCTTCGTGTGGGAGAGAGACTTTAACGACAACAAGAAAAATAATTAGAGGAAGAATCAACCATCATCATCGTTGGCAGGAGAAATGTTTGTCCTCTGGTCCAGCCACAGTTTCTCGCAGTTATTTAATTACACAGTCCATAGGGGAGTCTAGTCTGAAGCAGAGCAACTTCAGAAAAGACGGTTTTGGACTTTCACTTTGCTAAGCTGTCGCCTCGGTCTTTGCAAGCCAAGAGTGTTGACGAGTATCGGAGCGAGTGCCTGACAAGCAGCTAGATGGGATGGATGAGTGTCTCTGTTTGGTTAAGTGTTCCAAAGAGAGAAATTCAAGAGACTGCAGGCAGCAGTGAAATAGCTCCAGTTTTCAGTGCGTCTTGGGCCAGGGTTATTAGTGGCAGAAAACGAAGAAAAGTCTTACTTTTACACTCTGTAATGCGTCACAGTGGCACTCAACAGCCGCTTTGGCTGATGGGAATTTGTATCCATACAGTATGTACCTTTAGACAACTTTTTAGACCTTTAGACAACCTATGGAAAACCCCCTTTAGCTCTGCAGGAGTCTGGCTTGGGTGGAAAACACGTCATGAGAGGACGTTTCCATCAGTCAACCACAGACATCAGACATCAGTAAAACAACGTATATAATCAGCGGCCCTGACTTTATTTTCAGGTCTTGAGGTTTGTAAAAAGCTAATAAATGTAGGTGACAGACATTGCATGCTGCACGGGGTTTCTGAGGACACTGCGTGGCAAAGCAGATCCTGGAGCAGTGCTACTGTCAGAGTTGCCAACAAACAGTGTGTTGCATTTGGCCTCAATTGTCCAGAAGATGCAAAACACAGTCCCAACCCCAAATCTATTCACCTTTGTTTCAGTTTATTCTAAAAAATAGCTGACAATGAAATTTGTCATACATAAATTTATGGCATACTATTACATATCATTGGGATAATTGTTATCACAGAGAAAGACACCTGTGCAGAAACCCATAGCATTTTATTTTAAATTCTACTTTCCAAAGATACCAAACACGAGGCTTTGGTTTTGGAAAAAGGTGTTTATAAAATGACAAGACACGTAGCCTACTTCAGTTTGATGTAATGGTGGAGCCATAGAAACACAGAGAATCCAGGGTTTTAATATTTCACCTTGTAGACATTGTAAAGCTTTCAAAGAAGATTTGGAAGAAATGCCAGGCAACTTTCAGATTTTCAATTATTGGTTTGCTGTACGTGAACTTTTGTGGCCTGGAAAGAGTTTGTGAGCCACCAATTCATCTCTGCACTGAACTAAATTATCACCCCCCCCCCACACACACACACACATTCTCCTTGTTTCTCTATGTCTCTCTCCCGCTCTCTCTTCCAACAGATGGCTAATAAATCATTCACTGAAATCAATTATTCATTCTTGCCAAAGAGCAAACATTTAGCTAACTGACACATAAACCAATATGCAGTTTGATACGCAACTGACATAAAGCAGGCTGAAGACAACTCTGGTTCTTCATACAAGGAGCAGCAATATTTGATCTTGTGTAACAACTTGAAGATGTGTGTGTGTGTGTGTGTGTGTGTGTGTGTGTGTGTGTGTGTTACAGACAGAAAGAGAGAGTAAAAAGGACAGAATGGGATGGGGGGGTTAAAATGAGAGAGCACACTGTGGGAGGCAGAGAGGCTTATATTAACTAAACCACCCAGAGCAGCACTGTAGGAGTTGCTCCATACAATTCCTTATTCTGTCAAGACAATCCTTTCATACACACACACACACACACAGATAGACACACACACCACCCACTGCACTGTGGGCCACCAGAGCAGTTTATTTGAATTGATAGTGCTGCAGAATCGCAGGTCTACATAAGGAAGAGAGATGTCTGATTTTTTTTTTTTTCCCGCTGCATGACAAAGTAATTTTTTTTTTTGCCCCAAGATGCCAAAACAAACCAAATCAACACTTCAATGCTAATTTGTTTTTAAAGTCAACTCAGGATGTTTCATTTCAAGAAAAAAGATTTCCATCTTCTCTGTGGCTTGAAGGAATTGCGCAGGGATGATACGTGCCGACAAGGGAGCTGAATGTTACGCTGTGCAGAAAATATCATGTCTGGTACTTAAAATGCTATGGATCTATTTTTATTGATGTCATGAAGCATTTGAGCAATCAGTAATGTCAGTGACAGAATAGTTATTGCAAAAACTGCCCTTTTAAAATGTATAAGCTACAGAAGAAATTTATAATTACATGTTTACAGCATCCTTGTTTTATTAAACCTGCAACAAAGTTGAAGTTGGGTGGAGGGTTGGAGCTGCACTGGGAATGAAATGTTTTTACCCAACTCCACATGCCAGCAGGGATGAGTTGTGTAACCACCACAGTCTGCATTCTCACAGTATTAGGCAATTTAGAGAAAGAGTTACTTTCATATTGTTTAATTTGATCCTCTCCATTTCATTGTCAGAAGTGTCTGAGAGGCGAAGGAGTATATGCTGTTTCACAAGATGAAGGGAAAGATTAGAGAACAATGAACAAATAGACATTTCTTTTGCAGAAATAAGCTTTTACCTCAGATAGTCAGATAACTTTGCGGCTGCAGAGCTGAGAACTGGTGCAGTAAATCGTGCGTGTTGTGCAATTAATATCATCACAACAGTCAGGTGTGCCCATGTCATATTAGTTAGCAGCTTGACAGTGACAGGGAGCATAAGTCACAACGTTATCACTATCACGGTGTGACTGTTGTCGCGACAGATTTGTCACGCGGCGGGGAGCTGTCAGTTCTGCGGGGCCTGTCACTGTTACTCACTTATCATGGCTGACAACTCAGACCAGGGCGTCAGCTCACCATTCACCGTCTTGCCGGCAGATCCGTGCGGCGTGAACGAAGATGTTTTTCTGTGTGACACCTCCTGGTGACTAAAAGTTATTAAATTGTAGATGCACCAGTCACCGGTCAGACGTGTGTCGTCTCACGGATCGGTTAGAGTGTCCGTGAGACGACCGCCTGGGTTGAATCAATCCCCCCCTTCACCATCTCATCCAATTAGTTTCCACACCGTAACGGACTCTCTTGTGCGCGCTCTTCTCGGCCGACAAAAGCGAGGAAACTTGAAATCGCTTCTGACATGTGTCCCTTTTAACAGTATTCTGACTAAATTGATCTTACGTTAACACACAGATAAAAAATGTCAGATTATAATGTGACAAGACACCTGCTGAGCGAATAATCTTTACCTTTTTGTATTCAGTCTACACGTTCACCGTGATGCGCTCTGTGCTGTTTAATACCTCATGAGTGATTCCATTTAAAACGTAAAATAGGCCTAATCGAATGCGAACGACGAACAGATTAATGAATAGTCTTGCAGTAGGGAGAAGGGAAATGACAGGGAGGAAATTTATTGTCTGCCAGATTGTTCTTTTGTGCCAAATCGGCCATGTGTTGTGCTTCCCTTTGCTGATATCAATCTGCCAGTGTCTGGTGCCGACCTTCACCTTCCTCGTCTCCGTCCCACTGTCCAGACGGCATCAGTGAGCAGTATAGCTTTCAAGGAGCCTCATTTTCCCCTTTTCTGTTTTGTTTAATTTGGATATGTCTCATTTTTACTGTAGATTACGCACGTTAACTAGTTATTTCTCCCTTCTTTAATAGAGAATATGCAGCCTACATACCAAGGCGCCAATAAAAGCAATTCAAGCAGTGTCAGGAGGTAGCATGTCAATACTGAAATCTCTTTTTCGTGCGTGAGAGACTGAAAAACCATATTCCAACTGGAAGACGAGGGGGGAGGCCAGCAGAGACCGTGGCCTCTCATGTTGTAGACTGGCCCCAGAGAAGTCTGCGTATTTAGGAAGAAGTAACAGCACAGAGTTTGACTTTATGTTTGAAAAGATTTCTCCACTGTTTGTTGTGGATATCAGCGCAAAAAAATTTCTGACCGCAAAAAAAATGTGATAAGTTTTATAACTTTTGTTACTCCACAAATGTTCATTATTAGAAAATGTGTGTGTGTGTGTGTGTGTGGGGGGGGGCAGGACATCCACTGAATAACAGCAGACTTAATGAGGAAGCCATTTTTAGACCCTCCATCCCGTAGTCTCCATAACAACTAAAGAGCAGCCCAGACTGACTAATGGTCTGAAGAAGGATGGAGAGATCGGGGATGTGGGGGGGAGGGGGGGTGTGAAATGACAGAGATGGCAGGAGGCAGTGGAGGGAGTGATTGGAGGGAAAGGGAGGAAAACATAAAAGACACGGTGGGAAGAAAGAGTTGTTGGGACGAGAGGTGAAAAGGGAGGGGGAAAAAAGTGGGAAGAGTGGAAGAGTTAGAGGTGTGAAACTCATGAGGATAATTCCATTTCTATATTTGTGTGGATGACGGTGAGCTATTTTAATCTTTCTCTCCTTCTCTCACCTCAGCCCCTCTCTTTCTCTCTCTCGCTCCTTTTTCTTTCTCCCTTAATTAAATCGGATGACGCTTACCTAACACTGTAGACAGGACTAATTCTCACCCCCCATCACAGAGATGTAATTGGATCTGTGTTGCTTTTTTTTTTTTTTAGCTTTGAAATGATCAAGTATGCAATCACTGTCAAGCAAATTCCCGCACCTAAAAATATGTCTTTAACACTGAAGTGTACATCAGTCGTGTTTACACAGCGACAACCCTTTTACGTCATCCACTCCCCGGTTACCTCAGAAAATCTTCCATGCTGTTGCCTTCGTTTGTCATCTCTTCACGATCAGGGTGAAATTAAGAATATAATTATTGAGCAATCATTGGGCTCAGCCAATAGTAAAAAAAAGTGCAGTTATAGAGTTGGGAAAAGGTAACTCTTATGAATCTGTGGCTGGAGTCTTGAAATAATATGCTGCTGCCAAACATGTGCTAAATTCACTTCTTTTGCTGTTTTACTTTTTATTTTATTTTCTTATTTTTACCTCACTTCTCCGTCCATCTCTCTCACTCAGTGGGCATCTTGGTAAAAAAAGGGGGGGGGTTAAGTGTGCTCAGGTCAGTGGAAAATGGGGGAAAAAAACAGAAAGAGTCAGAGGTCCAAGTATAATTGGGCAGGGAGTGGGAAAACAGGTGAAGGAGGGATGAGCGATGAGAGGAGAGAGGTTTAGAGATGAAGAGCAACATATGAGAATGAGAGCAAGCAGGAGGGCAGACTAATGAGGAAGCAAGGGGGGTGTCACCAGCCTCTACGTCTCGTTTCCTGATCAGTCTGAGGGCTGTAGGCCGCAGAGGTGCATTCACAGGGTGGGGAGAATGGGGGACACAAAAAAGACAAAGTAAAAATGGAGCATCTGAAGGACTTTGGCTTTTTGTCGCAGATAAAGCATTGATGTGTGTGCGTGTGTGTGTGTGTGTGTGTGTGTGTCCATGCATGCGTTTGTCCGAGGCTTTCGTGTCTCTCCAGCTTTAAGGGTGTCCTGCCTCCCTTTGATGGAGCCGCCTTCTTTGTTCTCCTCCTAAATAACTGTTGTCACGGCCATCCTCCCACACAAAGGGAAACAGCCAAAAGCCCTAAAAGCGTCCTTGTTGTTTTTCTCGGTTTCCTCTGCCTGCTGGAGACCCTGAAGTGTGTGCTATGTGTGCGTGAGCCCCGTTTCCGACGCAGCTCCGTGCAGCTCACAAACCATAAAATTGTCGCATTCACAGGCATCTGCAGGACAAAGGCAGCTTTGCTCTGTCTCTCTGTCTTCCTTTTCTGTGGGTTTGCCTGTGGACATTTGTGCTTGTTTACCTCTGTAGGATCCTGGCTGCTGCAGGGGCGCACATGAACATCTCAGTGGACCTGAGGACTCTGAGGGCGGTGCGAGTGCTTCGACCCCTCAAACTGGTCTCAGGCATCCCCAGTAAGTACCACAGATATTTAGTCATGCAGATAGTTTTGTGGTGAGATGTTGGCCTCTGTGATTTCTACTGCAGCCTCAACACAATAAAGACAAATGGAATCTCATTTATGATGCTAAAAAGAGGGGATGACCACACACGAAGTGCCGGTGTTGTCTGTCAGTCTGTTGCTGAAATGGTTAACCGTTCAAGATCTACTAGTAATCTACTAATCATTGTTCAGTGTTAAATGAGTGCATTTTTAGTTGGAGTTTGAGTGTCTCACAGGTGTGTAAGAGGTGCGTTTTCAATTAATTCTGCTGCTGTGTGCTTCACTTCCAGGTCTGCAGATAGTCCTTAAGTCGATAATGAAGGCCATGGTTCCTCTGCTGCAGATCGGCCTGCTCCTATTTTTTGCAATCCTCATGTTCGCCATCATCGGCCTGGAGTTTTACAGCGGCCGACTGCACCACACCTGCATGCCACAGGCTGGAATACTCGGTACAGACACGCTTGTAGTTTATCTCTGTAGTGTGCTGGAACACACCCTCACACACGGCGCCTGCAGGCACATTACATGCATGGTGGTGTTTAATTAGGCAGTCTGTGCAGTGTGCGTATCTGTTCGTAGTGGACATATTTAAACTCATTCGTAGAAATCGAGTAATCACAGACCACTTTGATTACTGTACTCTACATATGTACAGAACATAACTGCAAGTGCGCTCACACACACACATACACGCACACGTATTGATATTCCCATCCGGTGTTCGACAGCAAGGGGAAGAGGTGGTTAAGCGTCTATAGACACACATGCGCAAACAGATGCACACTACTTGGTTTGCGATGGAAGCCAATAGTGGCATCCTGTTATTACCATTATTCCGATATTTTTGTTCATCTTCAGCCGAGATGTAATCTGAATTGCATTAGAAATCCGGAAATTGTCTCTCCACACGCCTACCACACACTGATGGCATGGGTGAAACAAAAGAGAACAATTTGCAGAAAGGACCTGAAATGGTTTGGAATAATGCATAAACATGAACCAATAAAAAACTCATTTTAGAAAACAAACTGAGTCACTGAACATGAATGCAAAGAGACAGGGCTGAGCTCATTCTGCTGCTGTTATCATTGTTCCGTGTTGCGCGTACGTGTGGATTTATGTCATGTACCGCATATTTATATCGCTCTTTAGATAGCAGCTCTATTGTAGTAATCAGAAGTGCATACACACATGCGCGGACACAATGGCACGCCAGGCCACACCTGGAGACTTGATCAAACCAAAATGACAGTGTTGTCCTGTATAATTAAATCCTACAAATGCTGTTGCGCCACAATGGCTCATTGCGCATTCACAGTTGTCATTAACCTCCGAGCTGTTCCTGTCACACTGGAACTGAATGGTCAGTTAGATAACAGAGACAGACTGAAGCGAGTATTTTCTGTCAGCGGATGGCCATGTTCAGACAGGTGCACTGCTCTTCTACTGTTCTATGGAGAGTTTTTTTTAAAAATGATCTTTCTTCTATTTTCTTTTTAATCTTATTTATTCTTACTGCATATCCTGACATGTGTCTTTATTGAAGATTTAACCAATACGAATACGTCTATGAGGCTAATAATTCACTGTCAAATGTGAAATGTAGAGCAATAACGGAAGTTAATGTACTTGAGCTTAAAGGCCAGCAAATATTACAGTAATAAATTATCTGTGAAAGTGGTTTAATACATGATTGCGATTGATATTTACTGTGATTAGCTGTGGTAGGGGCACTTTGATGCCAGGGATCATTGCAAAATAGTGAACATGGGACGTTTGCTGTCTGTTGGGATTTTGGTCTTATGTCTGACTTGTAATGCAGAGCATTTGTGACCTTTTTTCCCCTCTATTTCTACACCATTCTGTTCAGAAAACGAGACGGTGGACTCCTCTGAGTGCGAGTTCCCGTGTGGCGTGCGTCAGTGTCCAGCCAAGTACACCTGCAACGATACCTGGATTGGCCCTAACGATGGCATCACCCAGTTCGACAACATCCTGTTTGCTGTTCTCACTGTCTTCCAGTGTATCACAATGGAGGGCTGGACCACTGTGCTCTATAATGTAAGACAGCTCGCATACACGTGTGCCAATCACAATATTTTTCTGGATTGCTGCCGAATTATTGCAGCGCAGCAGTGTTTCGTTACAATATCGACTCCATTAACCCCGATGAACAGAAGCGTTTTTATTTGGCTCCTGCGTGCTGACGGCTGCTGAGTGGTTGTCTGCCTGGACTCTCAGACTGCCTGCTTGTGCATGGAGAACATGGGGAGGGGGGTCAGCCCTGAGAAATGTAGACGCTTGTACAACTTGCTGCAAGGCCTGCATAGAGATTTGACTGCCCACCTACTAGCTATGACGTATGGCACACATCAGTATTACTGATATGTAATGTAATCTAAAATTAATGACTGTGTAAACTGCTATGTATAAATGTGATGAGTCAATTTGTTTGATGTATTATTATTAACTTTGATATAAGTTTGTCTTTACGGTAAACTTAGCAGAAGACTTCTGTGCTTTTTTAATATCTGCCTGAACAAAAGTATGTTCATTCTTCCAGTTTCATGTGATATGTCATATTTGATATGTCCTTGCCTGTCACTTAGAGAACAGACTGATTGAACATAGGACACAGATCAAGGAAACTGAAAGTTTTTTGCTCTTAGACCAAAACAAAAACTCCAAGAGTGCTACCGAGACTTTTCCGGTTCCACCAGCCAGCCGGTTTACAGGGGATATTTTGAAAATCCCCCAAAGGTATTCAAAAGTAGCAGGGAGCTGCATCTCTCAGAGACGTGTGTTCAAGTAATGAGCACTGAAACCAGTAATAATGTCATTTTCAGCTGCAGAGTAGCTGTCAGACAGGGATGAGATTCCGCAGTGTGCTTCATGAGTGTCTATGCCAGAGCGAAATGAGCGGGCGGGCAGACGCGCTCCGACAGCATGTAGCCGCAGCAGAGCAGAATTACAAGATCCCGTTCAGACAGGAACACTATAAAAACCATGTCACCATAACAAGCTATCAGAATAGCATACTGCAAAAAAAAAGATCATCAATTTCAGTCTTCATGCATAGACGCTCACCATGAGCTTTAATAGGAACACCTGTACACCTGCTCACTCATGCCTTCATCACCTCAGCCACTCACGCGGCAAAAGTGCAGCGCATAAAATCCTGCAGATACAGGAGCTTCAGTTGATGTTCACATCAAAAATCAGAACGGTTTGATTATCGGTGCCAGATGAGCTGGGACTTTCACACACAAGTGTTTTTACTTAGAAACGGAGCTAAAAAGAAAAAAAAGCGCATCCAGCGGGGAGGACGGAATACGTTGTTGGCGAAAGAGATCAGAGGAGAACCGGTTGGAGTTGACAGGAAAGAGTAACTCAGATAATCACTCTTTACAAGTGCGCTGGACAGAAACGACATCATTCAAACACAGAAAGTGCTGTGTCAGGGCGTAATCTGTGGTCAGCTGCCCGCTTTTTTAGTTTTTACTGAGATGGATGGAGGCAGATGATTTGCCAGAATGACTGTATTATGTTGTCTCAAGTGATGCTGCGTGAACTTGAGTGATGAATGAGGACGGACGAGGAAAGAGACAGACAACATGTTGCTGCTGTGACAGGACTGCTGACCACACAGACTTACATGTACTGCAGTCCATTTAATAAACATTAAATAAACAAAAGTGCGCACCTAAAGTATACACACATACTATAAAAGCGATCGAGACGCCCACCGTCGTGTCAAGTGTGCTCCAGCCTGACCTGGATGCACTGAGTTTAAAACATCTTTTGATTTTTCAGACTGATGATGCCTTGGGCCCCAGCTGGAACTGGCTCTACTTCATCCCTCTCATCATCATCGGATCTTTTTTCGTCCTGAACCTGGTGCTGGGAGTCCTCTCTGGGTAGGGTCTCTCTTTAGTACATGTTCAATCTCAACTCATTATAAATTTATCCTGTTCTCAGCCTCTGCTTGTCAGTTAAGGGGTTGCCTGTTTGTGTCTCAGAAATACAGCTTGTGGCATACCCTTGGTGGCCATTACTTGCCTTACTTGACCACTTATGCTTGTTCATGGTGGAGAAACTTGAGGGCAGGTTCTGCCGAGCCTGGCCTCAGGTGAGGGGCCATACAAAAGACAGCACACCAACACTCCATGTTAAATAGTTGGATGTGCCAAAAGCAAGCCCTTCATGTACAACAAATTTCTGTACTAGAAAGAGCAGCCAACCAAGGGAGCGCCTTGTGGCTTTAAATCCAAGAGATTACAAAGTGTATTAGTTCAACTAAGGACCTATCAAATGCACCACTGGTTTTGGTCTCTGCGAAGATGCAGAACACAGACCTGTAGTGGGCACAGGTTCAGCCTCGTCTTCAGGTCCATCAAAGGCTACACCATTCGAAGCATCTGTGAAATGGGCTACAGGTATGCAGTCAGGTGGTTTTACATTCCTGTTGATTTAGGATCTGGCAAACTAATCTGTAAGCCACGCAACATACTGTAAACTGTCACTGATTGGTGGAGTGGATGGCGCAGGAGCTGCTGCCAAGCCAAACCATGTTATTTCAGTATGTTGTGTCAAAGTCTATGCAAGTTAATTAGTTTTACCAAAAGGTTAATGGGAGATCCATTGCCATTATCTCCTCAGTGAAAGAGAAGCGACCTCCTTTCGATTCCTCTCCTCTCCTCTCCTTTCCTTCCTCTTCTTGTGGTTGAAAGAACAATGAAAAGAGCTGGGTTCCCGACAACAATAGCTTTTCTTTCTTTCCCCTGTGACTGTCCCTGAGAGGAATTATTTATTTCCCTGACCATAAATCCCTGTCCCCTCAAAGTCAATAAATGATTCTGTGCTTTGGATTGCTTCTACAGGGAATTTGCCAAGGAGAGGGAGAGGGTGGAAAACCGCAGGGCCTTCATGAAACTGAGACGGCAACAGCAGATTGAAAGAGAGCTCAACGGCTACCGGGCCTGGATCGACAGAGCAGGTGGCTTTAGTCCTAGCAGCGGCTCGTGGAGACATAGTAATTTAGCTGTTGATGAGAAAACGAAAATCAATATTTCACTTGAAGCTCTGAGACTAATCCTCTCAATTGTGGAACATGGGACTCTCTGATGCAACCTGTTGTCTGTCATCTGTTTATTGTGCGACAATTGAGCGACAATTATAGTAACCACAGATGCCTTTCCATGATATCTCTTTCCATGTGTGCCGTCATCTGTTGCTCATCTCTGATACTGTACTTTATCTTTTTGCTTTCCAGAGGAGGTGATGCTTGCTGAGGAGAATAAGAATCCAGGACCTTCTGCCCTCGATGGTGAGAAAAATTTCAGTTTTTCTCCTGCTTTTACCGTGCACATTATCTTTCTGCTACCTTGGCATTGCTTTACATTCTGTCTCACTTTTATGATGGCAAATGTGCTTTATATATTATAGTGTTTGTTCACTACTGACTGAAATATCTCAACAATTTGTCAGCGGATTGCCATTGAATTGTGTACACATACATGGTTCCCAGACGGTGTGTACCATTGACTTTGGAGATCGTGATTTTTCCTCTTGTGCCACCAGAATGGTCACATTTGTGGTTTTTACTGAAATTTCTCAGCAACTATTGGCTGAACTACTACGAAATTTGACTTTTACATTAGCAGCAGGATGAATTGTAATAACTTTGGTTATCCTCTGACTTTTCGTGTAGCACTACCATCAGGTCGCAGATTTAATTTCAGTTAAATATTCAGCACAGCGAGCTCAGGATGTGAGCTGCCCAGAGATTGTTGCTGCCATGATCACCTTTACATCTCACTCTACTCTCAGCTCTCAATGCCACATAGAGATCATTTAGCACTGATAGCCCTAAGCCTGCCACTAGACTGTGTGCCTCGCAGACAGCTAAGTACCTGCTCTGACCCTCTCAACTCTACTTTGAACTTTCCTCCTCGCTAAACCAGCAGGGCTTTTATTAAATGTTGATTGATTGGCAGCTCTCAGGAGGCTCCCAGAGTGGAGTACAGGTGGTGCATACGGTGAGAACCGTCCTCTGTTGTGCTTTCTCCCTCCCCGACTTCAACCCCATTTGCCACACACAGATACACACACGCTACGGCGCAGATGCACACACACTTACACGTAGAACAATGGTTCAGTATGTCACCGTCACTTGAATTACATTAAAGAGGACCTATGCAGTGAAATATGTCGTAAAAACAAAAAGTAGCTCCAGCTGTTGTGATGGAAATAAATACAGAATCTCCGATGGCTTTGACAGGAAAAGAAAAAGGTGGCGCTCTGCGGTTGCCTTAGCAACCTCTGGACTGCAAAGGCAGCAGCATGCATGTGCTTATGTATCAGTGTGTGTGTGTGTGTGAGAGTGTTGACAGGACTCAGTGTCCCTGCCTTTAGCAAACACTCCTGTGTGTGTGTAAAATGGCAGCAATATTTTTTGTGCATCTGTGTTGTGTGTGTGTATGATCGGTGGCTTATTAAAAAAAAAACTCCTCAAGCAAATATTGACCGCAAATATATTCGGAAACCACAAGGTAGAAGGAAAGTGTGAGTGGGCTTGGTCGAAGCGCAATCATAAACACATCCGCCAGTGAAAAGGTCAAAACACACCCATCTTCCTCACCTCGGCATGTGCGCACTGCACGGCGAGACACTTGTACATGGCTCAAATACACGAGATGCATGGACCGCCAAGTCGCCTTGGAGCATGGTTTGCCACGGCGGAGATCATAGAATAGCAGCCGCAGGTTTGCATTCAGCTGTACGGATCATTATGCTAACATTAAATGGCCATTTTTATCCCATTCACTGGCAGCGTTAATGAGCTCAGCTTTTCCATTCACTTCACAGGCATGAGCTTGTCATGCTGAGGGTCCTCATTTCCCTCGTCATTAACTTTACATTGCATTGTCAAGTTCCACACTTGCATACTTGCCCGACTGTAGCCGTGGATGTCTTTAAAATCTGAGGGTGGTCATACACCTTGCAGCTTTTTCGGTCATTCGACAACCAACCATAATCACCAATATGCCATCGAGGCAAAAATGTTTACCGCTTGAGCAGCATTGCTCAGTCACGTTGCCTGAAACTTGTGTCACCACCCTCACAGTGTGTCACGACCTCTAATTTCACACAGTGTATTAGCTATACTGTCTGTGCAGCTTGTTCTGGTGCTTTTTTATGTTCATCTGGCTTTGTCCGCAGTGCTGAAGAGAGCCACCACCATCAAGAGGAGAGGCATGGACGCGGCGCATCGAGGGCAACCAGGGGAGGAGCAGTACGGTGACATCGCCTCTGTGGGTGAGTGGGCGTCTGGACAGGCTTGTAAACATAGGTAGATAAAGTGTACGGCACCCTCACTGTATATTTGACACAGCAGAGGTCAACATCGTATTGTTGGGAGCACAGTTCAAGATTCAGAGGAGGGAATATGATGTACAAGTACTGCAAGACCAGAGTCTCTCTCTCTACCGCTCCCTTTTCCTCCCAAGGCATCCCCATGGCCAGGGCAAGTATCAGGAGTGCCAAGCGAGGTCCTACTGCCTATTTTCGCCGGAAGGAACGTCTCCTGCGCATCTCCATCCGACGTGTGGTTAAGACACACACTTTCTACTGGACGGTGCTTGGCCTCGTGGCTCTCAACACGCTTTGTGTGGCCATTGTTCACCACAACCAGCCCCTCTGGCTGTCTAACTTCCTCTGTGAGTCACATTTCATGAAAGGTCGCAGTCGGGCACTTAATACACCTTCTTAGTCACCTCTGCAACAGCTTTCAAATGGCTCTGAAAATCACTTCCTCATCATGCGGCCGTCTGTGTATGTTTCAAAATGTTTCAGAATTGCTGTGTTTCTGTTCCAGACTATGCAGAGTTCCTGTTTCTCGCTCTGTTCCTGACTGAGATGTTCCTGAAGATGTACAGCTTGGGACCACGCCTCTACTTCCACTCCTCCTTTAACTGCTTTGACTGCAGCGTCAGTACTCCGTCTCAGTCTCTCAGTCATTTTTGCCTCACTATTTCTCTCCTCTCTTGTTACCTTGTCATAGCTGTCAGTACACATTGGTTTTTCACTGCGTGATTCAGTTAAAGCTGCAGTTCCTTTATAAATGTGTGTCTCTTTAGGTAATTGTTGGCAGCATCTTTGAAGTGCTGTGGGGTTTCTTCAGGCCTGGCACTTCCTTTGGCATCAGCGTCCTGCGTGCTCTCCGTCTGCTGAGGATCTTCAAGATCACCAAGTGAGACTTCCTCACTCATTGCTGTCTGTTGAAATGTTTACAAGGAATATTTCACCGTAGACAGAAGGCTATTGATAGAAATGATATGGCATTTTGTGATTGTCAAGGTATTGGGCGTCTCTGAGAAACCTGGTCGTCTCTCTGATGAACTCGATGAAGTCCATCATCTCCCTCATTTTCCTGCTCTTCCTCTTCATCGTCGTCTTTGCGCTCCTTGGCATGCAGCTCTTCGGTGGCAGGTAGAAAGTCACGATCGATCAAGTCGCTAGTGCTTGTAGCTCTGTGCATCATGCCTTGTGAGTTCATAAACAAATTGAGTAAAGTGATCATCTGGCCAGACAATGACAAATGTAATCAATCTGGCTGAAATAAGGTTTTTCTCTCCCACTCACCCCGTACAGATTTCCTGTTTCCAGTAAATGCATATTAGCAAACATAAAAACAAGGAGACATTGTAACTCAGTAGACTGCCCTTTACTAACTGCACACATTTGAAATATTGTAATTGTACAAGGAAACTGCGTCAGTGCAGCAGATTTAAGACTCTTGTTCCTTTGTCACACACACGAATGTCTAAGGTCGTTCCCCACAAGCTGTCACCTCAGTAACGGCTGACTGGGTTAGACAAGCACTGGCCTTGTGCATGAGCTGCCCTCTAGAATACAGAGCACACAGAAAAATAAAGCTCCATCAGCCAGCCAGTCGGAGAGGAGGAGGATTGATTATTCTGTGAGCGGTAAAATGGAATGAGTACCACATCCAGCTCTGCCTTTTAAAAACTGTGTCACATTTTTTTTCACAGGTTCATCTTTAAAGACTACACCCCAACAAACTTTGACACCTTCCCTGCAGCCATTATGACCGTCTTTCAGGTCTGGAAATAAACGTCACAATTTATTGCTCTCTACTGCATGCTTCTTTTTTCTTTTTCTTACAGTGAAGTACTGGAAATGTCATTTTGATTGTGACAATATTTTATATTGAATGTGTACATTAGAGCTAAATTTCAACAGTGATATGGACGATGTTCTGTGTGGTTGTGGCTGCGTCTTCTCAGATCCTGACTGGAGAGGACTGGAATGAGGTTATGTACAATGGTATTCGCTCTCAAGGAGGAGTGAAGTCTGGCATGTGGTCCTCCATCTACTTTATAGTGCTCACATTATTTGGAAACTGTATCCTTCATTGCGTATCTTTAAGATACCAAAGGTTTCCTTCCAAAATCCCATATATTCAGTGATAATGGACTTGTTTTCATTATGCAGCTTACATCATTTAGCATTAGTATTTATTTGTTTCTCTTTTTTTTTGCAATTTTCACTAACTAACGTTCACATCGTTGTAATTTTCATTGCCAATGTAGAGTGAAACTCATAAAACTGTGTTATTGTGTTTATTGATACAGTAACTAGGGTCAAAGAAAACTTGCACTATGTTCTTTGTGACCCATATTTCCCAATTAAAACAATTTGCTGATATTCAGCTGTAAATTAAGGCGATATTTCAAAGAGAGGATTAACACAATTCTGTAGTGATTATAAGGAAATGAAACAGTATTCTTTGCTGCAGTTATTGAGTAACTGCTCAGTGTATTCAGGCTTTTAAGAAAAAAAAAGGAAAGGAAAGTGAAAAATAATTCTAGATTCTAGGTAGGTATCTAGGTAGATGTCAATATCCATTTCCATTAGTTTTAGCACTATCTCAGTTTCCCTTTTTAAACTAAACCAGATTGTATAGGCTTTTCTTACAAATAGCCCAGTATTTTTTTTAGCTAAATACCTGCTAATGTTTAGAAAATTATGAGGCAAGTTTTCAGGAAATAAGTGGAAAATATAGGGCTTCTAAATTATTCATCATCTCCTTACCCCTGGCTACCATGTTAGCACACATGCAGTATGTGTCCTACAGTTGTTATGCTGCCAAACACTTTTTCTGTTTCACGTGTGAGGTCATGAGCTAAATGTGTCTGCCTGTGATCAGATTATTGGTGACTATCAGTGGAGTCTCAAATATCTGTACAATTATCTGTCTCTTAAGAAGGAGCCGGTGTTATGTCAGTCCTTGACACAGATGTGACCAGACACTCTGCTGAATGTCTTCTTGGCCATTGCTGTGGACAATCTGGCCAATGCACAAGAACTTACCAAGGTGATTAAAAAAAAGTGAATAAGAAAAAAGATGGAACTAAAAGAACAAGGCTTATCTGTTTTTAAACTTGCAAGAGTCTGTTACTCAGGGTAACTTAATAGTTTTAATAACCTCTTCACTCTGTTATGTCCAGTTCTGCTCCATCCTCCTTTTCAGTTTAATTCTGTAATAATTTATGCTTGCATATGCTACAGTTGTTCAGCCGCCTTTTACCACTTCTCCTCATTTGATCAGGATGAAGAAGAAGCAGAGGCGGCGTTCAACCAGAAGCACGCCCTCCAGAAGGCGAAGGAGGTCGGACCGTTGTCCTCCTTCATGTCTTCAGAGTAAGTTCCGTATGCTGCTGTCCTCCCTGCCTGACCTCCTCCTCTCTCTCCCTCCCTCCCTCCTTCCTTTCTCCAGGGAGCGTCTATATAGGGCTAACCCACAGTGCCAACACTTTGCACGAGTTGTTTTAGCCTCCAGCAAATGGCGAGTCTGGGGCTCGATGCAGTAGATTTGGATTACTAGTAATGCAGAGATGAGGTGACAGAGGGGAGGCTGGGGGTCATCAATACAGAGCCTAAAGTTGTGCTGCTGTGGAAGTGCTGCCTTGTTGCACCTAAATGTCGTTTGGAGACCGTCCCACTGGAGACTCATTGATACGTCTTACTAAAAGGTCTACTATCTAACCTCTGCCTGCTCCCTGCACTGTAATTTTCCCCGCTTTGAATACGATGTCTCCATGGTTACTGGTTCCACACCAGGGTGGGAGGTACTTATATTGTTGTCATGGAGACAGGGTTTCTCGGCGCCCAAATTAACACGGTGTGTCCATTACAGTAATATACTTCTGTTCTCAGTTAAGTGGATGTAGGAAAGCAAAACAAAAGTGTGTGCAGGCTTTGAGCTGGCGAAGTTCTCCCACTTGGAGAAAATTTGCTTCACAAAGTAACGTGACCTTGTTTTCTCAATGCCCGGGTTTCCTGCTTGCAGAGTAGATTGTGTTTTTCTCAGGGTTTGATTGCGCACAGTGCCCAGTCATAGACGGCGGAGGTGCATGTGCATGCACAACGGTGGGGACGTCTGGCTTGGTATGCACGCTGTGTGCTGAGAAGCAAGCAGACTGATGCATGGGCATGTGGCAGATTTCACAAAATAATGTTTTTACTCACATGACATAATGTACCTCTTTCTTGCTTTCTGTCTTCCTTACTTTTCTTTCATCCTTCTTCGAGACATTGCTGTTTTCGTCAAACTTACTCAACGGAAATGAAATTAAAAGAAAACAGAAAGAAACCTGGAGCTGTGCATTAGTGTCAGTTGAGCCAGCTGAGGGTCAGGCCCTTGTCAGAGCCCATAGAGAGAATTGGAATACCACAGGGTCATCTGGGCCTGTATCTGTATTCAGAGAGGACACGCTGAACTTTAAGGGTTTCTGGTCTCAACTCTGATGTCAGCTATGAAACCCCAGCAGTACCTGCCCCCGCTGACCTCAGAGAAACTTGCATGACAGCATTTGCTCAATAAAAAGCAAAGGGGATGAAGCATGTTGGAGGCTGATGATCATTTTTACCTTGGGAACGCATGTATTTGGTCAGCATGATCAAAGGAAGAAAAACAGAAATTACACACACACACACACTCCCTCAATGAGAGCGCTCTGCACCAACAATACCACAACCGTTACTGGGACTGTCATTTTTGGATAGTGCTTTCAGTGTGTGTACAGTTTTTCTTCCACTGTGAAGTCTTTCATCCCTCACCCAAATCCTCTCGAGTGTTCTCTCCGCTAGCATGTCCTTAAAGAATGCAAGTGTGTGAGCGCTCTGAGGCGGCAGGGGTTTTCAGAGCTGCATCCCGATGTGCTGGTTTTGTTCTAAGGGCATCTAAATATGTACACTTTCCCCGTGTTTTCTGATGGAGCCCATCTCTGTGTTTTCTACCTGTGCCATTACTGTAGCTCTGATTGTCGTAACATCTATTTAAGATGTCTTTTTTATTAATGTTCCGTTTGCTGTTGATGTTATATGAATGTTGTTTAATTGTTTCTAATACTGCTACCATCTTGTTTGTCAATGTGCCGCTTGGCTCCAATGGAGACACACACCAAAGCATCAGGAGTCCAGTCAGTTTTTAAACCTTCGACTCTATCTTTTATTTGTAGTGAATATTGAAAGAAGAGACATGTGCAACACTTTTGCAAACCGAGTGGATGATGTCACAGTTAAATGTGAAATGAATAATTCATCTGTGCCTGTAGTGTCCTGCAGAGCAGTTTTTACGCTTAAGCAATGACAAACAAATTCACAACAGCCGGTAAATGCCATAAACAGTCCATGCAGCGGTCATAGTGACTTTGGTCTTTGTGTGAAAGACAACTTCATGATCTTGGAGGATCATTTGCTGTGTGTCTCCTGGCCTGTTTTGTCTCTGCCCACAAAAGCACTAATGTCTTGTTTTCAACCAATCGCTCATTGATAACACGGACCACACAAGAGTCCACTCTCCAGTAAGTAACACTGTCTGTTCAGCTCTCTGAATCTCTCACTAACGCCCACCTGATTTTCTTATATGGGTAAATGTCCCAGACTCATCCTGCATAGTGCTCTGTTCATGCTCTGTCCTGTCCCTCCAAACTCTCCAGCCTTATTTGATTCCACATTTTTTTTATATATCTATCCTGCTGCTTTCATTCTGCATCTTACTCTTTCTGTCATTACAGTCACACAACAATTCCTAGCTTGGTTAATTTCTCACCTCACATCGCCATTGATCCAGCAAATTGCTTCATGTTGAAATGGAATGACTCTTTGTTGTTGATACACCCGTCAAACATCAGACCAAAGCACGTGTTGTGTGCTTCGATATTAAGTTTCTGATGCAAATGTTTCAATTGCTAGTTTACATAAACTATTTACTGCATTAAAGAAAAAGGGAATCTTGAAAGTGGAATTTTAAGTCCATCAAAGCACGTTTAGGATTTCTGCTTTGGATCAAATTAGCCTTTTGGTAAATACACCGCATGCAAACAAAAATCCTTTTAAACCTCGATGAATAAATCACAATACAAGCTAAAATGAAATCAGAACGACATCCTCTGTACATGAAATGTGGCACAGTATATGATAAATGTTCTGCTTCTACCTATTGACATTCGGTCTTGTCTCTCTCTTCTCAGGGGAAGCCGCAGGAGGCGGCCCTACCTGTACAGGAAAAGAGCCATCCACCGCAGCCGGCCTACCTACTCCTGCTCCCTGGAGGAGACACAGGGCAGCATCAGGGAGAGCCGCCCACCCCCACCACTCAATCCCTCTAACTCTTTCATGTCCAGGAGAGAGAGAAGAAAAAGGATGACCATGTCGGTGTGGGAGCAGAGGACCAGCCAGCTGCGGAGACACCGCCAGATGTCCATACGAGAGATCCTGTTCAACAGCCCCAGCGAGGACAAGGACGGGCCTCCCGCTTCAGCTCAGGCCCAGCATGGACGTCCGCTGTCGCTGCACTGCAAGGCTGTGCAGCAAACGCCGTCAGGGAGTCTGAAGCGTCTGACAGAACCCATAGCCTCTCCGGCCAAGAACGATACTGCAGGCCCCTGTGTGTCTATGGACATGTCTCTTGGCGCCACCTTGTCTGGTGACATACCTGAACCCCCAATGTCAGTGCCAAATTCACTGGATCCCACAGATGTGCCCCGTCCTGATGCTTCTGTGTCTGCAACCATAGCAGAACCTTCTGAATCAGATTCCATCTCTGAGAGTAGAAAACTGGGTCTGAATCAGAGTCACAACACCATCAGCGAGCATCGGAGCCCCAGATTAAACAGCGATCGCCAGCACAGGGCAGTGAAGAAGTTCAGACCCCCCGATAACGTTGACACACTCACTCTTGAGATGGGAGGTCGTGGCGGGAGCCGGGACAGGAGGGCAGCGCATCACTGTGACCATCAGAGCGGAGCCAGAAGTCAGGGGTCGTCTCCAGGGACGGGAAGCCACGTGGCAAGTCGCTCGGTCAGCAGGGAGAGGAAGAGAAGCCCGGGGAAAGGAGGGGAGAAGGAAATGGAGATGAAAAAGGATGAGGAGGTGTCCAAACCTGAGGAGAGCAGGTAAGACATGACTGTTGCTCACCCAGAGTGTTTTTTTTTTCTTGACCATGGCAATATGTTTCACCTTTGAACAAGAAGAGAGGGGAACAAGATATAGCAGAGGCCCTGGGTCAAATTGATCCCAGGATGTCATGTTAATTTGTTTAGTGACAGTAATTTTCAGTGACCTGACCATGACCTGGAGATGTTCTGTAATGAAATACGGGTCCTCAGGCAGACTTGAACCTGGGGACACTGCAATCTCAATCTCAATCAGCGTCTTAAACCCCTCAACACCAGGCCCTGTGCTGTGGTGTGCTTTATGTATGAAAAATCTGGATCATATAAATGATGGTGCGTATTAATGCACACTCAGATCACCCTTGCACCATACTGGCTGTATGTTTAAGTTAGTCGTTGCTGCCGCTGCGTCGTTTATGTAACTGCGGCTTAACTTTGTGTTTCTCCGTGCATCCACAGACAGAGGGAGCCGAGCGAAGGTGGGGACGTAAACCCACCAGAAAACCGGAGCCACGCTGGCGACCGGTGTCCTCAGAAGCAGGAAGAGCTTCTTCAGCAAACAGATCCCACTCC
This sequence comes from Psettodes erumei, assembly GCA_016785225.1. Classification (NCBI taxonomy): domain Eukaryota; kingdom Metazoa; phylum Chordata; class Actinopteri; order Pleuronectiformes; family Psettodidae; genus Psettodes; species Psettodes erumei. The sequence continues at coordinate 624,965 of JAFBJZ010000107.1, forward strand.
ACCCACCATCCCAGAGGAGGACAAAGGAGAGAAAGAGACAGAGCAGTGCCAGGACAAATCTCAACTCAGCTCCAGTGTGATCGTTGAGGTGCCCAGTGCGCAGTCTGGTCTGGAGCTCTCTACGATCACAGGTATTTGTGCAATTGTTGCAGTTTTCAGACGCTACTTTGGTGAGTTTTTTCATACTGTAGCTGCTAATGTAGAAGGCTTTTCATAACATCTGACATTATATGCAGTACGCTTTTACACATACTTATTTAATTATGAGTGCTCAGCAATGTTCCCTCATCTTATTGGACGAACACACCACTTGCTGAGCTGTCAGCCACGTTTGATTCTCACACTGGAAAAAGCACAGCGACCGTTCTGGCAATGTCGTACTCCTTAAATCTTGAGCAGCTTTTGGTTCTGAATAAATCTGAGTTTAGAAATATGCCATGCTCGTGCAAAGTCACGTTCTTTTCATATCGATTATACATAGTTTAAACTGCAGCCTTCAGCATTCAGGCATTTTTAAATGCATTGAGTCATGTCCCCGTCCAAGCCAATCCCCATAGTTCACTGATTTTGCTCAGCGCTGCTAGACTGAATCAATTCTCGCACAGATATTGTATTTTACAGATTAAATCCCATCTTCTTTGTACTGTACAAAATATATAACAGACCTTCACCTTTTTTTCTTCTCCTGACCTTCTCCAGTCAACAGTAAGGACCCTGAAATCTGTAAGTCAGAGAAGGAGGAGGCGGAGGAGACAAACCCCGTCAACACAGTGACTCCAAACAGCATGTTCATCTTCAAACCTGACAACCCGTAAGTCGCTACCACTCACGCTTCTCTACTGTTTCTCTCAGCAGACCATTTGCAAGAATCCTTACAAAGGTTTGGAGCCCTTAGGGGTAAATATCTTTCGAGTGTTTCAGTGATGAGAGAATGGTGGCACTTTGAATCCATTTCCACCTCCTGCAACATTTTCAACATGTTCATGATTTAGTCTTCTCCAGTGGGATTTGTTGCACAACTTAAACAATATTTACCCCGACTGCCATCAGCATTCAGTCAGCTTAAGCCTGCACTGAGTTACTTACTGCACGAGGTACCTGACCTCTGGATCCCATCATCACTCTGCCATCTGCTCTTCCTCAGGGTGCGTCGAGCATGTCACTATGTGGTGAACCTCAGGTACTTTGAAATGTCCATCCTGCTGGTTATAGCTGCTAGTAGTATAGCGCTAGCCGCTGAGGACCCCGTGGCTACCTCCTCTGACTGGAATAAGGTGTGTGTTCACATTTATCTTTTGAGAAAAGTCCTCAGTCTGACACAGGGACAGCAAATAAAATGTAATGCTAACAACTTATGATGAGGCCAAAATATTTCCGCTGTTTCAGTGACAACCGTTACCAGAATCTGTTAACCCCTGAGACATGAGTTCAGTCAATCTTTATCTGTGACTTGGGTCTCATAGCTCCCTTCATCCATGCTAAGCAGCGAAAGTACTGTAAAGAAAAATAAAACATTCATTAAGAAAATATTCTTGAAATTGTTTTGCAGCAGGGTGCTAATGTCACTTGATGGGAGGCAATTACAATCTTGATGAGTGAGGCAAATGAAATCTGAGGCACACCGGGCCTGTGTGTTCATGGGAGGAACATGGATAATTACCTTGTGTTATTTGTATTACCATCATTTGTTAAGACCGTTTTCAGTAAACCACAAGCTGTGAAATAAAACCAGACGTCATGAAATCAACTTGTAAAAGGATTTCTTTCTTTTTGTTGGAACCAAGAACTAATTTCCATTAATTTTGTTTTATTATTTACTTTGACTGTTCCTTTGTCTCACACTCACTACAGGTTCTGCGTTATTTTGATTATGTGTTCACTGGAGTCTTCACGTTTGAGATGATTATAAAGGTGAGTAACTCTAAAAAATGGTACAATACTGACATGTCAAACAGAACTCAGGAACTAAACTAGGGACTAAAAGTTTATTTCTTTCATCCTGAAAAAGGACTTTTTAAAATTGTGCATCCTTGTTGTTTCCTCAGATGATTGACCAGGGTCTGATCCTCCATGACGGCTCCTACTTCAGAGACCTGTGGAACATCTTAGACTTCATCGTCGTGGTGGGAGCTCTGGTGGCCTTTGCCCTGACGTCAGTCACAGGATCTTTTTTAGCTTCTCACATTAACGTGTCAAATGCCTAAACATTGACGTGTCTTTAAATCCACTGTAATTTGGCTTTTGTGCTGTAAATGAGTGATTCATTTGACGTTTGAACACAATGTAGTTATCTCTTCCATTCTGCTTTTACCTCTTCTGTTTTTCCTCCTTATGTGGATGGTGCACCTGTGGGAATGGCCAGCAGCAATGTGATGGGGTAAAAGCCACCAAAGTCTGCCTCTCTTTGAGATTTTAGCATCCTTAAATGTGCAAAAGAATCTAAAATACTTACTATGCTGCATCATGTGATGCTTACACTCTCTTTTTCCCTTTTCATGTCCGTGCAGAAATAACAAAGGACGGGACATTAAAACTATCAAATCTCTGAGAGTGTTGCGTGTCCTTAGACCACTGAAGACCATCAAGAGACTTCCTAAACTAAAGGTCAGGGATGCTCTGTCTTGGATATCTAGCATTCAATATATAGATAAAAACTAAACCAAGTGCTCAAAACAATATAAATATCAAAAATATGATAACAGTTGTCCAGTATGATGTATTTTGGTTAAAAGTTTAAAGGACAAATGGTGATTTTTTTCACCTATCATGACCATATTTGACCAAAATGACTAATGTCCAAGGATGTTTGGTTGTTTCCATCCTTTACTTTCTATTTTAACAATGCATTCTGTGAAGCCTTCATTTTGATGGAATGAGTAGCCTTACAAGTTTGTACATTTTACTTATCACTGCTGCTTCTCATCTTAGTGTATGCACACACAGGCGGTCGTACACACACATGCACGCACAGAGAGACACAAAACAAACCCTCGACATTGTCTTTCATTTGTCATAACTGTGATTTGGAGACGTGAGAGCGATAAACCCTGAGGTGACAAACTGTGATCATCCAGCCGTGACGACGTGTTGTCAGGGCTGGGATCTCCACACCTCACCCATAGTCTGCCTGCACAGTGAAAATGAAATATTTAACTGTTGGTTTGACTTCCCCTTCTTGTTGTTCACTGCAGTATCTGAACTCCTGCTCCTTTTTTTTTTACTATTATTTTATCTCCTGTGTTTTTCTCTTCCAGGCGGTTTTTGACTGTGTGGTGACATCGCTGAAGAACGTCTTCAACATCCTGATTGTCTACAAACTTTTTATGTTTATCTTTGCCGTCATCGCTGTGCAGCTCTTTAAGGGGAAGTTTTTCTACTGCACCGACAGCTCGAAGGACACAGAGAAGGACTGCCAGTAATACTCACTCACTTCTTTTCTGTTCTTCCTTCCCACTTTCTTTATTGCCTCTTTATTATTTGCATCAATCTCTCTTTCTTTTTATGTTTTTTTCACTTTAATTTTTAATTTATTTCTTAATTATTGATTTGTTTACTTCAGCTCTTTCTGCACACAGCAACGTCCTTCACTGGGTTCTTTATTTATTTCTTCATTGTTCCCTCTCCTGTCTATCGTCTTGTTTACCTGCCTACCTCCTTTCCTTCTTTCTTTCCATTCAGCGCAAACAATTCATGCATTCCTTTGTCTTAAATTCTACACTCCCTGATGCACCTATGCTGTTGCAGGGGTTACTACATTGACTATGGGAAAGACAAGAAGGAGGTGAAGAGGAGAGACTGGAAGAGGCACGAGTTTCACTACGACAACGTCATCTGGGCTCTGCTCACCCTCTTCACTGTCTCCACTGGAGAGGGGTGGCCACAGTGAGTATCTGACCTGGAATCAGTGAACGAGCACTAATACTCATGCTGGATGAGGAAAATCAGCGAGGAGCATGTTTCCATTCTTTGAGGGCTCATTAGTTTTTATGGGCATTATAACCTTTTAACATCTGGCTAGTTCTTTGGTAATGGTCAGATCTGACCTTTTGTTGGAGGAAATATAATAGATTTGATTAATTTAACAAAGATTTAGCCGTTCATTATCTCACAATATGGTTACACCGATATTACTCTTGACAGTGCTTGTGGGTTTGTACTGTCCCAACCCTTGTTAATTAACTGCTGCAGTGGAAATACATTAAAATGATATCTTCTTCCAAATGGCAAATTGGCATTTGAGCCCCACCCCGGTGTACTTCTGAACATTTTTCTGCCAACTAATAGCTGTTGTGAAACATGAGATCATTTTTTGGAAAGGAACAGTTCAAAATAAAACTTTTTCCTGTACACAAAGCATTTGTTTTAATCAAATTATAGTTTTCAAGTATCCATTAAAGTACAACTTGAATCAAATCTATTTTCATTTTCAGGTGTTCGAATATCCCATCAGGGCCAGTGCTTTGATCAGCATTGTGTTTCCCTTCTTTCAGGGTCCTGCAGCACTCAGTAGATGTGACAGAGGAGGACAGAGGGCCAAGCCATGGCAACAGGATGGAGATGTCGATCTTTTACGTCATCTACTTTGTCGTCTTCCCTTTCTTCTTCGTCAACATCTTTGTGGCTCTCATCATCATCACCTTCCAGGAACAAGGGGATAAGATGATGGAGGAGTGCAGCCTGGAGAAGAATGAGGTGAGGAAAGGTTGACGAAAACATCAGTGTCTGCCCGTAGAGGTCAGACAGAAAAGAGGTGAAAACAAATCAGTAATGAAGAAAAAGAGGATAGTTGCCCGGCTCCTGTGATTTTTATACTGTTTCGTGCCCCTCGCACGTCTCTTTCCCTTCTCTTCTGTATTTCAGAGAGCATGTATAGACTTTGCCATCAGCGCCAAGCCCCTGACCCGTTACATGCCGCAGAACCGTCACACGTTCCAGTACCGTCTGTGGCATTTTGTGGTGTCGCCCTCTTTTGAGTACACAGTCCTGGCCATGATCGCTCTCAACACCATTGTGCTGATGATGAAGGTGAGGAAAATGAAGCAAAGTCCAGAAGAAATCAGGGACTAAAATCATTAAACATGAATAAGACCAGAACCTTAGATAAGTGCTGAATGAAAGGACAACATCTGATTATCTCCACCTCTTCTCCCTATGTCCTAAAAATGGTCATGTCATTTTCCATCTGTCTTTGTTTGCGAATAGAAAAAAACACTCCTTGTTTTGCCTCTCAGCAACATATTCTGTTAAGAACTTGCGACTGTTAGCACTTTGGTTTTAAAATAAGCCCAGATGTGTCACTCCTGACGAGAACCATGGATGTGTAGAGACTGATGTGTCCTTTTTAGGAGGCGTAGCACCACCTCGACACACTGTAATGTTTGCATTTGGATCTGCTGATGTTTTAGTTTTTTTCCACCCCTCTTTCACCGCTATTTATTTCCTGAACTGGCCTTTTCTTGGCCTGTGCTGGTCGTTCAGACAGACGGACGGATAGACGCAGGGTGACTCAGTCTGTATTAAATATTGATCTATAATGTCCAGGGGCTGCTATTTAGCATGACCTCATTAACTGTGACTGCCGCCCCTAGAGGAATGACTCCTTTTATAGTGCGACAGATGAGAGGTGCAGAGACTGAGGCACGATTTATGGGTCTGGAGGAATCTTCCATCAACCTGTAGATCTGCAGGGTGTGGGGCTGATGCTCACGCTGATATCAGACTGGTATCATGGGGTTTGAGCTGCAGTTGAACTGGTTTGGGAATATTTCACTTTTTTGTCTCTCTCATAACACAGATTTCTTGTAGTTTAACCTCTGGCAACCTTTCTCTTTTCAGTATTACTCTGCCCCACCAGCGTATGAGGCTGTACTCAAGCACCTGAACACAGCTTTCACTGTTCTCTTCTCTGTCGAGTGTGTCCTCAAGATCATGGCCTTTGGCTTTCTGGTGAGCGAAAAAGGGCAAGACGAAGCTTGAATGTGAATTCAAGACCCTCCTTAGCAAAGACTTAAAGTGTCTCTCCTTTTTCTGCAGAACTACTTTCGAGACACATGGAATATTTTTGACTTCATCACTGTCTTGGGCAGCATCACTGAGATCGTGGTAGACCACCTGAAGGTAATAAGAAAAACACAATTAAGTATAGAGCAGACTCTAAAAAAGAGTATACTTCACAGACTGAAAAGAAATTGTTAATCTGCCCTCTTCTCTGCACAGTTTTTCCCTCAATTCTAAGCACTTAAGTAGACGTTAACACAGCATCCCCGTCCTTTTGACAGTTTGTCGATACATTCAACATGAGTTTCCTGAAACTGTTCCGAGCTGCTCGTCTGATCAAACTGCTGAGACAAGGCTACACCATCAGGATTCTTTTGTGGACCTTCGTGCAGTCCTTCAAGGCCTTGCCCTACGTCTGCCTGCTCATCGCCATGCTCTTCTTCATTTATGCCATCATTGGCATGCAGGTCAGAGGCAGGAAAGATGAGATACTTGATCGGTCTCGAGCCCTTGTTGGAGACGTGTTGCATTTACCATTTTTTTATCTAGCATCCCTCAGCACCATAAGTATATTTGTTTCATGGTGAAAACCCAGTCTTTAATGGTGGCAGTGTTTACGTATGTTATGCCACACAAATTTTGCATGTGTTTTGTATATGTGTGTGTGTGTATATATATGTTTGTCTGTATGTGCATCAGGTGTTTGGGAACATAAAGCTGAAAGAGGAGACTCACATTAACCAGCACAACAACTTCAAGACCTTCTCTGGTGCTCTGATGCTGCTGTTCAGGTAGGGCACCTTGGCACCTGCAAACACAGAGCCAAGATCCAACTGGAAACTGAACCCTTTGTCCCTCCACACTTTTCTTCATCCAGTGTTTTACCTGCTTTAATCTCGAGCAGCGTGCACTTTTGCGTTAAACCGAGAGCCAGCTGTGAGCCAAACTGCTCTTAATTTGCTCCACTTCACTAAATAGCACATTTCTTTAATGTAGTCTGAATGATGTTGCTAGGTTACATTAGTAAGGACTTGTGCTCTCAGTTACCAAGGGGCTACTCATTGCCAAGAGGTGACAGATGCTGCACTATACCGCTTACCGCCTCTTCGCAGAAACTCCGAGAGTTTTACATCTGGTGATGAAAAGCACAAATGGAAAACAAATGAAATGACTATCTTGACTGTCAAAGTGTTGATATCGTGTTTATTTCTCCACATTCAATCGCAAGTTTGTTCTCCACAATGACAATGACAACAAACTGAAAGGTCAGCACTAAAGCAAACAGTATGTGCTGTAAACATGCGTGTTAAACCACTCAACCGCATCTCATGTTCAGGGCCTCTGAAAACTGTCTTTGAGCGGGAGGTGCGAGTCCCAGTGCTTTGATCGCACCTTCCAAATGGCAGACGTAACTGTGAATCAACTGCGAGGTGGACGACTCGGGCACCAACCAGGTCCGTCCCCTCATGTTGTGTAATGTGTGTGTGTGTGTGTGTGTGTGTCCAGGAGTGCCACAGGGGAGTCATGGCAGGAGATCATGTTGTCTTGTCTTGGGGGGCAGCAGTGTGAGACGGACCCTTCTCTTACATCCGACCAGGAGGGGGGCTGCGGTTCTGACTTTGCCTATTTCTACTTCGTCTCCTTCATCTTCTTCAGTTCCTTCCTGGTAAGACAATATCGTGTGCGTAAGCATATATCAATGATTTCACCTGGCATTAAACCACCTGTCAAGAGCCTAAACCACACTTTCTATATTCCATAGTTTGTAAATCCATTCTCTCATGTTGTTTTTCCTGCTAAGAGCAGAAGTTTTTTTTTAATATCTTGAGGACCCCCCACCTTTAATTAGATAAATAACAAGACTTCTCCTTCCTCTGCTGTTGCTCTTCTGTCCAGATGCTGAACCTGTTTGTGGCTGTGATCATGGATAACTTTGAGTATCTTACGAGGGATTCATCCATCCTGGGCCCCCACCACTTGGATGAGTTTGTCCGGATCTGGGGGGAGTATGATCGTGCCGCCTGGTCAGTGTTTCTCAGTCTTTATGTCACACCAACACTTCCATCAAAAGTGCACAAATGTCCCATTTTTAGTGTCAATCAAATGCTAGCATCAAACTATGATATGGTACATACATACAGTAAAAGACTAAACCTTTGCTGTAAGGTACTAGAAAGCATATAGGCATGGTTGCAGCGGCTTGAATAAAATATGTACTGTATATCTATATATAGCTATAATATATTACAGTGCAGACTCTGGTTAGTGCATGTATTATTTTCATACTTGTCTCATACCTGTTTGCCAAAGGTTCAGAAAGTGTGTGACTTGATGTTGACACATTCTAAAACTGCTACTTTGACCATTTTTTTCATCTTTACCCAAGCGAAATGACTCCATTCAGGTCATTATGCCCTTCGTCTGGACTACAAGGCTGTAGCAGCACACCACTAAAGAAATGTATGTTCTTTCCAGTGGTAGGATCCACTATAAGGAGATGTACAAAGTTGTACGCACTATCTCACCGCCCCTGGGCTTTGGGAAGAACTGCCCCCACAGGGTGGCATGCAAGGTTTGGTTCCCCCATGTCGGCAACACCCCCCACCCCCCACCCCAAGCCTCTCCCCCACTTTCGTGTGGAATACTACCTTACTCCCTTCTTTCCTTCCTTCTATCCTTCCCTTCGCCGACTATCACCGCCCTGCTTGACCTTTTGGGGTGTGTTACTCAGGTCAAAGAATGACGACACTCTGGTCTGAGGGTACTAAGGCACAGGATGTCCCTCATTCACCCAAATTCATGGGTAACAAAACATTATTCGTATCGAATCAAGGCACTTTTTTAAAGCTTGCTTTTGATGCAATTTGGGAGGAATCTGAGGGAAGCCGGTCTCTTTCTACCTTTTGGATCTGGTTTAAAGATGTTATAGGACTCCGTCACACACATACAGTGCTGCACGACGTAAGTATTTGACATTACTACCAGATCCAGTGAGGCTGTCATTCCTTTGCTCATCCTGTCCGAGGTTTTCTCCTTTCCCAGATTTCTATGCCCTGTTTGCAGCATAGAAAGAATACAATCCTACTTTACTCTCTCCTCCTGTGTGCTGCCTTGGAATAACCCTTTCTCTTGTATCTCCTCCATTCCCGTTCCTCTCCTCTTACCCTCCACCCGCCTCCTGTGCTTTCGTCCTCTTCCATCCCTTGGGACCGCACTCCCCAACGCCTCCACCATTATTCAATTTCTCCTCCACCCCCCTCCCTTCTCTCTCCCTCCCTCCCTCCCTTCCCCTTCTTCATTTCTACCTGGCATCCCCAGTGGTCGTATCCATTACACAGACATGTATGAGATGTTGACCAACATGTCGCCACCACTAGGCCTGGGCAAGAAATGCCCCTCCAAGGTGGCATATAAGGTAGACAAAACCCTGTAAAATAACAGCCACTGCCTTCATGTGTCACTCAACGAGGATAATCACTGTTGAAGCTTATTTTGTGTGTCATATGATGGAAAGGCAAAGAATTTCTTCTGTTGCTCATAAGATGCAGTATTGCTTGTTGAAATAGCTTTAAGGTACGGTATTTGTCATAAGCAGATATACAGCGCTACGGAAATGATTTGCAAGTTTTGCTTTGCATCTTGGCAGAGAAATATGACATCATTATCCATTTTTTTTTGTTATCTGACCAAGGAGTTTCAGTTCAGCTTATTTTTTCCAAGCCAGTTAGCAAACTTTAATGAGAAAGTTGCTAAACATCTACATGCTAAATCTTGTCACTTGTAGACGTCTGCTGTCAAATGTTCATATGTCTTTCATACTTACTTCTCTGTTCCTTACATGTTCCTGTCTGCATGTGCCTCCTGCCGCAGCCCAGTGTTACGTCTGTGTGCTTCATGTGTGTTCGTGTATCTGCTGTTTGACTGTACGCGCGAGTGAGTTCGTGAGCCTGCAAGCATGCCCCATCGCAGACGAACGCTCTTACTGCACAGTGTGTTGTGTGAGTTTATCCTCTTTTATAAATCCAGCTAAGCACCAGATAATTTACAGGAGGACAGGAAAGGACATGAGGACATTTGTTGGTTATTATTGCAAGATCACAAAAATACTATATTAATCATGTTGTGTCCAAAAACGAGACGCCATAAATAATTACGAGCCTGTCCTGCCTGTTCTTCTGCATCTTTTGGTGAAGTTTAATTTATGTCAAACAAGTTTCAATTCGCAAACTAAGCTGTGTGAAATTGTGGTTTAAATGGAAATCTTCTTACTTGTGAAATTCGCACCAATGCCCAGAAAGGCCATGGTTACTCATTATTCTTTCAAGCTAGCTGCTCTGAAATCATGATTTAATTAGCACATTATCTCCAGAACAGATTGATGCGGAGGAAAACTCACCAGTTAGTCATTTTCTTCAGAAACCTATTAAAATATTACAATTATTTAAATGTTTATAATTTTCTAACAAAGTGGCTTCCTTGCCTGTGTCTGAGCCACCACAATAGTTATTCTTACTATTGAAGTTTCTTTTGAATTTTATCCTTGCTTGTTGTTGTCCTGGTTTGTGACCGACTTCGATACTTTCTCTGCTGCCATCAGAGACTCGTCCTGATGAACATGCCCGTGGACGATGACATGTCTGTCCACTTCACCTCCACCCTCATGGCCCTCATCCGCACCGCTTTGGAAATCAAGATAGCCAGAGGTTCGACCCAATATCGAAACCTTACAGACACATGATGTCAAATTAAATTATCTTAAATTACAGAATGTGTCCACGTGTGTCTTTTTTGTTGTTTGTCTCTGGATGTGTAATTCCAGGGGGAGAGGACAGAAATCAGATGGACCTGGACCTGCAGAAGGAGATCGGTGTCATCTGGCCTCATCTCTCCCAGAAGACACTGGACCTGCTGGTTCCCATTCACAAAGGTGACTTCAGCATTACACCTTCAACTTAACAGTGCAACAAGTCATATATCAGGAAATGAAAAGTCTATCTCTTTGCTATCGTTTGCAGCATTTTATTTCATAATTAATTGGCAGGGTGTCTGCGTCTGATTTGATTGCTTCTGTTTTCTCCTTCTCAGCCAGTGACATGACCATTGGGAAGATCTATGCTGCCATGATGATCATGGACTACTACAAGCAGAGCAAGGCTAAGAAACTCCGACAGCAATTAGAGGAACAGGTACTTTGTATATTCATTCTTGCTTCATTTATTTCTATTCTTTACATGCATGTTAATTTTACCATCCACTGATGTGTCTTTTCGTCTTGGCCGTTATTTAGTCATGTATTTGTGGCTTGTTTTTTTTTTTTCTCTCCCCATAGAAACATGCTCCTATGTTCCAGCGTATGGACGCCTCCTCTCTGCCTCAAGAAATCCTACGCCATGCCAAATCCATGTCATTCCTCAGACACAATGCCGGATCTGCTCTGTAAATTACACTCTCCTTTTCCTCTCCTCACGCAGTTATTCATGTTGGTTGGTGGCTATTTATGACAACAGAGATAGAAAACCCTTGTCTCTTGCTGCTGTTGGATTCACATTCGTTTGCTTTGTAATCCCTTCCTTATTGTCATCAGCGACAATAACTGACAAGTTTTCATCTTTGCCTGTGTCATCTCAGCACCAGGGGAGGTTTCATGGCGCTCAGCCCCATCTCTCCCCAAGAGATGTTCCTGCAGCCGTTGTCTCGCTCCGGGGAGGAGAGGGAGGGGGAGGAGGGTGACGACGACTACTGTTCACCCTTCCACCCCTACCACCACCCGCATCATCACCACCACCATTTACACACACTGGTAATGGCCTGATCATCAGAAATGCTGTCCAGCGATGGCAATGCATGGTCACCTCTTTTAATGTAGACATTACAACTAGATTGCATCTGGACATGATGATGTGACTGGGTTTTTTTTATCAGTAAAGACAAAATGATATTACATGAGTGAAGAAAACTGGCCAGTAGTTTCCCCAGTTGGATTCCTAAATCTTGGTAAGAAATGTGAAAGCGAAGACCCACTAACCCCTCCCCTCTCTGGTATTTGTGCAGGTGCCAGACGTAGTGGAGTATAACCAAGTGATGCGGCAGGCCAGGCGGGACCCAACAGTTATTAAATCGCCTCAGCGGACGGCATCCATCAGAGCATCCTCCATGCCCAGACTGGCTGTCGATCCACAGGTAACAATAAACCTTTATTCAAACCTTTACTCACTACTTAAATCTCATAAAGCCGAGCACGTGTTTGCGGATTAGCTGTCATTGACGGCGTCTTAAAGCGATTCCTCCTCTGCTTGTCTTGTATATATACAGCCCGGGATGTCAGCAGACAGCAAGCTGATGAAGCGCTCCTTCTCCACCATCGGAGACCAGTGTGTGAACGGCCTCTGGCAGGAACAACACTCTCTGGAGAGAGTCAGTCCTGACGGCACGTACAGACCCCGACAGAGGAGCTACAGAGGTCACCCGAACACATATCCAAACACCTCCTGGAGTCTGATTCACATTCATAGCAATGTTTAGTCCTGCAAATTTAAGTTGGGGTGCAGTTTTAGCTGCAGTTACCTTATGGATTGAATGAAAAGTCGTCATTATATGCTGAATTTTGAATTTATTTCTATGCAGACATTTTTGATTGGGTGCAGCCAGCTGCATATGGCCTTTGGAATCATCTAGTTAATGAAACAGAAATGGTTTTATATTGTCAAAAGTCAAATGAGAAAAACAGCCCAGATTCAGCCCTTGGATAATTTGGATGTGGTGGAAAACAGGGATATGCATAAGGAAATATTTTATTTACTCAAAACCAAGGTGGTTTTAAAAATGGTTTATATATAATTGGTTAAACTCTCAGGCCCAAGAATCAACCACAGAGAAACAAGTAGCCATGAGAGAGGGAGATCCAAGGAACGGCGCCACCTACTTTCTCCTGACGTGTCCCGCTGCAACTCCGAGGAGCGGAGTCGTGACCCATCACGTGAGAGGAGACAGTCCCGCTCACCAAGCGAAGGACGCACACAAAACTTACAAAGACAGGTGCAAGTACAAGGGGGTAAAATTATGTACCTCAACAAGTTGTCTTTGTGGTTTGCATCGTAACTGTGAAATCAGGGATTCTGTAATGTGAGGTGAAGTTTAAGAGCATTTGACAACGTTCGCCTTCCTTTTGTGCTTGCCTCGTGTTGTGCAGGTGAACGCATCAGGAAGTCCCGCCCTCTCAGCCTCGGAGACCGGTACGCCTCGCAGTCGACGCCAGCTGCCCCAGACACCCTCTCGCCCACGACCTTACATCTCCTATTCCCCTCTGGTTTGCCGAGCCCACACCTCTCCCACGCCAGTAACCTCCACTGAGGGACAGACCCAGCCTCAGGACAGCGCTGGCGGCTCCACAGAGTCCTCATGGAGGCCTGATAAGGAGGGCGGGCCCCTGACTGCAGGTCAGGCTTCAGGACCGAGTCACCCATCTCCTCACCGCTACATCTCAGAGCCCTACCTCCCGTTCCGCGAGGACATTCGCAGCGGCGAGGCAGACGAGAGGCAGGAGACCCTTACCTTTGAGACTGCCGTGGCCACGAGCCTGGGGCGGGCCAACGCAATAAGCTCCGCCCCTCAGCTCAGACACTCCTGGCAAGTTCCCAACGGGCACTTCCGGAAGAACTTGGGCCAGGCGAGTCCGGCTGGAGCCGGTGAGCTGCTTAGCGACACAGACGAGGACGACCGCTGCTGAAACGCCAGAGAGGAAGAGGAGGACGACGCGCAGAGCAACTGGGCGCCTCAGAGCAGCTCTACATGGCATCTCAAGGCTGAAGCTCCTCTGTGGCTCTGAGAACTCTTATTCTCAGCAGCGGTGGCATAACAGGCCGGACTGAACACCACTGCTGTTTTTCTGGATATCTGGGTGTCTGTCTGCAATGTGTCCTCGCATTGTGTATCTGTTGTGGCTGGAGGAAAGCTACGTGTGTGAACAGGGTTTGTCTTTGTGTGTGTGTGTGTGTGTGTGTGTGTGTGTGTGTATGCCCTCAATAGGGAAAATTTTGCCAAATCAAAAGAGTAGACTGACGGTACCGCGAGTAGCTCACTGCAGGCAAACCCAAGTGTCGCCAAGACTTCCCACACAAGTTTGTGTTTTGATTGTCGTCTGAAAAAAAATATGGTGAGAAGCTGAACCAAGGTGTCTCTCATTGAATCCAAGGAATTGATTTGAAGTGCGTTTTGTGTCGGTGAACGTAGAGGTAGCATGTAAAAATGTAATGCAATGAATGTATTTTAGCTTTTGTTTCTTCTGTTCAGACCATTGGAGAAAGTTGCCCGTAGTCTTTACCGTGTATAATTGTAAGAGTAGCAATGAAGCAGATTTTGCCAGTTTATAACTGGCAACCAGCCATTCCCAACAGGTCATATTTACAGCGATAAAATCCACAATGTTCTTGGGCATTACACAGTCACTGATCGATGAGCAGTCCAAACAGGAAACCAAGTTGCAGACCTTTAAAGTAATCTAAACCTCAAGCAATGGTGGAGTTATATTTCCTGCCCTCATGTGAAAACAGCGTGCTCTCCTCCGCAGCACGGCACACATCTCTTTCTGCTCCGTGGTGTGAAAAAGATGCTGAAGATGTTGAACGGATCGCAGATTAAGAGACGCTGTGTCTCAGGATACCGGACCTTCGGTTTTGTAAGATATTCTCATGTGAAACCTTAAGATGTTCTTCAGATCTTGGACCTAAAATGAACACTTGTAGAAACCAGAAGGACTACATGAGTCTCTTGACCTTACGCCGTCAGTTGGCGTGATGTCCAGTGACGAGACTGTCACAGAGGTCGCACCAGTGGAGATTTCACACACATCTGCTCTGTTGTGACTGTGATGGCTTTGGTCTGAGGAATACCCATCTGTAGGACAGACAGCCAAATGGGTGAAGCCAGACTGGGGGGGTGGGGGTCATTCTCCACATTTCTGTGCTGGATAACTGCTGTTGGTGTCAGGTCGGAGAGGCAACTAAAGCCATTTTTTCCCTGTACGTAGAGAACGTGTCTTCTCCAGGATGAGTGCTCTTCTTTCATGTGGTTACAAAAATGAGGAGAAATTGAAATGTCCTTTATACTTGTGATGCAACTGATCCCAACGACATGGATGCTTTTAGGGAAGAGGACTCACAGGCACAGTTTGTCTTTGTTCACCGCCATGTTGTTTCACTCATGAGTTTATAAAGTCCATGTTTTTGTCAGCAGAAACAACCATTAAGGTATTTCCTGTGCGCCAAAATTGAAGTAAATGTCCACATGCATGATCGTGGTGGCACTGATAAGGAGACATGTGTGAGAGATGTGTCTTACCACTTACCTGGCTGTTCTTACTTTAGTCTATCCATTATGTTTAATGAGACTTATGCCACCGAAAAAGTTATTATGAAACATCAGGCAGAAAAAGGTTTAAATGCTTTCTCATTCCTCAGCATTCACTGTCAGTACCTTTTCAAACGTTTGTCGTTGCCCCGAAATACGATGTATATTTCTACCACGTGCTGTTGAGTTGTTACAATACGTCGAGTTTGACATGTTTTCTGACATGTGGACACATCTGGACTGAAGATCCATAGACCAGAAGAGATCCAACCTGCTGGAGCCCCAGAAACAGAAGGTCCTGGCCTGGGGGGAAAAGATTTCGCAGAGAGAAATCCTTTGAACTGTGTTGACCACGAGGCTCCATCTATATCAGTACACAGTTTAGGTAGAGGCTTCAGCCTGTAGATTATAGGACCATGCTTAACATTTACAGTGCAGCGTAGGTCTTGAACTTGTTGTCCGTCTGTACAGAGCAGCCTAATCTGTGCCTGGGGACGCTCGTCCAAAGAGTTCCCCGTCCAGCCTGGATTTCCTAGATAGAGAAGCTTTCTGGTAAATATGTAGTATAAACTGTACAAAATAAATCCATGTTTAATTTATTGCACTGTTTATATTTCATTTCAATCACGACGCCTGTCTCAGACTTTGACATGAGGTGTTTACATATCTGTTAAACGGACCATTAAAGAGAGATCACCTGTCATTTTTACGCTGGGTTTACAGTATGTGACAATTTAGCCCCATTGAGCATGGCTGTTTTGTTCAGACTTTTCAGTTGTGTCTTTTCATAAAGAAATTTAAGTAGCATATCCATTAGCTAAATTTAAACATCACACCTCATTTGATGGACATTTGTGCTGCGTGCAAACATTTTCCAAATTAGTCTGCATAAAACATACAACCAATACAGGAAAGAGAAGAGAGCGTCCCGGCCTGGGGGTCTTAGCCGCTGACCAGTTTTTTGCAATGTACCTGTTTAACTCCAGCGTGGGACAATTTGCATATCACCACTCATCTCTTTCAAATTCTTTTTAGAGAACTCTTCTTCTGTTAAGTCTCAAATAAAAGTTTAAAAAAGTGATCACTTAAAAGTCTGATAACATTGATGGCAATAAAAAATATCTTGGATGATCTCCACTACTAATCGGCAGTAAAGATAGGAATCTAAGTTCATGTGAGTATGGAAAAAACAGGCCGATGCAGCATGCACGACCTTGTATGGCATTGTGAAATCTCATAGTTTTTTGCAAACCACTCCAGGAACCTGTGTTTTTGCGCATTGCTGCGCGTTATGTTCACATATTCCCAAAATAGTCAAGTGTGAAAGATTCACTGGACTGGAGGCCGAGCAGGGACGTAGGTGAGATATCTGGTTTGTTGTTGAGAGATCAGAACATGAGCTGAGTGTGTTTGTGTGACGACAGGGATGCCGGTCAGGCCCAACCCTCTGGTCCATGTGCGACGGCGTCCGAGATGTTCTCCCAGCCGGCATCAGTTCTCCCTGTAGCGTCTGCCCGAGGACACGATGCAGAGCTGGTCTTTCCTCTCGGTGCTCTGGCTTCAGGCTTGTTTGTCTTGATGAGAACGGAGGGGCTGCCCCAGGGCGTGGGCACGCCACAGCAGTGTTACCACCATCCTAAAGCAAAGGATCATGGGAGGAGGACCAGAGCAAACATGGCTTCAGCAGGGGTAAAAGGTGAGCTGGCCGTGCAGTCGGATGCATTCCTAATGGCTGAGTGTGGAAGCGAACGTTCATTTATTTTTGAGCTCAGAGTTCCCACAGATCTCACAGTCTACAAATCAATGTGATTCGTCAGGAGGTAGCATCAGCTCGCAGCAGCATCTCTGTGTTGGTGCTGCATTTGGTTTTGGTTGCTGTAAAATCTAAATCCTCATAAGTGACCTTTATTAAATTCTAAGGGCTTTGCTCAAACGTTTAACCATGTGCTTTGTCAGTGTGACTCATGACACATCCACCAGCCTCAAGTCATCAAAGAGTTTTCTCCGCATTTGGGAATAACACTGACAATGGCAGAGAACATAATCTCATCTAGCTACTCTGCTCTTCATTACAGGGAGTTGTTTCTATTTGTCGATGCTCTGTATTTAATGTCTGTTTATTAATCTGCATATCAGCTTGAAGCATGTGTTTAATTCTGGCAGCATCAGTCCTGTTGGTAATACACTTTCAGAAATCACGCTGATGATCTGTAATCTGTGTCTTGTGCTTGCAGAGGTGGATCTCTTGCATCTTTTGGCCATGCAGTCGGCCGCTCATTACAACGTCTCAGCATCAGAGGATGGCAGAGGATGTCCAGCATATCAGATAGGACAATATGCAACACTTGTCCTGCCAACAGCTACTGTGTTTGGACCACTGTAAGTACCAATATTTAGGCTTTAGAGTAGACTGGAGGAACTCATCCAATTTTACACACTAATTTCATTAATTTTGCCAAATTTGCTAAATTAAATGATGGATTTTTTTCTTTATATTTAAAAAAAATTATTATACCAAGTACAATAAAATAAGTGCTGACTATTTTCCCACCATCAGTAATTGACTGACATGTTAACTGTTTCACAGCAAAAGATTCTTTCTTTTTCAGAGTCACACGTATCTGCAGTGACCTTGTTTCTCCAGGGTGGATTTTCTTTCCATGATGTGTATGTTGAAAGGATTTAGCTCAAGGCTTCACTGTAAAATTTGACCTTGAACGTCAACGCAAAGAGTGCTGATGGCGTCTGAATCTGTCAGCTTTGTGATACAGTTTACATTCCCATGTGAAGCAGCTCAGTGTGAGGACAGTCCCTCTGTGACACTCCAGCTGCGGGCCTAAAATCTATACTGCCCTGTACACACATCCATGTCCAGTGAGGGATTCACTGAAAATGAATGTGGGTCCTTGAGACACATGTATGAGTGAGTGTGGGAGACTCTTTTGTATGTCGTGAATGTGCTCTAACGTTTACATGACAGGTTTCCAGATGAGCTGAGTGTGCTGATGCGTCTGCGTCTGGGTCGAGACTGGTCAGAGGAGAGGATGCTATTGGTTATTTTAGGGCAGGAGGGGGAGGAGCTTTTCCAGCTGAAGGTGGGGCCCCGACTCCTCACTGTCGTCACTGTTTGGGAACAACGCTATGAGTGAGAAAACGCAACACATGCACACAACCACAGACAACGATAATAATACGCAGTCAACAACCACATACAGCAATGTGTTAAAGACAACATAACACTGTGGGGGCATTATTTATCAATTCATTCTTTCAGTGAAGGCCCTGGAAACATATCCTCTTCCTTAGCTACTAGTTTCCCACAATAACAACATTTTCTGCAGGCCTAGTTTCAAAAACCCAAGATGGTGAAGGCCAAAATGCCAAATTCAAAGCTTCAAAACAGCAATTTCATTTGCTTATCAACGTGACATTATCAACCCCTGCAGGCGAACAGCAGGAATTAAAGATATTAAGTTTATATTCAGCATCTGAAAGGGGTCTGAAGAGATTTTAGTTGTACATAAGTTGTTCCCCTGTCTCCTCAGTGAAGCCTCAAAGTGGCACTTCAGGTGGTTTTACATGTAAAATGTGTGCCGTTGTTACAGCCGAGTTATTCTGCTGAAATGAAACAATCCCAGTAAAACCTGATATGGTTTTGGTTATTTTTCAAATGTTCAAACACTTTTAGATAGATCAAAGATATACCTGAGATAATATCAGTATCTGGAAATCACTGGTTATTTTTTGCTTTTCTGACAGGTTTCCTGTTTCTCCTCTGTGGGATGGACAGTGGCATAGCCTCTCCCTGGCCATCTCTCTGTCCAGTCTCATGTTGTACCTGGACTGCTGTCTTCAGGAGAGCACCCCCTGGCGTCACGGCTTTGGACCACAGATAAACACTTTGGGCCTGACGCTGCTGGGAGGAGCTTCACGTCCTCACCACACACCCTTTACCGTAAGCCCTAACTCACCCGACACAACCGTCTTCAGGCAGCAGCCCCTCGCTCTTCTGATCCCCGTGTCACATTCCTCACCTGGGCCACAGTCCTTCCCTCCTGACCCCAGACAACAGAGGTGGAGGAGGGATGGCTCAAAGTGAAGTTCAATGCCAAATTAAGCAGAACACAGTTAACGGGTGGAAAATATATCACATTTGATTAATTTCTCATTAAACATACTATAATATGCGAATAACCTCTTATATTTGGTATCTAAGAATCTACATCAATGATAATAAAGTTCTCTTTGAGCATCTATGAAAAAACGTAGGAATAGTGGGAATTTGCCTTTTAGAGGGATCTTATCTGTAAACCTTGAGCTGACAAATCTATTAATTTAGCTCTTTAGTGTGGATTGAATGAGAGTAAAAAAAGTGGCTATGAAAATAAAAGAAGTGAATAAAGTCTCATTTTTCATCCCAGGCCCATCAGTGACAGCTGTGTTTTCAAGTCTCACCTTCGTGGTCCATCAGCCCAGGTCTGTTGTAACAGTCTGGACCACATGGGAGGCAAACAACTTACACCTGTTGTACGGACACAGGCCCATTAGACAACCCACCGCATTGTCTGTTGTTGTTCACACTCACTGATTTAGTGGTGACCTGTCTGGCATTGTGATGACACACTGGAAGCAGAGGGATTTGTATACATTATGTGGGTGTGTTTATGTGCTATGACTGCATGTGTGCGCTGTATGGGACTGTGGACATCTTTTGGTCTGGGCCTTTGAGTCCATGGGCTCTCTCTGGGCTGTAAATGTGTGGTCAGCCAGCGCTGAGCTCAGGTCTTTCAGGGAGGGTTGTTTGAAGTGCAGCCCTCTAGAGGAGTGTGTGTGCGTGTGAAGCAGGTTGAAACGTTGACTTACAGACACTAGCGTGACAGGCAGAGGAGTCCAGAGGTTTTCTTTGTCAGAAGCCATGCGGGGTGCTGCTGCCGTGCTGCTGCTGCTGAGCTGCGTAAGTCTGTTTGTGTCCTCTGTATCTCTGTTAAAAACTCATTGATGGAATGAAGTTAAAATGCTGGAACTTATAGACAACTTCTGGGAGAATGTAAAGAAGTTTCTTTAGCCTTAGTTTGTGTATGGTAGATTAGTAGTAGACAGGGCGTTATCTTTGTCTATGCAGATTCCTTAAAGAGGTTGAAACCTTGTTTCAGTTTTGGAATATTACTTCAGGGCTTTTGATGACATCATAAGTATTATGTTTTTGACATTTAGAGTTCTTGCTTCTTAAAAAGACTGAACACAGACACATTATAACACTGTAAATCACACATGACTGTTATGTTCTACCAGCTAAGTGTTTTTTGGTAAATATCGGCTTTGGTTTTACATGTAGCTTGAGTATTTCATCATCAGGATTTGTTTTTTTATTTCATGGGGGTTGGGGGTGAGGGGTCTGCCATGGACATGTGAGATTGAGAGAGACAAGGAAAGATTTTCAATCAGACCAGTAAACCACATAAAATGATGTGGAGGGAATGTCACCCTCTTTGTCATTGTTGTATTGAAAACACTTTCCGTTCATAAGGAGCTGGTTTAAGATCATAAAAACATTAAAACTGCAGAAATGTTCTGCAGCCATTAAATTCCATGCGCCGGATCTGAATATTTCTGACTTTGGTGCCCCCTAGTGGCAATACCACAAAAGACAGCAAAAGAAACTGCTGTCATATAGAAATAAAATTCACTAAAGCTAAAGGCCCAGGTCTGTAATGAAACCTTGGTGACCTCCTGTCCTCAGTATTTGTGTGTTTGTGGTGTGTTCAGGGCACCATCCAGCAGATGACCTTTGTCTTGGGAGATCCTGCAGCAGCTGAGCAGCACTGTCCAGATTACAGCAGCACATGCTCAGCTCTGACAGACACACAGGTATTTGTTTGTCTATTTATTTTCATGTGAATGTATAGTGATTCAAAATATTTATCCGCAGCACTCTGCTGGTTAAGGCATATGTGCTAGCACCATTCCTGTCTGTATGTGGAAGCCACTGAGAGGTTAAGCATCTTTAAACCAAAAGATTTGGTCAGATGCTAACTGCACATTGCACTTGTGTGTGAATTAATCAGACCCATTTCTCTATGGGACTGTTTACATTTGTCATTATACCCTTTTCACATCAAAGAGATGAGAATATAAGGCCTGTGTTTCCACTTTGGAATTTGGATACTGGTTTAAGCTGTCTTATATTAAATTCTATTATATTGTTTTGCCTTGAATCGTGTCCGTTTGCTGTTAATTAATTCTGTTGTTTATTCATTTACTGTATTTCCTAGAATGGATGAATCCATACTTGTTTTAGAGACATTAACGTGACTGAGAATAAGGGTAATTCCAGAATTCACTGAATGTACTGAATTTGCAAATAAAATAGCATATTGTGTGCTTAGATTATTCTCATTAAAGCATATAAAGTGGAGAATTCAGCATACACTGTAGATGTTGAGGGTACTGTCTAATGACTTCCCTTATTTAAACCTTTCCTAGGAGGTTGGACCCATAGACGAGCTGACCACTCAGCCTGGCATCAAAGTATCGCCCAGACCAGAAATTTCCCCTGAAGACATCACTCCGCAGGCCAGTGTCGCCGAGCTGACATCAGGACTGGATCCAGTCAGCAGCACCTCCCCTCTTAAGTCGCATATTGATCCAGACACAGAGGATATTAACACCAAAGCTGTTGTGAAAATCCAGGCTCCAGGCTCACCTGACAGAGAAGAAGACAAACCAACGTCTGTGAGTAAGGAAATAGTTCAAGGTGGAACTGAGGAACCACAGTCTCTCTCTCTGACTGGGAAGGAGATTTCTAACTCACATCCTAACATATCAGCGACAGTAAAAGAGACACGGATAACACAAGGGAATGTCACAGTCAGGACTGCTTTTGTCCATGCACTTCAAACTGCTCAGCACCCAGCAAAGGTTCATCAACCGTTTGGTGCAGCCAAGGAGGGCTCCACAAGTAATGAGGCATCTGGCATGGAAAGTGTTGAGACAGCAATTTCAAGCCCAGACATTGGGCCTGAGAACCCCACGGCTCCAGGTGTCACGTCAGCGTCCACAAGGGGTGACGCAGCAACTGCAAGTACAGAAGGAACTTTCTTTAATGGGCCACAGGTCTCTGGGGTTGCCACCACATCTACTCTCATCTCAGGCTCCACCGAAGAACTGGGGTTTGTTGCTTACAGTGCATACCCTTTAGCTGAAGGGGGAATAATGGAGGAAAGGCAGGAGGTGTCACCAGTAGTGGCTACACCTCCAGCTTCAGAAGCCACTAGCCTTCCCCTTGATGTCTTTAAAGCAAAAGAAGAAGACGTATCATTGCAGAGAGCAGTGAAAGAGGAGTTTGCTGCACCTCAGGAAGATCTAACCCCAGACCTGACTGTTTTGACTCCCACACTACAAAGCAGAGAAGCACTTAGTAACATTAAGGCTGAGATGGTTAATGTTTCAATCAGTGAGATGAAAGAAAAAACAGAAATCGAAGACAGGTCAGAAAGTGCTTCATCCAAAACAGAAACATCACCGCAGCAGCAACATCAACAGCAGAGTTCATCAACAGGTGGAGATGAGGGGAGTGGCGGAGAGAACGATGAAGATGAGACAGATTTAGGGGTGGAAGAGGAGGTGGGAAGAGACGCAGAGATGGAAAAAGGAAATTACGATGACGGCACTGACATCGTTGAGGAATATAATCTGTCTTCACTGGACTGGATGTCCCAGTTCAGCAATGAAAACTTCATGGTCCAATCAGAGACTGGATCTCCACAGAGGCCTCTAAAAGCAACCAATCAGCCGCCTAGATACTCAGTCAGCCGTCATGGGGCAGGACTAAGACCTGGGGTCATGGGTCAAAGGGTAAGACATTGTTTACACTTTTGCAGTATCATTATAAATGTTCATTATCAATTATTGATGTGACTGGATGTCACATATGAAGTGTCAGCACAGATCTTGGATAACATCAGGTTCATTCAGAGTGTTAATGATGTGACCTTCAATGAAATCCAGTTTGCAAGGAACAGCTTTGATGACTGAGATGGCAACATATACCTGTGACACTTCTGACACCGACAAAAGCCATGTCTGTGTGTGTGTGTGTGTGTGTGTGTGTGTGTGTGTGTACCATCTGTGGTAAGAGGGAGGGTATGGACTCTTCAATGAAATGCATTGACTCCCTCCTCTGGCTAAACTGTAGTACTGTAACCCTGAACGGAGAACCCAGCTATGGTATCTCAGACAACAGGCCATATATGGTGTTTCTGTACTGGATGTTTGCAACTCCCTTAACTCTTACCCATTATGAATTTGAATTTGTGAAAATGTAGAAATAATTTAACCCTATTACTTTACTTTTTTGACAATTTCTGACACTCATACAGATCTATGTATTCCATCTCACTCTTTCTTCAGGGTTTGCAGGGTCCACCTGGGCTACCAGGTCCATTAGGACCTCGAGGAGACAAAGTATGTGTTTTTGTGTTTCAATTGGTTACTTATTTACTGTATTGACATTTAATCAGATTACTCAGAATGATTCAAATGCCCTACATGCTGCCCAGCTCTGCCACTGTATGCAGCTTGTAATTACTTTTAGCCTCTTTTAGCTTGTAGTTTTGGCTTGGAGACGCCTGTCAGTCCAAGTAAAGTAACCTACATCAATGAGTGGCACCGCTCTCACCCGTCCCCTGTGTAATACTGTGGCAGCACACAACCTCAAACCACAGTAAAGAAAGGCATTAGGTGAAAATTTAAATTTGTCAGCTGGCCAGTAAGAAATAGAACTCTAATAGGACTTGCTCATGCTAATCTGTGTCTGCCAGATGTGTTGGCAAGCTGTTGTCAGTAAAGCACAGGTTAGGCACAAGGGGCTGCATTTCAGAACTGTGTCAGTTAAACTGGATTTTAAGAAGCAGCTATGTTCTTGGTTCAGTGGAAAACTACTAATGAATCATCACAGATAAACTTGAGCCGAACTACAGCTTAACCAGATGTCTACTTTGTGTGCAAGAGGTCGCCCATATCCCTTTCTACATCATCTTTTTCAGCTGTTGGCAACCATTACTTGTATTTCTCACATACAGCGATTAATGTTAATCATCTTTACACATTTAAATCATCTGATTAAAGTTATTTCTGCGAGACAGAGCAAATTGTTTTTGAGCACAGCCATAGTTTAACCAGCAGTTATCAGCACACCACAGCTGTGTAGAATATTTTCTGTGACCTCCAGCTTTGCTAAATAACACAGCAACTGCCCCAAGAGACTGGCAGACAGTTTATGACATCAGGGCTGTTTCTGTCTGAAAACATGCAGTGCAACTTTGATTTGTCTAATTGAGGAGAAAGATTCTTATTTTGATTGAGGCTGATCAAAACTGTAGACAATGTAATATAAGTTCTGTTGCCCACATCTAACCGATTTATATTTCCTGTCATCTCAGGGCTATCAAGGTGTGATGGGCAGGACCGGGCGGACAGGATACAGAGGCCCCATCGGTCCTCCTGGGATGCCTGCCATAGTTGTATATAAAAACTCTGAAGAAGAGTGGGAGGCTTTCAAGGTAGACTATTGTTTTGGGTCCACACACCTCACACTTGTTTGAATTAATGTTATTTAAATGTATATCTGTCAGACAAGTGCAAATACTACTGATGAGAATCTCTGAAGGGTAATAGAAGAGAAATTGTTTGTTAATGATTGCCTGAATTTCTCATTGGCCTATGTGTAGTATTACACGTTAATGAAGAGAAATGTCATTAGAAATGCTGGACAACCATCACTTCTATTTTATGACAGAGTTACATGTTTTCTAGCAATATAATAACCTTTCTAGTGCTGGGTTATTGTTGTATTTTTCACTGCAAGTCTGTAAGTCTTAATTTACTCATGTTATTTTTGTGTGCCTTTCAGAAAAAGAAGATCTACAAAAAGCTGGTGTCTTCCTGGCCAGTAGGTGTTTATTTTTAAAGAAAGAATCTACTTGAAATACATTTTCCTAAAGTAACCATATGTTGGTAACATTTCCTTACATGACCGCTGTTTTGTTGTCATATCATCTCACTGAAACAAATCAGTTGAAATCCAATTAGTCAAAATCCTGCACAGCTGTTGTGTTTCAGTTACCATACCATGTATGACATGAAGACATGAAACGAGGCGCATTGCATTTTTTCATTGTCAGAAACTTAAGGGACCTCCAGGGCCTCCTGGACCGCCTGGAGATGCTGGACCAATTGTAAGTTGACAAATGTGTGATTACTTGAAAAGGCAGGGTTAAGCTGATACCTAAGTTTAAACGTTTTCGTACGATGACAATACCTGATATAAATACTGTCACTTGTGAAAGGACTCCAGTGGGTAATTTTGTATCCTAGGGGCCACCTGGAATTACTGGGAAACAAGGACCAAAAGGAGTTCAGGGAACAATCGTAGGTATCTCTGCTTTATTTGCATCTGATCTGAGTCTACAGTGGGCTTTTGTTTGCCAGCATTAGTGCTGACTTAATCGCTCACCACTTTAGGATTATTTTATTCACAGCCTTTGCTCCCGCTGTGACATAAACTCCACCTTTACAATAATGCCCAACAATGGCTTTGATTGATATTGACTGAGTTGCCTGAATTATGCAGGACAACATGGAATAATGTGCATGCACTACTGACAAGGTGGTTACTATGGAGTCACTACGGTGTTGCTAGGTAGTTGCTTAGGTGTTGGAAGATTGTTAGGGTGTGTTCAGGTAGGTAGGTAACTGCTACAGTTACCTGGATGGTTGCTTGGCATTTTTCAGGTGTTTGCCTAGTTTACGTGGTTGATGCCATGGTGTAATTAGATACTTGAGGTAGTTGCTTGAGTATTGATGGGATATGCTATAAATTTTGGAATTATGGGATTGTGGGTGGTAGCAAGGGTGTACTTACTGGTTTTGAGGGTTTGTGATGGTAGTGGGTATGCGACAGAGGTTTTGAAAATCACAAAATAGCATCCCTAAAACTATATAACATTGCACACCAACAATGCAAAACAATTGACCAAGCAAGGGGACAGAAGAAGAAAAAATACTATGAAATAATTATCTGATTTTTTTGTTTTACTCCAGGGCAGTTCTGGACCACAGGGTCTGCCAGGTCCCCAGGGCCGACCTGGTAGAGACGGGACACCAGGAGAGGATGCTGACCCAGGCTCTCCAGGCCTACCTGGAGAACAGGTAAATCACCTGGGACGCATATTTTTTTACCATTTATCTATTATATGTAACATTTTACATATGTAACATAAGTATATATTATATCTGCACTCGTGCATAATAATTTAGTTTCATAAATTCACTTGCCTGCAACTACAGGGCCCCAAAGGCTACACTGGAGAGAAGGGCAGTAAAGGGGAGCTGGGTGAGTGGGTAAGAGTGTCCTGGACTTCTAATGTTTATGGGGATTTAAATTATGTAGGCCCAATTGTATGTGTGTATCAATCTCTCTGTCTAAATGTCAAAGTATTGTTACATTTAAATTTAGGGTTTGTTTTTACAGCTACCTTACATTTTTTTATACATATGTGCTGATCAGTTCCAATTTTTTACCTTCAGGGTTATCAAGGAGAGGCTGGACCACAGGGAGACAGAGGAAAAAAAGGAGACAAGGTCGGATTCAGGATCTGGCACACACCCAGTGCTTTTCAGGAACAGAGCACTGAAATATTTGATTTGCTTGTATGATCTGTGATCTGTGTCTTGTAGGGAAACAAAGGAGTCCGAGGCATTGTTGGACTCCCTGGCTACATAGTAAGTACAGATGACTTTACTGTTCAATGATGGCCCCTTTGGTGGACCTATCATCATTGAGCACTTTTATAGTCCAATTCCAAATAAAATTGAACTTATTCCTGTGCTATAAACATTTTTGTTTATATTGACATTTTCAAAGCAGTCATGAAATTCATGATTTATAAACGAAATTACTGCTACACTGTGACGTCTGAGTCAGTCCTGTTTTTTTTTTACAGGGGGTGCCTGGAGCCAGGGGTCCTCCTGGTTTTCCAGGACCATCGGGAATTCTGGTCAGTGCCACATGACTCACTGGGTGACAATTATCAACACCACTTTAAAAATAACTATGTAAATTTTGTAGGGCTTGACTACAGCCATTGTTACTTTTTTATTGTTTTCAGGGAGAGGTTGGCGCTCCAGGCTTTAGTGGATCACCAGGCCCACCAGTAAATCACACAACACAATATTCATCACAAAGACATTTGCATTAAACAATGATGTAAGAAGGATGTAACAAAGAATTTATTTGTTTTCTCCTCATTAGGGCAAAATGGGCCCCAGAGGCCTAAAAGGTGTCTTAGGAGTTAAAGGACCTCCAGTAAGTATATAACCAGTCATGCAATTTTTAGTCCCAATCCATTCATTTAAAAGTTATCGGTAAAACCATGTTAAATGCCATCAGGGTCATCAAGGTGAAATGGGCACCAGAGGAGCACATGGACCACAGGTACATTTAGAGATGCAGTCTTTTTCACAGAGGCTAAGTAGTAATATGCTTGAGTCATGTCTAACCTGTATGTACATGCATTGCTTCAGGGAGAGCCAGGTCCTGATGGAACAGTTGGATATCCCGGTGTCCGTGGCCCTCAGGTTGTTACTTACCTTGAATTTACAGTAACTGGAAATTAGATTTTGTAGTTTGGGGGGATTTTCATATTTTGTTCTTCATTTTAAATCAATCAATCATAATTTTGAAAAAGTAGATAGATTACACAGCTTTGATACTTACAGATTCATCACATTATAACAATGCATTTTGAATTTAAAAAAATCTCAATTTATTTTTTTTCTCTTAGGGAAACCCAGGACCAAATGGACCAATGGGTCCTAAAGGGGAGCCTGTGAGTGCACTAAAGGAAAAAATGGGAATGAAAATTGCATTGCAGCATTGGGTTGCAGTTACAATTTTTGGGTTACTTTTGTCATCTGCCGCCTGCTTGTTACCACAGGGTGATCCAGGAGATGAAGGAGAGATAGGAGAACCTGGACCGCCTGGACTCAATGTAAGACAACAAGGTCGCAGCCTTTACAGAGGCAGCAATTATTACCAGAGAAGATCTTTGATATGAGGTGATGAATTTGTCATGAGTTTATGGGTTTTCTTTTCTCATTACAGGGAGCCAATGGGAATCCAGGAAAGCCTGGACCCTCAGGTGATCCCGTAAGATTACTTAAAGCAATTTCAATATTGACTGCAGCCAAATATTTCATGATCTTAACTGCACCATGCTATTATACTGTAACAATCCTTTTGGTAACTAAGTACTGAGCTAAATGTGCAAGTGTTTTCTGTTGCTGCTGCGTGTGTGTGTGTTTGTGTTTGTGTGTGCGCATCTTTCTCTACCAGGGTGCTAAGGCCAAGCGAGGTGATAAGGGTGAATCAGGGTTTAAAGGAGACCTTGTGAGTTTGATCCCTCCTGTAGCTCTTTCATTGAATGTTTAGTACATGGACCAGATCAGTGGATCAGTTCAATGTCTTGTTGTGTCTATGTACAGGGGCCTCCAGGGCCACCAGGTAAAAAGGGATTTAAGGGGCGTCGAGGCCCATCAGGGTTTGAGGGTCTTGGAGGACCAACAGGGCCGCCAGGACCTCCTGGACGAAGTGTGAGTGAAATAAACTTAATGAGTGAAGATATGTTCACTGAAGATGCTGCAGTGTAGTTAAAAAGTAACTCTTATTTTCTATGTGTGTCCATTATTTTAGGGCATTGATGGCATCATGGGGGAGCAGGGGAAGCAGGGAAAAGATGGACCAAAGGTGGGTTTGAGAAAGTTGTTGGGAATGGGAAATGTATCTGAAATGGGGATTTTGTCTATTATATTTTGTGCAGTTATGTATTTGTAGGTATGTTTTTTAGGGAGATCGAGGTCCAAGTGGTGTTCAAGGAGCTCCTGGGCCTCGAGGTGACAAGGTTGGTAAAAAAAAAAAATTGGCACTGATACGTTAAAGTCATGTGCAATAATACCAAAAAACTTATATTTATATGAGAAACAAGGTCCAATATGAGAAACACTGCTGTTACACTGAAGTCTCCACAGGTGTCAGTCTGTCTTCTTTCATTTGATAGTGTCTGACCTGATGTTTTCTGTCACTTTTACTCCAATTAAGAATTGCAGCATTGCCAGAAAATAATATTTCCTTATAAATTAAAGTCGTTTTTCCTATTGAAGGGTCGAGAAGGTCGTACAGGATTTTCAGGGCTGCCCGGTCCTATTGTGAGTATGTGCGACTGGAGGGTAAGTTTATTTTAGATGCTGATTACTGTGCTGAAACCACTCTAATGATATTGTTGTGTTTTTTGTTTCAGGGAGAGATGGGGAAGTCTGGAGAGAGAGGACATGAAGGAGAACCTGGTATTAAGGTTCCTATGTGGATACACTTTTTATTCTGTCCTTATGTGACTATGGCGTTAAGTCCCTTTTATTTATTAATTTATTTATTTTATTTATGCATTTTAACATTTGTGATTTAAGTGTTAGTCTACATGTCAGCTTGTGACAATAGAACAAAGTAATAATGTGCTAATATGAATGTTAATAAGGCACTCTTTTATATGTGTAAACTGTATGTGTAGGGAATGGGTGGAGTCCGAGGGGAGACTGGACCTAAAGGCCTGAAGGTGATTGCAGTTAAGCATTCATACTACACACCACATAAAATTATGAGATAATCTTACCCCTTAGCACCAGCTAATAATGCTCCTTTTGTAAGATTAAGTATCGG
This sequence comes from Psettodes erumei, assembly GCA_016785225.1. NCBI lineage: Eukaryota > Metazoa > Chordata > Actinopteri > Pleuronectiformes > Psettodidae > Psettodes > Psettodes erumei. Next base: position 655,077 of record JAFBJZ010000107.1, read on the forward strand.
CCAATGCATCGTTGATTGTTGTGACCTTTCGCTTCAGTATAGTTTAAAAGAATGTTGGGATTTAGTCAGTCATATATTTCATCCCCTCTATCCACAAGAGAAGCGACCAATGAGAAAACATTATTTGTGTCCCATCTTAGGGATTTCAAGGTCATTTGGGAAATAGGGGCCAGGATGGACCTCCTGGAGCCACGGTAAGATGAAGTACTAACAATGAGTTAACACATATTCTAACTCCCATCACTGCATGGAGTTTCTAAACTCCATGTTTATGCAAATGTGCCCTTAACCTCCAAAGACTACTGATGCCTCTCCACTGAATGTAATGTACACTCGATTTTTTTTCTAAATCCATTAAAAATACTATGTAAATTGGATTGGATTATTTATAATGGAAATATGCAAATTATAAAAAGCGAATGCCAAATTTAGGAATGTCATTCATCCCACTGTGATATATCTCCTATAAATTGAAGTTATGTATTTTCATTGTTAAGATAATGGTCTAGAGTTCTCACTAATTACTTAAAAGGAGTAACCAGGATAAAGGCAGATATGTGATAAACTAATATCATCTTTCTATTAGGGCCCCAGTGGTGCAAATGGAATGAATGGGGAAGTGGGACCTTCAGGACTGAAGGTGATTTTTTAACTTTTTATAATAATCAATTACTGAGAACATTTTTTATCACAAATGGGTGACTCACGAATAAATATCTTCCCCAGGGATTACCTGGAAAGACAGGGGCTCCTGGCCCCCAAGGACATGTAGGGAAGAGTGTGAGTTATTTATCATCTTTGTCTCATAGTAATGTGACCCCCCCCAAACTCTTATTTGATTTGACAAAAGGAGATCTCTTTTTATCTTGACCATGTATTCACATTAGGTTTTATGGTAGCGCCTCTCACTTTTATGCAACTATTCAAACTCACATCAGGATGTGGTATGGATGGAAAATGTTTATTCCCATAGCTTTACATTATGTGTCAATCAACAGGGGGAAGCTGGAAGTAGAGGAAGGAAGGGGACGCCAGGAAAGCCAGGAGAGAGAGTAAGTTACAATGAAAACTGAAAAAGAAAAGGACATGGTTTGATGTAAAATACAGTGTTTGTGATTTTTAATAGCAGTCATGATAAAGTAGTAATAAAAGTAGTCATAATGATTCTGAGATTAAAGAACTGCTGGTTTGCTTCAGGGGGTTAAAGGTAAAGAAGGCCCCAGGGGACTTCTAGGGGGTGAAGGAGCGAAGGTATGAGTAATTTCAAAGCCTTGTATTTCATCAGTGTTCCCACATTAATCCCTATGTCGATCTGTCAGCATTTCACACTGCATCATACTGTCATACTGGTCAGATTGTTCTCTCTGTTGCCTACTCATGATATACATTTTCACATTTCAATTAAATGTGGTGTTGACCTTGCTATGAAGGGTAAGAGAGGTGATGAAGGACCCAGGGGAAAACACGGCCCCCTAGTAAGTGAACTATTTTCTGGCATCAACTTCTCACTGCCATAGCATATAAAGTAACAGTGCAACTTTAAACCATTATTTTTATAATTGTTTCTTGCTGTCCTTCAGGGTGAGATGGGCATGTCTGGACCACGGGGATATCGAGGACCTCCTGTAAGATAATCTTCAGTGATTCATTCCTTCCAAACACATACCCATCCAGACCTTCATGTCATCACACACTTAGTCAGTTGTTGTATAATTGAAATACGTCATGTCAAGTCTCTTTATGATAAGGGAAAAAAATTGCATATTGTACAGTCTTTCTCATACAAAATCCCTCTATTACTTCTCATGTAATGTTGCTAACAAATAAACAAACAGCCCAAATAAACATGACCTCCTTGTCAGAGATAATAACCTCAATTTGACCTAAAATTTGCCTTAATATACAAAAATTATTTTATGTTTTTATGAATGCTCTTTTTCCCTCTAGGGTATTCAGGGTAACATTGGACCATGGGGTGAGATTGGGTCCCGTGGTCTTCCAGGTGACCAAGGGCCACAAGGTCCAGTTGGCCCTCATGGAGTTACAGGTTACCCAGTAAGTTTAATGTTATGCTTTTGTTATAAAGTTTGACCTTTAGTCTCTGAATTGTTGGTAGATTGTGTTTTTTGAGCAATTATATGTTAGTGGTTTAGTACCACAATTTACTGTAGCCTAAGTTTGTCATTTCATACATGCATTTACTAAAGAGAAATAAAAGCATGCTCCATGGTGCTCATGGTCACCATTTACCTGTTTAGGTAACTCACAGAAGAATTAAAAGTCTGGATGTAGACGAAGCAATGACAGCAAACAAGGATCAAATATAAAACTGACCAAAATATTAGGTGCTGATTTTCTGCAGCTAACACCACGTCAAACCTGAACACCCTGGGTTGGGCAGGTTGCACAAACAGATAACATCAGTAATAACTATATCATCTGTCACGCAGTCAATGAGTCAGCGTGCTCCTGCACCAGTCTGGGACACCAGACCTCTTCTTAGTCATTCTTTTGTTCAACAAGTCAAAACATCAGCTATACAAAATATTTTCATTTAACACTGATTTGTGACAGAAGATTGGTCTAAAGAGCAAACAGAGAGTTTCTTTCATTCTAGTTTGGCATGAGGCAAGCATTTTCCATTTTCTTCTTTGTCACCAGACCAGGTCAAATCTGGTGTCTCCAGATCTGATGACGAAGTTATGATCCCTGGTGTCATAGATTAAATTGGTACTTCAAGCCTGATGACATTTGCATCTTTCTTAAGAAGCCTAATTAAATTATGTTACACCACAAGATTTAAGATTTATTTTAATTGCCATCTCCAACATACATCTGCTTGGAAAAATGGAAATTTGCTCTGTGTCTTATCACCTATCACCAGGAGATAACTATGATTTTGGGTGGCTATGTGACCACTTTGTTTATGTAGGCAAATAAATGGTCTACTTCACCACTATATTTCAAAATCTGTTTTAGAGGAACCATATTTATTGCTAATTTTGGTTGTATTGATTGACAATTTTTGATAGAATTGTCCCTGACAACAAAATTTAGCAGTACGTCCCAGAGTTAACTATTTAAGGTTTTATAATTCTCTGTGCATCAAGTTATAGAATAGTTATACAATTTTTAGATGATAAAGATCACATAAATGAAGTAAACACAGTGTATACTTGTAACCATTTATAAATACAATGAAATACAGATTTAAATGCTTCCTGTCTTCAGGACAGGCATATGAAGTGCACCAGTTTTTGTTGGGCAATCCTTGCTTTATTCTCTCTCTTCATCTAGGGTAAAGATGGACCCGAAGGGCCAACAGGATCAGCTGGTATCAAAGGAGATAAGGTTAAGTTTGTCTTTTACTGAGCATTTTTTGTCTGTTTAAAGGCACCAGTATTGAAGGCTTAGAATATTTTTCAGGCTGTTCATTACTCAGTCGTTTCTGTTTGTCTTTGCATGTTGTACCTTCAGGGATCAATAGGGGCTTTGGGGCAGGAGGGAGTTGCTGGTCTCGATGGTGAGGAGGTAGATTGATTAGACTGTGTTGCTCACAGATTTCATTTTTGTCTCTCATTCTCATTATATAAACACAGGGCTAGAGGACTATGAAGTCTGTTGGTTTGTCTTTATGACAGACATCCATAACAATGTTGCTTTTATGTTTAGGGTCCAGTTGGACTGAGGGGGCCTGAGGGCCCAACCGGACAAAAAGGCATATCTGTGAGTAAATTTGTGTAATTTTTTTCAAAACTGAGAATAAAAGTGGCATTATTCTCCTGCACATCCTTTTGGGTCATTCAGCCTGACAGTGATCTGAAAATGCAGCATACACCCTGCATGTAGATCATAAATGGGGATCATATATATATATACATATATTCAATCTAAAATAATTTGCTTTACTTACATTACAGGGTGATCAGGGGAACACTGGACCTCCTGGACAGAAAGGGACAAAAGGAGAAGAAGGTGATAGAGGCAGTCAAGGGCCACAGGGAACAAAGGGGCCACCAGGGAAACAGGTGAGTAACACTTAAATTGCCTTAATAAAACTGTAATACTTCTGAGTTTCATTTTACAAGGCTATTTCCTCAATGCGAAGCTATCATCATCCTTAAATCTTCCAGTCTGATCTGCACTGAAGGTGCATCTTACGAATCCACAGAATCCATAATTCAGCCAGCCTCACAGCCACTGATCTCTAAAATATTAATATGAACATCTGAGATCTGCTTCTTTGGATATGCCCAGTATTTTTTAATGTGTGACATTGTGTTCCATCTGCCCTCCTGCCTGTTTCTACCCTCTCCTTCAGGGATACAGGGGTGCACCAGGAGACAGAGGAAAACAGGGGGTTCCAGGGCTCAAGGTCAGTCGTGCAAATGACAAAAGACATTACCTGCGAAATAATGTTTTCTTTACTGTCAGTAGTGGCTAAGGCCAAGTTTAATGTTGACATTCTGGTACAAAATGTCTGATGATGATGAAAATGCTTTCACAGGGTGAGTCAGGTACCAGAGGTCCACCAGGTGTGCCTGGACAGTTCGGATCAGGTGGCAACACCGGGCCAGCAGGCGTTAAAGGCCAGAAGGGGCTCCAGGGACAAACTGTTAGTAATACTGATGTCAAAATTCTGTATGTGGTCAATTTATATCAATCCCTCTATCATGATTAGCTTCATGTGATGTTTATGAAAGGTTTAAGTTAAGTATAAATGTATTAACATGTTTGACTATTACGCAGCTGGAATTTAATACTGTAGGTGCATTTTTTCTCATTTCAGGGCTCCCCTGGTAGTATAGGTCCCCCTGGACAAATTGGAGCATCAACAGCAGTATGTTTGACTTAACATGGCATTTATATATTTACTATTACTATTAGTAAGTGCAACATGGCAGCAAAACCTGATTTTTAATCTGTATTTCTTTACACTTTAATATCAAATACATGAAGGTTGATATAAACATCATTTGCATATTTTTTTTTCAGGGTTTGCCAGGAACAAGAGGGGTTGATGGCAAAACTGGACTCCCAGGACCAAAGGTGCCATTAGTTAATTTTGATGCAGTGAAATTATCTCACTGATCTAAGTTTTCTCTGTCCATTTATAGGGGTTTATTGATATTCAATGCTGTCTCTGTTGTGTCTTTGTGCAATTCAGGGCAGTCATGGTGACAAGGGCAAGCTTGGTCTTCGGGGCATCAAAGGAGACATGGTGGGATTTCATTATCTGTGGAGCACCGGGGGCGTTGTTTATATGTTCAAGCATATCTAATGGTTTGTATGAAGATGTAACCACAGTGACGCAATGTGATTCTATCACCCTCTGTATTTCCCAGGGCATAAAAGGTCAAAATGGTGCAAAAGGAGAGCCTGGGACACGAGGCACAGTGGTAAGACGGCTTAATTGGACTCTCAAGGATAGGGTTTGCAAATCAGCCTATTGTTGTTACTGAATGGTGCGATATTTTATTGATTCCCCAAGAATCTGTACTATAATGTTATTAATGTGAATGTGTTTTTTAGGGCAGACCGGGAAAGATAGGGTTCACTGGCTCTCCAGGGGCTAAAGGTCGACTGGGACCTGCTGGTCCTCCTGGGCTGACTGGAACTAAAGGAATTCAGGGCCCAAAGGTAAAAGGAAGTCAGCACTCAGCTCAAGAATAAAAGTTAAACTCTGAAGCACTCTAAAGCAGAAAACATGTTATGTCTTAAACTAAAGTTGTCATAATGGAGACACTGAGTTTTCATGCAACCAGTGCAGCACACTCGCATTCGAAAACAAGTTATGGTTTTTGATACCTAATATTGAGCAGCTGAATTCATTTCTGGCCACTGTCTTTATAAAGGGAAAAATAGGCCAGCCTGGAAGGAAGGGGAACAAAGGGGCCACTGGAAAAAGAGTGAGTTTCATGATTGCTCTGATCCAGCATCTACAATACAAATATTACAAAACCCTTATTTGTGGGAGTTGAATAGAACTCTACCTTCTAATGAACTTTGGTTTGTAGGGAGATAAAGGCCCATCAGGGAGACCAGGACCTGCTGGAAGACCTGGAAAACCCGCAAGTACCCCTTTTGACAAATATTGGGAAATAGATGCATTCATATAAAAATCCATAAATGGGAAAACTACTGCTCCTTTCAAATATTAACAATGAAAATGAGATTTTAAAAACCCCCAACGTTTTACACTGTGACCTAAACTCATTGTTACATGGTTGTATTTTAGTGCATAAAAAAGTTAAAGTGAACAAGGTGTCGATAATTGGTTTCTTCTTTTGTGATTATTTTCTCAGGGCCTGAGTGGTTTGGACGGGTTACTGGGTGTTGAGGGAAATGAAGGATATCCAGTAAGAAAATTTTCCATCCTGCAATTCATTATGTTGCTCAATCTTTTCTACTCAACTGAATTTCTCCTGGGCTCATCCCAAAGGGTGATGTTGGTTTCAGAGGAGCTCCTGGAACACCTGGCCAATCTGGCAAGATGGTAAGTTCAATAAGAACATGGATAACACGCAACCCTGCAACATGAAAAATGAGAGACATTTTCTCACACATAAGCATCTGCTCTAGTGTGGTTGACAGATGCATTTTGTGGTGTTACATACATTTAAATTTCTAGGGAAAACCTGGGCCTCCCGGTATCAGGGGAATCACTGGAGCAGGAGGGTTTAAGGTACAATATCATGTCATCTATTCATATGTTGGCTGATTATTTGAATTCTATCCATGTTCACATTAAATATATGTATACAATTATTACTTATCTTACAGTTTTATGTATGTCAGTGTGCTAGGAAATGTGTCTTACTGAAGTCTTCTTGGATCTCTCAGGGTAAAACTGGCTCAAAAGGAAGACGTGGTCCTCCTGGACCAATTGGGCCAAAGGTATACAAGTTTGTTTAACAACATAATACAAAGGTTACTGATAAACATGGTATAATACTTCTTCATGGAAAAATCTGAGCCCATCACTGGTATTAATACAGGGTATTCCAGGACTAAGAGCAAAGAAGGGTGAACCCGGAATTCCTGGTGCAAAGGTAAAGGTCAGACATAAAGTATTACACCTGGCCTCATTCCACAATGAATGGGGTTCTTTTTAATCACACAGGAAATTATAATTGCATGGTCTGGGAAGAACACAACTGTTGCATTTTTCCATTTGTAAATCATTGTCCTCTTTCTTTACGTACAGGGTCTCCCGGGCTACACAGGGATCCCAGGACCAACTGGGCCACCGGGGCTAAAGGTTGGTTGACATTATTTTAAATATAAGATAATCAAATGCAAAAAGCATAATTTCATCTTAATCCCATCTCTTACCTTATTATAGGGGAATCCTGGTTTACAGGGAATGAAAGGTCAAATAGGTCGTAAAGGAAAACAGGTAAGTTCTGTGTATTTTTCTTTTACTGTATTTCAAGTAGTAGCAAGTTGTTAATCAGTTGTTTGATTTTCACAGGGGAATACTGGTCCTCCTGGTCCACCTGGAAGAAAAGGCTTCCGAGGACTCCCTGTATGTTGCTTTTATATTCTGCTATTTAAAAGTAGTTCATGGAAATATGTTACTCAAGTAATTTCTGACTGTCTTTATACAGGGTAAACATGGCAAAAAGGTGAGACACTTTATTATTATTTCTTTTTTGTTAATTTTGGATTTTCCAGGTTTGTGGATCTTCATAGATCCAAATTTGTCAAATCATGAAATCGCACACAATATAGTTGACTCTACCAAAACCTTAGGTCCAAGACAGAAATTTGTTTGGACTTTTACAGGGAATGAAAGGTTTCCAAGGCAGGGGCGGACCAAAGGGAGTGAAAGGAAAGCGTGGATCTCCAGTAAGACATTTTGTACATGCAATACAAGTAAAGTGATAAAAAAACAACATAGAGTAAAGTTTTATCATACAATGGCTTGATGTCAATGAATGTGGCTTTATGGCCAGTAGCTTTGTATCATGCTCCTAAAGGCAAAGTCATGTCTTTATCAGGGCAAACCAGGTGCACCAGGCAAACGCGCGCCCATGCAAAGACATAAATCTAAATTTGAGCCAACCAAAGGTCAGCTATATGAACTAAGGCTCAAAACAAGAACAAGTACAAGATCTGAACTGAAAAACGTGCCGAGATCCAGACAAACGCAAAGGCTCGTGAAGCAAAGGGAAGGACAACAAAAAGTTGGTACAAGCTTTCTTCTCACATACATGTTATTCACACAATGTCTTTATTTTACCTTGTGTTCAAATGAGCGGTACAATCATAGAGCTGTATTATGACTGGTTGTTGGCTAACTCAATGGAATTTTCAATTTGACCCAAATCATGAAATCATTTGTAGATGCCTAGGCTGGAGAAGAGGAGACTGACTCAAGGAGATGAGGCAGAGGAGTCCTTCAGTTGGCCCTTGGGAACAAAGGATGACCCTGGCACCACCTGCCACGAGCTGGGGCTCATACACCCACATCTGAATGATGGTGAGGGTCTGAATTGGCTCATAACCATCATAGTGACTGAGTAATTAATTATTCTGATTGATGGAAAAACACTTGATTTGAACATCTTCAGGTTACTTTTACATGGACCCCAACCAAGGCTGTCCCTATGATGCCATGAAGGTGTTCTGCAATTTTACAGCTGGAGGAACAACTTGTATTGACCCTTTAAAGTCACAGGTACACTAATGTTCCTCTACAAGGTTTTATCCAGGCGTTACTAATGGGTTTGCCTTCTTGTGGTAAGTCCCAGCAGAGATAGGTGAGATTTGCTTCCATTTGCCACAGGAACCAGTGTTTACAATTTTAATTGATTTTTGTCAGACTTCAAGTAGAGGGAGTAGCCTGTATAAAGTAATTACAGAAATAAGGGGTTTTAAACATGGCCTTAAAAATAAAAAAGTTTTTTCTACTGTGTAGATTAAATTTAGGTGGGAACAAGAAAAGCATAAATCAGGAAGGTCTCTCCAATGGTTGAGTCAGCAACGTGGTGGAAACAAGGTAAGCCCAACTCATTGATGGCTTTGATGTGGAGCATTTGCTACATCTAACAACAGTGAGCTCTTTTATGTGACTTGTAATGAATGATTTGTGTCCCAAATAGTTTGAGTATGCTGGCGTTGATGTTGTCCAGCTGAGGTTCCTGCGGTTACACAGCCACACATCTTTCCAGCACATGACTGTCAGCTGTACAGCAAACCACTCCAGTACTGCTGCCACAGCTGCTTCAACCAACAGGAGTATCCACTTCCTGGGAGACTCTGGCAAAGAAATTGATTCACACCGTATTGCAGTGTCCAGAGAAGGCTGTGAGGTAAGACCAAACTGTTGTTTAATTGTCAAATGCAGTTCTTGTCAGTTTAGCAAATTTCTTTAATTGCAAAAAAAAAATTGGCAAACAACATCTTTGTGTTAAGAAAAAAAAGAACAAAATGGCACACTTTGGCGTGCAATGGAGATCTAGTGTGTTTGCTCCCTGCATTGGCACTGAATGTCCCCAAGTAAATCAACCTTTCAATATAGGTTAATTACATTCTATACATAATTCTATAATACATTATAGATAGAATGGAATTAATAGGAGAGTTAAGCAATCAAAGGACAAGCCACATATGTTGTTGTCATGTCTGATTGTTTTGCAGGTGGAGGTGGTGATAAGGGTTCGGGGGAGCACGGAGCTACATCGAGGAGACATGCAGTTACTTCCTGTCAGAGATGTGGGTGTGGAGATGAGGGCACCCCCCCTCGACCCTGAGATTGCTGTGGTCCTGGGACCCCTCTGCTTCTTGTGACCAATGAGCAGTGTGTGTGTGTGTGTGTGTGTGTGTGTGTGTGTGTGTGTGTGCGTGTGTGCGTGCATGCATGCGTGTGACTGTTACTGTGTCTGTGTAAGTGCCTCTGTGAAATTAAACTTTGTAAATATCATTTTCATATAGAAAGCAGGGATATATTTTATGGTGTCTAGATATTTTACAAGTAATTTTGTTGGGATTGATTTACTGTATTTAGAGCTGTGCTGTGTTTTGTATGTATTTATTGAATTATCAAATATAAGTATAAATTGTTCTCAAGTGTTTATGTGACACCAAACATCTGAATAAGATTGACTCGGAATTTAAAGTGTTTATTTTAGAAAGTCGTTGTATTTAGTGTCTCCTCTTCCACAGAGGGGAATGATGTGCAACACTATCAAAATAAAATGATTACTTCGAATGTGGAATAAAAATTAGCCATCTCATTTATTTGGACTACACTTCTGCACTGTTAACTACAGGATGTGTATGCTAAGAACTTTTACCAGTTACATTTTATCACTAATGGAACACAACATGCTGCCCTCTTAATATACCCATAGAAAACACAGTTATCCAGAAGGTATGTATAGCAAATGTTTATATGATGTCGTCATATATTATGCTTGTGCTTGAGGCATTAGTTTTGTCACACATATACACACACACGCACACAGTGGGGAATGAAAGATTAGTACAGTATCATTTATTTGAGTCCTGCTGTAACTTTCATGCATTTGTTTTGACTGGCAATTCCCCTAATGTCCAAGTTAAGGGAACTTCAGTTGTTTGCTGACAGTTCCTAAACAGTTTGTGCCACCATGGGAAGTTTTAAAAAAGTTAGACTATGTCACAAAGTGGCCTTGTTATGACAGAAAAAGCCTGCAGCCAGGGAGCTGGAATGGCCCAAGTCACGGGGTCTTAGACCAACAGACTCTACTGAGTCATGATAGAATCCCTTTTACAAAATGAATACTTGTCATTCTAATTGGTAATGTAGTAGTTTGTAATTTTTGTAAATGTATCCTTGTGTTTCTGCCGTTAATTGCATTGGCCACACTCAACTCATAAGACCAGTTCAATTTCTGATTTGTAACCCATCATGCTTTACTTAGACGTCCCACTGTTTCATTCAAAACCAAGTTTTCACATTTTGTGCGACACATAAAGTCCAAAACAATTTAGAGTTCACTTTTGATTCATTGCGACAGAATAAAAAAATTATCTCAGTATTGAGAAAGCAAAGCCAAAGCCCCGCTGTGGGACTGAGGGACCCAGAAGTATAGCTTTACTACTTTCATTATTTCAGCTAACGATGATCTTGCACTTGATTTGTGTTTAATGAAATTACAGCACAGTCATGGGTGGATTACAGAGTGAGGGGGTTCCTGGGCCAGAGCCTCTGTGTGATGATAGTGTTTGAAAGTCCAGGTAAAGAGCAGCTTAACTTAAGCCATTACACAGGCACACAGGCATGATAACCAGATTTGTTAATTTATTGTATTTGTATTAGCTGCTGACATGACGTTGAGTCCTGTCTAGTGACTTTTTACAATCCAATTGAATAAAAATAAGTAAATATGAATGGTTCGTATTCATTAGATTTAGTTTGATTTAAGTTTGGGTTACATTATAGTGGTGTAACATTTTTTTGCGATCGTCATTAACGCAAATCATATTGATGACGATGATCTACAGCGGCGGTCATCGTTGTGGGCACCGGTGACGTAGAAAGGAGGAGAGACTTTGGGCCAATCAGCAGCAGCTGCCCCGCTCATCATCTCCTCCGTGTTTATACAATGGGGAAGGTGCGCAGGCAGCTGCTCAGGTCGCTCTGATTAAAAGAGTTAACGCGTCTTAGTTTCGACCTGGAAACGTCGGAGGTGGGCTGAACAAGAGGTCAACCGGCGGTTGAGGCGCGTGAGTACACAGGAAGTGGACAGACGAGTTTTCTTACCACGTTCTCTCCGGTGTCAACGCGCCTGTCAACCTGCTCCGCGGCTAACGATAGACGGGCTGGCTAATTTGACGAGCTCCGACCCGCCGCGAACAGCCGCGACTGGCACCCTGCAGTACGACTAACGTTAGCGTCACATCGTCGGCAAACAATGTAGCTGTGTAACTAGCTTGTCTGAAGTCGCCTCCTGTCAAACTTGACCCTTGATATTAGCGGAGGGGAGCTAACTCAGCCGTTAGCAGTCCGTCTGCTGTGTCTCTGTGTCATGTGAGGCTGACTTGATTGTCAACTGGGATCCCTTGTCTTGTCAGTTACAAAACCGTCAGCATTTCTACACCCATGTGCTGCCCCTGTTTACAGCTTCTCTTTGGACTCTCAATCTGTTTCTTAAGGATGGAGAGTGGGGATGAATGTGTCCTCCGGTCCCGCTGCCGAGCCATTCCCAAGATGCCCATCCTCCCGGACTTGGACAGCTCCTTGGATGGGGAATGTAGTCCAGGGGAGCATCAGCAAGGCAATGGAAAGAACCACATCACCAGCAATGGTAAGAAAATCTCAACGCCCATATCAGCGAGTTCAAGAAATAGGACATTGACCTTTTATTTCAGAGAAATTTGAGTCGTTGACTCAACTTCCTCTCTGCACATATTACACACTGAACCCTGGGTGTCATGTGATGGTGCGTTCCTTCAAGAAATGTTTTGACCTGTGGTACAGTTTAGTGGTTAACCAGAGTGGAGACTGCTCATTGCTGCACGGAAGAGAAGTGACGAAGCAATTGTGAAAAAACGATGAGCGTCAAAACACTGGCCTTGAGTCACCATGAGTTCTCGGTATATTTAGAAGACAAATGCTGAACACTGTAGCAGAAAATGTTTGGGAAGGTGACTTATTAGGAAATAATGCAAATTAAGTGTAATTAAATGGCTCCCCAGCTTTGTCACAGTGTCAAGTTCAGTCAGGCTTTACCACTTGTTGACATCTTCTCTGTGGACGGGTGGAGTGCAACTGTTGCTCGTCAGTGTTTGAGACCTACCTCACTAACTGAATGAACTTGTTAATCATCAGTCAGCTGTCTAGACCAATAACCTACATTAACCTTAATCACAAGCTTTAGAATTTGGTGAGCCTGTCATGCACTTGACTGTACTTTTTACACAATGCGGTGGGTGTGTCTCCTTCTGGACTTGCAACATTTAATCTCGCACTGATGTAACTCGGCTTCTGCTTTTCCACAGGCGGTTTGACTTTTACCATACAGTGACTAAAGCAGTGACAGTCAGCAGCTGTTATCACCCTGTCAAATGTTTAAAGTCGCTGTCTAAAATTTAAATCCTGAAATATAAAGTATTCTGTATCGTCTCGTGCGCGCTATTAAAACAGACTTTGATTTCTCGGTGAAGGATAAAACCAGGTGGATTTCTTTTTGTTTGTCGTCTCCTCATATGCCCTCCAGTTCGCCTCGTCTGTGTTATCTGTTTGTATTTCTCTAAAATATTTGTCTTGGCGTGACCTGGTGTTTACATTTTCCAGGTGAAAGACTCAGACAATGTAACCTGGCAGCTCCGCTGGTAATTTGGGTGCGTCCGTAGCAGCATGCAGTTGTATGTATGCTGTATGCATGTGTTGACAATTCCTGGTTGATGTTCTCTTTCCATTTACAGGGAAAATTGAAGTGGAGCATGTGATCAGCAAAAAGCTCCAACTAAAAAGGAAAGCAGAGGTTAGTAAATAAAATGACTCAACTTGCATGTTTGGTCTTTTCAGACTTAAGACTCCTTCTAAGAGGAATTTAAATTTGGAGAAATTTTGGGTTTCCAGCCAGTGCAAGCAGTCTGTCTCAGTTACTGCATGTTTTAGGAATTACAGTGTGAAGAGACAGTTATGGTGTCATTGTAATGCTAACAGAGCTGCTTAAGTGATGAGAGAACACCGGCTTGGTGGTGACTGTTGATAAACATAAACAGAAAAACTCCTGATGACCGATGAGTCGGTGGTTCAGTGGGTTGCTGAATGACACTTGAGAAAAATCCATTCCTGAGCAATTTTGAAAAATAAAAAGGAGTGTCAGTGTGGCTGAAACAGTGAAATCTTTGCAACATAACCCCACAGAATTACAAAACTGTGCACAGTTATTCAGACTGTGATTGATAACTTTTTCTTTTTCCTTTTTTTTGGCGCTCAGTTCCTGAAGAGTGACCTGATGCGTCAGTTCGACAGTCAGGTCAATGACTTCATGGACAGTCTCATTGAAGAGTCAGCCAGTCTGGAGCCCGCACCGGTCCCTGCCGTCTTCTCGCCCCCACTGTTAGACAAGGAGAGGAGCAAACTCAGGCATTAACATTCAGCTTCTCTTTCAAATCAAATGCTGCTTTAAACTGATTTGAGATATGTGCAGTTACTTTGTGAGCAAGCTGTCCCCTTTTCCCTCACGGTCATAAACGGGCTGTTTCTTTTCTGAAAATAAATACTAGTATCGCTGATGTCACTTTTATTTTTATTTTTTTTCTTTTAGGCATTTTCGGCCTCCTCATGGCCAGGGAAAGCAGTTTGTCAGTCGCAGGTCGCTCCTCGAGTAAGCTGACCCTCTGATGTTAAAGTCATGGAAATGTTGTTCACACGAGGCCGGGGAGCGTTGTCACGTGTGTTTGCACAGTGTCACTGCTGGTGTGTGGACTCCAGTGCAGATGTACAGACACTTGTTTTCTGCTCTTTGTTTTCCTGCAGCGAGCTGTTTGAGGTGAACCACATCAGGACCATCTACCACATGTTTATTGCTCTCCTCATTCTCTTCATCCTCAGTACACTGGTGGTAGATTTCATTGATGAAGGCAGGTAATGTAAGACTGCTACGCACTATTGCTCCCCATCTTTGTGTCCATGTGTGTTAACTTGACAAATCACCATCTTGTGTGTTTATTTTGCTTTTTGTCTATGTTGTATATTGAATTCCTTCAGTGTATATCACTTGTGAAGTCGCTAAGATATCTGTGATTAAGTAGTTTCTAATTTACAGTTTCTCTTCTTTGCCTCAGACTGGTGCTGGACTTCGACCTGCTCGTCTATGCATTTGGACAGTCCCCCCTGGTGGTGTGCACGTGGCTCTGCATGTTCCTGTCTGTGTTGCTGGTTCCCTACACCCTGTTCCACCTGTGGTCACAGACCCAGTCCGATTCTTACAGACACCCCAGACTGTACAGTTTGCTGTTTGGTTCTGTGTTCCTGCTCTACCAATCTCTGGGTCTGGGTTTCCTTCCCACATATGTGGCAGTGACCAACAGTTTGCCGCCTGCATCCTGCTTCATCATCATTCTGGAACAGGTGGATAACCAGTGTGGTTTCTTTTGCAATGCAGTAACCTCACCTTCCTGAATCGAATCTGTAGTAAAAGTTGCAATTGGCTGCTTTGTCAGTTTTTATTATTTGTCTAATACCAGGTGCGCCTAATGATGAAAGCACACTCCTTTGTCAGGGAGAACGTACCAAGAGTCCTGGCCTCGCCTAAAGATAAGTCCAGTATGTAACTGTCCCACTACAACATGTTTTTTTCCTTCTTTTTCCCCTGCACAGTTCTTAATTGTAAATTCTTACAATTGCTTTCCCTCTCACATCTCGTGTTCGCTTTTACTTTATGTCCTGACACTGAAAAGCAGTCTCTCCTGTCACTTGCAGGTCCCAGCCCAGTGGTTCCTCAGGTTTCTCAGTATCTGTACTTCCTGTTTGCTCCCACGCTCATCTACAGAGACAAGTACCCCAGGTAAACAAACCTTCTCTATATATGCCGTACGTCCGCTGGCATTGTTTTGACGCCCAGCGTCGTCTGCATCTGTGATCGAACCTTGTTTCTTGCGTAATGCAGGAACCCAGCGATCAGATGGGGCTACGTGGCCACAAAATTACTTCAGGTACCAATCCCTTTTACATTTTACAGCAGATCTTATTTAAGATTTCATGCAAACAAAATCAGGTATTTTTTTCTGACAACTCCAACCATTCCCACTCCACAGGTACTGGGCTGCCTGTTTTACGCCTATTACGTGTTTGTGCGGCTGTGCATCCCTCAGTTTCGCAGCGTCAGTCTACAGCTATTCGACCTGAAGGCCATGGTCCTCTGTGTCTTCAACTCCATCCTGCCAGGTATGAACAGCCAACTGATTAGGGGTCCCTCACATAAACCGCTAATCTTAAAATTTTTTTTTTTCTTTCATGCCAGAAGATGAGAGTTGCAGTTCTATTGTAATTCGTGACGAATGCCTCTCTTTCTTTGCAGGAGTGTTGGTTCTCTTCCTGGGATTCTTTGCCTTCCTCCACTGTTGGCTCAACGCGTTTGCAGAGATGCTTCGTTTTGCTGATAGGATGTTTTACAAGGTGCTGTTATTTAGCTTTTACCCTCAGTTGTGTGCTGCAAAATTTTTATGTAAGTTTAATCATTTTGCATTTTGTTCTCTACCTCATTAATTTTAATTACACATCACAGGATTGGTGGAATTCAACCTCTTTTGCCAATTACTATCGCACTTGGAATGTTGTGGTCCATGACTGGCTGTACTACTATGTGTACCGGGACTTCCTATGGGTGTGTTTGTTTTTTTTTAAATATATATATTCATTACAGTCTTGAAAAACCAAAGCATCAGCGTGAATATTTATTTGTGTATTTTTGTTTGCAGTTTTGTAATTACGAATACATTTTCCAAGTTATTGCCAATATTTAAAAAAATGCATTGATCACATTTAACCTACATGCCACTGATGTTGTTGCTTGTCTTTTCTCTCTCTGCTCTTGTCACTCCAGATCTCTCAGAAGCGTTTCAGGCCGGCAGCCATGCTGTTTGTGTTTACTGTGTCCGCGGTGGTCCACGAGTACATTCTTGCAATCTGCTTTGGGTTTTTCTATCCCGTGCTTTTCTGCCTTTTCATGTGCTTTGGAAGTAAGAAAAAAATTAAATAAAACGAGGTGTCGCTGCTTTTTTTTTTTTTTTTTTTAAGTATGTCCACCCTCATCTTCTTTCTTCATCTTCTCCCAGTGATGTTCAACTTCATTCTGCATGACCAAAGGAAAGGTCCCATCTGGAACATAATCATGTGGACCTCCCTCTTCTTGGGTCAGGGAGTCATTATCTGTCTGTACTCCCATGAGTGGTATGCCCAGCGCTACTGCCCCGTGAAAGAGGTAACACCTTCAGCCTTGTCCAACCTTTTGATAGGTTGTCTTCCAAACACATAATGTATTCCATCTGTATGGATACAGAGAAATCATGTGAACATTGGTGTTTTTTGGTTAATCATAACGTCAGCTTCATATGCTGATGTTTTTGTTGCAGCCTTCCTTCATAGAGTTACTGAAGCCTCGCTCCTGGAGCTGTAAGGGAGGCCAGATGGTGGACTCTGAAGGGCTGTGACCTGTGTTTGGACTGCTGCCGAGGACTATCACTGATCTGTATAGATCTGACCAGCCTTTCTGTTACTTTCATAACTGTTGGTCTTTAATATATATTTCTTTTATTTTATTGCACTAAGGTCATGACACATGTCTGTGTATGAATGTAGGAAAGAGGTCCGATAAGTTGCCAAAACGTTCTTTACTCCAACAGCAAAGTCACACTGGTGCCTTACTTACAGTGTCTGTTCTGTGTTACCCCACTTCAAAATTACAAGTTCACATGTGAACTTTTACTTTTTATGCACTATTTATTTTTCCGATATATTCCCATTCGATTGAGGAACTGTGAAACCACTCCCTGTGCCAATAGAATAGTGGCAATAATGATGTGGCAGCTGAATACAAACAGTGCAAATAATATTCGCACATGCAGTAATGGTTAATATTTTACGAAGTTTGCAACTGCTGCTCTATTATGCAGGACATTCAGTAAGCTGCTTGGTATAACATTTGCTGTTATTTATATTTACTGCCCACGACATTTATTATGAAAAACAGACACTGTTTGGTGTGTTTTGTATAAATCTATGAGAAACTATATTATAACTTGTTGTCAACTTCTCTAAAGAGGAAAAGGAAGGTGGCATTTGAGGTGCTGACATAGTTGGGAAATAATTTTATAGTCAGTGTGAAAACTATGATGCAGATATTTCATGATTCAGGCATGGAACTTTTACACCCGAACTCTTAACATTTCCACTTCCCAAATTGAACACAAACTGTTCATCACCAGCAGCTGTCAAGCCGCAACATAGAAAGTTGTAAAATGTTAAGCAAAACAGATGTCAACTGTGTTGTGTGGAGTTAACATACTCTGACTGCTGAATGCATACTTGATTATTGAACGGGTCTGAACATGAATCCAGCATCATAGAGAAAGTTTCTTGTGAATTAACTGATGTTATATTTTGATCATGACCAATGTTATGTACAGTGAAATCATTGCAGAATTCCTACTCATGTAAAACTGTTGCAGCTGGTAGAATATTGCGACACTGGGATAGTAGATGATACTTGATTACCACTAAGGGCTACAGTTTGACAGATGCTCAGTATGTTAAATAAGACAGTGTTTTTTTTTTTGTTTAAATGACACAAGTATACATTTAAAAAACATTTTTGTGTCATTTTCATGTCAAACTAATGGAAAAAGGAATTTATCTGCCGTGCTTTTAGTTCTTGAGGTGTTGAAATATTGTGAGGAAATCACAAATACGTTGTTGCACAGTTCATGTTGCCAATTCTGTCATGTTTAAATGCAGGGAGGACTGTATTTATGGTTGTGAAGGATGAGATGCACAAAACGAAGTAAAAACCAGCAATGGGAAACTCAGCACTCCTAAAAACTCTA
The DNA here is from genome assembly GCA_016785225.1 of Psettodes erumei. Lineage (NCBI taxonomy): Eukaryota > Metazoa > Chordata > Actinopteri > Pleuronectiformes > Psettodidae > Psettodes > Psettodes erumei. Next base: position 673,623 of record JAFBJZ010000107.1, read on the forward strand.
TGACCACAAGGTGGCACTGTATTAAAAGCTTTTATTTTTGACGCTTCCTCTGCTTATTCTGGCGAGAGAGGCTTCCCAAGAGTCCTTAACGAAATTAATATTAGCAAACAAAGCATCAACAATTTAGTTTTTTAATGTGTACAGATAATAATAAATATTGGGATGCCCTGTCATAGTTTGAGCTCTTGAGAACTCTTTTGTTGAAGTTTTAATCTTGCTTTATGCCTTATGAGATTTTGTTATTAAGGATTCTATTTATAATAGTGACAGGAGCCAAGCTGCAGAAATGTCTCTACTTAGATTGGCTATTTATTTTGGGGAGCATAGTTTTGTCCTCTTACCCTGTTCATTGTGATAATTTTTTTCTGGTCTTGAATAGCCTTTTGTGTCAGGTGACAATTTTATGAATCAGTATGTTCTATTTTGGATGGTAGACACATCTGATACATTCCTTAAAGAAAGTATGAAAACTATTAAAATTAAAAAACCTGAAGTACCATCCTTTTTGCCTCTTCATCTTTTTTATGAATGTGCTGTATACACTGTAAAACCACTGGCAGCTTACATGAATAACATTATCTCGTTACATTGCTACCTGCCAGGAGGTGGGATACATGAGGCAGCAAGCGAACAGCCAGGTCTTGAAATTGATTTATTGGAAGCAGCAAAAATGATGTAAGGAGCTGAGCAACCCTGACAAGGGCATTTCCAAAACATGCAGGTGTGGCGTGCTCCTGGTGTTCTGTAGTCAGCTGTTTAGCTGCAGACCTATCAATGTGTACCACTTGGGAAGAAATTGCAGCAGGATGGAGGTACTGTGATGCTCTGATCATTTTTTTTCTCTGAACGCTTGGGTCCTGCCATTCATGTGGATGTTACTTTGACATGTAGCCCCAACCTAAACATGACTGCAGACCAAGTACACTTTGTCAGGGTTACGGTACTCCCTGATAGCAGTGGCCTCAGAATAATGTGCCCTATTGTGGCTCAGTGTTGCGTATAATGGTCAGTATGCCACTAAAAATGTATTGATGTACAAATCCAGGTTTATATAGTATATAGTATAGTAGTAGTATAGTATATAAAATCTCTTTAAAATATTAAAATCAATGGGATTTTATTAACTGGGGTATACTTTTCTCTTAAGAGTCCAGTAATTTTATCATAGTAGTTACTGTATTTTTTGAAGTTTTGAATTAAGAAAATAATAACATTCCTGCACATGCCCGATCATCCTAGTTTTACAGTACAAAGCATCTGAATGAATCAAGTCCACTGAGGCACTTAACATTTTGTGTGACCACTTTGCATTCATTTGAGAAAACAATAGCTGATAGAGATGTCTTGAGATTTCCTGCGTTTTTCCATGAATCACCGGGTCCTACGTCCCCCCAAGTGGAACCGGTGTCTCGGGGTTGTTGGGACCCGGTCAGTGTCGGTGCTGGAGAGGAGGCGGAGGAGGAGGAGGAGGAGGAGGAGGAGGAGGAGGATCACGGTGACAGGGGATCGCGGCGAACCCCCCGCCTTGTGCAACACATCTTCTGTTCTGCGGTAAAGATGGCGGCGTCAGAGGGGGCGCGCAGCGGCCGGACAACGGCAAGACGATTCTGAAAAGCTCCTAATTTGACCGAATCGCGCTCGTCGGTTACCGTTGATTTCTGCTTGGACACCATCTGGATCACCGGGGTAGAGACAATCACTGTCACACGCCGGGGTTGTGATTTTATTGTTAAAGGCAGGGTGGGTGGGTTTCACTGATAGCTGCTAACTTCAGCTAACAGGCTAGTCGAGCAGAGCTAATACGGGCTAGTTAACGTTAGCTCGCAGAAGAACGGCGGGGAGGGGATTGAGGACGACTATTCGGGCCAGGCCGCTCCACCTTAAGGGAATGTGAGCCAGAGGGGTGCGCAGGGGGGTTTGCTCGCTTCGTCCCAAACGTCCTTACTCCAAACGACCGGGATGGGACAGCAGGTAGGCCGCGTCGGTGAGGGCACATCGACCGGACTCCAGCCACCACAGCCCCACGCGTCCCAACCACACCAAGGGAAGGGGAACCGGGGAAGCGGCGCCGGGAGGAGACCCCGAGAACCCGGCAGTAGCACCGGGACACCACCGGGCAGGACTGCTGCAGTCAACGTGCCCGATCCAGGGATCAATATATTCACGCAACATTCAGGTATCAAGGGAAATACGTTATTAACCAGGGCGTGGGTAACGGTGAAGGAGTCCGATTTTACTTTGATGTGTTTGCTGCTGATTAGCGACTGTTAGCTGAGTCCATGCTAGTTTGACAACGACGCGTTAGCGGAAATAGCCATGCCAACCAACATTAGCTTTCCATGTCTCATCCATTTTACTCTGAGTGTGTGTTAATTTGTCCATTGTCCTTTTGTGTGAGTGTGCGGACATGAGGCAGCTTATTCAGATAACCGATTACTCACTTGCACATATTTGACACGAGTATATCAGCATGTCGGAGCAGATGTACCAGATGCATGTGACCTGAAGCTCCTCAGAGGAAGAGGACTCTGGGTTATGCGTTAAGGGTTCATTGCTGCAGGTTAGCGAGTCAAGTTTCCACCCCAAGGGCCGCCTGTGAGATACCTGGTTTGGTGAACAGTGATTCTTGCCTCCGGAGGTTGAGTCGCAGTTCCACTCCATTAAGTCACTATGGCAGCCGCCACAGATTCATTACAATGCCGAGTGGTTTTCACATGCTCGCTTACATCCTCTGTCTGATCATTTCCACTTTTACAACGGGCTCTGCCCTCTGACTGCACTGACTGTTTGATCCGGTGGGAAAATCGATGTGAATTATTTAAGTCTCCCTTCTGTCATCATTATACGGCTGCACTCACGCACACATCCGCGTTTAGAGCACCTCTTGCGCGATTAGAATTTAATGTCCCGTCCTGTATCTTCCGGCATGATCAGTGAAGTCATTAGGTAAGTAATGTATGGGAAGAATAATGTGGGTTTGCGGTCACATGGGGAGGGGGGGGCAGACAAAAAGGAGGTGGTGGCAGTCTCAACCATCATCCACGTTCCTGCCTCTCAGCCATAGCTGTGCATTGATATTGTTATCTGCACTGTGAGTCACGGAGAGCAGCACAGATCTGCATTATCTCTCCTCTTTGAGTCATGGAGAAACAGCCCACATAACTCCTCCGTGCCCTAGATGGCCTGCCTCTTTCCTCCCAGCCTTCTCCCCTTAGGCAGGGTCTCTCGGAGGCGGATCTGGGCTTTATAATTAATGAAGACGACAAGGATGCCTGCTTACTAAGTGGCATTTATAATATCATTATAACGTGTTTTATTCACACGGGGCTTTTTGTTCTACTCAACACGTTTGTGCTCTGTGTGTGTAAGCTTGGTGTTATGTTTCTTGCCTGTCTGCCTGCAGTTAGCTTTCTTTCTCCCTCATACCTGTCCTCCGGTGCGACGGCGCTGCAGAGATGTGAAACTGCTGGCGTCAGTTGCCGAGTTTTCACTGATGTCCCAGACCCAGCCTCCTCACGCCGTTGCAAAGAGCACGGACACTTGGGTGGCGCAAGCTTTTGGGGAATGGAGAGCGTTTTCAGTTCCTGAAAAGTCACCCTTTTCAGTTTGAAGTACACACACACACACACACACACACACACACACACACACACACACACACACACACACATACAGACAGACAGACAGACCTACTAAGTGCAGCAGCACTCACTGTCGGCACTGTCCTGCTCTGCTCTCTGCGATGTCAGGGCAGGAGTGGCCTTTTTATAGCAGTCAGGATGCAGTCACATAGCCACTCTGCAGAAAGACTTCTACCCTTCAAAACACAATAATGGAACAAAGACTCTTAAGTGAGGAAGCTTGGGACTGTGCACTCAGTCTTCCACAGACTATCAAAGTGCCTTTTTTCTAGTCGTCTATTTATGTGATAATGATGCGGCATTATCTTCCATGTCTTTGTGGGCGAAATTTAGACTTGTTCTTTCAGCGAGGTTGTTTGATGGTCGGGAAGTCATTGTTCATTAGAGCTCAAACTATGGTATGTTTTACACTAAATACTGTTCAAACTTTTATTTTTCCAAAAGCTAATCTTAGTCATTAATCACATCAGTGATGAATGACAAGGCGGGGGGTTCGCCGCGATCCCCTGTCACCGTGATCCTCCCCCTCCTCCTCCTCCTCTCCAGCACAGAGAGGAGGACCAGGACCACTGTCGGGTCCCAACAACCCCACTGGTTCCAGTGGGTGGTGGTGGTGGTGATGGTGGGGGAGGCGTGGGACCTGCTGATTCATGGAATACAGAAACACAGGAAGGCTTAAGACATCACTATCAGCTATTGTTTTCTCGAGCAAATGCAGAGTGGTCACATGAAATGATAAGTGCCTCAGCGGACTTGATTCATTCAAATGCTCTGTACTGTAAAACTCGGATTTACAGATTCCTGTTTATTCGACCGTGCCGTCACGTGACCAGGTCTTGTTTGGGAAGTTAAGATAAAAGTTATTGATCCCATTCGGGGAAGTTGTGAAGTGTCACAGCGGAAGAAGAAGAAAACAAAAAAGGGAAGTCCGAGAACAGAGGAATAGCATAGATGTGAGTCAGCCGGTCGGATCAGGTGTTGCGTGACGGCGGCTCTGTTATCGCGTTGGTGTGTATTTTCGTATCGGTTAGCGATTGTGTTTTCAGCGGCAGAGCGATCCCAAAAATGTTCTTACTGAAAGCTGACAGAGATCAGCATGTTGAAGTGGTTTTATTAATCCAGCTGTGTAACCACTTTATAACGGACGAGCGTACTTAATGGGCTAAATGGTGCTGTTTTGGAGATGTAATTGAAAGGTGCCAGTCTACGGGGAATGCGGGTTTTTCTGCCGAACTCGTGCCTGTGTTTGCTGCCTGACTTTCCAGTAAACGTCACTGGGTATGTATGTGCACATTTCCACTGGAGTTTTCTGTCAGTATAAGCGTGTGATGTGGTTGGCCCATTGGCCTCTACCTTCCCTCTCCTTCATGTCTCTTCGGTGGAAGTGAGCTTTTCTCCTGATGTTTTTGTTTCAGCCCGCTTTTTTTTTTTTTTTTCCAGCTTTAGTCGAGGTGAGTCAGCGCCCCAGTTCAGGTGCGCCGCAGTTCTCCTCAGCTCATCACTAATTTAGCGCCCGTGTCTCTCGACAAGACCCCGGCAGGGAGACAGGCCAGCTGGAAAAGACTGAGCTCAACAAGGACGGACAGAGTACAGGCCGACTCGGTGCTGATTCAAACGGCAGCCGTCCGGACGGCCGCCTCTGTGCGTATCGGTTAAGGTGCGGTATTGGTGAATCAGTGGCTACGGCATATTGATGGTTGCAACCCTTTAGCCCTGTCAGGAAGTTCAGAGGTTTCAGCCTCTGCAGTGTGCTCATCTGATACAGACAAGGCAGTCAGGAGAGTCTGTTGAACTGACACAGAGGGGTGAGTCTGCTGAGAAGACGGCCTCATTCACGGTATTTTGATTGCAAGGTGGCGCCGCAGTTTATCTGTTCCAGATATGTCACTTTAAATTGTCTTATATTTTGCCCTTCCCCAAAAAAACGCCTGTCTTGCTCGCAAGAAATCTGAGTGTGTTAGCCTCACTGGTGTGGTGACAGTGTAAATAAGGAATAACAGCCCTTCTGAAGGCTCTTTTAATAAAAACAACAAAGCGAAAGGCTTATCTATTTTTACTCTAAACAGATCATCGAAACTGGGGCAGATGAGTGGATTGGAATATTTCTTGGCAGCGGCGCTGATAGCGAATGTGGAGCCGGCTGTACCTAAAAGTGCAGCACTGTGAAAAGCTGCCCAGAGGAGAAAAGAGATGCCTGGATCCAAGGACCTAAGCTGATTTGCATCACGGGTGAAATTAGATTAGAGACAAATCCACTTTTCTTTGGACTCTATGTGCTAAAATCCCCGACAACCGGGAGAAGTCACACAGCAGCCGCCGCCGTATCGGGGCGAGATCAAGTCCCAGACGCTTCTGTGGCTGTGGGTGAGATTTTAAAAGGCTTTGAAAAAAAAAATGGCTTGGAGGAAAGCTGATGTGTTGAAAAAATCAGTCAGTCCTAGTGACTGCCATTAACCACTAGGAGGAGCCATGGCCACACCTCCTTTGGGTGAAACTGGCTAGGAATTAGGGCAAAACTGATTCTGCCTGATTATCGGAGAGGAAGCAGTAAGTAAGTTTGACGGATGTGACCCATAGAGGGTTGTTTTTTTTTTTAAACAAACATGGTCTTGCGTCTGAAGACTGCGTGTACCACTGCGCACTCTGAAGCGGTTGCACGTTTTAATTATTTATGTCTCTCTGTTGCCCTCATCCTCATCCCGAGACTGCCCTGTACGACGTGAATGACGATTTTTTAAAAAATCGGATGTCCGAAGACTAATGATGTTTCACAACACAATGTGCCCTAAGCTAATGTTACCGCACAGCAAAATACGATTCGGATACTGGAGGTTTTTAAAAAGCGTGGCATCCCGAGAGCCACGCCCCCGCCCCGTGAAGGTTTTTGTGTCGCCGTGACTTTGCCGACGCTCAGCCGTAGCCTTGAGCCTTTGCATCTGCAAGCAGTCAACCTTGTGCACTTCCCAAAACCGCAGTCCCGGTTTGTATTCCCCGGCCGCGGCTCTCTCGCAGCTTGCACCGCTAAAGAGCGAGGATTAATCGGGGCAGCGAGCGATTGGCTCCGCAGATGCTGAAACCATCCCTTGCATCTGTCGGCTTTAAAACGCCGAATGTTGTCGATCCGCCGAGAGGTCTGGCCAAGTCGCTGCATTGGCCCCTGGTTAAATTGGAGTTTTTTTTTCACTCATAATCTGCGATGGTTGCAGCACGAGGGGAAAAAAGTAGATATGGGATAGGAAAAGGAGGGGAGCAGTCCCCTGTGCCAAGCCTGTTCAGCATTGATTCACTTCCAGGATCAGTCCTCTGTTGCTGGCATTATCACTGCTGCTTATCTTGTGGGTTGCAGACTGGAGACTTGGCTGGAAATGCACACTCACACACACACTTACTGTAAACACACACACACACACACACACACACACACACACACACACACACACACACACACACACACACACACACACTCTTTCTCTCTTTCTTTATTTCTTTCCTTTTGTCTTGGTCAGTGAAGTTGTAATTTGGTGCAGCGGCTCTTCATGGGGATTACCCAGCACGTCCTACGATTTGAGCGTAATCAGACACCATCTGACCAGTTGGCCTGAAACCCTTAATCTGGGCACCCCGTGGCACCGCTGGACTCAAGTACCCCCCCTGCGATTTAAGCGATTATCCTGAGAGGAGACAGACGTCGTTGAATGTTGTGCAACTTTGAGCGATCTTCGAGGGAGGGTTGCCAGGTTACATTTCATCCTCCGTTTTCATCGATAGCTCCGACGTCACGTTGTGCGTTATAGGGAAACAATGTAACAATCTGTACTTTTGTGATAAATTTACAGCTTCTGACGGACACACACACACACACACACACACACACACACACACACACACACACACACACACGAAGCTGAAGTAGAAATGCTTGTTAACAATCCAAAAGCGTGTTTTACATGACGAGGACCTCACGATATTTTTAAGCGCAGACGCCCCGTGCTCCACAACCGGAACACGGCCGGAGAGCCCGGACGACTTCAGCGCATCTCCCGTGTCTTTGCGTGGATCAGGCCGCTGCAGTGTGGATGACGACTGGGTTTCGAGTCATCGCATGCCACTAATCTTCTCCGCTGTCACATAAAGGAGCACTTAGCGGGATTTTTTTTCGCCAGCACACCTAGAGGGAAGCACTTAGAGCCCATTATTAACCCATAACAATCCCCGCGAGGGGCAGGGCGAGCCCCCCCCCCCGGTCCTCCGGCCCTCCGGCCCGGACCGGCGTTTGCCCGCCCCGTAATTGGCGTACTTCCGTTACGACAGGAGACAGCTCTGAATGGGAATGGAGAACATTAGCTGCACGTATACGCGCGCGGTTAGTCACTGGGCAGGGGCTTGCGACACCGGAGTTTGTTCAAGGCGGGGGTCTGATCGAGGCATTCGGGAATCCGCCCGGCGTGGACGTGAGTGAACCGTGGGCGCGGGCAAGTGCGCACACGCGTGCGGTTCCTGAGGCGACGTATACCGCAACAGTTCGCCCCGGTGTCGGTACGCACACGATACGTTTCCTCCAGCGAGGCCTCCATAAACGAGGGCACGTCTTCCTGAGCCGGCCACACACACACACACACACACACACACACACAGGCTTGTGACACGGCATTAATGAGGCTATTGTCCTTTGTCCGGTCCTCTTGAACAACTGACTCTCAGCTCTCCCCTCCTTCCCCGCGGACTGCCTCTCAAACAGCAGATGGATCACTTAGAAATGAAGTCGTAATCCCCCCACACACACACACACACACACACACACACAGACAGTTAATTTTGATTAATATGTCAAACATTTACACTTTAAAATGTCTAAAAATGTCACTCTGGCTCTCACAAATGGACGGCATCGCGGTGCTTCCGCTTTCAACGAAAGTTGTATTTCCCATTGATTAGTGGTGATTGTGAACAGTTTGATTGCTGCTTTTAAAAGCTCCTGTAAAAACCTGGCACTTGGATTTGTTCATTTGCCCCTCTGTTGCGTATGTTGTAATCCTGTTTCAAGACCCGTTACTTCTGCCGTTCCTCTGTTCCTGCCCTACGTCCACTTGTTGCACCTTATTGCAGCTGCTGATCGTGTTCAGTACAGATGACTCTGGAGATTATTTTTCCTGGAGTGGTTCTTTGTTGAACTGTAATTTTTCATTTCGCCCATTCATCATCATTCCACTGCAGTCTACTCTGCGCGTGTCACCTACTGGAGGAAAAAAGTAATCTCTCGTTTGTCTCCCCCGTGTTTTTCCAGATCAAGATATTTGGGTTTTGTTTGGCTGTTTTTCCTTATCATGTCATGTCATGTTTTTCTTAAGCCATCTGACATGGAGTGATTTGGGACTTTTCATTTTTAAAAAATGGAAGAAAGAGCTGTTGCAACAGGACTGATCGTCGAGGCTCAATGTGATTCAGTGAATATGAGGAGAAGAATCACGCCGCTGCTAGATTACAACACGCATTAGATCAATGGAAACCATTCTCCCAGGCTGAAGGTGCCTGTGACTCTCCCTTCTTCGCCTCCTGTGTCTGAGTCCACCACAGGATCTGATCGAGCCTGTGCTTTGGGCTTATGTAATGTCTTGTACATGTGTTTGTGCGTGTGGATCTCATCCGCAGCATTGTCTCGTTTTTTTTTTTGTTTGGGGCTTCCTGCAGGCAGCCGGCCGTCTATCTCCGCGCCGCCATCACTATGTGGAGTCTGTTATTTCTGGATGTCATGTTGCCATGTTTTGTTCTCCGGCGGCTAAAAATACCCCCTTACCTCGCTGGCCGCGGGCTTCAGATATGGGCCGTATTGTTTTTGATCGGGGCGTGTAAAGTGATGTTATTGTGCCGTTTTAGTGCTCTGGCACGAGGCGGCTCGCTCGCGAGGTGGAGAGCTGTGCGGCCGAGCGCAGGGGCACAGACGCTCACGCAAACAGCTGCCGGGTCGGCGAGCGGCGGGGGGCGCAGGGGCGAAGCCGAGGAGATAGTGTCGCCATTGATGTGCGAGGTCCGCATGTTACGCGTGCCTCGCGTCCGGGGTCACCTCTGCCCCAGCTGTCTTGGGTGGTGCGAGCCTGGCGTGTGCCCCCCCTCCAGCCCCCCACCCTCTCGCCTCCGCGGAACACAAAGCGGCGGTTTCTTTCGCGGGCGCACATGTGCCGCGCACTCGACGGCACACGCACGCTGCGAGGTGCCTTCAATCAAACGCTGGAGCGAGCGAGGCCTGAGCGTCGCCGCGCATCGTCCTGTCGCTTGAGAAGCACGGTCGCCGGATCGGCCCGCGCTATTAAACCAACTTCAAACCCCTCGATTGGAGCCTTGGACCACTCGGCTGATCGATCGTTGAGTTTCCCTTCTCTTCCTGCTGTTTGTCTGGGATGGAACTCAGGTCGCTCAAATCGTGACCTTTGACACACACGCAGGCCCGATGCCGCTGTTTCCTTCAGAACATTCCTGGGTAGAGCGCTGTGATATGTGGCCCTGTAAGAGGAGCAGCTCCGACAGTTGGCTCTGCCCGGCTACGGCAGTTGCAGTCATGCACATTTACGCACACACACATACATGCAGGAGAAAAGTGGGGGTCAACAGGACCTCTCCTCTTCCCCCAGGGGAACGGGGGGGGTGGACCAACCATCTGCTGTCGGCCGCAGCACCGGTCCGGGCCTCACACACTCCCACACCGCACATACACACAAACGCCCACGAGTCACATCCAGCTCAACTTTCCTCCATACCATGCACCCCGTCCCTCCCCCCGCCCCCGTGTATACATGCCCCCACCCCTTTACCACACGTCTTCCTCGCTGCCCCCCGCCTGTACAGTGCGTCGAAACCGCAGCCAGCATCAGTCATGGACGTCTGCGCTCTCCAGATGGACCTTGGAAATCTGGACTCCCCGAGGCCACATCAAAGATCGTAGGGAGTTCCCAGCGGGAGGCTGCAACTTCAGAAGTTTCAGGCGGTTTGATTCAAGGACGGCGTGCATGAATACGTTGTCTGGGGGGTCTCCGTCTGCCTCTGGTTGACTTTTACACGGAGATGGTTTAGTGGGCCAGTTGGCGCTCCTCACCCTTTTTCGCCCCGGAGGATGGCCACCCGTGCTTTTCGGACGTCTTAAGCCCACGGCACGGCAGAGACTTTTCAAACAGGCGCTTGGAGTCAGCGCAGCGGATCGGGGAGGCCGAGGCGTCTCTTTGGATACGGGTTTGGGGGGGGACTCGTGGCCGAGCAGACCAGAGCCGAACATGTACTGGGAGCTGTGGCTGAGCCAGGTGACGGCCAGCGCTGCGCTGCAGTGCATGCTGGTGCAGAACAAAGGTGGGCACGCCTCGTGCGTAGATGCGGCGACCGCGTCGTTCGTTCGAATGGGAAGAGATGTTTTGTTCCGTTTTGGTGCCGCTTCGCCGAAAACCCGGCGCGCTCCGCTGCGAGCGCATGGCATGTGCCCGCCGCATGGCCCAGACAAACAATAGCAAAGGCTCAACGCCTTAATGAATTTCCTCCACCTTTTCAAGATTAGAGCAATGTCCCGAGGATTTCCCTCTGTTGTTCGAGTTTGCGTGTACCGGCTTAAAAGTGGTTCAAGGTTCTTTTTTTTTTTTTTTTTTTTTTAGGATGACAATATGTTTTTATATCTCCTTTTAAACGGTCAGTGTGAACCAGACCGCATTGGCAATGAATTTGTGTTGCTGTGTAGTAACGACAACTGCTGCTGTTATGAATCAACACCATGAATCAACTCGTTTCTCCTTTCTTCTTTAAACTTTTTTTTTTTCCACTGAGTGTGGAGGTGGCAGCTTGTTGTGATGACGGATGTCTCCAACAGAAAAGAAAAAGCTTTTGTCCACCTCCTTGCCTTATGTGCGTCTTTTTCCATCAGCAATTCAAATCACACCCATGTGAGTGCCCCCCCCCCCCCCCTTAATCTTAGCCCTCATTAACTACTCATCTGCACTTTAACCCAAATGAGCGTTTCTGTGTGAGAGTCAATTTACCGTGAGCGAGCAGAGCGGCGGACGAGGAGCCGGTTGGTCGCTTTGGCCCTTTGCCCTCACGCAGTTCTCTGTGAACTCATCTGCATCTCGCGAGGTCCGAGCAGAAACGGTGATCGCTGACTCACCGCGTTCGGGCAAATACCATAAAAGCGGAAAGCGATGCAAGCGGCTGAGCGAGGCGGGTCACGCTGGACAACGTGGGATTCGAGACGCGGATGCGCACTTCGGACCCACGGTTTGATCCGGCCGTGCGTGACGAAGTTCCACAGGCGGGTTCCACCCCTCGCCTCCTCCATTGTTCGTTTTCGCGGCTGGGCGGGAAAGATCTCGATTCGCGTCGTTGATTCGCGATTGACTGCGAAAGAGATCGCGTTCCGAGGTTTTGGGACGAACCACGCTCTCGTCTGTGGTAAGGCAGTTCGCTGCACAGCCACTCGTTAGGAGTAATCCCACCAGATCACCATTCATTTTGGGAGTTTGCATTGTTTTCATGGACACGACGCCACCTGCAATAAACACCACCCCCCAAAACAGCCAGAGCGTCACATCGACAGTCTTGTTTTGGACTGCGTCGCCTACATTATTCTATTCGATACAAAAATAAATTAAGGAAGGGAAACCATCCTGCGTGGCAGCCTGTTTTTTTTTTTTTTTCTTCTTCAGTATTCATTTCCCGTCCTCCGTCCCCACATTTCACCACCCTCCTCTCCCACCCGCTCTGCAGCTGTCCAGACATGCAGTGACTCTGGCTGCAGCTGTTGAGTGTCGTACATATTGGCTACGCATGTACTGTTTCATAAGTGCGTGTCTGCGGTCGGCGCATCCTGCGCAGGGAGAGAAGCTTTCCCCCGTCCCGGCGGCGTCCTGACTCCTCCCTCCTGCTCACCTCGTATAAACGCGCATGGAAACAACAGTCCCGCCTCAGATCTTACCTACCTACCTACCTGCCGACTTCGGGCGAGACACGACAGGTCTGTGTGAAGTCAGTGAATAACAGTGCTCCTCAGAGAGTGGACCGCTTAAAGTAATGCCTTTGAGGTGCCTGCAGGCAAGCAGCAGTTTTGAGGAGGAATGGGCGGCCCTGGGCAGCCATCAGCGCCGCACGGGGTTTGAGAAAGGGGCTCAGCTCGGGCAGACAGGTAGACGACCCGCAGATGGACGCGCGGGGTTGTGAATTAAATCTGGAGCCTTTGCTTCGATTCTTTCGGCGGCGTTCCTTCTGTTTTTCGTCCTCGACGCGTGCGAGCGGTGTAGCTTGTTCACGAGTCTCACAGCCTCTCTCTCTCCCTGACCCTTTGCCCCCCCCACCCCCTCCCTCCAGAAGCTCTCCACCGGCCGTTCGGCCTGGATTCGGCAGCTCTGACCGAGGCGGTGCGCTGGAGCTCCAAGGAAAACCTACTGGGGGCGGCCGAGAGCGACCCGAACCTCTTCGTTGCACTTTATGATTTCGTCGCCAGCGGAGACAACACGCTCAGCATCACCAAAGGTAAAACACAGGACTGTGTTTTGTTTTTTTTCAAGATGACAGTAGAAGGTTTGCTTTGGCGACAAATCTGCATTAATGAGCGTGTCACTTACCTGTCAGCTGCCTCACGGCGACAGATTGTGATTTCACAACAACAGCAGCAAAAAAAAAAAACTATTCAGTTTCGCGTGATGACGCGAGACTTGAAAGACTTGTCTTCAGCAGGTACGTGCATCATCGCTGGAGCTTGCTGCTTAAGCAATGCAGCGCTGCTCCAGGAGCGATTTTTTTTTCCGTGTCGGCCACACCTTCCCGATTGACACCATGAACATCTCCAACTGCAGAAGCGAGTGGCTTCCGCATGAGTAGGCAGGAGTCATCCGTACACTCCTCAGGGCAAGGCCTGTGATTGACGACTCCTGGATACGTGTTTTGTTTTTTTTTTTATTTACGGGCTGTTTGGGGTAGTTATGCCGGAGGAATGGCGTGTGTCAGTGACATCACTAGGTACCTAACCCAGTCCTGACTTTCTCTGCCCTCCGCCCAGCCACACCACATCTCCCTCTTTAAGTATATTAGTGTGAACAGAATATTGTGAGGCAGGAAAATAGTGCTTGAACTTGTAATACGGCCGACGTTATGAGACCTGTGCAGACATTGTGAATTAAATGCCTGCGATGCTCATTCTATCCCAAAATCTCTTCAGTTTATTCCGCCTTTCTGCCAAACATGCCCTTTTTTTTTTTTAAAACCTCCTCTCTCAAGCAGCAGCAGTTAACCGGTCAACAAGCTCTCCCCTCACTAATGAGCTTAAAATACTTTGGTAATGTTGTCCAGAGACAGCGTGTGTCCCTAGCCGTTCCGAAGCATTAAACGTGGCAGAGTGTGTTAATTATCCGTCGTTTTAAGGCTTCCACGGCGGCTGCCTGGGATGGAAATGATGTTTAGACCCTGACTCATGGAGTGAATCTGAGATCCCTGCCCACATGCGAGCACATGTGCCCTCCCAGGCTCCGCTGCGCTTTTCCAAACGGCCCCGCCCTTTCGCCGCGTCACGTGGAAGCGGCCCGGCGGGCCTGGAGCGGCCGCGTTAATACGGGATTTCGCTCAACTGCAATAATAACAGGTGGATGAGCGCGGCAGGCGCAGACTGATCGCAGAGAGGGACTCGCGTCTGGGGCCAATCATTGTCTCCTTTCCGTGCCAGGCCAAACCAGGCTAGGCCAGACCAGAGCCTGGCTTCAGGCAACCGTGGCTCCCAGTGCGCGAGCGGGAGGCAGTCAGTGTTTCCACTCCCACAGAACTTAAGAGACACAGAAGACAGACACAGAGGAGACTGGTGGATTGGTGGGCTGGATGTGGATAACCATCTCTGTTTAATGTAGCTCTGTGGATTGCTGGCACAGTGTGTTTAGCTCTAAGGCCTCGACCTGCAGCGCTGGACGGTGGCTACGTGCTGGTGGGCCATGGCCACCTCGCAGACTGGATTTAGCAGCGTTAGTTTGAATGTTGACTCTGCAGCGCTGGACTGCGTGATGTCAGTTTGTTACACAATCATGGTAGCTGATATTTCTCGCAGTCGGAATGATTTATGATAGTCCGAGGCCACGTTCAGATCAGCTTTTTTAGCTTATTGGAAAAAAAACAACGCGCCCCTCTCTTACATTTCAATGAGGACAGTCTTCAATCACCGTGGGGCAGGGGGGCTCAGTTTGAAAAAAAAACAAAACCCTGGACCAGGCTCAACTTTGCAGCAACGCTGTGTCATCTGGGAAAGTGCTGCAATGGCCAATCAAATACATTCACACGCACGGCTGTAGAATTGCTCATCTCGCCATCCGGGAAGACGTCGAGACAAAGGGAGGGAGAAGAGGCAGCGTGGAGGGTCTGCAGGGCCGCAGCGATCCCTCCGGCCCCTCTCGCCTCTGTCTAAACCTCCGTGGGACCCGCGGGGCCGATCCCTCCTCCGTTCGGTGGCGGTTGCGCGGACGGAACCTCCAGTCTCCCAACACATCGGCCCGTCCCCGCTCCTTCGTGTCTGCTGCTCCACTGACGTCAGAGACAGGCGGATCAGACCGAGTCGCTGCATGCCTGATTTTGCCGAGCCTCCTTTGACAGATATGCAGCTCACCCAGCCCTGTCGTCGCTCAGTGGCTTTTGATTAAGTTCCAGCGAGGGGCACGGCGTACCCACGACTCCTCTCACTTCTCGGAGGCCAGCTTGGTAACCTAATAAACAAATGAATGAAATCCTGTTTGGCAGTCAGACGTGAATTTTCAGGTTGAATTTTTACGCATTTGTCCGTGAGCTTGTGAGTTCATTTATGTACTGATTAGCTGTCTAGACCAGTCGACATGGAGCTTTGGTGTCAAGCGGGCTGAGATCAAAGTCTTCGTGGACCGCGAGACCGTTTTGTCCACCAGCTGATCTAATCTCCCGAGCCGCCCCTCCTCTGTCCAGGTGAGAAGCTGCGCGTGCTCGGCTACAACCAGAACGGAGAGTGGAGCGAGGTGCGCTCGAAGAACGGCCAGGGTTGGGTGCCCTCCAACTACATCACACCAGTCAACAGCCTGGAGAAGCATAGCTGGTACCACGGGCCCGTGTCGCGCAGCGCCGCAGAGTATCTGCTCTCATCCCTCATCAATGGGAGCTTTCTGGTGCGGGAAAGCGAGAGCAGCCCGGGACAGCTGTCCATATCTCTGCGCTACGAGGGGAGAGTCTACCACTACCGGATCAACACGGCCTCTGACGGGAAGGTAGAGAACGAACGAGCTCGCTGTCGAATCGGACCGAATCGTCGTTTAGCTGCCGTCGACGTGCGGGCTTCACCGTCTTGTCCTTTTTCCTTCGGTCTTCGTCAAGGTGTACGTGACGTCCGAGAGCCGTTTTGCCACCCTGGCTGAGCTGGTCCACCACCACTCCACTGTCGCCGACGGCCTGGTCACCACGTTGCACTACCCGGCACCCAAATGCAACAAGCCCACAGTGTACGGGGTGTCGCCCATCCACGACAAGTGGGAGATGGAGCGCACAGACATCACCATGAAGCACAAGCTGGGAGGAGGCCAGTACGGGGAGGTGTACGTGGGCGTGTGGAAGAAGTACAGCCTCACGGTGGCCGTCAAAACGCTCAAGGTCGGTTGGAGCTTTTCTTCTCCTCATTTGACTTCTCTGAACTTTGCTGTAGAAAGACGAGATGTACAATATCCCGTTTTCGATGGAAATTTTCACGGCACCTTGGAAGCTTTAAGTGGAGCATGAGAAAAACTGTGGTTATAGAGCCCCACCTACAGGTGGATGTTGGTATTACTCGTGATCATCGTGAGATACGCCTTCTTAACTTGGATGTAAATGCTTCTTTCTTCTCTTTTTGCGTTTCTGTCCCTTCCTACAGGAGGACACCATGGAAGTGGAAGAGTTCCTGAAAGAGGCAGCAGTTATGAAGGAGGTTAAACACCCAAACCTCGTCCAGCTACTAGGTCAGTATTCATGAATATCAGTGGTTGTGCTTTTCCTTTTTGTGTGTGTACCAGTGATAATTTGACTCACATTTCCTACAGTTTTTATATACCAAGACATTCTTGCCTCCTGAAATTGCTCGTTGTGCGCTCACACTCTTTACTTGGTATCCGCGCTCGACGCAGGTGTGTGCACCTTGGAGCCTCCGTTTTATATTGTGACTGAGTACATGCCGCATGGCAACCTACTGGACTACTTGAGGGAGTGCGACAAAGAGGAGGTGAACGCCGTGGTGCTGCTGTACATGGCCACACAGATCTCTTCTGCCATGGAATACCTGGAAAAGAAGAACTTCATACACAGGTAAGGGTGTTAAGCATGTCAGCGGGGGTCTGTGGATGCCCGCCTCTCCTTCCGTCTGTCCACATGTGCTAAAGACTTTCTGATTTCCTCTCTCGGCGTCTCGCTTTGGCCTCCCCATCGCCCTCTCTCCTCCTCACCCCACCCCCTCAGGGACCTCGCAGCGAGGAACTGCCTGGTCGGGGAGAATCACGTTGTGAAGGTTGCGGACTTTGGCTTGAGCAGGCTGATGACCGGTGATACCTACACTGCCCACGCTGGGGCCAAATTCCCCATAAAATGGACCGCACCCGAGAGCCTCGCATACAACACCTTCTCCATCAAGTCTGACGTCTGGGGTGAGTTGATACACGTACACACAGTCACACCAGGTTCGGATTTTTCTCTCTTGTCCCTTGTTTCCATTGTCCTAATGTGGGATCCTCTGAAACGTTCTCCCTTTACAGCGTTTGGGGTGCTGCTGTGGGAAATCGCCACATATGGCATGTCTCCATACCCTGGCATCGACCTGTCTCAGGTCTACGACCTGCTGGAGAAAGGATACCGTATGGAACAGCCCGAGGGATGTCCACCCAAAGTCTATGAACTCATGAGAGCATGTGAGTCGTCGCCGTCTGACCCACTTTTCACATATTTACCGAGCGCTTCCGCTCCACCGGGAAGAAATGAATACTGTAGAAGCTGGCAGTCGGGTTTTTTTTCCCCAGACATCATGTCACACTTTACTGCATCCCCTTGTATACCGACTGAACTTGTCATTCTAATTTGTCAAAAAAAGGGAAAATATGTATCCTTGTAGTAACGTGTCTCTTTTTCTGTGTTTTTCCTACCAGGCTGGCAGTGGAGCCCATTAGACAGGCCTTCATTTGCAGAGATCCACCAAGCCTTCGAAACAATGTTCCACGACTCCAGCATCTCTGAAGGTACGGAAACCTGCAGCTTGTTCTCAGTTGTCATGGACTCCGACCTTTTGGGTGTGTTTTTTGGGAAGCTCCAAACCCACTCTCAAAACAAAATAGAAAAGAAGGAAGAATCAAGTGTAAAACAAGGAGGTTTCATGCTTAGTGTTCAGTGACACTTCTGCATTGTGTTTACACTTCTCTGTCCATTTCAGAGGTAGCGGAAGAGCTCTGTAAGACGGCCTCCTCTGGTCACTGCGGACCGTTGCACTCTTTCAGTCACGACATGCCCCTGTTGCCTTCCAAATCTCGCACACTCCACAAGCACACAGAAAACAAGGAAAACATCGAGGGCGGACTGGACGGACGCTCTGACCACGGCACGCACGGCCACTCAGGTACATCCAGGCATCCCTACCTTACTTCCAACCAGTCAGGTGCACCGCGTTATGATCCCGCAGGTACGCCGGGGCACGCCGGTTCCGAGAACCAGCTGAAGCGTCGCCAAGCCCGCCGCCTGAAGAGGAGAGCGGTCATTTTTCTCGCCAACTGAGCCGCCACTCAGTTGGACCAGTGCTGGCTCATAGCAGTTGTGCAAGCACAGAGTGACAAGAGTCTCCATACATTGGTCCAGGATGACCACGCTGCTTCGGCACTTCAGGAATTTAGTAAAGAAAGTCTAATTTGATTTCTGAGGACCAAGCAGCTCATGTCTGTGTCAGTTAAATGCAACACAAAAATATAACAGCGCCTTAAAATCCAAGGATTTCACAAAATCAAATACTGAAAATCTCACATATAGTACTAAGGGATAATGGAGAGAAAATGCCATTATAAATAACATTACTATTAAATGCTAATTGATACTGCTTTTCACATTCAGCACAACAATCCCCTTTTCCTTCGTAACCCCAAAAAATATTTCAATGGACAAATCATATTGAGCCATCTCCATGTCCAGGAGAACTATTGTTCCTTGTCTCTGACACATACACATATATGAAAAGTGTTTGGGACCTGTGATGTAAGTAAACATAAGGAAATCAAGACCTTGTATTAATATTTGCTAACCCTAATATTAAATTCCCCTTATATTTTCTGTTGTTTGTCTTGTCTTGTTCTAAATTATTTCATATTTATTTGTCTGATGTTGCAAATAAAATCTTGTTCCTGTGTGTGTTTGGAGGGCTGTTGGGATTTGTGTATCTGCGTTTTTGTCTTGGTGTACTTTTTCTTTTTGTCACTGTGACTGTTAAGTTTGTCTTGTGTATTTTTTTTTTGTCCAGAAACACTAAGTGTTCAGCAATAAAAGGAGCAGTAGCGTTCCTGAAGTCGTGAATCCAGTAAAACTTGGCAGAGGCTTCCACAAAGGCCTACGGGCAAAAATGTTTAAGTTAATTTATTTTCAAATGCTGATGTTATAGTTGAAGAGAGCGTAAAAGATATTGGGAGTGTATTGTGGATTTGCTTGCTGCTGTGTGCACTCTCGTTCACCTTTCCCTGTTTATTTAAGGGGCACTGGGCTTGTAAAACTACATTTTCCTTGAGCAAAGTTCTGCAGCAGCCTTTCAAGCATCAGGGGCTGGGCAGATTCTGTTCGGCTTGTGTTATCGTCACGCCCCAGATGCTGAGTCATCATCCCATCTTTTACAAGAGCAGCCTTGTAAATCATTGAATTAGCGTGTGCACGTGCGTGACTGGCATGGCCTCAGAACTGTCCACCCCCTCTGCTGAAATGCTTTTTCCTTACTCATGAATCCCCAAGGAGGAAAGAGCGGCTTTTAGAGAGAAAGGGAAAAGTCTATCTTATTACAACAACACGCAGCCGCCTGATGGAATGAAGGACGCTGATGTACAAGGGAGCTAAAAGAATGCAGAACTGTCATAGCCTGTTTTATTTTACAAGATGTTAAGCATCTTTCCAACAAGTACGGCTGTGTTCCTGTTGAGTTCTGCCCGGCTTTAATTCCGCTCCTCTCTTCTCTCTGCAGGCTGGGCTTCTTTGCTGGGAGGCGATGGCCGATCAGGCGGCTCCCCGGCCCTGCCCAGAAAGCAGCAGCCACGAGATAAATCTCCCAGCAGCCTTTTAGAGGATGCACAGGAAATAGGCACATTTACACGCGACCGCAAGACTGGCTTCTTTAGCTCCTTCATAAAGAAGAAATCTTCCTCCTCCTCCTCCTCTTCGTCCTCGCCTTCCTCGCAGCTCCAACAGAACCTCCCGACGCCGCCCAAGAGGAGCAGCTCTTTCCGGGAGATGGAGACGCAGCCTCACAAGAAATACGAGCCCACCGCTGATTTCAGCGCTCCTCCCCCTTTGCCCCAGTCGGACAGTTTGGGGGGCTTCTCTGCATCTCCTTCCCACTCCCACGGGGAACCCACCCAGTCTCAGTCACGCTGCTGTGTGGCCGCCTTCGGACAGAAACCCTCCGGCGGAGGCACCGGTTCACAGGTGATGAGCGGCAGCGGTTGGGGCGGGTTGGCCGGCTTTTTTACCCCTAGACTCATCAAAAAGACCCTGGGGCTACGGACAGGAAAGACAACCACTTCGGAGGAGGGTGGAAGTATAGTCGGAGGGAATAAACCCTTCCCTAGGTCCAATTCTACCTCCTCTATGTCAGCTGGGCTGCCGGACCTGGAGCGCATGGCTCTGACTTTACCCAGGAACCGCAGTGCTAAATCCCCTCTGGAGAGAACTGCCTCCACCACCTCCCAGCCAGAGAACGGGGCTGCACGGCCCTCTGAAACTCTGCTGAGAAGGATGGATGAGGGGACCGCACAGATCAGGGAAAGGCCCAAAGCCAAGCTACTAACACGGGGCACTGCTGTGGGGGTGAGGGCACCGGGCGTCGGTGGGGAGGTGGGGGAATCGGACGGCCTCTCTCGGGTCAGGGAGGGTCGAGAGGAGAGCGGGGGAGGACTGGACAGGCAGCAGAGTTGGCCATCTCCCTCTAAGACTTCTAGCTCAAGTGCTTCCTCGGCCGCGGCAGGCGCACCAACTCACAACCACAAAGTTCCGGTCCTGATCTCCCCCACGCTGAAGCACAGCCCAGCTGACGTGCACCTCGTCGGCCTGGACTCTCAGGGGAACCGCTTCAAACTGCTGTCTGAGCACCAAGCCGACCGGGACAGGCCGCGACTTGTAAAGCCCAAGTGCGCGCCCCCTCCGCCTCCCACTCTGCGCAGCCTGCAGCACTCCTACAGCGGCGACGGGGAGGAGCAGGTTGGAGGCGCGCCCGTGGAAGTGAACGGGGACACGTTAAAAGGTCAGAGGTCGGGGCGAACGTCAGGAGGAGCGACGACGGGCAGACCGTCAGTGCCACCGCCACAAGTGCCTCCTGCATCCTCCTCTTCCCTCTCCTCTTCCTCTTCTGTCACCACCAACACGACCCCCACCAAAATGGCCAACGGCGCCACCACCACTGCCTTGTCCTCGCACGCCGCGCCGTCCGCCGGCTCCAAAGTGGCGCTCCGGCGAATCAGGCAGCAGGCGGAGAGGGTGCCCCTGGAGCGGGTCAGCCGCGAGGTCCTGCTGGAGTGCGCCGAGTGCCTGAGCAGCGCCCTCCACGCCAGCTCCGACAGCCCGTCCAGCAGCCAGGTGCTGGACGCCGGCCACCAGCTGCTAGACTACTGCTCAGGTTACGTGGACTGCATCCCTCAGATGAGGAACAAATTTGCCTTCCGAGAGGCGGTGGGGAAGCTGGAGCTCAGCCTGCAGGAACTGAGGGCCTCGTCTTCAGGGGGAGGACTGAGCAGTGTGGGGCCCAACACTGTACTGGACAACCTGCACAGCTGTATTAAAGAGATTAGTGACGTTGTACAGAGGTAGCCACTGTGACAACACCAACTGTCACCCCTAACTACCCGACAGATCGCTTATATTCCCTTTTTTTTATGTTTCCCGTTCTATTGACGGCTTTCTTGGGGACGAAATGAGATGAATCTCTAAAGTACCTCAGAGAAATCTCTTCAAAATGTTATCTTTTTTTAATTGTTTACAAACAACTGTTTCCTAAAAATGCCAGTGTGGACACTAACTTTGCTCTGACCTGTACATATTGAGAAATGTTTATACCAAACTACACGTGGTTTGAGTCGCACGACGTGAAAGGTTTCGCCGCCGAGTCTCCGCCCCGGAAACTGAATGTGGAGTGTATCGGCTGTGTGTGTGTGTATGTGTGTGTGTGTGTGTGTGTGAATGCCGGCCCAGAGAGTAGGAGAAATCTCCCTCTGCTTATCTGTCAGTCTGTCACATTACTGAGCGAGGACGACGGTGGTGGTGGTGCCCAGCCTTACTGAGAATACGGCCGTTTTCCCTGACTTAAGCCCGAGCAAGGTTTCACAAACGTGTGAATGCCGAGGTTGTTTTTTTTTTTTTTTTTTTTAAGTCATTTGGGGTCTCAGTTTGACATTTTAATTTTGTGTGCGGATGTTTTTTATTATTATTATTCATTTCATTTCACAGTTTGCAACTGACAGTTGCTATTACAGAAGAATATATCATCCCAAAACAGTTTTGGGTTTTTTTTTTTGGTATTTGATGAAAGTCTTGTTTCTGAGAATAATCTTTAGAGAATAATCAGCTGTTTTGACAGTGACATTCCCACAAGGCGAGACCATGGAAAGCTATTGAAGGGATCACTTACAAGCATTGAAACTCGTGTTCATTTGACAAGCGTGTAAATAACCTCAAATGAAAGGTCAGGTTGACGTTTCAGTGATACCAAATACAGGCTTATCAAATCGAGAAAAAAAAACAAGAAGAGATTAACATGAATCTATTTTCTTTTATTTCCTGAAAGCCTAAGTGACTGAACGCGGGGCGACTTGTCACATGCACAGCATCCGTCTTCGCTTCAGTGACGTGACCGATGTCCACACCTTAACACAGTGCCACATAAAAATGGGGGGAATCCCCATTTCCCCTAAAGCATTTCAATATTTATGTCCAGTCATCCTTGCACACGACATTTGTTCCGTTCGTGATGGAGCGCAAAAGGGTGGAGTGAGGAGAGGGAGAGCACAGGGTAGCACATGGGCAGGTGAACTGGGACAGTGTTTCTATAAGTGTCCTTCTGAGTATGGACAGTGCTGGATTCCCTGTAGCCTTTGCGTGGCCTCAGTGCCTCACATTTTTCAACGTATGAACACTAGGAAGAAAAAGAAAAAAAAAAAGAATGCAGAGACCTACTTTACACTAATCACACAGTACTGATCTCTCAACAAACTGCAGTATGTCTTCAGCACATGAGCGATTTGTACATTATTTGGTTGAAAGAAAGAAAATGTTTTTTTTTTGGTTTTTTTTTTTGAATGTCTATGTATGAACTTGAATTTTAAATTATTCTTGTTTTTTTAATTAAAAGCACAGACCTATTTTGAGAAAAGAGTTATGTAAATATTTGATTTATTTCATATCCAGGAAAAAAAAAGATTTATGTGTGGTAACAGCAAAAAGAGCGATGTTTTTGACTGTAGAGATGTATTGCAAGACTGATGCCCCTCCACCCAGATCTGAATATCTGCTTTATGAATGTATTATTCTTCAGTTCTGAACCCGGTCGAATGTTCATCTGCATGACATGAAACTCTTACGGTGCCATTTTTCTTTTGTCTTTTTTTTTTTTTTTTTTTACCATTTATTGGCCCATAGGTCTAATTTTGGTCACACTAAATAATTAATTCCAGAAACAGCTGCTCTTTTTTATTTGCGCACAAACAAAACTGTGTACAGTCCAAATACAACTCACAGGTGGTTTTATTTTCTTTGTCTGCTTTGGCTCACATCTTAATTTACACTGGATAAGGCCTGGATATGACACAACACACAAAATCAAATTGGTAAACACTTGCAGGTCCATAACACTTTCAAAGTGTCTGTTTAATGACACTTGATGAATTTGCCAAGTAAAATTTCTCTGTAACTTGTTTTGTGGTGCACTTCACCTCATCCTGTCATAATACTGTGCATCCGGAAATTGTTCCTATTTCTTGCCAAACAGGAACCTTTGAGGAAAAAACCGATGATCAGTTTCTACTCACTGTGCATTTCAAATGACATGGCTGGTGAAATGCCCTCATTGTTTTTTGTGTTTTTTTTTTTGTTTTCCATGATTCTTGGTGCCTTTTGTGAACAAATAATTTATGTACAGTCACACTATCACTGCAAGAAATCACAGTATGTTAATGTTTAAGATCATCATTAAAACATTCATGTGTTATCTTTTGTTTGCGATGAGATTGTGAGAGTTTGTCATGATCATTATGCATTTCTGTCATTTTGGAGGTCAGACACAAACTTGAAACCAAAAGGTGCACTTTGTCTGTTTAGATTTTGTATTTGGATACTTAGTTTATGTCATTTATTAATGGCCATTGACACTGTTAGTGCAGCCAAACCTGTTTAAGTCTCCTGATTGGACAAATGACACATGAGCCTGCTGCACTAAATCCAAGCTGCTCCGTTGTCTCATAATCTGTTTAAAAAAAAAGTTTCATCTGAAACATTTTTCTTTATAATTGCCTAGCACCACACTGGCCAATCTGGCCTGTTTGCCTTTTAAGTTTGTATTGATTTGTAGTGCATATCTGTGGAACAGCCCCCCCCCATACACAAAAAAAAGCCTTATTAAAGAGTGACAGAAAAAATGTGACCGTTCAGAAACACATTTCCAGCCTGTATTCTTTTTTTTGTTTTTACTTTTTAAAGAAATAAATGTGTGAAAGTTCAGTTGGTGATTAAAGTGTCAAGGAATTGATCGGGTACAAATGGAAATTGTTTTACCCCCCCCAAAATCTGATATCTGAACCAATGCTGTCTAATATTTTAACTGACCACATTTCTACTCATTCTCATCATCAGTCTCCTACATTGCCTTTTATTTATGTTGCCAACATTTATTCTGTATATCTGTTATTTTTTGCTTTCTGTCTCCCTGTCTTGGAGAGCAGCTCTGGAGAACAGGTGTACACATCATTATACCAAAGGCCACTTCTTCAGTTGTACGAGTGCAATGTAAAAAGCACACACACACACACACACACACACACACAGACTCACCATAATGGAATATGTGAATCTAAAACAGGGATGAAAATGGCAGAGATGTTAACATTAACTTTTTTATTGTACAAAATATATATTTTGTGTTTTTTTTTTATTTAAAGCTCACGTTATATTACTGTGAAGTTCTGCTTATCAGTGTTAAGCCTATTGTAAATAATAAAGATATTGATGAATACTGTTTTGATGTTGGTTGTTGTTGTTGTTGCCTTTCACAGTTGTATCATTTGAAATAGTGTTTGACTCAGGAGAAAAAGCACATTAGCCTTCTCAGCCTCACAGACACTTTTTCAAACTACTTTTTGCATTTTGCTTGAAAGAATAGTTAAAATTATTAATTGATAATGCTTAATAATTAATGGTAGTTGTAGGATCATTAGCGTCTCAGTGGTTAGTACATATTTAGGTAGGCTAAACCCCCGACATACAGTACGTTTAAAAACACATAAATGGATGTCTGATTAACTATAGCTAATTCATCAAGTGTATTTAAGTATAGTTCTGATGTACATGTACTTTCTTTGAATATTTCCACTTGAATCTACAGTACCTTACCTTACACTAGTCCACCACATTTCAGAGGGACATTGTACTTTTTTAGCCCCATACAGTTTCGTCAAAGTTGTAGTAGGCGTACTACTCACTTTTCAGATTAAGAAACTGCTTACAAAATATATTCTACAGCAGTTAATAAAATATGATGCATTAATATATATATATATATATATATATATTACCAGTTTACAGTTTACAGAATATAAGCAATCTGTTTACAGTTTATATACAGTGTATAATTCATACACACTTTGGTCAGTTAAAGTTCTTACTTATTTACACAATCAAAATGATGACCCCAATAATAATACTATAGTATAATAGTGACAGAAGTTTTGTTATGTTAGGTTAAGTTATGTACATATAATACAGTAAAATACAGTCCAAGTACATTTTGTTGCTGTTACTTATACTAATATTTTTATTTCAATAAGAGTTTGAATGCCAGAGTTTCATTTGTATATTAGTGGAATAATGCCACTTCTACTCAAATTAGGAATTTGAAGGATCTTGTACTGTTAGATACATACTCAGGGTAATATAGGGCGCATCATCATCATCATCATTACCCCCACCGCCAGCCTCTTCATCTTCAGCAGCATCCTGGCCGTGACGCCTGCCCACACCATATCCGACTCCTCCCCAACCCGTAGCCTATTGGAAAGATGGCGTCCATCATGGAGGGGCCGCTTAGCAAGTGGACTAACGTCATGAAAGGTTGGCAGTATCGTTGGTTTGTCCTGGACTACAATGCCGGCTTGCTGTCATACTACACGGTACGTCGATTCCCACAGTTTGTAACTGCTGAACCGGCCCGCTCAAGAGGTTACACCGGGTATAAGTTGCGGCCGGTTGTCAAACCCGAGTGGAAGGGCCTTGTGTTTGTCAGGAGTTTTGTGTCTCAGCTGGCACAGAGAGGCGAGTCCCCCCCCCCTCCGGTGACAGATCCGAGCGTTGACGAATAGCAACGGTCCTTTTACACCAATCAACCAATCAGGTGTCAGCGGTTTCTCCACACTTCCGCTAATGCAGCTAGCTTCGCACAGCTAATGAGCAGAAATACACAAACACGTAGAAACATTGTTGTAAATAGTTGACAGCATTAAGTGACACAGAGGGGCATATTTGTTATTTCTGCGAGGCGACAGCTGTTACCGGCGGTGAAATGAGAGCCAAGAGTCGCTCGTCTGCTATCGAGTAGCTAACAAGACATCGTGGGAGGAGGCAGTGGCTGCTGGTTAGGTACATGTTTGGCTAACGTTACTCCCGTTAGTAATGTCGAGAGTAAAGCGTTAAAGAAACCCTCAGTGTTGCTGTTAGTGAAACAAGTTGTGCCCAAGCCTGAGTTTAGTAGTAGTTTCATACACTATCAGATTTAAAGCTGAAACTACGAGGTGATAAGTAGATTGACAAAAAAATGATTAGCTATCTTGGTAGTTGATTCTTCATATGAATCACTTTCCAAGCGAAACCTCAATACACTTCCTGGTTTCAGCTTCTCAAATGTGAAGATTGGCTGTTGACTTTTAGCAATACACAGTGAAATGTGCCAAAAGTTGGATGAACATTCTCCGTGGAAGCCCACAGTAACTAAACTCAACACATATCTTGCTGTATTACTCAGACAAAACAAGCAATGTGAATATGTAGTGTTCTATTCTGGGATGTCGCCGTAGGGGATATTAATTATTCAGTCTTCTTGTTGAGAAAACGCTTCATAGAGAAAATTTGATATAAATAACCTTACAACATACAGGACAGCCTGTGTCTGCGCAGCAGATAATTTGGCCTTGAACATAATATGGACTTGGTCTGATGTAATCTCGACAAGTTGATTCACGTTGATCAACTCCATCTGCAGATTTGCATGATATCTGTTTGAGCCTTTTCCCCAGCAGACATTTTGACTTGTCGTAGCAGAAAAGGCAAAGGTCTTACGTACTAATACTGACTGATGGCTCTGTTCTATTGAATTGGCCCAGTCAGCCAAGTGACAGGGCAACAGTTAAGCAGCATGGCAATACCAGGACCCTAAAGCTAGAGTGGCTAAATGGGATACAGTCATCATTTATTTTATTAGTACCAGCTGCATTTTTTTCTACTGTGAATTTAAGGCTTGTTAACATAATTTCCAAACCATCCTTTGTTTGTTGTGTCGTTGGTTTGCAGTCAAAGGACAAGATGATGCGAGGATCCAGGAGAGGCTGCGTGCGACTCAGGGTAAGGTTCTCAAACTGTCCTGCCTGGATTTAGATAAATGAACTGCAAACTGTGCATGCTTTGCTGATGTGCTTACTTGCTTTACCAGGTATTCAGAAGGGCTCCCGCCTTTTTAAAAACATGGTTGTCCCTCAGTGCAGTGCAATGCACCATACGCACAAACGCGCAAGATTTGGCTTGTCAATGCAGTCCTTATTTACCATAAATAGGTTGTGGGATAATATGCAGTGTGGTGCAGTCTTCTGATTTTCCGGGGAACAAGACTTACTGTCCCATGTGCGGGAGGATAATAAGTAAGCTGACTGCCTGATTTGCTGGCCCTGCTGATCAGGTTTCCTGCAGCAATATCTACAGCACTGCTGCTCTGGTTTTGCTTTTCCAGTGAAGGGGTGTGCGCTTAAAATGTGTTTTCAATACTGAACATTGTCTACTAGATGGCAGCAGTTGACCTGCTCTAGTACTGGCTTTGCTCGCTCCTTCCTAATGCAGTTAGGCTTTCAAGGGGCCGAGTTTTTACGCAAAAACTGAAAGAACAAGCTTTCATTTTTGGAAAATAAAGGGTGTTGTCTTTGTTAACAGAGGGGCCGACGGAGGCTTGCACCTAAAGAGCAGGATGAGTTTAATAGAGTTATTATAAAGCACTCGGGATATCAGTTGTTTCTCTTTCCTTATTGAGGCGCTTGTGATTGTGATTTTGGTGTTTTAACACACAAATACCTGTCTCAGCCCAACGGCTCGTTCCATTCCTGTTTAATGGGGGGGGTTAAAAAAGGATGTCCGAGGCGCAGCTGGTTTGGCGGTTGCTGTTCCCCGTCGGGAGGAGAGTTTGTGCAGCTCACAGCCCAAAATATCAGGCTGAGCCTCAGATGCCTGCAGTGAGCTGATGAGGCTGGAGGCTATTTATCCCTTTCCCTTTGGATATCAGCATCAGTCTGCATCTTGTAATGTCACGGCGCGAGGTGTCGCTGTGCGCGTTCACGTCCGTGCCATCAGTAAATGAAGATGATCAGTATGAGTTTCTCTTCTTACCGATGATACTTGACTATTAAGCCTGTCCTAGTTTTTTTTTTTTTATGAAAGGTGAGTCGGTGGCTTGCTCCTGTCCTCAGCCTTTACGCATTGTTACCTTTTTACAGCCCCAGCTGCATTCCCGTGCCAGAGCCCAAACCCGCCCGGCCCAGCCCTGTCAGCCACATATCGAGCGTCTCTGGCGTTTGCCCGTCAGGTGGTCAGTTATAAAAAATCGCAGAGATCGAGCTTTTGTGGGTTTTAGCAGGCGAAAGGCCACGTCGAGCAATATGTTCTCACCGAAGGGAGGAAGCGTCGCCGGAAACGACCTGAAAAAGTTGTTCTGGCATTTATGAGCCCATAAATGCTGTATCAGTATTATAAAATTTATTGCAATACTGTAAATGTATTATATACCTCATGGAGCTGAAAATGGACCACTATCAATTAAATCTTATTAATGGCAGTGGCTGTTGGAAGTACTTACTTCCCTTCGACCTCTGTTCTGTTGTTTGCTTGAAAGTAAAAAAAAAATTCCACACCTTTTGGAGCGAATAAAATTGTTGAGCCGCAGTCTGTTTTCAGTTAGCTGTTTTCATCCTTGTCCCACATATTGTGGCAGACCCTGAACTGACTGTGTCAGTTTCAGTTTCTTAAATCTTCGCACATCGAGCTAAACCAAGCAGGAGTAGCCTTGTTTAAAATGACGGCGCAGACATAACCTCTGATGTAGACTTGCGCTTTTTTTCAAGTGCCACAAGGCACTTGACTTTTCTCTTTTTCACTGAGTCAAAATATGTCTGAAAAAATAAATCTGGAGACAAAGGAATGGCCGACTACAAAAGCCCTTCGGTAAATCATTGCTGTTGTGTCAGTGTATCCTGACATGTTAATCTCCGCTGTAATTTGTGAGGCCGTACTTTGTGGTCAGCGCAAAGAAACCTCTTGAGCCTCTTTGTACATCCATTTTTTTTTTCAAGCTGTTGCAAATACAAAGACAACTTAGTTACAGTGATAATTAATGTTTTATTATTGCCAGCATTTATATATGACATACTGTATGGAACCAGCGTGTTGTGCCACATCCGAACATAAGTCAGCTTTTAGTCAACAATTCATTTTCCCCTCACCTGACTTTAAACCAGCTCGTCTCATGTCTCTGGGGTTTTCCTGTAAGGGAAGTTAAAAGAAAAAAAACAACCCACCAGGTCGTTTCCCAGATTGTCTTTTTTGGATCGTGTGTGATGATACATTACCTACCAGACCTCTTGTTGGTATTCCTTTTAAGTAACTCGATTGTACTCTGTGGACCTTCTGAAGCGTGGCAGAGACCCCCCTCTGCGTTATCGTTGGTGTGACGTGTTGGGACTGTCCATCAAAGTCTATTTCAGGACCGAAAAAACGTTCATATGTTCCATGTGATGGGAAGGCTGTATTTATGGAGAGCTGTTTCACTGGACTGCATCAGCTGTTTATATTATATCAGCCACCCCGTGCTCTTGTTATTTCTGTTATTTGCAGGTTTGCTGTGTAAGGGAGCTCTGAGTCACACGCCCTGTTTCTGTTGCTAGGAGCTAATGCCCCAGCTAGCCAGCAGGCCATTTCTCTGCAGTTGGCTGCCGGTCCCCCCCCCCCCGGTGTCTGTTTCTCTCCACCCTTCCGTGCCTTTCTCCTCCTTTTGCGCTCCCAAATCCCACCTCCTCCTCCTCTTCCTCCTCCCCTCCCCTCCTCTCTGCCATGTTCCAAAAGGCTGCACTCGTGTTTGTGTGCGAGGACGGGAGCGCAGGGCGATTGTTGAGAGAGCCCAAAAGGAGATGGAGCTTTTGGAGGAGAGAGTGTGAGGAGCTGAGGTGGACTGAGGGTAATTTGAAAAGGAGACTCGATCTTGGGTGGTGGTGGTGGTGGTGGTGGTGGGGGCTGCAGGAACATGTGAGGGCATGAGGATAGAAATGGAAAGTAGAGTATGACGTGTCCAGCTGTCTGACGGGCTGCTTTTCTTTTCCTCCCCCCCCCCTCTGCTTTGCCCAGGGAGCTGTGATCGGCATTGATGACGAGGATGACAGCACATTCACCATCACTGTGGACCAGAAGACTTTCCATTTCCAAGGTGAGATGCCCCCCCACCGCCACCACCACCTTCTAAATTTGTTCGCTTTATGCTGCTCCCCCTCCTCTCTGGCTTTCTTTCTCCGTGGTCTCTTTGCATCCATCCCTGCTGGTCAGTTCTCTCTCTCTCTCTCTCTCTCTCTCTCTCTCACACACACACCTCTCTTTCCCTCCCCGCCTTTTTAAAGACTTGGATTGGTCGGCTCTAATGCCAGGAAACACATGCACGCAGGCATCTACACAATGTCAAAGCATACTGTGGGCATCTGAGCCTCCCTTCCTGTGGAAACCTCTCCCGGCTCGGCGAAGTTGGACTGACATGTACAGTATTTCTGTAGCTACACAAGATTTGTTCCACTGCAAGCTAGACAGATTCCTCTGGAACAGAACGAGCAAGTAAGGCTTTTTTTTTCCTCTTCTTCTTTTTTTTTTTTTTCCCCATTCGGCTCTCCCGACTGTGGCTGAGGAGGAAGATTGCTGCTTGTGTGCAGAGCTGAGCCTCTGGGAGTAATAAGGGAATACTGCTGAGCTGGAAACTGAGCTCAGGTCTACTCTGGTCGCTGCCGCTGTTCGCCCTTCGCTGCACCGCTGCCACCGCTCTCTCTCTCTCTCTGACAAACCAGTCCCTCCATAGGGACAGGATTGGCTCCCAGCTACAGCATTGCCCCCCCCCCAACCCTTCCCTCATTTTTGACAGGGGGCTGACCAGTCCAGAACACCGCAGGCATCCTTTTTACTTGATCCCTCCACCAAGTCTTTAACTAACCCCCTCCGCCTTTCCTTCGTCTCTGCCCCCCCCACCCATCTTTCCATTTGTATCCATTTCGACAACACCAAGCCCCCCCCACCCCACCACACACACCTCACCACCGGCAACCCCCTCCCCTTCACCTCCTTCTTGAGGGTCACCAGCCACAGTCCATGGACCCCCCACCCCTCACACCTCCTCCATGCCCTCTCCCATGTCTGTGTTCCGAAGCTGTATGCTGTGGTTCTACAAACGCAAGGGTAAGGAGAAATCCGTGCACGTCTCGCGGTCCCGTATGCATGCCAGTCCAGGTCGAGAAGGATGGAGGGGAGGCACTCTTTGTTTTTATTTTCCCGTCCGGGGCGTGCTGTCAGGGTGGAGCGGTACGCGCCGTGGCGCTCGGGCGAATTGGTTTGTTATTGAAGGACAGTTCAGGGCGGCGCGAAGTAGAGGGTTAAGTGACTGCCAGCCGTGAGGAATTAGTGAGGAGAGGAGAGCGTGCGCAGCGTCCCACATTAGTCAGCTGTTTGCACAGACGAGGTGTGTTATTTAGAAAAAGATGTCTGTTGTTTCTGGTGTTTGTCAGGTTCTTCACTAGCTTTGCTGGACTGGTTAAACAATGCAATCCTTTTTTGTTTATTAGTTTTCTCATTAAGGTGATAATTGTACACATTATCATCGCGACAAGTTTCAGTGAACAACAGCTGGAATGTCGTGATCGTAATTTGCTCTGGAACTTTCTGTGCCACGGTTAATCAGATCTTTTGGTTTTCGGCTTTCGTGCCACAGTGAGTTAAAGTTGCGTTGTTCTTTGAGATGTGACTTTTTTTTTAACTGACACCTAAACGTCTGATACGTCTTGTTCGCTTAAATCAGCAATATTGAAATCATTGTCTGTGACGGCGGCGTTTCCGTGCACAGGACACCAGAACCTTCGCGTCGCATTGAGACCGCCATCATCTTCCTTTTGTTGGAGAGAAGACGATGGAGTGTCGCTGTACGATACGCACCGTAACATCACACGCGTCCCCGCGTGGGTGAACGGGCAGAAAGTCGGCAGGAAACGTGCGCGGAGCAGGAGAGCCTGGATACGTCAGCAATCAACCTGGATGTCAAGAGACACGCAGGATGTTGGGCAGGAGGAGGTTTTCCTGCTGCTTTAAAACGATCCTGATCTGCGCGGTCGGCGTCCGTGGATTCGTAGCAGCATCTTACGCACGGACACGCACACACAAATAGCGACGTGACGAATGGCAGAAGATGACCAGGGCTTCCGCTGATACACAGCTCACCATCAAAGTGCTTTCGTGTGAAGATGAGTTTCCGTTTCGTCTTCCGGGACAGTCGAGCACGCAGGTTGTGTAGCTTTGAGCCGGCCGGCCGCTGTGCTAGCCTGGAGTGCAGCTCTGTACTGCCTTTCTATTTAGAGAGGCATTCATTATTCATCAGCCCCTCTCCCCTGGTGATGTATCAGAGTTGCCTGAGAGCCCTTTAGCTTCCCCTTTTCCTCTTTTCCCCCCTCTTATCTACAGTAGCTATCAATCTCTAGTCTTCTCCTCCGGCCCAGCCTGCCCCCGGCCCCTGTCCAGGATAAGACCCCCCCCACCTCATCTCGGGCTTGAAGTCTGGACCTGTGTATTTAAGAAGATGCTCCCATTGCAGAGCCCACACTTTTGTAGCCAAAGCATAGTTTAAACAAGTATCAAACAGATATGTTTTCCCACTAGTACAACATGACTTTATTGCCCTCAGATTATATGTCACAGTATCGACAGGCCGTGGTCCAGTGCATCAGAGCCTCCATCCTCCCACTGGAGCGTGTACCGACATATTTCACCAGCTTGTCTGAAGATTGCAGGAACAGGAAAAAGAGGGGAGGGATGAATAATTGACAAAGGCCTTTTGGAGACGGGAGGAGCAGCGTTACGGGGAGAGGCTGAGCAATGCGAAGCGGGAATCTCTGAGATGGGACAAAAAAAGATCGCGGTCAGGAGGAAAACACCACTGTTTTAATTAGTCTGTTTGTCTGTGTGTGTGGTAACTGTACATGCTGGAGGAAGATCATAGGACCGTCCAACTCTGTTTGTCCAATACGTCAGGTGACTGTAACAGCCCGTAACTCAGTGTATGTAGATTTAGTTCTCATATTCAAGCTGATATCCAGTCTGCCAGATGCAGACAGACAATATCTGCCGGCCACAGCGGAGCGGAAGATGATCGTCGGCGTGACTACCTGCTTATGAAAACTGAATTACAGAAGAGTTAAACATGTTTCACAAAAACAGGCAGAGCTTTTAAGGCACGGTGAGATAATTAAAAAGAAGCCTGTCGTGCTTTTATTCATGCAACTTATTTTGCAAGAACGTAGAATTTACCTTTTTTTAAAAATTTCTTTTTTACATTTTGACTTTTATTTTTGAAAAATTGAGTATCAGCATAAAAATGATACAGTACCAAAATGAATGTTACTTTTCGTGTGGATAGAAGCTGGTGGGATAATGATGCACTGCATTGTCCAGAATGCAGTTTCAGAAAAGACGAGAACAAAATAATGAAGGGGTTTTAAGATGTGACATACTTGCAGTATCCTTGTTCGAGTCGAACGAAGGACCTTGGATGTACAATCTGACTCCCCTCATTTCCGGCCGGCTCTTCTCCTTAGTTGCTTTAATCACATTACCCGATGGAAGACCGAAATGGCCTGAAAGTACTGAAAAATCAACTGAACAAAATAAGACCGTAACAGAAGCTGGTCACTTCCTCGTTCCAGCATTTAGCGTGGGTGAGAGGGGTTGTATCACAAGTACACATACCCTCCGCAGCAAATGTATTTGTCTGGAATCATTTCCCCATGCCGGATACGAGATGACCTCCATAAAGGTCTGCGGCCAGACGGGCTCTGTGATGTGGAGAGTCACCGTTTCAGTTTGCAACTCTGTATACCCGTAGCCGTCGCGAGTCGTCATCTAATCGAGTTGGGTCTGTCTGTAATCATTAGGAAGGTGGTGCTGTGTGTGCGGCGTGTGCTCTTTCTTCTAACAGCTGCACCTCTCTGCTCTCTTCTTGCAGAGAAGCACCTGCGCCTACAGTAAATAACATTTAGTGGACGTACTGTACCTTCCTTAGCACCTGGCCTGTGACACCATTGTAGCCTTGCGCGCCTCAAACCGCATCATCGGGAGTGTTATTCATATAGGTTTTTAACTTGATGTGACTTTTGGACTTTTGTCCCTTTGTTCCTCTATTAAGTGTCATCATTGCTGCAAATCAGCACTTACTCACTTTTTATTTATTTTTTTTTGAGCATTAGTATCCAAACTCTGAACTTCTGAGTAACGCTCACTCATGCAGGATGCCTGCTGTACTACACTGTGGTCTTTACCCTGATCTTATCCTGTGTTGTCTAACGTTGGCTCGTCCTCTTCCCCCGCTGTGGATCGGGACAAGTAAATGTTTAAAGGACAAATAACTCACTGGTTGTTTGAATGTGTAACTGCCGATATAACAGTGGAGGTTCGTGTCAGATGACGGCCACTTTCGTGACCCGCGGTGCAGCCCCTCATGTGACTGGCCCCCTGGCTAACTGACTAACTGCTCTCACCTACCTGGGAAAGTAAATGGTGGTAGTGGTGGTGGGGGTAGATGTGAGCCACAGACTAGAACAAATATTGGAGCTTGCAACGCCGGTTTCCTACAGTTACAGTATTTGTTTTTGTTGAATGGCCCGGCTACTACCCCTCTTCTGCCGTGAATACAGCTAAACAACATTAGCCACTGTTATCTGTTCCTCCGGTGAGTCTGTTTGGCTGGGGGGGGGGCAGGCGCTGTCTGAGTGGATTGGCCCGAGCCTCGGCTGCCTTTTTAATGTCTTTAAAAGCTTCTCTGCTGTAGCGCTGCTCAGCCTCGGTGCTAGCTGCAACCATTCATCTGCTGCGCTCTCTTGTTTCCAGCTCCATGAAAAATGACTCTTGCGCAGGATATAGTTCGCCAGCTAATTCAGTGGCATATATCGCATTAAGTTCTTCTTTCACAGCTTTTATTTTTCCTTCCCAGGGTGCGACCTTCCACGTAAAGCAGAAGTAAAGCTTGTGATACAAGAACTGAAAAACCTGTAATACCAACGAACATGCAACCGGTCCAGGTCATGGCAGGAGACAAAACGTTGTATCCCCGTATGACATTGGCACCAAAAAGCGTGCATGATTCCTTCGCAGCCGGTGCGTGTGCTGCACGTGTCGGGGCCTGTAACGGGTCACTGTTGAATACTGCTGGCAGCCTGTTTGTTCTCTGCCTTTGCTCTGAGGGCGTAGCCTCGCCCCGCCCCACTTCACACACCGACCCCATGTGAAAAACCAGTTCTGACTCACCACTCCGAGGGGGCTTTAACTCCTCGCGCTCACAACGATAATATTGACTCTTCTGCTATTGACTGACCCATCACCGTCGCTGTAATACATAGGGCGGGGCATCAGAGCTCAGTATGCTAAGTACCTCTGTCACCCGCCAAATTGGTGAGTATTTGATCAGATACTCCCCTCACATAAATCATTTTAAGTACATTTTCTGCTTTTAATTATTAAGTGCCCCATTGACTTTCACATAAAGATTCTCTGGTCAATGTGTATACTTAAATCCATCACATGAAAGTTAACTTTATTGAGATTTATTTAGTACAGTAGCACAGACAAATAGTTTTAAGCTGCTTTTTGGTCACAGCCCAAACCAGCATTACTCATGACTCTTCTTTAAAGGAATAGTTTGACATTTTGGGCATCTCACTCGTTTGCTTTCTTGCGGCTCGTGAGATGAGACGATCGACCGCTCTCATGTCCGTATGATGAATAGTGAGCTGGACTACTTCTTGGCCACTAACTTTCTGCAGTGAGAGGCTGCCAGGAACACTGCAGGAAGGGGCTTCACCTTGCCAAGAAATGGTTAAACTGTTTTTATATGGATTAAACAATCAACATACAGTGATTTATTGAGTTATTTACTGAGCTTTAGATGTGTGAGTGGGTGGACTTTGTTCCCTGCTGGATTTTTACACTTTAGACTCGAAAGGATAAAATCCAGCTGTAAAGTTTAGAGCCTCTGCCTCCAGTCTTTGTGCTAAGCTGAGCTAACCCACTGCTGGGTGTCGCTTCATCTCTTCTTCTAACTCTCAGCAACAAGCAAGCAATGACCACTTTTCCCAGGATGACAAACTGCTCTTTTAAAGCTCCATGTAAGAGTGCAATTGAATGTGACACGTGAAATCTCCCGACGCCTTTCTACATACAGTTATTACCGATCGACCTCATTTTCATTGTATTGTCTTATTTGATTTTATTGTTGCCTCCTTCCAGTTTTTGATCTTCGGCGTTGACCTTACCTGTAAAGATAATTGTTCCCCTAATATATAAAATACTGTATGTAAAGTGGGCTACATAAATAAAGCTTATTGTAGGTTATTGTCTTATTGGTGAAACTGCATGTACATGCATCGGGATCATAGATTCTTCCGCCCCGGACATGATGTCATTTACTGTTGTGTCGCGGCGTCGTTGGCGTGCATCACCGGTATAGCACTGATGGTCTCCATATGGAAAACATGGTTCACCTGTTGTGTTTGTGCGCCTCTGCCCCTTAGCCCGAGATGCAGACGAGCGGGAGAAGTGGATCCACGCCTTAGAGGGAACTATCCTCCGTCACACCCTCCAGCTCCGGGTATGTAACCTTATTTGCATCAATGTGTATAAGTGTGTGTATTTATGTATATGTGCCCGTGCGCCTAATGGGTTCAGGATATTTACAAGAAAAAGTTGTTTTGCTGCAGGGCTGCCTTCTGTCACTATCTGTATTTGTACTTTGACTGTTTACCTTTGGTTTTCCTAAGCAAATATGCTTCGCTTTGCACATTAAATGAAGAGTATACTGACAAATACTGTTTAAGGAGAGGATTGGTGAAACCTTGTCACCTATAAATCATTGCTTTTGTCGTGTGTTTTTTTTTTTATTGAACTTGAGATTACATGCATTTGCATCATGCAATGTGATACACAGCGACAGCCATGATGAGGCTGAAAGCACTGTGTCTCTCAGGTGTTATCTGCGCCTTTAAGTTTTACATCTCCTGCTGGTACCTGATTTTTTTTTTTTTTCTAAGCGAGCAGTTGAGTCAGCGATGAGTCTTGTCGGTGTAAACAACTGTGAGATTCGTGTATTCAGGATTGTAGGACGTTAGGACAATATGTGGCTTGTTTTGTGGAAAGGCTGTTCAACTGCTGACTTGCATGCAGTGTTTTTGTGTCCCACTGCTGGTTGTGCCCATGTTTTTGTTTTTTTTTTAGTGTTGAGACTGTGCGTCTCAGTCAGTTATCTTTCCAGTTTCCATGCCCAACCCTATTCCGTTTTTCCTCCTTCTCCAAACCGAACCTTTCTCCTTGTTCCCTGCCGTCATCATCGTCTCCGTTCTTCCCACCCTCCCCTTCATTCCTCCTTTTCGCCCTTATGACGAGCCTTTTCATTTGCTCTCCCTCCCCCCTTCCCTTTTCCTGTCTCCCTTCCCCTCCCCTCCCTCCGTGGCAAATCCCTCTGACGTGCTCCATGTGCCCGTTTGCTCAGAGCGCACTCGCGCTTACTCAGTGCTCGCGAGCTGCTGTCGACGTAGCGTCACGTGACCCAGCGGCAGCCAATCCGAAACCCGCCCGTTCGCTCAACCAAACATCTGCCCCGGCCTCGGCCTCGGCCAATCGGCGCGGCTGCTCGCGCTGGTCCCAGTCAGCACTTGCAGCTGCTTTGTGTGTTTCCTCCTCTGCCTGCATGAGAGGAAGTGTCGCTTTCCTGCCAGGGGAGGGTCCTGGATTAACTCAGCTCCGTCTGCCTCACACCAAACGCTCAGCTGATAACTGCTGCCCAAGGATACGTTGTGCCGAGACTGGCTGCCCAGCTAGCGCGCAGTCCGGAGGCTGCTGTGGTTTATTTTGGCAGACCGCAGCGGAGAGCAAGAGGAGATTTTTATTTCTGTTTTTTAGCGGGGGAGGAGGAGGATGAGGAGGGAGAAAGAACGCTAACTTCGCCAGAGCTGGTGGTTTGTTGCTTCGGAGGGGAGGAGAAACAGAATAACGAAGGCAGAAAAAACAGTTTTTGTGTCGGGCTAAGTGGCCTGATGGGAGAGATGTGCACGGTTTAACGCAGCATGTCCATTGGAGCGAGGCACCCAGTAAGTATATATATATATACACACACACACACACACACACACACACACACACACACACACACAGAGAGAGAGAGAGAAACGCCACTGCATCAGAGCAAAGGCGATCTTAAACGGCTGCAGTGCGCTGCTGGGACATCAGCGTTTTAAAGTGGGTCACACTGCGTGGAAAGACAAATAAAAACGGGGGGGTCGCGTCTGGCGTCGCGGGGTCAGATTGTGAGTGTCTATGGGCCAGAGGTTACAGGCTGCTCCTAATGATTCCCGTTATGTCACACTCGGGCACGTACACAGGGATCCACTGTGTGCGTGGTGGGAATGAGTGGCAGCGGAGGCGCAAACGTCTGGCGATATTTCAGGAGCAGCGAAGAAGCGAGCACTGTGACGTGGAGGCATGGCGGCTGTTTATAAACCAGCCACCTGCCTCTGACTTTCCGCTTCCAAACTTATCCGCTCTGTCTTTAAAAAAAAAAGCCGAACACTTCCCCTCCATTATCTGTGTTGACAAAACATGAGATACAGTTCGGTACATAATAATGGGGAGTGTTTTATTTTTCCGCTGACCGCCCCGCCCCCGCTTTTGATTTTCTCTCTCCCGTTTCTTTTGGCATGTGTTGAGACTTATAATGCCAATATTGTCATTTGTAAAGTACAGTATGGTGTAACACCACTAGGTGCAGTTGGATACACAAGCCACGTGCTCAACACTGCCCTTCAGATTCCTGCATCATGTTTTGATTCAGCTCCACACCAAACTTGTTGGCCATCTGCTGGACTGGTTTCTGTTGTAAGGCTGGAGTTAGTCTGCTATATGACTGTGGACCTTGAGGAGGACTGATGCCATGCTGTGCACACGTTGTTGTTTTGTTTTTTTAAAAATCTACTTCCTATACATATGCCAAAGGTTGCCTGCGTCTGTTTCTGTGCTGCTCCTTATTTGGCTTTGTTTTTTTCAGCGTTAAGCAAAAATGGTCACGACGCGGCGCCTCACTCGAACCATGACACACACAAGTGTGTTTCCAGTGTAATATGAGTAAGTAGCTTGACAGGACACATTGCTGGCACTGGAGGGACTGCGCCCGCACTTATACAGCATGTAAACATTCACATCTGAACCAACAT
Organism: Psettodes erumei; assembly: GCA_016785225.1. Taxonomy (NCBI): domain Eukaryota; kingdom Metazoa; phylum Chordata; class Actinopteri; order Pleuronectiformes; family Psettodidae; genus Psettodes; species Psettodes erumei. The sequence goes on from JAFBJZ010000107.1 coordinate 713,479, forward strand.
TGTTCCTCGGTTTAGATTTGTGCTCAGGCCCCCGCATGGTCAGCTATATTTCTCAGCCCCGTTGTGAAAGCACCTTTGGTCTTTTGAGGAAGTTCAGCCAGTAAACTGCCGACTTATCTCAGACTTTGTGCTCCACGTATAAAGCTAAGCGTGTTTTGACAGTTTAAACCTCAGCGGGTTTCTGGCGGGGGCGGCCGCTGGCTGTCCCTGGCCGTTAATGGCTTTTCTTCACATTCCTATGGGATCGTCTTTGGCGGGGACAAAAGTCCCTCGAGTTCAACAGGATACAACAGAACTGTGCGGCGCACCAGGTCCAAAGTGGCGGTTTCCCCCAATACGGTTTGACGAGAGCGCCGTCTACTCTTCTGTTTGAACCCGACAGTCGCTATCAGTTTACCCATTACTCTCTGCTGTTTCATCGGAGAGGTCCTCTGTTTTTCCCGTGACACAGTAACTGCTGTGTCGCTGTAAATCGCAGTGACACATGCTGACTGATTGGGCTGGCTCGACGTAGAGGAGCTACTGTGTCGACACTGGTGCCGAATGTCCTCGCTGTTAACAATGTCCAGCTCTAAATGCGGTCTGATTTTTAAAGGAAGTCCTTGTGTGTGTGTGTGTGTGTGTGTGTGTGTGTGCGCATTTATCTGCCCATTAACCTCCTCTCGGTTTTGTGTGTCGCCCCTCCTCTCACCCAGGCACCCAGAACAATCCAGCTGCCTGGGTGAGCTCAGACAGATGGAGACGGGTGCCTGGTCACGTCTGTTCTGCCAGTAGTCCAATAATTACTTTTAAATGTACATTATGCAATGTGATTGTCTGCGTGCGTGTACGTGGAGCCTCTGCTTCTGATGGGGCTATTAAGGGGAGCGAATTAACAACGATGGGCAACAATGAATTTGAGCGCGTCTCATTCTATCTGCACACACTATTCCTTGTCAGCAGCGAAATTCTCCCTGGCCTTGATTCTCCTGATTTCGTTTTTGCTGAAGCCGGAAATTCCCTGGCCTCAAATCAGGCAGGCACACAGACCTGCCGGCCTTTCACGTAGGCTCGCATTTAAACAATAGTGTTCATATCTCCCCCGGTACGTTGCTGGAAGATTCTCCAGAGCTGTTGATGTTACCCACCATTTTGTGTAACAGTTTACAAAGCCCACCTGTCCAGGAGGTGAGAGACCGGAGCCTTTTTTTTTTTTTTGTTAAATGAACGTACGTGAATACATGCCCTGGAGTATTGGTAACGTCTGCGTATTTTACTCTGAATATGCAAATGCCAGCGTGGTGCGTGTGGCGTGGTTTTGGTTAGAGCTGCGCTGACGCTCAGCTGCGTTTGTTTTTTCGTCCGCAGGAGGCCGAGACGGGATTTGTTCCGAGCGTTCAAGACTTCGATAAGAAGCTCGCTGAAGCCGATGCCTACCTACAGATTCTGATTGACCAGTTAAAGGTAGGAAGGCGTAGAAACGCCGCTCTGTCCTCGTCGTTTCACCTGTAATGATTCATAACTTCAGTAAGATGTGAAAACGAAGCAGGTTTCAAGTGTGTGGCCAAAGATGCAAAGGGTATATATACATATGTATTTTTTAAAAAAGAATTGTGCGTGATTTTCAAATCGAAACCTAAAATTTACTCTCGTGACAAATAGCCTGTAACATCACGTGCTGTAGTTGGCAGGGCTTGCATTTGGATCTGCTGGTCTCAGTTCGACAAAGCAGAAGATGTTTAGAAAGAATATTTGCCGTATGACGGTGATGAAGCAGAAAACCAACAGCAGCGTATTGTCTCAGGCAGAAAATCATAATGACATCGCTGCGATTGCATTTCTTGCCGCCGCATCATCTGGGCAGATTCGACCTTCTGATCGTTTCAATGCTCATTTTACTGTGAGTCCCTCTTAGCTCATATTCCAACCGTCTCCTTCTCTCTCTCTCTCTCTCCTCTGTCTCTCTCGCTCACAGCTGTTTGATGAGAAGATCAAGGACTGCAAAGAGGATGAATCGCGCAGAGTGAGTGCCGGCCAGCAGAGCGGATCTGTCCTCGTGTCTCATCTCTCTGCTGTCATTAGAGCCGGGGCTAAGAGCCGCGGACGCAGGCTGACACGCAGATCGCTGCCAGCGTGGTGCAGCCGTTCGTTACCGCTTTTTGTCGAAGACGTCACGACCTTTTTTTTTTTTTTTTTTTCCAGCATCTGTGTTGAGAAAAGAACTGAGTTTGAATGAAACAGCGCTATATTAGTGCAGTATAACTTTTTACTGCGGCAGTGTACATACAGATGGCCTACTTGAGGCACACCCGCTAAATCTTGTGTCATAAAATTTTTTTCAGCCACATCCAGCCCCACCAAAAATTTTCCTCAAGTGACTGACAAAGCGTACTTCTCTGCTTCTCAACAGACTGAGGGGCTGCAAGTAGTGGGGAAAAAAGTGATCCAATATAATTCCCTAGAGCCCCAAAAAGAAATCGTCAGATGTCTTGTCGTGTGCACCACTGTCGTAAAGATATTGAGTTTATAATGATTTTAAACTTAAAAAAAGCAGCAAATCCTCAGATCTCAGAGGCTGGGACCAGAAAAGGTTTTGCTTGACAATGAACTGAACTGAACTTAGTAATAAGTCATCAACATAGCTGATTTCAGGTCTGATAGAGTCAGTTCTAATGGCCGGACGCTGCTATCCTATCAGCTATGAATGGCACATCACACCCTGTTTGTGTTTTTAAAAAAAAAAAAAAAAGCTGTGTAACTCAGGAGGCATTGTTGCATAGTTGCCTTTCTTGTTTTGTTTTTAGCTTTCAGGACCTTCCAGACCATAAAAGCACATTTTAAATTTAGTAAGAGCATAGGGGTTTACGGTATTCACTTTTGTTGGAGGAAGCCGTTGAGTCTCAGGATGCATTAGTAACCTGTTGTTTTTTTATTTGTTTATTTGCCAGCAGCTAAGTGATTCACTTCCTCTCTGAACATTTTTTTCTTTTCTTTGACGTATCATGAGGACAAGTCTCTTCATTATGGGAAACTGTCTTGTAGATTTCCAAAGGATTTGCTTGGGTTCAGCTGGGGACCGGCTGAATCAGCTCATCTGCATGTAAAGCTTTTGTTTAGTTTTTTTTTAAGTGCTGGTGGATTTTTCATCCCTCTTTTTCTCTCCTTACAGAAAATTGAAAATCTGAAAGAGACTACATGTGTAAGTCAGAGCTTCACACACTCTCCTTCCTGTCTTCCACTTGGCTGTGACTTCTCAGGTGACGCACTTCTTCCTGTCTCTCTCTTTCAGAGTATGGTAGAGTCCATCAAGCACTGCATTGTACTGCTGCAAATCGCCAAGGTACGCACGACAGGGAGCGCATGTCGTATTGCCGTTTCGCCTCAGTCATTGTTCCCGTGACACCACAGCAGCGTGCACTTTGTGTGACTGTGTGTTTGTGGGGTGGTTGCTGCTTACAGTTGCTATCTGGGCTGGGACGGTGGTTTAGGAGGGTGTTGCCCAGTATTTGTTTCATCACATGTTCCATTCAGCCTTTTGTCGAGGAAGTGCTGCAATCTTTTTTTTTTTTTCTTTTTTTTTTGCTTCGTGTGGTCGTTAGGTGAGACTTTTCTTTTTTTTTTCCCATCTAAACTCACAACACCTCACTCGCACTGCGCCGACTGGCTCGATGGTGCAATCCTGTCCTTATTGATACTGAAAGAAATGACAGGAGATGGATTTTACCATGTGATGAAAGGATTACTGCATGTGGCAACCGGGTGAATATTATGATGCTCCACGTGATGAGAGCAACGGGCCTCTTTGCTCTCTGCACCGCAGATGCTCAGGATGCTTTGTGAAATGACTCTTGACCCTTCCTACACAAATAGTCTAACATTGTCTTCTCAAAATTTTAAGGACCAAAGTAACGAACAGCAACACGCAAACGGACTTATAGTAAGTTTGACATCCTCTGTCCATGACAAAAATTGAAAATCAAACAGACTGCTAACTTTCTTTTCTCACTTTTTTACTCTCCGCCGTAGAAAAGCAGATGAATCAGACCTCTTTAGTGCATGCCGTCTAATTTGGAGATAAGCTCTATCTCAAGCTCTTTCCCCTTCATGTCTGCCACCTCTGTCCTATTAATTAAGTTAATAACTTCTGACTTCATCTGGGATTTAAATCCTTTTAGTTTTTGCGATGGTTGGGAACTATTCTTTCCTTCACCGAGATGCAAAATGTGTGTGCGTGTGCAAACTACAAAGCAGAAAATGCCAAATGTGTGCATGTGTGTAGACTATACATGTGAGTTCGCGTGCCAGTGGATGACGGAACGTTACACTTCACTTCACCCACTAATTAGTCAACTAATTCCCCATTGATTTATTGGGTCCGCACCGCCTGCCCATTGAACCAGGATGACACTCAGTAGAGCATGAACGTACCTCTGCCCAGGCCAAACAATCCTAAATACGTCTGAATTTCGACCAGATCTGTACATGACACACTGAGGAAAAAGTCCTCCCATCCTTTCACCGAGTCTGGCGCAGATTGGTTCAGTACTGTTAGTGTAAACCCGCTGACAAACGGACTCGAGTGAAAACAGAAAGCTGAGCGCTTTAGCGGCTCCGCGGTCCTTGAAACGACAATCCCACAGTGGGGCGTACAGCTCATGGGCCTGCACTGCTCCTATAGCTGACTTAATCTCACAGTCATTAAGTACAGAATTACATACTATAAGTAGCACCGCATAAGCTGTGTCTGCACATCTAACTCTATATTTTTATATGCCATAAGCGTCGTGCTAAAGATAACTCCGCGGCTTTAGAGCATCTAAATGTCACGTTGCAGCCTACAGTGTGGAGCAAATGATAAATGCGCTGTACACCTTTTTATTTTTTTGTTTTGAAATGGTTGAACGCACAGTATTGAAACGCAGTATGTTTGATTGACCCTGTCCGAGCGCTGCCAGGGAATTTGCCCTAAAGCGCAGATATAGTTTAGCAAAGAACGCTCACGAGCCTGATCTGTGTTTATCTGTCAAAGTAATTTATGAGCTGCGATCGGTTGAAGTTTGCTCTGCCGCTCGAGCTACGTGCTACATTAATATCGCGTTCACTGGGAAAAAAATATCAATCATGACTCAGTGCTTTAAGCTGTTTTTAGCAGCAACTCTTTCCCTCCGCCCGCTTTTGCTTCGTCCCCGCCTTGCCAGGCCACAGGCTGGTCCCACCATGACAGACCAATATATCTGTAATTGGCTATAATTAGTAGCCCTCGCCTTACTTTCATGGGGGCACGTGGACAAGGCAGACATAGGATGCTGCAAAGGGGTGGTAGAAAAAAGGAGAAACAGAGGCAGAAAGATAAGAGAGAAGTGTGAACAGAAGTCAAGTGGGGGCCAGATCTCCCACCGCGTGACATTTTCTGCCTCTGATCACAACTTTCTTACCGGTGACCGCTGACATTTTTTGGCGGCGATTATCTGGACGCAAAACCCCGCAAGATCTGAGAATTTGCATAGCTCCAAATAGTATTAAGTGGAAAATGTCCCAGTCAGCAAAAGAACCACGACTTCACATCGCGTCCCTTCTTTCACTGCGGTCAGGGAACAGTCACGCAGCACGCCCAGTGTTGTATCCTGAGGTTGTGTTTCTGGTACCACGCTCCAATCTCGGGTATCTACCCCGCTGCTGCATCCTCGCGCCAACAGCCTAATGTCAGGGCGCAGACTTCGTGGTGCCTGTTCCTGTTGATTCCAAATGACTCAATCCACATTAAGGAAAAACAGAAAAATATCTGCAAAACGAAAATTACCAGCTGCAGGTCAAGTTTGAATAAGAGGGCGGCACGTCACAGTGAGTTTCAGTGCAAACAGATGCCCTGAGGTTAAGTAGTTGGGGAATAAGGTTCGATGCGGTTTCACTTTGCCTGCCCGTGTTTTCTGTTCCTGTCAGTTGGGTCATTGGTGCCCCTGACCCCATTACACAAAGCCGATAGGCTGCTTTGTCTGTTTGTGCCTATCGCTGGGCGGTCTGACAATTTTATATCGCTAACGATCGCCCGCAGTCTACTTTTCGAGCGAAATGGTAGATATTGTGACATTTTTCCATGTGTGTTTATGCTGTGTTCACAAAGTAATAGAAAGATTGCTGACTACATGGCTGTTCTAATTGGCCAAATTACATCACATCCCCACTGTGGGACTAATAAAGGTCTATCTTATCTTATCAATCGTGATGGCGTGTTAAAAAGATTTTCATGTGATGTCTTTTGGAAGATCCCCAACTACTATGTGCATATGTGCTCAAACACACTGGACGCATGTTAAGATGGTAGTGATGAGGGGAGGCCTATGCCGATAAAAACATCCCAACTGACATTTGCCACTGGGAAATGCAGAACCAGAGAGTATAAACATGTAACACATTTAGTCTGCAGCCCAGCGGAGTTGATGAACTCTTTTTTTTTTTTTTGGTTGTTATTGTGTCAAGGCTGCCGCTTGTTGTTGGTTTGGTATGGTATTAAGTTAATGAAACCTGGCAGCGCCTTTTTTTCCAGGAAACGGAATGACAGGAAATTGATCTGCCCACGGTGGGTGGGTGGACGGGGGCATATATTATTTCACTTCACGTTGTCACAGTAGGTGTAGCGTTAAATGAATCTATATACAATCATTTAAGTTGGTGCTCGGTCGAGGGTGAGATCTGGCTTGGATGTGAAAGGAGATGGTGTTCCATTGTGGTGCGCTGGTGTACCTGGATTTTCACTAATAACTTGATGTTTTTCTATTTAATTAGACAGTTTATAGGCCAAGGCTGAAGCTAAATAGTTCAGGTTGGCAAGTTTCTTGTCTGTTCGACAGCATTTTAAACTGGCAAGCAGGCAGCGGTATGGGCATGCTATCGTTGCCTCGAGTGATGTCACTTCGAGGCATGCCGTTTTTGTTTTTGATGGCAATTTCGCTTTTATTTGTTTCCTCCAGAGCACCATCAACCCAGTGGACGGGATCTACCAGCCCCCGCTGGATACCCCTGTAGTCAACACCACGATGCCAACACAGACCACACTACCACCAGGTATCGGACCTCCGCCTCCTCACCATGCGTCTCCACATGCGGGTTCACGTGCTTGATGTGTCAACACGTCCCGTGGGCTCCACATCACCCGCAGAGGCTGCTCGTGTTTTATGAAACGCGCCCGGAGCTGACAACAGCCCCCCCTGTTGTTCGCATCTTAAACTGCTCCAGCTGATGTTTCAACTTAAAGTTGGCAGTCCTTCAGTGCAATTACGCTTTCGGTCACTTTAGTCAGTAAATAGTTGACTAAATTTAGGAAGAGCAAGATTTGCTTCATTTTTGCTTATTTTCGTCAGACGGCTTTGACCAGACTTTTTACAGCTTCAGTGAAAATGAGCATTGCAAAGGAGGCCATGCTAATTTGGGCCTCTGTGAAGTCCCTCTTACAGCTGAAGCTTATGTCTGCAGGGTGTCGCATCATTCTCAGCCTCTCGGCACGTGGGTGGAGGTGTTGGTGTTAATGTTTCGGCTTCATTTTAAGGCTTCGTTGCTAACTCGTCTGCTTTCTTTTTTTGCTGAAGACGCTTCTCAGGTGTGCAAATCAGACCAACGACCCTCCACGTTGCCTGTTGGTCCCGTCGTCACGGTGATGGGCAGTCTGCAGACCCCGACTCCCAACAGCACAGGTAAAAGATTAGCAGTTTGTTAATCTGATAATTAATAGTGAATTATAATTTCTTCTGATTAGGAACTGCAGTTAAGTTTGTGGTTCAGTGCGATGGTTTATATATTTACTAAACATGCAAAACACATTTTGTCAAGTTCTCATGGAGTTTCAAAGTTTTTATTATTGTCCTTGGAAACAGCAGCTGACCAGAAAAAAAGGTGCATTTAGTCATTTTCTGGAGCTTTTAATTATATTGCATAATTCATATCAACAGGTGGAGGTGAGATACGTTTTTAACATCTCGTTCAAAATTGGATGCGAATTGAAAATTGAAAAACACAACAGAAGTTTCAACAGGAAGAAGGGTACTTTGGCCAAAGAGCTGTGTTCGTCCTTGTTGGCATGCCATTTCTCTTGTTAGATCCTTGTTACAAGGTACATGAAGCCAATGGAATAATCGCTCAACCACAAGAAAAAAATTAAGTAGTAATACTGTATTAAGTGTTTGTGTGCTTCTCCAACCTAGAGCGCTGTGGCCATTAACATAAAGTAAATGGGGGAAAAAAAGCCCAGTACAAAAACAAGGGACAGCACAGCTTCCTGCCTGTTTGCCTTCTGTGCTGAGGCAGCATTATTAAAACGCTGCGCTGTGCACTAAGGAGGCAGGCTGCATGCTCGAGAGCACTGTCAATATCCTCTGCAGAGGAAGCCATCACTGTGTGAAAGACAGGTTGCTGCGCGTGATCTGCCGGACCGGACTCGGACACGATGGCCTCGGGTTGCAGGCATAATGTCGATTCCATCATCTCGACCTGTGTGCTGTATGAATAAAGGAGACGTTTTCCTCGGATCAATTCCAAGAAAACGCTGCCAGAGAAATATGACGTGACACGCAATGTTTGATTTTTTTTTTTTTTTTTCCTCTCTCAGGGAGTGGCCCATCAGGTCCCAGCAGCGGCGTCGCCTCCCCAGCACACATCCCCCTCCCCTCGCACTCGGTGCCAGACTTCTCCTACTCCTCCAGTGAGGATGAGTTCTACGACGCTGATGAGTTTTACCAGAGCAGCACTTCCCCAAAACACTGCATAGAGTGAGTACACTATCACCCCGCCTCCCTACGACCAACGCTGCCCAGAGTGAATCTCTAATCGCAGCGTTCAGCAGCTCAGGTGGGAAAAATGCTGCTTAGAGCAAATGAGAATCAAGCTGCATAGGCGGCTTTAGTCGAAGAAGTTTGCAACAAAACTGCCTGGGAAATCCTGCTCGGTTTTTATCTCCTTATCTGTCCTGCTTCCTGCCTTCTTTCCCCGCCATTTATCTCCTCCTCTTCCCCTTAGTCCCACGGGCCCTGCAGCTGCCCCGCCCCTCACTAATGAAGAACCAGCGTTGAAACGACCAGACACCACCGAGTCCCTCAACTCGTCCATGTCCAATGGTACCACAGAAGCAGGTAAAAGAAGAGGCGCGCGGACACATTGCAGTTAGTTTGTGCCTCTGTGTAAAAGATAAACGATGATCTGCACATTTCAGATCCATTCGATAGCCACGACGACCGCGACGATGAAGGTGAGGGCGAGTCCGTGGAGGAGCACAAGAGCGTCATCATGCATCTGCTCTCTCAAGTTCGTCTGGGCATGGACCTGACAAAGGTAAAGGGCTCAGAGCAGTGCTTTTATGTACTCTGTGCAAACTGTTTCTTTTGAACAACCCACGCAGCTGCAGTTTCTCCCCTCCATCACATTTCACAGGTGGTCCTGCCCACCTTCATCCTCGAGAGGAGGTCTTTGTTAGAAATGTACGCAGACTTCTTTGCACATCCTGACTTATTTGTAAGGTACGTACCACTTCAACAGCTCCTCTGTGAAAGCTTGTTGTTCCAACCAGATTTTCACCCAACCGCGCCTTTCATCCGCTCTCCACCAGTATCGCTGAGCAGCCAGAGCCCCGGGAGCGCATGGTTCAGGTGGTGAAGTGGTACCTGTCAGCCTTTCATGCGGGGCGGAAAGGCTCAGTGGCCAAGAAACCTTACAATCCAATCCTGGGAGAGGTTTTCTACTGCCACTGGGATCTGCCCAGCGAGGCAGAGGAGCCCTCCCCACACACGGTGAGACCACATGCCCCTGCAGTCCAAGCCGGCAGCCCCGGCTGCTTTTTGACAAGTTGAACTGTAAGAATGTTTCTGTGCCTGTAGTAAAATCAACAATGGTGAAGTATCTCATTTAGTGCATGCCTAACATACTGCATATTGTGTGAATGTTCCAAAAGGGAAAAAAAGGTGCCACTTCATAAACATTCGTCCACACTGAGGCTGTCACTTATGTTGTTAGCCTGTAAGGATCACTGAGACACTTCATATATTTGCTTATGCAAATACGCTTAACTTGAATTGCAAGAATAGTCACCCTCACGAGCACTAACTTTGCTTTAGAACCGGCTGCCTTTTTTATGTACATTTCTTCTTCTTTCCAGTGTGAACATACCTACACCACACCTTTTTTTTTATTGTTATTTTGTTGACACAGCCACAAAAAGTCGTTTTTTCATATTTTGTGCAACTGTAACATGGAATAAGCGTGGGTTTGATCAGTTCTCCTTCCATTGCTTTCTTCCATCCTTCAGGAGACGGTGTCAGACGGTCCAGTCCCCTTGACTTCACCCAACAGTGTGTGTTTTGTAGCAGAGCAGGTCTCTCACCACCCACCCAGTGAGTGTTCCACCTTGTTCTTCTGACTGATTCCAAAGCCCAGTGTAGAAAAGCATAGGGTGACGATCACAAGTTACATTAGAATACCTCAATCTTTGAAATGAAATGTAAATAAATTCACATGCCGTCTTATTGCTAGTTTGTTGGACTTTGACTGACATGTTGTCGCTTTTTGTACAAACCCCTCAGTATTTCTTCCCTCTCTTTGTGTAGTCTCTGCATTCTACGCAGAGTGTTTAAGTAAGAAGATCCAGTTCAACGCTCACATCTGGACAAAGTCAAAGTTCCTAGGCATGTCCATAGGCGTCCACAACATTGGCCAAGGTATGTGAGAGGGCTTCCCCATACAAAATATGCGTACAGGTAAATACATGTGTGTGTTTTACAGTATACATGTAAAACCCACTCTTGTCACAACTTTGTGGAATTGTAATAATTGATCGCTGGTTTCGGTTCAGGTTGCGTGTCATGTTTGGAGCACGATGAACATTACATCCTCACCTTCCCCAACGGATATGGCAGGTGTGTGTGTTATTCCTTCCCCGCGCCATCGCTCGGTTACCGTCTGGTCGTCGCTGTTTGCCTCACTGACCCGATCCTGTCTGCCCAGGTCGATTCTGACCGTGCCGTGGGTGGAGCTGGGTGGGGAGTGCAACATCTCCTGCTCCAAGTCGGGCTACAGTGCTAACATCGTGTTCCACACCAAACCCTTCTACGGAGGAAAGAAGCACAGGATCACCGCTGAGATTTTGTAAGAGGAGAATGTCTGCGCCATACAGTTTAGGTCACCGTTCATAATCCAGATTTGTGGATTAAACCAAATATACTGCAATTCTTTCCTTCTTTTTTCTAACAGTGCACCAAATGATAAGAAGTCTTTCTGCTCCATTGAAGGGGAATGGAACGGAGTGATGTACGCCAAGTGGGCAACCGGAGTGAGTCTTAAATGGATTTGATTTCTTTTTTTTTTTTTTTTTAACCCTTTCTCATCACTTAGGGCAAACTACTAAACATTTTTTAGTGGAAACAAAAACTGCACTGGGGAATAACTGCTTAAAAGTTACGAGTTTAACAGTAAATATATACATGAAGGATGAATGAATGTGTATCGTGTGTGTATTGTTTCTAGGAAAACACAGTGTTCATAGACACCAAGAGGATGGGTATCATCAAGAAGAAAGTGAGAAAGCCGGAAGACCAGCTTGAGTATGAGTCCCGAAGGTGAGAAACTAAACGGCTCTTTGAGCTCAGGATGCACCACAGGAAATGTTTCACCAAGAAACAAACCGCGAGCTTGTGAATTCGACCCCCATCAGATTGTGGAGAGATGTGACGCTGAACCTGAAGCTGAAAGACATCGATGCAGCAACGGAAGCCAAACACCGGTTGGAGGAGAAACAGAGAGCCGAAGCGAGAGAGCGGAAGGAGAACGAGCAGCAGTGGGAGACGAGGGTGAGTCTGCAGACCTTTTGTTATTCAACTGCCCGAAGGAAAAACATGAATGCTCACATTCTCATTTTCTTTTGAATGTAAATGCCGGAATACAAAATAATTGGATTAGATTACCAAAAATATTTGTTGACATTAGAGTTATGTTTAAATTAGCAGTCCTCATTGTCGGTCACATTTAAAGTATTAGGAAAATGATTATTAAAAAGATCCAACACTTTTGTTTCACTGACAGACAGGTTGGTGTTAGAAGTGTTAGATAATACGGTAGTTTAGGACCAGCTTTATCATAGCTTTTCAGACAACTTGAGTGTAATAATTGTTATCGCTTGTGTATTTCTGCAGCTATTCCACGAGGACGGGGAGTGCTGGGTCTACGACGAGCCTCTATTAAAGAGATTGGCCTCTCAGAGGCACTGAGAAGACTACGCACACTCGGATACATACACATACGTATGCATAAAGAAATGCACACACAGCAGAGTCTTCATAAGAACTCTTTTGCAAAACCACTTCTTATCCAAGCCTTGGAATGACTGATGATCAAATATGTACACAGCTTTGCATTTGACTGTAAACCAACAATATGGAAATGAATGAAATCAAATGGAAAAGCATCAAAGACGTAACATGAGAATTAGTAAAGCTCCTCTCCTTGTTTGGGCCGCCCCTGTTTCCACTGCCACCCGCCATCACGAGACTCGTCAGCACAGGGAGGAGGCGGTTACTCGGACGCGTCTCGACTCTCGCCTCTGTCCCTCAGCTTCATAACCACACCCGTCATCAGCTCCTCGTGATGAGCCGCAGCAGCGCTCATTTCATTACACACATTTTTATGTTTGTTTGTTTTTTTTGGGGGGGGGGTGTATGGTTGATGGTGTTCATTTCAAATAAACCTTGACAAATAAAACAGCGCTCTACATCTCAGGGAATCTGGTGACTGAGGAAAAAAAAAAAAACGCTGCTGCCCCCTCCAAGAGTCTGACAAGCCTTATAACGGTGGAATGGATGAATCTTAAAGGGGCGGGGGAGAAATTCTCTGCTTGCCTGCAACTAGTTATAACTGTTTATATATAGATATTATATACATATGATGGATATATAAATATATATTCTTTTTTATTTTCAATGCTGTTTTTGTTTATTTTTTTTCTTTCTGGCAATAGTGTAAAATATTTGAGGACATGATGGCTTTACACCTTTAGGAATCATTCCATTTAAACTTTTGCTCTTCTGTTACCATGTAAAACTTAACTCGCCACATATTTGGTCCTTCACACTGTTCTGCGTCTCATGTGTTATCCAGAAGCAAAGCCCTGCATAACCCACAGCATAGATTAATGGAATATATGCAATCTAGATGGAATTTACATTGCCTGTCAGTGCACAGATTTGGGCGACCATTATGCCAAAAAGGTTTAGAGAAAAGGCTAAAGGGAATTTGATCTGAACAGAGAACAAAGAATTCTCTAAAAATGTGTTACCTGAAGGCATTTATGAACAAATGATTGTTTACATATTTTTGTCTTTCTGGACCACTGGTCCATAATGAGGACGTAAAGCGAGGACTCTGTGAAGTCTCCACTTTCTGTTCCGTGCATCACCTGTCCCCGTGTCCTCTCCCAACATCACCGACGTCAGAGTGGATCACCTTGACGTCCGCTCTGGTGCTTTAGGAGGGTGAGGACAGTGGAAACGAGGGACCACGGTAGACTTTTGAAACACTGCTGCTGTTTCATTGTGCTGCTGGAGTCCAGTCTGAGTTCTACCGGACCAGTTTTCTTGTAATCTTAATTTTTTGTTCAGTGTTTTTCACTTTAAGAACCACATAGAGGGCAATATTTATCCGACTGTAAGCCTCTGCTTTTTTTTTTCTCAAACAATCATTCATTCTCTTATTTACAGCTACATAGGTTGGATCTAATTGCAGTCATATTTGGATGAGATACAGAAATAAAGAACAGTTTTCACCTGAAAATGCCTAAGAATATCTCTTAATGCTGTAGCAAGCTCATAGCGCCCCCCCTTGTTGGTAGTGTGGGTAGGATTTGATCGTTGTCTCTCCTTGACTTTACGTTAAATAAACTGATTGATTCGAAAGACTAGTAAGAGACCCTTTGAGTCTTAAATTAAATAATCTGGTGAAGGGATCTCTAAAGGCATATTCCCGGTGCTGTATGTGCATCCAGTGACATACTAGTTGAATAAATAAATGCCAGTTGTTGCTGCTGTTGAAACGAATCCTTCTCTAAAGCAGACAAAATACATTTCGCAACAAGCCTGATGAAATTTAGAGCCTGGGCTAAATTTGAAGCTTTTTACCTCCATGTTTTGTCTTCGTAACTTATATTGAATCGAGGCCTTGACGTACATTTCAGTATCGCTCTTTATCGCCTGACAGAAATCAACCAAAAGAAATGTATTTTTTATTTCCTCCAGATCCCCACTGATTGTAACAGACCCTCCTGTTTATTGATGCATATTAAATCTCCATGAGTTTATTCCGGTGAGATGTTGTCATGGTTCATTCAAAGAGCACCTCCTTAAATCACATTAATCAAACCCTACGATAAAGAACGTGGTTCATGTCGTATGTGGCTGCTCAGTATCAGCAGCGCCACAAACGAATTCCAAACCGGATTTGTCCAGCAGGGGCACTAGCTGCGTGTCGGACTATTTTTCCCATCGGCCTGTGCGACGTCTCCTATAAAAACGCCTTGCACCCTCCGTCCTCTCTCACTCTCCGGCTGTCTTTCAGGTAGATATGACTCTCCCCTTGTTCCACTACTCGCTGCGCATTATTTCTGTCAACTGTCATTATTCAACTATTAACATACCTGTAGACTCGTGATGAGTTTTTTTACAATGCGGGACCTGTGTTGTTTTAGGTGAAATGTTTGATCTGACAGGGAGCAGTGAGCTGGCGCTAGCAGAGCTAACAGAGCTAACAGCAGGCCTCAGCCACGTGTTGCGCCGCGCACGTTGCGACGCTAACTAGCCTCCCACCTCAGTTCTGCCTTGCCCCATAGCTATGTGATGAAATAAATGTTGGTAGGGACATCTGAGTAAATGTGAGGAAACGCCAACATTTCTGATTGCATGGGACAGTGGCTCAAATTTGATTCTAGGCCCCTTTTTCTTTCTTCAGATTATCTGCACAGCTCTAATGCTAGTTGCTGCGCAGGGGTCAGATTGTGCTTCTTTTGCACCAGTTTGTGCGCTCAAGTTAAAATTTTGAAATTCCCACCTGTATTGGATCCCTCATGGTTATGAACCATAACTGTATTGCGTTACGATCTTAAAATTGCCTTGCGATGTCTAACACCGATGAACTGCGGACATCGTAATTTCCGCGCGGTTGGTGCTTCTGCATCACGTAAAGACGGCTGCAGCTAACCCCATTTTCTTCCTTCAGGCTCAAATGGACGTGTTGGCGTTATGGAAGTCATCCACAGGATACTGGTAATTGTTCTTATTTTCTAATTTAATCTGCTCAAACTGGAAGTCACTGATGATTTATTTGTAATAAGAGTAGTGGACAGAAGTGATTTCTGAGAAATCGTTAACTGAGACTTCTCCGTTGAAGCCGTGTTCTCTGCTCTTACCAGTGTTGGTACTAAGATGTTTTTGTATCTGCAGGTCTCAGGGAAGGCGAGTGACGTGAAGGAAATGGAGATGAGGAGCAGGTAAGGCTCAGTTTAGCTCATTGTAGAAGCTGGGATGGACTTGTGATTCTCTGAGGTGTTTCCTATGATCATGATCGAATATTGGCTTGTTTTTTGCAATTCCCGAAGTAGCAACAAATGAAGAATGATTTGAGTGCCCCCCCCGAAATTTGATCCATGTTTCCTTTTACTACCCTGGAAAAAGTGAGAACCCAAAGTGCATCATTTTGCTTCCTGCAGTCTGTGTGAATTACAGGGCCAGACTTAAGATAAATGCCTCAGAGGAGCATCAGTCTGCCTCTTATCCTGCACATGAGCCTGTGCTGCTGTGATGACATTTATTTGCTACTCTTGACGAGCTGGATGACGATACTAGCAACCACCATATTTAATAATCTGAGGCACTGACAAATTGATGCTCGTCACTTTTACGATTTTATTGTTTTGAATGCTGATGTTTTCTTGTGCTCCTTCAGGTGTGGTCATGTTGACTGAAACTGCTGTTTGACAAACCTCAAACAGGTAATGAACCAAGTTTTTTTTTTTTATTAGACCCAGCTTCCCTAAAATAAACTGTCAATGATGAATTTGTTTTAAAACAATGGGAATCTCTCTGAAAAAGAATGAAAGATGACTTGTTTCTGATGCAGTGCTCATTAAGATTTAGGAGCATGTTTTAATTTTTTGCGGGTTGGGTCTAAACATCCTGTGTTTTTTGACTTGCAGATGGTCCTCCATTATTTGTGAACTGTTTGAATATTCTTGGATCGGTTCCAGGTGAGTCTTGTGCTCAGGAGTTGACCACGTTGCAACATCAAACTGGTCTGATGCAGTGATGATCGCATAGTTCAGCAGATAACTGTGACGAAGATGCATGTCTTTCGCTCCTAGCTGATGTGTCGGCGTCCATGATTTGCAAGGCCGCTTGATTTTTCTGAAATTATTTTTCATCTTTTTTTTTTCCCCTTTTCATTTTCAGAAACAAGAATTGTCTGCCGACAGAACACAAGGTGAGGCGAACAGGACGAAGCAATGTGCGCTTTAATGTTTGACACAATGATGAGTCCATAGTTCAGCGGATTGAACAGTGAAGAGTAACTTGAGTATTGTCTTTCGCTCCTAGCTGACGTGTCGGCCGTAACTGTCTGTTTTACCCCTGGCCTGTTTTCACACACGGTAATAACGTCTCGTCTCTTCTCACCAGACATGACCTTCACGGCGACTGACGCTTCGCAGCCTTGTCGGTAAGTAATCGCGCTCAGATTCACTGTGCAGCCACGATCGCTCAGATGTGATGAACTTGAATCAGGTCTCTGATCCAGTTGAGGACATAAGTCATTTAATTCTGATCTGGTTTGTCAGTAAAAGAACTTGCACTGCTTTTTCTCCTTTACACTCATCTCACTTGAAACTCTTGTAACTTTGCAGAGCAGATGGGAGTGAGAACACTTGTGTGCACCAAGATGCCAAGCAAATGTGAGTATGAACAGTGTTTTTTAGAACCTCAGACCTAGATGAGCAGAGGAGTTTTTTGTTTTTTTTTTTTTCCCCCCAAATGCGATAACACTTAAAATAAGAAAATGGAGCTACTACATGAGCATTACTATAAACTGACCCAAGCTCCACTTGGGTTTGTGCCATTTGAACTCTGCCTCATCTCAGTCTGAGAGCTGCATGTGTACACTTGTTGGGATCTTAGTTGCTGTTGTGCGTGTGATCCCTGTAGTCTGGCCTGTGTGATGACGAGTGAAAACTGACTAAATCATGGAGTCATTTTATATTAGCTCTAGCTGACCCGGTCAGTGCGGCAGTTTTCATCCCACTGTTTCGTATGCGTATTTGACTTATGCTTTCCTTTCGTCCTCAGGTGATGATCGCTCACTTGGGCAGGCATGGATCGTTGACACGAGGCCGGCCGAGGTGAGAATGCAGAAGACTCGCACAAGATACACTGACTACATGGTTTCAGTGATGTCTTGACAAATGTCTGACCTGAACTTGTAATGTGGACAATTTCTGTTACTGAGTAACCAAGTGAATTAAATGTTAACTCACCAGTTATTAGCTTATTATAAGGTTTTTTTTTTCTCTCCTTCTCCAGAGCGGAGCTGTTCCCCTCAGCCTGACATTGGTAAGCATTTTTAAGTCCTTACACTGTTTTTTCCTTTGAGTTCCCATCTTATTCTTCCTATTGGTCAGTGCTGAAGTTGCAGTGCCTGCCATGGGCTAGGAAGATGAAGTTGACCGCTCTACCTATGATGAAGGTTTCTGCCAAATGATTCCTTGATTATAACCCTTACCGTTCCATTTATTTCTGAGGTTTTGTGGTCGATTTAAATAGAAACTTTCTATTGTCTGTTTCCCTGCTTTATCTTAATTAGAAAATCTGTCTGTTCCTTTAGGAATGAAGCTGATGGGGTTTCTCTGGGGGCGATGGGAACGTCAAACAACTGGAATATCCCCATGACGGCTCTTTTAAACAACACGATGTAACACCACACAATGTGTTTATCTTTGCAACATTGTGGCAATAAATACTAAGATATGATTTGTGTGAACCAGAACTTTTTTTTTTTTTTTTTGAGTCAAGGCCAAATCATCTAGTGAAGGGCTGCAAACACAACTCCAGTAAGACCTGATGATCCCACAATGTCTCATACATTTCTTAACTAATTTAAAATCATATCTAACATTTGTGTAAGCTCTTGACCTGTAGTAAAAATTGTTTTAAATATACTATAATACTTCACTATAGTATTGAATCTTCATGCATTGAGGGAACTATAACTCATAGTGGATTTGTGCTATGGCTCCAAATAGTGATGAAATTTATAAGAACGTGCTGGTTATAGATTAGTCCCAGAATTTAATGATTTCAAAGTTGGACCAAGAATTCTGCTTTTAAAAAATGTGGAAAATCCCATCATTTTTAACGCAATCCTCACAGACGGGTCCGAAAACATAATCTCCTTGGTGGAAGAAACAAACTGCAGACACAATACTATAGTATGAACGGATTAAATGACTGAGAAAATGTTTTATGGTCCCGTACAGCACCGTAAGTGGCAGCTGTCGTCCTTCTGGCTTATAGAAGCGCCTCCAGCTAAGCTAACGGTGACTTTGTTTTCTATACCTCGGTAGCTCAAGAGTGCGGCTACATTTTTTACTTGTTTTCAATTAAAACGGAGCAGTACTTTCGTTTAGCTTCACCCTATATACGCGGAATTCACTGTAATACGTCTATAAAAGGGTAGCAGCGAGCCTTTGGAAGACAGGCGGAGCTAAGTGAAAGTCCGCTAGCGGCACGCGTAGTATGAAAAACAAGCGCCCCCCTTTCGCTGTCGCCGAGAGAGGGGGAAAATACCCCTCATCGTGCAGGGCCGCCCGCAGACGGCCAGGTCCGAGGGAAGGGAGAGGGAAACCGGGGGCTCGTTCCTCAGTCTCGCCCCGATGTTCGTGCGGTGGTTTCTCCCTCTGCTCGGAGTTCTGACCGCGGAGGCCGACTTCTTCCAGTTCGACAGCATCTCCAATGTTTCTACCTACTATTTTAATTACATTTATTGCAATATCTGGGAAGGGGAGTGTCAGCCCAACCAGGACGATGCTACACAGCAAGGTAGGAGACCCAGCGAAATGAAAATAAGGAGTTTTTAAAAATGATTTCGTGGAACGAGTCGTTATATAATGCTCGTCGAATTGACCGCAGTTTTTAGCCCGTGCAGTTTGCATGTTACAGCAGCCTCCATGTTGACTAGCCGGACGTATGAGCGGTCACAGCGCTGACTGATTTACACCGTGTCGCTGTGAGCAGTTCCCACCAGGGACATCTGGGCAGGTTTTCCTCAGGACTACATCAGCCTGCTGCATCAGTGGTACTGTAGCCTGGGCCAGTGCTGCGAGTCCGGAGACTGCAGGATAACCAACAACATCACAGGTATCGCGCTCCAGACTGCCGGTGGACGCCGTCTGCTGTTTTGTTTTTAATCGCCACATTTCGGATTCCTTCAAACGTGATGTCAGGTTTCTTTGTGCTGCGTGGTTATTATCAGCTTTCACCAAGAGAATTGGACTTCACGCGTTTTCAATATTTCCTGTTGCCCTGTTTTATTGTAGTTACAGATTTACAGTTTGCCATCTATGTTCAGTCAAACATACAGTAAGTGGCCTATAACAAGGAAGCCAGTGTTAAAAGTTGCTTTAATTGTCTCAACTCAGAAACTCCAAGAGACAGGAGAGCGGATGTGCAATGTTCAGTAGCACTAAGTGTAACTTTTGATGTGAATGCATGTTCATGTCCATACAGTCCAACCAAGTCAGACTGATAGTAATGTGTAGTTCAGGGTTGCTTTTTTATGTTTTATTAGTTTGGTTACCTTTCCATTTAGATTGTGAATGTGAGTTGAAGTAAGACAGCTACTTCACTTTTAAGTGCAGCCAGTAAAAAGCAACCAGAAGTACTCACTGAGAAGAGTGCTTTGTTCTGTCGTGGGCTTGCTGTCGTTGCAACCATGACAGATCAGAAAGTTTAATTTATTTGCTGTTCATTGGCTGTATTTTAAAATACTGTCTGCCCTGTGGCAAAGAATATAAGACGACGAATATTGTCACAGAATATTGGCTGTCAGGGGTCTCATTTGAAAAAATAATGAATGGGTGACTTAATGTGCGCTGGATTTTTTTGTCTTTAAAAGTATTCGCTGGTGAAACACATGCGTATACTGCAAAAATATTGCCTGAATAATAAAGTATTCAGGTTGAGCACTGCATCATGGCTTCATCTGTCACGCTCACACTCTCTTTTGTGCACACACGATGCAGGTCTAGCGAGGGACCTTCAGACTAAGCTCCACGGGCAGCACCTGGCTCAGTCGGTGGTCCTGAAAGCCATCCAGGGTTTTATCAACAACCCAGAGTCCAACAAGCCACTCACCCTCTCCTTCCACGGCTGGTCCGGCACCGGCAAGAACTTTGTGGCCCGGATCATCGCAGATAACCTGTATCGCGATGGTGTGAAGAGCGAGTGCGTCCGTCTGTTCATCGCCCCTTTCCACTTCCCGCACGGCAGACTGGTGGACACGTACAAGGTAAGACGTATAGAGTCCACTTGGCACAGGAACATGCTGGCGGTTTTCCTGGGACCCTCCGTTGCTTAGTTAAATGTTTAGCCTGTGTTTTGTAATTCGCTTATGAAAGATAATCGTGGTTCTGGACGGACATTGATCCGACAAGCACCGACGTGCATGGATTTTTTTTAGAACCTGGCATTTGTCCCACAAGGGCACAGGTGCCGACGTGGTCCCATCTGCACACATTCTTACAAAATCTGGGCAAATTATGTTGACACAATATTATGACACAAATCAGAGTAAATCAAAGTATAGTGCATGGCACAACCTTTAAACTGACACTATCAGAATCTGCAGAATTTGTAAATGTGGACTCTGAATTCTCAATATATGCGCTGTGACTACGTGTCTAGACGAGGTCTCCCTCATAAGTGATAACAAATCACAACAACCTCTTGCTCTTATAAATGCCCCTTTTCCCCCCCTTACCCGTCTAAAGTGCATTGGAAATTTGTCTTTGATTTGGCCCAAAAGGTAATAAAAACACAGTGTAGTGCAGAGAACAACACTGAATTTTTACAGAGTAAAATAATGTCCCTTAAACCAAAAAGGTAGATGTAGTAATTATGTCAGTACAAGAAGTAGCAGAGTGCAAATACATACAGTTTGGAGTGCAGATCCATTTTTTGGTTTTTAATCATGTTAATATAATTTTGAATGTATGGTTATTGCTACTATCACAGCTGGAATTTACTTAACAAAGTCAAAAATATGCTTTGTCTCCATTATCTTTTCCAGATTTAGAGATTTTAGTGATTTCCTACACTGTAGTTTGTTCTTTCTCTTGGTCTCCAGGGTCAGCTGCGAGAGGCGATCCGGGACATGGTGTTGCGCTGCCCTCAGACTCTGTTCATCTTCGACGAGGCTGAGAAGCTTCACCCAGGCCTCATCGACGCCATCAAGCCCTACATGGATCACTACGACAACGTCGACGGGGTCACCTACCGCAGAGCCATCTTCCTCTTCCTCAGGTTTGTCCTTAGTTGTAGCCTCGGGTCATTTGAAGCTGGGTCAGGTACTTGGTACCACTCAGGTGGTGTTGCACCTCCAGCCCAGATATTCTGACGCCTCATCTGTGATGAAAGGGGCTTCTCCCTCAGTTTCCATTAGTTCTCTTTATGGGTTTTTCATGTTATCAATTACTCATATTCAATTTATGCTGACAGATGATCTACTCACTCAAACTTAGAAACACATTTTTCACAACAGTGATGATGATGTAGGAGAGGCACTCGCTGGTATGGAAAACCCTACGGTACAAAATCACATGTTAAATAATCATGTTTAATAAAAATTCAACATGATTTAATATTGCAATTTTGTTTGAGCTCTTGTGGAGCTCATGTATTTGAAAAGCAAAACAAATATTTGTGGGCCAGGCCTAATCTGTGATCATTTGTCCAAGAATATCCTATATTTAACAAAATACATAACAAACTATCCTTCCACTACTTTGGGCGCCATGTTTTTACTGTACCTGTTGTCTCTACAGTAATATCGGCGGGGCAACTATCAACGATGTAGCGCTGGACTTCTGGCATTCGGGCCAAAATCGAGAGGACATCGGTATGGAAGACCTGGAGCACCGGCTACGAACCGAAACTATTCAGTCTCAAGGTATGTGGCAGTGTTAACTTCAGGTCACTGCCATTTCACTCTGAGTGGGAAGTGAATCATTTTCTTGTGTTACTGTATGAGCAACGTGACTTTTTTCACTTGGGTACGGGTGAGTGAGCTAAAGCTGCACAGAGCTACAGAGTGCTACTCTTGTTGAGATCGGTGGTACTAGCTATGCTTTCCACATTAAAGCAACTTGAATTCAAAATAAAAGAAAAGGATTGGCTTTAAGGGATTTATTAGCAAATTTTTTTTCTGCATGGTTCTCTTTCCCAGGTGGGTTTGCGCAGAGCGAGCTGATGTCCGGTCACCTGATCGACTTCTTCGTGCCCTTCTTGCCTCTGGAGTATCGCCACATCAAGCTCTGTGCCCGGGATGCCTACGCAGCCCGAGGCCTGGAGACAGACGAAGCTACGTTGGATGAGGTGGCCAAGGCGATGCTGTATGTCCCCAAAGAGGAGAGACTGTTCTCAGCCCAGGGATGCAAGTCCATACCCCAGAGGATCAACTTCTTTCTTCCCTAGAAGAGAGAGAGAGAGAGAGAGAGAGGGAGAGACCTGGAGACCCTGCAAGAGATGTTAGATTTCTTTACCAGCCCATCTGCATACAGAGCCACAGAGGACATGTGTCTTCTCTGTTCTCTGCCCCACCACCACCCCCTCCCACGACAGCAGGGCAGGTCCAGCATTAAGAGTGCAAAGCGGCGCGGTTCACCCTGCACACATCTGTTGTGTTGCAGGAAACGTGTTCAAGACAGGCCGCACTTCTTCACCCGCCTTGTCTGAATCCTTAGAGCGTCAAGGTGAGGAAGTGAAGAAAAACATGGTATTAGTGATTGTGTGTGCAGTGCGTGTCACCAAGGAATACTACTACACATTTATCTCATTATTTATGTCTGTTCACCTGGGCCAAAAACCGTTGTTGTTTTTTTATGATTGGGTAAGGTCATACTTCACGTGTTAGTTTTTGCCTGTCAGACAATGTGTTTATATTAGCACTAATTATTTATTGTGCCATTTTTGTACATGTTACTATACCTTACCTTACCTTACCTTACTACCCTAATTTTTGTGGAGGTCCTTACATGCACACTTACTGGTTCTGTGAGCCATTAACTTGGCTTGTAGTATTATAGTTTTGTGGTGTGAGCAGTACAGAGTGTATTGAGTGTGTAACAGCTAACAACAGTGATGGAAATGTGAACTGAAACTCTTACTGGAAAACATGTGTGAGACGAGGTGTTAGAACCCAATGAATCTAAGTCAGCTTTTTCTTTCTGCAAATGTTTTTTTTTTAAGAATAATGCTTTTAATCATTTTTCATCTCAGTAATTTAAAGGGAGTTTATATCCTATAAATTTTTAATTATTATCATTGTCATTGCATAATATATATAACATTGCTTTATTACTTTGGGGCATGGTTTGTTCATTGACTTGCTTTATCCCTCACATAGTTGTAAGTTGGGTCTGCTTCAGAGCTTTTTCTGTCTAAAGCTGAAAGTGTCACATTACAAGAGGAACGTGGAAAGAAATGGTCACAGGCATTGTTTTAAGAAAATAAACACCCACTGTAGACCAACAGTTGTTGTTTTTACTTAATGCAGTAATTTGAGCTGATTCTTTTTTCTTACAAAAAATGCAACTTGGAAATAATTCTCCAGAGAAATGCACAGTTCTGTGAAACACACAGTGCAAACCTGCTCTCACACAGTCTCCATACATTTTTATCCAATAATCAATTTTTGGCTATAAATATAACAATACATTTTTGAATTAAACTTCAGTTTTTTCTGTTTTATTATCCTTTACTGAATTAACAATATACTCATATGATGCCTCAAATCCACTTAATTCATGATCCGTGCTACTTTATTCTGTAGTGCACAGTAGATACCAACACATGAGATAAAGTGGTGTGGAAGTGAAACTGATGGCAGTCACAGCTCCTATTTATCCTGCTGAGGACTAGTGACACTGACAATTCTTGAACTGTCTCTGGTTTTTCTGTAAATAAGACCCATTGCAGAGAACTGGTGACATCACCCGTCACACATTTCACCTGCTGCCACAAGAGCCCTCCCGGTGACAAGGTGACTGAATTTGGATGCATTTTAATGAGCTGCATGTCTGCTGTCAGAGCTGTAGCCGATCTTGTATTGGATAATGTCTTGCTCAGCACCCAGACCACAGATGCTCTTCGAGTGGTGGGGACGTTGTCACTCATCATTTCCACGCACACAAGCACACAGTGACTATGTTTTCTTGTTCAGCTGCCAGACAGATACCTTCAATGAAATCATGCATGCATATTTGCTTCTTCCAAACTGTCCTGTCTTTAACCCAGCAGGAAGTGTTTATCACAGTGCATGAACTGTGTGACTAGATTGTAAACTCCACCAGATGGAGCTCTGGTATCCAGTGTTTTGCTCTCCGAGAAATATCAAAATAAAAGTTCAAGTCTTGAAATGTATAAATAGTTATTCATTACATATGTTTTGAACTCAATTTCAAACTGAATTTTGTTGTTTAAACAAACACAATCACCAAAAACTTGAAAGAAATAGAGACATATGCATCTCTGGATAACTTCTGGCATATAAGGGTTTGACTCTTACAGATGAGTTGTAAAGAAAAACGTACCCACGACCAAACACTGCTTAAAGGCAATGGACCAATCAGAGTGGCCTCCGTGTAAAGCTGAATCAGCATTCACACTCATTGTGAGCATTGTGTGACGTCCTCTCAATTTATACACTCTACACTACGAGGAAAATCAATCAGTTATTGTATTGATAATGACAATAATTAGCGGTTGCAGCCTTACAGTCGTTGTTAGATGGAATAATACTATCCTGTCTGAGACTTTCTGTGGTCAATCTATTTACAAGAGAGAAGGGAAGAGAAGGGAAATTAAAATAACAAGGGACCTATTTTCATTTTTTTTTTTTTTTTACCACTTCTTGTTGTGAAAAGTTGTTAAGACATCCTAGTTAGAACCTTAGCACAGTTTTAAAACCAACTTTAATATTTATGAAGCCTTTATTAGATTTCATTCAATTTCCATTGTTTTTCACATCTAGACCACATCGGATCAAGTCAAAACAACATTACACCCATACTTGTCAAATCTTAACTACTATCTTATCCAGAGAAGGAAAAGGCTGTTTCAGATTTGAGAAACGTTTATTTTAATATATTTAATTTTACAAGTCGAGGTTTGCGATCTGGATGGGGAACACCTTTACATCCATAACTGTATAGCCGGAAACAAAGTCCAGCGTCGTTTTCTTTATATACATTTAAATGGCTCATCACATTTATTTATTTTACTTAGTCGTGTTTACTGAGAATTTTTTTTCTCTTCATGTGATTCAACCCGCGGCGCATCATCCTTTCCCTGGGCGTGTATCAAGCAAACGCGTGGTCTGCTCTCATAGGCTAGCGTGTTTATTAGCCAGATTTTTCCCTTCTCTGATTGGCCAGTCGCAGGAACGCTTCCTTATTGAGGCGCGGGGCCAACGTCCAATCAGCTTCAGACATCTGTTCCGAGCCGAGAGGCGAGCTCTCGTTAGTCTGCTACCATCACTGTCTGACAGTCCGCACCGATAAACTGCTGCGGCACAGTGCAGACACATTACATATATTCGTTTTTGTGTGTAGTTCGTTAGTTATTCTTTCGACAGGGTGCCGCAGCTCGTCACGATGACAACCCTGCCGCTGCTTTTGGTGGCCGTGTTGGCCGCGTCTGCCCTGGCCGAGCCCACTGTGTATTTCCGAGAGCAATTTGAAGACGGGGTGAGCTCCTTTTACTCTGAATTATACCTTCATCGTTTAACTGTCGTCGTCGGGATTTGTTTAAACTGCAAACATGTACGACATTACAGGATTGAGTCGGGTACAAAACCGTTAGACTCTTGTTCTGTTGGGTCCTCACCTTAATGAATTACGTTTGACATCATGATTTCACCTGTCTCTAAAATGCATTGTCTTCTTTCTGCACAGCTGAAGATAATTTTTTCCCCCTACATGACAGCCATTCATCTTTGACCCCTCTCTTCCCCTCCCTCCCTCCCTCCCCACTCCTCCTTCAGCCATCATCACACCCTGTCTGCCTCCCCATCCCCCTACATGCATATCTCTGCCCTGGACATTAACTGTTCCCCCTCCTTCACTTTAACCTTTCATCGCCAGCCTCATTACAAGTACAGTGTGGGCAGCCACATAATTCATGCCCCTGCAGCATAACACCTTCCCACTGCACCTGCACCCATGCGTCATCAGTGGTGGACTCGCAGCTTGCGAGTCTCTCTCTAACTGTGAACCTTAACCTGTTTGTGCAGATGCCTGGACGAATCGCTGGATGGAATCCAAGCACAAGTCAGACTACGGCAAGTTTGTCCTGACTCCTGGGAAGTTCTATGGAGATGCAGAGAAAGATAAAGGTGAGTGGAAAGGGTAACTTCTCTCCTTACACTACAGATCAGTTGCTTTGAGGTGATGGATATTTTCTGGAGCTCTGTGGGCTCACATCTTGTTGTTATTATTGATATATATATATATATATATATATATATATAAATAATTAATTGAAATCACCAAGGATGTCGTATCTCAGGATTGTTCTATTAATCACTGTCTGTGCAACAGCTCCAATATTGGTCTCTACATGATGTCATCACAATAGATAGATAGCTATAGAAATGAAATGGATGACTTGCTTCATAATGAAACTGAAACTCCACATAGACACAGTACAGTGACACTGTTTCTCCTGCAGGTCTGCAGACGAGCCAGGACGCCCGTTTCTATGCCTTATCGACCCGTTTCAGTGACTTCAGCAACCAGGGCCAGCCCCTAATCATCCAGTTCACTGTGAAACATGAGCAGAGCATTGACTGTGGTGGAGGCTACATTAAGCTGTTCCCCTCCAACCTCAAACAGGAGGACATGCATGGAGACTCTGTCTACAACATCATGTTTGGTAAGTGTGGAGCGTTCCCTCTGTCAGCCCATGGACTTTGTCTCTTACACCATACTCCTCAGTCATAAAAGAAAAGGCCATCGAGTATAAGAAAATATGTTTCTTAACTCTAAACTTTTTGTGTTGGCTTAATTTGTGCCTTTTACTGAATGACACATTTTCACTTTTTTATTTGTTGGTTTGTTCAGGTCCTGACATTTGTGGCCCTGGCACAAAGAAAGTTCATGTAATCTTCAACTACAAAGGCAAGAACCATCTGATCAACAAGGACATCAGATGCAAGGTGAGACATTCATAAAGGCTTGTTGTTTCCATATTCAATTCGGAAATGGAAAAAACCGGTTCTTATGTATTTTGTAAGAGCACATTGCTAATATCCTTCATACCCTTAAACAAAATCAGCAAGGATGTGTTGAAAGTGAAACCTGTATTGCATTATAAACAACACATGTAAATCATACATTAATCAAATGCAATTACAGCAGCTGCTAACATTTCCTTTCTGCCCTCCAGGATGATGAGTACACACACTTGTACACACTGATCGTCAACCCTGACAACACTTACGAGGTCAAGATTGACAATAAGAAGGTTGAGTCTGGCAATCTGGAGGATGACTGGGATTTCCTCCCTCCCAAAAAAATCAAGGACCCTGAAGCCAAAAAGCCAGAGGACTGGGATGACAAGGAGAAAATTCCTGACCCTGACGATACAAAACCAGAGGTTAGCCGCTTTGAGTCATCCAGACAGTCTTTGTCTGTCTTACATAATCCTTTAGGTCTATTATTTCCTGCTTCCACACTCTAATCTTTAGTTTAACAGAAGAATTCATTTAATTTCTGAAATGCAAAACTATTTTTTTTCCATAGGATTGGGACAAGCCTGAGAACATCCCAGATCCTGATGCTAAAAAGCCCGATGACTGGGATGACGAGATGGATGGAGAATGGGAGCCACCTATGATCACCAATCCTGATTACAAGGTGAACAGCAAACAATTATAACACTGCATACACGCATGTCCTGTATAGTGCTCTCAAAGGCTGACGCAGTGTAATAAAATACACATCTTTTTTTTTCACACCATTTAATAGATGTGAAAATTAGACAAGCAACACTAAACATGTTAATGTCAACGGTCTGACTTAGGGAATGATTTTGGGCACAGCATGTGATTCAGTGTGGATAAAACTTGAATTATAATGGCATTGTTTAAATAAAAAATGATTATAAAAAATTAAATTTGATATAATAAAATGCCAATAGATGTACAGTATTTGCCTTTGTGATTCTGCTGACACTAATGATGATCCCTGGCTTTCTGCCTCCACTGGTTGTTCACAGGGTGAGTGGAAGCCCAGAGAAATCAGCAATCCTGCCTACAAGGGCAAGTGGATCCACCCTGAGATTGATAACCCAGAGTACTCTGCCGATTCTGAGATCTATAAATATGACAGCATTGGTGTGATTGGACTCGACTTGTGGCAGGTGAAAAGATACCTAAGCTGACTCTCTTACTTGCTGCTTTATAAAGAGTCATTTTACTGAAAGTAAGAACAATAAACTAGTATATGACTTTTGGTTTAATGACAGAAGAGGGAAGTTTACTTTGCACTTTGCTGTGTCTTATTTTGAGTTGGAACCCCTGCAAAGTTTTGTCTTTCAGTTTGCTCCTAGCTAGTCCACATCTGATATATTTTGAATCAGCTAGTGCAAATAGTTTCTTTTTTCAGTTTCATATAAGGGGAGATGGAGATGTTATGGATGTAGATGAAACATTAGTTTAAAAAGTAGCTATTCTTTTCTTTTTTTAGTTTGCAATGATGTAGCTTACAGTAAAATGCTCACTGCTTTTGATTTTTTTTTTAATGTAGGTCAAGTCTGGTACTATCTTTGACAACTTCCTGATCACCAATGACCCAAACCTGGCAGAGGAAGTAGGCAACGATACATGGGGTAAAACTAAGGTAAGCCCAAAACTTGCATCTTTACTAGTTTTTAAAAACTGTATTCAGCCACGTGTCCTGCTTATACATCCTCAGTTTATATGGATATTACAAAAACTTTTTAAAAAATACTATTTTTGTATTTGCTGGTCGTAGCATTAAATGAAATTTGATCTTTAAGGAATGATTTATTCACTTTCAAACTTGTTTTTCCCTGTTTACTGCAGGATGCGGAGAAGAAGATGAAGGAAAGCCAAGAGGAGGAGGAAAGAAAGATCCGTGAGGAGGAGGAAAAGAAGAGGAGAGAAGAGGCAAAGGAGGAAGATGAGGAGGAGGAGAAAGATGAGGAGGAGGAAGACGAGGAGGACGAGGGGGAAGAACAGGAAGAGGAGGAAGAGGAGGAGGAGGATGAAGGCACAGACTCTCAACCCAAGGATGAGTTATAAACCTGGTGCAGGAACTGCTTAGAAAAGAGCCTGGCTGTCTGAGTCAATGAGCCGTTGGAATAAGGCCGGTGACTGAGATGATAGACCCTCATGACTGACACCCTAGGGTGGGGGCTGGGTGGGATGGGGTTTTTCATTTGTTGGTTTGTTTACAAAGCAAGGGAATAGGTGAAAAAAGCCAATTACTGTTCTGTTTCCTGTTCCCACGTGCTACTACTACTATTATTATTGATATTAAATAAGGAATAGTAATAGAATAAGGCTGAAGATTTCATAACGAATGTCGAGACCGCAAATTATAAAGCTAAATTGTTTCTCAGCTGTACCCAACAGAAATATATAAACTGTAATTTCTGTTTTGCAAATAATCTGGGTTTTAATGAAGTATGATGTTGTGTTGACATGAAAAGCTGTATATGGTAAGTGGATGATACCATGTAAATGTTTTGTTTACCTCATGTGTTGTTGGGTTTTTGGGTTCTTTTTTTATTAACCTGTGTCATGTCTTGTTTTTGTTCATCTTTTGCAGTTGTTCCTATTACTCTGTCTCACCTTCCCCTTCATGTTGATCTCAAAGGATTCAACAGGGGCAGACAAAATTACACAGGCTGTTCTTCCCACTCTTATTTAAACCTATCTGATTCAAACAAGGGTTAATGGCATGGGGATGAGAGTGTATAAGTGCCAACTCTGTGTTTGACAACCTGTTCACAAATCTGTCGTCCATAGGATGGTAATATAGGGTGCTTTAAGATAAAATCCCTTGCATAGTTTTGCATTGTAAAGTTGCCACTTTTTCACATCATTGCACATACATGTTGTCATCATGTGTGTTTTAAATAAACTCCTCAAACTCAGATGTACATTAGGAGCACTCCAGTAGCAACAAAGCTCCTGTTCATTTGGTACGCGTTCACTTTAGGTTTTCTCATGGCTGGTGCACATAACAAGTTTTCTCCTGTTTCTGATGCCCATATCTCTGCACTGCTGTACCCCAACACACTGTCCCAAACAGCCTGGTAGATGATCCTTTTGTAAGAAAAAAAAGCATTTTGTACTAATGGTAGTAACTGAAGTGGGAAGATTTTAATGTTGCTGTGTAAAAAAACAAAGACAGGTGTTCTGTCCAATAAAAACAAATTGAAGAAAATGAGCAAATGTGTTTCTAGAGTATTATTATTATTATTATTATTATTATTATTATTATTGTTAATAATAAATTGTCTCTAAGACATTACATAATATTTTATCCATATTTGGTGTTTTACTTGTATTTTCATTTAATGCTTCTTACCTGTTTGTGTCATGAGGTATTGTGATCATGTGATTTTTTTAAAAAATTGCTGGGGGGGTGTATTACAGTACATAATCTATAATCAGAGGTTTACTACCTAAAATTATAAACGTACACATGGTAGTTATTTTATATTAATATTTGGAATCATACATGGCGACATAAATATACGAAATACGATATATATATGTTGTCTCTGTTACAATTCTTCCATCTTTGGGTCATAGTTTTATATTAATTTTTCGGGCACGTGCTTGTTTTGGCTGACGATTGGATGAGTGAAATCTGCACTTCCAGATCCCAGTCCTTGGTTTGGACTGATCCCGGTCGTGGAGATCCAGTGCCAGGTTTTTCAGCGGCCTCTGTCTGTGTCTGGCAGCAGCGCAGCATGAAAGCAGTGGGAAACAGAAACACTATGGCTGCCACTCTGTCTCTTACTCAGGTAACACTGTCTTACAACTCAAATCTAACGACTGCAAACCTCCTCTGACTTCTGTGTGCTCTGCCCGGGGACATTTCGACAGTGTTAGTGAGCCCGGGCAGGCAGAAAAGCGGGCCTATCTCGACCCTCGTCCCTCCTTTTTGGGAAGTTTAGTCCTGCTGTGACTGGGAAAAGTTTCTGCCTAATCTCTTTGGGGACTGCGTAAGGGCGTAGCTAGCTAGCTAGCGTGCGAGCTAACAGCTAGTTTGCGTGCAGTGCTGGGCTGTTTTAGAGCCCCTGTATCAAACTTGAGATAAACACCGTAGCGTCACTCGGTTTCGTTTCGGGCCGGGAGTGTCTGTAGTCACGTCTTGTGCCGCCTCGTTTTGCTGCAGGCTAGTCCGTCCTGGTCCAAAGCGATGTTAATACGAGGCACCCATGTGTGGCTCTGTTGTGGCTTTACTGTCAAATTTCTGCTCCTTCAACCTCCGCTAACCTTGTTTTCCGCTAAAAAAAATCATCAGTGAAGCGAGTGGGCTGACTTCAAGCGTTACAGCCTACGTTGGGTGCTGATGTAGTTTTTTTCTATAATATTGATACTGAATAACCAATCAGTTTAAGGCTATTATTAGAAGTAAACTGACTGGGTTAGTGTTTTCCCTCTGACCTTTGTCAAGTGGACACCGTTAGCCTGTTAGCCGCTGTGGTTAGTCGGGGTCCGTAATGTTAACAGTGTAGAGAAAAAAATCTCCACGCACCGTTAACGGTTATTTTGCAACCAGTAAGAGGAAGTGAACTTGGCGAGTCGCGAGTCGCCACCTCTGCCGTCACACGATGTCACCATTCGGCCAGCGACATCAAGTACCACGACTGGTGTCGGAATGTGTTTGTTTTGCACTGTGGACGCGCTATTTAGCAGGTTACACTGTCCGACCTGTTACCCGAGACACGGTTGCCACTAACAACAGTAAGAGACCGTGTGCCAGCGACAGCTCTGATATCTTGATCTCTCAGATATGTTAAAAAGAGGGAAAAAAAACTGAGTTCATCGGTCTGTCGGGCGGCGATGCTTGTTTTTCGGTGCTGTCAGCTGTTTGGTGTGGCTGGCGACATTGATGTTGTGTTTTATTGCCACGGGTGGATTAGCGAGTGAGCGAGTGAGTGAAACTTCTGGAGCAGACCAGAGTGGCCTGTCAACTCCTGCACTGAAAACGTATCTCGCCCTCTGCTGCAGTTTTTTTTTTCTGTGGGGAATGATTGAGGGGTGTTTTTTCAATGCTCAATTAAAGAGTCGCCAGCACAATGACCACAGTGTTTACAGCCGCCAACAGTTCCAGGCACACTATTGTGTGTCACGGTGGGGGGGGGGAGTCGCATTGGCCAGTGAAAGATAAGTGTGTGTGGCCAGTTATCTTGCTGTAAATTGGCAGTTGACAAAGCTGACAAATAGCTGGGCTGATCCCCTGGCTGCGTTCTCCTTGTGAGCCGTCTGCCTCCCATGTCTGTGACGAGACTGACGTCCACGCGGATCTTTACGTTTGTTGTACGTATGCTGGCGTGTCTCTGGAGGAAATTCAAAGACAGCTTGGGCCACCGGTTGAATGGCCACCCCCAGGTGATTCACAGTTGAACTCCTCTCCTCCGGCGCTGCATCTGTGGATTTAAAAGCAACACAGCCTATTGTCAGGTTCAGCTCTATATGAAGAAGGAAACGCTGATTCCTTTCCTGTTCAGCCCAGCAGTGGATGGTTGTATCATCAGAGGAAGGGGGGGCGGGGTGTTTAGGGAGGGTATGACAGAAGGTCAAATTAGCTGTTGTCTGGTGAATGACGCCTTGCTGTAACCGTCTAAAGATGAACATCATTTGCCTTGGGAAGTGTCGCCTATATCCTGAAGTCACACGGCTGCCAAATCATTACTCCCTTTGTGCAGTTGGGCAGAAACCTTCTGTATGGTCCTGACTCATACTCGTCCGCTGCATCGTGTCAGGCCCTTCAACCGCTCCAGAACATGTGCACAGCTTTGCCAGGAAGCACAGAATAGTAGTGTCTTTCATATAATCCTTGGCATTATCGTCTGGCTAACGGTTACTTGATGAGTCCGTTTGACATAAAAATGAATCACGAGCACTTTTTATCAAATGACACATTTGTTTTGGTCTTTTATCGAGCAAAAAATGAAAAATGTCTGCTGGATCGGCCTGTGGGTTTATCAAAACAAACGTTTTTCTGAGACTCAGTGATTTGACGATCAATTAAAAAAATGGTCTGATTACCTCCACCCTCATCTGATATTGTTACAATACTGTCGCGCCTGGAGTCGTCCCGATGCCTCCTCCTGCCTGTGCTGTGTAGGTCAACCTTTATAAGCTGTATGTTTTGGGGAAAACGAAGACACTGCGTCTTCTCTGATGGTAAAACAGGTCTTTTGAGAGTTCTACTTTGGCACGGTGAGCTTAATGCAACGTTGCATTTGTTCCTCCTGTTTGAGCAGCCATCAGTCGGTCAGATGCATTTTGGATTGTTGACAAACAGTCCGTCTGCTTCACTGACCGAAATGTCCGTGAGGATGAAAAATATATGTCGATTCTAATGGGCTGGTTACTGTGTATGTGTGTGTCTGCCTCTGCCATCTGTTGCTTTTTTCGCTTTTGACAGCTGCCTTGGCTCAGTGGACGACACACTTCCTGTAGCCAGCAAAACACTTGTTGTTCATTCAGGCTTGTGCACAGACAAGCCCGAATGAACAGCAGAATCGAGAAAAAACTTTTCAAGTATTAGTTTGTTTTGTAGCTTCAGCGATTTGACGAGTTTCGCGTGCAAACCTAAACGCTTCCATGCGAGCAGCGGCGTCGGTGGTCATAATTTTTTAAGAGTGTATTAACGTGGTTAAAAATGTTTTTAACGTGGAATTCTTGTCTTCCTCAACAGCTCTCCAGTGGAAATCCCATCTATGACAAATACTATCGACAGGTATGCAAATATATCCATGGAAAAAAAAAATCCTGATGGTTTATTTAGCTCAGGCCATGCTATCTTTTAAAGTTTGTCTTTCACATTGCTTAAAAACTGTGTACAGGACACCAGTAACTGACTGGCCTTTTACAGTTGGTGGATCAGAGATGGCTGAAGTACATCGAAAACAAACAAACCAGCACAATGTTATCAGTAATGCGGGTGCACCAGCCCTTCAGCCTATAAAACCAGCTTTAATCTGCACTGAGAGAATGTAGTGTCGCAGTGAGCAGTGATCTCTCCTCTCTGCTATCAGTTCCAGTCTCTGCGTCCAGTAAAGGGAATATGTCTATGAATTAATAATGCTTCCCTTTTCCCCATTGTGTCAGGGGAGCTCGCTGTGAGCCTCGCGAAAGAGAACCAACGGATCCAGTACCAGGCTAATAGACTGCTGAGGAAATGGCTTCAGTTTATTATCATATCATATCATGTATTGATACAAGCGACTGAGAGACTTTGCTTTCCCACGCAGTCTTCATTTGTTTCTTCCACATTTGCTTCTCTCTGACGTGAGGCTCAGAATGCATCCGTAGCTTCTTCGTTCAGTGTTACGATCTGCAGAATTTGACCTATTCGAAAAGCCGCATCCCCGTCAGTGCCTCAGCTGTCCTACTGATTTTCTGAGATGGAAAAAAACACTAACGACTCTATGTTTGGCGGGGGGGTTGTTGTGTGAAGGTTGATCCGACTGGCAGCGGGCGGGTGGCGGCGGCCGATGCAGCTCTGTTCCTGAAGAGGTCGGGCTTGGCTGACCTGGTCCTGGGGAAGGTAACAACCAAGGCTCACGTGATCACAGCAGCAACACCTCTCCCACGTCTGTGCCGTTAACGTCGGTGGTTTAAAATGTGTGTGCTGTGTGTCTCTCCATAGATCTGGGACTTGGCAGACAGTGAGCGCAAAGGTTCTCTCAATAAACAGGTACACTGTTACTTGCGGAGGAGCGCCATACTGGATTTGGGCTTTTTCTGTATGCGATCTGCAGTTTTATGCCGCATACTGTCCCTCTTTTCCCCTCAGCAATTCTTCATAGCGTTGCGGTTGGTCGCCTGCGCTCAAAATGGCCTGGAGGTGGCACTCAAGAGCCTTAACTTGGCTGTTCCTCCCCCCAAATTTGTAAGTCTGCAACTATAGACTTCAACACGGGTTCCGCACATATCTTAACTGCTGCTGCTGTTTGTGTTGAGAAAGAGTTTTTTTTCTCTTTATCTCGTTGCCACAGTGCTTAAACAGATTAAATGTATCCTGAATTCAAATATTTAGCACCGTGCTCGCTGGAGATTAACTCAGCCTTATCGATCCCCAGCATGACACGAGCAGCCCGCTGTTAGCGGGAGGAGTGGCCGGCGACATGCCCTGGGTTGTCAAGGTAAGGCGCCCGCAAGTCCGTTATCTGTAAGCCGCCTCGAGGTCTTCGTCTTCCTCGTCTGAGAGCCACCACCAGCGGTAGCCGCAATGTCGTGCTTGTGTAGAAGGAATAAATCGAGCAGACGTGACAGACGTTTACAGCCCTCCGATATCAGAACTGTTTGTTCATAGTTAATAACCAGGAATGCCTGTAAAATTTGAAAACGGAAGCGTGTGCTACGTGACACGCGCGGTAAAAGAGTGCCGATCCATTTTCACAGCCGACAGGCCGGAGTTTCTCTGTTGCTCGTTGAGCTGTTTAACAGGAACATCTTACTCTAGCATTCCTCAACAAACTGCTTTTGCAGTAACTGTAACATGTTGGGTTTGTTTGTTTTTGTCCCCAGCCTGAGGAGAAGATGAAGTTCGACTCCATATTTGACAGCCTGGGTCCAGTAGGGGGGATGCTCACAGGCGACAAGGTTAAGCCCGTCCTGCTTAACTCCAAACTGCCAGTGGACATCCTCGGCAGGGTATGATCCTCCGACTTCCCCTGACGGGACATTTTTATGTTGGTTTCAGCTGTTGACAAATTGGCAAAACTAGAGCGAGCAGTCCTGTGCTTTTAAAAATATCTAAACAATTTGTGTCAGTGTCTTATTCAAACATCCCACATGGAAACATAAAAGCGTGAGTCCTAGACCTAAGAGTTTACATGCACAAGTAGGCAATGCTTTTCATGCGTGGGAATCTAAATGGAAAATAAGGAAGGAGAATAAGGAAAATAAAACCGACGAAGAAGCGAGAACTGGTAGTGAGCCGGGGCTTTTCGGGGGCACAAGTTGTTGTGTGTGTCATAGCCGTGCATCGATGTCAACTTAACAATGACGTGCCTGTGTGTTGAAGGTGTGGGAGCTCAGCGACCTCGACAGAGATGGCATGTTGGACAGAGATGAATTTTCCGTGGTAAGATATGAGCCGATGTCGGGGAGAATCCGCAGAGGTGACGGTCGCGCTCTCCGTTTCTCTTGTGCCGATGCGTCCAAGTCCGTGTGGCGCCGCTCGGTGTGTTAGATTCAAACATCAAACGTGCATAATTATTACGTATTAGTGTTACTTGAATTTTGGAAGCTGTTACAAGCTGTGAAAATTGTTTCCCAGATCTAAATGGAACAAGTTCAAGACATGTAGAAGAAGGGTGACGACCGAGTCTCTCCATCCTTGTTTGTCGGTAATTGTATCATTGATTGTTGTTGTTGCCCTTTCCCAGGCCATGTATTTGGTGTACAGAGCTCTGGAGGGCGAGCCCGTTCCCATGTCCCTACCGCCTCCCCTCGTCCCACCCACCAAGAGGAAAAAACCCTCAGTGCCTCCCGTGATGCCCCTGTTACCCTCGCCCCCCTCCGTCAAAGACAGTCGCTCCTCCCACGCCGGCTCTAAGACCATGCCCCACCCCCCTAAACCCGCCCCAGCTCCCGTCCCGCCACCGCCAGCCGCTGCCTCTGTGAGTAAAGGACCCGTCTCTCCCGTGCACGCAGTACCTGGAAAAAGCTTTCGACGCGACGTTGAAAATGTTTGCAAACTGGCTAGTTCAGTGTGTTTTTCAAAAGGGCAAGACCAGAGGGCGTGCGAAGGTCGGTGAGTTTGGAGGCAGCATGGCGTCGCTGTCGCCACCCCCGCCCGCGGACGCGATAGTAAATCCGGCGGTACCCGTGTCCTCTCTGTCGTCTGTGCAGTGGGTGGTGTCGCCAGCAGACAAAGCCAAGTACGATGAGCTCTTCAACAAGACCGACGGAGACATGGACGGGCTGGTGTCCGGACCCGAAGTCAGAGACATCTTCCTCAAGACCGGGCTGCCCTCTGCCACGCTCGCGCGCATCTGGTAAGAAACGACAGCGGCCGCGACAGGCCAGCTCCCCGCCGATTACGTCGGCCAGCCAGCGCATCGGTCGGGTACTAACAAGATGCGGGTTAGTGCGACACAAAATTTGTTGTATTCTTATGTGCGATAAAAGCAAAATTGTTTATGTGGGCTCAAACCCTTCCTCCTTGGACATACAGTTTTGATCCCCTTGAAAAATAAACTAAAAAAAAAGAAAGGGGGTGAAGACCAGCAGAAGAGGGAACTCTCTGTCAGGACGAATAGACACAAATAGATTTTGTGGGGTCAATGTGGACGGAAGTACAGCACGCAGTGGACGAACGGAACGACAGTATTGACAAGCGCGCTGGCACTGGGCTTCACAAAATCACGTGTGAAATCAGCTGCTGTCGTCACATCCAAGCAGCAGAATATCACATCAAATTGATTTTTAGCTCCGCGCAGCTGATTAGTTTCCGTCCTGTCGTGACTCTCCTGTATATTGGCTTCCCGAGCTGCGGGACGAGAGGATCAGGCAGGCTATTAAAAAAACAACAAAAAAAAACAGTTTTTGCCCCGAGGTGTCAATCGCTACTCTCTTACGCAACCCGTGTCCGTCTGTGCCCAGGGAGCTCTGTGACATTGGAGACATCGGGAAACTGACCCGAGAGCAGTTTGCCCTGGCGCTCCATCTGATCAACCAGAAGCTGACCAAAGGCCTGGACCCTCCGCAGAGCCTCTCCCCGGAGATGATCCCGCCGTCTGACAGACAGAACGTCAAACAGGTGAGCTGCGCCGGACACAGTAAGTTGAGTAAGGTGTATGAACTGCTGCAAGTCTTGCCTTGTTTTTCCTATTTAAGCACAAAAAAAATCAGCTCTTAGCTTTATGTTTTTGTTTTCTATATTACTATTTGAGTAGGTTATCACTTACTTATGTACTTTGATAAAATTAGATTCAGTTTGATTTAGTTTTGACTTACATTTTTCCTTCTTTCTATTTTTTTAGCTTGCAGCTGTGTGTCTTTCTTCCCCCTCTACACAGCACTTTTGTTTTTCCCTCTGTGTTGCTCTTTACATTTTTTTAAATTTTTATTTATTTTTTGACATTTTCTCCACTTCACTTGTGTGGGACAGAGGGACAATCCTGAGTGAGTGTGGGATAGTTTTACTGTGACTCTCAGGCGCTTCTGGTTGCTTTTAACAGGCTTTGTCATCTTTTTAAAAAAAAAAAAAAAAAAAAAAAAAAAGTCTTTTTCATGCCGGCTGTAAAATCACATTTTACATTCCCATTCATCACCATCATCATTGGCTGTTTGAATTCTTTTGCTCATGGAGGCAACGACAAGAGCTGTTTTTAAGTGTTTAGCGCTGCACTGACAGCACCACCGCTTTTTTTTTTTTTTTTTGTAGACACAGAAAAGGAGGCTTGAAATTCATTTGATATATCTAAGAAATATGCATTAGACACAATGAGGCATTAGTTTCCACCCAGTGTCGCTACCCTTGAGCCGCTGTGCGCCCCCCTCCCGGCCAGTCGTGTCTCCGTTAGTGGCTTCAAATGTTGTATTTTTCAAAGCTATCGGTACGGCTCTGTCGTTCATCTGTTTGTGCTGCGACTGTTTCTCTTTGCTATGTCCCAAGACTTTCATCAACATATGAGCAATTTGAATCTATATATCTGTGTGTGATTAGCGGTAATTCGTCGCCTTCGGTAGAGGTAGTTCACCGCCGTAGTGAGTTTCAAAATGAGTGAATTTAACGTCCCGCTCGTTCGTCCTCTGCCTTGCCTCCTCTCCAGAACAATGTGGCGAACCTGGCGGCCGACTTCTCGGCCATCAAGGAGCTGGACTCTCTCAGCAACGAGATCGTTGAACTGCAAAGGTAAAGTTTTTTTTTTTTTGCTCCCATAATCACGTCAACGCCGCGCATGTTCTCATCAAAGCCATGCTGGTGCGGGTGTTTAGGCATGGGCAGTGAAGGGTGGTCGCCCAAAGTGTGACACTCTGTGCTTGTTCAGTTTCTGCTCCGCACTAGCTCATCATCTTGCCTGCTGGGTGACAAGATATGGAAGCCAGTTTTTAGACCACGACGGCCTTCACGTGTTGTCAAACAAAAAGATCGATTTTTAGCGTGAAGCCCAGCGTTCACGAACCCGTTACTGGGCGAAGGTCTTGCAAAAGTCTCTTTGTTTTGCAGTCGGAGCGCGCTGTGACCGGTGCGTGTGAGCTGCTGCAGTTTGACAATGACAATGTGTTTACTCCCCTTTGCCTCCTCTGGATCTAAATCTACCAACTATATCTCTGTATATACATTTATTTATATATATTTGCTCCAAGTCATCTGAAATAGCAAAATACTTCAGAACCACATACTTTCCTCTTTGCTTTAAATGTAAATGCAAATATCTATTTCATATCTCATGTCTTTTTATGTGTAATCTCAGTTTCGCTCAGCGATGGTTATCAGTATCAGTTATGGCTTTACATAACAGCCCGCATAACAGCCTTTAGCTTGCCCCGTTCATGAAACCTGCGAGTGAGAAGCGAGAAAGTGGCTTCATGCCCTTCACCTCCACCTTTCCACGCATGCATGCACACACAGAGAGACACACACACACACACACACACACACACACACACACACAGACACACACAGACGAGATGGCAGCCGTTGGAGGCAGGAAGCAGAGGGTCAGAGAGCAGAGCGGCAGACAGGCAGCGGATCAAGAGGAAGGAGGATGAGCCTGTGTGATTGCTTTAAACTGTGGCGGCCGCCTGCTCCCGATGAGGATGATGATGATGGTGATGGGTAAGAGGAGATCTGGAGTGATGCTCAACTGGAGTCGACTGTTGGGAGTTTTGCATTTCGACGTTAGAATGAAAGTAAAAATAGCTCTTTAAACTGTTTGCTGTTATTTTTAGTCGGCGTTTAAACGGACAGATGATTGTTTAGGTTGTTTTTGCTTTTTGAATGCCCTCATACAGAAATGAAACTGAATACAGAAGTAGCGACAGTGTTGTGTTACTTATTGTTTTGACGCACATGGCGCACGCTAAAAGTTTCAACATTTTAATTTTGCTGCTGAGATGCTGGTTTTCAGAACTGAAACGAAAATACAAGATGTGTAAACGAACAAAACATAAACATCAAACCCACATAGAGTGTCACACGTCAGCTGTGAGCGAAAACAATGATGAGAAAATTTCATTTTTATCGATGCAGGTTGGTCGATCGAGCAAAATAAGAGTCTCACCTGGAAAAAAAACATTTTCCACATTTAAATCAAAGTGTCGTATTTTCCTCAAGGTGGAAAGGTCTTTTGATGTTTGTTTGCATTTCTTTTACATATATAACTTTAAAAAATTGTTTTAATCGTATTTTACAAGATTTGAAAATACTATTGTGAGTGTTGTGAATGAAATCCAACACAAGTCACTGTTGTATTTCCTTAAAATTGCAGTTTCTGCATCAATCATTTACACGAGTCAGCATTAATGACGGGGTTTACTGATTGAATAAAATCTCGGTTTCTTTCACAGTATCAGCATCTTGGACACACAGTTACGTGTTTCCGATGAACCTTTTTATCATGAGCAATTGTGAAAATATAAAAAGCGCAGTTCTAATTTGTGAGTTTGAGCGATTACCAGTCCCAACCCGGGTTCTTTTCTCTCGTTTCTGTCTCTGGCTGGGTGGCTGACATAGCGAAGGAGAGAGGGTGAGCACACGGGCAGCGCCGCCGGTTTATTTTGGCTCGTCATCGCTCTTCCTCCCGCCGTCCTCGAGGCAGCCATCTGCCTCGCTCTTTGTCTCCCACCCATTTTGACTCGAGCCAGCTCTCTTTTTTTTTTTTTTCAAACGCTCAGCCTCATCGCGCTCACAGCGCCGTACAGCCACAGCCCCGAAGCCTCTTATTGCATCACACACACACACACACCTGCTGTAGGTGCAGGTGATCGGGCAGCTCTCCGTACGGTGGAGTTGTGAGTCCGGGACGTCATGGTTGCTCGGGGAGAGGGGGAGGTGGCGGTTCAGGGGCGGGGTGGAGGAGGCTCGGCGGAGAGCTGGCTGGGGCTGGGTGGACTGGGAGTACCGGGTCTACCGTCTCTGTCCTTGGTGGCTAAATACTCCTGTCTGTTGTGCTGGACCCCCAGGGAGAAGAGCTCTGTGGAGGAGGAAATCAAGGAGAAGGAGGAGGCCATCAGACAGCGCAGCAGCGAAGTGCAGGTGAGGCGTCCGTGTCTCTGTTTGTCTATGAGTGCGTTCCCAGAGCAGAGGCGATGGAGAGAAAGTCATGGGGGATGGAAGTGATAGCATGGTTGTGGAGCTGTTTAAGAGAGGGACTGCTTCTCTGCTTCCTAGTTATCTTAATCGTCGCCTTTAGTGGGCACATACACACTTTCTGCTGCTTAGATGAGTATCAAAGTCAGACAGAACGGACAGGAGGAGTCGCAGGCGCTGAAGAATTTGTTCACTTTTGTTGTGATGAATGCACAGTACTGGAGGAGGCAATCAATAATGCATTTGCCCGGCGGTCTCGGCCACTCATACAGAACCACTGGTACTGTTTCTCAGAGACGGACAGGCTGGCGTGGGCGCGTCCACCTCCTTCCAGCCTGAGAAATTGGCGCTATTTTGGGAGCTCGGTTTGATGTCACGCGTGGCTCTCGTGTCGATGGAGCTGAAATTCTTAGCTGCGCTGCAGGGAATCTCGACGACTCATTTAGCTGTCAAAGCCATGAGTCACTGTTCGTGTGAATTTCACATAATTCTCAACATCTGCCTTTTTTTTTTAACGGGAGAAAGAGAAAAGGTGAGGAGACCGGGGGAAGGAATAAAACATTTAGTATTTAAGTACGCTAGAAAGTCTACCAGAATACCCAAATTATACCCTTGTTAAGAAAACAATTGACGCCAACGCAGCCACATCCTAGAAGTTGTGTTCTGACCTTTCTCTTGCTCTCTCTCTCTGTCAGTTTGTTCGGTTTGTCCGTGGAAAGACACAGTGTAATGCGCGCTTGGCTCCGCGTCTCCCTGTTGCTTTTACCTCGACAGGACTTACAAGACGAGGTGGCGAGGGAGAGCGAGGAGCTGCAGCGGCTCCAGACTCAGCGTCAGAAGGTCCAGGAGGCCTTGGAGGAGCTGGATCAGCAGAAGGGCTCCCTGGAGGAGCAGCTGGCTCACATCCGCCAGCAGACCAGCCAGGAAACACAACTGGTAGGTCGGGGGAGGTTTTCTTTTCTTGGCAAAATAACTTGCGTCAATTGTAGAAAGCTATGTCTTTTAAAGAAATGACTAATAACTGGCAAAGAACATCAGTAGCTTTGATTGATATCGTATGATTCCATCTTCATGAGTCATATGACGACAGGCTTAGTCATAATGGTTACACCTCTGACAGATCTCATCGCTGCAGTCAGAGCATGAGGAGCAGGAACAGAGGATATGCCAGTATGAGGAGGAGCTGGTCCAGGCCCGAGAGGAGCTCCTTGCCCTGCAGGAGGAGAGCAGAAGGCTGCAGGAGAAAGTCCAGGCGGCTCAGGAGCAGCTCACGCCCCTGCAGGAGTCTGTGCGGGACTCCTTCACGCAGGTTGCGCAGGTTGGTTTGCGTTTGCATCTGTGTTCAGTGCTCGTAAATATTCCATTCTCCTCAGAAAGCACCACCTTTCTGTTTTCTTTGAACCTCCGCTCTCTTAGGTCCAGCAGAAACTGAACGACCTTCAGGTAGAGGAAAGGTCAGTAACTGCCCAGCTCAGCTGGAAGAGAGCCCTGGAGGACAGCTCTCCTGTCATGGTCAATGGGTCAGTGGGCCCCACAGCAGAGCTGCACCAGGGGGACCCCTTCCAACAGGACCTCTTCCAGGAGAACCAGCCTAAAGAGCTGAAGGAGGAAGAAGCCGCTGCTGCCTTCGGTCTTCAGAAAGAACATTCAGATCAAAAAGAGAAAGGGGTGAACGAGAACGAGGAGGAAGAAGAGAAGGAAGATGAGAGTCCCAGTGCTCAAGAGGAGGAAAAGCCGAAACCCGACGCTTTGGATGATCTTTATACTAGTCTCGCCTCCTCGGACATATACAATAGTCTGTCGACCTTCAGCAAGCCACGGGAACTCACTGTAAGGGAAATAAATACGCTTGCCTCAGTTGTCAATCATTTTTTGAAAGGCGAGAAGCAACAGTAACTTCCTCCTACAGCTGTTGTACAACATTATGAAAACATCACAATTCCACGAGTTTTATTCGACACCTACGGCACTATTTGGAGTTTTATTCACTGAATCTTACCACATTTATCTTAAATGTAAGGTACGCGTTTTCATTTGATCATGTCCCCTCATGTCTCCAGGAACAAAGCAGCCCTGACGTGTCCTCAGAAGTTGCAGAGGAGGCAGAGGAGTTGTCTAAAGAGAGCCCACCAAAGGTAAAGATCTCATCTTATGGAAGTCTGCCTGTCTGTTCCCCTTTTCCTAAATCCTTGAGTTTCTGTGGATTCTCATTCGGCCAAGCAAATTTTGCGAACCGCTTTTTACTGATGCAGTTTGCCTGAGTCAAAGTGTTTGAGTCATCGGCCACCTTTCCATCTCTACACCCACAGATCATTCAGTACATTATCACAATACAGTATCGTTCTTCTTCTTTTGTCGATTTAATGTTATTCCTGGCTACATGAGAAATAAATGTTCTGCAATCTGTTTTTCAATTAGAAGAACCGAGCTTGTGCAAATACTCGTTGGCGCCTTTGTTTTATGTTCGCGTTAATCGCGCCGTGTCGTAGCGCTGGACCCGCCGTCCACGGCTGTAGCGACCGGGGATTAGGAGACGCCGCAGGCTGGAGGGAAAAAAAAAAAAAAAGCAATACACAACACACTTCATGTGTTCACCCACCCCCTGCTTTGCTTGCAGGCAAGCTAGACTGGTATGCAAGCTGCTAGCTCACTGCCCTTCCACTGTTCAACAGGTCACGTCACCTGAGCCAGAGAGCAAACAGCAGCCAGCAGAGTCCCCAGAAACCACCACCACCACCACCACCACCACCTCCTCCTCCGTACCAGCCGGCCCTGTGCCGCCACAGACCAGCCCTCCCTCCCTGCCTGAGATGGACTTCTTCCACTCAGACCCCTTCACAGACCGTAAGTCACAAACAAGTTCACTTCAGTTTAAAATCATTGCTTGGTGTTCAAAGCCGTGAAAATATCAGCACAGACTGAAGATGGTTTTTCCTTTGTAGACGACCCATTCAAAGACGATCCATTCGGAAAAGCTAATGTTGCAGGTAAATTCTCTGACGTCTACATTACCATGATTAACAGAAACATTATCATATATTATATTTGCATTGATT
The DNA here is from genome assembly GCA_016785225.1 of Psettodes erumei. Taxonomy (NCBI): domain Eukaryota; kingdom Metazoa; phylum Chordata; class Actinopteri; order Pleuronectiformes; family Psettodidae; genus Psettodes; species Psettodes erumei. Next base: position 758,335 of record JAFBJZ010000107.1, read on the forward strand.
CTGTATTATCAAATGTTCATGTTCTGTATCCGTTTGCCTTAATCAGATCCTTTTGGAGGCGATCCGTTCAAAGGGACCGATCCCTTTGCTGCAGACTCTTTCTTCACGCAGACCTCCGGCGCCCCATTTTCCTCAGAGGACCCTTTCTCTGCCTCAGCTGACCCGTTCGGTACCACTGCTGGCGTGCCAGAACCAGACCTGTTTGCGGCCAAGCTGAATGATGCGGCAGCCGCAGCGGCGGCAGGTCCCGATCCCTTCACATCCAAACCCGGCAATCCAGCTCTGGCAGCCAAGGATCCGTTCGGCTCGTCGGGGAACAGCACGGCGGAGTCCGACCCTTTCGGAGGCAAAGCCGACGCCATGGCAGAGCCGGACCCTTTTGGTTCTCAGGACAGACGGACGGATCCCTTTAGCTCCTCCTCGCCAGCCGGCTCTGATCTGGCGGTGGTGAGTCGTTCTCCTGTAAAACCAGGTTGCACATGAGCAATTAAATATCAGTCAGGGATTTTTTGTGATGCAGACAAAGGACCTTTCAGTTTTTTTACGTGAACTGAAAGAAAGGAAGGGGTGAGGTGTATTCAGTCGGTTGCATGCCGCAACTTCACCACTAGATGCCACTAAATCCTTCACACTGATCCATTACATTTATGTTGGAAGATGTTCAGTGTCATAAAAATGACAGGAAGTACCTAAAGAAGCTGTCATATTAGGTATCCATCGTATTGCAGTGACAGTATCGCCTGTGCAAAATAGTAATTAAAACAGTTGCAATTTGTAAGTTTTATCAAATCTGTTATTGTGACTTTAGGGAGAGCACACCGGGGGCTGTTGTGTAATGTCAAGGGTTTTTTTTCTGCTCCGTTTTCAGAAGGAAACTGCAGCGACCAACGACCCGTTTGCTCCAGGTGGCACCACAGTGAGTGCCAGCTCAGATCCAGGTACGACCTGCGGCACGGCGCCGTCCTCTGGAGCGAGAAGCCACTGCATGCAAAACATGGAATACTACAACAACAGCAGCAACAACACACACAACGTACAGCGTCTGCGGGAAGGTCACGTTGTGCTCATGTGTTTCAGATCCGTTCGCCGCTGTGTTTGGCAATGAGTCGTACGGAGGGGGCTTTGCAGATTTCTGTGCCTTGGCAAAGGTAATCTTCAAATGAGCGGCTCTGGTCGCGTCCTGTGCTTCTGAGCTTCTGAAATGACTCGGTGTGGAGTGAAACACAATGAATGCCAGGTCCTTAAATAACGAGGTTAGGAAGTCAGTTGCTCCCGCGAAAGTAGAAACCGGTGCAACACCCTGAGCGCTCCTGCCGTAAAACCAGAGCGCGAATTGACTCGAGCTGGAAGTCTGTTAGCGAGCTGGCGAGTGCGTCGCGGTTTCTGTGGAGGAAACAGCTGGAACACTTTGTGCATTGTTTCCTCCCCCCGGGGTGGAAATTTCTCTCTGAACCCATCAATCATTTCAGACAATGCGCAACGCTATGCCATGTGTAATACTTAAGTGTGTATGGCACAGTGACGGGCTTGGCCAGCTGGCACAATATGGCCTCAGCTGATGTGAATCCACTTCTGATGTACCGTAGCAAATATATATATTATTTTTTTACGTTCCTGCGAATATGCGTTTCATTTGGCGTTAACCTTCTTTTCCAGTCAAACGGTGCTGACCAGTTCGGCATCAACAATAAGAACCTGTTCCAGGAAGACGGTCAGTCGTCCAGCCCCGACGTGCCACCCGCCCTGCCCCCGAAAACGGGTACGCCGACCAGACCGCCCCCTCCGCCTCCAGGTCAGTGATCCTTCATTTTCGTGCCTCCTGAACTGTCGTGAAAAAAGCCGCGGGGCTGTCAGGCGCCCGGGGTTTGCTGCGGCAGCGTGTGGCGTTTATTTGAAATAAATCCTGTCTGCGTGCGTCTGCCTGTCTGTGCCTCACCTGTCCAGGTAAGAAATCATCCATCTCCAGAACCGAGTCCTCTGACTCCTTCCATCGACGAGGGCACTTCCTCCCACAGCCTTCAGGAGAGTTCTCCTCCTCTTCCTCCTCGCCCTCCCTGCCTGCCAAGGATCCTTTAGCCGACCCCTTCGCCCCCTCCTCCCCTCCTCGTCACAACGTACGGGAAGCTGACCGATTTGCCAGCTTCGACAAAGTGAGCACCTCCCTCTCGCCCTCTCCCTCACCTCCACCTGACTCTCAGTAGACAACCCCTCCTCTCTTTCTTCCTGCTAAGTAATCGCATCTACTGTAGTCGTTCAGTGCGGGCAAAACCACCGAGCGAATCGGGCAAGCTTTGTAAATCACTCCATTCACTGCCAGCAACAAGTCCCAAAGAAGTGATCTAATCCGCTTATGTAGAGTCACACAAGGTAGCACAGTTCCTGATGCTACGTTTATGTTTATTTCCTAGTTTCATTTTCCTGAGCAACACTGACGTGAGCTATTTTTTTATTAACTGAGTTTGTTTTCCTTGCATCCTGTGTGCTGCTGGTGTATACGTTAGCGCTTTATTTTGAAACGCTTTATTTCTTTGCCGTGTCAAAATTCTCTATACTTGAAATTATTTTTTTTGCTCCTGATTGGGCTTGCACTTAATCCAAGCCCTACGATTGAGGGTGCGCTGTCTTGCTTTATGAAGGAATGTACAGAAACGCGATTATAGACACATTAATATATCAAAGTATTAACATGTTTGTGGTGACAGACACAGGTTCTGCTATAAGTTAATGACGCACATCTGTATTCGTGATACCAAGTCCCCTGTAATGGTTGGCAGTGAACGGAGAGATGAGAGGCTGCTTGTATTTGGCTCTTATTCACCATCCCAACTCAGCACACTGACACTACATCCTGTGCATGTGAAGGTTTCCCCCCTCCCCACAAGGTATTTTAGGTACCTTTTTAACACTGAAATTGCGACTCAGGTAAATTTTTTAAAATCGACACTGATCGTCACTGACTGGTGACGGTGTGAGGTCTTAACCTCGGCGGATCTTGACCGAGCAGAGCAGCATCATCGCAGCGTTTCAGCCTAAAAACTCAAGGGGGTTTCGCGAAGCTGTCGTCGTCTTTACGGACTTGCCGAGAGACGCGTCGCCAGGCTGAGCTTGACGATGGGCGCATGTCATGAATATCTCCCACAAGCGACAGCTCGGTTCTCGTAGCGAGCGCGCCGCTTAAAAGGGAAGGGGCAAAGAAACATCAGTTCGCCGTCTTTCCTTACCTCATTCATTCAAAGTATATATATTGTCGGGAAATTGTTGTGCGTTGCATCCAGACACGTCGGGGAAAAAAATTGGAAACCGTTTTAAAATCCTCTTTAGCTCCTCCCGTTTGTGGTACCGCATAGGAATGTACTGTCCAGCTGGGGTTTTGGGTTGGATGACTGTTATTAAAAGACAGCGTTGATTCTCGTGCCTTTCCCGTCACATGACCGCACCCGCATGTCCCCTTCTGAGCGATGACCTGCACGCACTAACTGTGTGTTCGACCGGCTCTCGTACCACTGCCTCCGCCATCCCTCAAATCACTGTTTTGTTTTGGGGTTGCCCCCACCACCACCACCACCACCACCACCCACCCGCTGTCAATTCAGTCCACACATCACTCTATCCAGCCACCCACCTGTTCATCCGTTCATCCCTCCACTTACCAGTTCACTCAGCCCTTGTCTGGTCAGCAGCGTGTTGTGGAGAAGCAGATCGTCTGTATTCTCTCTCTCTCTCTCTCTCTCTCTCTCTCCCTGTGTTTTTACATCTCTGTCAAAGAAGTTAAATAAAGAGTTGAATCAAGGGCACCATCTCCGGCTTGTATGTGCATCCATCACGTCACATTCTTCAAATGCCTGAGCTTTTTAAAGGCCCAAAATCTTTTCCATTTTCGGTCCATGTATCATCGATGGCGACTTTAGCTCATCGCTGAACATTTCCCAAAGCCTGATTTACATTTAAGACTGTTTTCCGCCTTCCGAGTAGGAGCTAGCTTTTGTTTTTCCAGTCCTGTTATTTCTGCAACTCCCATAATGGCGGATATGTTTTTAAATTGAAGATTAATGTTATTGTGTTATTAAGCTACAGGGAAAGCAGAAACACTGCTGTCAGTAATCTAGAACGTGTGCTTTGGAAAATGTGTGGCAGTAATATCAATTCAGAGCGTTTGCTTTTCAAAGTAACTGAAAGTAAAGAAGGTGAAGAAAAAAAAAGACCAGCCAACAGACACATGAAGGGATTTCTTTAAAATTCAGGAATTAAAAAGCATCCTTTCCCCTCGCTGAGTGCTTCATTAATGTCTGATTTCCATCACATTTAAAAGTGATCTGTGTCCCCTCTAAGTGAGGAATGCATGTTCTCCGCTCAATCCACCGCACGTCTCTTGGATGTTCTCGTCCTGCATGTTGTGCGTCCTGCACCCTGAAATCATCAGCTCTAAAATACCTGCTCGTCACCGTCGCCGCCGTCGTCGTCGCCGCCTGCTTTCCTTTGCATGGACGAACGCGCGCGAGACGACCTGCGATGTCTCCTGTCTGTCGTCTGTTGACGCGGTGCATGTCCGGTCTGTCGCGATTAACCAGCGTAGCTTCAGTTTCCTCTCGTTGGTGTCGTGAACCTGTTTAGAGGGAGGCAATTTTTTTTTTTGGGGTCACATACATGACTCCTATTTATCCTCACAGCTGTCATGCTTTCATCCCAATCTCGCCCCTCTACGCAGTTTGTATCGACACATGCGTGAGAGACTGTCGCTCTCCTCAAATCTGTCTTTAATCTAAGAAAATGGATTCATTTTTGTGTGTGTTCTTTGTTGTTCTCCTTAAGTTGTGTTTTGCCAGTGAGACGTTTTGCATTTGTAGACGTTTTCGTCGCGCGCAGCTTTCGCAGTACGTCCAGGTGCGGCAGCTGTAGGGCTGGCTCGCTGCCGTGACTCACTGGAACATGCAAATGTTCACTCGCAATAAATTCATCTCGTTAGCCGCGCCGGTGCCTGTCCTGCGATGACGCATCAAAAATGTCCGCTCTGACAAGGACAGCTCTCTTGTGGTTTTCAAAGTGTTGATCCTAAATGTCAGCTCAGGCACTTGCAGATGTGATGTTGTGGTGACTCTTAATTCAAGCAACACTTTTAGAATTTCAGTACAGTCAGTACGATGCACCCGGGGAACTTCCCTGGTTTGATTCCAGTCGGGGACCTTTGTTGCTCTCTCTCTTGGCAGGGGAAAAAAATAAAAAAACAAACTTCAAATAACAAATTGCAGGAAACAGATCATATAGATACTTTAATAATTATTACAATTAATCATTATCTTTAATAAGAGCATTTCTAAATGTGTCACCATTTCACACTTTGTCCACTAGAGAGCTCTCACAGGTTAATTTTTGAACTGCAAAACGTCCCGCTCAGTGCACATGTCAGTTGTCAAATAACCAAAGAGGTTATTAGGGAAAGTGTTGATTTATGTTGTGTTAATGTTGAAAAAACTAATACTGACTGCCATATGCACAACATCCTTATTTGTTGTTTAATATATTATTATTATGAGCCTAAGGAATACAGTATCTGTCTCTCTACACCGTTGTTGACATTAAAAATTAACCTGACTTTTTCATGTAACAATTAACGATGCCAAAAACAGAAAATCAGCAGCACTTTAAGTATGTAACACAACACCAATGCGTTTTGCAGTTCCTCTGTGACGCTCACGATGCTGTATGTTGGCGTCGTGCATTGTACTCTCCAGGTATCGCTGTTTGTACAGGTTGTGTTATTACCAGGTTCTGACGGAGCACGTTTCCATCTTCAGGACTCTGTTAATTACGCACGTGTGTTTGTGTGTCTCCTCTCTTTGCGTCCTGTGTGTTTTCTCTCCTTCCCCTTGTGCGTGCGTGTGCGTTCTCTGTGTTCGTGGGGCAGTATCCGACCGAGGAAGACATGATCGAGTGGGCAAAGCGCGAGAGCGAGCGCGAGGAAAAGGAGCGACTCGCCCGGCTCACCCAGCAGGAACAAGAGGACCTGGAGCTGGCCATCGCCCTCAGCAAGTCTGAACTCTCCTGAGGAGCTTGTCCCACCGAGTGACACCCACCCAGACACACACACACATACACACACACCACCTGGACCCCTTCTTCCACTGGCACGGCCTGGCTCGGCACGGCACGGCACAGCCTGGCCTGGCACGGCCCAGAAAGCACCAAAGCAAAGTGGGGATGTATAGGACTGATTCAGCTACACCTGCTGACCCCATGAAGAGACTTTCTTAGTATACCCATCTCTGAATCCTTCACCTCCACCCACTCCCCAACTTCCTTCCCACCCCCACACTGTGTTCACGGTTCACTGGCACTGCAGTGTTGTGTCTTTCCATCCTGTCGGTCTCTGTAGCTTGGATTCGGAGGACAGGACTACATGGATTGTTTAGATCGAATGCAGTGAATAAGGCATTAGAGATTGCCCCCGTGCTCCGTCGATGTCGGCACTCGGCTTTCAAAGGCAACATTAACTCTCCAGAATTTAATTTATTCAAGACCAGGTGGAAATGACCTTGTCAAAACCCTTTGTCTTGATCCATTAACCAAAATCACTTCCCCTGATGAAATCTCGGCTCTCTCGAGCTTCTACACTCACACTGAGGATTTCGTGGGATTGTGTTAGTTCCTGATAGAGAGCACACTGAAGGTGCTGTAACCAAAATCTAGACATTGATGTCATCCTTTTTTGAATAGAGTGACCGTGTACTTTTCCTGCCCTGTGCGATGACAGAGGTCCTGTGACAGTTTTCTTCTTCTTTTCTTTTTTTTATTTTTCAGGGCAGGGTGACAGAATTCAACATGTTTAACTGGAACTTATCCGTCAGTTCTCTGATGAAATGTGCATGTGTGGATTTATACTAAAATCTTAACAAATCATTCATATCTGCCACATTCAGCTCCACAATACTGATTACTGAAAGGAGTGAAACTACATCCATTTCTTGACATAACTACATGTTGATTCGCATTAATTTTCAAGGCACACTACAAAAGATTGCACAAAACAAAAATAGAACTGTTTATGATTGAGTTGGCACCTGAATAGTTAGTATGATTTTTTTTTTTTTTCCGGTTCCGAGCAGTATCTGAGATGGTTTTTTTTAAATGTGGCTTGAGATGAAAGAATTGATTTTGGGGTTTTTTGGCTGAAATGTGAGTTTGAACATTAACCGATGAAGATTAAGTTTAAAAACTTAAACTGGGGTCGTCCTCGATGTATGTATGCGTTGTACAGATAGTATCCCCCTGTTTTACCTGCTCCCTTTACTCACACATCAAATTAATAGAGTTACTAGCAGTGTTAATCCTAATCAATCCACACACAGAACCTCGCCCACACGCCCCGACCCTCCCGACGGGAGGTCAGGGGTCAGGTACAGAGCAGTCTCCCTAGAGCAGTGTCTTCCTCAGTGAAACCCCAGCAGCGTGGATGCTGGGTTTTTGTTTTTTTGTTGTGTTATGTTGTGTTAATATCCATATCACAAAGTTCACACCAGGTCCCGTTTTTTGAAGTCTGCCACTGTTGGTGCTCTTTTGTTAGCATCTGTATGGACTTGTTTTTTTTTTGGTTTTCCAGGCAACTCTTCTTCTCTAACTGGATGTCAGAGTCTTATACAAAGTCAGTAAAAGTTGACTCCTGTGTCTGGGTTTTTCTGTCGGTGCACTTCAGGCTTTTGTGGGTATTTAACTTGCAAAAAAAAAAGGCCGATGGTGCTGTGAGGGTAATGGCGCCTGTCGCGCCGCGATCCAAGGGAAGGCACGAGGCCTCTGCTTTGTATTTCTTTGCAAATTTCTGACCAAACGCTGCACAACACTTTGGGCATCTCTTCCTGTTCTGTTTTATTTCGGTTTGCACAGGGCGAGCAGCCTCATGTAGTTTCCTCTTCTCATGTTTACCCAGTTTACTGTCTGGTTGATGCAGCATTTCTCTGTCCGTTCACCTTCACAGCTGAGTCTCTTGCATTTAAAGGCCACCAGACACATTCACCATCATTTGTACAGACTCTTTGAAATTTACAAATTGAGAACCACTTATGTTTCTAGGCTTACCCATAAAGGCTTTTTAAAACTCAAGCTAATTGTATTTTATTTTGTATTTTGTAATGTGTAACAAAAATCATTATTGGGAGGTTTGGCCAGAATATGTAATGCATTTAACTGAAACAGAATAAATATTAAACGTGTAGTTTTGCAGTTGGCGTGTTTTGTTTTGTTTTTGTTTTTCTTAGATTGATCATGTCGTCTTCAAGTGGGCCAGTGGGGGCCAGTACTCAAACACTTTACTTCAAAGTAGTGACAAAACATTTTGAAAATACTGCAAAAAAACCCTTCAGTCTACTCATCATACTAAAAATTGGGGGTTCTTGGCTTTGGTGACAGGATATCTTTCGAACACCGATGTGATAAACTGGGGGCATGGAGTTGGAAAGACGTGTACATTTACCGGTGAGGGTCTGGTTGCGTTGCATGATGGGAAATGTAGGATGCGATACCTTGATTTGGTGTGAAAGGTCAGGATAGCTCTGCTTCAACTTGATTTTTATTTTGTTCGTATCTGTTTTTTTAAGAGCCCCGACGTAGAGGTATAACACAAACTTATCACAAAGTCAATTAGTAGCTGTTGCAGTTTCATATCACATCATTTTTTAATAATTAATAATCTTTTAATAATGTTTACAATTTATTTATTTATTTGCTTAAGTGCTCTGTCTATCTGTTTACTGGTTGGTTTGTCGTGGTATTTTTTTCTTTTTCAAACCCATGTCGCCAGTGTAAGTAACTCTGAATCTGGCGGGCGTTAGGACCATGGAGCCCGGACCTGCAGCAACTCCATTCCTGAACATCTAAATCGGAAAGTCATTAAGACGGTGATGCGAGCAGCACACCTTCTCACGCCAGGAAGGAGGAAGACGCAGGAGCAGCAGCAGCAGCAGCAGCAGCAGCAGCGCCGGTGTTGGTGGTGGCAGCAGCTCTTCCTTCGTTCGTGTCGGTGTCAGCTCCTCCTCTCCTCCCGTTCCTCTCCTCGTCTCTCCGGCCCGTCTGTCCATCCCTTGCCCGCCGTGAAAAAACCTGCCCCGTCCGGGATATTCTGCTGTTTCACCGGATCCAAGCGCTGTGGCATGAGTTTTATCACCAGCTGGAGGCGAAGCGTGAAGAAAAATGACAGCAAAAAGTGAGTAGAAGGGAGCGCTTCCAGAAATCAAGTGCGCGTCCCGGTCCTGTCGGTACTTGTCTGTCTTCACAGAGAGAACGTAATCGCTCTTCACGGGAACCGTCATGCGGGACTTGCCTGCGCTGTCCGCCGGCTTACGTCCCCGGACCCCGGACCCCGTGTAGACCACACGCACACTGTTCTTTGAGCAGGTTTCGTCTCTGAAACCTGATGTGAGGAGTTTAACCCCGTGTTTCTGTGCCGTGTGTGGATCAGATGAGTCATTCTTGATATCTCACTGGAACAGCAGCTGCCACTTCAGACAGAAAAAAGTTGTGTTTCGCAGGCGTGTTTTTTTTCCCCATCTCTTTGTGAGTCAATAGGAGAAATACTGAATTTGAGGTTGAGGATTGCATCGAACTGTTGGCATTAAGTCTGTTGTTGCCAATCCACAGCCTGCCAGACAACATTACAGTCATGATGTGGTCAAGCAGGATTACGGTGAAGTGGCAGTGTTACACTATGAGCTTTCAAGTAAAAATATGTATGTATTTAATGTGTTTTTTATTTAATTGGAGAACTATGTTATTATTTTGACCAGTGTAAGAATGAATATGTGTATCAAATGAAGAGCGGGGGGAAAAATCCAGTTACTGTGCATCTCCCTCCCTTTAAATGTCTTAAATTCCATTTGTGTTTATGCTGACATTGTCCTTCTTTTGGCGTTGGGTTGTCAATGCCTTGTTTCAATTCAGTGTTCAGTTTGATGAATTCATTAGTCATCAGAGTATGAGCGGACTGCCTTCTACTGCTCTGAACATATCATCCCATTGGATTAGATGTAAAAAGTATTCAATTTCCACATTTCTAGAGGTGGCCGCGCTTGTTACTGATGCTGTTTGTATGTGTCTGTCTTCTTATTTCAGTATCTTAATCTCAATATCTGATTGCATAAAGATTATAATTCTGATCATTTTCAGATATTTCCTGCCTCTGTACTATGGGTTGCTTTCTTATTCAAACATATTTTTTGTTGTTGTCTATGCTGGTAAAGGATCTGTGCCAGACTCGTGTTCAGATCAGACTTCGAGGATCCACGCTAACGTCTCCCTCTCAGCATCATGAGATCTATTCCTATGTTCTCTCTAAGTTGACCTCTGGTCTCTTCACAGGGATGTCCAGGAGGCACGAGACATCCCTGACAGCCCTGACTCCCCGAGTCGGTACATGCACATTATGCACACACATTTAATCTTACAGTCAGGGGAAAAATCAGCAGTCACACAGAAAACAACAACAAACCCTGTGCTGCTCACGGTGCTAATAACACATTTAATAACACTTTAATAATACATTTGAGTTCACCATTTTTTTCTACCAGTTAAACTCCAGACATTCTGAGTAATACACAGACTGACTTATATATCTTTTCAGGTTGTCAGTTGTAAACAGTCCAGACCTGGATCCCATAATCACAGACTTCAGGTAACTGTCTTTAAATTGAAAGCCATTGATGGACACTCATTAAACTAAATAATAAATCAAACAAATAAAACATAAACACATAAATACACGATTGGGGTTACAGTTTAAATTTTGTTTCCATTTTTTGAGATAAATATTTTACAGCCTATACAAAAACATGTATTTGGAGCTAATACAATTTTTTTGCAAGGTCTGTTCCCACATCAGACTGATTCCACTGACATTTTCACAAAAACTGTCAAGTTAACGTCTGGTGAAAAAATCCTCAGCAAATCCCTGCCAACAAATAAGTAGCCTGGGAGTGTCCACGTATTTCGCTGCCTGCATTTCTATGGCTCTCGCGATCATGTTCCTCGAAACAAAAGCTCTCTTTTCAACTGGCTTTCATCCCTGGAGATGACTCTTTTCTTTAAACAGCCTCGATTTTGTTCCTCTGTTTCAGGTTACAGCTACCAGACGACAAAGATGCACGGGAGTCGACAAATGCATCTAATGGGTAAGAGCAGGGCGTGAACTCTAACTTATCATGAACCAAAAACTCAATGAAATGCCACCAATGTCCTGTCGTTTGCCAGAACTCTTCTTAAAAGTTGTCACACTGGGGTTTTTTTTTTTGGGTTCCTTGACGTTTTGTAATCCTGCTCATCTGTGAGTGGGTATGAGCAGACATCGTCGCTGACATGTTGAGGTAAAGGTCATGAGAAGGTCACTGGCCGTGGCGCAGCCTTCATCCTGCTGTTCACCGCATTAATAATTCAGACAGAGAGATGCTGATAATAACATCCGTCAGCTCTCTCTGTCGAGCTACGTCTGGGTGAGTGTGAACACAGACCTGTTGCTTGTGCAGGAGTCTAATCCTGCGGTGTGTTTGTGAAAAAGGCATGTGAAGCATTTAATGGGAGCCTGAGGAGGATGATAGTTGTGTCTGTTTGGATCTGAGGCAGGGAATTTAAAAGCAAAATAGCAGGGATGGTCAACAAACACTAACATCTTAAATATACTGTATTTTAGATGTTAAAGTACAATATTTGCAAAAAATACCTCAAGAGCATGCACCTGCTTTCTCATTTATTTAAGTTTGCCTCTGTGAACCAAACAGGTTATGTTTCATAGTGAATCTGCTGAGTTTATTACTGTTGATTTACAGTAAAAGGACCTGCTGCTGACGATGAAAGGAAAACCTGATATAGTTCGGCAACATTTCTCAAGTCACAATCATAAATCCTTGTTTTTTGGTCGCCAAATCCAATTCTCAACCATGAGGACATCAGCGTATCAATTCGAGTTATCGCCACCTTGAACCCATGACACACATGAGAGATGGAAGCAACCATTGTGTTTTCCCTTTTGCGTTTCATTAGTTTTTTGTAGGGGGGGGGAAACATGTAAAATGTGATTAGCATATAGACATAGTCATGAGTGCGCCTCTTACGCTTTCTTGTTGTTAGCTGTGTTACTAACAGTGGAAGCGTGTGTGTGTCTCACCTTACAGATATTTTTGTTTGTATTTTCCACCATTTTAATTACCAAACAAAGACTCGATTAAGAGAGAAAATAGTCCTAATACACCTTCCAGACTGAGGTAAATAATCCTGCATGTTTACGAGTAAATGCTATCTAAGAGCCCCCAGAATTTGAAAAACATTCTGCAGAGCGATTTTTTGAAATCACTGTATAAAACAAGGCTGAATGGGAAATTGGGATTCGTTCTCTTATTCTCTTGTCAAGAGTTTTAAACACATCTGCATAATAGGCCACACAAATAGGTGAGCGTCGAGCTGCTTCCTGGGGTAATCAAACACCATAACCCCCTGGCACTCTGCCCGTTTTTCATTCATGATTTGACATTAGGTCTTGTGTATCCACACAGTATGAGCTGCTGGGCTGCATCTATGTCTTCTATTTCTGGACTCCCTCTCTGGTCGCTGCAGTGTTCAGTCGCTGCCACTGCAGCAGGCCGGACTGGCTGCGATCTTCATAACATCGCTGATACTTTTCTCTTTTTTTCTACTTCATCTTCCTCCTTTTACCTGCAGCAGAAGAGAGCAGGCTGGTCTTTGTGTCAAGAGCGAGAGACAGATCATAGCTGTAACATATTTTTTGTTTTAGGCATCGTTTTCTCCTTCCTACTTAGTGTTGTTGGTTTTTTTTGGTAGTTTCACATCTTGTATAAAAATCATCAGGCTGCGAGTTGTGGGCCTTTAGCCCTGCCCCCGATTTAGCATGAACCAATTGGAGCAGGGACTGCAGTGTGTAGCATGATGGTGATGATCGGAAGAGAGTGTGTGTGTGTGTGTGTGTGTGTGTGTGTGTGTGTGTGTGTGTGTGTGTGTGTGTGTTAGCAGCAGCACAGATAGCCTGTGTATTCTCTCCTCATGTGTGATAGTCATCCCAATCTTATTAAGGGCTGCTGTTGCTGCAGCTGCCCGTCCTCCTCCTCCTCCCCTTCCTCTCTTGCCCTCCCCCTCTCCTTCATTCTGCCTTCCCCATTTCTCTTTCTTCTTCCTCCTCACTCTCTCCCTCTCTCACCCGCCTGCCCTTCTGCCGCTGCTTCTGCTCTTGTTGCTGCTGCTACAGAAAAGAGAGACAGTCCGGCACACTGCTCTGCTGTAAAGGCCCCAGGCTCACATTCACTTCTGCAATCTTCTTCATCTGTCCTCTTCTCTGTGTCTCTTTACACACACACACACACACGCACACACACACTTTGCCAGATGAAAATGTCAGGAGAGGAAGAGACTCTGTCAAACGGGTAAGATGCTTCATTACTGCTGCATGTTGGGATGACGTGTTTGTCATTCATTCGGCCTCTGTAAGATGCTTTGTCAGTGGGTGTTTTTTTTCTGTTTTGTACCAGTGATGTAAAAGGAAATGTGTGTGTGTGTGTGTGTGCGTGTGTGTGAGTTCAAGCTGTGACACTGAGGCATGTGGACAAACTCGCTTGGTTTATTATTGGAGCAACTTGGCTCTTTTGTGTCACAGCTCGAAGCAAAGAGGCCTCTGGACATTTTACACCAGCTGGCACAAACATGGTGAAAGCTCTGCAACCAGAGTTGTTAAGACGACGCTTTGTCACTCTTGACGCTGGAGTGTTGTGTGCTTGTGTGCTGGTGCGCATGAGCACATGCAGAGCAGTGTTTAGGAGTAGTGATTGTGTGCTAAATGGTTTTATCTGTGTGTGTGTGTGTGTTTGTGTGCATTTGCCTAATAATGATCAGCATTGTGTAAGTTGCTCTCTGGAGGAATAAACCCAGAATTTTGGACTTGCTGACTTAAAATTAAATTATCAGGACAATGTTTGGTATGCTCATCCTGAGTCTAACAAACTGTCCTCATTGTCCTGGTAGTCAGGCCTTTTTTGTTCCTTTCATACAATTGTCAATTATTCCCTCAATTTTAAAGACAGTGTCCTTTGCAGTGTGTTAGCCCTTGCTGCCTCATTTCCTTTTCCTCGTCCTCAGACCTCAGATTGTATTTAAACCGTAAACCTGCGGAAATCTTGATTTCCAGTCAGCCTGGACCAGTTGAGTTGTTTTTTTTTTTTAAAGCTATAAGGAAACAATGATGTACTGATCACCCTCATTAATAGTGTCTGCATATTTTCATTACTGCTGTTAGTTTGCCAATCTGAATACTTGTCCGTAAAAAATTTGAACACCAGGAAGTTTGATTGAGAGCACACAAATAAAGTTAGGACCGAGATTAGACATGTGCTTTTAATGATCATGGGTTCAAGTGAAGGTTCAAGGAATGAATATAGTCATTTCAGAAAGTTTTATTTGAGCATCCAACTGACTGACTGACTGTGTTCTGTGTAAGCTTGTTATCTTTTAGTAAAAGTTACAGGAGGCCATCACTGCACGTTGACAGAGAGAGGTGGGTTGGTTGGTTGGATTCACTCAGGGGCCGCTGGGGGAAGACATGTGACCTTACAGCATTATCCTTGAAATCAATGATATTAACATACATACAGTATGTTACATTCTTTTCATTTCCTCCAGCTTTGTTAATGCTCATATTATTGATCCTTGTATGTACGATTCTTTTATTGTCTGTAGCAAGTCATTTATAGAGTTGTTCATTATTACATTTTTAATATGATGATTCACTTTTTTGGGGGGAACTCTTGAGTAAATACTGACCCAAAGACAAATTGATACTCGATCATACATGTCGCTCTGACAACAGCCACCATTGTGAGTTTGTGTTATCAGGCAGCCCTGCTTGCCGATGGTCATATGGTGAACACAGCAGTCATCCGCATGTCATTAGGCAGAGCTGCACCAGTGTGTGTGCTCCTCTGTGGTGGCAGCGGCAGTGGTGGTGGTGGTGGTGTGTGTCTACATGTTTGTATCTGTGTGTGGAATGTAAAGTGAACACTGTCTATTAGTCACTGCTGTTAACACACATTAGTTGTGGATGTGTTCACTCCGTTTATGCTCCCCTAACCTTCTGCATCCGTCTAATGTTCTCAGCTGGCATCCTATACTCTGCATTAAAGACATAATCCTTTATCACTTACTGCGTTCCAGCTGTTGAATGTAAATGGAGAACAGTTGTCATGCTCATGTGATCAGTACAGTGGCCTGGAAAACTAAACTGGATTTCAAGATGAAACAAAATATAAATAGAAAAGAAAAAAACAAAACAGAAACAGTGCGGCCTTTTCAAGCATTTTGTTATAAATTCATGAATGACTGAATTCATGAAAAAGCAGTTTTCTACATAACAAACAAGTCATAATCCGTGTGAAAGAAATCATTCATCTTAATGCTAAAGAACATTAGTGTAGCACTCTTGTCAGCCATTGGCGTTTCGGATTCACCATTGTCTTAATTCATTTGTTTTGCTCATTATTCTGAGTGTGAATATGTTTCACATGCTGCACCCACAAGTGAAGAATAAAAATGCAGATCCATTATCAGCATGTTGAGTGAAGTCAAAGGATGGGGGAGCCTTGTGATGAAGGAACAGTGTGTGATTCGCAGTCATGACTCTTGCTCAGTTTGGATACACAAGCTATACACTTGTCACGTGGGGGTCATGTGTGCCATGTAATGAAGTCAGACTACACAGCAAACTTGATCAACAATTATCGGGAGCTTCCACAGTTAACAACAGTAGGTTGTGTTGAGAAAAGGACACTCAAATTCTTTGTAGCACTGACAGTGAAGCACTCACTTGAGCCTGTTTGCTCTCTGTAGCTCACTTTGTCTATGTTTCTGCTTTCTGTTTCGATTGTGAAGTCGTGGGGGATAGGAAAGGATTTGATAGAGGCTAAATACAGAACATGAACTGAGACCATGTGAGATTCCACTTTCTCTGTTGTAGGTCAGTGTTTGGAGGCTGCCTTTGCTGCTGTAAATGAGAACAGGGTCACTGCAGTAGAAACAGACAGAGAAAAGGGTGACGTGGATCTTATATGGACTCTACTGAGTCTTTTCACATTAAGGAAAGTTAACTTTTTAATGGGGAGTAATTGTATTCTCAGGATGTGAAAATATAATCTAAGTCATACTGTAAAAGTGTCCATCAGTTATAATAATACAGATACGTACTATGTGTATAACTTCCTCAAAGTGATCATTTTTAAAGGAGGAATTCCCACTAAGCTAAGAGTTCAGTGTTTGCCAGACAACATTCTCAGTAGTTTTTCGCTTTCCTCATGCGCACTCTGTGTTTGTTTTGGTTCCTCAGGTGCACGCGGTCCGACCTGTCTCTGGCACTGGAGGACTGCATGGCCGCCTTGGACCTGTTTCTCAGGAATGACTTTGAGGAGGCGCAGGCCCGGCTCAGGTGCAGGTAAGACGTAAGCCGAGGCGGCTCTCCTGATATAGCTGCTGGTCTCACCCGAGGTGGAGCTCAGATCCACCTGGCTTTGTGCTTCCGTGGGCTAATATAACAGATGAGAGACAAACAGCTGACTTGGGTGTTCTGTGCCTCCAGTTGCTGGAGGGGTGCAGCGTTTCAACAGGAAACTGCATTCACACACGCAAACACACCGAAAGAATAAAGTGAATGATGACTGCATTCCATTTAGCTGCTTCCTTTTCAGGGCCCTGGTATTGTGCTCGCTGGCTCACTGTCGTTTTTCAGTGGGAAACTTAAATGAAACATTATTGACGTCATTAGTAAACTTTTACTTCTGTGCTTCACATCTGCTATGAAAAAAAGACCCAAGGATGTGGTATCCTAGCTTAGTGCTGATTAGCGAATGTTAGCATGCTAACATGGTAAACTATAGCATGTCACAATGAGCATGTTAGCATGCTAATGTTTTCTCTTTTTGGAAGGTAAAACGTTCAGTCATTTGTCAATTAACATTTGCAGCAAGGAGATGGAGGAAATGTCACTGCTCAATAAAAATGCTTTGAAATTATACCAAAGGCAAAAAGTGTACACTAAAAACAGTTTTCAGGTGTGAATGTCCAGTAACAGGTCAGAAACAGAGGGAGTAGCATAAGCGTTAATAAGGCAGGCAGAGGGATGAACTTAATTGTTTGGTGCTGATGCCTGACACAAATCCCCCTCTCCAGCCTCACGCCTTCGCCCGTAGTTTTGTATTCCAGCGTCAAATTACTCCACTGTTCGCTCCCCATTCTCCCCTTCTATTATCAGGACCTCCATCACACCGTCACAATTATCCTCCACCCTCTGTCTCTTCTCTCTGGGGCTGTGGGCCACTCCTTAGCCCCAGTTTCTCCTTTTCAGAGCTGGCTATGTGACGAGACATGAGAACAGCTTCCTGTCAGCCTGTTTTTCTTTTTGTATTTATGCACTAAGGCTAGCTTGACGCACAATGACTCTTTTGTGTATGTGTCATTGCTGTTAGGAATCCTGTTGTTGTTTTTGCCGCTACATCAAAAAAAAGTTGGGATTGATGTCATTTGTTTAATTTCTTAGCTCATACTTAGTTATGCACAGTTTCATTGCAACATTACAGAAATAATCTGTTGCCAAATAACTGTCGTAGCATCATAAGGATAATATACCACAGTATTTAAATTAGGATTTGTCAAATTTTCCAACCTTGATGACAAACATGTCCAAATCTCCCCTGGCATTACCTGTAGCTGCTGCCACCTGAGGCTCAGCCCAGCTGATTTCTGTCTCGATATTCTTCCCATGGCTCTGTGAGGGCTATTTCTTCCTCTTGCAGTCACTGAAGCGTACCTAAACAAACAGTAGTTGCTAGTTTGTACACGACTGTAGCTTTTTCAGCTCAGATGGTTGGATTTGACACATGCAGTGAGACAGTGTACGTGGCAGAAATCAGTGCAGATGTAAACTGGGGTGTAAGACTTGTCTATCTAGGAATTAATGTCAGGCCAGATATATAGTTTTAGTCAAACGTCTTATTTGGGCGTGTGAAAGTAGTTCCAGGGTTACAATAATTGTATTCAGTGCAAGCTGCTGAACAAACGCTGTGTGCCTCCCTCCAGCCCCTCCCAAGTGTTGTCTTACATTTGAATTGGAGCACTCTAATCAAACTGAGATGTGGCTTTATTTTGTTTGGTTTGTACGAAAGCTGATAACACCCACAGCCGTCCTCTGAATTTTCCTGCCTGAGTCTCAGAAAAAGAGTTTTGCGAGGAAGCTAAGACCTGGGATATCTAACTTCTAATACAGGGATGTATATATAGTATCTGCTGCATTGGGGGTGGGGGCAGGAGTATGTGCATGTGTGCTTTTCAGTTGCCTCCACACACACACACACACACACTCGTGCATTCATGTTTATGGTCAAAGGCAGCTCTCTGCTGGAGGAGGACAGGGTTAGTGCACTAATACCTACAGGCACTTTAAAGTCTCAGTTCACATGTTTTGTGACTGTGGGAAGAGACCTGGAACATGCATATTTCACATGGGGAGGCGTGGGACTGGGAGTTGAACCTCACACTGGTACGAGCAACTCATATCTCGTTATATAAACCTATAAACTGAGCTATCCCTGTAAACTGCAGCCATATTAGAGAATCCAGATATTTGAGGCCCAGCCTAAATGTTTCTCTTAATCTGAGTCATAGTGAAGGAGCTGCTGCAGACTCATCTACAACATTGTAGAAACATGCCTGCTTAATAACCAGTCAAGTGGTTTAAGGTGTTTTTTTCAGTTTGTTTTGTTCAGCCTTCAAATCCCAGAGGTATCCAACAGAAGATTTAGTGTTATTTGCCAACTCTCTGTTCAAACATGCCACCAGACCAAGTACAGCCAAAATAGTGAGCGCAATCTTATTCTCCTATCATGCTCCCCTGCCCAATTCCCCACAGGGAGTGGGTGCAGGAGGTGTGCGGTAGATGTGTAGCTCTATGACGCACAATAAAAGCAACTGACGGATCAGTTCCTGGGTAAGATAATGTGGCGCTGTTCCTCTTTAGGCTTTGCCCCATGTCCTTCCGTGTGTGTAAACATTTTATGACTCGTGACATGCCGTGTTCACACCTGAAGGTATCTCTTTTTTATTTGTATGTAATCTCCAAACACAGCTGCAAACATTTTCACATTTCACTCTTTGTCACTACTTATTACAGTCAAAATCCCAGGGAACAATGAATGTATTCTGTCAGAAATAAACCATTTTGCATGCAGTGATGCTCTCTCACCATTGCAGCACTTCCTTATAGGCACGAACACATGCAGAACTGAATACTGAATCCTGTGCCAGCAGATACTTTTTTTTTTACAGAAAGCACAGCTCCCCCTGCATCAAAGAACCCAGTGCTGAAAATATGTGGGAGACCCAGCTTCAGTGCTGTCCCAAGGATGACGGCCGCTGTATCCCTCAGATAGTGCTGCCTGAAAAATATCTGAGTGCGGCTGTGAAATATTTGGAATTCCCATCCATTTTAAACAACAGCGACAATGTTTAGTTCGCCTCACAGCTCCATCTTAAAAGGTTTCTCAGCTGGAGTTTGAGCTGCTTTCTTGCATAAGTAGGCCTGACGCAATGGAAATGTAAGGCAGACGATCTCTCTGCCTTTCAGCATGTACCTCCCCCTTCTCTGATTGCTGGCTATCGCTTCCTGGTTGATACTGAATTGTGCTTGCTTACCAGTCAGTCGCTTAATTAGAATGAATTCCTGAAAATTATTTTTTTTAGATGGAGAGTTGAAGCTTGGCAGACTGTTTGTCTCTGAAACCATTATTTACTGCTGCAATTTCATGGCCTTCGCAGGCAAAGAGTCACATGGATAATGCCACTTCCATCTCTGTCTGCGTCTCTCAATATATAATGGATCTATTAAGTCTTAGTATAGAGTAAAGTTAAGCACAATTACGATTCGGTGGCTTGTCTTTGTGCTCTCTCTCCATGGGTTGGAAAATCACTTACGTGTCCTTGAAAGATGGCAGGTTCAAACTCGGAGCACCATCACAGAGGCTGGTCACATGAGTCGGTCCGTGTATGACAAAGTAATGTCACTCAGGCAGACTGACAGCATTCCTGTCTACACACCTCTGCCTTTATGCTTTCCCAAAATGATTCTGCCGCATCTTCCTGGGTATGTTTACAAAGACAGAATGTGCAGTACAAAGCCATTTATAGCATTAACTGTGAGCGGAGTAGGACGGCATTTCAACACCAACGCCACATGTTTTTGTTGTCATATTATGGTGTTATATGTAATCATAGTCGTGTAAATAGTTATAATAGCTCTAGTTTAGAACTGGAATGGCAAGCTTTACTTTCAAACCAGACCAACAAGAACATCTACAGGAAAAATGAGTGTGACATCAAACACTTTTACTTCTTTACGCTCAAAGTTGCCAACACGGTTCTTCAGTTAAACACAGGGTGTGATGTGACACGCCAACAACCGCCGGTATAAAAAGAATTGAACTTGGGCTTTTTCCCGTGTGTTTGCATGGTTTTAGTTTAACAAGTGTTCAGTCATTTCTGTTAGCGCAACAGCAACCTGAGTACCTCACCTATCTGAATCAATATATCGTTTAATGTCACATCCTCTTTCCTTTTCAAGAGCCTGCCTAACTGAAAACTAATATTGTGCGTTGTGTTTCTTTTTTTCAGAATCAAAGACAGCATGTACCACGCTCTGACCTATGCCACTATTCTAGAGATGCAGGCCATGATGACCTTTGACCCCCAACACATTCTGGCTGCTGGAAACACCATGAAGGAGGCCCAGGCTATTTGTCAGCGGTGAGACACCATGGTGCAACATTGCATAGATGAGCAGCTGATAAAAGGTGGTAGGGGATTTTTATTTTTTTAGTTCTTCTGGTTGGTAGTGAATATTGTGAGATCAATAAGGGCTCACACTACAAATATAGACATTTAGGCAGCATACTGTATCATTTGAATGTGTATTAGTAACATCATACCAAAACCAGAGAACATGTTGACATCCTCCCGACTCATTGGCATAAAGAATGTCTCAATTGCCTGCCACAGTTTGTCCTGGAGCCAACGTGAAAATGACTCAGAGAGCTGGACTAACAGTAGATCTAATTAGCCCCACCTGATAAACATGCACTCCCTCCTTCTCCGGTCGAAACTGATCTGAAGTCAGAGCTGCGGTTTTCCTTTTTATTTTTAATGTTGTGACTGTTGGTAGGAAATTTTAATGCGTGGTCAGCGCCTTGTGGTAACTTCATCCTGCAGCAGCTCAGCATCCTGTCTTTACTGGAGAGAGGCTGAGTCACTGATTTGCATGAGAAACAAGATAAAGCAAATGTGGGACAGTGCAACGCTGCTGAAAAACAATCTGTCAAAAGAAGGTTTGCAGTGGAACAAAACCCCTGTTAACCAACAATGGTTTTGTGTTTCATGCTTTCAGGCACCGCAAGAAGTCAAGTTTCTCCAAAAATTTCACAGAAGGTCAGTAAAGCCCCGTGTTAGCAGGATGAGTAAAATGTGTCGCCATCATTAAGGCAGCAGTTTCATTTGTGCTTGTGTGTGCACTTGAGTGTCTGTGAGCCTGTGTAGGTAAACATAATTTCCCTTCAGGGATGAATAAAGTAATCTATCTATCTATCTAAAAAAAGAAGCAATGACAATTACGAGCCTGAATGTTTGCCTCTGTCGCGTGTCGTCATGTTAAAGCATCATATGTGCATGTGTATGTGTGTATGTATATATCTGGATGTGCATTTGGACTTGACGCCACAGCCCCTGGGCTCTGCTGAGCTTTAAGGTTGTCTGACTGAGGATAATTGTGATGTAATGGTTCTTTACCTCAGAGGAACTCCATGCCGAAGTGTGCTACGCAGAGTGTCTCCTGCAGAGGGCAGCACTCACCTTCCTACAGGTCAGGAGCGAGGCTTGCCTCCCCAGACAGCCTGGGCAATGAAAACTGCCACCATCATTAAATTTATGTTTTATTGAACCTCACTTTCATTTAAACTCATACCACCACCCCCCCCCCCCCACACCACACACACACACACTTCTTTCATCTCTCCTGCTCTCTTGCTCTCTCCCTGCACAGGATGAAAACATGATCAGTTTCATTAAAGGGGGAATCAAAGTGAGGAACAGCTATCAAACATACAAGTGAGAATTTAGAGTCCTGAATGTCCTTGTTTGTTCGTTTCAACCTAGTGTTGCTTTTTTACATGATTTCCCCCATATCTTCCTCATTCCCTCATAAAACCCAATATTTTCTCACCCTTAACTTTCTGCCTTTATCTATATCTTACAGAGAGCTTCACACGGTGCTCCAATCTGCTGGATACACTCATGGTGACAACCATGGCCACTTTGAAGGTGGCGTTAAACTGGGAGTAGGAGCCTTTAATCTAGTAAGTACAAAGTTTAATGGACAACCTCTAGACTTTAGAGGAAACTTGACATCCTGTGTGTTTTGAACCTAATTCAAGGTTAACAACACTGAAAACTATTTTATCAGGTGAATTTTTTATGTGATGCTTAAGATACTCATAATCAAACAGAGGCTGATAAGGTGCAGACGATGGACATAAAGTAAGAGATACTATAATCTAACCTGGACAAAATCAGTGTATTTTGACCTCATTGCCCTTCATGGATGGATAATTGTTTGATTAAGTCACTTATTTGTTTTATTTGTTTTATTTATGCACATTTAAACCAAATATATGCTTTGTGTGTTTAAACTTCCCAGTATTATTCATACTTGATTTTATAAAACATTAGTTTCCAATGATTAAAAATGTTGCCATCACATTTTTTAGGATAAGTGTGGTCATTTAATAGAAAAAATCATAGCGAAGAAGTCGTCCTCTGATTGTTCACCTACAGTATTTCCCTCATTTGCTGTGAAACCTTTTGTAGGTTGGAATACTTCTGTTATTACTGCACAACCCGTGGCCTTTGTACAGTATATTTAGGAAATTCAACATCATTTCCTCAGAAACCACTGATGCTGTAATGATAAAGAAAAAGATCCCATAATCCTGTTATTAGCCTTTCAAATCCTCTGCTTGTCTACTTCCTGCAGATGATTTCCATGTTGCCTACACGGACGCTCAAGCTGCTGGAGTTTGTTGGTTTCTCTGGCAATAAGGTGAGTTATGGCTGACGGTGGGACCGAGGGTGTAAAAGCTTTTGTTGGGGATGTTTGACATGGGATGGATTGTTCTACTCTGTGTAAAGTGCAGCATCCCGTATTATGACGCACTGAAAAATGTGTGGACCATTCTTTAGCTGTATTTGTAATTTCACTTTCAGGAGCTACTTGAGTCAGAGCAGAACCATGCCTGTGATTTATGGTGAAGCTCTTGTATATGCATATATTCAGTACTGAGTTGACAAGGAACGTGACATGATTAGTAAAAGCGAGAGGCGAAACTTTTATGGCTGTACAACTTGAAGTGGGAATGACTTAAAAATTGCTCTGATCTTAATGACTGTTCAGTTTCTCTGGATCACCCTTGACCTGACCATGACCTTCTGTTATTTGTTGTGCTACAAGAATGATGTTGGTCTTTACACTACTGATTCAGTTTATATAATAAATATGCAGAGTATCATAATCTGAAACTCTGGTATTACTTTGCATATTATTCAGATTCAAGATTCAAGATTCAATCATTTTGTCACATACAGAATAATACATAGTACAATGTGTTTTTGCACCTGCATCCAATTCACGGATTAAAGGACCTGCATATCCTGCTTCTCTTGCATAATACACTTGCACACAGGTCTATTTGTGATCTATTTCGGTTCACCCTCGGGTAGCTAAAAGTACCAGTGGTAGACAAGCACACACTTCTTCGTCCTCCAGAACACTTGGAATAAAGACAGAATGTTTCCTCATAGTGCATTAGTCTTTGCTTTCTGTGCTGCTTTTACCTCTTATTGACCAGAAGATCTTCTTTGAAAGAAGACTTAATTCAAACTATGTATATGATTGTGTGTGTCTGTTTTTTTGCAGGAATTTGGTCTCCAGCAGCTTCAGGAAGGCTCTGCAGAAAGTACATTCAGGTCCTTTCTTTGTAACATGCTGCTCCTCTGTTATCACACCTTCATGAGCTTCATATTAGGTGAACAATGGCACGCGCGCACACAAACATGCAGCTGCAGCCAACCACAAAGACAGACAAACATCTTAGCTGGGTTTCGTTCTGTTTTTCTCTGGCAGGCACTGGAGAAGGAGACGTTGAAGACGCAGAGAAACTGCTGCAGCCATATCTCAAAAAATATCCTAAGGTTATTATTATTGTTATTACTGTTGTTAGTATTGTTCTCATTTCCACACGAGTGTCATGTTAATGTTTCGTAACCACACTTTTGATTTTTTTCTCACAGGGATCCATCTTCTTGTTCTTCGCTGGTCGAATAGAAGAGATCAAAGGCAACCTGGATGCTGTGAGTACGCCCTTAAAAACATAAACAAGAAAATTACACACATTCACAAATGCAATTTTCAGGTGGCAACTTTTTTTATTTTATACATTTTGGTCAGTGTATATATATCCAAGAGTCTGTCATCCTGTATTTCTGAATTTGAATTTGTGCATCTATTCATTGAATGACTTTTTGGGACATAGTGAATCATGTAGCTATTTTGATCTTTGTTGGTCATAATGATTCATAATTCACAAACACTGGGTAAAAAAAAACTACTCCTACTCCTACTTTTCTACTGGATTGCATATGTTGTGTCTTGTTCCCCTAAATTGGACGCCTTCACATGTTTGTCAAATGTTTTTGTTTAGACAGTGTAACAGATGTGAATATTCACCTGGGATGTCAAGATCCAGAGACATACGAAATAAACAACATGTGAACAGTCACTGAATTTTTGTAAGAGGAAGAGCTTTTCAGTGTGTGTGTGTGTGTGTGTGTGTGTGTGTGTGTGCGTGTTTCCAGGCTGTCCAGCGTTTTGAGGAGTGCTGCGAGGCCCAGCAGCAGTGGAAGCAGTTTCACCACATGTGCTACTGGGAGCTGATGTGGTGCTTCACATACCAGAGGCACTGGAAGATGGCTTACTTCTACGCAGACCTGCTCAGCAAGGAGAACTCGTGGTCCAAGGTGGGCTGCCATGGAGTGGGATTTGAATACGTGCAGGCTAATTACATGAAATTGTCGCTTATGCAGAAATTTTTCAATTCCAAGTCTCCACCTTATTTTTTTGCAAGTCATTCCCCCACTCTCTCTCATTCAATAAATTGGCAGCAACAGTACGCAGGGAAGATTCCATTAAATGGTTGTTAATGATAACGATAAAAAAGAAAATTAATTACATTATATGATTTCAGAGTCAGCAGCTTTTAGTGGCGGAAAATAAAACATGACATGAAACCTAATTCAAGACCGAGAGACTAAATTCTACACAATTGAAGCCTTTTTTTTTTTCTAACGTCCCCATCTCGTTTGAAAAGGAGGGACGAAGTTGCAGCAGTAACCACTTTCTTTTTCCTCTGTCAGGCTACCTATGCGTATATGAAAGCAGCCTACCTCAGCATGCTGACTAAGGATGATTGTCTAACCTTCGGGGAGAATGCGCTCACTCTGTTCAGGTATGAGCTAAGAGCCAAGATGCTGCTGAATCTTCCGTATATATATATATCTCTTAATAACGTCATAATTACTGCTTCTGGGAAGAGAATGTCGTCAGGAGGGAATATGACATCATCTGAAAAGGAGAGATTTAATTTCTCTCAGAGGGGAATAATGCAGCAAATATCTAAGGGTTCTTTTGGACATTTAGTTCTTTTGTTGGCACAAAGCTATAAAAGTGTTTTTATTAGTGGTGTACAACTGCACAAGTGCTCTAGTAATTCAAAATTTTATTAGACCTTGGGCATTTTTAAACTGTATGCTTTTACAGCGGTATGTTGCCCACGGAAATAGTACACATACACCATATTATCTCATTGCTGCTGACATATATGTGTGTGCATTTAATCGTATATTGTGTTATATTTCAGGCAGGTTCCAGGGTTAAAGCAGAAAATAGCTGGCAAGTCTTTACCCACAGAGAAGTTTGCTATCAGGAAAGCCCGTCGCTACCTCGCAGAAAACCCCATTCCTTTGCCTGCTCCTCCACTGGTCAGTACTGCATGAGGCCTGTTTTAGCATGACTGGATTTTTACACTGTGTCTACAGCATGTTGCATTGCTTCTTTTAGGTATCTGGTTTAAAAATATTGTGTAGCTTTCTTTCACACAGACTTTGCCCTATAAGAAGCACTGAGGGCCTCCATATTAACCCGATTAACATGGTGGCTGAAAATTGCATGTACTGGTTCAGCCAACCAGGACAAATCCTCCTACTCCTCATGGTTAAGGCTGTATAAATACTGTAGCTGTTGTGTTCTAACCTGCGATCCACAAAGACACCAGATAAATGCAGACTGTGATGAGTTTGAAGAGGTAACCCTGTGCTCACAGAATTAGGCCTTCCCAACATGTGTTCTCTTTCACCCTGGAACAAAAACTGCAGAGGATTAACAGAGAACAAAGCTCACTGGCTTTATTGTTGTTGTTGGCTCCCTCTTGATTGGCTGAACCATTAAGGATTAAATGCAGCTTGAGGAGATCTACCTGTGCTTGTCAAACTGGTGTTACAGGAATAACCTTTTTTTTTTTTTTAAAGGCAAACCACAAGAGAGCTGACAGAGGAAATATGTTTCAAGTTCATCCTTTATCAATTAGAATTCACTGACCATTGGTTTTGCATGATTTGTGTGTTGTGTAGGAGATGATGTACATATGGAACGGCTATACAGTTATTGGCAAACACAAAGACCTGACGGAGGGCATGCTGAAAACACTGGATGAGGCGCAGGTTAAACTCGAGGGCAGCCCAAGTATGCAAAATTGTTTACCACATTTTCAATGGATTATGATTCACATGTTGTCCTCTTTTGATATCAATATGCTGAGCTAGGTTGCATTTATTTTAACTGCTGTACTGATGCTATATTTAATCTGAGAATTTCATTGCCTGTGGAAGTATTGAGGTTATTTCTCCATAACTGCTGTACCTTTGTGGTAATCTGAGAACTGTTTGTCAGCTCCTAACTGCCCTGTCGTGTGTTTGGCAGAGAATGAGTTCTCCATAGATGATCAGTGCTTGCTGAGCCTACTGAAGGGCCTGTGTCTCAAACACCTGGGACACCAAGAGGAGGCTGAACACTACTTTACCCTCGTCCTCTGCAAGTAAGCATCCCTCAGTTCCATACATGAAAAACAATAGAAAAACAGATATGTTTTACATATACTGTAACCACTGTATTTTGACATTATCTGCAGTGAGACTCAGATCAAGTATGACCACTACCTGGTTCCCAATGCCCTACTGGAACATGGTCTTCTGTGCCTGGAGCAAGGCAGAAAAGATGAAGCTATCAAACTCCTAGAGGCAGCAAAGTAAGTCTTTTAAACACCATATTCTCGTCATCTCTACTCATAGAGAAGCTTTTTTTAAAGAGACTCTCTGTTTGCTCATTGTGATTTAGAGAAATTTTCACCATCCTGCCTATTTTTTTCCACATAGTAGTGTAACTATCATCGGTTTTGATATTGTTTTTTAAACTTAATCAGTGACACCCATTTGTGTTTGTGGCTTTCAGTAAATATTACAATGACTGTCATCTGTTGTAAGCCATCTTTTGGATTTATGGGTTGACCACAATGTCCATGTGCGAAATAAGAACTTGATTAAGAGTAAGATTCACCACTGATGCAATTGTAAATGACTCTTCTTGTTCTTGTTTCAGGCAAAATTACAAAAACTACTCAATGGAATCACGGACACACTTCCGTATTCAGGCTGCTTTGCAAAAGGCCAAGGGCAACGGGGAGAATGGTATCCATGTTCCCTCCAGCCCATAACAGACAGAGGAGGGCACTAGAGCAGAAACAGCGTTCTGTTTTGTTTCCCACAATGCAACACTCAGCCCCGCCCAGCCCCGCCTATCCAGGCGGGTAATTTGATTTGTCATCAGGAGGATATTGGAAGAGGGGTGCTCTTTTTTCATGTACGTGCCACCTGTACGGGCGACTGCAGCTCTATGTGGCCCTGACTGGCTTAGGCAGGTTCGCTTCACTCTCTTCCAGAGCTATATTATGAAAAAAATTAATTTCCTCATGTGATTTGATATACAGACAAGTTGAGAAATGTGCCTACATTTAATAAACATTGCCTCATACAGGCTTATTTATCTAGCACCATGGCCACCCATTAGGGGCGCACTGGGGTAGAAAACAAGACCACATTTGTACAGTTCATGCCTAAAGGAGCCACCACTGCTACCCCAGGATAAAAATGTGTCTAGTTCAGAGTGCTGCGGATGGACCTAATAGAGTCAGAGTACCAAACAGCCCACTACAAATTACTGATGCTAACCTCACCCAGAAAACAGCACCATTTGGTGTTGGTTGCTATACAGCAACCCCACTTGTTTTAACTTAATATACATTTGTGATTATTGATAAAAATGACTTGAGTAGGTGGGAGATGACACAATATTATGTGTTGACATAGACATAGACACCTGTTATATGTCACATCATGCAACTCAACACATAGTCCATGAGACTTACTGGTTTTTACTGTGTCATTTCATACATTTTTATTTGACAGGCTTCACCATTGTTTAGATTTGTGATCACCAATATGACCAAAAATCAGATGTCAATTTTGAATGTTGGTTTCACTGTTTTTAACACTACATAATCTTTGGTTCATTGTTTTACTTTGAGTGAGTGAACGTTTTATTGTTTAATTTTTCATAATTTTCTTGAATCCTATTTAAACATTGAAAAACAAAAGAAAACAACATTAATGCAGAATAGTATCTTTCGGGCGCCTTCTGAAGAATTTGTCACAACTACAATCCTGTAGTTACATGTAAAGGCTCTTGCACAAAGCTTTGTATATTAGCCAGCCATGCAAACTCTCCATAGTCAAAAAATGCCTATCAGACTTGAAGTGAGAGTTGTTCTTTACATTTATATACTGTAAATGGCACCTTTTACACAAATTGTCCCGTTTTAAGTGGACAGATGAATGTGTCTTTTAGAAAGGCAGAATCCCTTCTTTTCTCCTCCTGGTGTGTGGGACAGGCTCCAACAGTACTTGAGGTTGAACAAACAGGCCATTCACGCCGAGCAGCGAAGGACTGCGTGCTTGTCTGCCTGTTGCATCTTTAGTGGGCAAAAGAAACTCTGAATGGCAACCACCACAGTCTTCCTGCTTTGTGAACATCCTCTGCTGCTCATGTATCAGCCATGCTTGACTAGAACCACCTAAAGAAAAACTTGAGCATCATAGCCACGATTCTTTGTCAAATAATAATCTGTATATTAACAACTACTTGTAAGGATGGACATGACAAGACAGAAAGGGGTCACCTCTAATTGTGCTGGTGGTGAGGTTATTTGAAGGGCTGTGTTCCAGGGACAGTGTCCAAAACCTAGAAACTCATTGTGGCTCAAGTGTTGGAATTAGAGCACTGCTGATTTATTCATGATTAGAGTAAGGTTTGGGATTCAAGACAATGACTAGGAGTCAGTTTCAATATTTTTAATGGTGGAGGACATGTATTCTTATTACTGTTTTAACAGCAGTGGCTTTCTAATATTCCAATAACAAATTGTATTTTATTTCCTAATGATTAATCAAGCTTGTTTGTTTCCTTTTCACTTTAGTTTTACTCATGTAGCTGAAAGAAATCTCTAACCAAATTTAGTAGCATTGTGATGTTGACAATCAGCATATTATACTGGGCATGGCTTCCACTGGGCTGAATGACATTCCTGTACATACTGAATGTTTCTATTGTAATTTAAGATGAAATGATGATAAGCAATCAAAAATACATTCCATTTTGTGTTGTCGTTTTGTCATATGTGCACCATAAGCACAATATACTGTGTTTGCAGTTGAAAATGCTGCTACACAAAAGAAGCAATGCTTGCATGCGATTTTCTTTCTCTACACGTTGTTCTCGTATGTGTGATCTAATTCTCTAGACACAGTGAAGTCATCTCATCTTGTTGATATGCAAGCAATGGCAGCCGGGAAAAGAAGACACGGGGTATTAGGATAGTGTGCACATCCTATTAAATTGTAAATACAGAAAGGGGACTTGAATTGAGCAAAATGAAAACGGTAAAACAGTGGCTGATCGCGTAATGTTTTTTGGCTAGCGCTGGTTATGTTGAAACTGCCCTGAATTTCCGATTACACAGACTCATTTATCGAATTTAGCTCTATGTTTATGTTTTTAGCAAAGGACAATGTGATCACGAACCCGATTGGCTGTGGATGAGAGATTCCTGGACGTAAGTGAACACTCATTGGTTTAGTGATCTAACGGGGCGGTGCTTCGTGTTGCTACATCACCACCTTTTGTGGTTGTTGGGCAGCTGCAAACTGGAAAGTCCCTGACAGCCAGAGGTTTCAGTCAGGAAAACTACCGCCAGTTTTGTCATTTTAAATGAGCGATATTATCATTTTCTTCGCTTGACTGCCTCCGCAGATGTACATTTCTGTAAGGTCGTTTCAGTCGTGTTTTTACATCTAACCGAGTGCCAGATGCTCCTCTGCGAGTGCTAGCTTGTGTTAGCAGGCTAGCTCTTTGTGTGGCTAGCTGCTAGCCGAGGGATGTTTTGTTGTTGTTGAACTGAGCAGCCCTCCCGTGGTCTGGGAGAGGAGATTCATCGGCGGTGTATGGTAAAAAAAAAACGCCTCCACGACGCCTTCTCATCCGCTGACATTATCCGCGAAAACGGAGCCCGTGAAATACGCCGTTAGTTAAAGCGACACCCAGAGAAAGAGAGGGGGAAATAGTTTAAACGAAGGGGAAGGAGATGGGAAACTGCCTGAAATCTCCGACCTCGGATGATATTTCTTTGCTTCATGAATCTCAGTCGGACCGGGCCAGCTACGGAGACGGCGCTGACCCCGACCAGGAGCCACCGCCCCCTTATCAGGTAACTTTGACCAACTGTGCGAGACCGCTACCGGACCACTTGGCATTTCTGCTTTTATTTTCTCACGAGGTTTACCACATTCATTAAATACATGAAGTTTGGGTGATGTCCGATGTGACAGGTCTGGCCCAGTATACCAGCCTTGTTTTTTTTCTGGCAGTGGCAGCAACTACAAAATAATGTTGAAGGACTAACAGTATGTGAGCCAGATCAGCTGTTTACAGATCCCGCATCAGCCTTGGCCAGCAGTCCACCCCGCTGACCCTGTCTCCTCATGGCTTTGACGCTAATCCTTTTTGTTATATCCGAAGGTCCCGACTGCGTCTCCATTTCCCTGAAGTCGTATTATGATTCACCCTTCACTGATATGACAGCGGCACTGTGTCATCACTGGCTCGATACCTCATTCAAACACTGGCCCGTGTAATTTCGGCTCCTATTCGGAGGAGTCGCACTGAGACACACAGGCCATCTATTATGGGCCCGCAGTTCACTTTAACAGCATCAACCGTAATTCAAGTGGACTCCAAACAGACACCATTAAGGAGGGAGGATTGTCATTTCGGGAAACAGGGACTCTCATAACTTTCTCAGCTGCCTCCTTTCGCTCCCTGATCTGCTCCGGGGCGGCAACTTTGTTTGTCTGGTGACCTTATTTCCTGAATTAGATCATCCACAAACAGCCCCGGCCATGTTGTATCTGTAAATATGTTGCATGGCGTTACCTTTCTCTTGTGTGTTCTTCTAAGTTAAGAGGCGGCATGCGTTATGTAAGGCCTTGGCAGAGAGTTTGCCTGTTACTAGGTTAAGCCAAGCCTTATCTGTAGATTTAAGATAAGTGCTTTTAAGTGAATGGGAAGCTGCAGGCAGTCTCGGGTCAGTCCAGCATGAGAGCAACTATTACAGGGAGGTTCTTTTTCGATTCAGTATACCGTCGCCAAGTGCAAATCCTTCTTGTGAGCTATTTGCAGCAAAGAGAAAAACATAAAAGGGGAATTTTTGCTCAATGACAGACATAGAGATGTAATGAGATTTTGAAATGCTGGGCTTTATGAAATATACTTGAATAGACGTCGCTGTCAGGGTATCAGATAAGTTACCTTCACCACGTGCAGTATTTGGCCGCCTACTTGTAACCGTTGACCAGTTGCGAGCTGGATCGGTGGGAATTTTGGGGTCTTTATAGATTTCGCTCTATCACCATCATCGGTGCGGTTGGCGCGGCCTTTCTTGATTTTTTGCATTATCGTCGGTATGATTCTTTTAAAAAACCCAAACCAACGATGAACACGTTCTGCTAACGACTCCACAAAAACTCTCAGTTCTCAGTCTTTCCAGTTCTGCTGAGTCAGCAGGAGAGGAGATTCCTGCGAATTCACATTTACTTTTCAAATCATGGCCTCGTGCAATTTCATTAGCCAGTCTTTAATGTATGAGGATTTATATACACACATATAAATATTTTTTAAATTATTTTTTTTCAGTTAGTCATACTGGAGAACTCTGTAGCTTGGATGTGGCACAGACTGGTGCCAGGGCAGTTTTGTGAAAACTTCAAACTTCCAGATAGCATCGCAGACAGTTTTTAAGTTCTTATTCCCTGTATCTGTAATCTGTCACCAGCGGGATGTCACTCACAGACGAGTTGCATCCGAGTCAGTCGCAGATTATATCTGTACCGTGCGGGGAGTGAGTATGTCATGTCTGGCCTACAGCAGCGTGTAATTAGGTCAAAGCGGCCGGCTCTGGCCGGCTCTGAGGAAAGATGGCGTAATAAACAATACAAACATTGCTTAATGGCTCCGCAGCTCTCGCTAAGCTTTCCGGCTGTGTTGCGATAGTGTGCGTGCGGGTTGTTAATACCGACAGACTCGCACCAGGGTTAACTAACTAGTTAAAACCTACACATAAAGGGCTCATTCAGACCTGCCGGAGCTTTTCTCCCCGGTGACCACAGTAATCAGCACCTCCGCCATCTGAACCCAGCCCGAGAACACTGCACGTATTTTTTTTGTGTGTTTGCACTTTGGCTTAACGCACTTTGGAAGCGCTGTGTGTGTGCGTGTGTGGGTGGCTTAGAACGGGGACTAAAGGCTCCACTGTAGTCGATTTGAAATGCGGTTTGCTGCGTTCATGTAAAGCTGTCGAGAGCGGCCCTGGGTGCAAATACTGCTATACCCAGTGCCACAGCAGGTCTGTCCCTCATACCAGAGGGTCAGGGTGAAAAACACGAAGCTGGAAATCACAACAGTGAAATCCAAAGCGAAGACAATATGAGCCTGGGCTGTGTCTGAGTTACAGAGAATGAATACAGGACCAGGGCGGTGATTAAGAACCAACCCTGGTATTGTTCGCTTTGGATATACAATAACGTCACAGACTAAATAACATGACATAATTTACTTAATACAAAAAAAAGTGCTCAATTCTGGGGTCGACTGCATTTCTTATATGGGTCACGAGTGAGACCGAAGTGACAGCAGGTTTCTGCTGTGATTCCAGCGGGAGCCGTTGAACTGAAGAAACAACAGGGCAGACCCTTGAGCATTCAGGAAAATGATTCAGACCATTTCTTACCAAGTTGCCTAGAATTGACTCACCTCTGTATCAGTTCTGTCTTGGCTGTAAAGTGGAATCACGCGCCCCGGACCCGCAGGAAAAACATGCCGCTAATCACATCAATGACTAATTGTATGGACGGTGCACTGGGGAGCGGTGAATGACACTTTGTGAGAATTTCAGCGAGTTGCGACTGGAGGCTTTCACGTGCCGCTGCCAGTCCCTCTGTGCTTTAAAAAAAAAACAAAAGTGAAATGAAGTAATTCCTATTTTTCTTACAGTGCACTGTAACTTGTGCCTTCATTTTTAATACTTTCTACTACTTATGTACTATCTTTTATAGTTCATGGAAAGCACTTTAAAACCGTTGTGTGCGTTGAGAAATATTCAACAAATTGTAGCCGACCTGGCGATCGGTGAATCGTCACCGAAACGCGCAATGAGATTGTTTATCTGCGTGACACTGTTCAGAACCCCCCGGGAATGAGCGGCGACTCGGGGGAGGGCGGATTACGTGGAGACGAGCGTGCCCTCTGTTGGGCCCAAGGCTGCGCTCGCTGCTGTCGGACGAGGCCCGGCTGAAAAGAGGCGGCGTGCCGTCCGGCGTCTCCGGGGCTCGAGGCCAACTCAGGTCACAGCTGGAACAAAGGCGGGGGCGGTATACGGCCGTTCGCACGAACTCGGGCATGCGGCCGTTTAAATGCTGACCTCTGGCCTCGAGGTCTTCGCGAGGCTGTAAGCACGAGCGGACGCCTTGCATCCTCTCCCGCTCGCGCTACAGAGGCAGCGTGATGCGGCGGGACGCGTTGCATGCCCTGGGTCCTGATTTGGAAAAGCAGCTGGTGAGACGAACGCCGACTCGCCACTTTTTCGACTGGGCTGCGGGAGATGAGGCAGCCCCGCGCGTGTGTGTTTTCGGAGGGACAGGGTTCGTGCGCCCGAGCATCCTCGCTGTGTTTTCTGCAAATTGCTGAACTCGACTGAAGCCGTTCCCTCATTTGGGGCTTTGATGGCGGCATTGGACGGCGCTGTCTGTGTGACGCGTCGGCCCAAAATCTCCCACAGGCGATTGGTTGTCGTCGAGTTTTTCCTTTACTTCCTCACCTGTCTGTAGATCAGATGCGGCGTCGGCTTTTACCTTCGAGATCGCCGTCAGAGAGCCCTCTGGGACGGATTACCGTCAGTCTTGCCCAAATATGGTAACAGAAACATTGGCGGGGGTGTGTGTGTGTGTGTGTGTGTGTGTGTGTGTGTGTGTGTGTGTGTGTGTGTGTGTGTGCTGACAAACAAGCCATTGTGCTGCAGGTCGGTGACACAGTCCGTGGGCTTTGGCTGACACGCAGCCTCGCAGTGGTTGCTGTTCTCAAGCGCTTGCCACAAGGGCCAGGACTCCAATAACTCCACTTCATTCCTTTGTCCTCTTCACGGCTGCCTCTCACAGTTGGCTTCTTCTCCTCCTCCTCCTCCTCCTCCTCTTCCTCCTCAGTCCGACAGTATCCGTCCCTGCAGGTCAGGGTGGTTGAAGCCTCCGTAACGTCGCCGTAACCCCCTCTGATACTTTGTGAAATTATAATATTGCTTTTTAGTATTTACTTGACTTTGTCTTCCCCCAAATTTGCGCCTCTTCCATTTTCATAATGTTCACCGTGCATAGTTGTTTTTTTCTTTCGTAACGCAGCTCCGGGGGGAGGTTTTTTTAGCGAGCGGCCTCACGAGCTATCGCGTTACCTGCAGAAACGCTCCAGCTTCCTGCCGTATCGGGGCGACGACACGAAGCGTACGCGCCGTCAGCCTGCCCTGTTATCACGCCCGACAAACACATCCTGCGACGCTAACGCGCATCCTTCTCCTCCTCCCATTGTTTTCTTTTTCTGCCTGCGCTTGCCTGTATTGTGAGCAGGTATATGCGGGGGGGGGATGATTTCAGAACCTGCAGACGCTTCACGTCTCTGGCGCTGCTTCCCCCTGAAGCACGTATCAACGCTGCTTAAGTTGCTCACAGGATGCGGCCGCATTTGGCAAGTAGATATTTCCTGCGCGGGGTACGGTCGGGGGTCTTGCAAGGCGGTGGTGGCGCTGCCTTGTCCCCGTCTATACGGCAAGCGTCGTGTGGAGGAATTATGCCCAGTCATCATGCTGCCCGTCTGCTGCCCCTCTCCCACATGCACATTAGCGCTCGAATGCTGCGGCTGCTCTGGTATGTCGGCGTCACGTCGGCGCAGACGGGAGGCCGTGGCTGAAATCGTTTTCCTGCCTCAGCAGTCTGCCGGCTCAGGGCTACTTTTACGAGCCTTACGTCACCGGGTCCAGCTGGACTAAAGCAGGAAATACCCCAGGGACTGGCTTGACTTGTGGTCGGCCCGAAGTTGTTTATGCCCCCCTCCACCCCAGTTGTGAAACCCGTCACCCGTGAAGCACACTTTCATTAGGGGACCACGGGTAACAAACTGCCAAACGTTCAACGAGTCGGCGCAGCATCGTCCGGCGGCGTTGGCGGTCCAGCCGCGTGACTGTACAACACGATTCATCACCCGTAAGTTCGGCAGTAAAGAAGAGTGTTTGCAGCCCCAGCTTCTTGCTGTTCTCAAGTCAGTAGAGAGGCTCGCCACATCGGCCTGAAGTGGTCATGTAATAGTACAGTGCTGAATGTGTCATTACAGGAGGTGTGTGTGTGTGTGTGTGTGTGTGTGTGTGTGTGAATGCCAAAAAAACCAACGCCTAGCCTGGATAATTGAACCGGTAATGCTGCAAGCGGAAGGTGCTGTTGCTGCGCTAACCCCGTTTTGCCTTCCCTCACACGGCCGCACGCATAAATAACAGGCGGCTGGCTGCGGGGAGAGGGTCGGGGCTGTTGTTGTGTCTTTTTGTGGATGTTGTCTTGTGGGCCGAGAGTGCCTCCGTCATTCATGCCCCCCCCCCACGCCTCCACAGTTAGTCACCATTTCGCTTTCTCGCCCCTCGTCTCTCTGACTGCTGCTGTCCTCCAGATCAACCTGAGGTCACGCAAATGAGCAGCTGTCATCTACGAAGGAAGGGAGTGGCAACAATAACACTGCTGACCACTGCGCAGTTCACCATCCCGACACAGACACACACACACACACACACACACACACCCAGCACAGCTGCCGCCCCCCCCGGCCCCGTCTGGAGCTTTTATCCCTGCTGCCTGGCGGCCGACTCTCTCTTTGACGTGGGCAAAAGGAGTGGCTGTCAGGGGAGCAGCACGCCGCTTCAGCTGCTGAAGTTATGCTGACTCATGGCTGTGAACGCTGCGGGGCCGAGAGGCTGAGAGGCCGCTCGCTCGGCGTTGCCCCGCATTGAGAAAAGCAAAAGTAAAAGGAGACCTCGTTTAAGCCGAGCCCCGAGTCATATCTGTTATCATATCCACGGTGATCTCGCCAGCGAAGGCACATTTCTCCGCAGTCTCTCTGTGAAGGTGTCGTCAAACTCCTCACGGGCCGTTCCCGCCGCTCGGCAGCCATCTTGGCGACGCCTCTAAGCGGTTATCCCAGGCTAACATGCTCATGCTAGGTTTTCACAACACCGACCGCCTTACGTCTCGATCCAAGAGACGCCATCGGCTCGACCCCGCCAGAGCACTTCCCCGACACGTGCGCGAGAGGATGTCTGACGTTTGAATGAAGAAAAGTTGAGGCGTCGCACGAGCGCGCTGCTCCGTGAAGGCAGATGGGACAGGGCGGCGAGCGGACGGGATTTGGTGAACGGTAGGTCTTTTACATGAAGGCTCAGTGAGGCTTCTCTTCCGCCAACACCAGAAGAGAGACGAGCCTGCACGCTGCCACCGGGTGTGAGAGTGCGCGAGGATAGAGGGAGGAAGAGGAGGAAGGAAGTGGATGAGGCCGAAGCACAGTCTTAGACCACAAAGTGAGAGAAATGAGTGAATGGAAAATTGCCTTCAGAGAGGAGGAAGATACAGAACAGACACAACTCGCAGGTATTTTCACTGTCGATTCATTTGGTTCGGTTTTGGAGCAAAATGACTAAAAATGTTTTCAGATGTGTCGAGTTTATAATCATCTCAGTGTCACGTAAAGAGAAAAGCAGCAAATCCTCACGGTCGAGAGGACGGAATAAAAGTGCTGTACATATTCGCCGTTCTTGCTTGGAAAACGGCCGAAACAATGAGCTGGCTCTCAAAATACGTGGCGGCCATTCAAATGGTTCATGACTCGCTTTCATCGTTTCAGGTAAGCATGATCCCGCGTTAAGCTCGACTTGAGGCGAGCACTAAAGTTTCACCTGACAGAACACCCTGGTTAGCGTGATATCGGCGTGGGGGTGTGGTAACGTGATAATATTACGACCCCCCTCCCCCCTCGGCACGCTGATACAGTGCGATACCGAAACCCCGTCACTCACTGTGATTGTTACTTTCGTCACAACTGCTCGTGGTTTTGCGCATTTGAAAGGCAGCTGACAGGCATAACGAAAGGCCCTCGACTCGTCCCCTTTCACGTTCAGGCGGGCGAGGGCGGCCTTGGCTGCTTTGAGACGCGTTGCGGGCCCGCGTCGGCTCTCCGCGCTTTCGAGCTAGTAGGCCGGACCTGCTGGGAGGGGGGGGGCGGCTGATCACCTGTTGCACTCCGTACCGCACGCTTCTGTGCTGGGGCGCCAACAGTGTATTTTCCTTTTTGCCGAGTCAGGTTAAAAAAAAAAAAAAAAAAAAGAGAGGCCGCGTACCTCGCTGCTGCACAGGCTGCCGGTACAAGGTGCGGGGAAACACTACCATCTACTGCCCATATCCAGAAATATTGTTCATTTGTAATTGATCAGCGATTTACATCAGTTGTCAGCAGCAGTCACTGTGAGCGTTTCAGTCCTGCCGGTCTTCTTTTTGAGAGCGATAATCGCTTATCAAAACAGAGCGTGCGCGTCGGATTGGGAAACTCGCACAGTCGACTGGCTGCTGTAATCGTGTTGTGAAATCCACCCTCCGGGCTGAGGGACTGAAACGGCACCGAAATCACACACATTATTCTGATACTCCGCATTAAAGCATTCACATTCATGTCACAGTCGACACAGCGCCATCAAAAGAAAGTTTCACGGGTGCGTGGGCGATTTGCCGGACCTGGGTGGACTTCCACCGAAAGTGATAAGAAGAACAGTGTCTTCCGCTTTTTTTCTCTCTCTCTTTTTTTTTGGCAAACAGGTCTTATGAAACCAGAATATCAGTCTTATTGCACCGCCTCTACATTGCGCTGAACATATTTTCTGCCACAAACCAAACCTCCAGCCAACCCCTAAGACTTATTATTCAGAAAAGTACGCCTGTCCTGAGGCTGCATGTGAGAGCACGTCGGGGGGAAAAATAGAAACGTTAGAATTGTTTTTTAATGCGGCCTCCTCTCTCCTCTCCTCTCTTTCTGTAGGAGCAGATCCATGTGCCTGTCTACCACCCAACACCGAGCCAAGCCCGGCTGGCCACTCAGCTGACAGAGGAGGAGCAGGTCCGCATCGCCCAGCGCATTGGGCTCATCCAGCACCTCCCAAAGGGCGTGTATGACCTGGGGCGTGACGGCTCCGAGAAGAAGATCAGAGAGTGAGTAGGCAGCTTCGGTGATCAGCCCAATCAGTGAAAACGATCTTCTTTCTTTTTGCTTTTTTAAAGATTTGTTGTCGAGCAGCGTGGTCAGCACAGCGAGAGCTACGACCTCACCCCAGTGAGCTATGTTTAAGCAGCAGGGTTTTTTTTGGACTTTAAAGTGCTTGAGGTAGATTTATCTAAATACGCAGGATCAAAACTTAATCTTCAACATGGTTCCTGAAAAAATTTCATTCACGCCCCGCTGGAGCACAGAGACAGATGGTTGCACACAGGATTTTTTTATGATAATGTAATGACATATTGTGGTATTTTAGAGTCATTGTGTAATGTGATATGGGTAAGTATGTGTACCTACTGTACAACACGGTGTGATGCATGTTTATAAAAGTTTTGTTTTCAAAGAGCCAAAGTTGGTTTTCCTGTTGTCCATGTACATTCCATATCACATTACCGTATTTCCTCTAAGAAAAACCAGTACGCAATTAAAAGCCGGGTCTCCGGTAGTGGACAGGGTGGTGGTTCACGCGAATAAATAAAGGTCAGCCCCCAAATACGGGGTTGGGGTGGGGAGGGTGGATAAACAACTGGTGCCTGTCATAAAGTGCACATGCCAGTTAAGCACTGTGTAGAATTCTACCAATTTGACATCATAAATTCAACAGTATAATCTACAATCAGGCTATTTTCAGCACTTGTTGGATTACTCATCCAAGTGTTATTGTCCTGTGTCAGTCAATGTGGGTGTACAGTGTGTCTGTGTGTGTGTGTGTGTGTGTGTCAATTTGCTTTGTCATCGTTTAACCCAGGCAAACGGTTGTTGCATGTGGCATGCCTGCGAGTGTTTCACAATAAAAGCCCTGTCGAGGAAAAACAAAGAACGGTGGCTGTCCACTGAAAAGCTGTGGGGCTCTTATGTTGAAACAGATGTGGGAAGTGTTGAGTTTTTATCAACCAGCATAAAGCAGTGACTTTCACATGGCAAACTGAAGTGTGTCAAAACAAGCTTTCCTATGAAAATATGACAATTAAACTGACCAAACGGAGAATTAGAAATAAAGGCGGTGAATATACGCCCCCCGGCTCTTTGAGGAAATACAGCACAGCGCTTGATGGGAAATGGTGAATGTCTGAGTCTCTGTGTTCTCTTGTGCAGGTGCGTCATCTGTATGATGGACTTTGTGTACGGAGACCCCATCCGGTTCCTGCCCTGCATGCACATCTACCATATGGACTGTATAGACGACTGGCTGATGAGATCCTTCACCTGCCCCTCCTGCATGGAGCCCGTGGACGCTGCGCTGCTTTCCTCCTACGAGACCAACTGACGCTAACACGCACGCGCGCACTCACGCACATGCCCACAGACTACCTGTGAACCAGACTGGACACAAACATACAGTATGCACACTGTATCCTGGATTAGTAAGGTGGGGATATCACAGCAGTTATTATTATTTAAAAGATCAGTGGAGATCATGTTGGCGTGCGTGTCAGTGCGCACGCGCAAGCATGCGTATGTGTATATGTGTGTGTGTGTGTGCGCCTTTGTATGCATCCATAATTTCCTCAGTTGGCCTGCTGGACAGGAGAGGATTGTAAGAATGAACATTGTCTGCGTTAAGGAGGAGCAGGAAGGAGCTGGATCGAGGGAAGAGGTAGGGGACGAGCGTTGACGGTGGGGACAGGATGATAATTAAGTGGAAGGGGAAGTCGAGGAGAATGGATGGCGGTTAAGTGGTGCGATTGAGAAACCTTTCCGAGGTCCGACTTTATAAAGGCGAATAACCATGCGAGTGTGTCCAGTCACACACCTTCTTTATTATGCCCCCATCGTCGTAATGAACTGCGCAGGACTGCGGGAGGACATTGTCAGGCTGTGAATCACATTTCTTGGAACATCAGAGCCTGATTTACAGTAATGACACGCTGCAGGACAGAGGACAAGAAATGCCCCTCAGGAGCTCCGCCGGGCACCTGTTGCAGAGTCATACCTGCTGCAAACATTGCTACAGATTAAGATATCTGTGTAAAGACTGCTCTAAGTGGACATGGGAACATCAGACGCGTTCTGCAGACATACCACAGGCTTGTCCACGGACAACTGGGCGTCCAGTTGTCTGTCTGTACAGATCTCTCGTTAGAAAAATAAGATTGGTCAGTGGATTGATCGATTGTCTGGCTTTGTGGAGTCTTTTCTGTGTTTGTTTTGTCGGTCGGCATAAGGGCTCAGTTGGACCAGTGTTTTATCAACAACACAGATAAGTCAAAGTGAAAATACAGCATGTGCTTTAGTCACTAATGTGATGGATAGCTGGTGGACACCGTCAAGCTTTTCAACTTCTCATGACTTTCTCAGTCCCAGCGAGATCTCAGATTATTGGCCAAAGCACAAGTAGAGCAAATAACAGACCATTAATACAAATCAGAGATACTTTGCACTTCTTAATCAGACTTGTGACACAGTTGACCATGTGTATTTGATAACCATGTCAAAGTGAAGTATGTGATTCGTCTTACCTGCGTTTCCATTCCCATTGCAATGATTTGAGACGAAGGCCACTGTCTTCTGTGAACCAGGAGTGGGTGCATAATTTATTACTGGTGACATTAACCAAACTACTGAATTAATTCCAAGGTTGGTGACCCTGTTACTGTCCAAAACATGTCATTTCAAGGACAAGTCGAGGACAAAATTAAAAACATACACAAGGTTGGGCTCATTTGATGTGTTTGCACATATAAACTGCATATGAAGTAATCGCTTCATCCTGTTCTGTGAAGAAGGGAAAAAAAACTGTTCAGAAAACCAGACCTACCAGATCTAAAGCAAACATTCACAGGGGAAAACACTTAAAGTTGTCGGCCGTCACCATCAGGACGACGATCGTGGAGAATGAATGCGGTCATGGGTTGCGTGTCAGTGAATATGACTGAGGACCTGATGCACTCAGAATCAAAATTGAACTGTTTTCAGTCTAGTAAGGGTTATGATTCTTTACAGTTTTATTGTCTTCGTTTTATGCCTTACAAGTTGAGGCCTCAATCTAAATTACATCCTGGCCATATTTTCAAATATCTGTTGCTAGTAAGTAATAAGTCACCCGGATAATGAAAGCACAAAGAAATGCAAAATGTTCATGTTTTATTTTCCTTCTCCCTGCCTGGCTTTGGCATGCGGGTGAGGTGGCGAGACTTTGAATTGAGCAGGAAATATTAAAATCATTTAAGCCCTCCACCTGCTTTACACAGTTTGAAAACATGCCTTTTAGTGATGTGTGTGTGTGTGTGTGTGTGTGTGCGTGTGAGGTAGCAGCACCTTAGTGTTTGCACAGTAATCTACTTAACTCTTTATGTTGTATATTGTCCTCCATCAGTTAGGTGGAGCCTCATGGCCTTAGGTTACATGTGAACATCAGCTGCTAAAATGCAGAGTTATAACTGCAAGAAAAGGGCGGGGCGGAGGGGGGTGTATTCAGACAATTTGGACTGCAAATGCTGATGCTGAGCTGGCAGTCATTGTACATGCCATGTCATAAAGAATCCAAAAGACGTGTTGAGAAAATTGTCCTCCTGCATTGTTACAGAAGTAATTGTCAGTGTATGGTGGTGTTTGGATTGGGTTTCTGTCACATCCCCGGGCACTCTTCCTGAGGGTTCCCCGTAGGTTTGCAGAGCTGGTTCTCACCCCTTTCATCTGCATCCCGCGACGGTTCCTGCGGCACGGCGGATGACATTTTTGGATACAAATGCCTTTTCTGCAGAGAAGGCATGGTTTTGATGTCAGTCTGGACCTAATCAAGGCTGGGTGGGACTGGCAGCGCATGATAGGATTGTGCAGATAAACACAGTTGAACCATGTTGTGTGTGTGTGAGTGTGTGTGAGTGTGCATCTGCTACAATTTCCTTTAAAAAAAAAAAGAAATTAAAAAAAATCTAAGAATCTGTTTCACACACAATAAAATGACTACACATACATATCCTGATCCCACTGAGGACTCACTCTCTCCCAAAATGACATTTAAAAGTACATCTATCACTTTATGGAGCTGCTTCATTGACACAATGTGAATGACGCCAAATAGTTTTCCTGTACTGTGCTAATAGTTCTTAGTGAGAAAATCGGTTCACATGCCCGGAAAATGACACACTGTTGGTCAGCAGTTACGAACAATGAAACAGCTGCACAAAATGTTGCTTAACCACGGGTCAGACGGAGTTTTGGCTCTGACTTCAAATCTTGGGAGAGAATTATTTATTTAAAATATCCAGAAATATCCAGTCTCACAAGAATGGTATGCGACTGCTCTTTTAGGTTGCTTTAATTTTTTTTTTGCTTTAAGTACAGGCTTGAACAGCAAGGTTTGCTCATATGAGATTGGGATATGTGTGTTGTATGTTTGTGTATGGATGTTTTTGTAAAGATATGCATAAGCTATGTACTACAGGCAAACAATAAATAGACATTGCAACAAAACATAAATGCCTTCAGGTGTCATTTATTTCCTGTGTGGAAACTAGAAATGAAAATATTTCTTTTATCAGTGTTTATGTAATAAAATGCTGACCTACAATCTAACAGTAGCTAATATTTCAAGGGTTGCAACTTGATTGTGCCAACTTCAGGTATGGAGAAAAACATCTAGGACATTGTTGTATGAATATAAATATAATAATTAAATTACATAATTAATGTCAGTTAACAGATCGAAAGCTTCAAGGCTTTTCTTTCTTCAACTTGGCCTAATTTTTTTTGGTTGGTTGGTTGTTGCTGGTGTATTTTTTTCCATTTCACTAATTAAATAAGAATATTTTAATAACTTTAAATGATTAATAATTTGATTAATCACTCGATTCCTATTGGCCTGGGTATAATTTTCCCATGATGCCACAATATTTCGGCTGTAAGCAAAAATGCCTGCTTCACTTGTGCCAAATCACCCTCACGATTATTTGATAATGTAAATATATGATCATATGGATTCTTCTAAAGTCTAATGATGTTATATATATATTTTAAACACTGTAAATGTCACTGTCAGTGTTCTCTTCAGTTTTGTTATTGTTCCACCATCTTCCTTCTGCTTGTCATCGCCTGTGTCCAAGAGCTCAAAAAATCGTCCAAGGGTGTTCTTACTGTTTCACAGCCACGTCTTACCACAACATAACATCGCACTATATAAGGTCAACATCTCATCGCGTGTGCGTACAGGGTCTTAAATTACGATGCGGAAAACTGTATTAAATCTATTGGATGACCGTCAGGGTCCAAGTCCATTTTTTATGGAGGCCTAAAAATGGACTTATTACGCCTTCATCATGGGTTTATTATCTCAACGTTAGTTTTTCTACAATACACCATGATGTTCATTTTGTTATCTGTGGTCCGATTTAGAGGGGGGAAAAAAGACGAGGCATCCGGGTATTTTAGGGCGTGGTTACCGTGTGATTGACACCTGCCACTTGTTAGGCTGGAGGCCAGAGCAAGGCCTCGTAGGTTGTTGATCGTTCGCCGTGTTTTCTGTTCATGAAAGACATTAGTAACATTAATTTGTCCAAAAATGTCCGGTTGGGCGTCCGGTTATACTGAAAGACAATCTAAAGAGTAAACTGTGATTTATTTTCCTGGTAAGTGCATTTTAGCATTTTTAAGCCTGTTTGTCGCTAGCCAAAATTAGCATGACTATTGATACCACAGTCAACGTGAGTGAGAGCTGCATCTTGCTAACCAAG
This sequence comes from Psettodes erumei, assembly GCA_016785225.1. Classification (NCBI taxonomy): domain Eukaryota; kingdom Metazoa; phylum Chordata; class Actinopteri; order Pleuronectiformes; family Psettodidae; genus Psettodes; species Psettodes erumei. Next base: position 803,239 of record JAFBJZ010000107.1, read on the forward strand.
CTAGTTAGCTCGTGTTAGCTTTACTGATTAATTATCTTTAGATTAGATTAGATTAACTTTATTAATCCCACAACGGGGAAATTCACATAGCATAGTGTTTGCTAATCTGTCAGTTCCTGGCCCCACCGGACTGACCGATTGTGTTAACAATAGTTGGTTCCCAGTCATATCCACCTTTGACTCCGCTGAAAGGGGGAAGCAGGGATCAATAATTGCCTTTTTTGTACAATTTTAGATAAAACAGTACTATTTTACAGTTCTTACATTCACATTAAACAAGCAGCAGAGAGAGAGAGAGAGAGAGAGAGAGAGAGAGAGAGAGTGTGTGTGTGTGTGTGTGTGTGTGGGGGGGGGGGTTCATTTATTTAACATTTTGTCATGTTTCACATTGCAGTGACCAGACGATTATAGACACCCCTCAGATGGAGCATCCTCACAGGGTGCGGTATGAATTAATACACCTTTCATGCAGTGTCATAAAGCCATAGGCTGTATTTTTAATAGCTCAATATGCATTTCACACTTTTTGTAGTATTGTATTTTCTTTCACATTGCACAGGTGCCAACTTGTAACTGAATGGGGGAAAAAAATCCTTTTCTCAGTTTGACAGTATAGTATTTTTCATCCCTTCAGATGAATGAAATATAATGAGACATATAGCTTTTGGTGTAGCAGTGTCTCATAGACCTCCTCTGAGTTCTCGACACCCTCTTTTGAAGTGTTGCTGTCTTTGAGTGATGATGAAACACAGCAGCAGGAGGGACACTTTCTACAGATGACAGAGATGACATTTCTTTCTGTGGCTTTACATCAAACACATTTCAGTATAATGCAGTTGAATACACCACTGTAACCTCAACATTAAACAGTTGAATTAGAAATCAAAGACTTAAAAGTTTTAACAAAAAACTGACCATTTTTTGTGTAGAATGTGTATTTGTACTGGATCACACCATAATGTCCAAGTGTTCCAAATGAAGTAGAAATTGTTTTTGTTTTTTTTTTTTTTTTACCATATATTAACCAATTATTGTATTGCATACTTTTTTCTGTTTTAATTGAGCACTTTTTTACTGATGAATGTGTGTGTGTGTGTGTGTGGTCTTCTCTTTCTCTCCCAACAGCACATGCAGATGTAGGTAAGTGTGTAAATATCCAAAACAGTGCACACAGTCTTATTCACAAAGGCAAGAAGCAGGCATTTTTAGAAAACATCATATAGAATAAAAAGTTAAAGTATCCATGTATTTTTTTTTTAAAAAAAGGCAAGAGCAGAATAGTGGAGGCATAAAAGAGTTTTCATCCTATCGAGTCCAGAACAACGAGAGTCAAGTCCTCATCTTCATCCCCCTCCTCCTCCTCTAGTCTGTGTGTGTGCGAGAGAGAGAGAGAGAATGAGTTTGTCTGGAATGTATTCCTAGATAGGTGCAACAATTTAGGCATACAATATAAAAAATAAACATACCAATGCAGTTATTTTACAATGGCACACAGATCCATTCAAGTAAATAAGAAAAAGTAGTAATAACCAAAATGTGATTTTAAAAAAAGAAGGAAATCTGGCCTTAGCTGCACACACACATGCTCAGTGCCTCAGGATGCCTTCTGTATCAGCCTCCTCCTCCTCCTCAAACTGTTCGACCAATCTGTACAGCTACACCTCCCGGATTGAAGCCCAAATATGGGGTTGACTCCTCCTATTTCTTTTTCTTTTTTTCTTTTTTTAAAATTTTAATCAAAAAAGAAAAAGAAAAACTGCCCACCGCTTCTCCAGCCTCGCTCGCAAGCCTCCCCGCTCGAAGAATTACATCTAATTTAAAAAATAAATATATATACATACATATCTTAAACGTGAAAAATACATTTAGACAGTTTCAGGTCTCCCGGTGTCACCTGGGCAGAGCCATGGAGATTTCTAATACTTTGTAATACTTACTAAAATGATAGGTGAAGATAAATTACTCAGCAGTTTTGTTTTTATTTTCGTATGAACACGCGCAGCGTGATCAAAACGAATTCCAATAACAGCAGACGCACCGAGAACTTGCGTAGTGACAGATCATATAGACTGAAAATGAAACCGAGGCCTCGAGTCGGTTCCGGAATTTCTCGCAATAGCTTCACTCGCTGTACTAATGAGCAGCTCAGGCCTGCTGTCGGCGTGCGTCTCCTGCAAGTTTCCTCACAACACTGACGCGAGACTGAGAGATGCGCACATGCACACGCTCAGATTGGAGGATTGGTGGAGATTAAAGACATCACACGAAAAGATATGTTGCCTTTTATCCGCTTTTTTTTTTTTTTTTTTAAGAAAAGGCATCACAATCAAGGAGGGAATGGTCATCATGCAGCCCTACGGCCATATAGGTCTTTATTTATATGAATAAATGATTGTATTTTTCGGAATCATACCTGAGATGGGTGTCTGAAATATAACTGGCCTCAATCGATTAAATAGCTTTTGAAGAGGATTTAGCGAGTCGGAACGATCAATTATCAGAGCCTACGTTATCAAATACCGTTCGATTTAAACAGAGCAGTAAACATTTGAGATTTCGATTGAAATTTCTAAGTAATATCAGTATAAGTATAAAGAATTTTTTTTAAAAATCGTCAAGCTGAAGCTGTTTTTAACTTTGCATTAGGCTGCTGATTAAACTCACACGTAACCCTTAGTGCCCTTCCTTACTATAATGGCCTACAAGATTCTTGCGTCCTGGCCCATGAATTCGTTTTGTTTTACAAATAGCAACAAACAAATTGGTTCTCCGTTTTTTTTTTTTTCATAAGAACCAATATGTAACATCATCAGAGGCTTAAATCAGCAGCCCGAAGAGCTCTGCACGGCCTTTGTCACATTGGCTTATAAACAGCCCCACAGAGCAAGTTTTGTTTTGTTTTGTTTTTTTAACATATTTTGTTTTCTGCTACGTTTTGTTTTTGCTGTGCAATATTCACATCATTTGTTGGGTAAAAAAAAAAAAGTTATTTCCGAAACAGGCCTCGAGGCCTCACATAGCCCCGGCGATGCCGTATTTATATAAGATGCCATTTTGGTTTTCTTGCAGTAAAGCTCGATTTATTGCACTGAAATAATAATAAAAAAAATCTCGCGTTATGAAGTAGAGGCTACTCACGTGAGCTCAAATATCCCTCGATGCACGCGGCAACGTCCGACCTCCTGTGGAGGCGCGCGAGCTGCCCGGCGGTGCGTCCCAGGCCGTTGGGCGTCCGGGGGTCGGCGGTGCGGCCGATCAGCAGCTGCACCGACGTCAGGTGACCCTCCCTGGCGGCCAAGTGCAGCGGCAGGTTACCCTGCTCGTCCGCGAGGTTCACGTTTGCCCCGTGATGTATGAGCGCGCGCACGGTATCCGCGAATCCTTCGCGCGCGGCGTCGTGCGTCACGGTGAGACCGCCGACCGGGTCGCGTACGTCGGGGTTCGCCCCCGCCGCGAGAAGGGCCTCGGCCACGCCGGTGCACCCCAACTTCACCACCTGCTCCAAGAAAGATGGGGGGGAATAAAGAGACGTAAACATATACGAAAGATATAGACCGGTACCCTGCAGCCTAACACAGATTATGCATCACCGCCATGGTAATAATGGCCTATTAATCTGACCGATATCAGAATCAGAATAGGAAATACTTTATTTAACCCTTGCGGGAAATTATTTCGTTGCAGTGCTCCAAACATATACAAAGACAATAATAAGAATAAGATTAACAAAGTAGTAAAAAAATAGTTAGAAAAGTAATGAACCCCAATACTAAAGTATAGATACTATACAAATATACCCCTTCCATAATAAACAGTATGTCCAGTATTAGAATTCTCAGAGAGGCATTATAGAAGTTTATGGCCACAGGTAGGAATGGCTTCCTGTGGTGCAGCGCGGTGGGATGAGTCTGTTTTAATAAATGTGCTTCTGCGTCATGGACAGGGTGAAAGGTGCTGTCCAGTATCGCCCTTATTTTGGACAACATCCTCTTCTTTGTCACTACAGCGAGAGAATCCAGCTCCCATCCCACGACGTGGCTGGCTCTGGGGATGAGCTTGTTCATATGTAAACACACCAAGCAGCATTTAATATTTTTTCAAATGTAGCTGCACATGAAATGCGCTTTGCCATTGTGATTTATCGTGAAGACGAGGAGACAAAAAAAGACTCAGCTGCAGTGATGAGCTGAAGATCTCGTCACTATAACTGGTTTTAGCCTATTATTACAGGGAGCAGTAAATGGTAATGCTAATGGTTTTACTGACTTTCCTCGCCCGTATGAATCCACAGTGCAGCCTGTGGAAAAAAAAAAAGTCCAGGCAGGAGAGATATATTGTGCAACAGAAAAAGGCCCTGAGCCACCATTTCCTCATCACCACCATTTTGTTGCTCCTCTGTCACACTCCAACCCTGAACCAAAAAATAATTTGGCTTTGTGGCATGCAGTTCCTTGATTTTTAAAAAACAACAATGGGCTCATTCTTTATTCTATCTGAATAACTGTCTCAGGATCAAGTGTAAACCCTATGCTGCGATCGCTTACATTGTGAAACTGGAAATGATAACAGAATATCTTATTATTTCATGGAATATGAAAAACAGATTTTAGTGATATTAATCTACGATAATCTGATCCGAAATAATTAATCACAGCAAAACTACTGAATTCAAAAGAATGGAGGTGAGCTACTTAGCTATTTTGAGTCAGGTTATTTTCATCAGATGCCATGCTGTCGAGTCTCCCCTCTCCTGTCCCCGGATGCCGTCACTTGCAAACTATTTATATTGATTTATAATATTTATTTCCGTATAACAAAGAACAAAGCCCCCTCGGCATATGGGGGATAATATGTGGTTAGGCCTCATGCCCTGTAAAACTACACAGTAGGATAAGGAAGTCAAACATGCTGCATGTCATGTAATTATCACGAGCAAACGTTATGAAGACGTTTTCCAGCATTCGCGTGGACAAAGAGCGGTCTGAAGGAGGTCTTTACCAACCTGCAGTGCAGTTCTGCCGAACGTATTAAATCCATTGACATCTGCTCCATGCTGCAGCAAAAACAATACTTCAGGCAGGTTTCCACTGGCAGAGGCATTGCAGAGTCTATCAGTTTGTGACCTGTCAGCCATCCTTGCAAAAAAATCAAACAAAAATAAAATAAACAGATGCGAAGGTTTTTGTCAGGCTGTGATGGAAATTTCTATAACTCAAAATGGTAGGTGTTTTTCGAGCAGGCCTATATCTCACAGGCCCCTCCTTCCTCCCCTTACATCATGAAGGGGCCTGACCTACACAGTTGTTAATCTCGGACTGTTACGATCATTCAAAATGGGATTTTTTTTAATACATTAAGCTTGCTAAATGACCCTGATTTTTATGGAGCGGGATATACACAGGGTGGTTTAATTTCATTAATGTCCCCTCCCCCATATTTCAACTTCTCTCAAGAGGCAGCACATTCAAAGGTGCCTGGCTTTTTCTGGACTTTGAACTCGAACACAGCTCCATCCAAGACATGCATTTTACACCGTGTTTGTAAAATTGCAGGTGGCATTGACAGTCATAATTATTTTTTGTTCCCACGTGTTAGAGCTCTACCTCTTAGCCCTGACTGTCTTGTGGTCAGACGTTTAAGAGGTGATCTGGGGCAGATACTGAATTTAATCGAAAGCACTCAGGAGATGGGCTGTGCTTTATGTTTGTTTATTTAGGTCTACCTTTCCCCAGACCTCTATTTATAGGAGACCCAATACGCATTTACAGTAGGAATAAATATGTTTATATACATGAGATCTCGCCTACAAGCATCTATAATTGCCTAACTTTAGTAATCTATGCTGAAAGTTGAAGAATTAATATTCGGGAAGCAAGCAAAAAATAAACAAGCGACAGAAAGACTTACTCTAAATGAGTTCAAAACCATAACACAAGCCTTCCTCCGTGCAGCAGGTCGATAGGTGCCATCCCTTTCTCATATCGAGCCGAGCGCTGAAAAAAAAAAACCAACAAAATCAAAAACAGCACCGGCAACAACAGACACAAATAAATGAGCAAAAGAACGAAGAAGTGGTTCTATCCACGCATATAATAACAAGACGTCACACGCAGTCACTTCCCGCTCGTTTTCAAAATAATTTGCCAAAATGTAAAAAAGTGCCTCTCTGCGCCCGGCTGCCATGTTTTAATGTCAGCGCTCAGAGGCGGCGAGAGAGCCGAATCTGCCCAGTCACTCCGAGCTTTTCTTTCATTTTCAAAACACGCTCCTACCGAGTTCGATGATGCACGAGTTCGCCATGAAACACTGTCACGGGGAAGTCCGATTGAATTTCTTTCAGACTTTAGCGTGGGCTCAGTGTCCAAGCGGAGAAAAGGCTCCTACTGACATATCCTCCCTGTCATCGCGGGTGGTTGATTTGGGAAAAAAAAAAAACAAAAAGCAAACTGTCTGAGCTGTAAGAACCAGGGTGTTTGCCCTCACAGCTTAACTGTGTAAATAATATTTGAAATACTTACCAAAAAAAGATGAGATGGTGTGATTGGATAGAGCTAAATGATAGGCGGGGACGCTGTCTTAACGGAGCGTTTGGAAAAGAAACCATGATGCTGTAACACCGCGGCGGTGATAAAAAAAAAAAAAAAAAAAAGGTGCCCGCGTTTATTCCCGCCACGCAGAGTTTTCATCCCCCGGTGGGGCCGCGTTGCTGCACGCCGACGTGTGCACTGTGCGGGCTGCTTCTTCATTTTTATTTGGTCTGTAATTTCCTACTGAAAGAACGAGAAAGGCTTTTTTTGTAGTGTCATCACCGTCGTGCTGTTTGTCTTTCCTCGTGCTGCCCTCTAGTGAAGAGAAGCTGTATAGACTCAAAGTTAGTACTGATACACTGTATACACTGTATACAAATTTTTTTTTTATGGCGTCTAGCACAGCGCCCATGCGCACTTGGACATTACATAGCGAGCACACACACATAAATTAACCAGATTTAGTGTGATATTCCTCATAACATAATGAAAAAAGGTTAATAAACCAGGTCACATTGTTGGAGCTCCAGGATTAGGTTAATCAGGCACCAGTTGGAGCATAATGGGTTTGACACTTATTTTGGCACTCTTTAGAATAATTCAGTATTTGGTGTTTATTCTTCCTCTGTCGCCTGGAAGTTGGGGGGCATTGGCTTTGCAAATGAAAAATCTAACCTTTTCACCTCTCATTTTACTGTTATAAAAAGGAATGCTCTAAATGAACAGAATCAGTCCCGGAGGACACAACGGCTCATTGTAAATGTTACAGGTTAGTGTAGGCCTGTGTGTGCTCATCTCAATGCTTCATCCCTCTGTCACGATGTCACAACGTCATCCATGGACCCTGCAAAAATCAAACTCCCTCCACTGCACCGACCATTATGAAGAACATAAGCTTGATCCTCTCTTCTCTTTATTTATTTATTTATTTAGATTTATATATATAAATTTCTTTTTACAATTGGCAGGAGTCCTTAGAGGCAAAATCATTTGAACTGGAAACCATTACCTGTAAAATACTGTGAACCAGTCTGCATTTCTGTACAGTGCCCGAGACAACTTGAATCTCCAAATAGCAAACGACGTTTTAAGTATCAAAACAAAGAACACGCATGGAAACGAGACGTTTGAAAAGCGACAGAGAAGTCAACCGGAAATCACCCATGGTCTTAATACCTCCACGGAATCACCTCATGTCCTCCTCGGCTCGAGTTTATTTTACGACAGCCGCAGCCGCTTTACGTCAATGCCGCAAAGCGATGGACTAGCTGACAATAATGATAGGCGATAACTGAGCGGTGCAACGTTACTTTACAGATTTTGGTCCATCTGAAGCCGATAAACCCCGACAAAGTTTATTCTCTCCAGTTTGTCACGTCTTCACTCGTCGCCACGTCAAAGCAAAGTGTTTTTATCAATATTCAGTGTCCCTCTGTGAGGCGAGAAAGCGACGAGAGCCACTGGAAGAAGAATTGCTTTTAGCCAGTCATTGCCATGGCCTCCGAAAGCGGCGATAGCAACATGGATAGAGAAATGATTCTGGCCGACTTTCAGGTGTGTCTCTTTTGTGTGTCCCGCACATCGTGTTCAGTAGAAAGTCGTGTGTCCGCTGTCGTTGAATTACCCCGGGTCGCTGTCAACAACAGCTCACACGACCCGGCCGCCGTCGTAAACAGCAGACCCGAGCTGGGCTTTCTGTGGCTAGCACATCGAGCTAACAAACTGACAGCCTGCTAACTGGGACTCGAGGCAGTTATTAGCTGAGGGCTCGCTAACTGGATAACAACCGTTTCTAACCGCCGGTCCGAACGGCGGGGCCGGTTGTGCCGCCTTGTCACGTATCGGTAATCTTGTAGGCTAAAAAAAAGAAGAAGAAGAAGCAAAGCTACGGCGATCACGTTAGCTGTCAACTTGTTTACACAGCGAAAGTTGTTGTGTCAGGTTTTCTCATCCTCGCCAGAAACCGTGCGTTTGCCCCCCCATCCCCAAAGACCCCATATTTTTTTACCCCAGTTCGCATGTAGGGGAAATGCATTTTGATAGTGAGTAACCAAAAGCCACAAAGAACGCTCATCCTCTAGACTGGGAGTTATTTAGCGTCTTCCATAGCTGCTTTGGATGCTAGGGTGACGGCGGATGTGTCGCGCAGTCAGACGAGGGGACAGTAGATGTGTTTTTAATTGGGTCATTAGCGCCTCCACTTCATCACGCTACGCAAAGCCAGCTCACAGGGCTCAGACTGGATCAGTTTCTGACTTAATTCCCGTCTGTTTACACCTCACATGGATCATCCATGCCAGGTTACTAAGTGAGACGCTACCCTCGCTCAACACGCGTAGCTGCCACGCAGTGCTACAGTGCTTAAACTTCAAGATAGTAGGCATGATAATGTTGAGATGGGAGAGCTCATCAAGCTCTCACACACATGAAACCAGGTCGAGGGAGCCTGCATGGTAATATGCTGTGAAACGTTGTAGCTAAGGAAGCTTGACATGCCCTCCAAACTTTTAAGCGAGCCATTTAGTTGGAAGAGCTTTTCTTGCAACGGGACCACGCACAACGTATACACCTAAATAATCTAACCACACACATGCCAGGAGACGTCAAAAACAAATAAGACAAGGGCACAAGATTAACAAAAGTACGCAAAACAGAACAACAGTTCCCCCACTGTGTTCAGAAACAAGAGCCAGTAGTGTTTTTTAGTTTTGGTTTTTCAGGAGTTAGTTAGTTTAATTGTGCTTAAGTAATTGAAGTTGTCCACTGTGTCATTCTTTTAACCTTAAATTGTGGTTGTAATCCCAGCTACTGCTCTGAAATCGTTCAGCCGTTGGAGTTGGTAGCGGAGATCATATGTTTTGAGTCTGTGACAGCTGGAAAAAAAGAGGCCACGGTGGCTTTAGCTTTAGCTTTTAAAACCTCTGCTTTGTTTTTACTCTTCAGGAGGAACAACGAGCTGAATCTACTGTAGAATATCATTAAAGTCAGAATTGGTTTAGCAGTGTGATCATTTTGTACAATGTTTATCAAATCTTTTATCCTTGCAAGAGTTCAGGGTATCATTTCACATATGACACAAGCGCCAGCAGCTTAAAACTGCAACTCCTTAATGTGTCTGTAATGTCTTTTTGCAAACTGAGAAAATAACTTGAATTTTGTTCTCTCCCAGCAACCCAAGTCAAGGCAGGAATTTGAGGAAATCAGCGGCCTTCGTTTGAACTGTTCTCGTTATGGGGTGGTAGCGTAGTAGTGAAAGGGGGTTGTTGTTTTTCATTATTTTTGTCGTGAAATGTGTTTCCACGTGGAGGCAGATGGCGACGTGCCCTGTGGCGATCTGCAGCAGAATCTCATATGGTGCATGTCTCTTCTCTCTATTAATGCCCTTTTTTTTCTTTGTGTTTGTTTCCTCTCCACAGGCTTGCACTGGAATTGACAACATTGCAGAGGCAATCACTCTGTTAGAGCTTAATAACTGGGATTTAGTGGTAAGTACATTATCTGTAGGCTTTGCACCTTGCCCTTTGACAGACAGGCTTAGTCAGCCCGGAGTGCAAGTTCAAGAGGGCACTTAACGTCCAACAACAGACGCTCTGTGTGATACTTTTTCAACGGCCAAATCCTTTCTTCATTTTACCCAGTGCGTTTTGTTAAACGGGCGGCCTCTCGTCACGGCCGTCTCTCTCAGCCGCGACTGTTTGAGCGTCCCGGGACGTGTGCTCGGGTCGCGTCGACGTGATCGACCCCGTGGGAAAGGACGAGTCCCGTCGGGTTCGTGGGAAGTCCTGATGAGTCTGGAGGAGCGAGGGGCCTTTTTACCGCGAACAGCACGCTGGAGGGGGTCGGTCTATATTTAGACTGATGCTGGCAGGAGTTCAAAGCAGGCAGGCAGGCAGGCAGCAGCGGCAGGACAGACAGTGGGGCCTGGACTCACTGCACCTGTAAATCTGATGACTTGCACTTCCACTGCAGTAGCTGGTAGTTCAGCAAACGCCGGCCCGGACTCATCTGCTGCTGTGGGCGGGGGCTGGGCTGGTGTGGTGGAAACACAATAGATGCATTCATTAGTCGTCACTGCTTTCGCTCTTTTCCACTGAATGCTTGTCTCATATTGTTGAGGAAAAAAAAGCAAACCCAGAAGTGCTTTTCATTTTAGACGAGGTCTGAGCGGTCTGATGAGATTGCCTCTGCAGTGTAATCCACTCCTCCACCGATCAGTTGCGTGCTCAGTGTGTTATACTCGTGCTACGCTGTGGCCAAATACTTTGCTCCCATCTCAACCCCTCGGGTTGGGGTTAGAGTGCCGACCTCACGCTCTTTGATTCGTCAAAACCCACGCCCTCTGGGCCTTCGTTGGCTGTCCGAACCAGCCCGCTTCGTTTTCCTCCTTGTGTGTGTGTGTGTGTGTGTGTGTGTGTGTGTGTGTGTGTGTGTGTGTGTGTGTGTGTGTGTGTGTGTGTGTGTGTGTGTGTGTGTGTGTGTGTGTGTTATTGTGGTTGTTTGCTGATGAGCTCCCGGCACGCAGCTACTTCCTGCACAAACAAAAGCAACAAATGACTCAAATCAGCTAATTACCACGGATTACAATTTTGTGGACTTACTTTTTTACCTGGTCTTTATGTGTTTTTGTAAATGCGTATGTTTTGGAAACTACTCGACCACACTTGCTCGTTTGCTCTGTAAAGGAGCAAACTGTAAACTTTGGTAATTGGCAAAAAAAGGAGTGGAATCTCGGGATCTGCAGTCGCCAGACCCCCAGTCAGTACTTCACTGGACCGTGTTTCCTCCTGATAACCGCCACCACGTTTTGTGGCCCTTCGCCAACAACCCCGAACCTGACCGCGCTGACGTCAGCGTGTCCCTGAGGTGGCCAAAGATAGCGACTGGATGCTGCAGCAGAGGTCGCTCTGAGATGTTTAGCGGGAGGTCGCGGACTTGTCGTCAGTTTCGTTGCACCCTTAATGTTTCTTACAGAACGGCAAGCAGCGGTACTTAGCTGCAGCTATTCATCCAGTCGCTGTTTGGATACATTTTTTTGCCATTACATATTTCCCTTATCACTACGAAAACGAGAGAGGGTATGAAGTTGTTTTGCCGTGAGGGCTTGTTGGTCCAACCAGTCTTACAGGTAACCAGCCACCATTTAGAGATCCCTTTTAGTTAAAAAAAAAAAAACAATAAAAACCTGCTGTTCTTTTTGCCAAAGTCTTCACCAAATTTCGATCGCACCGTGCTCCTTGTGGGGCATGATGAACAACTGGTTGCTATATGCCCTTTACATGGAATTCTGTTTTGCATGATACTTGTCAACACACATTTTACAGGGATGTGTTGATGCACAAAAGGCTTCCGTGACCAAATGCGTTGGAGGTTTGGAAATTCTGTTGTCAAAAAACGTGGTCGACTGTCAAAATGCTTCACAGCAACTGAAACGGGAAAAGGGCGTTGTGTCGTTATGGCGTGCTGTGTGTTTACTTCCCCTTCCGCTTTTTTTTTTGTTACAGGCAGCCATCAATGGAGTGATACCGCAAGAGAATGGGATCTTACAAAGGTAATGAGCGCGTTGCCACGCCTTTGACTGTACATCAGACAACAGTCCGTTGACCTCACTATGCAGATTTCCGTGACTTCTCGACGCGCCGGCATCCTGTTGCTTCCACGGGTGCTTTCAGCTTTCGAAGAACACAGGATGTGTGTAACCAAAGCCCCGCGGCACGAGCAGGATGTTGAACTCCTTACCTCAGTGATGACCGGGCAACGTGAACTTGCAGGTTCAGTGTCTGCCTTCATTAACTTATACCCGGCTACCCGCCAGCGGGCACAGTTTGTGCACCGCTCGAATGGGGCCGCGGTGACTAGAATACATTTTCTCCATCATAAGTTAGTTGTTCAGTTGAAACGCATCTGCGTGGATACACAGCCAGCAAATTACTCCAACTGAAATTTTACTGAGTCGGAGGTTATTGCTCCTGGTATGGCTTCTATGCGGCTGTTTAATAGGGGAACGATATGAAAGACACTGCAACTGCAAGGAAACTTTCTGCCAAGTGCGGAGTTGTACACAGTTTCTGAATAGGGAAAAAAAAGGCTTTCTTTAAGAGGCTTTGTGCCCTCCACTTTCCTTCAACGGTTAGCAGACACTCATGAATGCGGCGAGCTGATCTGAACCCACTCAAACCGGAGACGTTCTGTTAAACCGCTTCACTTTGCGTGCACACTTGTGTGCGTGTGTGCGCATGCATGCGTGTGCTTTGTTGTGGTTCGGGCCCTCGGGCCATGAGAATATTGACGGTCTTTCTCAAGGGCAGCACATTGCTGTGAATGGAGGCTGCCCGGCGGCGTAGCCGGCAGCCAACACATTTACTAAGTGGCTGGCACCGGTGCGAGTAGGCTGGCGTTGCCCGGTAAACAGACTCTGGTGACGTGACCTGATCTGGGGCCAGTTGGAGGCTATGCCAGCGCTCTTGTCTAAAATGCATTTCCCCTCTCCTTCCCTTGTGCACTCTTCAATTTGAGTTTGAAAATTAACGGGAGCCGGCCTCGTCGATCAGTAGCCGCAATCCGTCGGGCCGCTGAGACGTCACCTGGTAGGACCTAATCACAAAGCTGTATCCTCAGCTGAACTTCGTCTCTGGTCTAGACAGTTTGCCCGTGGGCGAAGGGCTCAGCAGTTTCATCTGCTTTAGGACACCCCTCCCCTGGACTGCGCAGGGGAACAGTGCCATCTAGATGTAGGGCAGCACGGAAGCAGCTCCAGACAGCAACAACGGACAATTTAACGGCCTTCGGCGTTACTGTGCCAAGTTTAGAGGGAAGTGCACTCACGATCCCTTTTACTTGTTTGAGCTCTCGCTTTAAACTCGTTTTTTTTTTTCTTCTCTCTCAGATGCTTTCAAGAATTGTAAGAATCCTCTTGGCAAGATCTCTCCTGTTTTTCCTTTGCCCCATTTTTTTTCTTGTTTAGAACGAAATCCACCGCTACATCAGCCGTCTCAGTCACGCCTGTCACCCTGTCTCTGCACAGCGCATTTGTGACACGGTGGTGCTTATCAGTCTGATTCACCTCGGTGAATCCTCTGCACATGCTGCCATGTCATTAAAATGTTCCACATATTTCCATGTAGCCATGGTATGTTGTATTTTTAAATGTATTTTAACACTTGTGCACTTTCAAGCACTGAGATTCTTTTCAGATGCTTTCCTGTCACAAAGAAGGATTAATGTATGTGCGGCCGGTGGAGGAGACGGTTACAATGTTCTACCATTCAGCCGGGTTTTCTTGGCTGTTGACGGTCGACCTACGCCTCGGGACAGAGGCCTCTCTCTAATGTGGCGGGCCAAGTAAAATACAGCCCTAAAAGCGTCTGAGTCTGGCACCCAGTTCTTGCAGGACAGTTGCCTCTCACAGTTCAAGGGAACAAAGGGCACACTTCATGGTCAGGAGAAGAAAGACATTATTTTTCTGTGTTCTGTGTGCTACATGGGTCATGCACTGAGCAAGCAGCAAAGAGAAGACAAGCAGTTATTGTAAGGCAGGGTGGAAGAGAAAGCATTTGCTGTTGGCAATTTTTTTTTTTTATTATTTCTGAGAACATGTTTGACGTTGTGGTTGTTTCTCTGAACTGTCCTCTCCCTTCCGCCCTTCGTGATCTTCAAGGAAGCACCCTGATATTTCTAAGACACGTGAGAGGACCGAGCGCTCGATCCCCGACGCCATCAGTAACCCCCCCCTTCACTCCTGTGCAGTAACTTTTCCAGTGAGGCGAGCCAGGCCGGCATGTACGGCCCTCCCAGCCAATCAGAAGCAGCCGACGCGGCAGCCGGAGGGGCGGCCCCCCCGCCCTCCTCTTCGTCTTCGTCCTCCTCTCCCCCGTCGTCCTCGGCTTCGGCTTTTTGCCCCGTCAACCCCACCTCCCGACACATTGTAGAGCGTCAGCCCCGGATGCTCAACTTCAGGGTGGAGTACCGGCAGCGCTCTGTCGAGCTGGTGCTGGAGGAAGGCAGCGCAGTCGGTGAGCACCAGACGCGCGCCGCGCCGCGAACAGTAACCGTCGTCGTTAACGCGCCGCCTTTTCTGCACGAATGTCGAGCTGAAGTATGGTAACGGCCCTCCTAAATCTGATTTACAGGAGAAATCAAACGCATCCTCGAGACAGAGCTCGGGGTGCCAGTGTCCAAAATGCAGCTGAAGGGCTGGAAGAGCGGTGATGTATCTGACAGTGTGAGTTAACATTCCTTTTTAAAAATGGTTGCCACAAGCATGCACATGAAAGGAAGCTCGTTAGGGAGCCGCTCTGAAAAACCCAGCGCTGCCGACACGAGCCAAACCTGCATATCTAGTTTCCGCGGTTTCTTAATCTAAATAAATGTTATTACTCACACCACTGGCCCTCACTGGCTTGTGTGCATGCGTGTGTGTGTGTGTGTGTAACCAGACATTGCTGAGGAGTTTACACCTGCCCAAGAACAACAGCCTGTACGTCCTGACGCCAGACATCGCCGCCACTGCCAGCACCAGCAAAAACAGGTCAGTTGCGCGACTCTCATGACAAACCCACAATCCTCTCCCCTTCCTGACGCGCACGCAGGACGCGCTGCGCTCTCGTGTAGCGCGCAGTACCGAACACCAGGTGGCGGCCTATATCCAGTTAAGGAGGAGCTGCCTCTGGAATCCCGCCGACGTTGTTGCTGGCTGTAGGTTGTTATGCATCTGACTCTTCGGAGTGTGACATCCACACGTCATATCTACAGTTTGTTCCTTTTTTCCCCCCCCCAAAAAAAACCACCCGTCTACTGTACCGGTGATAGCGCCCAGTGACAACAGGGACTCGTCGAATGTTGTTCTGTTCGCATCGGTGAATGCGCGGCAGTATGAGCAGCCATTCCCCGAGAAATGTCAGACGGCTCAGTGTCAAGTCGGCAGTAATACAACCACAGCCGGCAGCTGAATGCGTGACGGTCCTTTCATCAGTGTCGGGTAGACATCGTCCGAAGAGGTCGTATTTCTCCCCCCTCCACACACTTACTGTCACATGACCAGGAACCTTTGTATTTTTAATGTGTACAGTAAATACATTTTGTATGTGTGCGCACATGTTTTTTGTGCGTGTGTGTGTGTGCTGTACTTCATCACCCTGGATGATATTTCTCGGCCAAATGAGGAAGATGAGGGTGGACCGTGCCACTCCAGTAATTGTTAAAGGCATGACTCATATTTTCAGCATCCAGCTCGCTCATCATTAGTCAACCCCCCATGACATTGATATATCTATGAAAGGAGGAAAAGAGCAGGTCAACAAAGAATCATCATTGTTTAAGCACAAGCAGTGCTGCTCAACAGCTGAATTCTGAGCTTTGTTATTGATATTGTGTAAAAAAGGTAAAAAGATAAAATCTGCTGTTTCAGATTCAGTTAACCCGCATTAAAGAAAACAACATGAGGCCAACTACTAAGCATCCTTTTCAACCAAAGCATCATCATCGACTTGTCATCGACATCAGGGAGGCTGTTTGTTTTTTGTTTTTGTTTTTTATTTTTTAAGAATGTTTCTTTACTGTATTAGTAGTACGCTGGCAGCAGCATGGTTATTAAAAGGACTGCTATCAATTTAGATCCTGAATTTTTAAAAAATCATAATTTTAAATTTTACTGACTGCCAGCTTTACCATATATGTATATATATAGAAATAATTTGTATGAATCATTTAAGCTTATTGAAATTGCACGTTGCCAAAAAAAAAAAAAAAAGATAGAATAGATCCATAAGGATCTCTGCCAATGTTCGGCAGTAATTCTCTGGTATACGCGGCCTTGATTAGGAAGAGCTGTTTGCAGCCTCGCATATTAATGGCCCCAGTTTATTTGTTGACAGCAGATTCAAAATTGAAATTGCACTGTAGCAGCGACGGCAGGCCAAGCAAGCGTCCACACGTCACCCGCGCACGTGCAAAAAGAAGTCATTTGGCGGTTTGCCGCTTTGTCTGCTTGTTAGGCTAAGTGGTAGTTATATTGTATTGGCAGCTAATGGCCCTCATCTCCCCAGTCTTCCCTCCCTGGCGCTTCCTCTCCTCCAATTCTCTCCCCTCGTCCTCTCGCTCCCCGCTAACTGCTGTGTCTTTTTAGCAGCACCGTTGCCATTTCTCCAAGTGTCATCGATATCATTCCGGGTGTTAGGAGCTCATTATCCTGTGTCAGCTATTTTGGTGGAGGACTGTTGGGGCTGAATGGAGTGGGTGGGCTCCGCTGTGTACGCACATGCATTTGGGTGTCAGTGTGTGTGTGTGTGTGTGTGTATATATGGTGACCCTGCTGTCATACTGGGAGTGGAAAGGTGACAAATCACAGAAATTTGGGAGGCGGCGATGGCGGGGGGGGCAATCCCCTGTAGCGGGACCAGACAAGCTGTTAGCCTGCAGTAAAAATAAACCGACCGCACGGTACATACACAGCGTGTGTAATTTACTGCGAGGTGTGTGCAGAGGCCTCAGCGTAGAATTTGCAGCCAGGGAAGCAGACATTACCACCGCCGGATGAGCTCTAGATACTAATGCGCTGCGATGAGAATATTTATCCGGTCTGGTGCCGCAAACCACGTCTGCAACTGACGACTGATGAACCAAATTGTCTCGCTTCATGTTACAGCCATAATAGTAACACAGACACAGTAATAAGCCTCGCCCTGCAAGCCATAGTGTGTTTACTTTAAAGGTATTTTAACTATTCCCACTTTCACTAGTGTTGTTGAGTTGGCAGCTAATTTTACCCCCCCCCCAAAAAAAGCCCAAAACAAAATACTTACGCCAGGTTTGCTTTGCCATGAGATCTCGGGAATTTCCAGCTGTGGTCACTCCCAGCTGTGATATTAGCAGACAGCTCGCGCGACATAATTATAACCCAGGGAAAAAAATCCCTACGACAGTTTATGATCAATTGTGCATCATCTGCATATTTAAAAGTGCAGCGGAACATTTGCCTCTTTGCTGTGAAACAAAGATTAACATCTAAAGGGATAGGAAAATGTGTATTTGCTCACTTTTTTTTAATAGTAAAAATTGTGTTGTGGTTACTAATCCCATTGTCCAAGACTTGAACCAATATTCTCAGGTAATCATAAATTTCAAATGTGGTTAATGAAACTATCGCCGTCTCCCCAACTATATTTGCTAGTTTGTGGTTGTAGTCCAAGAAGACAGTTATCCGCCGGAATTTAATTTCGCAGTGTTTATTTGCCTCAAATTGTTGCTGAGTGAAAATGCAAATGTCCCGTAAACGGTAATATCCCTGCCAATTACTTTGTCGAGCTTGGCTCTGGCAGCACACACACCCAAACCAAGCCGACTGATTAAATAGCGCTGCACCGTCATTACGGTCCCGCTGAGTAAACTTCTCTTAGTTTTCTTGTTTGATTAGAAAGAAGTCTTGAGGCTCCGGGAGATTTTTTTTTTTTTTTTCCCGTTGCGCACCAATCCGTCGCGGGTCGTCACTTAGTTAGCGGCGCGATGTGCGGCTAGTACCGCGGCGGTTACTGAAGGGGCTTTCTTTGCAGCTACGTGGACGACTGACTGTGAAAACAAGAGGGTGCTGAGGAGGAGCTAATCTCCTGCATAAATGATGAAGGCCCGATGAATATTTCAATGGAGCCCGTTTCCCCCGTCCTCGCTTGTTCTCCGCTTCAGCTCTCGGCAAGCATGTTTGCCAATGAGAGGTTATTTTAATTTGAACTCTCGAAGAAGTTTGAAATTGCGAACAGAAAAAAAAAAATAGATTCATTAGGTTTCGCGTGTTGTTGCTGCGGCCTCCCACCTCTCTCTCTCTCAGCTTCCGGGAGAGAGCTAACCGGTTAGCATAAGCGACCCGGTGGGGGATATCTAGCGGTTAGCATGCTGATTATCTTTGGAGCACGATGGCAGACCAAAACCGAGCGGAGCCAGAACGGTTTCGCATCCTCCTGCTTTGTTGTGGATGCAAAATGTGGAGGAGGTAAGGAGACCCCGTGTGTGCGCCTCGCGACCTCCTCTGCAGGCTGTTCGACGCGAGGCGATCAGTCGGCACGTCCTCTCCTGGACCGCGTGGTGGTGTTTTGTGTTTTTGTTTTCTCCTGTTTTAAGTTTGTGTCGAAACACCTGAAGCTCACGTCGAGGTGGTGAATATGCATGAGTTTGTGAGAGGTTCGGGAAAGTGTGTGTGTGTGTGTATGGGTATTTGTGTTTTACAAGCACATGTCACGCTGTGTGTGTGTGTCTGGCAGCGCTAGTTTAATAAGGTCTAGAGTCTGCTCTGTGCCGCGGGGACTCGCAGCTTAGGCGATGGGCTTACCTCAGAGTGAAACCAATCTGTTTAGCCTGCTCTTCTCCCCCTGCAAAACGCTCCGTTTTCTCCGTCCATAAAGTTAAATGACATTTTCCCTCCCGGCACCCTGCTGCCGCGGCCCAGCACCTCCGGAGGATGTCGCGGGCCGACCCTCGTGTCGGGCGGGAGCAAACACAGAGACGTCCACGTTTTCCGCCCTCGTGCCACGTCGGGGGGGGGGGGGGCTGCTTCTATCAGAGGATGGCAGCTCTGACAGCGTGGGCGGTGAAAGCGCTCCAGACAAAGGGATATCACGCTTGAAACATGGGTGTTCTGTTTATATGTGAAGCAGCAGGCCTGTGAAGACAGATGGGAAATTATGAGGAAATTATGCACTGAATGGCGGTCCACCCCCCACCCCCCCCTTTCTGAATGCGTTTGATATTTAGAGTTCCTATATTTGTACTATGGAGCGCCATAAGTGATGTGATTTTTCAAAGTAAATCTTCAACAGAACTCTACCCAAACACACACACACACACACACACACACACCAAATGGCTCGTCAGTCTGCCATAAGTGACTGATAAGATGTTCCTTCTTTGCTTGGAAGGACAGAGTAACACTTCCACTCAGTTTACCCTCTATCTCCATCTATTTAGGAGTCTCGCTGCCTGCCAGCAGGAGCCCGGGACTGTGTCCAAACATAATCATGATATTAGCTAGATCCTTATTTATGTGTCCCTACCCCTGCCATTTTCTCCTCTCTCTCTCTCTCTCTTTCTTTCTGTCTGTCTTTCCTTCCCTCACTCTCTCGCACGCACGCGCGTGCACAAATCTCCCTCCTCCTGCTGCTCGGCCCCATTACATATGCATCCATCCTTCCCACTCCACACATTTCCAATCTTCCCCAGTTAGCTACAACAAACATTACATTTACATATTGATTTCGTAGTTTTAGTCAATGTAAATATGCTGTCATTACAGTAAATTTGAGCTTCTGTTAACATAAGCTCGTCCAGATCTGCACAGATTAAGGGTGTGATTGCATAATTAATGTGTGCACTACATATTAATTCCCCCATTCCTCTCCTTCTCCCAACTCTTCCTCCTCTCCTTGGGTTCTGAGCCCTGATTAAGTGGCTGCTTCGGCCCTTAAGCCTCCTATTGATATTCAGCCTCACAGACCCAGGGTTTGCTCAAAACGCTACTTAACCTCACAGCTTATTGTAAATGAAGCTTCCAAAACTTGATTCCCCCACCTCCTCCTCTCCACGTGAAGCACACGAAGCGTCCACGTTCAGCAAACGGCGTCTGCGTCACTGCTGTGAAGATACGGACCAACAATGACATGCTCCTTGAGACCTCTTGGACAGGTGTCAGTCCACAACGTCCGCTGTGAGACCGCCGGCATCTCAGACCGGCGGTCGCGCCTCCTCTGTGGGTTTTGGCCCAGCAGTGTTGCATTTTGCCGATACTTCAAATTCAAATCAATTATTAGCGTTTAAACAACAGATGTAGCGAGAAGCAGAGTTTGGGAGTGTTGCATAATCATCGGCCGTGCGTTCTTCAACGCAGATCCAGATCCAGACCCAGATATGAGTTATACAACTATAAAGACTATGCAGTCGTTATTATTGTTTCAGGTGCAGAAGACAGACAGAGACTGTGAAGTAGTTAAGTACAGCTGTAATCCAGCAGCATCTGCTGAAGAGGTAGTGTATCATTGTTCGCTGTAATGGCTCTTGTCTGCGTCTTTGGACTGAGCGTGAACGTAGTCGAAGTGCTGGGCCCTCGCTTGCAGCAGCGGTCGCTCCCTCGGAGCAAGCGCAAAAAATGATCGGGGGCTCGCCAGGCAGAGGAATGGCAGCCAATCGAACCCCCGCAGACGCGGCAAACCGGTGCCGCTTCACGGTTAAACCTCGGTGGTTAGCGGTAAGGCGGGCCGACGGGCCTCCATGCTGTTACCGTGCAGGTGGTCATAGCTGTAGTAGCCCGCTGTGCTGGGCGCCGCTCCGGCCAGGCTTGTTAAGACACAGCCAGCAAAGTGGGTGACGAGTCGCCCCCCCCCCCCACCCTTGAGGATGCACCCTCCTCCCCGTGGACCAGCAGGCTGCCACTAGCTGACAAGTTTCAGCTTGCCCTTTACTTGACTCAGTCGCTCTTAGCGATAATGTTTGTTTTTCTTTGTCCCCCTCCCCTCCTTCTTCTCTTTCTGTCGTGTCATTATTCTGCTTCCCCTCTTTCAACACTCTTTTTTTTTTTTAATCCATTTTACTGTGTTCACCCCTGTTTCTTACTATTTACATTTTTTCCCCCCCTCCTCCTCATTTAGTGCTCTGCAGGAGTCGTTAAACCAGAACTTCCTGCTGGTCATCAGCCACCGCGAGGCGCAGAGGGACTACAGCCTCAACTTCCCCGGCTCCAGAACCATACAGGAGGTACGACACCAGCGTGCGCGCACACACGAGGCCGCGCAGGACAGTCCAACGTCGGTTCACACACACACACACACAAGCTCTCGGGAACTCACACACATAATATTATTGTACCTGATTCTGGTTTCCCATAACACAGCTTTCCTTCCATTGGCCAAACATTGCTAGTCTATCTCAGCCATCGATTCATTATTCATCACAAATGATCACATTTCCGAGCACATAATTACTCTCACAGCTGCGGTCTGGTACAACCCCCTCTCTTTCTCCCCACTCTCGCTGCACTGCGTCTTTCTCCCTCGTTCGCTCTCTCTCTCTCTCTCCCCCTCAGCAGTCTCGGAGGCGGTTTAAATGACTGAACATTGTTTGATCTGGGCATGCGGGAGCAATGGAAAGAGACGGCGTCCGTTCACTTTCTTCAGCTGAAACTAAACAGTAGATTTGGCAGCCTATGAAATATTTATAGTCACTCATACTCGACCCAGTGCGGAGGCAGTGCGGCGGCCCCCCGGCCGTCGGTCACTGCCGTCACAACTGCAAAGGGATTAAAGGCTGATGAGCGTGAAAATACGCACGCGCGACTTCGAATCAGCACTCCCCCTGCGCTCGCATCACAGGTGGGTATTGCTGGCCCGCGCCGTCCCGCTCTAACCCCCCCCCCACCACCACCTGCAGAGGGGAGGCCAGAGCAGGCATCATTTATTATTCACAGCGGGTGGCCTGCTGTCACAGGTGAGAGGAAGCAAGCTCCCGAAGGACCGATCAGCAAGATAGAGTGTCGCCGCTCTTGATTTTCACCAAACATAAATTTGGTTTGGTTGTCCTTTCCGGTTCTCCGTGTTTTACATTTTTGTACGATCAAGCGGGAGTGAAAGCTGCTCCTGCTCCGACCCGCCGCGGCCTCGGGGCCTGGCTCCTTCATTATTAGCACCATTACTAGCAGAGCTTGTAATGGTGCTAATTGAACAAATTAGTACATCCAACATCTGAACTGGAGGAGGCAGTTTACCTCTCCTCACTCTTTCCTTTTTTTTTTTCTCTCTCCTCCCTCCCGCCATCTCTTCTCTCTTTCTCTCCCACTCTCTTCTCAGGCAGATGGTTTTGATGAGCACCCACTGTGAACCTTAAGTGTTTCTGCTGGGATTACAAACACTGGGGAGGGGTCCCCGCGGTGTGGGAGGGGGGGGACCATGGACACAGAAAGGAGGCAAAGGGCTGTTGGCTTGGTGGGGGTGCTGTAAGGAGCCATAGGGGACGGAGAAGGGACAATGTGGGCTTAAACGGGCCTCCGTGTCGCCGTCTTTTCCTCACGCATGCTTGTCTTTAGGCATCCCGAGGCCTCCCGTGGCGAAAATGAGGCCCAGAACTTTAACCTGCAAAGATCTGGACTCTGTTTGCCCCGTGTCGACCGCGCTCTTTATGTGTTTACCCCTCAGTACGGGGGAACAGGCTCTTTTCCTTCTTCATTACTGTAATGCGGTGGGAAATAATGCATCATTAAACCATGTGTGTACACTTTGTAGGGACCGATTCAGATGGCTCGGCAGCCAGTGTGTCCAGCTACAGGTGCAGCTGCACGCATTAAACTCATTAAAGTCAAGTTGTGGGCGAGGCGACGTTGCTGTAGTCCTGAATAACTTATAACGGTGAGTTGGGCTGCGAAAAGATTAGATCAAAACGATGATGAGACGCAAACGGGGAGGGGGGTGGTGTCTTATTTCTGTCATCGCAGGAAGACTTAAGAATGCAACAAAGAAGTAACACCATATTCAGCCTGACTGACTCTCCTTTCTCCTCATACTGTGTCCACTCACAGACACATATGGACTCCACTACACGGCGCCTTTCTCTCCCCTTTCTCCCCTTTGTCTTAGATGAAGACCAGCCGATGGTCCCTGCTTGTGCATATCAATGGGGATAGAGTCCCGTCTTCTTGTTTGTCTTTGCCAAAGGCTCTGGCTTTGCCTTGTGGCTCTCAGGGAACTGCCCTCACCCCTCCCTTTCTCTCCCTTCATTCCCCGTCCCTCTGTCCCGGCATCCCCTCTCCACCTTCTTTCTTCTCCATCTCCCGAGCGCGGGGATGCGCAGCCTCTGATTGGCATAAGCAGACAAGGGTGTGGGGGTAAGTTGCTGGCTAGCTTCTGAGCTAAGCTGCAGAGCAAATGTTTGCCAGGGAAGTAGAGGGTAGAATAGGGATGGCTGCTGGGTCCTGAGCTGTCCGTGACCAGACCAGTTGTCCTGGGGATTTCCCTCCGCCGCCGCCCCCCGGGGCTGGGCCCGGGCCCCATCCCTGCTCCGCAGCTGGGAGACATATAGGAACCGAATGCAGACAGAGAGCTGAGAAAAAGAAGGCCGGATCGAAAAAGCAGTGAAAGAAAGGCATCTGGTGCCCGGGGGATTTGAAGAAAAAGTGTGAGAGAGAGAGAGAGAGCGCTTGTGACTGTTTAACGGAAACCTTTCCTCCTCTTTGATTCGCTTCCAGCCAGGGATTACAAGCAATTGGCATTTACAATGATTGGATCATTAATTTTGCCGTGAGGCGTATTGCCAGCAGCTCAGCACCGCAGCCAGTCCCGCTCATGTTGTGCGGGACCGGCACGCACACAGCCCATCAAAAAGCCTCGTCAAAAACACGAACCCCCGACGCTCGGCCCGGCAGCGCCGCATTTGCTACAGGACGCTGATTCAAGGCCTCCTCTGCCCCGATAAAGACGTTTCCTTCACCCTTAAGCTTCTTCACGTACACGTCAGGGTGACGGGTACTTTTCATGAGCTTATTAAGCTCCGCAGCCCAGAGTCCTACATTCCATTTAACCGGTAATAGTAATTAGGAGTGGAATGTCGAAATATGATTGTTTTCAGTTTGTTGCAGTCTTATCTTGTCAGTGTGATGTCTGTTTTAGCAGACAGGGGGCAGCATTAGACAATGTCGCTCCCCCTTTGGTTGCTGCCGCGGCCAACACATGGATTGCTCTGTAGCCGGAGCCCGCGGCAGAAACCTCTACCTGGAGAAGCTCGGGCGAGCGGCCGCGTCGCCCTGCCCATTCGCTTGCTAGCATATTCCAACTTTCTTTTTCTCCGACGGGCTCGCGTCGGGCTCTTGCCACGGCACCGTGGCTTGTCAGTCAGCGTGCACGTCTGGCTGCAGATCCTGGTGGTGCGGCCTCAGGTGGGCAGGCCCGCTGTGTAGCTGTGTTTTCTTTTCGGTGGTGAGATCAGGTTGTCCTCTGCCAGGTGTCTTTTGCTGTCTGTCTCTCCTCCTCCTCCTCCTCCTCCTCCTCCTGCCCCTCTCACCTCCACTCTCTCTGTGGTGGGCGTTAGTTTGTTGTTTCTCTGATGCTGCTTTAACCTCTGACTGCAGCCTCTTCATTACTAGTGTTTATGCCTCTCCTTTCCTCCCTTTCCCCCTCTATTCATCGGGCCGGCCGGGCGGTCAGTCAAATCCCTGTAGTCCGGCTGGTCAAACATAGATATTACACTCTGTAATAACACTGGCCACCCGCTCTGACCCCAGCCTGCTATCCTGGCCATAGCTTCTCTTCATAAGGATAGGCACCGAGCAGTGTGGTGAGGGCTTTACGATAGAGAGACAAAAGGCTGGACTGTGCCACTCATTTATTATTGTTCTTTTATATATATATATTTTTCTCATCTTGTTTGTACTGCAGATTGCTTTGCTTTGCTGTGCCAGGCCCAGCACAAACACACTGGAATTTCTTAGAGCGATTGATGACTTAGGATAGAATCTGTACTGTTGCTTCGACAAAGGGATAAATGTAGATTTAAGCACAACCGTTTCTTCACGCGGCTCATCGTGCATCTGTGCTCTTTGACACGCGCACAGGTACATACGCAGGTCGTCCTCACATCAGAGCGTTGAGGCGCATGCGTCGCGGCCGAGCCTGCCCCACAGTCTTCATAGATCAGCGTTCTGCGGCTGCTTTCTTTGCCTGACAGTGGCTTTGCCTTTGTGTTTGTAGCGTTCTTTAAGTTTCCACCTCCATGATCAGCAGCCCTGCATACGCCCAAGGATCCATCTCTCCTCAGTGCTTTTTACAAAGACAGGATTCGACCCGTGTGCGGAGGGATCTTTGTCCAACAATGGACGGTTTTCTCAGCATCATTGTCCAGCCCCGCGGGCCCGAAGGGCAGAAATCCTGCCGAACAAACGCGATAGAATCCACGGCCCGCCAGCGCTCAGACACCGACGCGGCTTTGATCAGCTCCGGCTGCCGCACATCAGGCTGGCGTTAGGGCTTTAAAACAACAACCCGCTGAACGGCGTAACACGGCGCTCAGGCGCTGCTGGCTACTAACTGTTTAAAAGCACGACATGTTATTAAGTGATGCAGATACATCATCCGCGCATGAATGGGAGAAGAGAAATACTGTTCATTTCAGAGCGTGGGGCTGTTGTTGCTGGGCATTAGCTGTGGCATCTGAAGAATGCAGATAACACTGGCTGTCTTTTAAAAAAAATATTCTTCTCCTCCCTCCTTTTGACTCACCGCCTCCCGAGTCCCCTTTGCCTCCATGCTTGTTTTTCCTCATCCCGCTGAATGGAGGAGGGATATTTTCTAATTGTAAAGATGCTAAGAAAATAACTTCTGCAGACAGGTTTGTAAAGCGAGCTGTAAAATTCCAAGTGGATTGTCGGCGTTAAAGCAATTTTCGACGTTTCTTTCTTCCTGAGGTTGTGCAAATCTTTTCTTTGATGTATTTTCAATATACAGTAATCATTTGAACTGTCCTTTGTTTGTAGGTCAAGAGGAACATTTCAGACTTGACCAACATCCCAGTCCGGCATCAACAGTGGGAGGGATGGCCTGCGTCAGCGTCTGATGACTCTGTAAGGGGCGCACACACAAACACAATCAACAAAAAAGATTTGTTACCCAGAATTACAATAATAGTTGTGCAGTAAAAATCTCTGCGATCTTAAAGCTGATTAGGCATCAAGCACAAGTTAATTCCAAAGTTTACATTATTTTTAATAATTGCAAAGCACAGAGGAAACTGTTCCAACTGTTCTGTGGCTGTGGCTGTGTCTGTAAGCCATGCCAAAACCATCTGTCAGAAGCATGAGAGTAAGATGTTGAGGCTAATTAAGATGTCAAAGACGGTTCCCATCCTGTGTCCTCTATCTGTGGACATTAAAGCTCACATCATTGAGTCCTGCTGACCTCTCTCGTCCCAGGGCCGCTCTTCCCAGCCATTCACCCTGCACACAGTCAAGCTGATCAGAAGCGGCCCTCACATAGAACCTTGAGGAACCTCTGACCCCTTTTGTCTCACCCCTTCTTTGACAGCATATGTGTTCCCATGCTAATTGTATAGGATGGTTTATCATGCTACATTGAGGAGGTGCTGTGCACACATTCTTGTGTTAACCCCTGGCTAACTTTTTCCTTTGAGATCTGTGTGATTGCTGTTTGGTTTAGAGTATGGGTATTGACTTTGTTTCATGCGTGCCCTCTGCCAGAATTGGTTCTACTGTAGCAATTAGGCTACAAATGTGCCATTTATGGCCGTGCACATTTGTGGTGAATAACGATGAACCGTTTCCTACATTACAGTGCTTTGGTGAATGCACTCCATTGGATAAAAGGTCATGCACCCTTTCACGACAGCACACTGTTTGCTTTACTTTGTTGCATCGCAGCTCACAGCGGGCGAGTCGGTAACCTCCGAACAAACCATACTGCTACGATGTAGATATATTGTCATTAGCGTTATCTTTCTTAGAGAGTTATATTACCATAACTATATAAATTATAACATATAGGGATTGAAATCAGAGATCTGATTTAGAAAATTTCATTTCATTCAAATTAAGAATTCATACTTTTAAAATCATTTTGCACACTTTCTTAGGATCACCTTTAATGCATGGTTGTTTGTGAATTCCATCGCTAATCCAGCCCTACCAATCTCATTTCAATGTTAAGATATGTAAGGACAAAGCCAAATAATTCAGTTTTTTTTTTTATCTTCCTACTTTCGCCATCTGTACTAGTTATCAGTGAGTCTCAGCCCATCCCCTTTGGCAGCTGCGGATATGATGGCCAGGGATCATGAATAGGTCGCAGCTCAATGTGGCATCATAAGCACACTCGGCACCTGGCTAACGCACATCTGCAGCGTCTGTGTTTCCTGGATGAGGAGATATTAAAAAGCACAGAGACAGAAGTGTAATAATGGCCTCTGCTCGAGCCACCGCTCTCTTATTGAAACGTCTGAAGGTATTAACAGAGAAAGCCAGGGCTTGGCTGGCCTAGCGGGCGGGTAAAGAGCCAGTATTAATGTCTAGCTCATTAGCCCAGTCTCATCTCCCGGGGTTTGGGCCAATAAACATGGCAGCCAGAGGCCCCAGATTACGTTTAGCTCTGCACACTAGCCCGCCCGCTCTGGAATCGATTACTACTTAACTTTGCTTTTGCCTTAAAGTGGGTGATATAACTGTGTTTGCCTGCTTGGGTTTATGTTTGTGTGCATTGTGTGTGTGTGTGTGTGTGTGTGTGCGTGTTTGTGTTTATTTGCATTTGTGTGTTGTTCTGACTATACACACTATGTCGTGTCAGATCTGAGTACTATTTTGAAATATTATCCAGTTTTTTTTTGTTTTTAAATGAAGCCAATGACATTCATTTATAATGGATGCAGTAATTATTGGTTTATTGGTTTAAATGGAAAAATACAGTTTAAATTAATTCTATTAATCTTTTTGATATCAGCGCAGAAAGTCCATTGTCATATCGCTAATGGCATTAAAAAAAGAAAAAAAAATCCACAGTACCCAGCTATGTCATAGTATTGTTGGAGTGCAGGAACTTAGTTAGTGATAAAAACATTCTCAGCTTTCCGGGGGAAACCGCTAGTTACGTGTTGCGTCACCCTCCCTGATACAGTCAGCTCAAAGCGTTTCATTGTTTATTGTGCTCGGGATTATTCGAGGCCTTCGGGAGAGTCGAAATCGGAGCAG
Source organism: Psettodes erumei (assembly GCA_016785225.1). NCBI lineage: Eukaryota > Metazoa > Chordata > Actinopteri > Pleuronectiformes > Psettodidae > Psettodes > Psettodes erumei. The sequence continues at coordinate 831,472 of JAFBJZ010000107.1, forward strand.
GACAGTTAGCGCTCGAATGGCAGTGAACAACACAGGGGTTTAATCAGGGCATTATTGTGCGGGGTGTCGCACCGAGGGCGTCGAACGTAAAAGGGAGCGGGTCCAAAGTGCGGCTGAAGCGGTGAGCGGCGGGAGGCGTTGCTCATTTCGGGCAGGCGGGCCGTGCTGACCTGGGTCACGCAGCAACGCGAACATTTCTTAGCGCGTTTGCGGCGAGGCGCTGTGAAAACATGAAGCGCGACAAGACTCCCCAAGCTCTACGCGCTTTTCGGAAATCTCCATCAGTTCGTACACCGTGAGCCTGAGATGCGTCTGCACCTTTTCACTTCACCTCAGACATTAAAGTACGCCCGACGCGTGGAAGTACGTCCGCCAGTCATTCGTTGGTGTGCCTGTGGTGCATTTTTAGCTGCTGCTCCAGTACTTCTAATGTGGGTTGAGTTTAACTGTATCGCAACGGCCTTGATGGTCGTGGAAAAGTGCTCGCTCAGGGAAAAGTACACCGATACCCGAGCTCTGAGGTCAGATTCCTCCCCATCGTACTTCCTGTACGACACAGCGTGGTGAGTATCTTCGTTGCCGTTTTGATTGGCCGTCTGTCCTCCGTGCCTGTTGGAGTGATTGACAGCCAGTGGGACATCGTTATTGCCCCCCCCACCCCCCACCCCCCCGGTCAGTAATTGCTGACATTTATGCAGTGTTTCATGGTGTTTGCTAATGTATTAATGCTGTGGAGCCTCAGAGAGAGGGGCCTTGCCTTGTAGGCCAGCACCTCCCTCTATTTCCCAGCTGGCTTTAATGGAATCCTCCTCTACCTGGTAGGTGCCCATGGAACTGAGGGGTTTATTGAGGGGGGGGGGTGGCTGGTGGTCTCCGTAGCAACAGGGCTCGGCCATAAGCTCAGGCAGAACCCCCTCCCTTGTGTAAGTGGCTGCCTTCAGGTGACATTCAGCACCGAGGCAGTCTTGTCTGTCTCATTTTCCAACTGTTTTGTTTCTGTTTGTGATCCTGCTGAAGTGTTTGTGTCTTTGCTCGAGGAGGAGGATGCTCTCCCTCATTAGCCCCCCCCCATGCCATGCCAGATGGAAGAGATAACAACCACAGCGCCCAAGGTTGAGCATCCCAGCTGATCCAACCGACGTTTACTTACTTACACACACAGTACCTGTGACCCCGAATATCACGAGAGTCAAACGTTCGCTCGGGCTCAGAGGACCCTGAACAAGGGACCCGACAGGTGTTGAGTGTAGGGGGTGTACTTTCCCAGTCGAGTCATTTTTGTCAGGGTTTGCCCCCGTTTCCCACTTGTACGTCGTCCGCCTCCGCCTCTGTCCTCTCCCTGCACTCTCTCAGTTCCTCCCTTTCTTCTCTCGCTGTTCTTCCCTCGCTCCATCAAAGAAAAAGTGGAGCAAGGTGGTAGCTTGGTTGTGATTGCTGTCAGTGCAGCTGTCAGTAGTAATTATCTCACACTCACAGCCAGACACCTAATCCAAACACTGCCTACACCAGAAAGGAGGAGAAAAAAAATGAAACACGGGAAGAATGAAGGGAGAGAAAGGGAGGAAAAGAAGGGTAGAGAGGGGAAGAAAGGGTTGAAGGGGAGAGGCAAAGGGGGGGGTTAAGGGAGAGAGAAAATTCTTTCCCTGTTTCAGCCCCTGAATGCTTAGAGCCTCAATGAAAGTGTTAATTAAAAGAATCCAAAAAAAGAAGAGCCAGTTCCTTTGTGTGGAGATGTGGGAGAGGGTCATTTTAGGGGGGTTAACCTCACCCCACCCCCCACCCCCCGTGCCCTGCGGCGCTTCAGCCTTGTTTCCACGTTTTACCACTGAGCCGCCGAGCTGCACTTGTGTACCTCAACATCAGGAGAAGCCACGGGGTCAAAGCGAGGAAGAGGCTCTAGAGGCACTCAACTCGTTTTTTTTTTTTCTTCCTTCCTCTTCTCCTTTTCGCCTCCCCTCCCTGAATCCATGTCAGCCCAAAACCCTCCATGCTGCCTTTGACGGGGGAAGCGATCAACTTTATTTATACACTTATTTAGACCCTCAGTTGAAAGCCGCTCATTGTGAGCGGAGAGGGTAAAGGGTTTATAGGATCCTCCCTGCGGCCGCCGCTCAGATCCGAACGGTTCGGGGCAGTTCCTTCACGTGCTTGAGGCTCAGACGATGTTTGTCTGGCTCAGTAACAACAGATCTCTCTCAGTATTAATTCAACCTTCGGCCCCCCTGCCCCCCATCACTGACCACAGCTTCTCTTTAGTTCAACGTTGGTTTTTTCCCCTCCCCTTGAAAAACTGCCACTAACTTACTTTAACTTTCGCTGTCGGCAGAATGAGGTTTTTGTGCCACTACTTGGTTAAAAAAAAAAAGAAATTCTGCAGAGATATGAATAACACAGGACCAGACTACTAAATTAGTTAGAGTTAAGTTACAGGAGCGGAGAGAATGCAATTCGGGTAAGTGTTCTTCGTAGGTGTTCCTGGGATACCGAGGCAACTCTGCTGTGGCCACATCTCATGGCCAGGAGCACGCTCGCCGCTAATTAGTCATACACAAGAAACACTATCTGCGTGCACGGCCCTGTCACTGTCTGGTGTAGCTCACTGAGAAACAAGTCATATTTTTCTTTTCGTTTGCCCCCCCCCCTCGTCGCAGTGATGTCATTCTTCTGTTTGTGTAATTTCAGCAGTGCGTAGCGGTCGAGCCGCTGCTTTTTTTGTGAAATTTTCTTTGCTTAAGACAACATGGAAGAGGAGCGCTCGCTGTGATGTAATCCGTTCTCGAACTTTCAGGGGAGATGCTGCTTTTCTCATATATCTTCTCCTTGGTCACTGAGCTGCTGGGAATTTAGGAAACTATGGTCAATATTATAACTGGTTTCTATTATATCCCCAGTCAACTTTTTCTCAAGCTGCAATAAATTGGAAAATGTTTGTGCCTCTCCCGGGGATCACTGAGACTGAGTTGTTTATCTTAGTTTAGGAAAAAAAAACCCTCGGCTTTTAGAGTTAATGATAGGCAAAATGGATAGATTCCTCTAACATAGTATGAGGAATTAAACATTACCGTATCTATATTTAAATATATGGTAATTTCATTTTTGGAAAATCCCTTTTTTTAAAAAAAAAAGTGACCATGGCAACAATAACCAGACAGAAGTGTCCAGTTTTGGTTAATCCAGCAAATTAAATTCCTGACAAATTAAAATGCTCCATGATATTGATGCGCCAATCATAAACCCTCAATATTTCAATCATGAAGCAGTCCTGCTGATCGATTTGTTGAGGGGATAGATACCAAGGTGTACTGTGGTAAAACAAAATCTGTGATGGTAAAAAAAAAAAAAAAATCATCTCATGGAATATGTTGTTCTAATTGACGGCACCAGTTGCTTTCATTTTAGCCAAAATTGTGCAAATGCTTCTTGGTTGGTTTTATTTTTGTACAAATATTTGATCTTTTGGCCGCAGCTCACTAACTCTCTAACGCTGAAAAGATAAGGCAGCGTGAAAAGATGGAAATACAGCAGACGGGGCACTCTGCGAGACGTTCGGTTTCTTATCAGCACCGGGCACGCCGCCGAGCGAGTCCGCGTTGCCGACAAGGTCTGCTGGCTGCACTGTTGCGCGAGGAGCCGCTCCGTGTCAAGAGGGAGAAAAACTCCTGCGCAGCCTGCGCAGCCCCTTTTCAGGCTCAGTTGGCGTTGCATGTAATCGTCTCCTGATTCAACCGCGGCCCAGCTGCCCTTTGTGCGTCGCCGCGCCTGACAATAGAGCAGATCACAGGACCTCTGCAGGGGCCGAGCGGCTTCCCTGCCTCTTATCACACCCTGCCTCTGCCCCCGCTTTTTAGACGTTCGCTCTCCCAGAAAATGATTTGCATGTTAGCTTTCGGCTCTGCTTCTAACGACTGGAACGCGAGTGAAACGCGTCGCGGCTATATGTTTACCGGTCACTATTGACAGGAATTAGCATAGGTTTACGGTAGGTGTTATGGTTGGCGGTTTGGTGTTGTAAAGTGACTCCGCATTGTTATATGATAAGGATCAGTCCACAAATTGGCACAGCACGATGTAAAAGGTGAGGTGTCTTTCGTTTCACACTACACCCTGCAACAGCCCTGCCTCTGTTGTCGACGTCCCTCGGGGTCTTCGCTAAGAGAGGGGAGCTGTAATGAGTCCCTGCTGAACGCTGACATTTTCAGTCCCGGCCGTGGATTTGGGGAGCTCATTAGTCAGGTGTTCTCTTACCTACTACAAACCACCAGCACACTAACCACTGCTGCAGCTGTACAGGTACCTCATCAAGGTCTCCGCTGATTAGAGAGCTGAGCAAGTCTTTGTTTCGAAAGTCATCGAGTGTATCGCGATACGGGCTATGCTTCTACAGCCTACAACGAGTGTTAAGGCCTTTACCTTGATGTCAACCTTGAGTAACACAAGATTGAGGCCACTCGCACGCGGCCCGTCCCAATCGGTTGCCCCAATCGGACGAAGGCTCACTCTTTTGTCATGTTTCCTGCTTTTAGATGACGCTAGCCGTCTCTGGAATCAGCTATCCTTGCCATCACCTCAGTGTTTGTCGGCGGACCTCGCCAGCCAATGCCCAGGAGCCGACAGAAGAGGTATATACACACTCTCACTCTTACAGCCTGTCTTGTGAATTACCACCTGCATCTGTGTGTACATGCTGACTCATAACGCACGGCAGCGAAGTCCTTCTGTTCATTACCTCTGCGGAAACGAGGCTGGGAATTGATGAATGGACTGTGTTCACAGTGTGCAGATGTCCACATGATCAGCGACAGCGAGGGGGATGATTTTGAGGATGCGTCGGAGTTTGGCGTGGACGACTCCGAGATGTTTGGGATGGGCTCTTCAAGCTGCCGGAAATCACCCATGAGTATGTACAGCGCAGCGGCCCGATTACGTTAGATCTGGGGCCCATAAATGATCCATTATGTAGAAAGTGAGACTTCAGTGTCTTCAATGCCTGGCTGTGTGTCAGTCAGCCAGCCAGCCAATCAGAAGAGAGGCTCAGAGACGCCAAACACCCTGGTCTTGCTGGAGCTCCAGATAGAGATGTGACAAAGCAAAACAAACAAATATAAAGTTTTTTTATGGATGTCGCAACTTCAAATTAAACAAAAGGAGTAAAATGTTGTACCATGTAGTTCCAGCAGTAGTATTAGATGTTGAAACAAGCCTTATAAAACTCGACCACGCTGTATTTTTGCCTCCTCACAGTGCCGGAGAATAGTGAGAACGAAGCTGATGCCTTACTGCACTTTACTGCCGAATTTTCTTCAAGGTGAGCTGTGCGTCAGGCGCGTCTTGTTTTCAATTCTTGGGCTGTGAAATCGGTCGCGGCTGGAATGTAACGGTTTGCATGCTGTTTGTTTGTTGATTGTGGGTCCTTTTGTTAATAACTGCGTTTTGTAGGTATGGAGAGACCCACCCAATGTTCTTCATCGGGTCTTTGGAGGCAGCGTCTCAAGAGGCCTTCTATGGCAAAGCCAGAGACGTAAGTAATCTATTGTTTACTGTTGAGGGCCTCGTTGGAAAAAACCATGAATTTACTTAGATATTTTTATCTGTAACAAAAACATGTTTTTCTTTGTTCCTTAATATTTGAAGAACTTTTAATTTGACTATGCGTAAGATACGAGGTACTGACCATACTCATGTTGTCTTGTCCTTTTAACACTGATGTCATTCCCTGCCTGGTGTAGTCTCGCCGTTGCTTTTTTATGAGCAGGTTTACTTTGCTTAAGACAACACAGAGGGGGAACGCAGACTGGGACGGGATATTATTCATTCTCCATCTGTCAGGGGAGATGCTGCCTGTCTCGTATCTTCCTCTTCATCACTGAGGTGGTGGGAATTCAAAATGCAATGTTCATTATTACAGTAAATTCTAAAAAATGCGTGTGACCTGGTCTGCTCCTTTCCAGGCTGCAGTGACGTCGTAACAAGACGACTTAAGAGGAATTCGCTTCATAAAAAACTGCTCCTCCTCGCGCGCCCCTCCACGAGAAGTTGTCACTGTGGTGTGTTGGCATTGGGGGTTTATTTAATTCAAAATAGAAATCCTTTTTCTCGCCCCAGCCCCCATGTGCAGATTGCTTTATAGCCACATTGATATCATTTCATCAAAACCCCACATCACATTTTCACCCCGACAGCTGAGGCTTTATTTTTAGCTGTCCACTTTTCCCCCTTTTGTTTTTGGGCATTTGTCCTTTTAAGGACGCTTGTATCAACTGACAGCTTGTGTGGATTACGGCCTTATTAGACTGCGAGGACACAGCAAGATGTTAGGGGGGTTCAGATCACCAGGCGTGCACGGAGGGAGGGCGGAGCGGATGACGGCAGGGGCACGACGCAGATAACGTGGTCCGAAAGGAGAGCAGGGTGCGGGGAGAGAGGAAGGAGAGAGGGACGAACGCAGGGGAGGCGGCGGCATGAGGGCGAGGGATGTCGGGAGTGTGAAATAAACAGAAATGGGAAGAGGAAAAAAAAAAAAAAATCTTAAGCGAAGCTTGGCGTCTCGCCTGCTTCCCAGCTGATCTCCTCTCCTAAGCCAGCACAATATGGCCGGTGTCTCCCTGGTGTTCGCACACCACTCCGCACGGTGCAGGGGCGAAATAGTATTCATTTTCACTGTATTCAGTTTTATTCTGGGTGAGCTTCATTTAGCCTGCCAACTGTGCCGCGGTTAGAATGGCTTTAGGGAAGCTGAATATTGTGCAGAGTTTTGCGTGAAAACAGAAGCTGTTTGAGCTGATCTGTGTTTGTCCTGTTTTGTCGCGAGCGTCCTCGACGACAGGCCAAAACATGCTGCTTTTGACGGTTTCGCCACGCAGTAGCATATGCGCGCGATTACGCCGTCCCTCCTTCCGCCTCTCTCCTGCCATCCCGCCATTTGCTCTTTGCTTCCACTTGAAAGGGAGTCGAGTTTTTGTGCGTCCCTCGTCGCAGAAGGAGCCCGCTTCATCGCAGGGGGGGATTGGAACAGGACAGATTTGAGTGAAGGGGGACTCCTCAGTGGGTTTATAAACAGAGGAATCAGTCTCACCCTCTCAAAGCCTGGGAGAGGCTAATCACTAAGCAAAACACTACATTTGATGAAGTGTTTCTGAAGGTGTGTGTTGGGGGACTGTTGAGATTGACTCAATCCGTCCTTAATGAAAATGCTTTGGGCTGCAGAGCTGAGCTGAGCTGAGCTGAACCCTCTTGGGGATCAGTGGTTAGTCAGAGCGCGCAGAGAGATAGGCCACCCATCACTAACCACGATCCTCGCTAAATCCCCATCAACGCAGTGGTTAATCACTCTAACCCCGCTCTCCTCCGCTCTCCACTCCGCTCTCCTGTCTGCCCAACACAAAAACACATCAAAATTCATAGCCTTGCTCGGGAGGGGACTTTGGGGATTTACCACCGCCAAGTATCCGCTTTAAAACCCAGCAGTAGCCTTGCCCAGTCAAGAGGAAGGAGCACCAGTGAATCAGAGAGACGATATAGATGTACATATATCTGTCAGATCTGTGGCCGTGAATGGCGAGCAACACTCGGCAACTGAATTGATCGCTCTCGCGCATCAAGGTGCATTGTTGGATGGAGTTAAATCTTTGTCCAGTGGACGTCAAAAGGCAGGAAATTACTGTGAATGCAGCCCGCATGGCCAAAAGATATCTACTTCCAAACGTGATTTTTTTTTTTTTTTTTTTTACCGCACTTGTGGTTTCCGTTACGAGTTCATGTGCTTTGAGAGGCGCGCACAGCCTCGGTCGCTGATCTCAACGCGCTTTCCCACCGCGTGTGTGCACAGGGTCATTAGATCGGCCATTTGAGCTCTTCATTTCCGAGTATTTGCTTTTCCAGGCCGAGCCCGCCGTCTGTCGAACGATCGCTACCTGGACCTCGTCGCATACGTCCGTGCCTCGTTCAGTGGCCCGCGTGGCCCCGCTGCACACGCTGCGCGTGCGATTAAAAGGCGTTTCTTGACGTGGCACAGACATCGTCCCCTGAAACTGGAGCCTTAATCAAACTGATAGCTTGCTGTCACCGTCTGGAGTGTCGCGTGCCGATTGTTAAGTCTTTTTGTACCAGGGCTTCATGTTCCTGCAGGCGGGCAGTTGTAGCAAACACGCGAGTAGTGATTGGAGTGAATTCAGACGCAGCCTCTAACACATCAAGACAATATATCACACAATTCTCTTAATTAATGTACAGAAAGTGTACAGAAACCCCGCCCCAAATTATAAATAATTTAAATAAAATCTTTACTGATTTTTTTTTTTCTCCCCTCGCTGATAGTGGCATCATCACAGTTCCATGTTAAAAGTACAGGGTGTCAATGGCCTCTGTGTCCTGCAGTATTTTTCAGTAACTGTATTTCATGGATTATCCCTTTAAAACATACCCAAGGATGCTGTAACATTGTGCGTGCCTTTTTGTTCGCACTGTTACTAAAACTGTGTCGCCTAAGACAATGTTAAAGTAATTTGAGAGATGAGATTCGGGAAATTAAAATTGCAGTTATTATTTTCATTAATAATATTTATCTGCCAGGCTTACATCACACATATTGCTATCATTTTCATTAAGTAAGTTTGTTTTGGTTTTTTTAAATAAAATTCAGTGACTACAGTATATGGAGCAGTGCTGTAATTCCTGGACATGGAAGAGGAAAGATTACGGGCAAACGGATGTTAATCAGTTTAAGAATCCATCTCTGGGACCATATATTCAGTTCAACCCAATGAGGTTTCACGACCAAAAAAAAATAAATAAATAAATGGATGAAAAAAAATGTGTTGATAACCCCGACTCCTCTGTAAGGCGTCTCTTTTCAATATACAGCGGGGGGGGGGCTCGCTCACTGTGCGCGCGGTTGTGCTGTGTGAACTCGGTCTTCCCTTTCACACGCACACAAAGCGGGCTCAGATTTAGGTGAACAGGTGTGAGGAAGGGCTATGGGGTCACTATCTCGCTCAGGTCGGACCTAGTAATTTAGCTGAAGCGGGGGATTTGCTCCTCCCCGCTAAGACGGGCAATACAAAAGAGCTGACTTGAAAGTAGAGAGGGAATGGCGGGGTACGGACAGTTTAGCTGAGATGAAGGAATTCGGCGGGCCCCGAAAGGCCCGCTTTGATTGGTCTTTACGCTCGCTCTAATTGAGCGTGCATGTGCGCGAGCGCGCGCGGTTCAGACGGCGAAAGTTTGTGCATGCGTGCCCCGGGACGGACGCTGGCGTTTGAGCGCGTCTCGCTTTTTCCCCCCCCCCCCTTTTTTTTCTCCTCTCCATCTTGTAAAACTCTCCCTCCCTTCGCCCTCATTCCTCTCTCAAGACTGAATTTGCTTGTCTTCTCAGCGTGAGTGTTTAATCTTTTCAGGCCGCTGAATCGGCCCCGTGAATGAGTCCCCGGCTCCTTCTCTCCAGCAGCCCCGGAGATTATTCTAAAGCACTAATCGTTGAGCAAACACAGCAGTGCTCTCCCGTTCCCATTCTACACAGGCCACAGTATAGCACAACTTCTTCTTTTTTTTTACTTCCCTTCACGTTTTGCGCCTTGTGTGGATTTTTTGCTTTTTGGCCTGCGTAGCCTAGATTACTGCTCCCTGAGAAACGGACCCCTCCCTTGACCCCCCCCACCCCCCATCCCCCGTCTTCACAGCCGTGGTTAAAAATGAACTAAGCAGAGACTTTTTCTTATTTGTTCTTTTATAGCAATAGACGTGACATGTAATTTAGAGAGCATTATTTCCAACATTGTCCTCTGGAACCTTTCATGTTTGTGGGTGTGTTTGTTTTTTAATTAGATTGTCAGCGGGGAGAATCTGCCGGGCTTATATGATGGTGTCAATATCCTCGGATTTGGAGCTTCGTCAATATTGTCTGGCCCTGCCGCTGCTAACCTGAACAGGCTGCTGGCATTTGGTGTAAAATAAATAGAGTGATTTGTCTGTTTTGTTTTCTCCATATCTTCGTCGCCTCTGAGAGAAGTTTTTATTTGCGCCGCTCTGCATTTGATTTTGCGTGGTATTTGCTTTTTTTTTTTGCCAGTTGTGGCCTTGCTGCGGTCTGCAGAAGTCGCGCCGGCTGGTCTCTCGCGGCGTTTTATGGCCATGTAATGTGGAGATAATCTCTCCAGCCACGGGACGCTGGCTCGCGGCTCTCACCCCGCTGGTCTGCGAGGGGCGGGTTTTCACTTCGAGAGGCGATGACAGTTTCAGCGCTTCCTTATTTGGCGGGATGCTTGTGTTTCAGCTCCCCGTCGAACTTTCTGTAACTCCCGGGGAGATCAATCTAAAAGAAGTCTCTTCTCCACAAGCGCGGGAAATACAATATACCGTTTATTCTACTGTTTGCTTGAACACTTAATCTCCTCCCAGCAAAATCAATCGGCTCAAACGGCCTTTTCTTCCTGGCCCTGAAAGATGTCCCCAGGAAATCAATGGCGCTCACAACTTTTCATTTCTTCTGCTCTGCTCCGCTCCACAGAGAAAGCTGCTGGCCATCTACCTCCACAACGACGACAGTGTCCTCAGCAACGTCTTCTGCTCCCAGATGATGTGTGCCGACTCCATTGTCTCCTACCTGAGCCAGAACTTCATCACATGGGCGTGGGATGTCACTAAGGAAGCTAACAAAGCCAGGTACAAAGCCTTAAACCGCCTCTGTGACGCTGGCAGGATGCGACGTTTGCTGACGCCGTGCCACGCGGGTAATAACGCAGCAGTAAAGTTACGAATCAGGGGGCTGCGCTATTGGACTGCTTGGAGTTTTCCTGTTATTGTGTCCGCCCTGGATGCTCCAACTGTAGTAGCGGGCGGTTTTCAGCTTTTTGCTGAGCCTAAAGACACAAGACAAATCAGACATTTAAAAGTAAAAACGCAGGTTAACCTTTAAATGATTACTCCCATCTGAGATTGTAGCAGCACATGGATTCTCTGCGCCATTTCTCTGCTCTCCAAGTCTCCTTATGAGGTCAGCAAGAAAATACTTTTTTTTCCCTTTTTTTTTCTCACAATTAATGAGAAACATTGACAAAAATCTGTAACCCAGTTAGTTTAAAAAAATGGAATTGCCCTGTAAAAAGACTGAATTAATTCTCTTGGAGAGCCTGCCATCGAAATCATACTTTATTATTGCATTTTCCCGGCTGTAAAGTTTAGCACAGCAATAACTGAACCTCTAAGCCCCGACCGCATGCTTAATCCTTATGTTTTATTTATGTGTGACTTACTATCCGCAGGAGTGGACTCTTTGCATGAATCCAAAGGTGTATCCAATATAGAGGATATTAGATTTGTTTCAGTGAGAGAGCAGAAGAACTGCCGAGCAGGCTGCCTGCGACATGTTGCTCTCATGCCTCGGGGGTTTTGATAGTTCTCTTCCAGGCGGCTAATGTAGTACTCATTCGTACATGGCCGCCATCTTTTCAGTTATAACGTCAGCAAATCTCACGCTTCGGGGACCGCAAGGGAGATGTTAGTTTTGTCATTTCAGCGTACGGGAAGCTTTTTGGAAACTATCGCCGTCGTGGGCCGAAGCCCACCTGACCAATAACAGCATTTTCGCATCCGTTTTTGTTAAACGTCCTTAATTGCTGGCTTTCAGCTCTTGCTCCGCTGCTCACGCCCTGTATCTTGTGTCTTCTCGTTCTCCGTTTGAAGCTCGGGAGGTTGCATGCTAACAAAAGGCGTTGTGTTTGCACGGCGAGGCCCCTGATTGGGCAATCTCGACTAAGCTGTCTGAATAGGGGGTCAGCGGGAGATGAAGGACTCCTGCGGAGTCCCAAACATCTCTATCTCTGCACTTATGCTCCAGAGGCCTAGTGGCGGCTCCGGCAGCCTGCGTCGGTAAATGGACGAATCTGCGTGATGCGCGTTTGCGAGAGAGGCCCCCGCTGCCGGGACGGATGCCGTCCCCTGAATCGCGGGGAGCGAATTTAACACGGAGTCATGTCCGCGGTGTGTCGCAGACAAGCAGATCCCCCGCAGGCTCTCCCGCTGAGCAGCGGAGAAGCTGGAGATAAAGGTGGAGCCGCTCAGGGTTTGATTGGGTTTGCTCATTACATTTTGCCCCCGACGAGCTCCGCTCTCCCCCACTTCCCCCTCATTTTTCTGCTACATCCTTTCATTCCCCCCCTCATCCCTTTCCCACCTCTTCCTTTATTTTCCCTCCCTTTATCCCGCCACATCGACTCGCTCCCTCTCCCCGGAACCTCCAGAGTTAAGCTTGCCCTCTGGTAGGAGCCATTTAAGAAGGACTCGCACCTTGACCTCACCCCTCCATTATTTCTTTCACTCCGGCCCCGCGTTCGCTCCCATTGGTCCCTTTTGCTTTTTGCCCCAGCTGAGCCTTTTTACTGAACATTAAAAGGCAGGCAACATCTGGAGCTTTTCATCACACACAGCCAGTCACAGCTTTGCTGCTAACGCATGCATGCACACGCGCACGCACGCACACACACTGCTTCTCTGCATTCTCACGCTCTCTGGTTGATCCAAAGTGACTGGTGATTGGCATCACTCACACAGGCTGTTATAAAGGTGTCCTGAGTGTGTGTGTGTGTGTGTTTGACGAACCTGCTGATATTGGAATGCGCCTGTTGCTCCGCTCCCGTATTCTCACAGGCCTCCCGGTTAAATGATTAATTATGCATAAATGCAGTTCCGCTGATTGGATGCCGGTGTAATTGTCACCCATGGGAACTGAATCTGATATATATCGCGCAGACGCTGCTCTGCCGCTGCGCCCGGCAAATATTGAAACCGTCGGGTAGATAAACGCGGTAAAAGTAGATAATTTCATTAACGTGTGTGTCATACTTCCTCAAATCTATTACACTTTTATTATTCCGTTAACGTAAGCGCTAAAAAACAAGTTTGTTTTGTGCTAGTTCTTTTGTATAGATGTCAACAGAAGAGGTGTGACACAAAAAATGAACACCTGTACAATAACCCTGCAGTGCTTCTTGTTCTTAATGACCTTTTGAGTGCGAAACGGTTTCTTAACCTCTGAGAGCAGGAGGAAACGCACACGCAACCCCCGCTCCACACACTTGACTTCACCTCTTGACATCCTCCCACCTGAAAGCATAACTGCTCTGGAGGGGAAAAACAAAATGTCATTTTCCAATCAAAACATGTCCGCGTTCGCTCCGTGTGTGTGTGTGTGTGTGTGTGTGTGTGTGTGTGTGTGTGTGTGACACGGTGAGCCAGCGGAGCGTCTGGTTCCCATGCACCCTCGCACACAGGTGGCTGGCAAAAACGTTCCCCGCAGTGCTACTGTACAAGCCGGACTCATCAGCTGCTCAGTCAAGCGGCGGCCGGGGGCCCGACCGGTCCACTCGCGTCTTCGCGCAACCGCCTCGGCGTGACGAAGCCGGACGCGACGTTCTGGGGAAACATTAACTGTTTTAGCCGTCTGGCTGGTTGCGCGGCAAAGCGGCGGGGACGGGACGGCAGACAAATTAGAAGCTGTCACTCACATCAGCCAGCGAGGCGTCGAGCCTTTTTTCGCTCACATCAGTTGCAAGTCCCATGCAGGTGTTTCCTCAGTGCTGAGTTACTGCCGCAGGACTGGTGCGGACCGCGCCGCATTCTTTAGCGCGTTACGGTACGGCTGGATGAGACCGAGGTGAACAGTTCACCTCGGCTCCTGGAGCAGATTGACTTCCTCCTGCCCTCAGTGCTGTGTCTTTACTTGTTCTGCTGGTGGATTCATAAGTGTTTCATTAGCTGATTACACCATTTCTCTCAGACTGAGTGACGGTGGCTGCGTCGTCCTTCCGGGCTGAGTTTCCAGATTGAGCAGTTTTCGGTTGTGGGGTTGATAATTTAGTTGGGTATTTTTTGTTTTTTTTTTTTTACTGCGGTGAACTGACTTCCTTGGTTTTGAGATAGAAACCAAAGCGGGCTGGCTTGCGCTTAATGGGAGATTTAAGATCGGGTTACCCTTCAAGTTAGTGTCCATTGTTCCCTGGCCTTTCATTACAGGTTAGAGTTTCCCTGCAGACTATTGTTACGGTCCGCCCGGGTCGAGGTCTGAACAGGGACAAGTGTCAGGACAGAATGATCAGAAGGATTTAGGGTACCCAACTTTTTCATTGCAAGATGTGGGTCACTCAGAGTTCAGCGAAAAGTTTGGATCGAATCATGTTCGTATCTCAGACTCTTCCTCCTTCAGGTGCTGCAGGTGTCACTGGTCTTTCATTCATCCATATTTTGAGCACGCACTGATATGGTATTATATGGTATTATTACTTTTTTTTTAAGTACAGCAGTGAGCTCAAATATTCAGTTTCAGAGTTTGAAAAGTCTGCAAGTAGCTGCTGCGGCGTTTGCTTCCTGTTTTAATGAGTTACACACACACACACACACACACACACACACACACACCAGGCGGCATCCCTTCCATCCATCTTCTGCTTCCTCTGACCCGCGGTCCCTCCAACCATTCCATTACTTCTTTATTTTATCAGCCAGTTATTAAAGTAGATCTTATTAAAAGGCGGGAGAAAAAGCTAATCTATATTTGCATTCAGTCTATAGCAATTCATTAATATTATGACATTTACAGGGAGCTTGGTGGGGCCCCGGCTGCCTGCTACCCTTTTCCCTCTCTGAAATGTTAATTTAAAAAGTTCTGTCTTTGTAATGGAATAAGAAATCCTCTCTTGCCCTATCAATTCTGGGCGTCTGGTGAGGAATACTAATTCGCCTGCGGCGCCAATTGAAATAGCATGTCACTCTGATGAAAGGAGGAAAAGCTGAATTGGTTTTAAAGTCCTTAATGCCGGGAGATGCGTGCGTGTCCCTCCTCCCGGGCACTCTCCAACGCCGGAGTGCGCACACCTTCACGTCCGCGCGTGGCGCCAAAATGTTTGTGTGTTTTTGCGCGCGCGTGCCCCGCTTGTGCGCGTTTATGTCACCTTTTGTGTTCTATGCATTTTTCATCGCGCGGGCTCTGAAATATGTGTTCACTTTCGAGGGGGGAAAAAATAACAATCAAATGGGTTTTTTTTTTAAGTAGAGTTAAAAAAAAAAAAAAGAAAAAAAGTTTGAAATTTGGTTTATTTCGTTTGCCTTCCAGACTACTCACCATGTGCACGAGGCACTTTGGAAGTGTGGTGACACAAACTATACGGACGTACAAGACAGACCAGTTCCCCCTGCTCCTTATAGTCATGGGCAAACGCACGTCCAACGAAGTTCTAAACGTTATTCAAGGTAATTCCTACTGTACCAGTAGTTTTAATGACCATACTTACAGTTCTGTTTGTCTGTAATTGATAAGTTAAATTACACACTGCAAATATTGATTGTTTGTTTGGTGGTGGTTGTTTTGATTGTCTGTTTTGGGTTTTTTTTATCTCCAGGCAATACGACAGTGGACGAGCTGATGATGAGGTTAATGGGAGCGATGGAGATCTTCACGGCACAACAGCAAGAGGACATCAAAGATGAGGTGAGGGCTGAACACAACCAGCAGGCCTGTAACGGAAGCCTAACGCGTCCGTAAAGACGGCAGGATCTCCGTTTGGAAGATATAACACACGAGTGACCGTTGCTCTGGACTCACGGAGGCGGCGACTCAAACCTTTACGTCCTGCTCCAGAGACGCACGTGCTGACGTGTTGGGACAAATCAGACTGCGGCGTCAAAGCGGGGCAAAACCTGTAAGGACAAGCAGGGAAAACGGAACCGTTTCACCCCCCCGGTCTAGTCGCTGCTCTGTGCCCGGCGACTGCCTCTTCGACTCCGGTTGAAAGTGGACAAAAAACCTGATGGGTTTAATTCTGTCTGCGTTCAGCGATGTAGGAATATAGGATATACACTCTCTGCAGATCATCATTTCTTGAGGAGTAACATAAAGATTCAGTAATAAGGCAGCTCCTCCTCCCCAGTATCACGCGTCCAGGTGTTTTGGCCTGTGCGGCGCGTCGGTTGTCATAGTCCTCGTCTCTTGTATTCCCACACTTTGTGTGACATTGTTGTGCCTCTCCTTTGACTACTGTATCCATAGATGACAGATGTCACACCGCATTAGGACTTTTACAGTCAGTCGACCGAACCGGCCTCTCGACCGACGCTAACGTGTGACTCACGGGCTTCTCAGTTATGGGAACACCGGTTAAACAATGCGCCTCGTCACACACACACACACCCACACCCTGAGGGTTGGACTTCCTCATGGTGGGTCACTGGCTGTTGAGTGACAGCTATTCTCTCGGTGTCGTTCATTATTGCTACAACGCTGTGGCTTTATTGTGGATCGCCGCTGCTGCCGCACTTCAAATTATCATCGATAGCAAGACGTGTGCAGCCCGTAGCGAAGGCTGGGTGTAACTAGTTCTTCAAAACGATGTCAAAATTCAGAACAGATATCAAAATCTTTTTTTTTTTTTTTTTTTTTGTTCATCTTCATTGTGTAACAGATATTCTACCGAGTTCTCAAAAGAGACAAGCTGCCACACAAGACTTTTAGATTAAAGTCAGGGACTGAATTTCAGCATTTGATTCCAGATTTTGCTACTTGGCACTTCCGACATTTATCTTTCTTTTCATTATTGTTATTGTCACTTTTTTTTTTAATAATCATTGCAGCGAGTGGCTTGAGATCTGTCGGAGAAATGAGAAATCGCGTTTGCCATGCTATCGAAGTGCGTGCAGCTTGTGTAATTGTCTCAACGAGCGAGCGCTGAGACTATAATTGAATATGAAAGCATGATGCTCGCTGCGATTAGTCATGATTAGTACCAGTGGCCACAGGATTTTAGTATATCCTGCATCTGACACGACCTATCCCGTCTCCAGGGTGAACTCAACCGTGACGCAGCGCTCATCCCGCCTGCGCTGCGGCAGTCTCTCGGGGCGTCGGAGAACTTCCCCCGTTCCCCTCCGTCCCTCTTCTTTCTCTTCTCGTTTTTTTTTTTTTTCCCCCCCGCCGCCGCCTCACCTCTCCAAAGGCGAACTCAGACACCCGCCCGGCCCAGACATTCCACTCCGACGGTGACTTTTGTGTCTGTCTGGAAGCGGAGCAGCTGGAAAGCCGCGGCGTGGCTTCAGCCGACCTCACCGGCTCGCCTGTCATTCCTCCGGCTGTCTGTGTTTTAGCTTTAGCACTTAGTAACTGACTGAGTACTCGCTGCAGCTTTTGCGGTCGGCATCTGTCAGCGTCACGGCCCATTCTCGGGTCACGAGACGTCCGTGTGATGTGAAGAAATAACCGGCCCTCATTTTTGGGATACACAGCATGCAGGCTGCACAGAAAGGAATGCTCGTCTTTAATTCTGGACTGTGAAATGAGCCACTGGGGAAAAAAAAGCAATCGAACATATAATACTATATAAAAGTTTTAGCAGTTAAAGTAGCTCTCAAACACTTGATTCTCAAATTCAACAACACATTTTTTACAACTCTCTCCATTATCTCTTACTTGTGAACAAACTTCAAATGCGCGACAGCTTTAGTTTCTGACTTCGGACCTTTTCGAAAAACGGCGTATCGCTACCACTCGAAGACGGCGCGTCGCTCCAACTTGATCCGTAGCCAAGATATAGACATGGAAAGTCTGTTTTCTTGTTTTCTTTTTTTTTTGGTCACATTGTGTTTGAGCAGATACGTGGCAGTTTAACGTTTCGCCTCGTGCCTCTGCTGCATGCGGGCCATTCAGAGCAGATGGTGCGTTTTGAAAACAGTTTGCAGCAGTAGAGAACGAGCAGCGAACAAGAGCGACCGTGCAACCTGTTTGCGTGACTCGTGGGGCCAGTCTATTGTGGGTCCCAACTTCTGATGCTTTTGTCCCCGTCCACCATTCTTCTACAGTTTCCTTTCAGTGTTCGTCCATTATGTGGGGCCAAAAGCACAAATGTATCCTTTGCGCTTTCTGACCGAATGCAACAATGCGCACTGTCCTTTTTTTTTGCGTAGCCGCAAAGTAGTCCTCTGATCGTCACAATGAGCTTACTTTGCCATATCCGGGCCGGCACACAGCGTGGGCCTTCAGAGAACAGGAAAAAAAACTAATGGCTGTGCAGCGTCAGCACAATGGGCGCTCGCATTTAGTCGCCGTCTTTGTGCAACACTTTGTAGCCACAGCAGGTAGAAAGAGAAAGGCCGCCTGTCCCCTTCCCTCTGTACAAACAGGAAGAGAGAGGCAGAGCGCATGAAAGAGAAAGGGACAGTGAAACCGAGATGAGGAAACATGAAAGGGGCCTCGGTGTCTGGTAAATGACAGCGCGGCCACAATGGATTCCCCTCTGGTGCTTACGCTTTCATACCTGGTGTTTGTACGTAACCACCACTTGACGTGCTGCATTTTCCTTTTGCTGGGTTATCTTTGGTTCCCACACCGGCCACCTCAGCTTAGATGTTTTGTCCCCGTGTGCTCTTCTTTATTATCTTGTTAGCTAATGGGGCCTCCGCTTTCTCTCTCTCTCTCCCCCCACCCAGGACGAGCGCGAGGCGAGAGAGATGGTGAAGAGAGAACAGGACGAGGCCTACCGCCTGTCTTTAGAGGCCGACCGTAAGAAGGTACTTAAAAAAAAAACAACAATCTGCTTCATTGGTGTTTATTCTTGCTTTTTTTTTCGGAACATCTCTGTCAGCTCCCGAAGATTTTACAGTGAAACCAAAAGTTTAAAACCTCTGCTCTTATAGATACAGCTATGTACGGCTTTTACTTAAATTCTTCAGTTCTTTTATAAAAGATTTTGAGACCTCCACGCCGGGTGGCTTGGATCGCTAATAAAAAATAAAATATCCACAACGAGCCATCAAACCTGGGCAGCCTGAGGGGCATCGCAGCAACAGTCTGGCTCCCGTCTGATCAAACGACTTCCTGTCATTTACAGAGAGAAGCGCAAGAGAGAGAAGAGGCCGAGCAGGTCCGCCTGGAGCAGATGAGGAAGGAGCAGGAGGAGGAGAAGGAGGTGAGATATACCCGCGCGGTGCAAATCCCCCGTCCTCGTTTCCGTCGCTATCTTCCGCAGAGTTGGAGCGGTTACGCCAGCGCGCAGCGACCGTGCCGGTGTTTTGTTGTTTTTTTTTTTAGTCCGTCTTGCTCGCACTTCACTTCAATGAGTCAATTAGGTTGTGGTTTTGGTGAAGCCCCGCCGGTCGGTCGCGCGCGCGTGGCGCGGGTCAAAAGACATGAAGCCATTTCAGAAGGATGAAATCTCCCAATTACAGCGAGGCCCGTCAGCGTCGCCTGCCACACACACGGTTATTGTCTCGCTTCGCCGCTTTATGCCGGCGCGGCGTACATTGAAACCCGACTGAACAAAAGACTGAGGCGGCTCGTGCGCACGGATACGCGCGTGACAGGAGCAAACACGCATTTCGCTGGAAAGCGGTTATTGGATGTGAAGTGCGGGTCAACACACACACACACACACACACACACACACACACACACACACACGGGAGCACACGGGCAAGACACACTGACAAACTGTCACGCGTGCGGGAAGAACAATAGTTGTCGGGGAAGACGGCACCACTGTTGTAATACAGTCTATAGTAACACAGTGTAGTCCTCGCTGATTGTTGTTTACTCAGTAGCAGAGCCTCAGGGCACACAGAGGTATTGGGTGACCCGGCTCGCTCAGGTGATTTGTCTCTGAAGTTAAACACGCAGCAACAAAAGAGCCCCCGACCGGCTCCTCTTAATTATATCACTGCGGTCCACTAACCAAACTGTGTTCGCGCTCGTGTGTTTGAAACAACAATGGCCGCCGCGGCGCTGGGCTTCCTGCCTCCGTCAGTCGTCTCTGTTAGAGTACCAGGGTTCCCCCCCACGTCCCACGAAGTCGAGATATTCGAAAAGCACGGCGCGTTGGCGACCTGACTTACGTTGAGATTTCAAACGCGGCGCATCGCAGCGTCGCCGGGCTCTCAAGCCGAGCGTTAAATCGGCCCCGCCGCGTCGCCGCTCTGATCTTTTTCGTGCGGCGCTTGTTATTTCCAGGCTTCCGTCGAGTTAAGAGGCGGCGGCGTGCGCGAAAGCAACTGCAGACACGACAAAAACATCGGTCGCCACCTGGGAGTCGGCGGTGCTCGGGGGGACGCGTTCTCTGTGATTCTTGAAGGCTTGAAGGCGGGCGGCGGCGGAGGATGTGTTTCATGTGCCTGCGTGCGTTTACATTGCTATTCGCCTCCTTTTAAGGGCTCTTAGCATGCAGTTGTGTGCGGCTGACAGGTGCGCCCCCCCCCCACCCTCCACCCCCCCAACATCATCTGTTTGCTCTCTGCGCTGAGCGGCAGATAAATGGACGGATAAATGCTCCCGATTGTTCGCGCGCGGCAGCCAGGGGCCCGACTGGACGCGTGTCCTGTGGTTTCTTAAGGGACGCTACCTCGCACCCGTGTGGGCGTTGGTGCTCGCGTCTCCTGTACGCTGTCTGTCTGCATTTATATATATTCACCACCCTTCACACCACACACACACACACACACACACCACTCTCCAGTCTGTTATTTGTGTGCGCTCGCTCGTCCCCGGGGGCCCCTTTAACTCAGTCAGCATCAGCTCCTTATACCTGAGGGAGCTGATGGCGGAGCGGCACGCGCCCTACCCTGCCCACCCAACACCAGAAGCTGCTAATGAGCTACTGTTGTACACTCTTATGAAATATAATTGCATTATGGTGTGTAAATAAAGCCGGGGCGTGTTGTCACAGCATATGCTCCCCGGCTGGCCAAACAGGAACAACAAGCCGGGGACGGGGGGAGGGTGGGGGGGGGGGGGGGGGGAGGGTGGCAGGAGCAGAAAGAAGAGGAAGGCTCGAGGGAGTGGCTGGATTTCTGGAGCACAGCAGAGCTGATCGGCTTCAGACGCGGGACTTTAAACTGTCCGCGGCTCGGCCTCGAGCTGAGCAACAGTAAGACGGCACAAAATGTTTTGTTTTTTTTAAAGGCGTACGCTGAACGCTGCGTGGCAGCAGCCTGAGTAACTCCAGGCTTGAGGGAGCAGGGTGAGACACAGGGCAGCTAATTTAATAACGTTGTCGGGACGAGCAGGTCCTGTAATTAATGCGAGGCGTCGGCGCTGCGACCAGACTCTGGGAGCAACTCCTCGGCTCGTCTCTCCCGCTTGTTTGGATAGTGTGTCATCATCCTCATAAACTGCCAGTGTTGCTGCTGAGTCTTATGGTGTACATTTTCTATAAACACAGAGAGCCGGCGCGGCACTTTATAATTACACTCGATTGAATCACAGTTTTTATTTATTTATTTATTTTTTCTTATTTTCTTACTTCATGAGCTCTCTGGCTTTCCTTCCTCTCCTGCGCTCATCCGTTCGGTTTTTCAAGTGTGCAAACAAACATCTTCGTCCCGTTCATTTTGCAATTCGGGCTCATCGATGAATGAATCTGATCATCACCTTGCGATTTTTGGCTGCTCGTCACGATGTTGCGCGGGCTGAGGCTGCTGTGAGCGAACCAATAAAAATGTAGTCCTTTTGTTAGTGTGCAGTAAACAGAGTTTATTCACAGCTTCATTAATACTTGATTCCTACAGGCCTCTCCTTCACCTATGTTTTGCTGCTTATTAGCCTTCGAGTAATCTGGCCGACTCGCGTGTCTCCAAAACTGTCAGCTGACCACAGTGCTTGGATTTCTCCCGCCCCTTTTTTTTCCTTCAGGCGATCCGCTTGTCCCTGGAGCAGGCCCTGCCGCCGGAGCCCGCGGAGGAGTCCGGGGAGCAAATCAGCAAGCTGCGAATCCGCACGCCGAGCGGCGAGTTCCTGGAGAGGCGTTTCCTGGGCAGCTGTAAGCTCCAGGTCCTCTTCGACTTCGTGGCCTCCAAGGGATACCCCTTCGAGGAGTTCAAGCTCCTCACCACCTTCCCACGTAGAAATGTGAGTGGTACATCTAAAGCACACGCCAGATTCACCAGTGAAGGGGAGAGAGTTGTTTTTTTTTTTGTTTTTTTGTGTTTGTTTTTTTTTTAATAAACCGTGCAGAAAGCAGTTTCTCTGCCCACACGAGCGAGCGCTCGCCTTCGTCCTGGGTGCAGAAGCGAAGCAGCGGGTTCTGAAAGCGTCCCCGGCCACAGCCGCCGTCTCTGCAGGAGAGATCCACAGCTGTAATTGGCTTTTCCGTTCGGGCCCGGGTGGAATCTCAGGTGGCAGCCGAGCAGCAGGGACCATAGTTAAGACAATCTGCCGTGGCTGATGGCTGATTTAGCTTTTCGCGCTTTTCCCGTTATCGCTGGCAGCGATCGCCGCCGCCGCCGTTTTGCGCCGTACCTGTGACGGAGCCAGTTAAGCCGGCTGCTTATCCATCCACCTGCGCGAGCGCGCGCGCATTATTTCGGCGAATATTAATTAGCATCGGCCCGTTGCGAATACAGTACACTGTGACTGTGTTAGGATACAGTTGTCAGCACTAACAGCAGTATTCTCTGTGGCTCTTCTGCTGACGCCTGGCAGCAGCCAGTCAGCTACAGCCCTTCATTAGAGGGCTCGGGCCGCCGCGCTCTGCGCTAGCGAGCTAATGAGCACTGTTTTAACCACCAGTTTAATTAGCCCTGCTGCTGGAAACAAAAATGGGATTTCCATTAATCAAGAGAAGAGTGCATGTGGTGAGGCGGCGGTTGTTGCATAGAGGTGTGTGCGTGCGCGCGCGCGTGTGTGTAGGCTTGCCCAGGCAGTGTGCCATTGTAGTCTGCAGAGACCGCCGGGACACAAACACCTCAAACCGAACACGCACGTTTAGCGCGCCGCTCGCACCCTCCATTTCGTCCCCGATCGCACGCTTCGACACGTGCACAAATATTTTCAAGCAAACACATGCCCCGCTCACAACTTTGTCACTTAAAGGATTCACAGTTGTCTCTTTCCTAATCAAGAGCAAACACGTGTTTGAGACAGAGATAAAGACGAGTCTGCGTCGCAGATGAAATTCCAGCAAAAACAGGATGGGAGGATTAGCCGGAAGGGGGGGGGGGGACGAGAAGCGCGAAGGGGATGGCGACTGCGGAACTCGGCGGAAAGAGAACAGAGAAGACGCAAGCTAAAACAAAGAAAAGATTTAATTAGAGAAACAGTCTGAAAGAGAAAAGGATAGAGAAGAACAAGCGGAGAAGATATTAAAAAAAAAAAAAAAAAAAGAGGAAGACGGGAGATGAGTCCAGAAAACAGAAAGGCGAGAGATTTGGGGAAAGAGAGGAGGGAAGCGGCTCGGCGGCCGTGCCAGTGCGAGGGCTGCGAACACAGGCCCCTGTCTAATCCTCCCGCTCTGTGTTGTAATTAAATGAGAGGGAGCGGAGGAAGCCTCCATCCCGTCCAGACGCTCTCGCCGTCGCTCTGCCAGGATCAGGGGATAGAGGATAGACCACTATTGCATTTGTAATGCTGCACAACTGTTGAAACCTTCTTTCGCTTTTCCCGAGTTTTTTTTTTTTTTTTCTCTCTGTGGCTTTGGCGAAGTGTCACTCTTGCCGTCGCCACCTCCCTCCTCTTCTGCCCCGCTTCGTTCCGTTCGAGTCAAGTTTTTCTTCGCAAATCTGTAGATGTGGAAACGGGAGTTTTTATCCCCGGCGACTTCTGACACTTGGAGATAAAACCTCACAACCAGTTCACAAGTCTCAGATTCATGCTTCTGCCGCCTTCCTTCGCCAGTACGTGTCTATTGGTCCTCAGTTTTTGGACTCAGGCTTCTCCTCAACATTTGGTATCAGTGGCTTATCTCTTCAGCACCACAGCAGGCCCTACACTGGCATCATTTGTACTGGGCTTAGCCGTGCTCGGGGAACTAACCCTTCCTCCGCTTTTTTGACTGTCAGTGAGTTTGAGGAAGGAGAGCGGGGGCGGGTGTCTAGTGTTTCAGTTTCCTTTTTTTTCCGCTTTCCATTCAGGAATTCCTTCCTTTCCCTTTTGATGCTCGTCGAGCGCCCGATGTCTTCTCCCCGCGGCTCGCGGTGAACATGTTTAGACTGCCCGGCATAAAAATTGTTAATCAGCCCTTCCTGCCCGGCTGCTCATAGACACCCAAACACTGTCAAACAAGCGTATTATTTTTCTCACAGTGATACTGTACTCTATTTCAACTTCTGCTAATCCTTCTTCCAGCTCCGCGGGCGAAATTGCCCAAGTGATTCTTAGACAAAACCTGAGATGTAGGGAAAATAAACAGTGGCACAGGAGAAGCTGCGCGCCGTCCTGAAATAGATTCTACATCTGTTATGCCGGTGTGTTTTGTCTTTTTCCACTCCCGCTATCTGCCGGGGTTGTTTTTCTCGCGAACGAGGGAGGTAATTTATTTGGAAAAGCAGTTTCTTTCAGGGGCTGCTCCTGTGATATCGTCACGGAGCACAAACCCGTAGAGCTGCTTCATCATCTTTGAAGCTGGACGTGGTGTGCATCCACTATCTCCCTGATCTCTTAACCCCCCACACACACACACACACTCTAAAATTAGTCTTGCTCCTCATTACTCCGTGTGTGCAGAGGTTGACACCAGACGGCTGTTTTCACAATCACCCTGCGTAAAGTTTCTCCACGCTCACCTTAAACAATCGGAGTTTGCATGTGTGCATTACACACACACACACACACACACACACGCACGTGAGCTGAGGTCGGAGGGATTGTCGTGCGTCTAGAAATATCTTGCACCGGTTCCGGATCGGAGGGAGGAGGGGGTCCATGCAATTTTATCCGGAGCCGTCGAAACAAAGCGGAACGTTTTGAGACATCTTGTTCGGAGGAAATCGTTAATGTTTTGCTTTGAGTTTTACCCGGGGGGGGGCCCAGCCCCCGCCTTCAGTCCTCTTCGCTCCAGCTTTCCCTCCCTCTGCCTCCTTTTCCCTCCCTTCACCTTCTCTCCCTTCCTCCGCACCTCCCTGTCTCTTCCAGTTGTACTTTGGTTTTTGGTCTTCAGTCTTTGTATCCTTCCCCATGTGCGCTCTCGCCCCCCAAAATCTTTTTTTTTTTTTTTTGCATTAAAAAAAATACCTTTTTATTTTCTTTTTCTTTTTTTAAAAGCGTAATCTAGTCTGTCTTTATTTCCTCTCATTCACTCCTCTTCTCCGTTCCCCACTTTTCCGCCCCCCTCCAGTCCGCGCGGTGCATTTCTCCCTTTGAAGTGCCGCGTTCTGTTCTGTTCTTTTCTGTTCACGCCCCGGCGCTACGTGCTGTCAGCGCTCCTGGCAGCAGATAATGATCTCCCACTGCTTTTGTAATTGGCCAAATAAACACTTGACAACACTAGTTTAAAACAGACAAGTTATTTGGTTTTAATTAACATAGTAGGGCCTGTAATGGCTTCATTAAAAATGCGTTATTTCAGCTGCACATTTGATTATATTGGAAACGGACATCTTCCAGGGCCCGTGTTTATTTTCTCTTTCTTTTCTTTCACGGCCGAACGTTGCCTGGCGTCGCCGCCTCTGTTATATCAGTGTGTGTTGTATTCATTCGAATCGAGTGGCTCACGACTGGGGTATTTATTTAAAACTTCACATTGACTGCTAATCAGCGCGGTTTTACCCGCGTTAAAAACCTGCCGCTTGATGAAAGCCGAGCACGTGGGGGGGGGTTATTGGCCGATTTATTCTACGTCGCGCAATTTTTCAAAAGGAAAGAAAAGAATAAAGATTGCCGAGAAGCGCCAGCTGTCTTTTTAATTGCTCCTGGATTTTTAAAATTAGGCTTTTTAACGCTTCCAGATAATGTTACCTACCTCGATTTTGCTTCAGGCAGAGTTCAATTTATTTATTCTGTTAATTTATGTATTTTTAATTAACAGCTGGAAAACCTTTCCTTTCCCCCCCCCCATAAAGGCTGTTTTCCTCAGATGAAAATCTTCAGACAGGAATTTCATCTTTTAAATTAGTCAGACGGTTTCCCGGATTCGGGCTGATTTGATTTGATCTGAATTGGGCGGTGGAAATGATATTGACTCTTAAAAACAAACTGCAGGCAGCGAGCTAGATTGTGTCTGTGTTGTCTGCGTATGCATGTATGTATGTATGCATGTATGCATGCATGCATGGCGGCGTCGGCACAGGAGGAGAGACTATGGCTTAGGCAGAGCAGAGGAAAAACAACAGCTTTGTTTGTTGACAGATGCCTCCGTGCTTATGGTCTGTTAATTGGATAACAATGTAAACAATCACCGATGGCGCCCGTCTCCTGTGTCATTGTGGCATCTTGTTTCCGTACTTTCTCTTTCAGAGTCAGATGCTGCTCTCCCCCCGCCGCCTCTCCCCGGTGCGCAAACCCTCGTCCCGATTTCCACCGCTCGCAGCACACACACACACACACACGCACACACACACACACACACGCACACACACACAAAGTCCGCAGACGCGTGGCTGGCGCACGCACACCTGCTCCACCCCGAAGCCTCATTTACTTCTACCTGATGCTGTGGTGTCATAACAGCCTGTCGAGTTCATTAGCATGCCAGCCATTTGTGCTGCGCCGCTCCCGAGGTGGGAAAAGGAGCGCGGCGGGCCCTGTTGGTCGCGTTCCCCGCTGCTGAGATGGAATCAGCAAACGCACGCGCACACACACACACACATCGTTTTACCTCTCGTCACGGCGTCGCGCCTCCTGCTGTGCTATGAGGCAGTTGACAAGGTGATGGGCATAAGGTTGATGTGGCAGCCCCTCCCTGCCCACACACCCCACCCCCACCCCCACCCCCCCACAGAACCCCCGCTGACAAGTCAAGAGTCTAAATGACACGTTGAAATGAGGACAAGGAGATGAAAGACCGCCGAAGTGCACGCGGTGTGACATTTCCAAACCCCCTCGGGAGATGGATCGGTTGTCTGATGCTGAGGCGTGCTCTTCGCCTTTCCCTAATTTACTTTGCCTTCTTGTTTTTTTTTGTTTTGTTTTTCCTTTTCTTTTCTCGCCTTTTTCTCGGCGTCCTCGAACGATGTCTAGTTTTACATATGTGGGTGTTAAACGCGTGGATTGTTTTAATCATTTTGAGCGGGTACCGCTCGTAGCTATCTCCGTCTTCAGTCTCAGCCAAAATAAGGTTGGTTTTTTTTTTCCGTGCAGCGCAGGGCAGGAGTTTATTTATTCTTCTTCCAAATAGAAGCGACCCAGTTGGAGGCCCGCTGTTGATTATTTATCCCGATTTACGTGTGGAGCAGGATTTGCGCTTCTTAAAGCACCGGATTGTTAAGACGCGAAGGCGAGTGTGGTCCGGTTTGTGGTCAGAGTTCACGTTTCTCTCCCTGCGACGGGCCGTCTCAGACCTATCCCTCTGCTTGTCGTGAGGACGACCTTTACCACGCTGGGCTTGCCCTCCGACCTTTCTGCAGCAGGTACGGCGAGCTGGTTAATTATCCCGCTGTGAGGTTAGAGCGGGAGCCCTAATCAGAGGGGCTGACGCAGCAGTCACCAGATAAGCCCCGGACACATCTCGGTGTCACACCACCTCGCCCGCTCGGCCCAGGTGTTAGATTGGCCCGATGTAACACAACCCCTCCGGTGATTAGCTCGCATAAGCGAAGAGGCCCACAGGGGTGGCGGGCGTCCGAGAGGGAGTCGGATTGTCCTGTTTTAAAAACACGCAGGTCAGACTCGGACACCCCCCCCACCCCCTTCGTGTCGGCTAACTCGATCAGCTCCGTTGTGGGTGGTACTGAATTATTCCTCTGCTTTTAGACAATAGCTGTCTCTCTCTCTCTCTCTCTCTCCCTCTCCCTGTCTCTCTCCCTCTCTGCTGTCCTGTAACCTTCATCAGTTTGTTCTGGATTGGAGCCTTTTCATGAAAACAAACCTGATGGTCCTCTTAGGGAAACAAAGCTCGAGCTGCTCAGATTACTGCCGAGACGTTTTTCTTTTTTTTTTCTCTCTCTCTTCTTTTCCCAAACATGTTAGAATAATACACACACACAGACACACACACTCAGGATTGAACCCTGCAGTAAAGCCTGGATGCCAGGGCCACGTTCACACTAATATGAATAAATCTGAAAATGCAATTGAAATAGTTTAGATAATGTGATTAAACTGACTTTAAAACATGTCTGACTGCTCGTGCGGCTGCGCCTGCGGACTCCATCGCGTCGTCTCGGCGGCCACAGTCGCCGCTACGACTGGTTTTCAAATCGATTCGCTCGGCAGTTTTGTGGTGGGAGCTGTCGCGGGCGTCGAAAGCGGCACTTCAGTTCCGACGCAGAGGGAAACCATTGCTTGTCCTTTCGGCAGAACGCTGAATATCTTTTTGTTTAGATGAAGACGAAAGGGACATTTTATGGTGGATATTTTTCACGGTAACGAAACTGATACATCGGGTAATTTTTAAAACATCGAGAAAGGAAATAACTATTAGTTGCGGTTCTGGCATCACACCATTTGGCCCGTGACGGTCTAATGTTCTCCCTTTACCACCCCCCACCACCTTGTCTCTTCTCAGATCACGCAGTTGGATCCAGGGTCGACTCTGCTGGAGGCCAAGCTGTTTCCGCAGGAGACGCTGTTCCTGGAGGCAAAGGAATAGGAAGTGGGGCCCTCTGAGAGCTGAGAGGACCCACTCATTGACTGACTGATGAACTGGCTGGACATACACTAGTCACCGAGCATGGCCCCCCCCCCCCCTCCCCCCCAGCCCCCACCTCCCTCAGTCTGGGTCTACAGTACACACACACACACACAAACACACACGACTTCACACCGATACACAGTGATAAATAAGCTGGCATGCATATCCAGTGACACAAAAGTGCAAGTAAGCTTCTCTGCCCTCGGCCTGGTCGTGGTACATAACTGCCTAGTGTACACGTGTTGCACAGAGGAGCAAAGACAGTATCACAAGCACACAGCCAAACACTCACCTCACCCAAACCTACTGTCTCTCTCTCTCTCTCTCTCTGTCAACTCACACACTTCACAAATTCATGTTCCCAGCTGCTGTCATGGTTTTACTCTCACGACACAGGCACAGTACGATAACAGCGTCGAGAGACCGAGGCGACGAATCTCGGTCACGGGAAGACAAAAGTGAAAAAAAACAACAACAACAAAAGAAAACGACAACAACAAGGACTTGGTCCCCCTTGTTTCCACATTCAACGCACCAAGGCTGCTTTTTTAGAACATGGTTTTTGTGTTTGAAATCAAGAAAATGCTAAAAAAAAAAAAAAAAAAAAAATGAAATAAGAGATGTCGCCCTGCGGAAGTCCGGGCTGTCTCACCTCCACCTGTATTTGGGCCCCTCGCCCTCCCCAAATCCACCCCCCTTTCCGTCCCTAACCCCCCCCCCTCCCCCCCGCACATCCCATTCCCCGCTGTCTGCAGGGAATGGTGCTGTGATGCGACACCCACAGCATCTGCTGTACCCCTTCAGTCCCCCCCCTGGTTTTAACATCCACTGCTCCACAAGCCAATGGATTGCTCAGTTTTCAGGGTTTTTTTTCTTTTTCTTTTTTTTTTCTCTTGATCCTTTTTAAGTTTGATGCTGTATTAGTTTTAGTTTGATATACATTATATAAAATATATGAATATGAACATCCATTTGTCTCGCCCGGAAATCTGTTGAAATAAGTCGTAACGCGCGCACTAAACTCAGACAATTGAAACATGTGATGTTGTTAGGCATATAGATCTTCATTATAGAGGTACAGAGTAAAAAAAAAAAAAAAAAATCACAGTCAAGATAACCTGATGTGCTGATCTTGCCCCAACTGTCAGGTCTGAGTCTTTACAGATCGGAGTTCAGGTGTATATCATCGCGTCTCTGTTGGCGCCGGCAATCCCTTTTGCGTTAACAAATGTTTTAGTCCCCTCGCTCGTACGCCGCCCGGTAACGCCGGCCTCACCGCGGCTAATTTCCTGCCGTCGGCGAGGGAGAGCTCAGGCAGGCTTAGCCCTCCATCTGTAGCAGGGCTCCTCTGTCAGATAAAGTTTAAAAAGAGCGAAACGCCCTACACAAACTGCAGATCTCAGCGCCCTGGCCTAATCTGCCCCGTACACAGGGTGGTGGGACAACGAGCCACTTCATAGATTATATTTAAATCTCTTTTGTGTGTTGTACGGTTGACATACAGTGTGGCACTGACGGGAAGCGAGGAGCGACGGGGGGGGGGGCATGCGATATTTCAAGTTCCATTTGGTGACATTTTGGTGGAGCACTTTTCTTCTCATCTTAAATGTGAACTCGTCATGCAGCGCTGACTGACACAATATCATATGTTAGTTAATAACCGCTGACATTTAGTTATTTTTAGTCGACGAAGCCCGTAATTAACCAAGTTAGACTCCGTGGAGTCTTTAACCATATTGCTTGCTCATAACTACTTACAGAACAAAGGTAATGTCAGAAAACATGAGGGATTTTCAGTTAAATATTGGAATAGATCATGAGAAAATATTCATATTAACGATAATAGTATATTACTAATATTGTACCTTTGCAAAATTGCTAATCTCTTGTGCAGATTTTACACAGTGGTTATAGGCTTATTGTGCGCGGGACGTTTTACGCACCTGCAAAAGTGAACTGTTCCCCTGTCTCTTCAGGGGAGCAGCATAAAACCCTACTTGGCTCCTGAGTGGTTTGAATCTTCTTCATGAGCTGAATTAGATTAATCGAGAACGAACGAGTTCGATGTTTTGAGTCTAGTTTCAAATGGGAATTCTGCAGGCTTCCGCCTAATCCTTGTGGGCGAAACAGACAATTATCTCACAAATCTCGCTCTGTGTGCTGTCATCGGGGCGCGTGGTGTTTATTGATGGAGAACGAGTCTTTGAATATCGTGGGCGCGAGGTCAGCCAGAGCCAGGTAGTCATTTCCCAGCAATGCGCAATTGTGCTTCTGGTTTGCCAGTTAATTGCAGGAGCGTGTTGCACAAGCATCCTCGAGCGTGCGTTTGTGAGTTTCTCCGCGGCAGTCTCGTTTCTCACGCGAGGAGTGAGTCAACGTAACGCGCTCAGCCAGCCGAACTTCCCCAGGTGTTGACCAGGCAAGAGACGGCAGCGTGAGAGAGAAAAAAAAGAAACGCTGAGTTTGTGTCTCTCTGTAAGGTCAAAAACCGTCAGCTGGCAAAGTTTTCGCACGTTTTCAACCGCTGATGTCTGTCTCGCTCTGCCGCACGTGTTCATGGGAAAGGTGAAGAGAAGGCGACGTCAAAACCTAAAGCTCGATTGACTTTATGAACCGAGCTTCGTTTCTTGACGCAAATGCAGGTTTCCGCGAGCCTCAAAAAGACCTGCAAAGTCAAAAAGAGGCTGCGAATTCTTTTTAAAAAAGTACCGCAGAGGGGAAAAGCGACACAAGTAAGCAAAAACGCAGATCTCCATTTCGATACTTAAAGGTTCTTTGCCGTTGATTCAGTCCATGATGCTGCTCTGTTGTGGCACGTTGCAGCCTTCCCGAGAGACTTGGCGTTGGAGAACACTCGGGAGCCATGGAGGGAGGACGCTGGGCTCCGCTGCGAGGAGACGTTACAGGTAACGCCGTTCACGCGTCCCCACCCCACCCCCAGTGAAATTTCAGCTGGCGCGCGTGAACCGGCTGACAGCGCGGATTTCT
Organism: Psettodes erumei; assembly: GCA_016785225.1. Classification (NCBI taxonomy): domain Eukaryota; kingdom Metazoa; phylum Chordata; class Actinopteri; order Pleuronectiformes; family Psettodidae; genus Psettodes; species Psettodes erumei. The sequence continues at coordinate 862,986 of JAFBJZ010000107.1, forward strand.
TGAGGAAATGACAAATATTCCTGCCTGAACTTGTGCTAAACGCATCATATGGCTGATCAAGGGAGCACTTTTACAGTCCAACTCGCGCCGCTCTACTAAAGTGCTCTTAAAGATGTTTCTCTTTGCAAGGCCGCCGCCAACTTCCACCCCGAGGAGAACCTTACGTGCACTTTGTGTTTTGAAGTTGTTCTTGGCCTCGACGCCTTAACTTGACGTTGCGAAGCGGTTCCTCTGTGAGGCCCGGCACTAATCTTATGTCCCTTCTGCCGAAGATTGAGGCCAGTTGAGCGCTAAATGTCCGGTTCAACTGCAACGGTGAACTTCGTTGAGCCTCTGAAAGGTGCGTGTTCAATGTCTGCGGCTGACGGTCACCCGGGCGAAGGGTGCACGCCGGCGACCGGGCCGGGCGCACGGAGACGCGCGCAGCTCGGGGCGAGGGAGGGGGAGGGGCCGAGCTGGGCCGGGCCGGGCCGGGCCTGGGTGCTCAGTGAGCGTGAAAGCACCGGGGGCGTTTACGCAGAGAGACAAGACAGGTGCACCTCTGCTCGTCTGTCAGAGCGCGTCTTCCTCGGGGAGCAGTGTACATAGTGCAGCTCCTCTCAAGTGTGACATTACAGTTTCTATCACGCAGCGGTTTGAACTTAATGTGCACAGGCATGCTCCGTTGTGCCTCCACAGCCGATGATGGTGATAAGGTCGGAAATGCCAGTGAGACATAATGATTATTCCTCTTTCGTACCTGAACGAACTTGTCATCGGTTGTTTTTTTGTTGTTGTTGTTGTGGTTTCACTGGAGAAAGTCAACAGCTTGTTAACTGTGTGACGAAAGAAGTATGAAGCTGAAAATGTAAATGAAATATTAAGATTTTTTTTGGGGCATGATAGTAAAAAAAAAACTGGTTTGTTTTTGGATGGAGCCTCCAGGCCCCTTCGGGTAAGGAAGTAGTTTGGCGCACGTCACGTGATCTCACGTTCTTTGTTTTCGAGACCAGAGTGCCTGAAACTTCCTTTTTAAAATCCTCTCAATAATCTCCCCACTTTTGAGCCCCTATGATCAGTCCGTTAATCGATTCCGTTAATCCAATTGATAGGCGTTATTTTGATAATCGGTTAATCGTTTCAGATATTTTTCAAGCAGAAATGCCAAAGATTCTCTGGTTTTGACTTGGAGGATGTGAGGATTTGTACATTTAATATCTTGAGGTTTTTGGCCAACTGAGCCATCACTTTAAAGTAGGGCCGACTGAGGAGGCCTTTTTTGAATTTTTAAAAATCTACAATCAAAAATAATAGTGAGTTACAGGCCTTGGACATAATGCACTTTAAAAAAAACAATCTTAAAATGTTTTTCCACTTTGTATTGGAGAAGAGCAGTGTCTCTGCTCTCCGCTTAAGTAACCCGATCCGTTCTTTGACACGTTGGTCAAACTTTGGTTGGACGTCTTAATCAGCGTCTTACCAGCAGCCCCTTAAATCTGCCGCAGGGAGGATGAGAAAGCGTCTGCGCCGTAATGAGCTTACGCCGCCGGTCTCCCTGCCACAGACTCGGCGGTGGCAACATCAGGTTGCTGTCTTGAAGTCCCCTCGACGACAAAAGGGGAGAGCGTCGGCGATGTTTAACCAGCTCCACCGGGGTCAAGAATGCAGCCCACTGGCAAGGGGACAAAATTCCTGACACAAGTTATCTCTCCTCCCTTCCTTTTGAAGTGGGACCCGCTGAGATCTCAGAGCACGGCGGCTCCCTGGATCGCAGGGTCCCGCGCTCGCATATCCCAGGCTGGCCTAACCTGGAGGGTCACCCCAAGTTTACTTTCTCAGACGCCGGCCCTGCCCAAAGAAACAGAATCTATGCAGCTTAAACTGTTGGATGGGCACAAAAGGAAGGTCGTACCTCCCTCCCTGTCTCTCTCTCTGTCCACAGCAGTTTGTTAATGACACAATGGACATGGAAAAGACTTCTTTTTTTTAATCTTGGAAAAAAAATAAAAAGCACATTTTCCTTACGGCTTTGTAACCAATCTGATTATATAAAAATCTGTCTTGAAGTTGGTCTAAATTCTTAAAAGGCTGATATGTGTAGGCCTGGATCCTTTTTCAGTGACAGAGCATTTTCCCCTCTTAACAACTATGGGTGCAATGTCAAATTAAATTCCTATTCTCTATATTCCTATAAAACATATTGGCCTGATTTAATCAATCAGCAAGCAACTAAGAGGGGAGAAAATACACATTTAACATGACTTGACTGAGTTATCACTTGATCGTGATGTTGCCGAACCTTGCTTTCTTCAGCCATATTAAACCGCCCTCACACCCCGCAGCCCGTGCGGGTTCGCGCAGAGGAAGACTTCACCTTGCGTCTTTGTGCCGGCTGACATGGGCCCTGCAGGTCAACGCAGATTACCCACTCTTATTGGGTTAACGCTGTTAATAAGAGCCGCGTCCGTGTGTGGCTACTCCCCGGCGTTGTTAACGCGTTCAAAACAAACACGTATAAGAGAAGTACGTATACCACGGCGACGCTCACTTCGGCCATGTGCGGACGAGTTCTCCCGAATCCGCGAATCGTGTTTTTTGTTTTGTTTTTTCATCCAGCGGGAATAAAGTTTTTCGAAGGTAACGCAAAAAACAACAACAAAGAATATTACGCTGCCAATTTTTCACAGCTTTTTTTTTAAAGTTGATTTTGTGCTTAAGGTCGTAGTCGACCGTCAGTTTGATCCATATACCGTAGCCTATATAAAATATTTATTTTTTCATAACTTTATTGATTTATTTATTTGTTTACTCATTTATATACCGCGGGGCGGCTGGTTGCAGTAGTTAGTGGCGCTCACCGTACCAGGGGGCGCTCCTGTATTTATACAAAAGACAAACGTGTAAAATTTCCCTTTTAAAAATATTATTACATGATATTATTTAATATTATTGATTAAAAGTGATATAAAAACGTCTTGGGCAGGACGATTTTAAAATTTTTAGTGCACTCAGAATCAGATTCGCCTGGTAATTATTTCATTCGACAAACATTTTTGTTCAGAGTCATTTAAATTTTTCCGTGCGTGTGTCAAAATATCAAATACTTATTTTGTGATACATGCCAATAGGTAGGGGCTAATTCAGTAGCTTTAAGTTTATATATTAATTAAATCCTACCACCTTTTATTCGTGGATTAATTACGCGAAAAGAAAAAGGGCGTTTTACTAAACAGGAATGCGTCGATAAAGTCGGAATTTTATTAATTAATCCCCCGATTAAAACAAACAGGACAAAAACGTTCCTAATTCATTACTGAATTGGTTTGAATTTATTTATAGCCATGTTGCTCCAGGTCTGTCTCCTGGAAAAAGAAAAACCCAACAACGCCATAGAGGCCTTATAAAAACCTGTGGTATTCGGATTATCAGCCGCATGGGATAAAGCAATAAATGGGCCAGTGGGGTCCTGAATGGGTGCAGTGGCGTGAAGGGGAGTAATTACAGCTTCATATTAATTGTGTTTTTTTTTCTTTCTGAGCACACACACACACACACACACACACACGCTGGAGCGAAGCGGTGGTGGTGACATCTAGGAGGACCAAAGTCTTTGTGCCGAACACTTCAAGTTTCAAAAACAAGGCCAATTGAAGCGGCCGAGCTCAAAGCCGGCACCATTGTAGGCGAACACATTGAGTTTTGATTGGGGACAATGGTGTTTCTCAAATTTCTAGCAAAAAGAAAGCCATACTCCATCTGTGATCTCAATGAGCGCCTATTCATGAGCTCCCCTTCTTTTTTTCTCCGCCATTCGTTGGTGGAGAAAAGGGAGGCAGATGTGGAGGGATAGAGCAGGGGAGAGTGCGTTTTAATTGGCTGCAGTGTGTAGGTCTGTCTCTGTCTTGTTTTCTCTCTCTCTCTCTCTCTCTCTCTCTCTCTCTCTCTCTCTCTCTCACACACACACACACACACACACGCTGCAGTTATATGCCACTATAGACCTCGCAGAAGGGAGAGAGCGAGGGAGCCCAATAATCTCGCCGTGTTGATGAATACTTGTAGCCCATTCATTAAACAAAGATAATCCCTGCCAACCTACCTCAGGGGCACAAAAACGGTATTTTTTTCTGTGTGTGTGTGTGTGTGTGTGTGTGTGTGTTGGGGGGGGGCTGTCTGAGTGGTGGCCAACAGCTCTGGCAGACAGAGAGAGACCCTTCACATCTTTGAAATATTCATACGCCATGGCAGGGTTATCCCCCATTTACAAATAAGTGTTATTCTAGCGGGTGAGGAGTGATGCTTGAGAGACCCCCCCCCCTCTCTCCCTCCCTCCCTCCCTCTTCAGCTCGAGTGGCTCTCCAGCACATCCTCAGCCTTGAAATGAAGCCTCTGTGTTTGTGACCTTTGCCAGGCTGCACAGGGAAACCAGTCACACTTTTTTTCCCCCCTGGTAGATTGCCTTTTGAGTTTGTTCTCCAGTGGTGGAATGTAATTAATTGTATTTACTGAAGTACTCTGCCTGAGTACACTATTGGTGCACTTGACTGGAGTGATTCCATTTCACGCCACTATATTCATTATTGTAGCCCTCTTTTTACTCCCCCGGTTTCTTTACTGTATTTGATGTAGGATGGTGGATTATTGATTTTAAACTAGACAACAAACCAACCAAAACGTAATTAAAATGCTGCAAACACATGCATTTGTGAGTATTAGCAGCGAATATACTCTCACAGGGGCCACCTTTATGCGTATGGGTACTTTCACCTTTGAAAGACTAGGTAAAGAACATTTTGCAGCTAATATTGTATCTGTATATTTTTCTTAAATGCAGGACCTTCATTTGCAATGCCCTAGTTCAATCCCCTGAATAGTTCTCCCACCACTGTTATTTTGTTAATGACTAATCCCAGACCTCATATCTCCCCATATGTTTAGAAATCAATGGGATTTTTCATCCAGAAGTCCCCATTACCTAGGCTAACACATTACATCGCTGCTGTATGTCAGCTAAACTCGGGCCTGCACCGTGTTTAATGTGCGTCCAGCCCTCACTGCTCCCCTGACTCCGTCTTTAAAGGAATGCATTAAGCCTGATCCATTTCCCCGGCGCAGTGGAGCTGGTGTGAAGTGGCAGGTTAACAGCCTCTTGTCCGTAAGCCCGGACCTACTCGGGTGTGCCCGTGAAGCGTGTAAATACTTGTGCGGAGGAGAGAAGAGGAGAGAAAAAAAAAAAAAAAGAAAGAAAGAGAGAAAACCCCCGTGCGTTTCTTTTCTCCGAGGCCCCTTGTCTAACTGCTACTCTAACCTCTGCCTCTGTGTGACAGAGCCGGCTGCTGCAGCGGGAGGGCGCGGGAGGGGATCCGGGCCCAGCCGGGCCGCAGGCGGGGCAGCGGCGGTGGGAGAGGCCGCTAGAAAGCCGCACCGGGGGTGCAGGGGCAGCGGAAACATGCTGCTACATATGTTGGGTCAAGCATGGCCTTTGTTGTGATCTTAAAAGGGTGTTAAAAACCCACTCGTCTGTAGCCTTCCTGAAAGAAATGAAAGCATCGCATGGTTCTTTTTTCTCTCTCTCTTTTTTTGATGCATAGGCCTAATGAAGTGGTTAAAAGAATGTTGGATTTTCTAAGTGCTCACAGTCAGTTTTAATTGCGCGGGGGGCATTTTTTTTAATTGGGCCAGGAGGAATAATAGTCAACTTAATCCCTATCATAATGCATATCTTTGAGAAATGAACTTTTTGAAAGTTGTAGGTGCAGCCAGATTGTGATAAATAGGCTATAACCCCGAACCAACGAAGTCTCCAGGCCTTGGGTGAAACCAGTGATGATTTAACCAGAGCACTCGTGACTACATGGAACAGCACAGGAGCCTTTATCAGCTCTCTGATGAAAAATAGAGCTGGAGTCCAAATTAAAAATCCCCTCTTATCAGCAGCGGAAATTGTGCGAAATGAGAAGAGACGTTGGGAAAACTTGAACTGTTCCCTTTGGCCTCTGCAGCCTATTCTCTCAGCCAGTACGACACCACTACTGAAGCGTCCAAGCCGACGACAAATACAGGCAGATTTATTGATTGATTTATTTTAAATCCATGCTGCAGGTGACATTACGCACACGCGCGCCAGCATTTTCTCCGGGCCTTCTCTGCATTTCGCAGCTGTCGCTGTCACCGTGCAGGCGGGCGGGCGGTTCTCATCCGCGTGAGATCGTCGCCGCCCGTGCACATAATTTACTTTGAATGTCAAAAAGATGTAGTTTTTAATATCGTCTCTATTAGCCCGTTGGCTAGGTAATTAAGGTGCAGATGACAGCGGCGAGGGGAAACAGATGGCATTTGCTTACAGTGATTCAGAAAGTAAACAATGAGCCCAGGAGTGGGGAGGAGAGAGGGAGAGAGAGAGAGAGAGAGAGAGAGAGAGAGAGAGAGAGAGAGAGAGCTGCACACCGAGCAGCCATTTCTTTCCCCTTTCTCAAGAAGTAGTAGTAGTAGTAGTAGTTGTTGTTGTTGTTCACTAAGGCTGTTTTTCTTCCAGGGGAGTGTCACTTGTTGATTAAAACAAAAAGACATATCTATCTTTTTAATCTGAATTCAAATAGCTGCTCGGATCCTCTCCTGAGAGAACAGGTGAGGAAGCAGGTGCCGGCTGTGCCCTTTCGAAGCTCTGCGCGCCGTGACTTTCTCAGTCCCTGCGAGCATTACAGTCTTATGACTGGAGTCAGTTAATACAGCGACAGCAGTCATTTCACTGAGTTTATCAACAACAACAAAAAAGAGGGCGAAATCACATTTGTCAATCCTGCTTTATTTTTTTTTCCCCCAACTCTTTCACCCTGATAAAGTAAAGAAATAGATGAATGTCAAATATTTAAAAATCGAGAGAGTCGAAACAGAGAGAAGCCTCTTCAGTCGGACATCACATTTCCCAGTAGTATAAATACTATTATTTTATTATCATTACCAAATTGTTTCATGGGCAATTAATGCTGACAGAATAGTTTAATTAATTAGACAGCATTATTATTATTATTATTATTATTATTATTATTATGTATCATAATTATTATTATTATTAGTAGAAATAAAGTACATTATTACTGGTTATCGCTTGGACTATTTAATTCAATTATTCTATATATTTTACATATTTATTTATGCTGTATGAAGGATACATGCTGAGCTCAGAATAAATAATACAAAATGATTATATAAAAATTAGAATACATTGTTGTTAACAATATAACCCCTCCTTCAATAACAGGAATTACTTCGAGCAATCATTATCTGAATGAACGATTTTGTCGAATTACTGTAATTAACTGAATAGAGTAAACCTGAGAAATTCTGACCAAAGCGGATCAAACCATTTTGTTACATTTAATTTTCTCATGAAGCGTCGCAGAGAGTTGGACTGACGAAAGAGCAACAACTCTTTTTTTCCCCTGCATTTTTAGAAATGTATACATTTTCAATAATGCAGTGTTACAGCTTTCAAACAGGACGTCACATAATATTTCTTTAATTGAATAGTCGTCATTAAAAGACTTTGAGATATATTAATGTTACAGTTTGGACCTTGACACCACGGGAAAGAAATGCCTCGGGAAGAACCAAATAAAAACAGAAGGAAAACAGCGATTTGGCAAATGCGCATTTAATCTACAACAACGAATATTATCCCTGCAGTCATTTCGTTTTCGGAAGCAATTGTTTTATAGCCGGATTATTTTTTTCCCCTATTAAACAAACTGCACGAAACAAATGTTTAAACTGCTTCAGATATTGAACTGTTAAAAAGATGTCGTTACATTTAATGTAGCGACCACGCGACGGGATTAGAAATCATTTGAACCGGGTTAAACGCTCCGAGTGAAACGCGCGAGTTAACCCTTCAGCATCATCGATAGCTTTACTTTCCGCAATCAATAACCTGCTGCAATTATAGAATTTAAAAAAAATTCTGACAGAGCAAACTTTGCTTCCTCTTTAATCAATAAAAGAAATGATACTTACCTCCCAGGTTGACGATATTACAGTCACGCATCACCTTTATTTCTGGGGGGGAGAAACATAAGTCTTACATGAGCCTGTAATTTGTAGCATAACACACGCACTGATATCCTAACAACCATGTCGGCAAACGATACAGAATATTAAGAAACGTACAGAAAGCATTTGGAAGGAATGCATTTTTGGTCCTTAATTTTCAGGGAACAATAGTGTTTGGCAACATGCCATGCTGCGATAAAGCGGATCCCCCCCGCCCCCCTCCCAAATGGAAGGACATAAGCCATTGTTTAAAATCTAGGTTATAAAAATTCTTTTTGAAAATACACTGCATCGATTTGAGCTTTCCGGGAACTCCCTTCAGATTCTTAACACTTGATATTTGGGGGGAAAAAAGAGCTCAGGTGGACACAGTTGAAAAAAAAGAGGCAAACCAATCAGATTGCTCCTTCCCCCTTTGGCCAATGACAGACGCCACATTGTTGTCAAATTTGTCTAATGAAAACGTAGGCGCAACAATAGAGAGGGGGAGAGAGGGATCTGTATCCACTGACAATCTCAGGAGGAAGTTAGTGTCTCAGGCTGCGGCGGGTAACAACTTCGGCTCCTCCTTGACAGTTTTAACTTCATATATCGGAGAGGAACTATCGCTCCTCTCGGCTCCTGCTCCTTTCGGATTTAAAGTCGACAGTATTTACTCGTATGTCTGCTTCTTCGACAGTCTCCCGGACAGTTTCCATTAGAGTTTGGTGATAGATTTTCTTTTCTTTTCTTTTCTTTTGTTTTGCCTGGTTATCTCGTGAGCAGGCAGACATCGTCGACTTCACCTGTTGCCCAGATGTTGAGAACCGCTGAGCACATGTGGTCGGCTCCTCATTAGTTTAGCTCGCACAGATAGTTCAGAAGAGCACCGGTTTTACTTGTTTCTAGTTTCGCTACAAACCGAGAGGAACACGGACATGGATCTGAGACCGGAGCTCCCCACAGTCTCCTCTGCCTCCCAAGTCCACCCAGGGGCGGCGGCTGCGGCCGCCGCTGCCACCATCCCGGTGTCCATGGCCGGCAACCTGCTGCGGGGCCCACCGTTGCTCCTGCGCGCCGCAGACAAGTACCCGCGCACGCCGAAGTGCGCCCGCTGCCGGAACCACGGCGTGGTCTCCGCGCTCAAGGGTCACAAGCGCTACTGCCGCTGGAAGGACTGCATGTGCGCCAAGTGCACCTTGATCGCCGAGAGGCAGCGGGTGATGGCCGCGCAGGTGGCGCTGCGGCGGCAGCAGGCGCAGGAGGAGAACGAAGCGCGGGAGCTGCAGCTGCTCTACGGCACGGCGGAGGGACTCGCCCTGGCCGCGGCCAACGGGATCATCCCCCCGCGTCCAAACTACGAGGTGTTTGGCTCCGTCAGCAGCGAGAGCAACTCAGGTAAGGGGAGCAGCCCTAAACGTCAATACTGGGATTAAGCAATTCGGCTCAGTGTCGGTTTAGTACGGGTAACCCATGGAGGTGTAGAACATGTCAGGCTTCCCGGAGAGCAATGCACAAATCAAAGCTGTTGAGTTACAACAGGTGGTATAGGTAGCCTGTATTGTGTGGTTGCTAAACGACACAACTGGCTTTAGGCTGCTAAGAATAGTGATTTTAGTATTTTTAAAATAAAAGGTCGGTGCATTTATCTCAGCTTGTTTCTGTAGCCTAAAAAGTGACTGACAGGTGTTACAGCCGCTGAAGTTTGATGGCTCCTTTGTTGTGTTCAATAGACATGTGTTAAAACTCCCTACTCTTTTAAGGCCTGCGTGATCTTAGCCAACATTTTTACTTTCTGACAGCCATAAATTAATCCCTACAGATGATCATTTTACGCGTTGATGACCCTTAAATCTTATGAATTATGATTTTCCGCTTGTGTAAACAGATTCAAGTATCCAGAAGTACGAGTTGTTTCCGAAGAGCCAGCACTCGGGGTCCGCCACCCCTCAGCAATCAATGGGCAAGACGGCGTCCAACGAGAGTGACTCGGCTCCGGGCATCTCGTCTCCGGACGGCCGGCATGGAGGCTCGGGTTCGGAGAACGGAGACAGCGAGTCCTTCATCAGCTCGCCGGTGTCCAAGCCTCTGAAAGACGGAGAGGAGACTCCCGGTTCCGTCAGCTCTCTGGGCTCCGACTCCGGCTCAGAAACCGACAAAGACGAGCAGGAGCCCTCCCCTTCCTCCGCGGCCTCCCGGCACATGAACGCCATCGACATCCTGACCCGAGTGTTCCCCAGCCACAAGCGGAGCGTCCTCGAGCTCGTCCTGCAGGGCTGCGGGAAAGACGTGGTGCAGGCCATCGAGCAGATCCTCAACAACGGCGGCGCCCAGGGCTCCAACAAGGCCGGGCCAGAAGAGACTTGGACGGCCGAGAGAATGCTCCAAAACGTTCAGCAGCCACCGGCGTCCTCGACATCCACGACCACCCCGACGAGGCCCATGTTACCGGGAGCCATGACTCTGAGTAACCGCTCCGCGTTTTCTCCTCTCCAGCCGAACGGCCCGCACTTCAGCGCCGACCCCAGCACCTACCCGCTGGGCACCCACCTGGGACTGAACCCGCTGCGGCTGGCCTACTCCGCGCACAGCCGGGGACTGGCTTTCATGACGCCCTACTCCACCACCGGGTTGATGCCCACTCTGGGCTTCAGACCTCCGATGGACTATGCCTTTAGCGACTTGATAAGGGACAGGACAATGTTACACAAAGAGCAAGGTTACGCCAGCGGGCTGTACGGGCCTCTGGTTAACAACACGCCGGAAAAACAGTGAGGCTGGTGGGCTGACCACAGAGACACATCCCGTCGTATTTGTAGCCACAAGTGTTGAATGTTCTGGCGAAAGTCTGTGATGTGTTTTGGCTACAAGCTATTGTACATATTCAGATTATCTGGCTTGTAGTCAAATGGTTTTGGGGGTGGGGAGTTAAATGTGTAATTTGAAAAATAATTTTATATGTTAGACTACAAAAAGTTGACATCCCCCATTTATCAGTCCGATTGCACCCTCAGTAAAAAAAATGTGACGTTGAAAAGATATTTATAGATTCCAAAATAAATCATGACCGAGCTGCATAAAAGGCTAAAACTGCAAATACATGCGTTTATCAATTAATTATATGTCAGTTCTGCAGAACTGAAGGAAATAAAATTGAATAAGGAAGAAATGATTTATTAGAGAGTTATTATTAGTGGAGACTTTTTTTAAGCTCACCAATTTTCTTTTCAGTTGGTTGGTGAAACTGAAGTTAAAATATAATTTTCCCATAAAAAATAATCGAATTTTAACCGTGAATTTCTCTCACACGCATTCAATAATAAATGGGCAAAATTAAATTATTAAAACGTGTAGCCTACGGATGTTAACACTATTTCCTGTTGTAAAAGTTGAACTAATGATGTGTAAATGCCACCCCCTTTTTTCTTATGTATTATTTCACTTACCTTTTTTTTTTAGTTAATTTCCAACTGCCTGTATAATATATGTTGCATTTGGTACTATGGAATACTATGCTATATCCGACTTTTCATTTATCTGTTAGTCAGCTCAAATATTTTGTGGCAAAGTGCTGGATCAAGTAATTTCCTCTTCAGATGTTACAAGCTGTGCTGTCACATTGTAAGACTATGCTGGAAATAAATGTTATTTTAAAGAAATTGGCAAAGTATCGTTATTCAGCGTCGGAGCTCAAATAAAAACATGCAGCACCTTCACGCGTAAAACCTCTTCATTTGTAAAAGGCACGTCAAAATCTCATGGCGTGCTGTAACTGCCGTGATGCGTAAGATGAAAAACTTCCAGGTGAGTCAGATATATTTAAACCTCTGACAGGTGAAACTTTTTTTTTTTTTTTTTTTGCACCTGAGCACTTCCTGAACATAGCACTAGAATCTCCTTAGGCAACAAATCCAACCCAGTGAGGCCTGCTGTTGCTGGTGTTCACAGAGCATGAAGTGAAAACCCGAGTTTCAAATAAAAAACCGAAAATGTTGTGGCTTTAGAAAAGAAAGATAGACAGACAGGTCGATTTAATAGATAGATAGATGTAGTTTTTGTAATATATTATAAAGTGGTAATTAAACGAGTTTACTGCGCGCAGACGATCGCACAAACGCGCGCGCGCGACATGCAGGGAATCACCCAATTACACACATTTCATCATTTCATAACGTGTGTTTTTTGGCACTAAAACCTTTCATAAAAGAACTGTCCACGTGGGATTTGGCTCCAGAATGAGGCAGATTTTCTACATACTTTTCTTTTAAAAGCTGGACCGAGACTGAGGCACGTATATGCCTTTTCTGCCCCTTTCTCTTTTGACGTGACATGCCCGTGACAGGAGAAAGAGTAATAAAATATTTTCTTTTTATTTGGTGCTTTGCAGGGCATTTTCAGCTTATGGTCATTCAAAAATTTTTTAAAAATTTTTTTTATTTAATTTTTAAAAATTATTATCATTAGTTTTTACATTTTCATGAAGCTGTTAGTTGTAAGAATCAAATAAGACTGTCACCAGAGGCGCAATGACAGTCCTATTAAACATGAAAGCGAGTAAAAGGGTGTGAACTCGAGCAAATTCAAATCATTATACATGTATGAAAACAGTTCAGGCCTAATGCACTATTTTCTTTAAACATAACCAAATCTAAAATGTGAAAACCCGCATGGTCTGCTAAGACACAGACTTAATTGAGTTCGAGGGGGAAAAGATCATAAATCCGGGTAAGTTTTAGGGCGTGGTTACTGTGTGATTGACACCTGTCCCTCATTCAGGATGGACGCTGAAGCCAAAATCCTCTGACCGTTCACTGTGTTTTCGGTCCATGTAAGTTAATTTCAAATTTGTTCGCCTGAAAACGTTTGGGGTTTGGTTGTACCAAAAGACGCTCTAAGGAGTCGGCTGCTCACTCTTTCTGCATTTAATTTTAAGCCAGTTTTTCATTAGCCAAAATTAGCACGTCTGCCAATACCGCACGTGACTTGAATGACGGATGCAGCTCGCTAACCAAGCTAGTGAGCCAGCGCTAGCTTTACTGATAACTTAGCGTTTGCCATTCTATCAGTGTGTGGCTACACCGGACCGATCGTTTGTGTTTGACGCCCCCATTGACTTGGGGGGTGTTCAGTCTAAGCGCGACACTTTACTCACCCACCGGCCGAGCAGTTCCACAGAGCAGCGGCGCCACCTGCAGGTCAACACGCGTCAGTACCACTTAGGACTGGGTGCGCTGACACCAGATCGCAGTACTGCTAACAGACGAAATCAGTTATTTCAAATCATTGTAATAACTGTAAAAAAAACCCCAAAACAAAACCCAGTCGCAATATTTAAATCTGTAAATTCATGCGCTTCCCTCACGTCTCCTGTCAGCGGATTTCAGGTTTGTTTGTGTCTTTTGAGGGCTTATCAAACCGGAGGGGTCAAGGGTCATCCAAGACATCCAACAGAACTGTGCTGATTTTAAACAGGCTATAAGACTGTGTGCATGTGGAAGCTGTTGACTCTTCACATGTTCAGGAGTGTGACTCAGATAGCACCACTAGATGACAGTCTTGTCAAACAAATGGCATGTGCAGCATCCATTATGAAATATTGTACATGTCAGGCATGCATAAGGCCCAGGATACAGCGTGCGTGGATTAATGGGTAGTTCTTGCAAAGCCTGGAGCATTAATCCCTTTCTGAATTCTAATATAGACCATCACCTGTACAGGTTATATACTTTATTTAGAGCACAGTGCCGACTGTTGACATGTACTTCCTTTTTGTTTGAGTTTAATGTTTGTGATACGAGCATGATTGGCAGTGCCGCAGTTTTTTTTACAAAATGCCTGTAGTTGCATAATGCACTTTGCGTGGTGCTGGCTTGGGTTTAGTTTCGCAGGCTACGGTGCGTGAAGTGCCCCCTGCTGGCCACCTGCGTGCAGAGCGCCGAGCCAGAGCGCCACAGCTCTGGTCACAGGCTGGTCACGGCCCGATTACACAGATTCAACAGTGTTTGTCTTTTCCTCTCAGTTACCGGCGACTTACGCGCGCGCGGCGGCGCTTTCGGCAGCACACAGCAACACCTACGTGAAAGTACCCTGATTTGCATTACACGCGCGCGCTCGAATGTGCCGCCGCACCTGAAAACAGCCGCATCCACGACACAGAGTGTTATTACAAATGTTGCTCCCTGTGACCCCGGTGTGTGAGAGGCAGAGTCTGAGAAATGAGGGAAAGGAGCATCGGTTTGGAGAGGAATGCTGGTCTGCTACGGCGAATACGCAACTGTGATTTCCATGCTCCTTTCTCTGTGTTCACTAATGAATAATTAGACACAGGCAGATAAATAGCCACAGGCTCCCAGAGCAGTGCAGGGAGAGAGAGAGAGAAATCCATTTAGGTTATTACTCCATACATAAAACCCATTTTCATTTTCAGAGCCGCTGTTTGGTTTACTGTCAGAATAACAAATAGATAACGGCAAAACAAACCAACGCTCAGACAAAAACAACTGAACACGTTCGGGGCTGAATTTAGAGTCCTGACTCTTACAGCTCAGTAAAGTCACAGTGAAACAGATAAATAAATAAACAAAATAAATTAGTCTTTTAGGTCCACAAACATTTTACAGCAGCGCCGGCTCACAAGCAGTAGTGTTTTTCTTCGTAATAAAAATACCAGTGTTGGGGGGAAAAAAAGCAAGTTGTTTGTATCCACACTAACAGCCACTGATCCGTGTCATAAGAATCCACAGGCGCTCATTTTTTATACCGCAGGTTAATCTGTAACATTGCATCGTAGCCTCAGCATAAACCCATATTTCTAAATAAATAAATCATCTTGTTGCCCTGACAACTTTGTGGATGCAGCATAAACTCAAATGAAAGTGGGCCTGACCATGGCGCTTTTCTTCATTCCTGATATTTCGTGTCCGCTGCTAATGTGAGCTATGTGATTCACTTTTCCTTTTGAGAAGTGCGATGCACATGAAGTGTGTGTGTGTGTGTGAGTGGGGTCTTGCGCCTGAGCAGTCAGATGAAGAGTATCGAACACTGTCTTCTTGTTGTATGCGTTAATAGCAAAACACCCTTGGATGGTATTGATTCGGGAATCCCATTCCCATCTGTCCTTCGAGGGGTCCCTTCATCATTCTGCCCCGGAAATGACCTTTACCCCCCAACCCCATCCCCCATCCACCAATGACATCCCAATTTCACTAAATCAACTACTTTGGGAAAAATAATCTGATAGAAAAAAATAACAATGCTTGACACGTTTTTTTGCCCTCTGAAACTGACAGCACAGGAACTTAATCTGTCCACAACTTGAACGGTAAGGAGAATAGAAAACATCCTTGGCAGCAAAACGTGTTCGTCGCAGTAGTGCCTTACGATGAACGACGCAGAACCCTCTGCTCACTGGAGCTGAGAAGAAGTCTCTGAGCTCCATGTTGGCCAGTTCTGTGGTTTGATGACCTCGTTTGTGCGCCTGGGGGCAAAATTGTTGTCGTCAGGCCCCATTGGCCTCAGAGTTCCCATCACGCACAGTGAAGGGATGCTGTTGTCACACTGATGAAGGGCTGAATCGTTAGGTCTTGTGCAGAGATCGAGGAACCGGCCTGTGTCCCTGTCCTGAAAACCTTTGCGGCCCCAGATTGTTAGTTTGGGGTCATTTGATTTAGTGCATCTTCATTTGAGATTATGCAGTGTTAGCTAAACTGAAATTAACCTGAAAATTCTAATCATGAGTCGAGAAACATATTCTTGACACGGGATCCCTCCGCAAACCAGGGCCGCGAGATTACATAATGAAGCCAAACCCATATCGCCCTTCAGTTGCGGCAATCCAGATTAGACAGATTAGCGAATGGTCCACTTGCCTAAAAACCAATGACAGATAGTGAACAGCATCCTGGGCCACGTTTGGTCCTCCTGATGCCCGAACGTGTAAAAGCTCCGACCGGCTACCCGGGATACAGCGTCTGAAGCCGGCCGCCAGTTGGTTCGGAGCGGAAGCCGTCACGTGCGAGCGAAGTTAAAACCCGGTCACGCGGCCAACCTGCCCTCCCATCAGCTCGTCAGAGTGGGACAACGGTCCAAATTAATAACATACTAATGTGGGCAGGCGTAAAGAGAGCGCAGCGGCAGTCGCCAGCGAGTTATCTGTACCCTGCAAGCACCCAGATGGCCTGTGTGTATTTATAGTGCGTCGGTTAAATCTGCTGCCGTTGGAACCACAAACGCCACGGGCGTCTTTCTCTCTGCGCGGCAATTAAACGGCATAAAGCCGACACTGAGCAACCACACACCTACAAAATGTTTTTAAGAGCAAAGGAAATGTGAAAATCGACAACAGGTTGGGGGTTTTTTGTTTTCTTTTTTCCCACTGGTCCCCAGAATCGACCCAGCGCACGAGCGGCCGCGTAAACATCCGATTGAGCCGGGAAGCGAAAAGCAAAAAACCCCCAAAAAAACACGCAGCTACCGGTTTTATTTTGCTCCAGTGGCAGCAGTGGTCATAAAAGTAGCAGGTGCGCGCGGCGAGCACCGGGGAGCGCGCGCGCACGGCGGGTGGTGCGGGTGGTGCGGGTGGTGCGTGCACGCGGAGCTCACAGGGACGCCTCATATGAATTTGAGGGATAAATGGACGTCAAGCTGCGCCGACACAGCATGAGCACACTTAATCTCCTCAAGTGGAGAGTGTCAGTCAACACTGCCGGGGCAGATAAGGTGTGCTGGAATGTGAAAGAGCGTGCGTGTGTGTGTGTGTGTGTGTGTGTGTGTGTGGTGGGAGGCATTGGGTTGTGTACGTCTGGTTGCATGTTGTGTGTACACATGTTCTGCTGTGTGTGTTTGTGTGCATGCATAAAATCCGACAGGAAATGTAGTGAGCATTTCTTGTCAAGAATGGTGAGGACTCCTTCACTCATATAAAGCTCAAAACACACAAACTCTGCACACAGACACACACACACACACACACACACACACACAACTGTCATGCAGTATGTCATTGTTAAAGTGTAAAATACTTTCTCTAGGAAATGTTTGATCCCACACCCACACACAAAGCTCGCAATTTTAATGTTTTTTTTTTTTATCTATTTGTTGTTGCTTGCCAAGTAGTATTGGAGTGTTTTGTGTGTGTGTGTGTGTGTGTGTGTGTGTGTGTCAGCAGCTCTCCTTGCTAAATTTTCAGTGACAC
This sequence comes from Psettodes erumei, assembly GCA_016785225.1. Taxonomy (NCBI): domain Eukaryota; kingdom Metazoa; phylum Chordata; class Actinopteri; order Pleuronectiformes; family Psettodidae; genus Psettodes; species Psettodes erumei. Next base: position 880,186 of record JAFBJZ010000107.1, read on the forward strand.
GCGACTGACTGACAGAAGTAGGTCTGTGAGAAAAGCGCTCTTCCCTCTCTGGCTCTGTTCCTGGCGAGAGCTCCTCCTCAACATCCTCTTCCTCACACTGGAGGAGAGCGTCACCGCTGCTCTTCCTCTTCCCTCTGCCCGTGTTCCTTCTGTTCCTCAGTTCTTTCTTTCTTTCTTTCTCTGTTTCTTTCTTTCTTTCCTCCTTCCTTCCTTCAGCCTCCCTGCTCTAAGTGAGAGTCATCACATGAAGATTGAGGATTAAAGACGCCTCTGTTTCCACTGACGAGCACACACACACACACACACACACACACATATGCACTCCTGTACACACGCATGCACACACACACACACACACACCCTTCGGGAAACCTTACACAATTATGGCTGGAATGGGATTCATTCTCAGCCTTCAACAACTCATTAACTGCATATTGCAAATCGTACGTTTCAGCAGAAAGCATTGATGAGGAACAGCGAGAACGGGGGCTCTGGGAGGAGGCCGGCATCGTTTCAACGGGTGTTCAGAATTCATTAGCACACCACATACAGTACACCGCATGCATGTATATATATATTATATATGGGGGGGGAAAGGGGGAAAATGGTCTTCGCTCACCATACAATCAAGGCCTACAAGTCAAATATGTGCAAACGTTACAGCTTTTTAAATCTGCATGAAATCCCAGTTAAGTGGAGTTAGTCATATTTGGACAATACCCATAAGCTGTCAAATACAAATACATGCAGCATGTATTAAATGGACATGCATAGGCATAAAAATGCAGTCGTCTGCGCTTTCTGCTACTGATTTGTCAGCAAACCGCACCAACTCTAAGCATTAAGAAGCCTAGCGTAACAATAAAAATTGAGTTTCATGCGACTTTGTCCAACTCGGTAAACTTAGAATACCAGCTTATAGGTGGCCATGTGCTGAAGTATGTTATGCCATGCAGACGTCCTTGTCTTTGCGGGCGTGTTTGGGTGCGTTTCTCTCTCTTGTGAGCTTTCCTTGAGAGGTTTAGGAGGCTTTTCTTCATCGGCGCGACTGGGGAGACAAGTTTGTGGCGGTGCGGAGGTGCAGCTGCAGCAGGCTTCAGCTGATACGTGACCAGCTCATTAAAGTTTCATTGGCTCTTTGTTTCCCCTTCGGGTTATCCTTCACAGACCAGTTACTCTGACTCACAGGAGCTCAGTCGGTGCCCACGCATCCGTGCGTGTGTGCGTGCGCGCAAGTGTTGGGTATGTGTGTTTGGCTCTCATGACACTCCCGTCGCGGCTGAGATTCCACATAGAGCCGATATGTTTTATTTCAAGTGGTGGCCCGACTCTTCTTTCTGACTCTCTCTCGCTCAGACACGCACGCACAAATGCACACACGCGCGCACGCGCACGTGCGGGAGTAAAATGGAAGAGCAAAATGAGCCATCCAACACGCAAACACACTGATGAGTCACTGAGTCTGAGATTAGCTCGTCCTTTCTTACCCGTGTTCCAATCACGGGATGGGAGATGGAGTAGGTTAAGAGCGCCGTTAGCGCAGCGTGGTGGAGCGGAAGTGTGTGTGTGTGTGTGTGTGTGTGTGTGTGCTCACCAGCAGGTGAAAGAATTCATGTTGCACAGCTCACAGGGGAACGGGAAGTGATCGCGTGCGTTACTTTTTTTTTTTTCTTTACCTTCAAACACCCACTTAGTGTCAAACCTGCGGGACCTGTCTCAACCTTGAAGATTGTGCTGGGGATTTACACTGATTTATACCGGCGACCCCGGCTTTAGACACACAGTGATGCAACTTCAAGGAGAAATGGAACGGTGACACGCACACTGATCGGTCCACAGCAGAGAATTTCAAAGCAAATTTACTAATAGTCACTAGTTGCCACCACCAAGGAGGTTTTTTGTTGGTGTGTTGGCATCGGACTAAATTTCACATTTTGAGTCCAATTTCCATGAATGCATAAACATTCGAAATAAGTGGGGTGACACTTTTACTCTGCTGCCATCATCGGGCCGCAAGTTCAGTTTGACACTGACACATGAACAAAACTGACGACACTCTCATAAGCCTCAACTGCACTTTGCATTTGGCGCTAATTAGCAAACGACAGCACGCAAACATGCTGAAGATGCTGACCGCGGTGAACATCTTTACACCAATGGGCGCGCGCCCGCTTGCGTGTCGCCGTGCAGCCCGGTAGCGTCCGTTCACGCTCATTGTCTTGTAAGGGATATCCGTAACGGAAAAACTGCATCAGGCTCAAGAGTTATAAACGAGCTAACTTAATTTCTGCCAAAGTAGGCTACATCATGATCAAATTAGGACGTTAAAGCTCCCTCCGGGTCTTGGCGAGCACGACGCATGGCCGCGACGTGCATTTGACAAGCCAGGAGGTATTTTTCTGAGGCGGGCGTTGCCGGGTAGGCCGTTGTCGAAGTGACACGCGCAAATGCTCACGCGGACGTCAAGCAGCAGCACAGGCGCTGAGGGCGGGCGTCGTTGGTGCCCGTCCTCCAGGATTAGGGTGGAAAACAGCCTTCGCGCACACACGACACACACCGCGCAGAAGTACACACACACACACACACACACACACACATAAGTAGACACGCCGAGTAGAGGAAGAGTGATGTTGTTTTGGTCTGCAGATGGTTGTGGATGGAATTGAGAAAAGTGAGGAGAGCAGGAGAAGTGAGAAGAAGACAGAGACGGAGAGGAAGAGATGAAGTGGAGAAGAGGAGGGAAACTGGGTCAGACAGGAGAGCAGGGAGGTGGGGCAGCGGGGAGGACTGGACTGTAGAAACATTATTGACGACCCCCCCACAGCATCTACCCCAAGTCTCTGACTAGCAATTACACCTCTCCAAATTATGATCTATACCGGTAGAGTGGACCTGACCACGGATGGAGATAGATTGAACTTTATCTCCTCCCCCTGGCTCTCTCCCTTCCTTGCACGGCCTGCTCTCTCTCTCTCTCTCCCCCTCTCTCGCACGGCTTTGCCGATGGAGACAGATGGTTCGGGGCCCCTGGCCTCGGCCCCTGCAGATTGATTATTGATCAGAAGGACAGAGATGGATCGAGGGGTGGGAGAGGACGCCGAGGAGCGAGGAGAGGGCTGAGGAGGGGATGCGGAGGTGGAGAAGTGGGAGGAATTCAGGGAATTTATGTTTTTAAGAGTGGAGCTAAAGGATGGCAGGATGAGGAGAGGAGGAATGGCGGGGGGGGTTCAGCAAAGGTTTTCTTTAGCTCGGCCATCAACTCGAGAGAAGAGCTATTGACTAAGCTCCTGATTTATAGCCAAAATCTGAAGTGTTTTGGACTCTCTTCAGGATTTCCAAGTTATAGCTCATTCTTTGTCAATGAATGTCGCACGCTCGCTTTAGAGAGATGTTAATCATTGCAATGGGGGAGCACACTGCATATATAAGAGGAAAACTTCTTTCAAATGATTGAGACCTGGGGATATGCAGTTTGAATCCAAGGGGTCACGGGATTCATTTTGCCGATCGAGAATCATCCAAGCCTTCATTCCTGTTGGTTAAACGAAAACGAGAGCAACAAAGTCACGCTCCAAATGTGTTTTTGACATTGTGTACATATCACCTGTGATTGTAGGTTTGCTGTGTGTGTGTGTGTGTGTGTGTGTGTGTGACTGCCTGCCCTTGTGTTTGCGGGCTGAGCGCTTGCGAGCATGCTGATGTGTGGGGAAGGTGAAGCTGTCTCTCCTTGCCAGACAGATGGCTATCAGCAAGGCTCCAGAGAGTGAGTGCTGTTTTACAGTGGAGCCAAGAGGTTAAGCTGCAATCTCCACTGTCTCTCTCTTATTTTTTTTTTCTCCCGCTCGCTCGCCGCACCTTTCATCTTCTCTGTGTGTGCGTGTGCTCATTTACTCCCTTTCCACTGCTATGTGTGAATATCAGTGTGCGTGATAAAAGAACAGAAGGAGCCCGTTGGCTGGTACGGCTGAGTGTGCCGGAGGCAGATAATGGAGGAAATAAACGACATGCAGGCAGCTGCCCAGCTCAGAGTTTACACTGGGTGCCATCACTGATGGCGGTTCCTGACTGCGTGCCCTCCTAAAGTCATTATTCAACTGAAAACGATTATATTCATCTTCTGATAATTACCGGGGTCCTCGCAAACACTCCAGAAATGCATCACTTTGTATACGCTAACTCTGATGTGCGTTCTTCTCGTCATCTTTGTTCTTCTTCTCTCTGGGTTTTCCAGGTACATCACTTCCATATGTACTCCAGCCTCCAGGGCAGTGTGGGAGTAGTGTCCCGGGAGGAGGCCTCTCCACGGGCTTCGGGGAGTGGGAGGACCGGATGGCTGCAGGACGGGGTGGCTCTGTTTGCCCCTGGAGGCTTTATTTAGCCACTTGCAGCTTGAAGGGAATCTGCGAAATGAGGGGTTGCGTGAGTACGTGTCTGTTTTTGTTTACAACACATACTGTATCGCCAAAGCAAGCACGTGTTTTGCAACATGATATCCTAATACATTTTTTATTAACAAGGAATCAAATCATTAGGGGTGATTTCAAAAGCGTTAATCATAGCAATGAACCCACAGACGATTATCATCCAACACTGCCGCTCCCTTCAGCTCAGAAGAGCGTTTTAGCATCTTTCAGCTCATTGTTTTGGTTTTGGTTGCCCACATATTTACCGTTTTGAACTCACACTGCTCTCATACCATCGATCTTGCCCAAATCTTTCCTTAAAAACCTACCTGCTCAGCACCAGACTGCACATGCAGTCATATATTTTCCTACAGTGTTGGTAGTGACCAAAACAGAGCTAAAAAAAAAAAAAAAAAGGAACTTGGCCAGAAATAAGACTCCAAGTAAATGCTAATGTTTCTCTGTGACTGCTGGATGTGTAAAGAAGCCGGCCTTCTGTAACAAGTTCACAACATCAAAGTGAAAAGCATGAAATACTGTACGTCATTGCTTTATTTACAGTTTGCTTCCCCCATGTGGCCATAAATCAGTTAAAGCAGGTTCAAAACAGATTTCGAGACACGAAAAAAAAGGCTGCTGGTAATTATTTCTGGATACTGCCTTAACTTTCACCTCAATGCTGGACGCAGCGTCACGTCGACATATATTCGACCTAGAAAACATTTCGCGGGGGCCGCGTGGTGTGGCGCATTGTCGCCGAGAACTACACATCTGCATTCATATAATATTTATTACATCATTTTTGCACTTATCCACAGCCCATTAAACACAAGCTGGTAGAGCGGCTCTTTACGATTTAGCTGGAGTGTGTAATACATCCTGACGTTTAGCAAGTTAGTGTTTACAGCGTTAAAAAGGCTGCTTTCAGCCACATTACACATGCACATCTCCAGGACCGGGCTGTGTGGCATTGGGGTTAATGAAGTTTCTCTCCGCTACGCCACAGAGGAGAATTATCTAGTGAAGCGGGAGATGGCTGGCTCTCTTTCTGCGTGTCAACAAACAGTGGGGGAGCCCTCCGCAAATGACAAGACGTAGCCAGCCATATTTAGCTGCTCTATGCTCACCAGCATTTGGGGAAAATGCAATCAGTCTCACCACGCAAGCAAATGAGTGCAGGAATTTAGCAGCAACGTGTGTGTGTGTGTGTGTGTGTGCAAGCGCACACTCGTACATCCACCCAGGGAAGAGCTTCCACCGGGTTTCAGCGCACACACACACGGACATGTGCAAACATACTCATAAATGCAGACAAATAACTTAGCTGGTCGGCTTCTAAAAACTTTCCCCATCCCTCAGATCACAGTTGGGGGTGTGTAGATTCTCCCCAAGTCACTGCAGTCAATGGAGGATGAGGGGAAATTGTGCAAATTAGGTGAAGAGAAGAGGATGGAAAAAGTGCACTGCCGAATACAAGTAGAAAAGAAGTGTGAAATATCCTCAAGGCCTCCTGGTGTATCAAAGAGCGCGGCCAGCTGTGTGTTTACCAGCTTACCAGCGTCAACATGGCACGCACGCACACACACACACACACACACACACACACACACGTGCAAAGCCTTAGATAATCGTCGAGCAAATCTCTGCCATCTTCCATTTCAAACGGAGGGGATTTCTGTTGCTTTAAATGCATATGGAAATTGTAGAATTCAGGAATACGAGGAGCGACACCGCACGAGGGAGGAGGCTCTTCTCGGGATGTTTACGTGTGTGTGTGTGTGCGCGCACGCTATCAGAAGAGTTTGCTGCGAAAGAAATGTTTTATTCACGTTTCACCTCCTGATGTTCCTTTCTGAGAAGCTGTTTTTTTTTCTTCTTCTGTTTACTGAAATACAACAAGCCTGACCCGAATGAGATGAGCAGAGAGAGGGACATGGTAAACATTTGAAGCCGAGCACTTAAATGACAGACAACATGGAAGAACTGTAGCTTTATGTGTGTGTGTGTGTGTGTGACTCCACCAGCCAAATGTATGTGTAAAACTGTTGTCAATCTGAGGGGACACGTCCCTTTTAAGTTCTTGCCCGCGAGGGGTCCAGATTGGAGGTTGTAGGGTTCGGGCATGTGTGTGTTTGTGTGTGCGCAAGGGCACAGGAGAGATGGACCTCATGTGATGCGTTTTATATACATATTGTACATGATACCCTATATGACACTCATAATTGCACCTCTGAAAAAGAAACATTCTTTTTTCCCTTTTTCAGGAAAAACTGGAGGCAGGCACTCTCTCACAAAAACAAAAGTTTTCTGCTCACTGTTAGAAATCGTAAGTGTTTACAGTCAAGTTCCATTCAAGTGCAAAGTCCTCATGCAAAAAGAAAAAAACCCTGGTAGTTCAAGATTCAACATCTCTCAAAATATAGATGAGCCTTTCAGAAGAAGTGATTTTGTTTTGGAAACCAAGGACTCTGTTTTGTTTCTCACCCTCCTATCATTTATTAGAGTCGGCAGCAAACAGCCAACATCGCCGGACGGATTAAGATTAATTATGGTGGAGGAGCGAGAACAGGTTTGTGGGAGTGGGCGTCCCGTTTTGTCAGTCTCTGAACATGAACATTTGACCTTTGCCAATGGAATAATACCTTTCTGGTTACTATTTTTTTTTCTTTCGAAAACAGCCGCAACAAATTGTTGCAAAGTGCCGCTATTCATCTGCCACAAAGATGCACTCGATGTCACGGCAGTTAGCGCTCGCCTCGCCCCGAAAGCAATTTGTCTGCGGCGCGCAAAGGCAACGAGAGACTCCTCAGTCGCGGCGAACACGTGGGCGGAGGTGAAGTTCGGCTAACGCTCCGCACGAACCTAAAGTTCCTCTTTTCTTCACCGCTCCCTCACGCGCCTTCTACGGAGAGTTGGCAGTGACGAATGTCCTTGATAGAAGTATGCATCGCCTCGCGCTGCGAGGGGTGTCAATACTGAAACGCCGGGTGACAAGCCTATCCTCTCAGTCAGAGCATCTTTGTCTCCCCCTCTGTCTTCCTCTTTGACTCCTGCTCTTTTCTCCCCTCCCTCCCCCTCCCCTGTCTACACGCGGCTGCCTTACAGCAAGAGAGGGGAGGAAGGGGAGGCGCCGCCGCTCCTCTGAATGAGAATTTAGGAGGAGCCCGATATTGTCTGCGAGCACGATGAGAAGAGGGAGAAGAAAGGCTGGCAGGAATAAGGAAAAGGATGACCAGAAAAGAAGAAAAGGGGTAAAAAAAAATAATAAAAAAATAAAATAAATTGTGAATAATGTATATTGCCGACCTCCTAAAGCTTTGCTGTTTAATACCGGCCTAAATCCCTCAACTCCTCGTAAAAACTTCAACAATTTCGCAGTCGAGTAATCTTCCGATTTAATAACCTTAAGCTTCCCTGGCTCCATAAATCTGACGTTCTTGCGCCTTCCCTTCCCCAACCTCGCCCTCCCCTCCCCGTCCTCCCTCCTCCCTTCCTTCATTCCAAGCCTCTGTGCATTTTATCTCCATAATAGCACAAAGCGGCGCGAGCTGCCTCGGTGGGAGAGATAAGGGAAATTCCTGCCCGTATTTTAATAGCTTTGCTCAGCTATCTCTTCCCACCAACTCCTCAGGAGCTGCCAGCCGGCGCACTCACCTTGGATGCAGCACCCAGAGGAGAATCCTACAGAAAGGCACGGCGTGCGCGCGACGTGCGCGCATTCGACAAAGGGTGCGTTTGTGCGCCCAAGTCTGTTCGGGAACGCACTTGGTCTGTTTGTGTGCACGCGCGGGAACCAGTGCGTCTGAATGCGTTCCGCTGTGTGCAGAATGATACAGTCTGCGCGTGTGCTGTCGCAAATGTCACTATTGGGCTCTGCCGGTGCGTTGCCGTCCTACTGTTTTCGAGCACATTTTCGATTTTGCACGTGAAAAAACCCCAAAAATAAAACCAAAAATAACTTGTGCAGAAATCACACGTCTCAAGCGCGACACGAGCTTCCGCTTCCAGGAGAGACCAGAAATTGTGGGAGACAAAAACGTCCGAGATGGTGTTTGATTGGTGCTCTCCTAACTGCGTCATCCATCCAGTCCCCCGTGAAGGGGAAGTTTCTGGAACGTCTTCAAATTTGGCACAATCATCTCACTTGGACCCGAGGATGAAGTGATCGCACTTTGGTTTTAAATTGTGAAATTGAATGCAAATCACACGCTGCAGGTTTTCCCAATATTCCTCAGACGACCGGTTTGAAACATCCATCCTCCACGCACTCTGGTTCCCCGTCAGCGCCCACACGAGTGTCGACAGCCACGTGTCTCGTCCGATACGCACGTCTCCAGCTTCTTCTTTTCCCTCAACGCCGACGGCCTCCACCGGAAGGTGTAGTACATGTGTAGATGGAGCGCCGCCTCCGGAGCTCCCCCGCCCTCTGCACAGGTGGTCCGACTGACCGGTCGGAGCCATTAATGCAGTTTGAAGAAAATGATCCCTCGGCGGTTTCACGACTGCGCCGCTAATTGTCTTTGATGAAGCTCGCAGACAGGCTGGAAGCGCCCGGGAGTGCTAAAATTTAAGCGTGACGGACGGAGACATTAGCTGTCCTTACGTTTTTTTTTTGTTGTTTTGCTCTTGTGGGCCGAGTCAAGATGAAGGCATAACAGTATTTTGTCCCAGCAGAGTTAGCCAGTAATGGCACTTTTACCTTCAGGGACCATTTACAGTAAAAACCAGCGCCTGTTTTTATCTGGACTCCAGGAACTTAATTCAATTTAATCTCCGGCACTGAGAAATTAATGAAATCATCAGAGACAAATTGTGTTTTACATGTTGGGCACTGCTGATGTTATTATCCGGAGTGCCTTACAGCAGTTGGGCAAGTAAATGACCTGTTCAAGGAGACACTTTTGTCCTGTGTTTGAACATTACAGACGAGCTGCTGTGGGAATCAAATCGGCAACCGGTGGATTTCTTTGACTGGTTCAAGGGTCTAAGTTATCAGCCACAAATTTGGTTTGGATACACAACGGTGTTTTTAGGTAAAGTCCTATCAAATAGTCAAATCACAGCTGAACGTCTCTCGTTCTTATAGCGCCGTGTACTGTAGGTGATATGGTTTCTGTTTACCTATACTAATTAACACTTGAAAGGGAAAAGATTAAAAAATTAGCATTTCACTGTCAGAAAATCCAATTACATTGTTTAGATGTGCGCCTGCCAGAGATGAGCTCAACACACAAAAGCCCACGTGTTCTAATGACTTTTAATCCGTCTGAGTCAATAGCCACCAAGGTGTTTAGGAATATTAGCATCTTCCGTTAAAAAAAAAAAAAGCCTGACATGAATATTCCAAACAAAAACCGCTGGATCTTGTGGAAGTTTTAAAAAAAAAAGAAAGAAAAGAAGAAGAAGCAGAGGAACGGGCTCAATTCCATCACACCAGGAAGTGTGGGCTGCTGCGTTCTGATAGGCTGGTTGCCAGCAAAGCAGAGTGACAGAGTGTGGCGCTCACACACTGCGATGACACTGTTGCCCAGCCAGAGATGCTGCAGGATCATTGACACAGTGTGTGGGTGTGGGTGTGTGTGTGCTCTTGCAGCCTGCACTGTTTGTGCAAAATAGTAGGGGTGTGTATGTGTGTGTGTGTGGCGTTGAAGTTTGTCTGCATGAATATTTGTGAATATTCATCAGGTTGTGTCTATGTGTGCTCCTTTTGGGATGTGTGTATGTGCTTGTAGTGTGTGCGTGTGTTTGTAGTGTGTGTGTGTGTCTGCATGCGTGTGTACATACAGCATGGGCGTGTGTATGTGCCTCACCAGCCTTGTCCTGGATGTGTTTTTCTGTGTAAACAAGTGCAGGTGTTGTCACTGATATTTTCATCCTTCTGAATTTGTGTGTTGTTATTCCAGTATACAGTAACTCCACAGGAAACACACACACACACACACACACACATCGGGTGCAGCTCAAGCACAACTTCATACTTAAATGCGACACGTTTAGCTGTTTTCCCAGAACTGGTGAGAACTGGAGAGAGATACAGAGAAACATAGAAGCTGAAGCAACAAACACTGGTGTCTGTTGGGAAGCCAGATCTTAAAGTAGGCCAATTGCCACCGCACACACACACATGCACACACACACACACACACACACACACACACGAGCAGACAGCTACCTTTTACGACGTGTTTACATCCGTAGCTTGAGTGATGGGTGTAAAGCGGTTCTGAAAAGCTGCTTTTCCCTGCATTGTGTAAATACGACAACAAGGAACAAGGGTGTGTGTCTATGGTGCGTGAGGGTAACTGCCCCTGAATGTGTGTGTGTGTGTGTGTGTGTGTGTGCGCGCGTGTTACTGTGGGTGGGGAGGGGGTACGATGAGGAGTCAAGAGAGAAAAAGAAAAAAAAAGAAGTAAAAAGACAAAAATGGGGAGCTGGGGAGGGATTAAATGCTGACATTCTGCAGTTCTCAGCACCCAAAAATACACCATCTCTCCCCCTCTCTCTCTTTCCTCTCTCTCTCTCTCTCTCTCTCTCTCTCTCTCTCTCTCTCTCTCTCTCTCTCTCTCTCCCTCTGGTTTGGCAGTATGCTCTGGCAGTTTTGGGGTAGAGAGGATTTGCCTGTAAGTCACTCAGCTTTTATGTAATAGCTGTTCGCAGCGTTCCAGGGAGGCATCTGTGGAGATGCGACTGAATCGAGCCGGGCTGCTCCGCCGGCCGCAGCTGCCGGGGCTTGTGTCAGGAAGACGGTCCCAGAGAGTGGAGAGCGAGAGAGAGAGAGAGAGAGAGAGAGGAGGGGGTTGGAGTGTACAGGAGGCAAAAAAAGACTGTGAAAAGCCAGAATTTCAAAGAGGAGGACTGGTTGAAAGATCATCCTGTGGCGACAGGCCCAGTTTGTAGCCGTAACGTACATTAGATTGAGGTCTCCTAATCTTTCTGGTCAGCAGTGATGCTCTAAGCCGCCGCGCCAGGATCTGACTCGGTGCAGACGTGCCCGTCTCATTCTTTGTGGAACCTGTTGTCGATGGGATGTAATCCACATCGCATTTCAGCAGAGCGTCCCGCCGCTGACCGGGTGGACTTAAGATACAGTTTCACATTTTCACCACATAATTACAGTCAGATGCCAAAATCCTGCTTCCATTGAGCACTCGTACTCACCGCGGCCAGAATCAAAATTTTCCTTCTCACATTCGAGGCTTGATATTGTGTCTTGTTACTGTGTTCCTGTGTGTCCTTTGTCATTTGAGGAACCCACAACTTGCAGCCTCGCAGGAGTGCTGATTAGAATTGTGAACTAAGATTCTCTTTGTGTGTCTGTGCACGCGCGCTTTAGATTAGATTAGATTAGATTAACTTTATTAATCCCACAACGGGGGAAATTTACACGTTACAGCAGCAGAGGAAAGGTGAAAAGAAAACAAAAGAAGAAAGACAAAGTGAGCATAATTTACAGAGTTGCCAGCATTGCTGACAGGTGAGACAATAGTCAATTGTACAACAATTGTAAAGAATAAAAAATAGTAAAAAATTATGGACTGATATATTATATTATATGACAGCAGGTATGGTGATGTGACCTCAGTTCCATCAACAGATTTCAGGTGGTGGATGTGTTGTAGAGCCTGACAGCGGTTGTTGGGATGAGGACCTGGGAACCTCTCCTTCTTACACCGTGGGTGTAACAGTCTGCTGCTGAAGGAGCTGCTCAGGGACCCCACCGTGTCATGTAGGGGGTGAGAGGTGTTATCCATGATGGATGTCAGCTTAGCTAACATCCTTCTCTCCCCACATCCTCTACAGAGTCCAGGGTACAGTCCAGGACAGAGCTTGCTCTCCTGATCAGTCTATTGATCCTGCTCCTGTCTCTGTCCGTACTGCCTCCTCTCCAGCAGGCCACAGCAAAGAAAATGGCTGAGGCCACCACAGAATCGTAGAAGGTCCTTAACAGGGTCCTGCCCACCCCGAAAGACCTCAGTCTCCTCAGCAGGTGGGGCGACTCTGGCCCTTCTTGTAGAGGGCTTGGCTGTTTTCAGTCCAGTCCAGTTTATTGTTCAGGTGAACACCCAGGAATTTGTAGCTTACCACCACCTCTATGTCCGATCCCTGGATGTTTACTGGCGTGAATGGTGATGCTTTCCTCTGGAAGTTGACTATCATCTCTTTTGTCTTGCTGGTGTTGAGCTGAAGCTGGTTGAGCTCACTCCAGCTGACAAAGTCCCTGATGACAGTCCTGTATTCCATGTCGTTCCCCTCAGAAACACAGCCGGCAATGACTGTGTCATCGGAGAACTTCTGGATGTGGCACTGTGTGGTGTTGTGGGTGAAGTCCGACGTGTAGAGGGTGAAGAGGAAGGGGAGAGCACTGTACCCTGAGGGGCACCCGTGCTGCTGAGCACCACGTCAGACACACATTGATGTATCCTCACATACTGTGGTCTGTTGGTGAGATAGTCAGTAATCCAAGCAGCCAGGTGTTGGTCTACTCCCACACTTTCCATCTTCCCTCTAAGCAGTGCTGGCTGGATTGTGTTAAAAGCGCTGGAGAAGTCAAAAAACATGATCCTCACAGCGCTCCCGCTGTCCTCCAGGTGTAGCAGTGATCTATGCAGCAGGTAGATCACTGCATCGTCCACCCCAATCCCAGGACGGTAAGCAAACTGCAGGGGGTCCAGCTGAGTGCCCACCAGGGATCGCAGGTGTCGAAGGATGATCCTCTCCATGGTCTTCATCAGGTGAGAAGTCAAGGCAACAGGTCTAAAGTGGTTAGGCTCCTTGGGGGGCGTGGTGTCTTTGGTACTGGTACCACGCAGGAGGTCTTCCACAGGGCTGGGACTTTCTCCAGGCTCAGGCTCAGATTGAACAGGTGCCTGAGCACACCACAGAGCTGGTCAGCACAGTCCTTGAGTAGTCTTGGGCTGATGCCGTCTGGTCCCGGGGCCTTCCTAGCCTTGATCTTTTTAAGTTGACTTCTCACCTGATCATCATCTGTTATTGAGAGGTGTGTGGAGAAAGACTGGGGTGAGGGGTGTGGGGATGATGGGTGGTGAGAGGGGTGGTGGGGTGGTGGGAGGGGTGGCCTGGTTGATTGATGTTGAGGGTGGCAGGCTGAGGAGCTGTGGGGGGGAGGGGGGCAGGGCAGGGGTGTGTGTGGAGGGGGCCGCGCAGGTGAGGGAGAGAGCTGAGGAAGGGTCAAATCTATTGAAAAACAGATTTAGCTTGTCAGCCCAGTCCTTGTCCCCACTGGCCTGGTCTCTCCTCCCTCCTTTCCCATTTCCAGCAATGGTCTGCAGCCCTCTCCAGACATCTCTTGTGTTATTCTGCTCCAGCCGTTCTTCCAGTTTCCTCCTGTAGCAGTCCTTCCCCTGCCTGATCTTAAGCCGGAGCTCCTTCTGGACTCTGCGCAGCTCCTCCTTGTCCCCAGAGCTGAAGACCCTCTTCTTCTCGTTCAGTAGGGCCTTAATCTCAGAAGTCACCCAGGGTTTGTTATTCGGGAAACACAGCACCGACTTGGAAGGTACAGTGTTATCCACACAGAAATTGATATAATCCGTGATGCAGTGGGTCATGCTGTCAATATCACTGCCGTGGGGGCTGCAGAGTGCATCCCAGTCAGTCGTCTGGAGACAGTCTCTGAGCCTAGCCCTGCTCTCCTCGGACCACTGCTTCACGAGCCTCTCCACAGGGGGTTGTTTCTTCACCATGGGGGTGTAGTCAGTGGTTAGGTGGACGAGGTTGTGATCTGAACGACCCAGCGGGGGGAGGGGGGATGATGTGTATGCATTGTTGATGTTGGCATACAGGAGGTCCAGAGTCTTATTGTCTCTAGTGTGACATTTCACATACTGGGTGAGGGTGGGAAGAGAAGTGGACAGGGAAGTGTGATTAAAGTCACCGGAGATGAGGAGGAAGGATTGGGGTGCTGGTTTTGTAGTTGAGAGACAGTAGTGTGGATCAGGTCTGTAGCTGTAGCAGCATCCGCTGAGGGGGGGATGTACACAGTCACAGCGATGACATGTGAAAACTCCCTCGGGGGAGGTAGTATGGCCGCATGCTAACCGCTAACAGCTCCAAGTCTCTGGTGCAGAGTTGCTCTTTAACTGTTATGTGTCCCGGATGGCACCATCTCTCATTCACAAACACAGCAATTCCCCCTCCCTTCTTCTTACCGCTCTCCATTGCATTCCTGTCTGCCCGAAGTAGTTGAAAACCGTCCAGAGTGACGTGTGAGTCCGGAGAAAGTTCACTCAGCCACGTCTCCGTGAAGCACATGAGGCTGCATTCCCGGTACTCCCTCTGCAGCCGGGTCAGCGCCGCTAGCTCTTCCATCTTGTTGGGGAGAGATCTTACGTTCCCCATGATTACAGACGGTAGACATGGCTTATACCGTTTTTTCTGCTCCCTGCGCTTCACTCCCGATCTGCAGCCTCTTCTCCTCCTCCGTAGCTCCTTGGGTATCGCCGGCCTCTCCGCGCCGAGGAGGGGTGTGTGGCGCAGGGCGAACAGCTGATCCCGGGTGTAAACAATAGAGCCGTGGTTGAATGGGGAGCCATGGTTGAGTGTGTTTCCTTCAGCCACACCAAAAAGTTCCATAAACAGCAAGGCGCAAACTACAATAATAACAAAGTGAACATCCATAGTTGCGCACTCGCTTAAAGTGCCGACGTAAGTAGAAAAAAATAAAAGAAATATACTAAAAACGTTACAAAAACTAAGAAATAGGTTAGAAAGTACGGAGCTGCTGTAACAAGCTGCTTTGATGGTCGTCTTTTTCACCATATTAACACTTAATCTCGCCTGAATGCGAGGGCAAGACTGTTTTTGTGCAATTTTCAGACTGGACTTATCGGTGGAAGTTTTGCTCATATGATCCATTTGTGAAATGCTGATATTAGTCGAAAGCGGTCGTTAAAGCAACGTGGTCTGCATGAGCGTAAGTTTCATGACTTTGTGAAGTGAATGCATCGCTGGTACCGCGACTTATTTGGACTGTTTGGAGTTCAGTTGCAAGAGGACGTGGCGACTGCTGCCGCTCGTCTCAGTGCAACGCTCGGCCTACGCAGCGCTGCGAGGTTAACGCTCAGCAGGCCATTAATCGTCACTGTTTCCGTGGGCCATGCAGTCTTTTAATAGCTTTCAATGAGGAAGCGACGTTCTGCGCATCGCAGCTGAGCCGACAGTGGTGCGCTCTCTGTCATCAGCAAAGACCAGCAGTTTTAGCAATCGCTAAAAGGTCCTGATTTGGTCGGCGAGGATGCTGATTTCGGTAAAGTCAGTCCGGTTTTAAAGATTTGACCTCCAGCCTTTTATCCATTTGAAACTGGTGGATGAATACAGCCGAACTCACGGGGCGTGACAGGCATGTGACGTATGTGTGTGTGTTGTTGGTTTTAGAGAATATGCTTTTTTTCCCTTCTTCTTTTTTTTTTTTTTTACAAAACACAATGAAGGACATCATCCACTCCGTCGTGACAGTCACGTTAGCATGGCCCGGGACCCGTCAGCGTAAAGAAGACGAATGGCCCCGAGGAGAGGCGGGAAAAGAATACATATGAAAGCTTATTGTGCACATATGGTCCATTAAGCACTTTCCTGCTTGTTTTTATGGCTGGTTTAATCTTTTTTAATCTGTCAGAAAATCAATTTGTTCACGTCGCTGCCAGGTTGCCGAGCAGAGCACTCCATCACACGTCCGCGGACCTCGCCTTCCCGAGCAAAGCATTGTGCTGGATGCTAGTCATCAGAAACTGCTGTACAGAGAGAGAAAAAAAAAAGAGCGCGCTGATGGATAGATAGGGGAGGAATAGATAGAAAGGGACCCAGAAAAGAGCGGGCAAGTTTATGTGAAAGTGAGTGGAGAGATGAATGGCCAGACGAACAGTGGGCAGACGGACTGGCCCATCTGCAGTATCGAGAGAACCGTGAGAGTCTAATTAACAAAAAAAAAGACAACAACATGGCAATGCAACGAAATAAAATTTAAATGGAACATGTCACTTAGACTCAGGTTAGACAAGTACAGGAACTGCAGCAGAAAGCCAAAAAGGGGTCATGCAATATTGTTAAAGACAGATGATAAAAAGTTACAAGAGGTACGTTTATAACCGTATAATAATTAATCATATATATCGGTATTTTTGTTGGAGCAAGAGATGCTCTTCTTGTCACGTTTGTCATGTCAGTCCAATTTGAATTGTGTTTCAAACAAAAACAAATTAAGTTCTCAGGCTTTTTAATTTCCATCTCAATGTGTGCCGGACGTTACGCATCACTGTCCATCACCAATACAGTGCACAGTGCATATCATAGTAGGGTTTTGCATGACATAATTTACAGCAAATATACATGCAAAAAATAACAAAACAACAACAACAACAAAAAAGACACCCTTCTTTAGCCATATGGAGCCGAACAGCTTAACTGTAGCCTTCAGTCACAGCATCTATCTGTAAAAATGGGAGACTTTAAGCTCAGCGAGATCGACCGAAAAAGAAAAGACGGGAGATAGATTGAGCTTTGTTTCTAAAACCCCAAGTCTGAAACCCCACAGTGAACCAGTGATTATCCTGCATTCAGCAAAAACCAAATAAGTCCTGTAATTCCTCCAAAGGGCCCGGCTGCTAAAAGAGCTAATTTGACAGAACAAGTATAAGGGGAGAAAAAGTATTTTCTGTAATAATCTGTGGATTTAGTGGGAGAAAGGGAGGATACCTGGGATAAAGGGGGGGGTTTGGCTGAATCCATTACACCAGTGCTATGGGATTATTAACACAGCCAGGAGTCACTGGGGCTGATAAATACCCCCACATATGAAGACATTGCAGGGGCAGTGAAATGTGTCACTTCTACTCCCAACAGCATGCAAAGGAAGAAGAACCCCGAAAATTGCGTGCAATTTATTTGTCAGCTTAGAAAAAAAAAGAGAGAGAAAAAAAAGTATCTCGTAAAAGTTTCCCCCCTCCCCCCCCAAAGCAGGAAGGCTATTTTCCCCTTGAGCTGCTCGGAAAAGGAATACGCCTTATTAGCCTCTGCGACACACACGGAGCGTTATTTGGTTATGCAGTGAAGCCTAAAACAGAGTCTGCGATTAAAGCCGCTCTGTCCCTCCATCTCGCTGAGCGATTGCCTCTGTCAGGCCCTCGGCCGACCGCGCCGGGCCACACACAAACACGCAGACGCACGCGTGCGCGGCGCATAAACCACCTGTCCCCTAAAACGCCCGAGAGCTCTCATCCCGCCTCGCCGCCACACCTCGATGTGCAGTAATTCTGGAAAAAAGGGCCCTCTTTAAGATTCGCGGCCATAAAAGCTAAGCGCAGGCGGCGCCATTAAATGGCTGCTGTGGGCGCTGGGATGCATCTGCAGCTCAGAACGGGCGGGGGATTCCTAGACCATTAGGCTGACACTCAGATCTGTAGACAACAGGAGAGAGGAGCCGTCTATGATAAAGCCTTTTACTCTTTGTGATGCAAATGAAAGGGCGTGGGTGAGAGATGCTTCGGAGACGGCCGGGGAAAGATTTCTGGGATGAACGATGACGTGCGTTGAAGTGACGTGACGAACGCAGCAGTTGGCTCGTGGTCCCCTTTCCGACGGGTTCCCCTCCCTGCCCCGCTACGTAGGGGGACGTAGAGGGAAGCGACCCTGTCGCGAAAAAACCCCCAAAACATGAAGAGACAACAAGAGGGCGGGCGACCCGAGGATGTGCCAGTTTGCTGTTCTCCCCGAGCTCGTTCCAAGGACTCTCTCGAAATGTTTAATTTCACTGCAGACGGTGACATTAATGTGGGTTTCCAGTGGGGATGCTCATAAACGGTCTGTTCAGAGGCATCCTGGCCTGGGGGGCGGGGGGGCTGATGGGAACAGAGATGGAAGGAGACAGAGAGATGGTCAGAGGGAGAGCATCCCGACTTCCTGATCGAAAGAGATGGAGAAAATGATTTTATTTATTGTGTTTTAAGAAGAATTTCATGCTACCTGCGCTACTTCTCCACTGCAGCGAACCCTGGTGAGACGCGGGGGGGGGGCTCCTCTAAAGGCAGTTCTATCCATATATATCTATCCACGCGCCCTGCAGATTTATTCAGAAGTATGAAATGAAATCCTCTCGCACTTTTGACTCGCATCAAACGCCTTCGAAGCAACTTTGGCCGTCAGGGCGCGGGGCCTGCTAACACGCCGGCTGCTCAGTCGACGTAGCCCCTCCCACCAACACGCTTTAGGGTGACCTGAACTGTCAGGCGGCGGGGGCGAACGAAATGACGGGGATGAAGGAGGCTACAGAACGCGTTGGGCCGATATCAATCCCGGAGGCCCCCCTCGCGACGACAGAGAAGCGGCTGGAGGTGAGGCCGTGGACGCGGCGGCACCAGCGACCCTCCACGTCTCTCCGCGCTCCTCCGTCACGGGCCCCGTGCGCCCTCCCCCACCTCCGCTCTCAGCGTGGCTGCAAACTTTGAGCGAGTTTGGATGAATGCGGAGACATTAAAATTAAATGTCTGCATTTTTCTCACCCCCCCCCATGGGGAATTCGCATCAGGCAAAGAGTGTCCTTCAGAGCAGTCACAGACCAGCGCCCTGCTTCAGCGCCAGATCCTGATTAAAGATACAGTCATCAATCGAACAGGCGCCACGGCAACGAGGACCTCCCCCCCACCCCGCCAGTTACCTTCATAACTTTGGTTTATTTATGATTGGATCGTCCGTTTGCGGCAGTGTTTATGCTGTTTGACTGACATTGCATTAAACTTGCCCCCCGCCCCTCCCTCCCTCAGTGCGCTCCCGAAACGGCTGACTGTGACTTTAAGATGCGGTGCGTCCGCGAGGCTGATGAATCAGCGTTGCTTTCGGCGGGCCAAACAGATGTTGTTCCCCTCCTGTTAACAGAGAAGTGCCCACGGTGTCCTGCACGGGACATTTGGCACCCTGATGCCTGTCATTATTCATCCTGAGAGGGTCTCCAATAACAAGGTCGGGCAGGGGGCATTTTTTTGAGCACATTATCCACAGAGAGACGCGTACGTAATGCGGAGCGCCGCCGTGGGGCACGAAAAAGAAAAAAAGGCAGAAAGCGGCCCCCGCTCGGCGTGATCTCGCTGAACCGAGGAATGGGAAGAAAGGGTAAGAGGCAGAGCGCGAGTCCTTGGAGAGAATCTGGTCATCAAGTGTTGGGGATGCTGTTCCATAAGTTTGAGCAAGGCCTCTGGGCTGCGGATGTCATGTTGATATACGGAGCTTTCAAAGTTGGGAGGTTTTATATTATTTCCCCGCGTGGCCTCGGAGAAAAGATAAAGGAGGATGTAAAAGAAAACTCCACTGCCAAAAAACTTTCTTTTAAATCTGTTTCTTTTTTTTTTTTAGTGGCCCGTTTCGCTGCCTGTGTCCTCTCCACAGCTGCACTCCGCAGTCGAAGCAGAAGGTGCTGACTGCAAAGTGCGCAGGAATAATTTACTTCATACTTTTTTCCCGACAATATCGAGGGGAGCCGTATTAATGGTGGGGGGGGGGAGCAAAAAAGAGAGACGGGCAGACGGAATGAAAGCATCAGCTCTTTAACGGAGCGCTGCTCCCGTGGGAATATGTAAATAGTTTTCGCTTAAGTGTTTGAACTAAAAGCGGCGCGAGTGAGTCAGAGCGCTATTAGCGGGGAACGGGCGGCGCGCTGGGGAAAGCTCCGCACCTAAAGTAAAGACGGCACCCTGTCTGCTTCACCTGCCATTTAATGATGTGAAAAGACGCCCGTCGTCAAAAAGCGGGCCGCAGCGACGCCACTTCGTCAAACCTCGTAATTTTAGTTGGCTGAATCTTTAAGCTCCGACCGTACGGCCAGAATAATAACTACAGTCCTGCGGGTCCCGTGACGCTACTCGCAGGCAAGTATTTAAAGATATTTGATGTCCGGGACGCATCATTTTCCTCAGCGTTATGGCAGGAAATGTGAGCACTTGTGATGTTATAACGGAACATTATAATTTTGGGTGGTGGGTGGTAACGTGCGGAGGATATCCGGGAAAGTGAATCACAGTCGGACCTGGACGCCGTCCTCCTCTTTCGTACCTCGTCTCGATGATTCTCCATGTCGTTTTCCTCGCCCTCCCTCCTTTGTCGGGGCTGTGATGATTGCTCGGCTGGTTCGGCTTCCTCGTGTTGTCCATTTTAAAAAAAAAAAACAAGAAGAAGAAGAAAGCACTTTGAGATTTTTAATTGGGAAACGCGTGTAGACGTTCTACACAGTCAAAACTTAAAACTGCGCCCGTGTAACGCTTTGTGTGTGAAATATGTCTGCTGTCTTCTGTTTGGTTCGTCTGTCTCTCTCCTCGTCATTCACCGTTGCGTGGTCAAGTTGATACAGTTCGGTAGACCATGCAGTGACTCCGCTGTCCACTGGCTCGCTTTCCCACCTCCCTTACGTCTCTCTTTGGCCTGGCTGGACCTGCTGTTGGTGTCGCCAGGCCAGAACAGGACCCTTTGTGTCCAGTAAGGCCCCCGGAGAGAAAGGGTTACTCTTGTCTCTCTGTCCATCTGCTGTTTGGCTGCGGGCAGTCTTGATCCTGCTCTTTTTTTTATACAGATCTACTCTTTCTGCTGAGCCATCTGAGGACCCCCCCCCCCCACCTTGCGGGACTTAAGTGAGTTTTCCAGTTTTTCCAAGAGGATTGAGAGTTTTCCCAACTCCTCTGCCTGGACCAGGGCCTTCACGTCGAGGCTCTTCCTCTCGCCGTGCAGTGAGAGTTTCTCCTTCCTCCAGGTCATTTCAGGGCTCTGACAGCCGGTTTCGCCATTAACCATATATTTTATTTCATAATCAGTTCAGTGTTGTCTAACACCATAATGAGTCACGTTCACACAACCCGCAACTGATAATTTCCTGTTCTCGACTGCTCTTTGCGCAGATTTCTCCATAACTACATCTGACATTACGGTTTAATTGCCACATATTCACCGTGTTAAACTTCAATAAACTGCGACGCACCGACGTATTCACAGTCAAAGTGGAGCCTTTGTATACACAGCAGTCGAGTATTCTGGAGTAATAATATTTTTTCAATTGCAGCCTCTGGGCAGACGTTCTCCAAAGTATACTTCGCCTATAAGTGAAGTCATTATTCGGACCCTGGAAGGTCAACAGTGTGGCTTATTAGCTTTCTCCAGGACTTTCTGTCCAGCTGCCTGTAATGTCATGCATGCAAAGCTAAATGTGGCATTAGTGGAGCCCCGGAGAGCAGGGTTTGACATTGATGACTTTGTTAGGGGAGCATATGTTTGAACAGATCGCCCCCTCTATAAATATAGGCCGTATTGAATCCCCATGGCCCGAAGGCTGCCGGCAATGTATGTCTGCCTGACATACAGAAAGGGAGCAGGGGTGTGTGTGTGTGTGCGCCAGGGACAAAGGCAGAAGGAAGGGAGGGAGGGGAAACGTTTTCAGTGTTTTTTAGCTCAGGTGGAAAACTGTAGCGTATATGGTGCGTGTTTGTAACTCCGTTTTTATGTCTCAAACTATTATAAATTCATCCGAGGCAAAATATACACACTTGACCTTTCTACAGTAATAATCCTGGCAGAATGCATTCGCCTCATCGGTTCTTGATCAATTTCTAATTTAAAAGTCTCACATTGACCTAAGATCACACACTGAAGGAAAATTGATTATTGATTATGACAGGACTTTTTTTTTTTTGGATTGCAGGCAGATTTCACACACACACACGCGTCTCATAAGAGTCGGTGTTGATTCAGGTGTACTGTCGTGGCAGCAGAGTTATGCACAGCTGCAGCACACATCTACACCGACGATATGACACATGCAGATACACGTGCACACGCAAGACTGCTCTTCACCTCACTGAGTATCAGCAGGCAATTATAACAATTTGTTAAATTGGCGCAATGCTTTTTTTGGTGGTGTGGATTCGTGCGCGGATCGTGGGTAAATGAAGTGACCATTTTGCAGTGCGAGCAGATGGAAGCATTGAAGTGCCTGTTGACAGGTAGCCTATAGCTTGTTGTCTGAGCCGGCGTTATCAGCGCGCACCTGCACGCACACACACACACAAACACACTGCAGCAGGTTTGAGCCCTAATTGGTACCCAGAAGGGTTTGATGGAGGGAGGAGAAGAGAAAGCTCGAAGTGGAGAAAGAGAGGGAGCCTGGTATGAAAGAGGAAATGAACATCAAAAAGCGCAGACCAGCTGGTCAACTATTCACCTCTGAGGCACTGAAGGTACGACATTGAATTTTACTGAATGGAAAACTGACATAATGAAATCAATGACGAAACGGCCTCGATGAAATTTTAGTTGGTGCCACTGAGATATTAAGACGACCGAAGCCTTTTCACTGTGAACAGCTGTCACTGAATCACAGGATGTTTGGGTCCATCAAACTTCAAACTTAAAAAAAAAAATAACTACACAAATAACTCACAAATTCACTGCTGATTTAATTTTGTGACGTGGGACATGTTGCCATGTGCTCTTTGAATCTTTTGCGGTGGCTTTTGCTGCCCAAGCGAACGATCCACATCCTTTGCAAGCATACAGGTGGCTGAGATGGCTGAGATTCATATTTCGATTGCCTGCTCGAAAATAATTTCTTCATAAGTAGTATGCAGGATGATGATCTATCCATAGATATCCAGCGCCGTCATTTCCGGTGCTGTCGATAAATGAATAAGAAAAGAAATACAGTAGAAGAAAAAGCAAGCTCTGTTTAAGACTCCAAGTTCAAGAGTAAGCGTTTGTGCTTATCACAAATGCTTCCAGGCTTCAGTCCAGACAGATCCGAGGACGAGTTCACATCATGGGCTTGACTGATTGGTTGCGACAGCGTGAGGAGCGAGCGACGGGTCGACCTCTGCCTTTGTGTTTGCAGCTCAGAGCGACTCTGGTGATGAGCTGTGGTTTGCTCTTGTTTCCTGGAAAGAGTTTTTTTTCTTTTTACTTACCCATGACCCCTGCCTCTTTGACCTTTTGTCCGACCTCTGTGTGTGTTTGTGCAAGTACGCAGTATGTGATTGCACAGTGTCCAGTATGGAGGAGTGTGTGTGTGTGTGTGTGTTTCTGCGCGCTTTGCAATCCAAGAAGTGCTCGCAGTCCAAATGGTGCACGGAGAAGCCTCATCTGCGTAAGTGGCCACTGGGGGCAGTGTTAAGTGTCCTGGAGGGTCTCCAAGGTTACACACACACACACACACACACACACACACACACACACACACACACACACACACTCACGCACGAACACGAATGCATACAGAAATTCAGAAACGAGTGTGTGTCCTGGAGGGACTGCGGGGTCGTTACCCTACTAATGGGGCCATATGGTCACAAAACAAACACAAACTGTTCCTCCTCTCCGCCTGTAATAAGGTCGTAAAGATGCGGGTCTCATTCGGATGGAGGAGGCGGCAGAAGAGAACGTGCCAGAGGATGTGGACTGAGCTCACAGGGAGGAGGGTCAACAACCTGCAGCCCGCACAACGGGGATGTGTGACACGCGGCGCTAATCGGCACGCCATCACGTGGCGGTCGGGCTGCTTGTGGTCCTGTGTGCTGTTTGTGTCATGAAACTAAGTTGTGGTATATAATATATTTCTATATCCTGAGGTTTAGCCACCTGTGGGGATAACATAGCTATTTGTGTGGTTAGAACATGATGCTGCTCTGGTGTCAGCGCAGACAGGATGGCAAAACTAGCATTACCTGTTGAGCGAAGATACTTTTGTTCCAAATCCATGCCGCTGTCACACACACACACACACACACGTACAAAGGGTCAAGGAAGACACTCCTTTGAAGGCTAGAAGCTGGACTCCATTCCTGTTACTCTGTCTTTTCTCCGGCTCTACCGCACAGCTTGGGATTTATCACGAGCATTGCTTCCGCGATGCATTCATCTCGTGCCTGTGATACTCCTTTCATAAAGCGCTGCTCGCGCCGCCGCTTCATCTCGTCGTATTTTGTCGCTCGCCGGATGCCGCGGCCGCTCTCTGACAGTGCCTTACATGCGCCGAGATGCTGAGCGGAGCGGCACCGGTGCTGAAGCAGGGGTGGGCTGCTGCAGACAGGACGACTTCCATCCGTCATCACAGCTTTCTCTGCAGCAATCTCACATTAGGCCTAACAACGGCCATTGTGTGACTAGTCATTTGACAGACTGTTTTGCGTCTTTGTCTACAGATGTGAGTAGACGGGGGCGTTTAACACTGAGCTTATTTCCGTGCCGACTAAACCATTGAACTTGACCTCTGCACGAACTACACACAACTAATAAACGGCGTAAACCATAGTGTTTTCTTCCTGCAAACTACTGTGAACACAGTCTGTGCGTTGAAAGGGAAACTCCGAACACCAAACACCACTTCAAACATCCAGATCAGTTTGCTTGTCGCGGGTGGTTCGGGGGGGTGGGGGTGGTACTGCCCAGCCTGTGAATGAAGTTGTTTATTTTCTTCTGCGGCACTGGATTTCCCGACGTCTGCGAAAATAACTGCTGATTATGCCACACTTGTCTCGATTTTGGCTTGTCGACAGCAGATTCTCTTCAGCGACGACGACAACAACGACAAAATCCTGTATTAAAAAGTGTGGATGTTTGCCAGGCAGTGAGGGTCCAAAAGATGCCATTAGTTGCATTTTTGGAACTCGATCCACACAAAGGACTAAAAGTCGGTATAAGTTTTCCTCGGCCACTTTGATTTTGACTGTTGTTTTTTTTAAAAAAGAGTCTCCTGTGGAACTGAAACATTTTGGGAACACCGGTGTGCCAGCTCAGAAACAGTTGGTTGGGTGTGGGGCTCTCCTGGTGCCGCTGATGAGGTTAATGTCGGCCTGATCTGCTGCTGAGCTCACAAATGCTCAATTTTTTGAGGCTTTGCTTTTTTTGTTGTTGTTGTTAAAACATAAAACATTATTTCACTTATATTTTGCGTTTGCTCTACAAACCAAAGATTAACCTCTGGCATATCCCTGATGAATAGAAGTAATCCCATGCAACCTGCAGCTGTAGATTTCGCCTTTAAAGCAACTTTTGCAGTACAGATTGTGGACAATGTGTTGACCTGTGTCACTGCAGTTTTTCTGCACATGTGCCTTCGTCCGCATGTGGACACGGCCTTCCGCTTCTGCGAGCGCGTCATTCAACATTTTGCGACGCAGGACAAATATTAATGTGCCTTCACCCTGCCGTCCTGATGGCACAGACAGATCCTTCAGATTTGTGCTGGTACAGTAAATCACCTGCGCGCTTCCACAGAGACTCAGGCAGTGCCTCGGTCTGCTGGGAGTGTAGATTCCTTGTAAGATGAGCATCTAAAGCAAATCACAAAATGTAAGTGAACAGAACAACCCATCTGGATGAATAATTCATGGGAACACATCAAACCCCATTACTCTTTGTAGGGGAAGATGTGAGAGATTAAAATGGGAATGTGATACTGGTGAAAATGTTCCTCCTTTCCCCAAGGACTGGAAATACGGTGTCTCCGTCATACATACTGTGGTTGTAGTACTTTTAGGCTTAGTTCACAAACTTTGCAAGAGATCTGCCAGGCGTCAAGTAAGTTTCGATGTTTAACCCCACCGCCCTGCACAGCATGGATTTGTCAGTGGAGTAAAATGATACGGCATTTTGACATATGGTGACATGCAAGCCCATATGTTGGCTGCAGTACCAAAACCTCGCGCTGGTTAGCCGCCCAGCACTGCCTGTTAGTGCTAAATCATAATGATATACCACTTCTTTCTACTTCCACCTTCCTTCACGTCATCTGCGTTATCAATCCCTCATATTCCTGCATCGTGGCGGATTTATTTGGAGAGTGAACGAGGCATGAGCGCGGGCTCTGGATGTGGACATGACGCACCTGACCACTTGGTGGGGTTGTTAGTCCAGCTATCTTGTGACAGGTGAAAGGGCAAAATGGGAGCTGTGGATATTTGTCTTGTTTGTGAATATATATATATAAAAAGAGGGTGTTGTGGTTAAAGAAGGTAAACTCTCCAGAGGTGGACAACGGACCAACACCGTCCCTCTTCAGTTGTTTTGTCACAGCAAGCCGAACGGCACCGGTTTATGTATATTAGGCTCCCGCATCAAAGAAACAACTGTGACATCCTCTCAGGAATAATTATTTAACGGGGGCCTGATACCATCTGTTTCTCAAAAACAAGGTGAGAGCGTCCAAAAAGGACACATGAATACATTTAATATCGCAGTCATGGAGATTAGTGGTGATTAATGTGCGGTGACAGTAGATAATCATGTCAATATTTCTCTATTCATATTCAGATTTTGTACTGTTCCAGCCCAGGAAAAACAAAGTGACTAATCATAATAATGTCATAGGCAGACTTTAATAGATGCATTAGGACTGATATACCCTGGGGTGAATGGGTTATTGCTCATAAAACAGAATCATCTGCGCTGGCAATTAAATCAGATA
Organism: Psettodes erumei; assembly: GCA_016785225.1. Lineage (NCBI taxonomy): Eukaryota > Metazoa > Chordata > Actinopteri > Pleuronectiformes > Psettodidae > Psettodes > Psettodes erumei. The sequence continues at coordinate 907,030 of JAFBJZ010000107.1, forward strand.
GCATTACAGGTTCATTTAAGAGGCTTTAAGATAATGCAGGCATCGAGAAAATGGTCGAATACACGGTAATTGCGGCAAATTTAAGAGTTTGAGCAAGAATATGTTAAAGGTATTATCGGAGCCGCGGGTCTGTGTGGAGCAGGAGCAGGATGGGGCCCTGCAACTTTTACGACTCTTCATTCCACTTTATTTGGATTCCCATCGAGATGAGTGAGATGGAACCTGTCCCGTGGACGCCGCGCCAAAACAGTGGAATCCGGCGCTGTACGCAAGGAGGATGAGGCTGGTGGACAATGAGAAACGTTTTCTTTTAAAGGTTTTAAGTCCCATTTGACTCCCATTTGAAATTCATACACATATGAACACACACACATATACAGGGGACTCTGTCCTCCCAACAGGTGTGTGTGTGTGCGCATGCATGCAAGAGAAAGGAGGCGATAGGCCGAAATAGATAGCAAGAGTTAGGTGTGATAGCATGTCTTAAATGTGTTACCATTGAAATACAGTACTATTGACACTGCATGTGTATGCGCATGTGCATGCGCGCACGCTCCAGCCGCTGTTTCACGGCAGATTAAAGCCTCCTGTGGTCAATTTGCTCTCCCTAATGTCAGGTCCCCTCCAAAGGCTGGAATCACCCGTAGCCTAGCAACGGCGGCCACAGCTCGGGGAAAGCACGGCCATGCATGCAAAATTCCACCTGCTTAGGTGCATGTGTCGCCGCGCCTATATATTTTGCATTAAGGTATGTCTGTATGCTGGTGTTACATCTGCGCATGCACATGGTCTGGCGCGTGTGTGCGCGTGCGCACCTTCTTGTGGATGCTTTGGTCGGCCGGAGAGGAAAATATTCACGTATGGCCAAACAAAAATTCCCCCTTTTCCCCCCAGTGTTCTTGCTCCTTATGAATTTAAAACCCCCTTTACCCCTTTTCCTGATATTTTGATCCCACTCGTGCTCCTCCCTCGTTCCTACAATGTCCAGATCCAGCATGGCTCTCCAGGGAAGCCCGACCGGGCTCCGTGCTTTGAGGTTGCGCGGCAGCAAATGCTCTCTGGCCTCCCTGGTTTGGATCTGTGCGTTTTGGGGCCGAGCACGTACCTTAGCCTGACTTATAGATTGGACCGTTGGATCGCTGGAGGCGAAACGCCGATTCACATTCCCAGGATAGCTCAGTGAATCAGGAATTAGAGACAGCAAGAGAGCAGGTGAGTGAGAGATTGAGCTCTCAAACCCCAAACCATCTGGTCCCCCACTTAAATATAAAAGAGATGGGATGTCTTATTTCAAGTAGGATTTGCTCAAAAACTTGAGATCTTATAGTTTTTTTAAAAAGAAAGAAAGAAATGAAAGCATGCATAAAACAACAAAAGCAAAGCAGAGGTGAGGCTACAACTCACCTATTTATTTCACAGTTAATCAATTAATCATTGGGGTTGCTAAAAAACGTCCGTCACTGTTTCCTACAACTGAAAATGTCCAGCTGATAGTCCCAACAGATCGTGTAAATGATAGAGTAACACTTGTGTAAAATGCAGCAACTGGAAACAGCCTAATTGTCTCAATGCAACACGACAGCATGTGAGTTGATGCTTAACATATACAGGCCATTTTCTTTCAGTGGCCATCAATGACCCATTATTATTACGGATCTGATTAGTCTTTAAACTAATAAATCATTTTAGCTCTCGTTTCCACCACTACTGGAAAAAAAATTCCAACGGCAGCCATCCCCAGCGGAGGCAAGAGGTTTCAGGTTAAAGCAACAAACCAAAAAGGCAGATACACATACACGATTGAGAGCAGCTGAACGTTAGCAAGCGCATGTGTGTGCGTGCGTGTGTGTGTGTGCGTCTGCTTGGCTGTGCTCGCATGCGTGAGACGAAAAAAAAAAAAAAAACAGCGACAGAGAGAAAGAAGGAGGGCTTCAGGCATGGAGACGTGAGCCAGCAGCAACAGCAGCAGCCGCCGCTGCAAACACTAGATTACATTAGCAAGGCATGAGGCAGCGAGAAGGTCAGTGAATCAGATACCGGCTCAATACAGCGGCATGGCTCAGAGGTGGGGAGCTGAGCTGGTCTGCCATCCGAGCGGATTGCTGAGGAAGCCTTGTCTCCGCGAGTGTGTTTAAGGAGTTTGACCACGCTGAGATCAGACAGAAGAGCTGACTCCTGAAAATGGCAGCGCGGCCATTTCATTACGTTGGGGAGGAGCAACTTTGTTGCTGAGTAAATGTGTATCGACAACGAAGAGCTGATTCTTTTTTTTTCTCGCCTGCTGCTTTCCAGTTTTGTTCTGTTTTTTTTTACATAAAACTGCTGCATACGTTTTTCTACGCACCCACAGCGTGTACAGTAACGTGACATACGGCCTTCGCGAACAACATCGGCAGCTCACATTTGATAGATTGTGGCATCAAAGCAAAAGGTTACCTGGAGAAAATCCTGCGTGTTTTTCGCCGCCCCACAATTTGTAAAAATCAATTACCACCACATCTACCCAAGAGCCACGCTGCAAATGAATCAAAATTTTTGAGTGGCTATTAAGTCTCTCATAGATCATATTGACTTAGATATGGTCCCTCTAACTTTTAATGGCTGGCACTTACAGTAGATGAGTAGTTCAGCACTCTTAGCCCATTATACTGTTAGTGGACACACAGTGCAATCAGGAGGGTCAAAGATTTTAGTGGGCTCCATCAGTAAAGTGCACCACTCAGTTGGATTCTAATTGACCTGCTGTAAAAGGAGTGGACAAGCTAGACCTCTCCCAGTGAAAAGTAATAACCGCTAATTGTCAAATCTGCCATTGGGGGGAAAACTATATTACATCCACAGCCATTGTTACTCACAGATGGCCAACTCATTAATAAACAAATACGAAATGACACGAGGAGTATTCAGATGAAAATTAAAAGAGGTACTCTTTCGCTGGGACTGCAGCGACAACGCAAAAATAGAGGGGAAATGTTTGAACAATGGAAACAAATGTAAGGCTCATTTCTTTTTATCATGCAACAGACTCACTTCTCTTCCTATTATGTGTCGTAGAGATGCTTCCAAAGACGGCATCTTGGCCTGACTGACTGTCGTCCTTCTGTCGCACATCCATATCAGCTTCAGCCTCTGTTGTTCGTGAAACACGAGCGACTTCAGCAGTTTGTATCGGCGTAACACAACTGAGTCAGCGTCCCCCGTTAGAGTCGCAGTTGGTCTAAGTTCTGAGCCCTGATCCAATTTACAAACTAACAAAGCCCTGGATCTTCTCTCAGTTTTTCTTTTCTTTTCATAAACAATCTCTACCGTGACATTATCGGCTGAATTATCATTGTGGAAATGCCAGCGTGGGTAAAACATAATGTCCATTAGGTCTTTCTTTTACATACTGTACCGTTTGCACAGAGGAATTTGCAATGAGCAGAGAGCTGCAGTATGTTCATGCTTAAGGACATTATGAGAGGACACAGCAGCTATACTGCTACCTATAGGGATCAAATTCACAATCTGTGAGAGTTACCTGGTCATGTCCCCCTATTGTGTGTCCCATCCTGGACTATTAAGTGTCCTTTAAATAGAAACAGTGACAGGGGTTAGGTGCTCGGGGAGAAAAAAAAATGCCGGGGGAGTGGACAGGCAGTTCTTTGAGAAGAAATTGCGCACGTGGTGGAGGACTGTTTATTTCTCCTCAAAGATACTACAGGGAAGAGAACTTTTGTCCACCATTGTCCCTCAACTCAAAATTTCTCTTTGCTGGTTTTCCTCCTTGGGTGTGATCAGCTCATAGAAGACGTTATGAAAACACTTTTTTTTGTCTTTGCAGTACCTTTCTGGTTTCGTGAGAGAATGAAATCCTCTGTACCTGTCTGAGAAATGTGTCTCAGTTTGACATGTAGTCACCTGTGGACGTAGACAGCCTCGTGTTTCTTCACCACCTGGCTGGAGACAAAGAGCGGATGCTCTGACAGCATGGGCAGGGCCATCTTATAGAAGTCAGGTTATGGTATTCATGACCATAGAGGCTCAGCATGTAATATGCACATCTTTCTGACAGGCCATGTTTTCTAAACAGCTTAAAGCTCTGAGGAGAAAGGGATACATTATTCAAGGGGATGCTGCGGTTACTATGAGGAGAAAATGATGAGAAATATGAGGTAAGAATTGACAAAATTGAGAATTCAGGGCTATGGAAGGGAATGGATACTCACTATCGCAGTACCTGAGGTCTTCATGGAGCAAAGGCCTTGGAAGCTTTGATGCTGCCAACCAAATGATCAGCATCTATTTTTGATGAGCAGGCTGACTATCGTGATCTTTAAAATTTGAAATGATTTGCAAGACGCCGCCTGCGGATCCTGAAACAATCCTCACTTATTCCGGCGCACAAATATTTTGAAGCAGAGAGAGAAAGCGCCGCAGAGTCCTGCTGGGATATTCTGACATAAGCTTCTGAAAAACTTTTTTTTTTCCTTTGACAAAAAATGCCATAGAAAAAACAAACAAAAACGACTTCAGGATGCTGCCAATTATTTCCCAAGTGATGATAGCACTCGAGAATCCTTTTAAAAAAAAAATTAAGCCAAATACACCAACACATAATTTTCCCCTGATGAGATATCGGCGTGGATGTTGACATAATAATGTGGCATCTGCGCGATTGTCTTTTAAGTGATTTGCGAACAGAGCCAACATTGCATTCACGGCAGTGAAAAACAGCACGACGGAGAATGTGTTAAGGAAACATCTGCGTTGGATCTGCAGTGCCGTATTCACTTGAATACGCTGTGTGCGCACGAGGCGTGGTCAACACTTTATGTCGCTGAAGGTTGCAGGTGGTTTCGCCTCCTTTCCTCCAGCGGTTTTCGTCAGCTGCCGCCGTTCCCGGTCGGCTGTACGCGTGTCACAATCTGCGAGTCGCAGCCAGGCGCTGGTTAGCTTAGCCTAGCATGAAGACAGGAAGCGGGTGGAAATGGCTAGTTTGGCTCTGCCCAAAGATGGTGTGGTGGTGTCACAACAATGAGATATAAGGAATGTAGGTATTGGTGAACAGCCTTTGGATGATGATTAATACAGTTTGTAGATGATTTATGAAATACATGTAATCTCTGTTCGCTTTTCTGCAAAATTGTTCAGCTGACGGCAGCGACCGATCGCAGTGTCTCCGAAGTGCCGAGCAAGCGGCTATTTGGAACCGCGATGAAAGTTGGATTTTCTCCAACGAGGAAAGGGGCTTTAACAGTTTTCAAGGCAGGCGTCTGTGGGATTGTTGAGAGTGTGCGCGGCGTGTGTGTGTGTGTGTGTGTGTGCGCACACACCTGCTGATAGGAGCATGTGGCAGACGTCGTCTTTGTTTGCGCGTGAATGTGTGTTTGGCGTGCCGGACCATCGTTTGGAAAGCAGAGCGAGGATCCTAGAAGCTGTTGGAAGGAGATGATTGGCTTCAGAACACGGTGGCCCCTTTGTGACAGATGGTTGGGTGCTGGGCTCGCGGAGCTGAAATCACCCACTCTCGCATATGTGGGCTCTCACGCAAGCCTGAACACACGGACGCACGCGCGCGCTCAGGAAGGCGTGCAAAATGTCAGCACGCGCACCGGCGTGCACGTATGCATGGGGAACGACGGAAAAAGAGAGTTTGCGTTTCAGTATCCATACAAATATCTTTGTAATAATCACAAAAAAGACTGTATATTTACCAAAGTATTCAAACACATAAGTGCGGAGTAATGTCGCTCAGAGAGAAGCAAATAAATAGACACACAGCGCGACAGCAAGACAGATGCGTGGACAAACACTCAGGCAGACGGGCATGAATTTGGAAAATGGCATGAAAACAGTATGTGTTCTCACCAGTGCCAGTGTTTTGGTTTTATTGGGGGGTTTGCAGCCTTGGGTTGAACACACTGGAGCTTTGCTGTGTGTCTCTGTGAACAAACAGGAGGGGATCTGGTGCCTGCTGCTTCTGCTAGCCAACAATGCTCGCACTGTCACCGCCACCATCATCACAGCCATCGGCGCCGTAGCAACAAATAACACCGCGGCGCTTGCCACAGACGTGCGCCCCGTTACCGACGCCAGAACCAAACGGCCGGGCAGATGCTGATGAAATAGTCGGTGGGACAAAGCGCAGCCACAGGCACGTGCTGTCGTCAGCGCTAATACATACATGTATACATACATACGTATATATACTCTGTAGCACAGGACATCACGCCCTTACTCTCTCTTCCTGTACTTCCTGTCTCTCTTCACTTGAACGATCCAATAAAGACAACAGCTACCATGCACCAAAAAAAATGTTGTGGTGCAGAGCTCTCCCTGAACTCGGCCCCTGGAAGAAGTGAGCAGTGGAGACGATGTGATTGCCTGTTGAACGGAGCTTTACAGCCCCCCCCCAAGAAGTAATTTAAGCCAAAGGCCGGGAAGGAGCAGTGGCGTCAGCCAACGTAGATACTATTTTGTGCAGACCCTGCTTTTAGGAAAATGTACATAAATCAAAATCTCAATGGTACCCAGTGGTTCTGTCTTATTATACTCCCTGCTCTCCGTGTTTGCTCGTCTGTCTGCGCTGCACTCACTAAGCCTGCTCTCAAGTGTAATTTTGGCCTTTTTGCCATATCACTGTCTCAGCTGACGACAATATGGCCCTCCTGCCTCAGAAAAAGTGGCATACGTGTCATCATCTAATCTTTGCAGCCGCTGCCGTCGCCGCCATTATCGTGGCCATCACAGCCACGGCAAAAAACACCACCACATTTGCCAGCGCAATTGGCAAATTCCCGACAAACAGTACCTTTGCATGTGCACACACCAGCAACTGCAATCATCATTGCTGATCTGGAATCTGTCGTAAATTCTGCTTCCACCAAACGCCTGAGCTGTGAAAACCGCTTTCCATTGTTACTACTGAAGCTGCTGAAGGGATGAGCGGTTTGCCAACTCCAAGGTCTTCACATCCACATGAGCCTTTATCACGGCCAAAACTAGAAAGCTGAGAGCCAAACGACTGAAGCCACGGTCTGTAGTGAGCTGGTGGTGGCTAGTTACTGGGGAAAAAGTGAGAGGAGCCTGTCAGATGATGTCTGCTACTTCCAGCATCTCCCCTGGCACATTCGCGTTATTGGGAAACCATGCTGTGACTGGAAAACGCATTAACTATAAAATACATACTGTTTTGGAAAGTCCTATAAATACTCCCTTTCAGTAAAACGAACACTGTGTGTCAGTCCCGATTACAGGGGTCACTTTTTGTGAGGGAGACGCATCAAACCAAACTGAGTCAGACGCCGATGTTCCCACGAGACCGCGTACATTATTTACACACCATCTGCCGGCCCAGTCATCAGCGGACGGAGTCCTGTCCTGTTTGTCTCTGCTGCATAATGTACGAGACAGCTTAGTTCATTTGACGTTGCCGTTTAGCAAATGCAAATGAGGAGAGAAAGTGAAGCTGGTTTTAAAAAACAAACAAAAAAAAAATAATCATTTTGCTTTTTGTTGCATCGGTGCTCTGATCACCAACACCTGATTAATCGTTAATCATGTCTCCTTCTCTTCAAATACCACAACCCCACAACAACGGGCGTACACTCGGCAACTTCACATTTAAAATTACAACGGTGTAGTAGTCATGTGTGATTTTCTCCACATCCCCTTTCATCTTGCACACTCACACACACAGTCCATGTACTGTGCATATTCCATTATCACCATCCACTATTAGACATAATTTGATCTATGGTATCTTTAATTTGGTGCCATATTTCCATAGTCAATAAAAGAACAATGAATGACATATAAGCACTGAGGATTTCTCCAAATGTAAAAGCATATTGCAAGACTTTGGGGTAACAGCAACAACAAACTTGTCACGTAACACTACAGCGACTCATTAGTAAGAACCATTTAAGAGCAACAACTTGTACAGTATCATCTTATTTTCAGGCACCTATGTAAATCATTAAAAACAGCTGGCTAAATGACCTGTGTTATGATGAAGAACAACTAAAACCGTGGTTATCCACATATTAAGAAACCAACTTTCACTGTTTTCTCTCACAACATCAATCAGAATGAACTGGAGTCAGAGAGAGGAACATAACACAACTTTACCCCACCTTTTTCAATGATGCCTTACAGTAGGAGAGACCGCGGCCTGGGTGCTTTCTCTGCGCTGACGCTAACGCTCAACGGTGCTCGAGCGGAAGGCGCGGCCACAGAGGGGCCCGCGCATTGAGAAATTCCCACCTGAATAACTATTCAGGTGACCGCATATCACGAACCGTGAATTGAATGGAGGCGTGGAGTCCCAGCTCTTCTCCTGCGTGTGGTTCCCATCGCGGCGAGCGTCTCAATATAGCAACGCGTTGCCGCGATGCCAGGACGCACGTCACAATGTGGCGACAGATTGTGTGTACAAGAAAAATGTTGCCCCCAAGCAAGAACAGGGTGGTCCCATGGTGCTGGAAATATTGCATTGAAATTAAGAGTCTTCACAGGGGAGCAGATTGTGAGCAGGGCCCTCAGGGACTGAAACTTCCTGAATGAGATCCAGTGCTTTATTAGGCCCCTATGAGTTGTCACACTTCTCCGAGGAAGCACCGGCACCGTTCACACTGCTCACGATGAAAAACAGTTGGCACAAAGGAACCTGTTAAACTGAGAGGGACAGATCTGCCGGTGTGTTTGTTAAACATCTGAACACACCATCAGGTGACCTGCAGAGCCGAAACAACTTAAGTGGGCAGCAATTTTTTTTTCTGTTTGGAAAATCCTGAGTTGTGAGTTAGAATCGACTGCAGGGGGCATTTGTATGGATTTGTATTGGTACGGTGGTGCCTGAAGACCCTCTTTTTTTTCATTGTTGGTGCTGAAAGTGTTTTTACCTTTTGATTTGTTGGTTGTGGATGATGATGATGATAATGATGATGATGACAGAGGTTTCGAGCAAAAGACTTGGTGGGTTTTCTCAGACGAGCGAGGGGAAGATTCGAGGGTAAGGGAGAGGTGAGCAGGCTGCCAGTGAGAACTGAGTTGTATTTAACAGCGGCTTCAAACCTCCGAGACAGGCCCTGAATGTAATGTCAGATCGCAATGGAAAGTTCGTCAGAACTCTGTCAATCAAAAGCCATTCTGTTATTTCATGACCTGATTACGAACGACATTAAATGGAGCATTTTGTTTTGAATAAGTCAACAACAGAATTCATCATACTCTCCCCACAGCCTTTTATCAAGAAGATGGCCTATTCTTAAACTGCTCACCATCTCTGGAATAATAATAAAAAAAGAATGGGAGAACCATTTCATACAGAAAATCACATATTTTCAATATGTTTGGCTATTGCGACACTGATTTTGTCATGACATTGATCATAAGGGAAAAAGTGTCAGTATTTGGGGAGCGTATCGTCTGTTTACTGGTTGAAACGCTGTTCAAACGTGTGTTTTCAAAAAAAAGCTTTGCACATTACAGTATATCCATTTCTGCCACCTCTAAAGTGAAATGTAGCTTAACTTAAAATTCACAGATAACATTTTTAATGCTTCCGTTGTGAGTTGTATGGGTTCAAGGAGAGTTCAGGAGTTATAGCACAATACCCATTTGACACGAAACCGTGCACAGACGTTATGTGTTGCAAAGAACCGGCATGAAACAAACTTTATAATCAACCCAACCGTCCGGCCGTGCGAAGTGAACCACACACTTTGCCTGAGTGCGGTTAATGAATAACGTGCAGTGAGGATGAGTGTGAGTGCTCTCGAGTGGGCGGTGGGGGTCGAGAAAAAAAGGGGGGTGTCTTTTCATATATGAGTGTGTGTGCAGGAAGGGCCAGAGGGCGACCCCCCCCACACACACACACACATACACATACACATACACACACACACACACACGCACACGCACACGCACACGAACTGCACAGACACGACCACAGAAGATCTGTCAAAGACAAAGTAGCTCCTTATGAAATAATATGCTTCCAACTGTGAGGCTCCCGCCTGTCATTTGGCAGAGAAGCCTTCCACATCGCAGCGTGGCAGGATGCTGACATTCACACCATGGAGCGAGTGTGATCAGCTCTCACCCAGGCAGATGAAAAGTGGTTTATATAGAAACTGAGAGGGAGTATCATATGGTTGCACCTGGTGATAGACCATGGTGAGAACTGAGCCATATTAAACACAACAACTCCCCGCGAGCGCTTTCACTTCCTTTGAAATTTCAACGTGCTCGCATCGGATATTTTCAGTCGTGCCATATTTTTCCGCGCCCGAGCCACAGAACTGCGACTCCTTTTTAATAACATCACATTAAAGTTGAAATCCTCAGCCGCTGTTTATTGATCTGTGTCTTGAAACCTCTTGGGAGACTGTTCAAAGGGGACTTTGAAAGCACGTCCTGACTAATAACCCCCCTCCACCCCCTCTACTTTGGCCTTGATGAGAGTGGAGGGTCATTAAGTTGCTAACAACAGGAGAGGAGAGACAAGAGTGCACACGGCACGGTCTAACAGCTATCATCTCCTCCGCGACCGCCGTAACACTCTGCGGTAGGATTTTGATTAGAAAGGCGTAAAACTGGGCTCACATCACTGGACATTACTGGGTACAGTCAGAACATTGATATTGATGCAGCAGAGCTGAGCTTCCTGCAGTGGCGCTTCTCCCTCCTATAAGGCCGTACGTCCAACCCCCATGGTTCGTTTTGTTTTTCTGAGCGCACTGCTCACTTTTTGTGGTGAAGCAGTGTGAAGCAGCATTGTGCAACAAAGGTCTTGGATAGCGTGTTGAAGATGCAGTTGGCAGTGTCACTGATTCCTCCCAGCTGCACCTTAGAGGGGCGGCTGCGATCGGCGCTGCGTTCGACGTCTGCGGTGTTGCCGCCTCGCAGGACGCAGCTGCCCCTCAGTAGCTCAAAGGTCACGGTGAATGCAGATTAAAGCTGTGATTTACAGGTTGCAGCAGAGCTGTATTGCTAGTGTGAGGTCTATGCCTCAGAGTTTTTAGTTCGTAATAAGCTGATCATCATCACGTCATCACTTTGTAAAATGTCAGAAAATATGACACCTTCAAATTATTTGTCTAAATTTTTTTAAAAATTGTTAAAAGCAGGTAGTCATTATGTTTGAGAAGCTGGAAGTGTCAGATGTCTCCTTTTTCCCTCAAATAATCCCTCTAATAAAAACGCTGTCAATTTGGCCTCGTACAGTATTCATTTACCTTATTAAATCTGATCAACAGGCTACTTGGAGAGGGATCTCGACAGGGGGAGATATTCCTGTTCCTTAGTGTGCAGCATGTAAAGAGTGAACTGTTTGAATTGTCCATCCATAACGACAAGACACGTCCGAGCTCTTAACACCTCATTTTATTGTCCCAACATTCAAAAGTACAAATAATTCAAACACAACAGTTTTATGAAAAAGAAAAAACAAACATTTACAGCAAGATTTTTATTTTGTTTCCAGTTTCAGAAATGACCTAAACTAGCAAGGATAACATGAAGTCATTCATCGCAGTAATTGGATTAATAATAAGAATAAGAATACTAAGAATAATAGCAATAATAATCATAATAATCATCATTGATAATTGTTAAGTAATAACATAAGCAGGAGAGAGTAGAGAGAGCCGCGGTCATGGGGCCCCGTGAACATTTTTTCGTCTTTTTTGTCTTTAAAGATTTCGTTTATAGATTTTTCAGATAGTAAACAAACACGTCTCAGGAGGAAAATGAAAACTGACAAGAAGAGCCTAGTTCCTCTGTTCACCTTCCCTCCTCCACTACTGGCTGCGTTGTTCCTACTGGCAGGCTGCCACTATAAGGCGCTACAGGGGATGGTGTGAGCCATAGGGGTTGGGCATAGAGCGAGGTGACACAGCCCCATGTTTCAAACGCCCTGACATGCACACACGCTCACTCACACACGCACACACACACACACGCACTTTCGACGGCTGCACTCGCTTGCTATCTCTGTCACACACGCGCGCACATGCACTCACGGAAACACGCACGCACACACGTCTGTATTTATATATGTGCACTGAACGGACCCAAATGCACAATCACACGCGCACACACACACACACACACACACACACATAATAACAAACACTTAACATATGTATATACTGTACATACGCACATCCGGATGTACTCCACGCTAACAAACATATGGGGGACAAACACGCGACAGGCACACAAGTACATAAAGGAAACATGCATACAAGCATGCACACATGCGCGCACACACACACACACACACACACACACACACGCACACATGTGCACACAGGGTCTAGGCGGAACACAGGCACGCATCGTAAGAGTTCAAAAGTCATACAGTGTAGGAAATTAGTTCACACGTCAGAACAACATTCTACTGGGGTCGTTGCATAATTCAAGCTCCCGACGGCAGTGGGGAGCATGAAGGGGTCTGGTGGGTTGGTGGGTTGGTTTGTCGCCGTTATGACATTAGACCACTATGTGACTGAATGGCGCGGAGATGACTGTGATTGGATAATGGTGACGATATCGGATGACCCGGCCTGTCAGATGACTGAGGGTGAGAGAGAGAGAGAGAGAGGATGTAGTATGCGAGCATGCGTCTGAGTGTTTTAAAATGCTCTCCACACACCTCCTTCATGTTTTCAAGTCTTAACAACAAACAAAAAAAATCCAATTCCTCTATATGTATACTTCTGGAACCATTCCCTTACCTTTCACCTTTCAAAATATATAATATATATCATATTAGAGTATATAAAATATAGAATTGGTACAATCCCTTTTCATACCTCCAGAGTACTTCTTAAGTATAGCAACAACTGCTGTAAATAACAGTTGGTGTGCAATGGTAACAATTTCTCATTTTTAAAGATTTGTTGGTATGCCATTTGAAAACATGATGAATATTTTTTAAAAATAAGTTTTGACTCTTAAGTGGTTTTGACCGATTTTAGTCCAGTGCAATGAATGACCCTCAAACAACAATGGGCATTTGCTCCGTTTTAAAATGTATCTGCCCAAGCCTCCAAGAGCTGAATGTTATATAAAATGTTCACCGAAAACTGAAAACTATGCTTTCAGACCCACATTTTTGCATAAGGTTTCATCACAAAGCGGTAGTAAGTGGAGGGAGGGTGTGGACGGAGTGGCTTTTTAGAACTACACAAACTTATCACAGGTTATATTGAACCAGAACGACTGTTTATAACATTCTATTAAGACTAAACTTTATTGAAAAAGATCTAAAGATTTCATTTTAACAAGACAAGAAAAAAGCAATAGCAAATTTAACTATTAACTAGGTTATGCATAGCGAGTAACTGTTTCTAGTAATAAGGGAAGAGCGTCCCCCAACCCTCCAGACATTTTTTTCAGTTTTCTTGACTTTTAGATTTTTTTATATTGTAATTTTGATATATTGGTACAAAGCACAAACGTACTAAAAGTTCTCTCAGTGCAGTGGACTACTGGAAGAGCCTCTCCACTAGTCGCTTTGTTCCCTTTTGCTCAGAAACGCCCCCCTCCCTGTACCAGAATCACGCAAATACACAGACAATGAAACAAATAAATACATAAATACACAGATAAATTAATCAATAAATAAATAGATAATAAATACAAATAAATAGAAAAATAAATAATTTAAAAAATCGATAAGTAAATAAACTGCTAAACTATTGAGTTATATTCTAAGCTTTGTTCGGTTTCTTTTGCCGCGGTAGTAAACTGAAAGTTAATCCAAATCTTTTTTTTTTCTCCACAAGCAACATGACAACAATTGAACAGTTTCCTCACAAGTTTTTCTAAGTAACTGAACCACCACTTCATAATAAGTTGTCATATGAAAAAGACAAGCTCAAACAAAAGAACAGTGACAACTCAGATAGTACAGTAGATATTGTAAAACAAATGTAGACTATATATATATATATATATCATCTATTTGTACACAGCAAATAAAGACACAGTTGTCATAGATCCTTTTCAAGGAAACAAATATCTAGACTAACGGAACTAGCTAATAATCATTAAGTTTTGACAAACGTTTCACGCTCAGCAAGAAAACTAAAAGTCAGCAAGCCAACCGAAGGAAAAAATACAAAATAAAAATCTGTTCAGTGATTCTTACAAGGCCCAAAGTCGTTTATCTGGTTATTCAGCAAAGAAATAGTCTCACCAGATTTTCGTGGGCCAACAATAAACAAATATTAAACAAAGAACAGCAGCTCAATTCAATGCCAACATCAAAGTATTTTTTTTCTTTAAACAACACATAGAACAACAAACTTGGATATTTAAGATATGTGAATAATGTAGTATAGCACCTACTGTTGATCGCTAAAAGGAAGTTCTTTTCAAATGTTAAGTTCACCAATGCAGAGCGAAGAAAAATGATATAGATAATGTATAGTATGCTCTCTAAATGGATAGATGTGTATATATCTATTTACTGATATCCCATATTGACTGATGACAAAAACAGGAAAACAAGTGGACAAAGGGTCTTCTTGCTTTGGGCTCTGGACTATAAGGATGGTTAGGCCTTGGAAAGACCCCTCTCCCTTCCCTTTTGGGTATCGCTGTTGAATAATTACGCACTAGTACATATGTGAAAAATTACCAAAATCACCTGCCTCTGTTTGCATCCCTTTTCACAAAACCTTCCATCTACAAAATCACTGCCAACTTGGATTCCCCAAAAAACAAACAACCTCTGATCCTATAAAGTACCACAGCAGAACGACAAGACAAGGTGGTGCCCCCTCCCCCCCGCCCCAGCCCCCCCAGTTAGCCAGTCAAAATATTTTTCTCTTTTTTCAAATCCAGATTCTTGTAAAAATTCTTCAATAATTATTATTTTAATTATCATTTATAAAAATAGATCTTCTTTCTCTTTATTTTTATCTTTTTTCTAAACACATTTTTTTCAAGCAAAGAGATCTTCTCTTTGGCAACAGTGTTATTTTTTTTTCTTAAATTACTGAACGTGTCATCAGGAAAGCTAACCCATCCCCTCCCTCGCCCCATCTCCCTGAACCCCTGTGAGGAAAGACATTATGTTTTGTTTGCGATACAAAACAAAAACAATGTTAGAAATTCTTTTTTTTTTTCTACATAAGTCACCGGGATTGCGGAATCCCATCGATCATCGTTTAGGGGAAGTTTTTAATACACACTAAAAATGAATGAATGGTTCACCAATTTAAAAAAGAGCCCCCTCCCTTTCACCGACAGGGAGGTATATAATACTAACGACAGTGGATCCGGATTTACAAAAGAAAAACAAATCCTGAATCAAGACAGAGAAAAGGTTTCAATCTAAAAAGGACATTCTCTTCTCTGAAATAAGGGGATACGGGGGATTTGCTACTGTTTACACAGAAGAGAAAAAATCATTTTAACAACCACAACAAACAGAAAGAAGATACAACAAAGAGAAGCCTGCATTGTCACAGG
The DNA here is from genome assembly GCA_016785225.1 of Psettodes erumei. NCBI lineage: Eukaryota > Metazoa > Chordata > Actinopteri > Pleuronectiformes > Psettodidae > Psettodes > Psettodes erumei. The sequence goes on from JAFBJZ010000107.1 coordinate 922,501, forward strand.
AGCTTTCAAAAACTCATGAACATTTTCATCATTTCATTTTTGTAATACTTAGGCAACATTGGCTTATAGGTCCAAAGTTATAATATAAGCCATTTCTAGTTCAATTTGTTTGATGGTTTGACGGTTGCTTTGTGTTCCGGTTGGAGTTTGAGTTTGCTGTGTTGGATGGCTGTAGTAGTAGTGGTAGTGGTAGTGACTGTAGGGGCTAAGGGACGGGTGGAGGTGAGGGGGAAGGTTGGGGGCAATTTTGGAGCAGACGGAGTCGCAGAGCAACTGCTTCTACCTGTTAAAGTTCAGGACTTGTGTGTCTTGTTAGTCTTGAAGGAGACTTGCAAGACACGGTCACCCAGTCTGTAGCCGTTGAGACTGGCGATGGCCATGGCCGCCTCGTCGTAATTCGTCATGGTGACGAAGCCGAAGCCTTTGCACTTGTTGGTGTTGAAGTCACGGATCACCTTGACGTTGTTGACGGCACCGAACGGCCCGAACAGCTGCCAGAGCACGCTCTCGTCAGAATCTGGGCTCAGGTTGTACACGAAGATGCACCAGCCAGTGCCCGTGTGCCGGGGATGTTCATGCCAACTAGGCTGGTCATGCTATCAATGGTGATGGGAGAAAACCTGCAAGGAACGGCGGGGGGTGGGGGGAAAAATGGAGGGAGAGCAGAAAGAAGAGAGAGAAGAAAGCAAATGTTAATTGAACAGGTTAAGCCCCACAGTGAAACTCAGTGTCTGTAACTACTGTACATGAAATGGCCATAAACTGGTGAAAAACCTATCCTCATCGTTCTTTTATCGCAAATATTTCTATTTTAAAGCCAAATGTTCAAGCTGATTCCTCCTTCCAAGTCTACAAGCTTTCCATGACGCTCACCTGCGTAATACAGCTATACAAAATAACAAGCTAAGCTGCTATGTGTTTGCACTTTAACAATCACAAAGGCGCTGATCCCCGAGACAAATGAGGCATTTCGGATAAATTCGGATGTATACGCATGGATGCTTATATTGTATGCGCGTGTATGAATCTGTCTGAATGCGGTAGTCTGTAAGTGAGTCTGCACTGTATCGCTAAAGCCTCCCTGCGCTCCTCAGCCCTGAAAGGCCTCCTGTCAGGCAACGATTGCTGCATGTGGCGCTGTACTTCTACATTCCGCTGAAGGGGATGAGGAAGGTTCTGTCTTTGTGTCCTTGAGTGGCTCCTTCAGGAGCTAAATTGCAGGAAGTTGTTGAATTAAACCGTTGCTAGAAATTCGGCAAAGATCATGCACCAGCCAGCTAAATCTGTTCTCGTTCGCCTCATAATCTTCTCCTTTTTTCTTGTGATGCAAGAGATTTGAATCCTCAGTTGACTTCACTTAATTGCCTTTCCGCTCAAAGGAAAGGGGAAGGAAGGGGGGGAAAAAATCCCTCCACTTTTAAATAAAAGGTAAATGAGATAAAAAGGTTCATTTCTTATGCCACCTCCCTCCACGAGACGATGACAGGCATTATTGGGTGTGCTTTAATTGAGATTTCCGCTTTGCTGCAGCTGTCTTCGAGAGGGTGGCCTTCTTAAGAAAAAGGAGGCAGGGAAGAAGGAGCAAACTAAATGGAAAATGTAAGCACTTTACAGCCCAGTGGCATTAAGGTACAAAGTGTATTCCTCCCACTCCTCCTGCAGTCTGCATGGTGTTCTGTTCTGGTCTGTTCCAGAGCTTGTGGCACTGATCGATAGCACGGCTTGCCGCTCGGGGGGGCCCCACCCCCATCTCTCTCTCTCTCTCTCTCTCTCCAGCAGCTATATATGGCCGGCGATCCCTACGACCTTCCCGCACGACTTTGGTCATGCAGAGTGTGCTTCTGGATTTTGCGGTTGCTGTGGACACTAATATAATCTCCTCGGGTGGTCAGCTCATTTACTGTAAAGGGCTCTCTGCACTGATTAGACTTTTTGATTTCATGTGTTCAGTACTGTGGCAGTTCAAGGGAAGCAGATTGTAGTCGTGGATATCTGTGTATATGATACAGACGAGATGAAATCAGTATATTCATAACCTTATATTTTAATCACCATAGGATTTCCGCAGCAGCACTGTCTCATTATAGGTTCCTTTGCCTCTCATATCTCCACTGGGTCTCAGTGTCTCATTGAGTCGATTTTAATATTTTCATCAGCATCAAGCAGATGGAGCCTTAACAGGCCTCATCCCATGGAGGCCTTGTCTAACATGCTGCTCTGTGTTGAGGCCTCTCCTGCTGGGCTCGGAAAAAAAACGGCTTGTGGCGATTTGTATGCAAACGCTGGAGGATGTGAGGAAGTCTGTGACAGCGGAGGCAAGCTAACGCCACCACTGTGAGGATGACGACACTGGTGTTCCTCTGTGTGTGCGCGTGTGTGTGTGTGTGTGCGTGCATGTGCGCGTGCGTAAACATCCATTTGAGCGTACCCATCAGAGCGGGACCAAACACTAACCAATGTTACAGATGAGACCAGGGGTTGCATAGCAACAGTGTAGCTGACCAGATACCTATTCTGTTCTTTCTGAAGCCTACCATTTCCAGCTCTTAACACCCTTCTCCTTTCTTTTCATATCATAACCTCAGATCACTGAAAAGCACCTCTAACTTGACAACATGCCATGCAGTCAGGGCGGCTGAATCAGACATTGTTTCCACCCTTAGAAAATTATGGAGGGCCTCAGAGTGAGGGAACAGCGCTTACTGGATACAAGGACACGAGGGTTAAACCTGCGAATGCCACAGCAGATCACTGTCTGTATTATTTTGGAGCTAAATTGCTGCATTTGACAAAGGGCAACTCGCTACGAGAACATCTCTCTCAAGCCTCAACTTTGTGTTCGAGTGGCTGAGCTGACTTCAGACAGCGTTCCCCGCGCTCGCGACATGCAGGAAGCCACCATCAGCACATGAAACATCTATCACCACAGTGGCCGCTGCTCTGGATTATGTATAACACCTATGGCAGCGAGAAAGCAAAATGAAACATGGAGGCGAAAGGAAGGAAGTTCGAGCAGAGCAGTGCCAAAGCTGGAGCTGTCTGCAGTGAAACAGCATTTCCTGTTTCCAGCAGGGATCCAGGTTCATCCCGCCTCATCCCGTGGCCAAGCTAAAGGCTGCCTAATCTTTGCTAGTACGGCCGAGAAATTAAGGCCGTATATAATTTAGTTGTGACTTTCACTGTACAGAAGTAGATCAATCACACAGAGGAGTGTGCGCATAGGTGATAGTGGATCTACAAAGGTGTTGTCTAATGATGTCTAATGACATAGTGAGGAATCCTCCATAATATCAGTGTGACAGATCAGAATTTAGCTTCCAGAGAGAGACTATAGCTGTCGAGTGACAAGGCAGGAGAACCTGAATCCGTTAGAAAACAACACACCTGGAAATTAGGACCAGAGAACAAAATCCATTCAGTACACAGAAAAAAACACCAGCACTTGTCATAATCAAAACAAAGCAAATTCATCACCACTGAAAACAAAGACTGATTGTTTTCTGCTTTTTTTTAAACACTTGGAGTGGTTGGTAGGGTTTTAAAACCAACTCAAGCTGACAAGGAAAAAACCAAACAATATCAAAGAACCAAAAATGCAGTTGACCTTGAACGAATTGTCGAACGCAAAGAGACTGCAAAAAATACAAGGAAACAAAAACTAAAAAAAGAACAGAAAAAAGGATATTGAAAAATCATTGAGTCAACATGGACATCTGGCATTGGGTGAAGTTTTTAATTACCTCTTTACGCCATAGGCCATATTAAGCAAATTGTCCAGCCTGTAAAGAGAAGGAGGGTTCTGGGGTTAATGGTGGGCAGATGGTCGACTCACTCAATGGAACTAATGTTAAGTCCCTGTAGGAACTGCGTGGTCCTCCTCACTCAAGAACAAACAAACCCATCTACAGTTGGCCCATTACACTGAGGAGCCCCAGCAGAAAAAAAAGCTCTCATCAAGTAATGAATCTACAGTACCAGCAGTGTGGTCGGCACTCGCTCAGTCGGCCGCTGCGCTATTTCACAGGTCTCAGTTTAGCCCCGCACTAGCTAATGCTAGTGCTATGAGCACATTTTCTAAAACTGCAGGTGCATTGGTTTTAATTGGTGTACGAGACTACAGCAGCGGACTGGTCACAGTTCAGTATAACAGTCACATGCAGGGCGCTGATGGCGGCAGGGCTTGGAGCACAGCGTGGCACTCTGCTATTCTGAGATGCTCTTTTAGCCGTAGTGCTATGCAGTGGCGAATCATTGCCTTATCTCATATTACAGGAAATCGCATGTGGGTATGCATACAATTTATGCCACCACGTTGATGGTTGATTGAGAGATGAAGGTTAATGTTTTGGGGGTTTTTAGCTTCCATAATGTTTGTTCCTTCAACTGTCTTCACGCAAATGATCCAGAGTTCTGTCAGTGTAATGGTTTGGCATTTGAATGATGGTGAGCGAGAGGAGCGATGATGATTAGTATGTTTGCTGTGAGGTAGACCCAAAAAAAATAAAAAAAAATCACAAGTGAACATTAAACTGGCCATGAAATTGTGAGCGTCTGTCTTTCGGGTTGGGGTCAATCTTTTAAACGCTAACGGGTCAGGTGGAAAGGCTGAGCTGGAGCGCATCCTAGGAGTTTGTTTTTTTGAGTTTTTTTGGGCAGTTTTGCGGTTTCGTAATAATTGCAGCCCGTGAGCTGAAGGCTCTGCAGTCAGCCAGGGTTAGCCGCAGTTTGTGCGTGCGTGTTTGTGGTTTAAGAACCCAGCGCGCTGTGTGTGTGTGTGTGTGTGTGAGAGAGAGCCTGGCTACAGAAACCTGTGAGCTGTATGAAATGTTGGCCCTCGTGGATGGACGCAGTCTGCTTGGTGACTCAATGACCTTCATTCCTCACTTGGGTCTGGCCTGTCTCATGTCTTATTAACTCCTCCGGCCTAATGGACAGGGGCCACGGCTTATTGAGCAACAGCTGGCCAGCGACGCCTCGTTCCTCCTGAAAACACTGTAAACTCTCCGACTTTCACTCGACTATCAGGGTCGTTTCTCCTCACGTCTCATCAGTCAACAAGCCCCGTGCTTTCCTCAACAACACCGCTTCGCTTTGTTTACCAAAACCTTCAAGTAGGCATTCAGCTCTCATTGAAAAAATGTAATTGCTTTTACCCCAAAATAATCCAGATATCTGTTTAGCGCCGTTTAAAAGCAACATCATTTTCTTTATTAAGACGGCAATTAGCTTTTGAAGGTTTCTAATAACTTTCATTGTAATAATTATTATTCTGTTTATATTAATCGCGGAAATTTAATTTACATAACACATAACAGATAATAGATCAGTAGACGTCTAACAATTTAACACCAGGATGCCAGGAAAATGTAATTATGAACACTATAAATTAGAAATTCTGCAGAACTCTAGAGCACTGCAATGACCTGTGTTTAGAATTTGTTTTTAACACTGGCTTAGAAGTTTGTTTGCATGAATTGATGGTTTGAAATCTCAAATGTTTGACATGCATTTAACTATTTAAGAAGTCGTAATAACACTGAAATCCCCACAGGGAAGTCAGCGGGGTTAATCTATCTGACCTTTTTTTTCCATATCGTAAGTAAACTTTGAGTACATGTTAATTAGGTCTACTCATGATCTGCCTTCAAAGTCCATCTGCATTGTAGCACTTCCTCTCTCTTAACAATACTAAAAATTACCGAAGCATGAAAGCCCTAAGACAAAGAAAAAAGGTGGAGGAAAGGATATACAGAATCATTAAAGCAGTAATTAGCTCATTACGTGGGAAGGGAAGAAGTGGACTGCTTTGTGGGTAAATGAGTCAATTGGAGAGGAGGCTCAGAGGAGAGGTGCTCCAGGCCCAGGAGCACTGAGACATCTGCTGGCCGCCGGGCCATTGGGCCACAACAAAACAACCTGCTGCTAACACTCTCTCCCCCTCTCTCTCTCTTTCCCTCTCTCTCTCTCTCACACACGTGTAAGGACGCACGCTCACCATGCAAACCACCCTGCCAGCCTTTCACGCTGCCTCTCCGAGCTCGATATAAACAATAGGGCTTTTGTGCTTTCTCTCAATGCGTGTTAATGGAGGAATGGGCGTTTTTTTGTTTTTTTTGGTCTTTTCTTTTTTTTTGAAACAAAAATCTGTTCAATTAAAATTGGCTCCTGCCCTGGATATAATAAGGCTAATTTGCTAATTAGCACCATTAGTTAACGACAGAGGATCGGAAACGAGCCAGGATCGAGGGCTTGGCGTATTGTGCTTCAGCTGATTATGTTTGCCGTCTTGGAGAGGGACCATACGAGCACATTATACATTAACTTGTGCTACAGCAGGCCCTCATGATTTAGTCACACGGGACAGATGTAATTACAACTGTCCTCGGATTGCACCGCATCCTGTGGTCTCTTCCTTGACTTGGAGATTACAGCAACTCGTTCAGGATGTGAAGGAAGTCGAAATTTAAAACTACCTGGTCGGCAGATGTTATTTTCAGCGATAACTGGCATTTAAAGTTGATTTGTGCACCATTAGTTCAGTTTATTAAATACATTTCACAGTAGGAAACATACTTGCAGATATATATTTTAGCTCCAATTACTTTAATTTTGCTTCAGCAAGGAGATGGGCTTGACAGGCTACTTAGATATAGAGTTTGAGCAAACAGAAAGTGCCCTTTTGCGCTGTCGTCCTTAAAGACTGTGCACATTTCGAGCATCTGAAGTGCTGAGGTTTTAGCGGAGGGCTTGGGCACGCGGCGAGCAGAAGCGCGGGGGACACAGCGAGGCAGTGTCCTGTGGTTGTGAGCTGTGATGAGAAACGACAGCTCTCCCGCCGAGCCTGTAAATTGGCTTGGCGTATCGCAGACACACAGCCACGCTACATCGCTCAGGTGTCGCACCGGGGAAGCCGCTCCGGAAGAAAACTACCTACCAAGCTCTGACTTTGATGGAGAGTAAACATCGCGACCGGCTCACTGTTATTGAAAGAGAGAGGAACTCGTATGAGAACACATTCTGTCTCCACTTCTTAAACATTCTTGATGGAGTTTGATATCATACGATCATCGGTTTATCTCTTGGTTTTGTAGTTGTTTTTAGTTTTAGGAGGGAATAAGCCCTAATCGTCTCTACTGTTTGCATCATTAGTGAGCGACAGGAAATGAACAGGTCATGTCATATATACAGTATGCCAGCTGTATACTGTATATATATAAAGTTGAGTGATGGCATGATGAAGAGCTTACTGACCTGGGCAAAACACTTCTCTCTTTTTTTCCTACTCACTCACTGTAATTAAGTTGAATGCAAGTTAAAATGCATAACCTCAAACTAATGTTGGCATCATTGGTTTTAATTTGTCCTCCGTTTATTACAATTGTGACGTAAGTCTCTGTCAAACGACTTCAGATTTTAATGCTGCAAACGATGCATTACATTTGACATATATATATTTAGGGTGTATTTAAAGTGAGTGGAATTACAATAATGGACCACAGCATGATTGTTCATTGTATCGATTTGACCATAGAAGTAAGCCTTTCAAGCCAGAATGACACAGACCGCAAACTAAAGCGAGGTGCGTCTCTCTGGTTTGACAAGCACTTCCAGTATTTATACCCAAACGCACGACTTTGCCCAGGCCTCAGAGGGAATATTCTGGGACGTGTTGGCGGGATGGCAGCATGATGAAATGGGGGGAAATACGCGGTCGTGAGCGACAGAACCCCACAGTCTCTTCTGAGCAGTTCCTCTCTGATCTGGGTGGACCCACACAGAGTGCTCGCGGCGCCCGATTCACCGACACCTGCACCAGGTGCGGGGCTCACACCTGTTGTTGTGAAAGGGGACGTGTTTGTTGAATATGGATGCTCACAGGAGATTGAATTGAATCATCGCTGATACATAGACGTCGCGGTGACTCATGCGCTTTATGTGTGGGCGTTCCATCCCCTGTTCAAACGCTGTGAACTGCATTTGGTGCAAATGTTTTCCTGAATCAGGCCTGTTGTTCAGAACAGACTAATTTTCCTTGATTAAATGTATTCATTATTAATAACTTTTGTTCACGAGAATAATTCCAATCGAGTTTAAGACTTTACATTAAATCTCTCACATCTACATGTAAAATAGCTGTCATTCAATTCACTTATCTTAGGCACATTATCTTGGAGGTTCCCAACCTTTTGGGCAGATTGACCTCGTGACCCCATCCTTAATCTTATTTGGCCGAGGGGGCGTTTGTGTTTCATTTTAATTCACCATAGGATCTCCTGAATAGAGTTGGGAGAAAGGAGGTAAGTAAATTTCCCTCTCTGAATTCCAAGTTAAAACATTTTTTCTGCGAAATTGTGTATATTACTCAGCCTCTGCCAGATAGGCAGTTCACCACAATTGCCAAAAGCATAAAACTGACTTCATTGAAGCCACAGATTGTATTATCAGTTTTCTGTACAGCATAATCTTTCACTTCGGCACACATATTGAAATTTTAAGTTCAAGTTTATCTCCAAAATCTACATTTACTCATTTCTTATGGGGTCACCAAATTCATATCGGACGACCTAACGACGGGTCAACTGCCCAAGGTTGGGAAACTTTGTATTCACAACACCTTTGAAATAATACATCTTTGTATAAATCTTCATGCTGCGTGTTCGCTAGCTGAAACCTTCCCCACCCAATCCTGCCTCTCCTCTGTCCCGCCTCCTCCTCCTCCACGGTCGCCTCCGCGTCCTGCCCCGGTACTCACCTGAACCGCTGAGCCTGGTGGTGGAGGGGCCCTGGGTATCGGCGATTGGGGGACTGGTAGAGTTGTGACAGAAGGGCTTGGCTGGTCTTCTGGCTGGGGTTGTTGGCGAACTTGACCGTGATGGGCTCGGCGGCACCCGATGGCTTCTGTCCGTTCAGGCCCTTGATGGCCTCCTCCGCCTCTATCCTCTTATCAAAGCGGATGAAGCCCACACCTCGGGAGCCACCTGCGGGGCCAGCAGATCACAAACAAGCAGAGGCTCCTTTTACTTTACGGAGTTTAAATGCAACATGCACAGCAAAAGGTGAATGGCCTGTAAAACCTGAACATTCTCTATCTCGTCTATCTCTTTCCTCGTGATAACAAAAGCACCCATCCCCTTTAATTCAATCATCGGGTGTCAATCATTCAAGTGCCTCGTGTGACCGAATTGTCCAGTTGTGATGTGTGTATAGTTGTTTTCTGAAGCGTCTCTCATAAAAAAGACTGTGATCTCGAACAGAGCTCCTTAAATAATGTAGCTTGGACGTGGCAGAGCTCATCGAGACAGTTTTTGCCTCTTAGTTCTATCTCGGCTCGCGTGGGCCCATTCATACCACCCCACCCGGGAAACCAAAACCCGATGACCTGCACCAAACACGTGGATCTAAAGCGGGTTTGGGAAGAGAAAGAAGATAGTCCGTTCAAAAGTCCGTTCTTCCTTCGTGCCGGCCCCCCGGTCACACTCAGCCGTGCACACAGTCCTCATGCATTGTTCTCAGTGACATTTGAGCCCGTTCCTTGGAGGTAGATTTTGACGGCCACCTGAGAGGAACATTTACAGACGCGCTTCCTGAGAGGTCCTTCACTGGTGTCTGTGAATGCTCTGTGTGTCTTACTGGCTTTATATGTGTGTGTGCGCGCGAGAGTGCACTGTTATCTATTAATGGATGCTGTGCCTTGTTTTAATGAGGCTGCCTCGATGGCCCAGAGGATGCTTGCTTAGTGACAGCAGCACTCTGCCGAGGAGACTATTTACATAACAGTGTGTGTGCACACAGGCATGTCTGTGTGACTGGGACTGAATAAAAGAGGAGGCAGCGAGAAAGAGGGGGAATTTTGTGTTTGAGCATCATTGTGTGCAGTCTCTCACACATGAAAAGCCCTCCTTATTGTTATTCCACATTTTTGTCTACGCTGTCCTCTGCCCGTCTCTTTTTTATACTTCCTGCTGGCTCGTCTCGTGGCACTCGCTCCCCCTGAATTCTTGTGCGGAGAAGCACCTTGGCCATCGCGCTTCCTCTTTTGTTCTCGTTCTCTCTCCAGGACACAGACACCACAAGGTTATTTACCTTCCAGCCAAGCCCCCAGCGTGAAAAGATACGCCAATGTTAAATGAAAAATGTCTTATCTCCTTACAACTCCATTAACAGGATTCCAATAAGAGAATTTTAGGTCAATCTTATTATTATTATTATTATTTTTTTGCTACTTCTTCTTCCCCCATATGCGTAGAATAAAAATGAGAAAACCTGAGAATTCACTGATTTTTTTTCCGTGTTAAACTGGATTCTTAAAAGACATACGCAGCTAGCTGAAGATCATATCTTATGATAACTTGGAGCTCAAGCGCTCGTTTTACCTTTATTTTAAGTAACGGACAAATTTGCACTTTTTCTGCAATTTCGTCACTTTTCAAACACCGAAAGCTTTTCCTGAGCTGTCAACTTTTGCGAGCATTTAACCTTATTTCTTCCCCTTTAAAAGCGAAATTAAATAGCCTTTTTTGTGAAAATTGATACGAACCAAAAACACTGAGCTTTGCCCCCCCCCCCTCCCCCCCCAAAAAAAAAAAAAGTCTAATCAACAAGGTTTTGACACCCAAAAAAACAACCTTCACTGACCCTATGCAAAAACTGAGCCGCAGCATTTTCCTCACGCCTGTTCGGTAACTCCTATTCCGTGTAAATTATTCAGGCTTATTCTCATGTTTTTTTTTACCTCTCTGACTCCCTCTCCCCTGACAGCCTTTCACAGTTTCCCCTCCCTCACTTCCTCTTGTGCCAGCTCTGTACCTGTACATTTTAATTAGCTTGTCAGAAGCCGAAAAATAACAATTCTAATGGGATCTACACCGTGCAAACAACAACCGGTGCTGTTCCCACGATTTCTTTCATTTATTACTGTAGTTGTGGTGAATGTGCAGGGTGTGGGGTAAAATGGCAGTCAACGCTTGGGCGGGGGGGGCAGTTGGGGGCTGTTGGGGGCAGTTGTTTTTGAGCCAAAGACAGTAACAGTCATTGCAGATACTTGTAGTTTATTTTTAGATTTGTAAATTCACCCAGCACCAAAAACTTGCTGAGTATCTTGCTTCACTTCCACAATCCTGTTTCCCCAACTCCTTCCCTGTCTGCTGTAAGGCACTTAGCGACTCCAAGAGCCTTGCTCAAGGGCACCTCAGTGGTAGTTAAGGAAGAGGAGAGCGTTGCTCATTCACTTCCTCCTCCGAGACGAGGGAGAGCGAGAGAGGAATGTGTTTGTCCTTTAATCCTCACACTTGTTTGGCCTTGAGCTGCTCCTAAGCTGGTTCTGGCTGGAGGGCCTCTGGACAAATGCTTGGCATACAGATGAAGGCACGCCGCACACACACACACACACACACACACACACACACAAACACACAAACACACAAACACACACACGTCCATACTTAAGTGATGACTTGAAGAGGTGCTATTGAGAATGAAGTGTGAAAAAGAGTAGTAGAGATGTCCATGACCATTTGTAATCATCCATGACCGATTGCAGTGTGTGTGTGTGTGTGTGTGTGTGTGTGTGTGTGTGTGTGTGCGTGTGCATTTTAAGTGGGCACCAGCTGCTCTCGCCCTTGCGTTTCTCCAGCAGCACTATAAGTAGGTGAGACAGGTGAGGTGGCAGTCGGCCCCCTCGCCCCACAACTCTGGCAGAACGTTCTGATCTGATCACCATACATGCAGGCCACTGCAACAGTCGCACAGTACGGCAGCACTGGGATCCACTTGTTCAAGATTTTCCAACTTGGAAGAGGGAGTCGGCCTCTTCTCAGCGCGTTGACGAGTTCACGTTGTGAAACAGAGCGGATGTTCTCTGGCTCGGCAGCAGCGGAGCGGAGTCGGCCCTCAGTCAGGTTTGTGCTGTGAAACACTTGGGCTGAACTCTGTTCGGTATCACTAGAGAGGTGGAATGGATCAGTGGGACTTTGCAGGAGAAATATCTGACGGTGGTGTGAAATGTCAATGAACTGATATCACTGCATACAGACTCACGATAACCAAACAGCGCTGATCAGCACCACGCTGTATTCTATACGACCCTGTTTCTTTTTCTTTTTTTGCTTTGCTATTTTTAACAACCCCCGTAAGGACATGTTAAATAATTAGTCTTAATAGAATTATCAGGGGGGGTGGGGGGGTGGGGCAAGCCTCATAATCCTCGTAGTTCCTCACATCACAGCTAATGCTGAATGGATCTTTATATCACGACTCGCACCAGGCGTCGCATCAGTGCGTGAAATACAGTGTGTTTAACGTGCTCTGAAGTTGTCACTTCAAATCAAATCGCTGATACAGTATAAAATGACTGGAGGACAGAAGAGGATTGTGTATTATATTTGCTTTCAGTATATTTTACTTTATTACGGAATTAGTTTGTTTAAAAGGTTATTATTGTCATCAAGTTTATACTGGAGACGTACACTTCCAAGAATGGTTTGCAAATTAAATGTTTTTTTTTTAATCTTTAACTTTTACCTAAGTAAGCTTTGCATTACAGTTTTTTTCTTACTTATGGGCACTGTTTTCAGCTGCAGACTTATACACACTGGAAAAACTAGCATGTGACCATGTGACCCGGGGCAACAGTGTGGCTCCTTTGGTGTGGTTGTTAAAACAGCAGTGGAGGTCTATCAGCGCTTGTCGTTGGGATCAGTTCATCAGTGGATTTTCCTTAAACATCATCCAGGTATATATCGAGCAATAAAAAGTACTTGCTGATGAAATTAGCAAACCGGGTGTCAGTGCGAGAAAAAAAACAAACCTGCTACGCTTTCCGCAGGGCACTCAAAGTGCATTCGTCTTCTTCACAACCACTCTGTCATGCCGTATTAATGTAATAAACCTCGAGAAAGGTCTATTTTCCTCCCGTTAAACATTAGAAGCGAGAACACACTTGTAATCTACGGAGCAAGCTGCCGGTGGAGGGAGTCCAGCCTAATGACTGTCCTTTCAACCAGCCGCAGAATCCTCGGCTACTTATCAACCTCCAGCCAGCCACGCAGGCAACATTAGAGCACAATGTACTCACTAAGGTACAGCAATCTGTCTCTCTCTCTCTCTCTCTCTTCTTCTCACTCTACTTTTCCGCTTTCCCTCTCCTCCACAGTAATCAACAGGGGCTTATGTAACTCTCTCTACCTGTGCTTATCTCTCTCTGACACACACCGACAGGCACATTGGCTGCCTTACTAATAACAGGCTACCTCAGTCTGGGAAGCGGGGTGGGTGGGTGGGTGGGAGGAGGTTGGGGACGAGAAGCAAGCGCAAGGGGTGGGGACGGGCAAGGCAGGAATGAAAAGGAGAAAGGAGAGAGAATGGGGAAGGAAAGGAAAAAAAATGGCGATGTGTGTGTGTGTGTGTGTGTGTGTGTGGGGGGGGGCAGTGACAGGACGACGGTGAAAGGGACGAGCGCTGTTCTCTCGCTCGCTCCTTCCCAAACAAAGCTCTTTCTCCACAGCCCGCTATCATTTCCCCAAACGCTGACTGACCGACGGGGAGTCACCTGGCCGCTTGGTGCTAAAACACACCCTCACACTCATACACGACAAACGTACGCACAGTTCGTCCGTCGCCCACTGTAAGCAGGCCCACGCGCGTGGCCTGAGCGCGCACGCACAAGCCAAACCTCAGTGTTTTCAGGTTCCGTCTCGCATCCTGTTTATCTTTGATTTCTGGAGCTACATTGTGCCAACTGTGCGAAACGATAAGCCTTGCCTCTCCAAAAGATTTTTTTTTTTTGTAAAGATGGCAGAGGCAGAAAGAAACCCCTGTTCCTGCTGTCTTCTAATTAGAGAGAGTAGGGGGAAAAAAAGCCATGTCCTTGTTTTAAGTAACATTAGTGTGCCTGGGTACAGATGGCGTTTGAAAAGGCAGCAAGAGGAGAGACGCAGAGGCTTTGAAGAGTGGAGGTGCCCCTGTGCTTTAGCCTCTGTCAGAGCAGAGTTTCAGCCATCTGTCTGGTGCGTGCGCTCACGCATCCACGTGCACGTCCGTGTGTGGCTGGGGCGTGCGCACATGTGCGCCGGCTACCAAAGAGATAATATGCTCTCGAAAAAAAGGGAAAAAAAAGTCAAGGCGGGGAGACGAGAGACGATCGCTGGAGTCAAGGCTGCAGTCATCCCACCTAGAGGCTGCACCACTCCGCTTGTATTACCTTGACCGTTCTGTTCTCAGCTACCGGACAGGTGGAGAACAGGGAGTCAGCGTGGTGTCAGTCTGAAGGGGAACATCCATTATTCAAGTCAAGAGAGGAGAGAACATACCAACTGTACAGGGGAAGGGTAATTCCTTTGAGACAAAATTTTGTTGTTGAAATTCACAAGTACACCATGGAAACACGTATGGTCTGAATACAAAAAGAAAGCAAAAGTCAAACCATAGAAGCCGCGCTGGTTTGTGTTATCCTTTGTCTCCTCTCACATTGTATTGGAGAGACTAGCACAAGCCGCACCGCCGTGAACTGGCACCTCCCTGACCTTGAAAGGCATGTTGTTTTGGTATTTTTATACCCAGCGCAGCAGGCGTGGCACAAAGGTGAGCGGAGAGGCGAAAAAGAGGAGACGAGAGCTCCATGCAGATGAGGCGGGCACAGCGAGGTGCTGGGGTTTTGGCAAAAAATGGGCTTTGATGGTGCACGGAGAGCAGAGGGACTTGATCTGTTTTTCGGTGCTGCAGCGCAAACGTCCTTTCGATTTGATTTCACCAGAGCAGAGTAAATGCTCGGCGAAAAATGTGCAGCTGCAGAACACTTAACACAAGCATTTTTAATTAATCATATTCCGCACAGTAATAACAGTAAGTAAATAAGTTCGGTGTGAAAAGAGAGGAGGATGCCTTTAAAGCAGACACTGCAAGTTATCGAATGCCTTTTACCGTTATCTATGATCCACAGTTGCCGTAAGTACGACTGTGTGACGGCTTTCCTTTCAGCAGATTGAATCATTACAGTGTCCCAAAGGTAGCAGGACAAATACGGGTGTCCAGTCTCCAGCTTCTTAATTAAAATAGCGTTCCTGTCAGAATGGAAATAGCTTTGGTTATATTTGAGAGGGGTGAGTCATGGAGCAAGAGGTAATCTGCAGACAGTTTTGTAAGCAGCGCCATTATTGTTGCATGTAAACATAATCAAATTTTTTTATAGCCTCCAACAGAGTCTGTAACAGCGCGGCCCCTGCGCTGCTCACTGAGACCCAATAAAAATGTGCAGCGCTGTGCACACCAAAGATTACATGACTGGACTTTTAATACCCCCATAAACAATTCCTCTTCAAAAAAACCCCAAAAAACAGCACATTGTTTGCTTGCGGCATCATGTTTGTGATGCCGCATGTTCGTAAAATGAACTTCTCAAGCAATCTCGTGTTTTTTTTGTCTTTGGGAGCTACTTTTTATTCCTGAAAGCTCCAATAAACAGACAGCAACGTAGAATGTGGATGCCTGAGACACACACATTTCAAGGTAACGAAAGCCTTAATTTAATGGTGTTTTGATCAGGAACAACTGCTCATCACACAGCTGCGGCTCAGCCCCAGATAGCTACTCATTCACTGTGCAAAATGCGCTTGTTATCAGTAACACTGGCAATCAGCATCTTGAGTAGTGTGATGGCATGAACGACTTGTTACCATGGGAATCTTTCCCATCGCAACCTATCTAGCTATCCCTCGTGAAGGGGACATGACAACAGCCTTTTTGCAGCCAATTCTCGCACACGACCCGTACATAGAAGTCACGTCCGCGGATCAATTGTTTGCAGTCATCGATCAGGCAAGCACTGACCTCTGCTCGCACTCACGAGCAGAGGACGAAGACCTAGGAATAGCCACCTATTGATTCAAAGCTGCATCTGATATGATATCTGTTTCAAATTGGGGCTAGCCTCAAGAGCCCAAGATCACGGCCCGGCTGCCTTCCCCGAATGTTACGGAAAGAAAGGCAGGACCAGGGAACCCAGCAGGTATCGTTTGCACTGATCAGGAGACAAAATATGCTTATCCAATCTGGAAGAATCAATAGAGGGTGAGGGGACAGAGGAAGAGATGGACTGATGGAGAGACACCCTTGTCAAGTTGATGTTGTGTTCGCCCCCTGAGTGTCTGGGGCAATTTCTCAGTCTGCGGATTCTGTTTCAGCTGCCTCTTGACCGTGAATGATGCTAACAGTGACGTTTTTAAAGTTCCTTCTTGTGCCTGCGAACATAAGAGTGACTGCAGGGTGCATCTTGTTGATGAGGAGGTCATTTGGAGAACAGACTTCATGTTCCCAATTTAGCGGAGCAGGAGCTCGGGATCATCAGCCCATCTGCCACTTGGTCACTGAAGAACATCCATTACTTCAGCAGCTTGGCGGAGCAGGGCTGTTTCTACGTGTTTCCGGCGGTGCATCACTCTCCTCCACAGCCCGTTTCTGTAGACAGCGTAAGGGCGTGCCTCAAATCAGTCCATATAGTGAATCACTGACCGAATTGGATTTCAGGCACTGGTTAGGTCACTGATTCAATAAATATGGGGACACTGATGAGTCACTGATGACCTGCAGCAAGACTTCAAGGCACCACGCGATATCAATGTCTCAGCAACAACTTATGTCCCTCAAGTCAGGAGGTAAAGAAAGAAAGAAAGAACCAAAGACTGCAACTGAAAATAAATGACACGTTCTGCTCGCATAGGTGCAGCAAATAATACATTTTCTCTCTCAAGGGAATATGTTCTGAGAAGTGGCTGGAACAGTATTGCCGTAAAGATGTCCTACAGCTGACTCCCTGGTGACTCACGGGTCCAGGAGCAGACCGCAAATCAGCCCGTCCCTTTCTCCTCCCTCCTTTCCTGTATCTCCTTTCTCGTTCTGTACTTACATTTTTGGGAGTCAGGGGAGGATTTTAATTTGTGTTAATAGCAGTGTGTGTGTGTGTGTGTGCGTGCCTGTGCCTGCACAGTATCGGCGAGATGAAGAAGAAGAGTCAGTGCTGCCAGAATACTACACTCGGGGCCCTTCTCAAATCCTCCATGTTTTTAATCACCAGCAACCCTAACATCTAATTAATCATTAACATTTCTCCTGCTGATCTTTAACCCTCTGGACACCTCGCAGAAACCCCTTTCCTTCACGCGATCGTTGTTTCTGGTCGCGAGCGTGCAGCACATGTGTGAATCGTTTTGCATTTCAGTTTGGGTTGGGTGGGAAGGGTGGCAGGATAGCAATTAGTGTAATAGAGGGTGTTAGCAGGCTCAGCGCGAGAACGCCGCCCGCTCTGTGTGTATCGGAGCGCGCTGACCTATACGTACCATTTGACACCGGTGCACGTGATAATGTGTCTTCTGTTCACTTTGATATTCTCAAACTGTGGCATAACAGCAGACTTTCCACGCACTGTCACTGCCGATGCAAGGTTGGAAACAAGTTGAATTTGGTGTTCAATATGGAGTTGGAGTGTAAGCAAAACTGACCTGGCGCCAGTAAAAAAAACAAACAAAAAAACATAACCTAAGTGTGACCTTGCCTTCCTGTGACCACAACTGCCTGTATTAAGATTAATTTTACTCTTGGTTTGTGACCTGAGCTGAAAAGCAGAAAAAAAGATGTGGCTGCGGTTGAGCAAATGTGTTTCCTGCAGCCTTGCTCAGTGTTGCATGGCTGTGTTGTGTTTGCGGGGGAGTCTCATTGGTCCAAGCACCATGGTAGTGTGACAGGTCTCTTAGTTGAAACAGATTGGCAGGAGATGTGCCCACTTCATCTAAATGTGTGTTGATAAGGGTAGAGATCCCTATCTGCCCCTCCCGTCTTCTCATTTCCTCTCCTACCCACGTCTCTGCTCGTCTACGCCCTCTGGTACTTGCTCTCCTTTCCATTTCTCTCTGCTTCCTCCCTCCTTGTCTGCGCTCCCCCCCTCGTCTCCTTCCCTCCCCTCCCTCGTTTCCCCTTCCTCGGCTCGCCCCTCGCCTCTCACCCTCTCTCCTCCTCTGCTCGGTGGGTACAGACAGGCGTGCACTTCACTGCCAACAGTGATTTATTCTGCTTAGGCAAATGAGTGTGGCTTACAGCATGCTGCTCCCTTTCTGCTTCATCAGTACACATTGCACATAACATTGGAGCAGGTTGCAGCCTGCAGGCACACACACAACCCCTGAAATGGATCTAAGGGACACGCTGGAGGGGGTTCTTCTGCAAGACAATGGGCTGATGTGATTCATTCATGTGTTTCAAATGTAGTGGAATGTGTAATAGCGCATGCACATTATGCAGCTTGTGCCTCTCATATAATCACCGTTTTTACCGCGGCGGCCTCGGCTGGGGCAGGCGTCAGAAAAATTGAGTGCTGAGGTCACTCTCGCCTATTCAGTTGAGGCGATGCTTGTCGGATGGTAGGCCTTTACCATATGCTTCAAATCATCTCATTATTAATAAGAAAGACGCACAATATATCCTCAGAGGCTGAACAGTCTCTACGTGTGTTTGAGAATGGCTGGGGAATACTTTCATTGGGAGGACACACAGTTTATCAGTGTATACGTACAGTGTGTGTGTGTGTGTGTTTGTTTGCCTTCACTGTCTGGCTGATCCCGCGTGCTGACGTCGAAGCGTAAAGAGAGAGGAGGCGCTGCCCCATGGATACCTGTGACCTGGTCGACGAGGATGCGGGAGGTGATGATGCGTCCGTACTGGGAGAAGAGCTGCTCCAGCTCCTTCTGGGTCATAGTCTTAGGCAGGCCGCTTACATATAGGTTGGCGTCGCGGATGGAGGCCGAGCTGGGTCGCGCATATGACACCTGTGGAAAACGAAACAGAGTCTTGAGGCCTGTGCAAATAAATCAGGGCTCCTGTGCTCTACTGCTCATCGAAGTCCCACGGGGGTTAAAATGAAAACAAGATTACATGGTGAGAGGCGCGGGGATTTTGTGTATGTGTTGGACAGGCGAGGGTGTGAGTCCCTGGATCCACGGGGAGGAAAATGTGAGTGTTTTTTTTTTCTCTGTACACCTTGCCTTGGGGATTATCGTTGTCAGGAAAAGATTTAGCTGCTTAGAACACTGGAGAGATAACACTTGAGTCGTTTGCTTGGAGGGAGGCAGAGGAAACTTTGTTCCCTTGAGTAGAAACCGCGGGTATTTTACTTTGAAAGGGCAGCTCAGGTAGCCAGGGGAACAGGATTAATAGTATTAGGACTTAGTCCAAAAAAGTCTCTTTATTCTCCCAATTGATTTCAAGTGCTATTCTGAGCTGAAATATGAATGAATTAAAAGGGGGGGCTGATGTTTTTCAGTAGGTAAATTAATTAACGCATTAGCAATGAGCCTCAGAGTGAGTAGCCATAAACCTTTAAGCTTTTTACCCCGCGCTGTTTTAGCCCTGTGAACTCTGAACAGGGCATTTCACAGTTCACTTTTACTAAGCTGGTGCGCTACATGTGAACAGCTTTAAGCAGACTCCCTGTTTTCTGCCACGGGAGCAAGCTGTTTGCGTTTGGTAACCCGTCAGACGATGCTTACGCACGGCGCGCTGACCTCACTGTCCCACGCTGCTGCTCCTCCTCCTCCTCACACAAGCACATAAACATGCAAGCGGATTTTTTTAATGCTACTCAAGCATTCGCACTCCAGAACATACTGCGCGTGAATGTCATCTCTGATGGCGCAAATGTCGGGAACCCATGAACTGGTTACACTGTGCTGCAGTGCTTTCCCAGTGCACTTGTCAAACGTTGTCCCCAGCCTCTTCATGTGTCGACCATATCTTTTTTTGGGGGTTCTAGCGAAAGCTGCATAAATCCCATAACTGCTGCTTCTGATTCCAGCGACCTGCGCTCGCAGTGCTTTCATTACCTCTGACATGTGGAGACACACGTCATCAAATAAGGTTAAAGTCAGGCAAATATGGTGGCTATGCAGTCGCATCCTTGAGCCGCAGCATGGAAATCCTGCTGAACTCCTAACTCCTGGCAGAATGGGATTGGGAACAGCTGGCTTCTCCCCATGTCTCACTTTTCTTTCACACATCTTCCTCTTTGGCCTCCCCTGCTCAGCTCCTCTGTCCTCCTCTTCCTCTCCGCATCGCTCCTTTTCATAGCCTGGATCGTTTCCTTCTCCTTCGCTCTTTCCTTCTTTCCTTCCTTCCTTCCTGCCGCTGCCTCAGTAAACCTTTCTCTCTCCTCGAGATTCTACCTCCTCCCCCCTCGTCTTTTCTTCTCCACACAGCTCTGCCTCATTTTCCCTCCTTGTCAGCCAACTCCAGATGTCTAATCCATCAACACCTCCTCAAGCTGTGAGCGGTATTGTGTACAAGTGCGGCGCGGCGCGTGCGCGAGACAGGAGTGAGTCGGTGCGTGCGCGTGTGCACAAAAGTTCGAAAAAACGCAAGTGTGAAGATTAAAGTGTTCAGAAGCGCACGCCGTGTAAATGTGTCTGAGATTATGTGCACGCGTGTGTGTCACCGTGAGCTCCTCTCACCTTTGGCATGCTGCTTCCCCTCACACCTCAGTGGGAGAGCAGCATCGCAGCCCTCGCTGACAGAATCCGAGGTGTCGTGGTGGAGGAAACCACAGCAGTGAAACCAACTCGGAGACGCTACACAGAGACACACCGCCCGAGAGCATGCGAATCTCTGGGCCAAGCGTTTCCTCACAAGTGCAGTGGCACAGAGCGGGAAGGGTGTGACATGAAAGAGCGACAAACTTAATTTTAGAATTACCGTGCTGCCTTTTAATTTAACCTTGTTGCCTTTAGGGTATTTCAGTCTGTTGTGGAGAGAGAAAGCAAGGAAGGAGGTGGCAGGAGGGGAGGAAATGAAGTGTGAAAGAGCGATAGTGCCAGACAGAGATGCAGCGTTGTGCTCTGTTGTTACCAAGACACGGGAGCCTTCATCTCAGGGACAACTTGAGGCAACTTCTTGTGTCATGAGGGTGTGAGTGAAAATCTGAACTGCTGCAGCCCAAACTTTAAGTGGAAAAGTCGATTCTCCCCCATGTCTCCTTGCTGGTTAACTTAAGTTACATTGCGTTGCTCATATTCCGTCTTCAGTTCTCAGATCACACAAATACCTCATTGTGAATATCAGATCCTGCGATGATTGTTCAGGGAACTGCAATCTTAATACTGGCACAGCACAACTCCTCATTTCCAACATCATCTGGGATGTCCTGGCCATGAGCTGACATTTACTTGCCTCGATTTCTGAAAGGCTTACTTAGCTAATTAATATTCCGCTATTCGTTACTGCCAAGGTACAGAGAGTATCGCTGGGATAGCTTTAAAAATGGCTACTTGTAATCAGAGCTAAGTGTGGCAAAATAAAGTGAATGTGTTTGTCTGGGAACAGTTGAAACTTTCAATGAAACAATAGTCCAAAACAGGAAAGGGTTAAGAAGCTGTTTGGACACTGTGTGATCTGGTACATTTAATGACTGAGGAACGCTGCTCCTGTGATGCTGAAGCGCAAACGTCCTCATGCTGGTGCACAACCAAGCGCACCCCGTCTCCATCCCCTGGCTCACCCGGACACTTGTAATCCTTGTTCAGTGAGAACCCTGCTTTGATGATCCATACTGTATATGGTGCGTATAGTGTAGACGCACAAATGCAGATGTGGAGGCATTCGCCATCAACATGTCATATGTAAAAAAAACAAAACAAAACAAAACCCATTATTATAGAATAACAAATTATAGGCGTATATGTGTATTATTTATTTTATACATATTCATGAATACAGCTTGTTCAGAAACAGCACATTGCTCTCCATCTCTCTTTTTGTAGTTAGACCACAGCCAGAACCAAGGCCACTCTTGACTGCGGACGCTGTCGAGGGAATGGAGGGATTCACTGTGAGGTTCCCTATTCACAACCACAGACTAATCCCACCCTATTAGATTAGATTAGATCAGATTAGATCAGATGACAGAAAGTGAGAATCCGAGGATTACCAGAGAGCCACAGATTACTGCCCGGCTTAAAAGCAACAGCACGTCAAATGGCACAGAGCAAAGGGGGAGATAACAGACGAGAGGAAATATTTTAAAAAAAAAGAGAGAGATCAGTGAGATGATTGATATGTTGATGTGAAACATCTGCAAAAACCGCTGCTCCTCGGGTTTAATTTTTTTAGTCATCAAGATATGTTTGGAGCAGGGACAGCGCAGCGCTGGCATTGATTTATCCGTCTTACCTCCGTGACAATCACCGACAGGCCTGCACATTAGTCATGCCACTGAAAAGCAACAACGAACCCCGCAATTATTTTGGAAACTCGTGCGATGACTGGCGCACGTCACGTTTCTTCCCTTTCACTCAGAGACGTCCGTACAATCTTTAGGTTTTGACATTTAGAAAGTAATTACCATATCAGCCACGTCGCTTTAGAATGGGCCTCTTTGATTTCGATGCTCTTTTTATTTCTGAGGCTCGTGCGCATTAATCCCGTCTTGTCCTCCAGCTCATTCACTAGCTGTGTCACTATCTGAAAGGGCTTTGTGAAGGAAGAAAACAACCTCATCGTTTAAGTTTGCTGCGACCTCCACAACCGCATGTGCTGTAATTTCATGATCAATTATCGAGCTGCTCATTTTTTAAAAACATTTCGCTGTCATTAGTTTCTCGTTTTCACTCATTCGTTTAAAAGTAACTTGACTGCATGCGTCATGTAAATTAGTATGGTGCGTTGTAAGTAATTTACCTTGATTGTTTTGGTCTGAAGTCTGAGTCCATTTAACGTGTTGATGGCTTTCTCTGCGTCCTTTGGATCGATGTAGTTGACAAAGCCGTAGCCCAGACTCTGTCCTGAAATGCCAGAAAAGAGGGAAAGAAAAGCGTTTGAAATGCTGCCTTGATTTGATCAGACAATTTCTCACTGACAACAAGACAGCGTCTTAAGATTAACACTGCCTCATCCACACCGAGATTTGAGGGGAGACGGAGAGACTTGTCATTGTTGGAAGAGGAGGAACAACTCTTTGAAACTTTAAATGTGTAAAGTTGCACCATATTTCACATTGACAAATGGCCACACTCTGTTCTGTGCTTGCAATCCCATTTCATGTTTATGGAATTATTGCTAGTCTGGGGGAAAAAAAAGCTGAAGACACATTTAGACTGATCACCTCCTGAAACTGCAGAAAATAAAACCCAGCCCATGCTCCCACTTGTACGTGCAGCTTCTCGGATAGCATATATATATATCTCTGGGAAAAAAAAGGAGAAATAAAAAAAAATCCTTTACAACATCTCTTTTCATCACGGCTGACAAGATCACAGCGACTCTCGCCCCAAGCGGCAACAATCTCGGTGTGACTTTTGTCAACCTAGAGCTCTGCAAAGCCTGCTCTGTTGCTGCAGTCCTGCAGAATAGTATCCACATGTACCATTTAAGGGACTATTTTCACTACTCCATTTAATTGAAACTTCAAATATCAGAAAGTGGTTCTTCAAGAGATAGCCCTGCTCAAACAATGGTAAAAAGGTTACCTGGTATTTCCTGTCGTATAATCTTGATGAATAGGGAACAGGAGCGTTTAATCTAAGTTACTCGACACAGAGGCGTCAAAGAAGGAATGCCTGAAATACGTTGTCCTGCACGAAGCTCCAATTCTTTGCGAGTGACAAGAGCGAGAACTCCAACCCAGCCCCATGAAATAACGTATCGCAGCAAGTAGTGCAAACAACATAACTGAGAATGCCTTTGCAGAGCAAAGAGAGCGAAAGAGAAATCCCACCCCCCATTTCCCTCCAAGCTCAAAAGTGTCTTAGATGGCGCACTCCCTTTGAGCGTGAAGCAGGCCTGACATCTCCCAGTGTTTCCCCGACAGATCAAGCCTTTCAACAGGCGCAGGACTTTAAGCAGATGCCTCCAGCCATCGGGGCCTTCAGCCGGCTCGTTTTTCGACAAACAGCTCCTATCCGCTAACACCACACATGAGCACAAAGAATCCCCGTCAGTTTGCGGGGAGCGGCACGCACACGTTCACACTAATGGGAACAGACAGCGGTTAGTCAGAAACAAAGTGAATCACAAAATATGGAGCATGGCTGTTTGACAAAATAAATACATTTGGGCAACGGGTATCACAGCGCAGAACAGCTCGGCAGTGAGCTGTGGAAGGGCCAGGAGGGACTTGTAGTCCGAACATCAAATAGCTGATGATTTTCTCTTCCTTTTTTCCCCCTCTCCTCCCTCCTCTCATCTGGATTAACCACGGATTATCAAACGTTCTCTATTGTTAATTAAAAACCTGCCGTCCTGGAGAGACTGCAGCTATTTATAACTAACCCTCCTCTCTTCCCTCTCCCCCTCCTCTCTGACTCTGGGCTGACATCAGGTGTTAAGTTTGGCAGTTAAAGTAGAATTCACAAAATTCTTTTTTTATTTTGCAATTTTCCTTCTTTGATAAATAAAGATATGAATACCAGAGAGAAAGAGAACACGTGGCAATAGTAATTCTCTGAATGGAGTGGAAATACAACATGCATGCAAATTTAGCTGTGCCAATAAAGTGAGATGGAGCATAAATGGTATTCTGAATTACCCAGTGGTGTACAGTAAATCAAGATAAGCTGAGTAATTCCCCCTAAACGAATATGATGAACAGAAAAAAAAAGTCTGTTTGTAACTCTTCATAGGTGGATGTATTCAATTTCCACCGGCGGTGTGATTTCCAGATTGGCGCAGGAACTGAAAGCCTGCTGCTTGTGACGCTCCTCTCCCTCTCGCTCGCTCTCGCCTCCCACTTTCCCGTCACCTTGCTTGCCCCTCGCCCTCATCCTCGACAAGAAACGCGAGGTTCGACAAGAGCAGCCACCGGAAGGTGAGCTGAAAGTGAAGTGTGCCGGTGGAGAGCACTCATGCAGGGCAATTGAAATGGGGCTGGCCCGCGCTCGATGGCACCGAGACACTTAACACTCGTGGAGCCGTCCAAACGGGGCCAAACTGGCAGCCATGGACGCTACTGCTGTGGGGGTGTGTGTGTGTGTGTGGGGGGGTCATACAAGTTAGGATGCAAGTGTGGGTATGCTCACATGTGAGTCAACAATGGATTATAGTCTTACAGCAAACTCTATGTATTTACTTGGACTACAGCCCTGATGAATGTCGTGTTGAACGGCTGCTGCCTGTAAATGATGTGGGTGCGTGTTCGTCATATGCTCAGGCTGGTATTGGCATATCTGCCCACCCCCGCTCCTGTCTCCACTCCCTCTTTGGCGAGGCCTGCAGGGCTGGAAGGTGGGGGGGGGGGGCGAGGCTCGCTGGCTGGCATCAGTCCCCAGGTGAGCGAGGAGATGAGGGGAGACAGGGAGAGACATCTGCCTGCAGCATCAGGACGGCTCCGGGAGGGGATTCCACCCACCATCTCCAGCCGGCCGCGCAGCAGCTACCAGCAGGGAGTCGCCGGCAGACTGCCTGGCTGCCTGGAATCTACGCCGACGGGTGGGAGACGCCAACGCCCGCGCGCCGGCGCTGGCAGATGTACACACATGTGCGCGCACGTGCGAGCAAACATGTAATCACTCAATCACAGAAGCGCACACAAACAAACAGAAGCAGTAAAGTATGCCCTCGCAGTGAGGAATGGAGGGGCAGTGGCATTGTGGTGGTGGAGAGTGGGTTGTCTCTGTGTGTGTGTGGGGCGGGGGGTTTAACCCAAACCCTAAAAGGATGAAAAACACACTCTATTTCCGACCTCTTTTATATGCATGCGTGCACGGTCCCAAATTTGAAGGTGCTTCTGTAAGCGGCTCTCCCTCTGTAACATACAGTGTGCTTGCAGAGACAGGTGGCAGCGTGGTTGGCTCCAGCAACACCTGCCCTCTCCACCTCAGTACTCCCCAGCAGGACCAGCCCCGCATGCCGTCTGCATTTGGATCACACCGCCGCCGCGCCCTGCTCTGTTCCGCCCCAACACACCATGGTTAGGCACAGGTCGGATGCACTTTAAAGTGCCTCAGCATTATTTAACCTGGCATGGCATCTTATCGGGATGCAAGGATCAGCCCAGCTGCTTCGCATGATCTGAGTGCAGTAAAATCCTGATATGGCTAAAGCTGCCTGTAAATTCTCACCCAACGCGTGTGTTCCTCCAGATCAAGTCTATTGTGATAGTCATCTTTGATATTATACCTATCAAATTTGCTTCTTTTCTGCTGAGTAATAATGCAGTCATAATAATTTGACAAAAGGCTACAGAGAAGCTGTTCTACACAATTCAAAAGTTTGACAGGAATTGATCCTTTAAGAGGACAGTTTGCCTGAGAAAATTCTGGAAATTTCATAGGCAGAGGCGACCTACTGGTATTTCATAATGACAGAAAAATAACTTGAGGAAGGACCGCATCTGAAGCAATGCAGAGAAGCCATTAAAATGCATGATAAATACCCGCTAATGGGCCTGTAGCTAACACAAGCTAACAGCCGTATGCTGATCAATTAGTTTAATGGATAAATTAACTTATATATTTTAATTGTCAATTAAAAACCGAGATCCCAGAATGAAGCATTGCTCTTCATAATGGCCTTTTAATGGCATTAGATATTCATTTGCCTTTGATTCGTCAGCTGCTTACAGTGTCAGCCCCGCGAGTTCTACAGCCGTGGAAATGACTCAAGAAAAAGGCTCGGCAACACTGAAAAAGGGGCTTCTTAATAAAAAATATGTAAATTTAATAATAGCAGAGGTCTTGTAATAAAGAACATCCCCAAATGGGATTTATGTGAAGTATATAAATCCACGATCTGTGACTAGTTAATAATTTTACACTATATGGGTAGAGTATCTGTATGTTATTAATTGCATAGTATTGCATAGTTTTAAGCACCAGTAGAGCACTGCAGTGCTTTATCATGAAGCGCCACATGTCTGGCCTCACTTGCATACAAGGTGGGGGCTAATCTGGACCCACCTCCACGCTGTCATGCCGGACCTTTGCTACACCCTGACATAAATTGTATAGGGCGGGTGGTCCTGTTTTTTTCCGTGGCACAACCACTGCTGCTTCCAGTGAGCGGCTCTGTGCCGTGTCGGTGAGATGTTACGACTAAGCCATTATTTGTGTTCTGATGAGCGGCAGGTTGCCCAATGTGTGAGATGAGAAAGCGAACGCACTTCGAGTGGGTGTCCTACCTGCTGGCCCCACTATGTAATTTCACCTTTCCTTTCCCCCCTTCTGTGCATGCACGCACACACACACACACACACACACACCAGAGGATGCAAGTGAAAATTCACACAGTGCAACGCACTTATGCAAATCCCAAACAACTACATAAATAGGCACAAACAAAAGAAAAATGGATGCATGCATGGCTACATGGAATTTACAGGCATATAATCAAGTTAAACATATTCACGTACATACATGGCACACAACAAGGTACACAATCATGCTGTGAGGTGCAGTAAGAGACTCCAGTTGCATATTGCCTGCCATTATTTTGTGCCTTTTTGTTGTATTATGCGACTAAGAGCCCTGCGCTGCCGACATGAAAGCATCTTCATCTCCTGCTATCATCAGGCAAGGCTCACACGACACACTATAGGCCCTTTGATCGAGAGTGGTGGCGACCAAATGAGACGCGGAGCTGCAGGAACCTTCTTCTCTACCTCGCCGCAATCTGTTGTTCTCAGTACTCCTCCCTGAAAGCGTGCAGCTATTAGTCAAAAAGTTAATTTGAACTGCTGACACCGTGTTGTCAGAACAGATGTTATAAGGCTGGCGCTGGAGCTGGAGCGGAGGCATTCTGCCGCGCCAACTTGTTCCAAATCTATTTAAAAAAAAAAAAAAATCGTTCCTTTCTCTTCTGTTTCTGTGCAGTTTAAATATTTCCAAAAGTGACAACTTTGTGTAGTGCCTGCTGCCCGACAAAATGGAAAAAACTCTGCATAGGTCTGAGGCAATCAAACAAAGATGAAGAACCAGATAAAAATATTATGTGAGTGTGAAGGGAGTAAGGGACCTTTATAAAACATTTGTACTTGCTCCCACAGTCCCACGCCCTGTCAGCAGTCAAGTCAGCTTGTCTGTCATTCGGAAGTCATGGGAGGACGGAGGCATCAAAGGGGGGGATCATCAGAGCTGTGAGTCGGTGATGCTAATGCACCTTGAGCGAACCCGCTTCCTCTCCGCAGAAACGGGCAAATCCGTTCGGTCATATATTTAGCAACATTTTAAGATGAGACGGAGGAGAGAAGAAACAACCAAAAAAACATTTTCATTTGTCAAAAATAAAATCTGTCCCTCTCGCTGCATCCATCCTTTCCTTTCCTCTGACGTTTTGCCCCTCGCCGTTGCAGCTATTCGAGGTAGCGCTGCAGTTTTGACGGGCATGCGCCCCGCGACATTAGGTGCCCTGTCACCTGCTTCATGTCAAAAAAACACCTAGCGTACCTTAAAGGGGGTCAACTCCACAGAACTGGGAAGAGGGAGTTTGAGTGAAGTTTGCAAAAATGACACATACAAGGACACCAGTGCCTCGGATGCTCCCAGTGCAGCTGGAGCGCATTGTGTGGCACGTATCGAGTCTGTTTAAATAACTAAATTCATAAACAGAGCCACGTCCCCCGCACGCGCGAATGTACTGTAGATGCCTCTCCCACTCACTCATTCAACACATCTTTCCCTCCTGGGTTGCCAAGGTAGCAGCCACTGTTGCAGTCAGGAGGCTCCCACTCTCAGCTCCCAAGGCCCCTGGTTCCGCCAACACACACGCGCAGACACACACTTGCCCACGTAAAAGCTCAGGGACAAGCACACGCACGTAAACCGCCCCCTCGTGGTGACTCCCTGAGCCTTGGGGCTTGTGGACTGGAGCCTGCAGTGTGTGGGCTGGCTGGCTGGCTGCACAGCTGAGAAACACAAGGCGAGCTGACAGACAGAGACTCCACTGTCACACCAGGACCGCGGAGCTCGCGCGCTGCTGCACCTGCTCGGGCTCCTTTCCGAGAGCGAGCGGGCCCGCGAGACCTCGGCCGTCCATGCCCGGCCCTGCGGCACACATGCTGGGGACAAAGGGACCGTCTGGCTCTCTGCCTGCCCAGGTAGAGTGCACCGAGAGTGGCAGGTCGGAGGGCGGGGAGCCAGCCCTGAGGCACATTCAGCCTCCGGATCTGAGGCACAGACGCAGGGGACAGTCATAACCTCTTTGCTGTATAGAAAGGGCACAAATGAGAGGGGACAGAGGCAGTCCGAAGTGAGGGTCGCGGGAAGAGCGGTGCAGCCGAGGACTCAGGATGTCCAATTCTGAGTCTTAAAAAAAAGGGGAAGGGGGAGGGAGGGAGGGGTCGCTATGTGGAGAGAGACAGGACAGGACATTATTGAGACCTGGGACCCTGAAACTTTAATGTGCGTCTGCCTCCTTGCATCTGCACCTCTGAGCCTGGCATCTCTCTTAATACCTGGCTTTGGAGATGTCAAATCCTGTTTTCATCTCTTTCCCTGTCAGCTTTGTTCCCGCTATCTTCAGCCTTCAGCTCATTTCAGGTTCAGATAAATGCAGCCTGTATGTCAGCCATAAACACTGCGCCAGACCTCCCTCAGCACAGTTTCAGCAAGGATTTAAAAACTATGTAACAGTTTGTCACCACACAGGAGAACACTGCATTTGTGTAGTTGAGGTGCCTTGGAAAGGTGTAAATAGCTCTGATCGTGAGACAAACAGAGGAATAGCGAGTTTTGTTCCCATCAGTCGAGTAATGATATGAGTAACCGCTCGGCTTGCAGCCTGAAGTACAAAGAAAATCAGCTTTGCTCCTGAGCAGGTTGTCAATGTATATTTCAGCAGCAACAAAGATATGTGGGTAAACTGAGGTTTATATGGTGAATATTTGATCTGCCCCACGTTAGACTGACAGACTTTGGGCTTGTGCTCCGCCCGTCTGTCCTTGCAGATCAGGGTTAGATGCATATTTTATGTGTGCAATACTTGTGGGTGCACTTGATGTTCCTTAACAGGAAGGGAATGGCAATGAAACTAATGGAAGTGCGTTGCCTGAACCGCGGGGAAGTGCGTGCAAAGCAAACCACATCTAGCAAAACCAAGATTTTTGGGGTTTTTTTTTTGCATCTACAGTATACGGCTGAGGCGTACCTGTCCTTATGTAAGAATTGAGTTCACAGCAGGCATTCACGTGGCACCGAAGCGGCTGTCTGTCAAGGGTCCTCCAGCTCTGACTACTCCACAGCTGACATCACAGTCCATCTATATTTCATAGCCAACATCTGCTTGGCTTGCTACATTGTCACTATGATTTGCATCAGCTCCCCAGATTCCACGCATAAAACAAACACATGGAAGGTGACGAGAGCGGCGCGCACAAAAGGCGTCAGTCAGTGTGCTTTAGGATGATGTCTTCACAGGCTTTGATATAGACATGCCAGCTACTTCATCTGCATGTGTAAAAAGAAAAACAAACTGTTCCCATTATTAAAAGGTGACTAGAGTTTGCAAATGCTGCGTCTGCCTGAGGTAAAAGGTAACACAGGCAGACGGAACAGGGCGGACACATCACACAGCAGCTGGCAAACATGGTGCAACTGTCGGCTCGCTCACCTCATCTATCCCCACAGAATAAGGCCACAGAGATTTTGGCTACTGTAATTATTGGCGAAAAAGTTGTCCATATAAATATACCCCCACCCCACCCCGCCCGATACCAGCGGCCGCCATCGCCTTCCCAGCACAATCCATTCTCATTCCAGTATGAAAAGCTATTTTCTTCCCCTCCGTGTCATTATGGAAACAAATGCATTCATTTCTCCAGCAGAAATGCAGCTGATGCAGAAAAATGATCCGGGAAAAATGCCTTACTGACAAGGATCGGTCAATTCCATTTCTGTGTGTGTGTGTATGTGTGTGTGTGTGTGTGTGTGTGTGTGTGCTGATTAAGTATATCGCGAGGTCCGCGTGAATTTTTCCATGCCCTCCGCATAGGCGGGCCCGTGCATGTGTGTGTGTTTTTACAAAGGAGTTGTTGCTTTCACTGGTGATCTTCAGCTTAAGTAGACAACCAGCTTCCTCTTATGGAAAGAAAAGCCATGAACAGAAGCGGAGCCGTCTATTGTGCATAGCTTCTCAAAACCACCGTGCCCTTGATGTAAGCATTGTATAGTACACGGAGCGCAGAAGGACATAGGTAAATGCTACTCCGATATGCAATTAAAAAAGTAATTCTAGTGTTTTATTGCTCAAGATATAGATATTAAAGGGAAAAAAATCAACTTCAAGCGTCTTAGTAAGGTGTTGGGCCACCACCAGAACAACTTTGGTGCTCCTAAGCACTTTATTGGAGGGAGGAAACAAAATTCTCCCCAAAAAAAAAAGGAATCCCTCATGTAATGTTTTGATGACGGTGGTGGAGAGCGCCAACACGTCAGCCTGACACCTCCCATAGGTGTTCAGTCGGGTTGAGATCTGCTAACTGTGAAGGTCATAGCGTGCTGCGTGACATGCCCTGCATGGATGGGAACACGTCATCCTGGTCCTCTGCTAATTGTTCCGGCTTTCCCTTCCCCTCGCCACGCATCCGTGTAGCTTCTCTCCAAGAGACAGGAAATTCACAGGTGGAGGCCTGGGGCTTGTGCGCAAGTGTGTGTGTGTGTGTGGGCTGCAGCGAGGTGCGTTTAAGCTATCCTTAAATAAAAGATTAACCTGCATGTCCCCGGCGTGTTATGAGAGCAGGTAGCTGTGCAAGCAGGCGGCCAGGAAGGCAGGCGGGCGTAGCACGAAAGGCACCCAGAGGTAGCTTTAGTGCCAGCTAAAGTCAGCCAGGGTGACAGACGGAGCTGGAGTGTCTACGCCTGCCCGCACCCGCCCGAGCCTCACGCCACGCTGGCGTCATTGAAGCTGACAGGAGCAAGTGCACAGGAAGCTGAGAGGACGCTGAAGACCTGTCTGTCTCTCCTGCCTCTGAGAGGCCTGTGCGCTCACACCATGTCAGCAAACACAGGTTAGGCAAGGGAGCAAACAAATAGTGGCGAACGCTCGCTAAAGGCGAATGGATTTGTCTGCGTTTTGAAATCATGAAGCTAAGATGGAAGTACCATGCGACATGGGTTGGTTGGTTGTGGTATATACACCAAACATGGCTTGAATCAATAAATCTAGTAATGATAAAATATTGAAACTACTAAGTTTGTGTGAATTTATTCATATTATAGACACAAATATATATTCTTTGTGCTCTTCACACCGCGTAATAGAATATCATATTATGATACTCACTGCTCCCTCTAGCACACCTAGCTTAACCTGTCAATGACTGGGGCGACTGTTACAGAGGGAATCTGCGCTCTGTTCGCCAAAAAGTTTTCACGAGGAAACAGTCCCCGCGGGAGAGCAAAGCAGACATGTGCGCCGCCGGGAGCGATTGAGGGACGGCGGGATCTATTCATAACTTTTTGCGCTTGACGCTAACTCCTCAAAGGAGACCTTGCAGCGTGGGGCAGAGAGCTGCCCTGAATGGCTCGGGAGGTGAAGTGAACAAACATTTCCGCCCCTCTTCACAGAGCCCATTTAGGGCCCGAGCAGGTTTACAGCAACCCTCTGCGTTTTTAAAGTCTCTACAAATATCTGCCGCTCGCTGGGCTCCTCGCCGCCGCTCGGCAAATCTCACTTAAGGGGAAAATCGGAGGGGGAGAGAACATGGTGATGGTGATGATGATAGCATGTGGTATCCCGGTGTTATTTTTGTACACACTGTCTTCCATTATCCGGGTGTATCTGACTCTCAGGCTCCATTTTGTGGCCCATTACAGAGGAAGAGGAAGATGGTTCTAAAGAGGAGTCATGGAGCTGTAGAAATATGCTTCAAAGGAAGGGGGAGCGGGAGGAGGCAGGAGCAGCTGGGCCGGTGGCCATCTTTGGTCTGTAGTCATCACAGTTGGCCTTTTGGTTGTGCTTAATCTACGACAGGAAAACCTAATTCTGCCATTATACGTGCGTGTGTGTGTGTGCGCGCGCGTGCACGTGTTTACTCTCCTCGCCTCGCGTGCCTGCCTGCCATCCGAGAACGGCTCGGTGAGCTCGACTGCCTGCCTGGTGCTCTTTAATGAGATTATCAGGAGAAGAGTGTCAGTAAGTAGGATCTAAAATGAAAGCCATTATGGAGCATTATCACAGAGCCGCACCGCCTGACCCCCCCTCCGATCCATCTGCTGTATGGCCACCCACACAGCCACTACACCCAGATTACAGCCACGATTAGCACCGCGAAGTGCTGCTTAATTTAAACACCTCTGGAGAACATGTGGCACTTTGCTGCATTGCTGAGTCGCAGCAGTTGAACACACGCACACACACACACACGGAGGGCAGGGATGGATTCATCCTCGCACAAGACAACACACACAGTGGACTCCTTTCAAACACTGGATTTGACTGGAATCACGTTCGACCGGCATCTGTCTGCACGGGTTTAATTCTTAACGTGAGTGTGCAGACGTTTTTTTTTTACTTTAACAGATGAGAAACCAAGCGTCAATTAACATTTTGATTCCAATCAGTCTTTAAAAACATTTAACTGTGTGTGTGGAGTATTGTACTTTAAAAGCAGGAGGCTGAGGTGAAGAGGACGTCCAGTCCCGGGATCAAGCCAGTTGAAATTGTGAGAATAGAAAGTGAGCATCTCTTTCCCCTCCAGTTCTGCATCGTTTAACAGTTTTCTTTCCTGTGGGAGGATTTATCTTTGGGGACTACCAAATCATCACGCGTTACACCTCCGACTTCACATCACAGGGGATTTTCCCATTTTTACTTAAGGAAAAATTATGCTCCCGTATGAAAACCCTACAGACTTTGAGTTCACGGTATCTTTTCCAGACCCAGTAGAAACACCTCAAGTTATGTGGGGAATAAGCGTAAGAGTATTTTCTTAGCTCACGGACAGCACAAGCACTGATACAGCACCAAATAAACAGTTTCCACTCCTCACCTGTGATCTTGTCGCGGACCAGCTTGCAGGACTCAATCTCACCGATGCTGCCGAACAGGCTGCGGAACTCCTCCTGGGTCATGTTCTGCGGCAGGTAGTTGACAATGAGGTTGGTCTTGCTGTCATCGTTTGTCGGGCCAGTCTGCATGGGCGAGGGGCAGCCGCGGCTGTTGGTGGTTGGCCCGTTGGCTGTGGTGCCGCCTCCGCTGGGGCCATTTGTCACTGGAGCCTCCATATTACTGATGATCTGGAGCCGGGTGAAGAGGAGGAGGAGGAGGAGAGAGAGAGAGAGAGAGAGAGAAAGAGAGAGAGGCAAGGAGAGGAACCATGGGGAGAAAGTGTGGGGGGGAGGAAGGAGAGAGATGGCGTTCATTAGCAAAAGCTACTGTACGGCATTTTGCAAGCTGGAACACTGAATAGAAGAAGAAAGGCATAGAGAGAAAGGCATGCAAATTCTTCCAAAATTACTTTGCTGTAAAACATGACTTTTGATGCATTAGGTCAGAGCAGCAGTCTGGATGAAAAGGGCCTTTAAAAAGCCTGTTTCCTGATACTGCAAAAACATTTCTTAAAGGGTTTAAACTGTCTTTGTACATACAGTTGCTTACTGTATATCACTATTCTGGTATCACCATTCAGTGGATTCTTGCCATTGTATGAGACTGGTTAAAATGTCATAGTGGCAGAGTAGAACTATGAAATTTGAAAAAGTATTTAATACCTGTCTGGTACAGTGTAATGAAACTAAGGTATCAGCGCATATGACTATGTTGCCAGATCGTGGTTGTATTAGGTCAACTTTGGGCAATGTTGTGATAAATCAATCAATATTGGAATTAAAGGATTTTATACGAGTGTGAAAAACAGGTACCATCGTATATGATAATGTCATAAGTGATAAACATTTGAAGGAAACATCACTAAACCCTGATATGGAATCACGTAAAGTAAAGATACACACGACATGCCGCATCTCTAAGCGCTGAGAGGTACAACGCTAGACGCAGAGAAGAGTGGCTGAATGTTCGTGCGACGGCTGCTGAGGGTTGTGGGAGGGCGCAGCAACAGGGGCGAACCTTCAGCGAGCTACCTGACTGCTGATGCTGATGCTGCTGCTGCGACAGAAGAGAAGTTTGCGTTTTCATATCGGGTTTCGCAGCGCATCTCCGGATCAAAGTGTTCAAAGAGGAACCGCGAGATCAGTGTAAGTGTGAGACAACAGCGTGAAAAGGAAAAAAAAATAAAAAAGGTGAGAAGGAGTGAGAGTAGGTCGCACTTTGCTTTCCTACCACAGCCCTCTGATGCATATTTAATACAAATGCTCTTTCAGAGCGAACATTACTCTCCAACGAAAGCAATGTGTGAAGTGAAATTATTCATACATTTGCATAAAAATCATTTGTTTGATCAAATTAATGGTTTTTGTTGCATGTATGTATGTGTGTGTGTGGAGGGGGGGTAGTGGAAAGAGTAGACACAGCTAAATCTAAATGGTGGAATGATAAAACAGAAGAAAGAAGATGGAGGCTCGGTTATAAAAGCACACAGAGCGTCAATCTGTCTGGACTCCTGCTTGACCAACCGCGAGACTGTAAACTGACAGTTGACAGATAGTTTGTTAGCGTGGTTTATCTATTTAATGGCCTGCAGTGTCCACCTGCACTTATGTGAGATCCCGCATTCACTGTTGGAGGCTATGGTGTTTCTGATTCTGCACAGAAGTCCCTGGGATAAAGTAACAAGTCTCTAGAACACGGTTTGTCCGTGTCCATTCGAGCAGCTCCAGCCATGTTTGCTGCAGAGACGCGCTGTAACACACCGCAATCCAAATTAACACGCAAAATGTGCTTTAACCTGACTCAATCAAATTTTCAGAGTCATCGCTCAGATCTCTCCCTTTCCCCTGCTCAACCATTCAGCTCTCGGTCTATTTTTAACCGCTCGAAAGCACACGCAGACAGGCTGCACTCGGAAGCAGGGCCGGTTTTAGCGAAGGAGAAATAGCACAGAAGTCGTTTTTCACAACTATTTCTGGATTATCAAAAGATTGGACCTGTGTTCTAATAATACATCTTAAAGCAGATTTTTTTTTAAAATTTCCCAGTTTGGCCAGAAATAGTTTTCCAAACCATTTTTGATGTTTACGATTACGCGCACATCTCAGCTTTAATCACTTTACTTTTATATATATTACTATCAATGTGTGGGTGGTAAATGAAGGAGATGGCAAACAAATAACTCTCTAGCAACTACCAATACATTAATACTAGGATCAATGTGATCGCATTTAATAAGATAAGGTGTTAATTATTCAGAATAGTAACTATCATTATTTTTTAAGATGACTGATATAATATAAGCAGTGCAAATAAATGTGAGATTGTTTGGAGATTTCCTTTACTTAGTTAATAATTCTCAATGTACTTGAATCGGCTTCCATCCTCTGATTTTACGCACATGCGCATCCACACGCTTCCATGCTTTTACACTGTGGCATCTGTAGTCAGTGGAAGAGCACATGCTCAAACACACACACGCACAAGCGCACAAATTAACACGCGTACTGAGGGGGAACAATGGCTGCAGCCCAGAGCAGAAAACAAACAGACAGGGAGATGTCTAAAAGCTCTCAAGATGAGAGCTGCATGCAAATTGTTCTTTTGACAGTATCCTTCCCTAATCACTCACCACTCCACCACAACACAGATACAGAGACAAAACCGAGAAAGACAGAGGGGCAGCGAGAGAGAGAGAGAGAGAGAGACGGAGAGCCGAGTGGAAGGAGAGAATCGTATCTAGCCATAACAGGGTTGATTGTGGAGGGCCTTATTAAATCTGTTTACATTCCCTGCTGGGCTCCATTCTGTCAGAGAGACTTTCAACTCCATGGGACGTTTTCTGAGGAGGGATTTTTTTTTTGTTGTTTTTTTTTTCACACCAAAATGGCTGCCTCTAATTAACAGGACCTGCCGAGTCCCGGTGGCCAATTATATTCCTCTCCTTGTCCCTGCCCACGAGCACTTGTGCTGCTCAGGGGTCCACTTCATGTTGGTTGGGAACACTGTCCCCGCTCTCCCGCTGCGGAGCCGAGCGCCGTGGACGGAACTCGCTGCGTGTCCCGCTGACCGGGGACAGCGCACAACCCTCGCAGGCTCTCAGCCTCAACATGCAGCTGCTTTTACAGTGCTGCTTGTGTGGGACGCCTTGCCAGCGCTGGGCCCCCAGGTAAAAGTAATACATGTAGACAGCGTGCAGCTGTTGGGAACGTATGATACAGATGTGTGACAGGGTATTTGCTACAATAAATGGTTGTTATTGAAAAGCGGAAAGATACTCAGAGGTCATTCTTAAATCTGGCGTCTTAAGAATGACGAATCGATTTGGCTACAGTTGCTACAAAACAAAGTGTATGGGACGAACCTGCTACCCTGAAAATTTTAGCAGTTT
Organism: Psettodes erumei; assembly: GCA_016785225.1. Taxonomy (NCBI): domain Eukaryota; kingdom Metazoa; phylum Chordata; class Actinopteri; order Pleuronectiformes; family Psettodidae; genus Psettodes; species Psettodes erumei. The sequence continues at coordinate 959,894 of JAFBJZ010000107.1, forward strand.
GTCTTTTTGCACCAGTGCGAGAACAGTCTCGCTGCAGCTTTTTCGTCTATTTACAGCTATATGGAAGGGCCAGTGGCTCCCTAATTGTCATGTTTTCATGAATAAAAAAAATATCAGCACACAGGACATGTGTAAATCGCTGTGCGGCGTCCCCAAATATCTGCTGCCACCAGGCGAAATTTAAATGCCGCTCCCTGCAAAAGAGGTTGCGGTGGATGAATGGGGTCAAGGCCCAGACTGTGTTCCCAGGAAACTCAGGCTGACTCCTGTGTAATGTGATAACGTGACTTAGTTGATCAGGTTTTAGGAAAAAAACTGGATTGAAATAGACCCTTTCACAACATAAATGTAACACAAATATGTGTTAGGAAGCCTTTCAGCCAAAACATATCCTTTGTGACTCACTGAAGTGGTCTGGGAGAGTCTGAAACCCGGGTGTAAACAGCCACACCAGCAAACCAGTCCGGGTGCAAATAGCATTGTTGGCTACAGACACCTGGGTGCTTGTGTCTGTCACATTATATACACCCGGGAGTTAACAGCCACACTGGCAGTCCATCGCTGGTTCAAATAGCATTGTTGTCGGCAGATACCTGGGCATAAATATGCATTTGCCGAATTTGAAAGGGTGTGTGAGTGCTCCGTACGGGAGAGAAAATTACAAGCAGGATAGCAGAGAGTAACTTGAGTAAAGTCTTGATGTGTCTGCAGGGAGGTAGAGGTCCATTAGAAATGCCCATGGCTACAGCTTTGCATGTATTAATGAAGGCTAAACAGCGCGATTGATTCATAATGGATGTGTTTTAAATCAGAAAACATCCATGTGCAAGAATATAAATTGAGAAAATACTAGACGGAAGAGTGCGACATTATTCGTTGGCTTACTTAAACACACACAAAGGCTGAACATGTCAGCCGCCGAATTTTGCTTTTCACTCATGTGAGCACGACTGTCCTCTGCCCTTGCAGCCCCCCCGGGTCCTCGCCCCTGCCCTCCCTTTACCGCCCCCTCCATGAATCTCTGCTCCAGTTCCGAACTGTCTCAGTCAGCAGCATCACCACCAGCGCTTATTTATGTAAACACAGTACAATATCAGATCATATTACTTCATGGGTGTGTAAAATGGCTGGGGCCATCCATTTGGCAGCAGCAGTCTCCTTACCATCTTTGGCTGTGTCAGCAATCCCTTCTCTGCCCAGCCCTGGAGCTGTGGGAGCTCTGCCTGACGCCACTGTGTCTCTGTCGACCCCTATGGAGCGGAGGACAGGGAGGGAGGGACGCACAGCCCACCGTCAACATCATACACTCACTTTGCAGGGTTAGAGTTGTAGTGGGGATTTGGGGAGTGGGGGGGGGTGTTGGGGACAATGGCGGCTCACTAGTGAAAAAAGAAAATACAGTGACACCTTTGCAAGTCTTTCCACCAGTCAAACTAAAACAAAGACACTTGGCTCAGGCGGCGGAAAGGATGACCGGTTGAGATGACGAACCGAAGATTTGGAAAACTACGTGGCTCGGATTGTTGAACTATTTCTTCATTAGAAGGACCGAGATGGGAATGGAAGTTATTTCTTCCGTTTTTGTCTTATTTGTTCAGTCCGTTTCAACATCCGAGCACCTTCAGAGCAGATCGAATGAGGCTGCGCGTGCGTGTTGGAGGCAGCAGAATGGTGTGGTGCCTGCTATGACCTTGGCAGAGTTTATAATGAGGGTTTCCCTCTTGCTCTCCGTGGGTAAACAAGCCTGTGGTTGAAGAGACAGAAATGCCACAAATGAGCAGGAAGTCTGTTCACTAGCTCTCTAAAGCGGGGGGTGGGGATGGGGGCTTAAATGCCTGCAGCTATCTGCGGATGCTACAAGCAGCCAATTTAGCAGGAGAGGAGGAAGAGAGGAGGGATGACCTCTGCCTTCATTTACTCCTTCAGAGAGATGAAGGGAGAGAGTGCGGGATCAGATGGGAGGGGAAAGAAACGACGAGGGCTGAGTAATGGGGAAGACATTTCCGATACTTCAAAGAAAGGAAGAGACAGAGGTGGGGGAGGAGAGAGCCTGTACATGTTCTGTCGTCAATGTGTCTCGTAAACTTAGGCAGGAATGCATAATGGAGGTCTAAATGAGAGTGAACTGTCAGCTTGAAAGGGAAAAAGGAGGGAAGACACAGAGGGGCAGGGAGGTCAGGGTGGAAAAGAGGACAAGGAATAATGTTTGTACTCGCTGATAGGTAATGGCGAATAGCTTTGGGGCGATCATGGAGAAATATTGAGCCGAGAGCCACCTTTGTTTTAGTCTGGTGTCGACAAGGTTGACTGTTGAATAAAGGTTGTGTAAAATACCGGAAACAATAATCCCGTTGTGTAAATCTGGCCGGGACAAATTGGCGAGAAGCTTTTGTTTGTTTCGTTTTTTTGTTAAAATGAAAAATCTATTGCAAATTAACATTTTCAAAAGTGTAGCCGTCTAAGTTGGTCAACCTCATGCCAGCATGCCACAGCTTTTGAGGTGCATTTATAGCCATTTGAACGTCCCTAGAGTGGACAGTGCCAGGGATAGCTACACCCCTCAGGGCTAAAGTGCCCAGGCTAGTTACAATATGAAGCCAGCGCATACAGTAGTGACCCAGCATGCAGAGGACAGCATACTGTACAGCCTGCATGTTCAAATGACTTTTCCCCATCCATTAAATGGGAAGTTGCAAAGCTACCCTGAAAAAAGGAAACGTTAGGCAGAGGTGAAACATCAAAAGCACTTTTTCACCCATCCTGCAAAACCATCAACTGACATACTATGTCGGTGCCGGAGTGGATGGCGCACCGCAGCAAGCAGACAGGGCGGTGTCGTCGTGGCATGTTCAAATGTGGTGATAGGAAATGCGAGAAGCAGCAAGCAGATGCACATGACTCTCCAGCTCAACGCATTTCAGCAGCTAGCGTGTAGCACGCCGGAGCATAATGTCCGGGCGAAAGGAGTAGTGGATTTCCTATAAGTGCGTTTAGGTCTCAGTGTCCCATTTTCCAAACATCACTCAGTGCTTAATATTCAGTGCTCAACCATTCGATGAAACAAACAGTCTCAGGCGCAGCACACACACTCACACACACACACACGCAATTTTATCTTTCTTCATATTCTCGCTGCCCCAGCGTTCCTCACATGAACGCACATACACGTGCGTCCTCTGATAAAATCTCAAATAACGCTGGAATACGGCTGCAATGCAATTACATTCACCAACCATTGAGATGAAAAACCGCTCATGGATACATTTTCAATTATTCAGGGAATACGTTTCAGCCTGTGCTTGGATGCTGGGAAAAGTTATTATATAATCAATACACTCTATAACGCCATTAATATTTGATGCCACAAAAGTGCTTCCTGTCTCCTTGGGCTCCGGGCCAGTGCTGTCTGGGTGCTTCAGTCAAACAGGACGGGCCTTATCCGCCTACAGCAAGGAAGGCGAGCACACATTTGTTTTCCTCTAACAGTTGAATACATCAAATACACAAACAGCTTTCCTTCAGATTTACTGCATATGATTCCATTTTACGAGGTCTTCTCCCGTTCTGCACGCAAAGGCGGTCTCTGCATCCCCTTCGTCACGAGCTAAAATTTAGATGAGCGATGACGCTTTTGTCTTCCTTTGCTGTCCCTTTCACCTCCATCACCCATCGGCTGCTTTTAGGCCGTATAAAAAACGGCGCTTTATATTGCTGTCGTGGCGCAGGCTTCCCTCCCCCTTCTCTCGCAGAGCTTAGACAATCAATTTAGCCTGACTTGGCCAGGATAGATGGAGGCTGAAGAGACTGCGGAGTAGACAGTATGCTGCAGGATCTCTTCACTGATAGACACGCTGCTTGGCAGCTACAAAATGGAGCCAGCACGCAACCATCTGACTTGTTAGGCTTCGCCTCACCATCTTGCCTCAGATACCGTTTGCGATTATTTCCTTTCCCTACTGGTTTCTAATTTGTTGTCAGATGCAGATACTTTCAGGCGCACAAGTACAGATATGCCGACAGTTTCTGCCGGACGTCCCCTTCATGGTACCGCAGGACGAACACCAGACGCCATTAAACTCTGACTAAAACTCCCTCCCAGTCGCTCAGAGGGATACTGAATTGGAGTTCCTATCAAACTCACTGAGACACTAAGAGATTAATATGACTTTACTATCTCGGCTTCTCGGCCAGTCAACTTCCCTGTAATGCTCTCTGCGCTATTGATTTTTATTTTTCTCTCTCCTCTCCCTTTGTTCCTGGCCATCTCCCTCTCTCTCTCTCTCTCTCGCCCTCACCATCTTTCCACCTCAACCAGCATCTTCCGAGCTCTGAAATGTCCTGCAGGTCAGACGGATGCTGGGCAAGATCAATCAGGGAAAGTAATCTGGGACGCCTCATTCACGCAAGCGCACGCACACACGTACACACACTCAGACACATCACAGATACTCACGACCACACACCCCCACCCCACTTCTGTTGCACTCTGGCCTGCCTGCCTCCAGTCCCATCGATCTGCATCTACTTTACCAAATGGATTCTTCTCTTCTTCTATCCTCCTCCACCTCTTTCCTCTCTGAGTGACTCGGAATAATAAACGGTCCAGACCGCTCCGGACGTGCATGTAAGCAATTTTTCATTTAACTTTGGCTTGACTTTTTTTCCCCTCGACTCCTCTTTCCCTTTTGTGATGTTTCAGTCCTCAGTGAGATCGATAAAGCTTTCCCACACACTTCCGCGTGGCCCTTGGGTAATCAGCATACACTAGTGTGAGGTCAGAAGTCAGGAGATGACAGGATACGGCCAATTGCCGAAGGGTACGTCAGATAGAATCTGTGTAATGATATCAATATTTATATTTCACGGACAATTTTAGGATGAGTTTTTTAGTTTCACTTGTTTCTGAAGGCTAAGGGGTCTGGTACCTACAAGGTTTTGACATGTTTAAGTAACAAATATGTAAATATAACTTGTAGATCTAACTTTGTGTACTTCATTCAGACTATTCTGTATTATTTGAATCTGAAAACCTTTCTCGAAAACCACCTCATGCTGCACTGCTGCATCACTCAAGGACAATGACACCAAGGACCTGCAGTGCTCTACACATACATAGTCAAATTCTGGCTCACACACATACAGAAACACACACACACACCACAGTCTCCTTTGCTCAGCCAAACTGTAGGCGGAACCAGAGCCATTTGTCCACTGGCTGAATCCCAACTCTGCACCAACGCATGCAGAAAATTGGTGAGCATCTTGACTCTGGAGATGACACTTCAATTTGTGCAGCTCCAGTGACTGGTGCTCTGCAGTTCCTCCCTTGCGGGGGTGTGAGATCAGCTGGACACCTGCCTAGCTGTTTGGCTGAAGCCCGGAGCACGGGGACTGGGCATTGGAATCGAAGGCCTGGCCCTGCCTGTCAGCCCAAGTCCCCGTCCCTCAGCCCGCAGCCCTGGCCTGGCCTCTCAGGCCCTCATCACAGTTCCCTCAGTTTCACTCCCGTGCCACGAGCAGTCCCTTGCTCGATGGCCCTGACCCCTATTTCTCGATCCAATCCTCACCTGCAAATGAACGCAGTACCATCATCCCAACAGCAGTGTTCCTTCGAACAGCATTAAATCCCCATCAACTGCTTGCCAGCCTTTGTCCCAGTCCCTGCTGCTGCAGCCAGTGTCTTGGCTTCTAGCTCAGTCAAATCAGCAAGATGTCTTTGTGCATCGCTGTCTGTCCTGCTGTAATCCCTGGGTGTGATGGATGGGAGTGATCACTGTGGAGGCCTTTAGCTAGGACATTTTGGTGGATTAAAGAGGCTAAATCATCGTCTCATCCCCGACACGGGATACCATCCTTAATTAAATGTCATTAATGTGGTTAAAGGCTTCAGCAGAGATGATATTTATCTGGCATGTAGGGCCTATTCAGTAAGTATTAACCATGTTTCTGTGGTTGGTAAGCCTAAAAGGCACACTGAGAGTATAAAGCAAAGAGGTAAAAACAAAGCAGGAAAGACAGGAAGAAAATTGTCATCCTGCAGTGGACCTACATCAGGGCTGTCGTTCAACATTACATTAAAGACTGGTCCTTCCAAATAGGACCTTTTTCCCTTCTTTCTGTCTTCCTTTTCCACAACACAAATATTATGTCTAACCCGGTTACATTTACTCACCATGACTGTTCTCTGAATGAATACAAGTGACACTGCCACCGAGTCTAAAGCACCGCGACAGCAAAAACCTGCACTGCTCTGGATTTTTGGAAAAGCTTGCGTCTCGCGCAGTGCTCATTCCTGCGTCAGGCTGAGGCAGCTCTTAGCTGGGCTTGGGACCGAGGATGGAGGACGGTGGAACAGACAGCGAGGCAAGGAGAGCAGGCAGGCTGAGCCGTCTGAGTCAGCACCATGTGTCGTGAGCGAAGACGCCACCTCCACAAGTAGCTGGCAGGTGAACGCAGACGCGCACCTGTGCAGGCGCCCGGCCACTTCAGCCGATGCTGGCTCCTATCTTTAGCAGAAATACAGGAAGATACACTAGTGCATACTTAAACACACACACGTGCACAAATGCACGCAGATTTACTCAACTCGCCTTCACAGCCATACACTGTTACTGCGCCCACCTGCATGTATCGGGTCAGATATAAGGTATTCGGCAGTGACACGCTGTAGCAACCAACTGTAAAGTACCATATATATTCCTTGAAGATGAAGATAATTGGCTAAAGGAAGCTTCCCAAATGGGGGAGAACACCAGAATAAGAAACTTGTAAACTCATCGGACTCAACTCAATTTTCAGTATAATTCACAGTAGGGGCTCTGATTAAAACTGGTCTGAGGCTTGAAGTGGTAATATTGGCTTTGTTGAGCAGGTATTTAAAAAGCTATAAACAGCCTGGAGGTGCACGATAAGAACAAAACCTACAGCACGGTGCTCGCACAGAGAACAAGGGAGGGAGGGGAACGCTGGCCTGCCTGCTAAGCAGAGGCAGAGCTCCTCCTAATCTAATCACTGTTTCCCCCATCAGCTGCATCTCAGACACAGCCGGCCTGTGTGTGTGTGTGTGTGTGTGTGTGTGTGTGTGTGTGTGTGTGCATGTACGTATGCACGCGCGTGCGCCTGCCTTACAGCAAAGGCACAGAGCTAAATCACGTAGACACCAACCGACCGTTGTACTCAAGAATTCATTCCACAGCCTTGGGTACTGTGTGAGGGTGTGTCTCAGTGTATGTTGGTGTGTATGTGTTTATACGCGTGTGCCTGGCTAATCTGGTTATTGATTCAGCTCTGAACCGGAGCTCATATAATCAAATAGCTGCGAGGGAAAAGGACAGCCGTCCATCATCTGTCTTAATGAGTAAACAGTTTGATGGAGGCAATGAATAACTCCAAACTACATGTTGGAAGAGGCTGCCGCATCGCTGACAGAGAGGCAAGCTGAAACTTCTCATCTATCCTCTAGGAAATCTCTTGACAACTTTCTTCCCATGCTGAGTGACATGACAAAATGACTTCATTTCTTTGTTCATATGACATGCGCCTTTTTTGGGCCTCGGTAAGAGTCATCAGCCAGGTGTCGTTTGAAATGTAAACTACCTCAAAATACAGTGGCAACCAGATTTGCCTGGTAACCGCCTCTTTGACTCAGCCCTCATTCCAACAGCTGAACTATTTCAGTCGCCCTCCAAACGCTATAAAGTTGCTTTGCACCAGTCATTACACAATCAATTTGGAGTTTGACTTGAGAATTTATCGTGAGCCAATCTTCTGTGAAAATCTAATCTCGCTGTAACTTGATGCGAGAGTGGTGCAATCACAAATGGCTCCTGCTGCAGCGGGAGGGGAGGAGGGCGAGACACAAAAGCCTAAATGTATACCAGCACAGCGAACAGACGAGGCCCGTGGCACACCAGCTAAACCATTAAGTGTGGCGTGCATTCAAACGAGCAGATTAACACACACACACACACACACTGCCGTACGGTGCAAGAGTAATTGAAAATGCCCACAGGAAACCATCTCTGCTCATATACTGCAGCATGTGCCAGGGTGGTGACGTATAGAAGGCGGTCGAAAACTCTGCGACTGGGTTTCAGTCTGACAGCACGTGCCGGGGAGCTGTGGATCTATGGGGTAGCGTGCATCTCTCTATCTCTCCACTGCTCCCGCTTTTTTTTTTCTTTTTTTTTCTTTTCACCAGCCTTTTCTTTTCTCTGACTTTACCCATCAACCTGACAGGCGCTGTTCATCCCTGCTGCTGGCGTTAATCAGTCTCGATAAGCGCTGGGATAACTCCTTCTGTTTTCCAGCCACTTACAGTTCATTCTGTGAAGGGAGAACACCTTTGCTGTCCATTGGAAGGAAATATGTTTGTCACACATATGTAATATTGACTGCGTGAACCCATGCCTGCTTGGAGACAACACCTCCATCATCAGAATTACTGTTGTGGCCCTCGAAGCAATCATGGCGGGTTGGCTATCTCTGCTCTTGCATGTACTACATTAAAGGCAAACCAAACCATTGACTGTGACGAGAAAATAGTCAGGTATTATTCGTCTTTTTGCCTGCATTCTCTAATAATTCATGAGGAGATGAAGTCTGTCAGCTCCGGCAGTATGATCTTCATGTACAGCGGCCCCTATCTTTATGAGTCACTGAGCATGACTGATTAGGACTGGACCCTCCGTATCCCCTCTCCTGCCGCTGTGGGATTGTCCGATGTCTTTCTGCACAGAGCAAGATCAGCCGTTTTTTTTGTTGTTGTTGTTTTTTTGCCTCTGTTATTGTTGCTATTGATGAGATAAGACAGGCTAAAAGAGGCTGTGTTTGTAAGCCCTAAAGTGTCTATTACCAAGCACAATGGTGCCATTTTATAGCATGTTCAGTGGCATGTTATATCTATAATTCATCTGGTTACAGAAATACATAAATGTTTAATATGTCAGAGGCGGCAAGGCCTGTCGAAAGCATGACCTTGAAACGTCCTTTAAACATCACACAGCAACAGCGCTGGGGCCAGTTAAGCTGCCAAAGCCAAACAACAGGCAACGCACGTGCGCGTGCACACACACACACACACACACACACACGCACGTACACAGCCTGTCTGCCTGCTGATGCTTTCTACTGCTTTCTGTTCTCTCTGTTTTTTTTTTTTATTCCTGGGATGCAAAATGCAGATGAGACGAGTCAGCCGCTTGTGCTTCTGTCTCAGGAGAAACTGCCACTCAAATCCAAACATCTGTATGAATACCAAAACACACAGGGTTACAGGGGAAGGATGAGAGAAAGAGAGGGAGGAAGGAAGCGAGAGAGTGAGGGAGAAGATGAGGGAGGGAGAAGATGAGGAAGCGAGAAAGAATGTGCGGTAATGTAGCTAAGAAAGCCAGTGTTCCTCTCTCCCTCTGTATCTTTGACTGAACAAAGAGCTATATACACATGAATACCTCTTTCCTCCCACTGTATTTTCCATCGGGATATTTATTCTGAAAAGCAGCGATGCACAACAAGGGCTCGGTCCTGTATTTGCTAGTGGGCTGAGGCGCTAACACTCCCCAGCTGATTATGTGTCTGTCTGTAGCAGTTTGAGTTGCTGCCAAAGGAATTAGGTCTCGTATTTGTGAATGCTGCTCCCCTCACAGCAGAATGCCTTACCATGCCTCTCAAATTTCTCGTTTTAAAAAGAAGGGGGGGGGGGCACATTTTAAATAAATGAAGGAAATCGCTGTGGAAGCCTATTAAATTTTCAACGTGACCGTTTTGTGAGTCTTCATGTGTGTTTAGGCTTCACACAAAAGGAATATTTAAAAACCAAAGCGTGCTAATTGGGACAGAGATTGTTACAGCGGCTTCTTATTCAAACAGGCTTTTGGCTCATTAACTACTTCCATCCAGCTTTTGTTTGAAGGAAAGTGGAAAAGACATTTGAAAACAGTAAAATATTTTGTGATATGTATACAGGCAGTGTACCACCAAAATACTGATCGCCATAATGTGCTCATACAAAATATGCCAAGGCAGTGGCAAAACCTCATACCTCAGTGTAAGGGCAAAAAATGAGTTTGTTTGAGTTGAATAACACCACCAAGAAGAAGAAATGAGCAAAGAGGCCTCTGTACAGTCTTGCAGGAGTTTTGTTTTGTTTCGTTTTTTTGCTCCTTGGTACAAGTGGAGGGAGAGCTCCTACCAAACAAAGGTGATCCAACTAAACGCTCTTCAACTTACATCTCTGCCTCACATGTCAATAGCACTTCTACCTAATGGGCTCACCACTAAACTTTAATATAGTGAACAAGTTATTATTTATACAGATTGACTGACTAGTGTGTGTCTGTGTGTGTGCGAGTGATCTTTTTGTACACGCCCGACTGGGGCTGTTCAGTTTTCCACGAGTTAGAGAGGGAACACAACTGGCATGTGGGAACACACGTGTAGCTGCACACACACAATGTGACCATTAGACATTAAGCATTCTGTAGGCGATTACTGTGGATGTGATGAACAGCAGCATCATTTCTTCTCCTGACAAACTGAATCTAGATCTACAGCAACGCAACCGTGGCTGTGCACTCTGAACACGAAGCATACGATTGCTTAAGGACCTGTACTTTGCCAGTGTTTGCCTCTTGTACAGTCATTGCTACTGACTGATAGAAACGTTGGGGGGGGGTTTGAGAACCATCGGTCTCCATTGTCAAAGGATGATCTAGCTGAGTAAATGTTTTCCCAGCAATGAAATGTAATACGTTTTCTTCAAATAAGTGTAAAAGAGGAAACAGTATGTTCGTCAAGATTTTCTTTTGTTGATATCCACTAATTTTGCAGCTCACTGGGTACCTAGCTAAACCTCATGCAGCCTAACAGCTGCTATAAATTCTACTTTCACAAAGATTCTAATGCTCAGTGTGAACATTGAATACTGAAAATATGGGAGGTGTTGTTTCAACTTCACGATCCCCTTGGATGACATAGCGCTGCGGCATACAGTTTTTTTTTTCCTATTATTTTGTCCAACCAAGTTACATCAATGAAGATCAAGTGCTAAATAGCAGAAAAATGCAATACAATTCACATTTCGCAGAATCGTCATACACTTGAATCAGCGACTTTCTCAAACAGTTCACACAACACAACTTCACGAAGGAAGGATTTATTGAGTGTTGTATTTGACCTAATTAGTTTTAGCTAGGTGTACCTAACAAATGGCCAACTGAGTTCTTATTGCTTTCCACAGATCGTTAGAGGTATATCTTTGCACTTGGTGAAAGTGCTGGGTTAAGCTTAAATTCCTCTGTCGTGCTAAGAATAGTGTCTCAGTCCCATAAGTACCACGCAAACAGTTAAAGTTGTGTTCATCTACATATATACACTATGATGCAACACACCTGCAGTCCATCCTGGGCAACATAGGAGAGAAGATGTAGATGTAGTTGTTTCCCTGCCTGAACCACTGCTCGTTCTCTCTGTTTCTCACTCTATCCATTTGCTTGGTGCTTAATCAGGCTGTAGTTAACCATGTCACTCTGCATCTGGACACGCGTCAGTTGCTCCTCTGATACACACACTCACGCAGACACAACACCGAGCTGTTAACACAGATATACAACACACAGCACAGGACCAATCAAGTAATTGAATTGCCTAAGCAATATTCCTTTACGGTCCTGTTATGTCAACTTTGTTTTTTATATATATATATGTCAGCACAGTGTCTATCATTTCTTACATTCTGTCTTGGGAATCATCTGTGCTGTTCCTCAGACCTATAATCATGTCAGAACTACATGCTCCCTATCTTATGTTTCTCTGATCTTCAGTTATATTGAAATCGCTCGGCACACATTTGGTCGGTGCACTGTAGCTAATAAATTCTTCACACACCCCACCCTATTAGCATTGATGTGTAACCTTGGAGCTCATGGTGTTCTGCCTGAGGGTAATAGAGCCACTGCATGCTTGTATGTATCTGTATGTATCTGTGTGTGTGTTTGTGTGTGTGTGTGTGTGTGTGTGTGTGTGTGTGTGTGTGTGTGTGTGTGTGCGTGTGTGCATGAAACGATGGTCTGTGTCTAATCCTGGTCCCCCACCGGCTCCCACCAGGAGGCTTCATGGTGCACACTCAAATCATTCCACCAATACTAATGAACGTTCTACTCTTTCCCTCTCTCACTGTTCACTTTCCATTCTCCATTCATGTCCATTTCTGTCTCCATGATACTAATACCGGTTTATAGAGTGAAGACAACATACGCTCTTTTTCTGTTCACGCCCATCGTCTCGCATCATCAGTGGCGTGTTCCTGCTAGGCCCCTCCATCTCATCTACCCTGCTCCGCGCTACCAGTCCCCCCTGTCCAGTGAGATAGCGCACCAGCTAGCGCCGCGAGACGCGTCACGAAACAGGGGAGTCGTCTTCATTTCAATTAGCATTTTGATTGCATCCAGTGGAAAGAAGCCAGCGCGCAAACAATCAAACATTTACTTGCCGACAAACGGAATTAATGCCTCCACTGTTCTTCATGCAAATGCAAAAGTGAGTCAGTCCACTTCGTGGACGTTGAGAGAACCATTCTGAAAACAGATGGATGCACTGAGAATGCGGAATAATGGCACTGACTCCAGTCACAATGGTGACGCAGTATCTGCAATGAAATAAAACTCTGTCTTACTCAGGCGAAAAATATGGCTGCTGGCTTTGCTGGTTCGCCTCACAACGTGTTGTTAAGATGTGATGGATGAATGGATAAATAGATGCAAAGTTAAAGTGAGTCCACAGAAGCTGAGCAAAGCAGAGTACTTAGATGGCTTTCAGAGGTTTCTCTCGCATCGACAAATACAGTCACACACAAACAAAGAAGCAGTGGGCTTAAAACTTAGAGAATGCACTACAGCAATACAATATACTGTAATCCGGGCATGCGCATAACTCCAGCACACCTACTCCATCTTTCTCCAGCTCTGGCACAACACATGGACAACACACACACTGCCAGCATGACGGATAACATGTCTACTCACGTAATTAACAGGGACTACTTTGCATACATGAATATCAAATCCACCAAAGTCCAGTTTCTCTACCATCTTACAGTGTAGTCGGCGCCACTAATGTGCATTCCACCTCTGCTGCGGTGCTACACGCAGGTAAATATTTCAGAGTGGTGCAAAGGCAGGAAAAGGGGGAGGAGGTAGGGGGGGACACTTCCAGCCCTAGCTTGAAAATAAAATGGGTGCTGGTCCCCATTTTAACCCTTCCCTGGCTTTGCTCATCTCCCCTTCTTCCCTTACCTCTGTTCCTGCCTCCACACCTCTCCTGTTAGCATCTGGCTGCGTCCCTCCGTCTGTCGCCCTCCATTTCTCATCCTGCCCATAAAACCCCGCCAGACTAACCACCCCCCTGCTGTATCCGTCCTCCCTATGAAGAAAAAACTTCACATTGTGCACAGCAAATAGTTCGACAGTAACGCTGCATTGCCTGTGCTAAGACAGTATAACACATCCTGACAATAGGTGATTGTAGATCCAGAACCTGCTGGAGCCACTGCAGGCTGCCCAAAATGAAGCGATGGCTGACAATGTACAGCGGAGTATAGTGGAAAACTGACTGTAAGCTTCTTCCTTACCATCTTAAACCCATTCCACTCCATTTGGGAGACGCCGGCCGTTGTCTCACGCTCTCTGCCTCTCTCTCTCTCTCTCTCTCACTCTCCCTCCTCACACAACAGCCACAGAACGGCTTCAGCAAGGAAAAATCCCCTACTTCTCTCTTACTCTCTGCCTGTCCTCGTCTTCTCTGACACTGTCTCCTTGTTTTCTCACTCTGCCTCTCCTCCTGTTTCTGCCTGAGTCCTAGCGGCGAGCAGAGAGCGGCGTGCGAGAGGCGCAGGGAGCAGGCATCGCCTTCTTCCACAGATGCTGAGAGGAGAGTGGTGAGGCTGGATGATAGTGCTGGGCTGCAGCAAGCATCCTCCTACCCTCCCTCCCACCGCCCTCCCTCCTTCCCACCGCCGCCCGCCCAGTCGCCTGCTCAGCCGGAAGGTCAGAGCCCGCCCACTCCCTCCCCCGCCTCTCTTTTAGGATCTTTGATTGGCTTCTCGTCTTGCCTGTCAGCGCTCGGCCTCGCCCCCTCACCCCCTCCCGCCCCTCCCTCGGCGTTAACACCTTCGCTCTCTGGCTGGCTCCGAGCCCTCGTCGGCACACGCCAGCCTCTGCCTGCTTTGGCAGGGAAAAGGCTTTCTGAATCCCAGCAAAGCAATCAATCGCTGCTGAGGTCTGTGCTTGAGTGAGCCGGGCGGAGCAGCGCGGGGCAGAGCTCTCGGAGAGTGATTGCAGCCTCGGGCGCTATGGTAATAGGATGCCTGCGCAGCACCGTGTGTATAAATTAGCTATTACGGGGCGCATGTTAAAATCCCCCTGCACATTTGCATGGCTGTCTATATATGGACTAACTCGATCTCCCTTATTCCCTTAAACACAGGCACACGCGCACTTTTACACACACACACACACACACACACACACACACACAAACAAAAGGACTACTAACAGTTTTTGCCTAAAGAAATAACAGATGAGGTCTTGGGGAATTGGAGATTAGACGAGAGCGTTTGTGTTCATTTGGAATTCTCTCTCCGGATTTGAATAAAGTGTCCGCTCTGTTGGCAGCTCACAATTTTTTTGTTTAATTTGTTGGGGTGAAATGTCAGAGCCGACGCACGCACGCACACACGCAAACGCTGCCCATACAGGCGTGGCCACGAGTGCGATATGGTTTACACTTAAAAAATAATATTATTTACTTGTAGTAAATCAAAAAAGTAAAGTGTTGCGCACAACAGATCTGTACGGTGCTACCTGTCTGCCTGCTGCTGTCGCACGATGTACATATATATTGTTCTCTTAAAATAAAGCTGGCTGCAGATTGTGGGCACCATAAAGAGAAAAACAAAACAAACAAATATGTGCCCTGTGGTATCTACTCACCATGACCATTCTTGTGTCGGTGTCACAGGCGGTAGCGGTGTTCTCGGCGGACAAACTGTAAAAGCCGGCGAAGCAAGCGACGAAACGCGGGTAGAGTAACGGTGGTGGCGACGGCGGCGGCGGCGCGCTTGAGAGGATGAATGGACCGGCGTGTGAGTGTGGCGGAGCCAAAGAGAAAAAAAAAAAAACTACACACAGAACGAAACCGTGGGTGGGAGAGGACCTGCAGCAGCGTCCCACACGAGAGGCAAAAAGAAACTAAGTGAAAACAAAGCGGCAAAAAAGGGGGACCCACTCAGAGGAAATGATTCACACCAGATACGCCCCCCCCCCAAAAAAGGAAGACACGTACGGAGTCTCCGGTCGCCTCGCGCGCGGTCTCCCATTGGCTGGGAGGGGATGCGGACGGGGCGGTGCGCTCGCGGGATGAGAGTGGAGGAGGCAGACTCGTGTGGACCACGACGTGGGGAGTTAAGGGAGCGTCGTGCGCAGTTAATGTGACTTTACGTTCGTGTGCGCGCACAGCATTATCCGCCACCCGACCGCACGAGTTCAGCACCAGAGAAAAACTCGTCACTGAGCATAAAGCGGGTTATCTGTACTGTGACTGAAGCGTCTGAGTGCATAGGCGACTCCGTCTTATTGAGCCACGAGTAGTCCTCTCTGCAGCAGCAGTTCTCTGTCTACCACCTCGGTCACACCGCTGAAAATGCTCCCTTTGAAGCGGTTGCTCGTTTTACCTGCTAATTATAGTCTATTGAATCAAATGCTGCTATTAACTTTTGTTCTTGTTTGAAGTTGTTGCCAATTATTCTGACAAATTGTAATCTTTACCGCGGTTCATGTATTTTTTTAAATTAATATTTATTTTAAAAGAAGAAAAAATTAAATTCAGTTCTCTATGCCCAGCAGCAAACCTGCCTCAGGTTAGGTTTTTTTCCCAGCTGGCTCTTGTCTCAGGCAGACAAGAAGAGGGAGCTCTTGCTTCCTTTAACATAGGTACCTGGTCAGTACATTTACACACACACACATACACACACAGACACCATACACTTACAATGCACTGTACCGCATGCATGTTCATATGCGCGCACACACAGACATATATACACACAAACACATAGACGCACCTTATGCTATAGCTATAAATGTGCAGCCTCATTTGATATGACTCTGGTATTAGGCTATTATATTTCCAGACAAGAGATGATAACATTCATCAGTGTCCCAACACGTGATCATACTGCTTCCTTTGTGCCCCACGCCGCAACGAGAGGCAGCTTGGCGAGTCAGCTCTTACTCTCATGCTGGTTTGTTTAATTAGCATTCAGCTGTGTGAGGCCTGGCAAAGCTAATGTGAGCTCATTGAGCTTTCTTCTCCTCTTTCAGCTCAAGCTGCATCCCAATGCTCGATTGCACTTTGTGTAGAGAGTCCCATGGCATGTGACTATAATTTATCACTAAAAGGTTAAACACAAAATTCGTAATTGTGTGTAAACCTGGACATTTCTCTTTATATGCTTGCATTTTAAGACTGTATTTTGTAAAATTATAAATAGAGTCATGGTTGGTTGCATGATCCGTATATTCACAAATCTAACAGGCCAAGCTGAAAGAATTAGTCATTAACCGATTAAGAAAAAAAATTTATCTGCAACGATTTTCATCAGCAATTCTTTGTTTAGGGCAGCAAGAAAAGATGCCAAGCATTCCCTGCTTCCGACTTCTCATATGAGACTACTACTCTTTGGGCTTTTAACTGTTGATCAGATAAACCAAAGGAATTAAAGATGTCACCTTGGGGTCTGGAGAATTGTGATGGACACTTCATAGACTAAATGAGTAATCAAATTATAATAATGAAACAAGATAGAATATTAATCATTAATAGAAATAATCATTAGTTGCGAGGTGACACTTTGAAAAACAATTATGATACTTCTTGTCACCTTCTCACACTGTTGAGCAAAGCAGAAAACGGATGTTCTAGCAAACCCTTCAACTGCAAATAACTGCTAAGGTCTGAATACTGGGGCAACATACACAACAACTTGTATGACACACCATGCAGCACTATACAGTATACCACATATGCACTCTACCTTAATATTTTAGAATGTGTATTCAGACAAATGTAATTGTGAATTTCAACAAGGCCTACTCCAATAGATTAGCTCCCAAGTGAACACACTGGAAAAAACACTGCTACGGAAGAAGGAAAAACAGGAAAAAAGATAAAAAGAGCACAGTGAACTAAAGCTCTCCAGTCTCTCCACTTCACCCCTGACCTCTCCACCTGCCTGGTTAGCTACAGCTAGCTGGCTAGCCTAGCGGAACCATGTGGCTGACATACTAATGAGAATCCTCTCTACGCCTTCAATTACGTCGGAGCAGTATTGCACAGAGTAGTGCACACACACACACACACACAAGGGGAAGATGGACTGAACAAGCCTGCTATTGTTTCAGATAGAATAGAATATGATGGCACTCACAGTCTGGAGATTTGTACCGATCATACAGTATACAACACAACCGAGGAAGACTAATGTAAAATACAACGAAGAAAAAAGGATTAAAATAGCAGTGCATCTTCGTCTCTTTTCCTTTATGTGCCACCATATCTTTTTTTCCAAATAAAGAAGAGAAGCAATGTTTGCAGCTGAATAGTGCAGGCAACAAAACCCTCAATTACCTGCCCATCCCTTATCCTCCTGCTCTGACCTTTAAGTTGCATAAAGGCTTTGGGTTGAACCCGGGGGAGAGACAAAAAAACAAACATTCTCATTGCCTACGTTCTTGTCCCTATCTATGTTTTTATTGTTGCTTTTTAATTTCTAACTGTAAAGAAGTTGAAGTCAAATTCAAGGCTTGAATCACCAGTCACATCTGTTTTTGTGTTCCATCAACTTTTAACTGTTGATGGGCAGAGGCAGTAAAATGTGGGGTGAAAATAGAGGGTGATCATTTTCTTATTTCATAAAAGACAGTGTTTCAAGGTTGCTCTCCCCCCTCTGTAATGTAATCCAAACAACCTTTTCTCTAAATGAGAATATGATTTGAAAAAGAAAATAGTCTCTCACAGTTGTCTTGCGCTGCGTGCCATTTTACTAAATTGCTCTACAGGACCATGGTTTTATAAAGCAATGAAAGTGGCTGCTGGTACTCAGTAAATTAGCCATAAACACAATCTGCTCTTTGCAGTGTGTTAGTGTCTGTGTGTGTGTAGTTATGATGTACAGACCCATACTGGAGACAGAACCATGTTGCTGCCATGTCCTAGCTAAGGGTACACATTATGCATTATCGTAATGTGTATGGACAGATGGAGGGAGCGGTTGATATACTGTATTCTCTCAAGGGCATCCATGCTGAGATACTTGACAGTCTGGATGTTAGAGATGCATTGCACTGTAGCTTATTATCGTATAGATTTGGCCTCGCCGTACTTGGAGTTTGTGCCAGTGTGTGAATAATGTGCAGCATGGCACTGAATAAATGTCAAAATGTCAAAGATCTAATTAAGCCTAATGACTTAAAAAGTCTTCTCTTCGGCATTTCCATTTTATCAAACTTTGCACAAAAAAGTACATAGCGCTGATTGGATGCATTATTTGGCCGTTTGGATGATGACCGATGCTAAATAATTTCTGAGGAGGCAAATGATATTTCTTTTCTCTTGTAAAGTTTTGAAAGTTAAAAAGCTTTTGTGGCTTTAACCCAGGAGGGCCAGCCACACTGTCAGCAATGTGAAACCCCATTTCACCAATTGGTTCTGGCTCACATCCATAAACACACACACACACACACACACGCACACACACGCATGCACAGACTTTCATAACTGATACCACATGGACAAAACCACACGCAACATTTCAGTTAATAAAGTACATCACAGTCTGACACGGTGACTGCCATGTAGTCGGCGTTTTTAAGGGCTGCTGGACCCCAGAAGTGTGCTTCTGCCTGTGTTTCCAGCCCGCTAATTCGGAAAGCAGAGAGCTGGCTAATTGACATGAACTCCTCCTGCCCTCCATTCTGCCGTGCTTCTCCACCCTAAACCCCTTCTCCTCACAGACCTTAATGGATTAACTGCAGGCTGTGCTGTCCCTTTCACTCTCTCTTCCTCACTCTGGTCCTTTTGCACAGACTCATGATGCTGTTGCTCTGCTGCGCTGAAAGAAATCACAGTTTGTCAATGCCGAATCTCCGGGTTCAAACAAATATTAGATATACTGCACATACACAATATATACTCTGGTAGCAGCCAGCACACAGTATTCTGACAACAAGTTTGAAAGAGGAGCTAAAGAATCATGTACGTGGTATAGCAGGTTTGAATATGCAGTGTGCAGACAGTGATAATTGTGGCTGCTCTCGGTTTGAGCCTTGTTAACTGTCAGATGCAGTGTTTCAACACCTGTCTCATGTTTTACTCTGCATAATAAGACTTCTATTTAAAGGAGGAGAAGTGAAGATGACAGCAGAGGTGTTACCTCAAAGTGCTGGGAGAAAATACCTTAAGTCTTTAGAATTGGAAAAGAAGGAAAACTTGTGTTTTGCAGCAAAGTCCTTCTCTGCCTTTGCTAGTCAGGTTCAGAGCAAATTAATGCAACAGAAAACAAGAAGGCACTCCGAGAGCACAGACGGCCTTCAAGGGTGAACATTTCCACAAAACCAGAAGAATATCTGGATCTGGATCAATTTATAATACTTTCCTGAGAGCATCGAGAAATTCTGGGAGAGAGAGTGACGGGAAAAAGACAAATGGTCCGGCTGGCCCAAACTATACGGCTATCAGTTTGCCAAACCTATTTCAAATCTTAATGCATTTATCTACCTCATAATAGTGATCCTTCAAAAATATCCTGGATACGGATACTGCTCTGGATCACTCCCAAAATGTAATCTTTTCTAAGTTAGACCAAGAGCTACCTCTGGTAAAATAAAAAAAAAAAGGTAAACATTCGTCTATTACTTTCCACGTAAACCTGCTGTGAAACAAACAGACACACCCCAAAACATAACCTCCTTGGCAGAGGTAACAAAGCTGGGGCGAACAATCCATTCCTCTCTGATTCCAGCGCAAAAATTACAGCTCTCTTTTCACTAAAACAGCTTATCACATTTAATAGACCAGAACCCACTCCTCAGTATACCGCAGCTTACTTAAGCTCTTGTTGATTTGCCCTTGAAGGATGGATTTTATTTCATTGAAGTTCTGGCAGTCATAGCATCTTGCTGTGCTGCTCAGACTGATGATAGCCTCTTTCCTGGCAGGTGTCCACACTCTGCCGGTAACAATCAACAAATGAGAATCGCCGCCTTCAACTTGCCCGTCTCTCTCTGCCCAGCGACAAACTCAGCATCGCTGAATCCCAGACAGCAGACGGTTATTAACATGATGCAGCTGTATCTGGACAAACGTGAGCAGCGTGAACTCACTTGACTTTCGTTGTTTGCTTTCAGCGTTAAGAGAAAGGGCTTTATTTTCATGAATCAATGGTGTACACGGTGTGGATGCTGAGTTTTGGTAATCTCATGGTCAGAGGCCCACAGTGCACCTGCATTGCTCTTGTACATTCAATCCAATCACCTCTTTTCTTTCTCTTGGAAAGCAGGGTGCTCTCTGTCATGGCGCTGTGACAGTTTGGTAATGGAGGGAAGCAGTAGGGAGTGGTTCTGCCGCAAAAGCCGATCCTGAGAGAAAAGTGACGTCCTTAATCACCAGAATAGCTACAATGGCACCTTATTTAAACTACTGAGAGCAAATATTACTAAAAATTTCTTGGGAGGCCAGTTAAGTCCAATACTTGATGGTTGATGTTGAGGAAAATAGCCTGTGTGCACAAACAAAATAAATGTCCCAATTTTCTGGTGCAAAGACCTGCCAAAATAGAGCTGTAGAAGGTATTTAGAGAGCACAAAACACAGCAACCAAAGATAAAATTCTCAAACCTCCATTTATTTATCATATTATATCAAGCATATATCTCACATTTGAACTTAAATCATATCCTGACATTGAAAATATGCCATTTTTATCACAGTTGTTCTAGTTATAGTTAAATACCCTAAATATATAAATCTGAAAATGCTAAAGTTATAAGAGGGGCGACAGCATATTGAGATAAACACTGAAAATGTGATATTAGTAGCTATATTATAGCCCACTGCTTGGACATCATTTTTCTTTTTTTCTTTTCTTCTTTTCTTCTTTCTGATATTGACTGTGACCTCTCTAATGGCATGTTGCTTAAATGTACACTGTATTAAAGACGGTAAAGTTAAAGTGCGTATTTTGGAAGCTTCAGCCTACATCCTCGCCCCTCGGTGTCAGTGGGCACGATGCACTGCCAGCTTAACCCCTGCCTGTGTCACTCTCCCTGGTAGAAACTCCTCAGATCAGAAGTGAATTCTTCACGCTGATCCCGGAACAAGGCTGCGCTACGTTTATCACAGCCACATCCTTCCACTTTAAGTCAAAGCGGTTTGGTGTGGCCTGAGCTTTGCACACTGCAGCGATGTGACGGGGGGCTGTTTGAAAGGTCGGGCTGAACGCCCCGGCTCTATCTCTGAGGAATAAGGGAGTGGACGCGTCCTGTGGAAACTCTGCAGAAACACACCCCTATTGTGTGGACTGAATTCAATTTAGTACTTAGACAACCACTTTATCTGTGTTTTGATTACTTAGTGTTTTGTCTGGAAGACAGGAAACACATTTGAAAAGTTTACACTTTACAGTTAAGAAGTTTAATGTGTAAACCAGTTCAAACTTTTCTGTGAAGCAAACATGCTCATTTCTCTCTTCTTTTGAAATGAAAAAGAAAATGCTGGGTCTTTGAGGCTGTAGCCTAACACAAATGAGAGAAGGTTTGTGGTGGTGCCCAGCGAGGCTTAGCTATGCATTGGCTGTTGAGTCTGGCATGCGTCCTGGCACTAAGAGTGTATTCTCAACAGGACTCTGGTGGATTAGTGTCCATTTGGACAAGAGAGTGGTCCGCAGCGTGGGGTGACATTCAACTACAGCAGGCCAGCAGCTCACTCACAGATCATGAAGTTGGGTCTGTAATTGATGTATAGTCAGTGTCGCGCCATTGTATTTTCATCGAGTTTCTACAGTAGGATATGAAGCATTATTTTCTATTGTTCTCCCATCCTCTATTCTAAAACGGATGTGTGAAATGAAGCAGTGGTCAGGCTACAGTGTGGTGGGTCATTCCGTCATGGGGCATAGCGGCGGGCTATGGGGCTGTGTGTATATATGTGTGTGTGTGGGGGGTGCTCGCGGCAGCCCGTTTTGCGTTTGATCCCGGTCGGGGTACATCCATGCTCACAGGGCGACTGCTGTGGTCCATCTGGTAGAGGCTTTAATCACAACTTCCCCCACTTACACACACACAAACACACACAAACATGCACTGCAGTAACACAAAGCTCACGGAGCATCCCTTTCGAGGTTCTGCTGCTCGTAGTCCCACCTTTTTATTTTCATTTAAAAATTTACCTATTTCATTTATTTATTCGAGCTTTTTACATCTGCAGTCATGTGGAAATGAGTCCCGCTTTCTTCCTGAGCAGAAAGTCTGCTACTCAGACCTCAAGTGAAAAAGGGTGATTTGCTAAAAAAAAAAAATAAAAAGAGGCTTCAAACCTTGTCAAAAATCCCCCACTATCAGATCTGCATAAATGGCTGTGCTATGGCTTTTGATAAGGAATAACCTTTTAGAAACGAGACACATCCAGAGTCCTTCGCCGGGCTGTCCTACGGCACTGTGGACCAAAACATGCCCACACTACACAAATCCAGCTCTCCAAATGTCACTTCATGCTTAACCGCCCTTTCTCATGCTTGAAGGAAAGCAAGTGGGCAACGCACGATGAGAAAAGCTCCGCCGGGTTTCGGTGTAAATGCCTACATGCTTCAAGACCTGTTTCATTTATTTTGTGTTCTGGAAACATTTAGCTGATTGATGGGGTTAGCAAAGTCTTTAGTAGAAAACAAATTAAGATATTGTGTGTGAAAGGCTGCATAATAAATGATACATATACATATGCAGGATATTTCTCCTGCAGGGGCATGTTCTAGAGAAAAAAGTACTCCAATATATTAGCTCACTTTACAGTCTAGTCACTAATGTATTGGCTCAAGAAAGAATCCATGGTAAAACTGAATGCTGCTGTTAGAATACATTCATTATTAATGGGAGTGAGAGGTTAGCAGATAATGATGATGCTGTTGTTGCGTCTCTGGGCTGTGCAGAGGAACCACTTAGTGTCGGCATCCCCTTGGACAAAAATATCAGTGGTATTTTCATCAATTCCCGATATCTTCTCTTGATTTATCTTTCCTTTCATGACCATCTGTCGCACTTAGGGATAATGAATTGAAAATAAAACCTATCGCACATTTCACACCCATTTTCCGAAGTCCACGCAGGCCCCGATTACCAGACGGCTCCCAGTGGGACCAGTGGCCAGCGATCGTAACGTCAGTGGCCAATCCCCGGCGCTAATGCACAAGTCAGCCATACATCATTTATCTGTGGTGACAGCAGATACTTTGCCTCATCCCCGGCAATTAGTGAATCAATAAAAGCACATCGACTTTAAAACTATCAGTTCTGAGAGGAGAGAGAGAGAAAAAAATAGTGTTGTTCATCAACATGCCAGGATCCCCGACGCAGACAATCACTCAAGTATCGGCAGCGTTTGTCAGCTCAGCATCAACAGGCGCTGAGCTTTCAACATTAAGGCGCATTTCCTTGCATCACTGCCCTTAAAACGACTGCCAGATATTGTGTGGTCAGGAAACATTCACCTACAAAATGGATGTCTATTCCTTATAATAGCACAAGTTGTTGTCTGCCAAGGGCGTGAGCTATAAATCGAATTTTCGGGAAAAAAAAAAAGAATGAAGGCGATTTAATTTTCTTTCCATCAGCAGATTTTGTTTGCATTATGAGTGTGTGTGTTGTGAGGGAGATGACTAAACTGAAGCCACCTGAGTGAGATTATCACAGACGCAGACAGGTCAGTGAAGGGCTTGCGCTGGCTAATGCTCCTTTTGTCAAGGTTTATACGGCTGACATATCCACAGTACATGTTGATAACAGTGTCGGTTTTATGATTAATTCAGCAAATCTGCATGATCCAGCACACACACACACACACACCTATACACATCCTTTAAAGCAAATGGTATGCTCACCAGAAATGACATTACATTTCATCAAAAACCTGTGAATTTGACTTCGCTGTCAAGCTGAGTCTTTTTGTTTTTTTGTGCTATTTCCATAATAATTGTTAACGTTTGCTGCAAATAACGAAATATGGAGACACAATACTACTTTCTTCCCGGTCTTGTCTGTTTCATTATTCTCTCTTCATTTATCCTTTTAAGCCAAATGAAATGCAGCTGGATGTGAAAGCACTGTCCAAGAGAGGCAACAAATTTGTCCCTGGAATTAAATGCATTCTTCTATCAAGCAAAAGAGCAGCACTGGGATTTTTTTCCCCCTTTCTCCCGAATTAAAGGAGAAAAATGATCAGCAGGAAGTGAGATTATTTTGTTTATTCAACCTATTGAACAGCAGAAACGTAGCCATTGACTTGAGATAAATCCCCAGTAGAATTCACAGGCCCATCATGAATACATAATCCACCATTATAGAAACAGTGAAAATCATGTGTGCCCGCATGCTTTTGGATGATGGGTGAGGTTTACTGGATAACGTTTTTTTTTTCTTACCTCAAGGCCCCGTCTGTGTTTTGTGAACACATAGATTTGATAATTATTCTGCACAAATTGTACATTAGAGGAGGTATCTTACAGAGAAACCATTTTTTGACAGAATGGAATTGGTATCCTCATCTTGTTACATTGCTGTGTTTACACAAATTATCTTAATCATCAGAAACTTGAATAGGTCATATTCAATTACATTAATCCACCTATTTAAAGACCTGTCAGTCAGTCTCAGGATAATAGCATGTTCGAGTCTTCTGCTTTGGTGTTTTCTTTCTGGTGGGGGGCGACCCTTTTGTTTACAGCTGGATTATGGGTTGTGCTCTTCGCCCACCTCTTTAATAACTACTCAGTGTTTGTTTGTTGAAGTGACATGATCGGTGTGTTACTGCTGTTTTGTCCTGAATGTGGAGGCACATTCGGGGGTGTACAGACTCTATCTGGAACACCTGAGCCTTGCCTTGTGCCCTTACAGAGGTGAAATTACAGGTCATCGCTTCCAGGTCAAAGTACGTGAACACAGAAAGGTGACCTCTGGCTGGGTGTGGGGGCTGGTGTTGACGCACCACGCTGTTCTGGGGATATTCTATTGTTTATGCATCCACGTCGACAGATTTTTTTTAATGTCTCGTCTACAAAGTCGATGGGTATGAAAAATAGGTAATGATCAAAAACATGGAAACGTGTGGTGAAATACACACTAAAAGGCACCCCGTGGCCAGACTAAATTGCTGGGTTGGGTGTGCGCAAAGGAAAAAAAAAAACACTCATAGAGAGACAGTGAAGAAAAAGAGAGAGAGAGCTCACTTAGCTTTACAGTGTGTGTGTGTGTGTGTGTGCGCATGAGCCTGCAGACACCTGCTCCATTCTGCAGTGATGGCTCCCAGCGGGACACAGGCTCAGCTGCTGATCACTAGGCCCTCCCTGCAGCACTGGTGGCCAGCGTAGACACACACACACACACACACACACACACACACATGCGCACGCTCTTCCAACAAAATCTGAACCCTTCGGGCCCCCCTCGCAGTGTCTTTCAGCCTCTCTGTGTTCCCCATAACTGACACACCACATGTGCTCACATCAAGTGCAAACATGACATGATGTACACACACGCACAGCATGTGTCCATGCGATGTTGCATGTTAAGTCTATGACACAGCGCGGTCACATCCCACTCCGGTTTGATATATGCTATGAGGATGATGTGGTTGAATAGCATGTCTCTTTACTACCCTAAAGCTAAAAATCTTTACGCAAGAGAGCATTGCATCCACCCTCCATAGAACGTGATGCTGTAATTGCTCAAGGTAAAAAAGGAGAATAATAACCACTTTTGAATCCCTAAAACATATAATACATTTGTTTTTGTCGGTCCTGTATTAATCAGCCACCACTGCACTTGTGGCTTGATTCTCGCTGTCGGCGTGCATGTGTGCATCTTGCACATATCTCCATCTCTGTTTCTCCCTCTCTGCGAGTGTCTTTGTGGCATCGTTCAGTCTGCTGCACCTGGTTGTGCCTCGCTGCCGACAGGGTTGTGGAGCATAAATGAACTAATTTCCTGGGTATTGAGAACACTGCAATCAAGGAAAGGGGAAATGCAGCGAGCGGCAGATGGAAGAAGCTAATTATTGTTATGAAATAGAGATGACCTCTAACTATCTCCTGGCTGCTAATATGCCTGTTTGCCAGCTACTATGCCATGTAACCCCTCTCTCCTCCTTTCTTTGCCTGTTTGTTGTTGTGGTGATGGTGAGTGTCTTTAGGCAGATCTGAAACGCAACCTGATTTTTTTTTTTTTTTTTTAAATGTTGAAACAGAAGAGATTGGAGTTGTCAAACAAAGCCGAGTGTCACACAGGGAACGGCAGCTGCCTGCAGTGGGTAATCAGAGGAGCTTTCTACAAATTAACAACATTCAGCTCTGAAGCACGGCGCACTGCAGATTTTTAGATGTGGGCTTTTGAAAATTACATCTCAGTGACTGAAATGCGGAATAATTTACAGCTCAGCTTTTGCCCACGTGCTCTTTTAATTTGATCAGCTTTTTCTAAGGTGACTTGGCTGAGATTGTTCGGTCATACCAATGCTGTAAACTGACACTGCGGATGCTGTTCGAATGACATTAATTGCATGCTGAATCTCTTCTGTGTGCATCTGGGCTCTGATGGGTATAGAATTTAATTCTGCGAATGCTCTTCTAGGCACACCGCGCCATAGCCCAAAACACAAAATGCACAACTGACAACATGGTCGCACACAAACAGACAGTACATGTAGCACACGCACGCACACACATACACACGCAAAGTGAATACACAGTGTTGCCAGGGGAAGTGATGGTAAACTTTGCTGCAGGCGAATTAGTGCGTTGGAGGACGAAACCATTTAACTGTTCATTCATTTATCAAAGCACCCGTTTAACGCAGTGGTGCAATAAATTGAAATGCGCTGCGGTTGCTTATTTTTGAATGGTAATATTATACAAAAGTTTCAGTGATTAATAGATAAAATAACTGAACGTTTTAGGAAAAAAATGTTTTTTCTCCGTTTTCGATACACACCACAATTTTTCACTACAGCTATAGAATTGTATTTGCTTTTGATGGCCCCGACATAAAAAAATGTGATGCTGCTTTTGAGGCTTTACACACCAAAGCCACCCTAATCTTCCAGCACATTTATCTAATGTATGCAAATGATCTTGCTGTGCTTAATGAAGGCACCATTAATCACCATAACGATGGTCTTTTTTAACCAGGGTAATCGTGCGCGTATGCACACACACACACACACACAAGCACATTTTCCAGCATATGCGCCCACTCGCCCACACACACACACACACATACACACGGGAACACGCCTCATCACCAGCAAGACACTGATGACAAACTCGGAAAAATAACGCACCACCAAACCATTTTGCCGGAAATGTAACTAGGTGTGATGAGGATCTCATAGACACTTGGTTATTAATAACAATGTTGCGGATTTATTTGTCTGTACTTTATCTTCCTTACTTCATTTCTACCCTGTGTTGTTAAATTTAACATTATGTGCAACTCGTCTGATCATCGTGCTCCACCCTGGAACTGACTGGTCAAGTAAGCGAGATGCATCAAAATATGTTAACACATCAGTCATATTTATATAATGAATTCAGCTAATTAGTTCCACTGGTTTCAACAGATAATTTATGGTCCAGCAGCCTCAGCAGATAACGCTGTCGTGAGTCTTGATGGGCAGTGGGAAGCGGTAGTTTTGTGTTCTGTATAAGAACAAAACACTAGACAGACGTCTTTGAATTCGCGTTGGAATTCAAAGGGGAAAAAAACACCAAAAAAAAAGGCATTTTTGAAGCCCAAGCCTTCACGGACGTGTTTCAGCGCTTATCCTCCGCCGTGCATTTGCATACAGTTGACGGAAACCCCTGGGTACAGTCAGCAGCATGACAGTGGGTTATGAAGGCTTCCGGGAGGCTCTGGGGTGTGGATCTGAGCCAGTTTGAAGGGGAGCCGAACCAATGAAGAGCCCACAGCGGATTAGACACCCATAGCTTCATGTCGCTTTAATGCGGCGAGTCAGGGATTTTCTTACAACGCTTTTGCTTAAATGCTCAGGGTTTTTCTCATGCCCCTTTTTCTCTGTCATTCCCTTCCCCTTGAAGCCATCTCCTCTATGTAAATGACAAAGTAATGTTGACTCCAGTGCAAAATATCCCATCTATCTACGGCGCTCCTGCTTCCTTTGCTAATGTGTCCTGTCAGATGTTGATTGCAATTGAATTGGATTGATAGCGACGATCAAATGTCATTTGAAATCTGTCATTTAACTCCGCTGTACACCTCCTAAGGTTGTTGTAAAAAAATCTTTCCTTTTAAAGGCTCTCATATAAAGTTTCAGCATATCGGAATCATGGGTGTACTGCTAATGCCTGTTTACTAATGTGCAGTGAAAGTTAATTGATTATCAGGAGGCAAATACAAGCATTAAATGCAAATCTTGCAGCAACGCTAACAGAATTCACAAAATACAACAAACATAAAATATATTACCCAGATAAACATACAAATCACACACACACACACACACACACACACACACAAACACCTCAATTTCCCTTGATAACAGTCTGACTGGCAGAGGCTAAAGACAGAGTAGGCGTCCATAATTGAACAAACATAACAATGTAAATATTTACTAATACTATCCACTGGGGATACAGGCAGAATCCCACAACTGATTTGCTCTCTTTCTGCTCTTTTGCTCTTTTCCTCTCTCTCACACACAAACACACTGACTCACACTTTTACTAACTACCACTTACACTTTTTTTTTTCCCTGTTTCTTTTCTTGTGAGTACGCTCGCCTCGGTTCATTAAAGAGATGGAGATATATATCGGGCTGTCTATCCTCTTACCAGGGGTGACCTGTAGCCCATCTGGGCTGGCGATGACAGGAGATCCCTGGGAAATAGCGGCGAGTGCGTCTCGGGGACGGAGCCCACGCCACTGGCTGCTAGTCCCGAGAGCTGCCCGTACCTCGCCATCATCTTGAGATGCTGCTCACAGAACACACACACTCATACACAGACACAGGAGGAGAGGAGAGGGGAGGAGAGAGAGAGAGAGAGAGGGGAAAAAAGAGAGAGAGAGAGAGAGAGAGTCAGGGTGTGAGAGAAGGGAAGGAAAACAGATAACAGCAGGTAGGAAGGACGGTGAGAATGGTAAAGGACAGAAGAGGGAGTTGGGGGGGGCGACATGAAGAAAGAGGAGGTAGAGGGGTATTACAGAACACTTTGCTCTCACACAAATGCATGTGTGAACACACACACACACACCCACACCACACGCTCGCACTGACAGACGCACTGTACGTGCACATGAAGGCACACATACAATTTCAGCCCCAGGTGGGCAATTTCGCAAGCAAGCCTATGTTTGATGGGTTTTGATAGCTACCTTGTTTTTGTTACAATAGGGGGATATAAAGTCAAGACGCTCGCTCTCCATTTATGATTACAAGCCAGGAAGAGTGCGAGGAGTGCAGCAGTCCCTTCTTCTGCGTACCGACCATCGTGCCGGGGAAATATAATAAACAGCAGCTGTTATCAATCATCCCCTCTGCCTTCTGGCTACGCGCATCACAGAAGTGTACAGACATGCACACACGCACGGACATACGATAACACACATGACAGAATGGTTGGCAGCAGACACACACAGGTGAGGCGTGGAGAAAGAAGCAAATCCAGATCTCTTTACCTCATTGCTCAACAAAGCGGCGTTGAGTGTTCGGCTTATTTCGAACATGTTCGGATTCGGCGCTTTTTTTTTTTCTTGTTGTTGTTCGTTCTGTCCTTTTGTTTTCAGATTCTCTTCAGTTCTTTGCTCCCCTTTTTCTCGTCTGCGGTTGGGAGTCAGTCCCGGGAACACAAAAAAAAAGATAGAAAAAATGAAATCAATTGAAAAAATAGGGGGGGGGGGATAAAAAAAGATCCTCTTTAATTTTCTGATATTGGAGTTGCAAATATTCAGTCCTCTATTTTTTTCCCCTCTCTCTCCCCTTGTCTGTTGATGCACCTCTGCTGGCTGTGGCTGTAGTGGTGGTGTTTCTGCCCAGGGTCTCCGTACACATCTAAGGAGTCAATGTGCTGTTTTTTTTTGTTTTTTGTTTTGGAAAAAAAAAATCTCCCAAGAGTCAGCACATTAAAACAGGCAGTCAGGCAGTCGGTGGGTCGGTGGGTCGAGCTGGCGGGCTGGCTGGCTCCCTTATCTGTCCCCCGCACACTGGCTCACACAATACGCTCCGATCCTCACACTGCTCGCTAGCAGATTAGCCTGTCCCAAAACATAGCACTTAGTTTAAACTCCCCTCCCTTTTGCTCTCTCTCTCTCTCTCTCTGTATCACTCCCTCTGGCTCCCTCCTTTGCTCTCCCTTTCTGTCTTGGTCTATCTCTCTCGCTCCATCTCTCTCTCTCTCTCTCTCCCCCGCTCTCTCTCCCTCCCTCTGCCCCCATTGCTCACGCGTTGATGCAGCTACAGTTCACTGTGCTACCACAAGGTGGGAAGACTGTTCTAGCAACAGCGACACCATCGCCGCCACATCCTTTCCACAACGTGCCACTCCTATATTTTTAGATTTTCTTGTCTTCCTCTCATGTGTGTCCATAACACACGCTGGCATAGGTGGTGGAGATGCGTTTGCACTTATAGTCGCTCTCACTCCCTGACCAGATCACAAGCACAGCCGGGATAAATGCACTGGTTAGGGGTGTGGGGACTAATATCGTTCAGTCCTGTTATCTAATTATGGCTTGTACAAAAACAGCATGTGAATTCAAGTCTGGAAAAGGGCTGTCCAAGACTTGTGTGGAAGAAAAGCATTCAGCACTTCGTTGAACGTGTTCTTGTGACAGGTACAAGTCAAGTAATGGAATATAATAAAACCTGTATACTATCAAGAAACCTCGAGAGAGGTGGAAAAGGACGGGTACCACTCAGTAATAGCTGGCAGAGGGAATAAAAGTGAGGGTTGGTTGAACTGAGCATCAAGGTCAGGTCGATGTCCTTCTCCTCAGCAGGGTGTGGCACAGAGATGACGAAGCAGCCTGGCAGGAGATCCCAACTACGGAACAAACAACAAAGAAAAAAAAAAGATTAGGCAGATGTGAGCCAAGAATATGATTCACTGTGTTTTTGTATTCAGTCGATAGCACCTGAGACATTTCAGAGTAATGACTCATAGTGTACTGTATCTGCATCCAGGGAAATGTAAAAAAAAAAGAGTCCAAATGTTTACGAAATTTACGACTATGTTTGAGGAAAACAACAGAAGACAAAATGTTTTATGAAAGTAACGCTGTTGTGTGACTGGGGTGGTCATCATCTTCACTAATGCCAATCCCCTTGGTGCCTTACTCGTGGCTCCATCAGCGAGGCAAAGGATTTATTCCCAATACTTTGAATGTGCTTTTCGCTGTCTTGGATCAGAGCGGGGAAAGCGGCCGCAGTTAATAGCAGCCTATTGACACTGGACCATCTGTTTAGGTGGACACTGTCCAGCGCAGTGGAGAGAGGGTGGGAGGAAGAGAGAGAGAGAGAGAGAGAGAGAGAGAGAGAGAGAGGAAGTGACAGATACAGGGAGAAGAGTGGG
Source organism: Psettodes erumei (assembly GCA_016785225.1). Lineage (NCBI taxonomy): Eukaryota > Metazoa > Chordata > Actinopteri > Pleuronectiformes > Psettodidae > Psettodes > Psettodes erumei. The sequence goes on from JAFBJZ010000107.1 coordinate 991,790, forward strand.
TTATGATGAATCAGTGAGAGAGGGGGTAATGGTGGGAGGAGGCAGCGCCGATGAGGTGTTAGGAAACATTTTGTTTTACCATGTTTATGTCAGGCAAGAAGGGGAAAAGATGGAGATGACGAGGATGTAATATTGTTTTAAAAAAAATTAAATGAGCTTTTCACTATTTCATCAGTGATACGATATGAGAAGGGTTCATCAACAACTTAACTGTAATATGGCAATGATGTGCTTTCTTGGCCTCGGTTCCATTTATTTATTTCCCCCTCAGAAAAGGACTGCTAGCCACATCCCTGTCCTGTAGAGCCCACGGTCTCTGGGGATGGCTGGTAAGGCAGAGCCCTGGGGGGAGCTGTCAGTTGAATCATCCAGAGTGAGGGCTGATTCCTCAGTCAGCTGCCTCTCAACCATCCTCTCTGACCCAGCCTCACTCCCCTGAGTCCCCTGATTGCTGTCACCATAGTGATTCTCTGTGTACTGCTGGCTGGTCTCTGCAACCCCCCCCCAAAATAAAATAAAAAAAGATCCCCCAACCTGCCTCTCACAACTGCCGGTTTCCACCTTGCATCTCACTGCTGATGGACCTTGTGTGCGGAAGTCCTTAGCTGGCCAAAGTAAAAAGGGTTTCCCTGTACTTTCCGGAGAACAAATACAAAAACATAGATTTTCTACCCAAGCGTGTGTGCGCGCGCGCGCGCGCAACACACACACACACACACACACACACACACACACACACACACACAGACACATTGAGCTTCAGGCTGGCAGCATAAACAAATTCTTTGTGTCATTTTTTCTCTCTCAGTTGTGGTACTGAGCTACAAGCACTGACTTATTTGATCATTTTACAGTTTAGAAGAAAGAGTATCTTTCTGAAAGAATGAAAGGCAAGGCTTGAAAATATCTTTGCCAAAGCTACTGTTTCCTCAAGGGGTTTCTGATATGTTCTGCACAGTGTTGTGATGCCGTGGTGTGTCCTCCAGTCACTAGCAGCCCATGCTTAAAATAGCCACAATTTCTTCAAGTTATTGTAGAGTCTGTATTAAACCATGACAGGCATGTCTACATGTGAAACACATTCATATGTGCAGAGAATCATTAGAGGTCAAAAATGTTTTGATAAGCAGGTAAAAATACATTCTCTTGAGAGATAATTAAAATTTGAGAGGCCGTGGTGTGGATTTTACTCCTCTTTCATGTTATTCTCTTTTCCAGTGATGGATGTGTTCATTAAATCATTGCTGCACTTTGCAAACATCATGACAAGAAACATATTGCATGTATGCAGCATGTTACTTGGATAGGAAAAAGAGGGGTTATTATTGGAAAGCTTGCTTTTTTTAATCCTTCTTCAAACATATTTTAAGGAGGACACACCAGATATATAGACTATGAAAAGGAAAACCATCAAGAGCACACTGTTTAACTTGATGCAACTTAACTCGTAACTACAGTTTCATCAGCTTTTGTAGTCTCAAAATGGGACCATGTGTCATCACATCACAGACGCATCACATGTAATTGTAAGTCATTATTAGCTTTAACTACCAAATGGGGAGTTTTGGCCATTCGATCAAGTTGCAAACCGTATCTACAGTGCTTCAAATCTGACAAAGACAAGCCAGGTTCTTGCGGTCTCTGCATTTGGTACGAGTGGTGAAACAAGGGAAACGTGTAGCGTACCTAATTCCTTCTTCTCATGCTCCATAATTCAATTTCAATCTCCCTCTTGAAAGTGAATGATTGTACCACCACAGAGCTCTTTAATTGGCATGGTGTTAAAAGAATGACATAGCATGGAGGACAGCTATTCAATTTTCAATTTTAACTAAATATTACACAGCAGCTCTGTATTTTCTTCCTGTCATCTGAGAAATAATCAGTCCGACCTATCTGCTCAGGAGCCTGTTGATGCTTGCGATCAAATACAGATCACACACGGAGAGAAAAACCATTGCCCTCTCCCTGGTCTCATTCATTTGGTCCTGTTACACACAGCTTATAACCTGAAAATTAGCAGCACCCCGTATGCCTCTTGCTCCAGGAGTTGCGCGGCTGCTCATTTGATGTACTTAATCAGGTGCAGCCTTTGTAATGGGAAAGGAATAGGGCCAAGCCTTGATGACATCTATGCTCCAATTGTCTAGAAAACCTCCAGCTTTAATCGATCTGCAGGATAATTTAGAGTATCTGGCCGCTGTCTGAAATGATGGGGTTTTTTGCTCTGAATAATACTGAGGTGTGTACAATATGCTGATTACAGTTTAAAGGCAGTGTATCGGTGAATTGGTCATTCCTAATTTACTGGTGCCTGCAGAATGTAAATGTTGAAAGTGAACTATGTTGCACACAAGCATATAAAGTCTTTTTTTATTGTAATGGCAAAATTTAAAAAATCAACTGTTAATTCTATGCACTTTAGGAATTATTCATTTGATATATATATATATATCTAACCCTAACCCTAACCCTAACCCTAACCCCTTCACCCCCTAACCCTAACCCTAGGGTTAGGGTTAGGTAAGACCCAGTAGTCATCACACTAGCAGACATCCAAACCAGAGTGTCCAAAATGAAGAGCTGGACAGCCCCAGGGCCTGACATGATACACGCCTACTGGCTCAAGAAGTTGACTGCACAGATGAACCAGCTGCTAATATCGGGAAACCACCCAGAGCAGCTAACCCAAGGCCGGACAGCCCTCATAATGAAGGACCCCCAGAAGGGAACAATACCATCCAATTACCAGCCTATAACCTGCCTCAGCACCACATGGAAGCTCCTATCAGGCATCATAGTGGCTAAGATGAGTAGGCACATGGAGCAATACATGAGCAGAGCACAGAAAGGTGTAGGCAATAACACCAGAGGAGCCAAACACCAGCTGGTGGACATGGCTGTACAACATCAATAGGACCCTGAGAGAGTTCATCCAGAACTCGATGAGGCTGTGGAACACGACTCTGGAGGCCAACTCAAAACCAATTGCACAGGTGAGCATCAGATGTGGCATATACCAAGGAGATGCTCTGTCCCCCCTGCTGTTCTGCATAGGCCTAAACCCCCTCAGCCAGATCATCTCAAAGAGTGGCTATGGGTACCAGTTCCGAAGTGGAATAACCAATAACCAACCAGCCACCTGCTCTACATGGATGACATCAAGCTGTATGCTAAGAATGAGCGTGACATTGATTCCCTGATTCACCTCACTCGGATCTACAGCAAAGACATTGGGATGTCATTCGGACTAGATAAATGTGGGCGGATGATATCTAGAAGAGGAAAGGTGATCACAACCGAGGGGGTTGACCTACCTGAAGGGAACATTGCAGATGTGCAGGACAGTTACAAATACCTGGGGATGGTAATCATGAGGAGGCAGCTCGAAGGTCAGCCACAGCCAAATACCTCTAGAGGGTAAGGCAGGTCCTGAAAAGTCAGCTGAACGGCAAAAATAAGATCCAAGCCATTAACACCTATGCCATGCCAGTGATCAGATACCCGGCTGGGATAATATCCTGGCAACTGGAAGAGATACAAGCCACGGATATCAAGACAAGGAAGCTCCTTACCATGCATGGTGGGTTTCATCCTAAGTCCAGCATCCTGAGGCTGTACACAAAGCGAAAGGAGGGGGGCCGAGGACTAGTAAGTGTCAGAACTACTGTCCAGGAGGAAACGGCAAACCTCCAGGGATACATCGAGAAAATGCCCCCCAAGGACCAACTCCTAAGTGAATGCCTCAGGCAACAAAAGCCCAGAAGGGATGAGGAACCACTGGGCCCATCATGGAAGGACAAGCCCTTGCATGGCATGTACCACCGACAAATTGAAGAAGTGGCTGATATGGACAAAACATACCAGTGGCTGGAAAAGGCTGGACTGAAAGACAGCACAGAGGCACTAATCATGGCAGCACAGGAACAGGCCCTAAACACCAGAGCAATAGAGGCCGGGATCTACCACACCAGACCCCAGGTGCAGGCTGTGCAGAGAAGGCCCTGAGACAGGCCAACACATCACAGCAGGGTGTAAGATGCTGGCAGGCAAGGCATACATGAAGCGGCATAACCAGGTAGCGGGCATAGTATACAGGAACATCTGTACAGAGTATGGACTGGAGGTCCCAGGGTCCAGATGGGAGACACCCCCAAAGGTGACAGAGAACCAAGATCCTGTGGGACTTCCAGATCCAGACTGACAAGTTGGTGATGGCCAATCAGCCTGACATAGTGGTGGTGGATAAACACTGGAAGACAGTGGTAGTGATAGATGTAGCAATCCCCAGCGATAGCGACATCAGAAAGAAAGAACATGAGAAGCTCGAGAAATACCAAGGGCTGAAAGAGGAGATAGAGAAAATGTGGGGTGTGAATGCAACAGTGGTACCAATAGTGATTGGGGCACTAGGGGCAGTGACCCCCAAGCTGGAAGGATGGCTCCAACAGATACCAGGAACAACATCAGAGATCTCTGTCCAAAAGAGTGCAATGCTAGGAACAGCTAAGATCCTACGCAGAACCCTCAGACTCCCAGGCCTCTGGTAGAGGAACCGAGTCTGAAGGAGACACCACCAGGTGGGCGAGAGAGAGATTTTTTTTATTTAAATTTTTTTTTTGTATATATATACTGAAAGAAAAGCTACAGTATATGTCTTGAAGACACACGTTTTCCTGAGCTGCACTGACAGCTTAAGTCTTGAGAGGTACCAGTTAAGACAGTGACCTTGATCATCATTTTTGAGTTTCATTTCTGCGTATTTGTAGATCGGGTCATACAGAACATTATAGGCGATCAAGTATTCAATCTGTGCACTTGTGCTCTAAATTCAGAAATCATCAGTATCGGCATCCGTATTTATTATTCTATTATTCTTCTATTCCAGTGCATACAATTTCGAACAAAAACTGAAAGCTGGTTCAGCTCACCTACTGGCGTTCTGTGTGTCTCCAGGAACGCACTGATGGGAATGACAGCGCCTCTCCCTCTTCCTCTCCCTCCTGCTCCGTTGCCGGGGCAACACACACAGAGCGTCGGCTGCTCTGTGAGAGAATGGAGAGGAAGATGGAGGAAAACACTGTCAGAGACGTCGAGACCGGTGTGTAAAACGGAGCCTAACGCGGCTCGCTCTTAGTTGCTATCTAAGCAAAAGGAGGCGCTTGGTTCCCTGTTACCCGACAAACAATATGGTGCATGTTTCGGGCTTGCTGCGTGTCTGTGCTGACGCTAACGTGAAGTGTGCTAACCTTCTAGCTAGCAGGTGCGAGGATGTAAACAAGAGTCACGTCACCAGCCTGTTATGAGCTCGCTTTGTTCTTAGCAAACCGCGTAACTAACCGTATGCGGGCACTGTAGGTCACGGAAGGACAGTAGGTAACAGCCGGCGTGTTAACGTGAACCGCCTCGCCGTAAGGACGAGCGGTAGCTTGAGCAGGTGTTGTGGCTGTGAGTATCTGCTTGCTTAGCTCTGCTACCTGGTTGAGTCAGGAATAGCTCCTCCAGTGTGGACCGCTGTGTTGCTAAGTAGCGAGCGGTTGGTACCTGAAGTTGCTCTCCGTTTACCTCCTAAATTAAGAGAGTGCGCGTAAGCTTCAGTACCACTGCAAAAAAACAAAAACAAAAAACCCCCAAAGAAACTAAACATACCCCCCTAAAAAACCAAAACAGAACAGCAAACCCCCCCAAAAAAACATCATAAAGCTGCAAGTGGCTGAATTCAGTTTGAAGATATGTGTTCTTTAAACTACACAGAGAGAGTGGATGAAATAGGGCGACTGTACGCAGAGATGTTATCATAATTTGAAAAAGCCGTAACAACACAGAGCGGTCAGCTTTACGGTATCGTTTCATTAATGTAGGTATAAAGGTCATTTGTATCACATTCAAACTGTTAAAATGAAGAGAAAATATTTAAAATCTTTTTAAGCATAGTGTCACTTAGATGTCCATAAGTACACATTTCATTTGCACAAATAAAGAAATATTTATCGAAACTTTAAATGCTTTGTTATTTATTTCTTACTCAGTTTTCATCCCGTATTAACAGTTTTGTTTACACTGTTTCTAAGGATTAATTTTGCTCCATCTTCCAAAATTATGTCAGAAAATCACACTTGTCTTTTCTGCATATTGCACTTGTTCTTCAGGCAGTGAGACTGGAGGAGAGGATGCCTTGGTGGGAAATGTGAACAAACTGATAGCAAGCCCACCGGGATACTCTGGACCTCTGCGAAAAGGACATCTGGTTTTCGATGCTTGCTTTGAGAGCGGTGAGTAGTAAAACTGAAAAACACTGTATGAATTCAAAAACAAAACCACAAGAGTTTGTGGTAAACCATGATACTCCTTTTGAAGACATCCTCATTTAGTGTTGAGTGGTCAGTGTTGTGATCAGTGGTGGCTGCAAGTAAATACAGACTCAAGTGTAGGACTTTGTGTCTAAACCTAACCTGTTCTCAACTTGACGGACAAATTCTTCAAACCTAAGCATTCCTGAAAACCTGGAAAATCATGAGAAATGACATGATTTGACCAAAAACAGATATTCCATTGTTCTGGAAACAGTGTTATAATCAGTCTATAGCATCTATCATCATATTTATGATATAAAGCACCTATGTTTTTATCCAATAATAAAAGGAAATCTGTCCATATGTTAATAGACATAATTAAGATCACAGTGGTTTATGTTAAAGATTACAACAATTACAGGTGAAAGTTCAGGGTATAATGATGATTTTCATTTGCTCATTGTATATATATGAATATTTACAGATATAATCTTATACGGTATAATATTCTCATCCTTCTATATAGTTTCTTTTGGCAGTACACATAAATGTTTTTGCCAAGAAGTGATGTAGATTATTGTGTGAGGGATTACCGGTCATCACAAAAGTCAGGTTGGTTGGTTGGTGGTGGCTAGAAAGAGAAATATACAGAATTAAATATACTTGAAAAGGCGATCAACCTGTTACCCTCTCCATCTTTTGTTAGATGTCGGCGTATTAAGCTACTGTGCTTTGCAGTCCTCTGTTAATGGCCTCCGTTCGCCAATTGCCAAAGAGAGCTTGCTGGTGCGACAATGAAAACAAAGCACTTTCTCACCAGTGACAGGTCAGTTGGTTAGACCCTCACAGGGACACACTGCCAGCACATAAGCAGGCAGAGTAAATCAGTGAATCAGTGGGTCTCTCCGGGACTGAATCTTTCAGTGGAGATGAGGTTCAGATGGCGTTCAGATTTCAAATTTCCACAGACGAGCCCATTTTAGTTTCTGCAGACTGAGATGAGCTTCACCCTGTTTATTTTAGGTTGTCTGGCCAAGGTGTCATTGTTCTCCCAAGTCTATTTTTACCATAAAGTCGTCTCTGATACACTGGGTTTTCAGAGTCAGAGGTCAGTCGATGACATGCGAATAAGATTTCTTCGATGTGACATATCCCAGGTTTGTTGCTCATTAATTCACAAGTGGAAATATAAACATATATGAAGTGATACAGCCAGAACAGACTTGTGAAGGTGAGGGCGCAAATATAATACCGGTGTGTAAAGATCTAAACATGTTATTTTCGGAGGATTGTGCTGATATCCTTTCACTGTGTTATTTTTTTTTAATAAATTTGCCTTTTTTCCCAGATGACATGGTCAGAGGAGCCCAGACATTGATTAATGGGTGCTGAGCTCCCACACTGAGATCAGCTAACATACCAGTGTCTCTGGCTCCGGATGCATCTCCTGAATGATTTATGGAATTGATATTAATCTCTTTCCAGTAACTGCATTACTAAAGTTAGAATGGGGGATAAATTGATGTTTGCCAGCTGATGTCAAATTAATGCCCTGTTGCTGTTTCGTTTAAGCATCACTGATTCGGCGGCCTGACTTTTAAGTGAGCCTTGATATTGGTTTATAATAGTTCTTTCACGATACGCCCGGTTAACTTGTACTGAGCAGTGACTATCCTCTGATAGTTTCTTATTCATGCAAACCAGGTCATTTAAGTTTTTCTCAAAGTAATACTCCACCGCTTGCTTCATGTAAATTGGTGGTAGCTTGATAAAACAACATATCTTTGTATGATTTATGAGGATCTAATGAAACCTTAGATGAAAACACGAGACAGGACAGTGCGCTGATAAAAAAAAACAAAACAAAACAAAAAGAACCAACAGCCTTGAATCTGATGTATGTTGTGCCAGGGACAATAGCCACACTTAAACTGTAGAACCTAAATTATAGAACTGTTCTGTGTCTGTTCACACGTTATTATAAGTCTTACTGTAGGTCGTGGATTTTAAACAGCACCCAGCTTCGCCCAACCAGAAACCTACCATGTTGTGTTTATATTAGATTTAGTGCTCATATACACCTGATAACACGGTGTGCATACCCAAAGTATCAGTAAAGCTTATAAAAGGAGCTGCTGTTTTTCACATTGATACCTGTGCTGCCAATGACAGCAAGTAAATTAGAGATGAGTGTGAAGGCCCCTGCCTCCGCGGATTGCGTGTCGCACGGGCATGTATATTTCTCAAAGCTGTTGAAGTGGTCTTTCTTGACAACCTATGTCTACTTTGCTCCTCTTAAACCAGATTGAAAATCCAAAATCCAGCATTTCAGGCGGACGTTTTCATATGAAATTCACTCCGGCCGATAACTCAGTCAGGTTCTGTGCCTGGCTCTTTCCTTTGGTTGACAGTTATCTGCATCACATGTACATTTTTCGCAAAGCCTGTATTTTATGTTGTTGTGTTATTATAGCACAGAGGAAAATCTAATTGCTTTATTAAAATAGATACTGGTTATGTAAGTTGTTTGCCAAAGGTATAAAACCTAATTTACATTTAGATGAGGCTTAATTCACTTTGTTGTCAGCCCTGTGCTGATCAAGTCAGTGATGGCCTGCACATTTACGTCCAGTAGGTGTCTCAGCCAACAGGTCCTCTGACACAGTCATTCTGAAGCATTAAAAGCCTTTTTGAACACCTTGCTTTAAGGTAGGATCCAGTATGTTGACGACCTTGACGGTGCCGGTACTGTCGGACCTCAATATTATGACTGTTTTCTCAAGACATAATTGCAGACCTTATTGTTTGCTTTAGTTGACAGCAGTTTGCACATTTGTTTTTTTCGTTTTGTTTTTTACTCATTGAGATCCTTTTTTATGCTACTCAGGACAATGAAAAATCACAGTTGACAGTAGAAGATTTTGTTAATCTGTAAACATGCAGTCTTGGCTTATTGTTGTGTTTTGTGTCAAGAGGCAGAGATTCACGCAGGCGATAAGAGAAGCCTTAATTGTTTTTTTTTTTTAGAGAAATCCAAATGACATCCTTATCTTGTCTTGTCACATTTGTTTCGTCACACGCCCCAACTGTTGACATTTTCAGCTAAGTCCCAAATTCTTTTGTGAACGCATCCTCACAATGTCGCTGACTAAAGTGCCATCTGCCGCTACAAAAGAATGACACTGACAGCGCGCGCATATTGTTTTACTGCACCTCTGGACCATGCACCAGATGTAATTAAGCACTCATTGATTAGTTAGGCTGCTGTCTGCTGACAATGACTTGGATGGCTAAAGAAATTCCTAGGGGGTGACAAGTGTTTAATGGGCTCCATTGATAAGCACAACTCATAGACTCATCTGGCTTTACAATCAATTCACTCAATACGACCCAACTTATGTGGCAGACTGGAGAGCAGATATGCACCTACAGCTTTTTTCTGTGACCCAGATAGTCAAGACCATTTCAGACTTTGAGACCCAACTATTTTTGTGAAGAAGAAATCTTACCTGTGCTTCTTGTGAAACGGCATCAAATAAGCACGGCGAATATTACGGTCCAGAAGTAAACAGTAGCATTTTTCAAAATTTTATTTTAGGCCCTGACCTCACCCTGCACATGGGATACTGTATCAACGTGTCACGTTTCAGCCTTAAAGCGAGAACGTTTGCATCAACATAGAAAGAGCCATGTGTGAGATGTAGTCCACACTGCAAGGGTTCAAAAGTAATTGGACATTTGGCTCCAAAATGCTCCTTCGGCAGCTGTGTCTCGTCTCGACACTTGTTCGTGCACAGAGATCACACAAGTCTCAAAGTGACTGAGGGTGGAGGGTTAAGATTCAAACTGAGGTGGAGTTGTCTGTGACTCACTGTCTCCTCATAGGAGGAGTAAAGCGGTTAACTTGCAAAAGGAAGGAGAAGTGAAGGAGATGATAATGAGTCTCGCAAAAAGCAAAAATCTGTCAGAGACATGTCAAAGATAGTTGGTTTGCCAAAATCAATGCGTTCTAAAATGTAGGTGTGTGTGCCCAATTACTTCTGATCACCAAACTTTGGACGCCAAGTGTTAACAGGGCCACCGGATATCTCCCGCCCAGTTCTCTCTATACTGATATAAACCTGCTCAAATTAAATTTGAGACTTGCCACTTTAAAGTGGAATCCATTAGTTTGTTTTCATGTTGACTGTGCTGAAACACAGTGCGTGAAAAACACAAAAGGTGCCTCTTTCCAGATGCCTGAAGCTTGGACTGCATGTGCATTGAATGAAGGATGCACCGATTGATCATTACTGTAAGAGTTTGTCAATCAGAGGAGTAAATGCTTGCTCCTGACCAGACCGTCATCACAGTGTAAGTCCAAATTGCCTCTGTTTATCCTTCATGATGCTCTTAATGAAGGTTGCCACCTCTTATATTAGAGACTGTATGGAATCTCTCAAGCAGTTCACGGATTTGCTCTGAAGATTTTAAATCACCCTTCAGTAATGAAAACTGATGAATGAATATATTTTCTATCGTTGAGATAAAAATACAAACAAACAAACAAAAAAGAGGCTGTCAGGAGATAAGTAATGAGGATAAATGTAGAAGAAAATATTCACTGTTCCACTGCTGATGAGGGTTTTATTGTTTTTCCTCCTTTCCTTTAATTTTCTTTTTCCTTTCCTCTCACACTGAACAGTGTATTTAATCTGTCCGGACCTTATCTTCTCCCAGAAATTGTCATGTTGCAGTAGCACGGGCCGTCTAAAGAATGACTGATTAGAGTTCGAGCCAAAGCAAAATTTACAGAGCCAGAGACAGAGAGACGGAAACCGAGATCAAGAGAGAGATGGTTGAGAAGAGGAAAAGAAATAAGCAAGTACAGAGAAAAAAAGAATATAATGAACACTGGTGATGGCGTGTGTGTGTGTGTGTGTGTGTGGGGGGGGCAGTCAAGCTTGTCAGAAGATATTTATATACTCCAGAGTGCCCCATGAATCAGGATAGTTGAGTTTCCATTGATTAAAGAAGAGGGAAATGTTTTTACAATCAGGCCAGATGCTCAGAATGAGTGGCTTGGAGAGGCCTGAGCCTGCCGCGGTACGCTGCTCTCCGGTGAAACGACGGTTACGTTCCGTCATTGTCACTTTTTCTTTTAATGAAAGTAATTCAGAAATTTTATGACACTCATACCCCGGCGCACGCGAATGTCTTCCATGCATTGTGCCGCTGTGTGGTTTTATTTGATTTTATTTGATTTTTTCACTTTTACAGTGTTCCTCGTGTCGCTTGCCGATCTTAGATTGCTCGCGCTCTTATGGGCTTTCCAAAAGAAGATCCATTCGTCTGAGTGGGAGGGAGCACTCCTGACATCTGATGTATTGAGAGGCACTCCCAGTCTCTCTGTCTCTCTTACATGTCCTTGGCAGCAGAAAAGCTTCACTGCTCAAATCACTAAATGGCCTCTCCAGTTTTCCCTTTTAGCAGTTTTCTCCCCTCTCTCTTTTAAGTCGGTAACGGAGTATGGAGATAAATTTGAGTTGTCTGGGGAATGTTGGCAAGACCATTGCTTTTGATTTATGCTATTTATTGGCCATTTGTATCCGTAAGAGATTACTCTTTATTATTATTGTGTTTTTTTTATTATCATCATCTTCTATCTGTGGCTTTCTTCGGGCATATTTTGTCAGTTTTATTTCCCTTTTCATACCATATCATGTCATGTGAGATGGGCTGTCTTACATTGGCCCGACACTGAGGGGAGCTTTCCAGGGGTGTTGCCAGGTGCACAAGTGTCTACATTCATTGTCTTTAAAAACAGATTTAACTCATTTATTTGTCAGCGACGCATTTTCTTATTGGACTTAATACGCATGCCTGAGCAGAACAAATGCTCCAAAGACGGTCAATCTGAGCGTCCCAGTCGCCGCGGACGGCAGCTATCTGCCTTTATCACGCGGTTTTCACGGGGGGCTTGACAGGGTGTTTTGCCATGGGAGGTGAGAAGTGACATCAGCAGGATCGCGTGAAATGCAGAACAAATGCAGCAGTGCGATAATCCTGTCTGACATTCGCGCCCGTTGCATATGGTCAGGTCTAATCACTGAGTGAACACATTGGCTCGGTTGCCGTGGCTGGAGATGCTTCCTCTGCCAGGAAGTAGTACAAACACCCTCAGTGTTTTGTAAGTTAATTGTTGATTGCTCTGATATGAGCTGTACATAGGAGACCCAGCCAGCACCTCATCTTCTCAAAATGTCACCAAATGCTAGCAGCAGCGAGCTGTTTTGGAAATTCTGAGTAATGAAAGGATTTGATTATCAACCGTGTGCACGGTGTGGCTGTAAGATTTGGAAAGGTTGGCGAGAAGAATGTTCAGATACTGGATATTATTAAAAAAAATTGCCTATTTGTGACATAAAAATATTGGCATTGTTATTACTTCATTGGTACTGAAGGATGTGGCGTGACACAAACAGGTTAATCTTCGCTGTTGTTTTCAAATCCCAGCTTAAGGCTATTTTGTCTTCTAAATGTACTTTGGAACATCGCCGTTCATTGGCTCTGGGCCTGCCGCGAGAGCTGCGATACAAGTGTGTCATGAGTGAAAATTACTGCAACCAGATTTCTGCGTCGCACAAGTGGTGCTTGGACACAAGGCTCCAGTGATTCATCCAGTAATTCATTTCCAAGCCATTCCTGACGCCATGAACGGAGCTTCGGAGCAGACATCTCATTTTTCATCCCAGGCAAGACTGTACGGTTTGGGAAAATGGCGAGGATTTGTAATGCCTTACCAGTTCATGTTTTTCAAGCTGCCTGTGTTTATTCTGCTGATTTATTTAGGAAACCCCTCTGTCTGAGACAAGCTTCAGTAATGTGCCAGGGTTTGTTTGATAGCACAAATTCATGTACGGAATATGCTTATACAGTGAAGAGTGAAATACTGACAGGAGCAGCATTTTGATAAAATGCATTTTAGGCTGAAGCCAGGCAGCGATCTTGTAGGTCTACCGCTCAAAGTAAACAGGATTGAAATTCACTCCTTGGGGGCAAATGCTGTTATCAGGGGTTTTTTTTTTCCGCGCATGTCTCAAACAGCTCTTAATCGTGAATGTGTTATACTTAAAACAGCATCATGTCTAGTTAGACACTAAGATGCTTGTTTAGTCTTATTTTAGCAGAGAAGCACTCAGATAGAGTTGACCAGAATATGTTGAATCTGAAGTACAAGCAATTAACACTAGCCTTAATTTGCCTTTCTTGAACAAAGATTTCAAAGGTTAAACATCCAAAACTTTGCAGATAAAAAAAAACATTTGTTGTTATCAACTACATCTCCGACAGAGCATTACATTACATTACCTGCAGGTATTTGTTTTTCTCCAGCCACTTACGGGCAGTGCAGTAGTCGAAAACAAAACATTACACATTATCACCTTATAATGTTGCTGTGGCAAGTGTTTTTTTTGTGTTTTACTTACATATCCAGCAGACACGAGCATCAATTCAATGTCCAGTATTCACCCTCCTTTTTGCTCGTTTTGGTCTCCACCAAGGTTGAATGCTCCACGAGGTTCACCAGCTGGCTTCTCCTCTACATTGATTACACAACAGTTGATTGCTGAGATTACATCTAAATTAGGCTATTCTAGTCATATCTCAGCGTTGTGAACTTGGCGTGATCTGGAACCTCCTGCAGCGATGGAGGAACTTCATCCCAAAGAGCCCGCTGCGCTCTTCTTCTCTGATGAATTATGTTTAAATTGAATTACCAAATTATGTCTCTTAATCTCCCATATCCGATGGTATAAAAAGGGATTAGCTTGTCATAGAATGGATTTGCTTTTTTTCTGGTATATTGTAGAAAAAATCTAAAATTCACATTCTTACTTTGTAACTTTGTCAGATATATATGTTCACTGCACCGTATCTTAATTTCTCTTAAATGCTCGACGGTTGGGTGCAGTGCCTGGCAAAATGATTGCTGAAAAACTCCTTGATCTTCTGCCAAGCCTGTTGAATGGCATTCAGTGCAGCCTTTTCCTGCTCTTTCATTTTTTTCTCTCTTTCTCAAAAGCTGGCATTGCACTGACAGTAGCAGCACTTAGTGTAATTCCCGAGATTGAAAAGCTGTTTCACAATGAGAAATTTCCTGTGCATTGCTCCTAACTGTTGATTTACAGACATCCTCTCTCCTGATTTGACCGGCTCCTGGATTCCCTCTTGCCACTGCACCTTTTAACCCATTAAATATGGACCAATCTGATTAGCACAGACAGCACTGGACTGGTCAACCAAATAAATACAGGAAAAGCACCGCTGGCAAAGTAAATTACAAGAGGGATTCTGGACATTAGAGATGGAAATCAAGTGTTTTAAGTCCGAGCAGTGGTCCTTCCTTAGAACAAATACAGCCTACTCCAGGTCAAGAACCATTTACTGCCATACTGGATTAACCGGGCTGTTTCTCATTTGAGAAACTGCTGTCCAATTTGGGGTGATTTGTTTGCTCTCAAGTGGCAGGACACAGGCGCTGGAAAGAAAAACTGTCTTGGTTAAGAGAATACACTTTCTTTGTGTCTGTTTCTCCTGCATTTTCAATGACTGGCATTTTCTGCTCTTCCTTGTTTTTTTTTTTTTTTTTTCTCTCTCTCTCTCGCTGACCTATTGGTTATTGGCCAGTGATTTCTTGCCTCCCTTGTTTCTATTCTTTTCTTGAATCGGCTCCCTGTGTTCCTGAACTCATTACAGAGCAATCAGCCCCAGGCGTTGAAGTGTGCACCCAGAGGGAGCAATAACTGTAAATAAACACTACTGCGGGCTCTCCGATAACATGTTACCAAGATGATAACAGCCCTTCGTAGAAGGCCTGTTGACCTTCTCCTTGCCTTAGGCTTGCCAAGGACTCCTTAGCTCCCTACACTTTTATCTCCAAACTCTCCTCCACCACTGGGGCCGTTGGAAAGATTACTACTGAGGAAGAGAGGGAAGAAGGAGGGGACTCACATCAAGAGAATATAGAAGAGGAGCACAGAAAAGCCAGGAGGGTGAGTGTTTGGAGAGGAGGACACAAAACGAGATAGAACAACAAAGAGCCGACCTGGGCTGTTGTCCCTCCGCCAGTGGCACCACCTCCTCTCTCTATCCTCAGTCTTTGTAGGGCTCAAAATAATTAACTTGTTAAAAGATAGCATGAAATTGGAACAGGCTTGTATTTACTCGGTGGCCACTGACACACAGAAAACACCAAAATCGAGAGAAAGAGAGAGAGACGGAGAGATAGAGAGAGGTGGAGTGACAGACAGATGGGTAGACGGACTGAGAGTGGCCAAACTCTGATAAAAAACCCCAACTTACCAGCTAACCTGTAGTTTTAAGGCTTGAGAAACAGATGAAAGCCAAGATTACAATTCCTCATGGTTCACTCCCCAATGCTAATGCAGAGTGTCTGACAGTAGCATGTCCAGAGCTGTGGGGCTAAAGCACTGTCTGGATGAGATTGATAATACAATTAAGCCTGTCCCAGTATGAATGCATCACTATGACCCATTACTACACCAAGCGCTTCAGATGGAGCATACCAGTAGCTCTAGGGCCTTTTGGAAGGAAAAAAAAATACAATTATAAAAGGCTAGCTAGAAAATGTGTTCTCTTTAGAATGTGCAGGCAGGCCTGTACATCATCAGATATGTGTGGGCTGCCTGCATATCTCACTGCTGTCCTCGGGCCCAGCTTTCTTCGTCTATATTGAAACGAGGAGCTCATTGGAGCATGGACGGACTCGTAACAATGTGATTTTTCCCTTATTGTCCCCTCTTATTGTCTGCTCTTATCCTGATTTTGTTGTATATGAAGATCATTTTCACAAGAGTGTCCACGCAGTGTTTACAAATACACAGTCAACTACGTCTGTAGCTGTGTAAGGCATCAGACAAGACTCTTTAAAATGTAAAATTTAAATGAAAATGCTTCTTTGGAATCAGATGATATTGTGGGCAGTGGGATGTTTCTTTTAAGCAGAACAAGTAAAGTGCAAGGCAGACATTTAAAAAAAATTCAAAACTTACAATGTGGTAATCTTAGTGTTCGTCTGCGACCTCGCTGCTCATTTCAGGGGATGGGTCTAATCACTGGTGGGAGGGTAAGTGCTTGCAGGGATGCATGCTCTGCTGGACGATGATGGTGCTTCCTCAGTGAACTTGGTGGTATTTTCTTGTCTTTGTAGACACAGATGTTTGACTTATTTAACAGTATACCTCACCTGCCGGCTTGGTGTCAGGCTTGCATTAGCCTAGCCCCTTTTGGGACTTGCCCCTTTGCGGCATGTAATGTCACTCTTTGCTTTTTTAAGGCATAAACAAACACAATAAATGTGTTAATTGGTGAGCTTAAGATGTACTGACAGGCAGGTTTTGTTGTATTCTAACAGAACCTAGCTTTTCCCTGCTGTTTCCAGGCTTTATGCTATGCTAAGCTAACTGACTGCTGGTTAGGGCTTCATATTTACTGTGCAGACATGAGAATGGCATAAATCCCCTCACCTAACTCTTGGCAAGAAAGTAGATAAGTGTACTCCCCCTTCCAATAAAATAAAATAAATTAACTATTCCTTTATTGGCTTTAGAAAATCTTAACTCATGCTTTTCAAAGACGGACAGCAGTTTAGTACACCTGTTAGGTGGTAAAATTGTGGAAACTTGGAGGTGACCTCTTTAATCTTGCCTGCAGATGAAGTGATTAGGCATCAGGGGAGAAGGCAGGCTTTAAGAAGTCATGAGGCAGGAGATTGATGTTGCCTCGGTGACAACTTGCCTTTAGACAAGAGGGAGAGCGAGACAGTGGGAGAGAGACAGAGAAAACCCAGACGTTTAGCTGCAGGTCCAAGCCGAGACCCCTTCGCAATGGCTGCCGCCGCTGCTGGCTAGAATCAATTCTATCTTTATCAGTCCCCCTCTTCTGTGTCCAGGAATCCTCCTCACACCGCAGAGCAGCCGGGGGGAAAACTGATGTGTTTTCCAATAATGAAATGGAACACTGCAAAAAATAACTTTAAAAAGGTGCCTGGCTGGTCTCCCTCAGTAAACCGACACTCTTTTAATCTCTAGTCTACTGTTTAAACACTGTTGTGGCCTTGCCTATGCCCGCCAAAAGAAATGTATTATCGGCTGTGGGTGTGCATGTGTATGTGGATCGGGGGAGTTGGATTGAGGTCGGTACTCTTTAAAGTTTGGTATTTCCTTGTGCAAATTGAAAGACTTAGAGTTTCTTTGGTCAGCGGTTTGACCACACCGCTGGCTGGGTATAATCATTTTGGCGTAGCAGCAATAATTGCTGTAGGAAACATTCCGACACCTAATATATTTAATGTTATACATATAATGGAGATTTTATGTGATCAAACGCCTGTGAAAGACTCGGGAAGATGACAGCCCTCATGTCTGCCACGTAGACTGTACACTGTAGCGACACAGTCCATTTCATTTTGAAACAACTGCCTATTAGCATTCTAATGGCTGGCTGTATGAGTGAGCTCCACCTCGGGCCTAAGGCGGGCAGGCAGGCAGGCAAGCAGGCCTGCTGCTGCTGCTGTACAATGATCCATCTGCATGGCAGAAACCATCCATCCAGTGGATAGCTACAGGCTGCATGCCGGCCCTTTGTGTGGGCTGAGCACTGTGACTGCTCCCTCTTGTACCTCCATAATGGGATTACATTAGCCAGGTTCTTCTGCTCCCTCTCTAGCTCTCGCTTCTCTCTCTCTCTCTCACACACACACACACACACACATGAATACAGACACGCACACTGGGAGCCCACGTGTGAATGACTGACTGTCCACTTGGCCACCTCGCGTTTGCCCCCTGTTTACTTGCCCGTGGCCCGGTGTAATGATGCAGGTTTCAGACCCATTTTACTGACACTCTGGTTTTCAGCAGCAACATGCTCGTACAGTGTTATGTGATTTCCACTTTTCTTTGCGCAATTTTTTGATTTATTTTTTTCCCTCTTTGTTGTCACGGTTGCGCGAGAGACGTGGAAAAAGGGAGACAGAAGGAGAGGGAGACTCGGAGAGAGATAGAGAGAGACGGAGGGTTTTGTTCAGGGTTTTCCTCAAGGAGAAGCTGCCATGTGTAAAATCTTGTTCAGAACCAACAATTGTGTTGTGTTGGGCTGCACCAGCAGGGCTAAGCTGTTCGTTGAAAACAAATTTGTTAATGTCTTAAACGCTGCACTATTTTTCCCTCAAGGACAAAGATTGATATTCAACATAACCTGCCAAGACACCGCTGATGAAGAGTACGTAGAGAGATGATACTCAAGAGGAATTATGCAAGAGATCTCAAGGACTAGAAATTGTGTCTTTTCTTCTTTTTCTTGTCTTCTCTGTTCCCTCAGTCTGAAGTTCATTAGCCTGACTTCGCTAACACCGTCTGTCTGTTCCGCAAAGGCCGTAAGATACTGCTATTCTTGACAAATGCTGTGTACTTTGATCACTTTCATCCAGGCTTGCCATAACTTATCTTTGCTTTATCTACATTGTCTTTACTGCTTCCAGAGGACACCTCAGAAGAATCAGTTAGCCGTTTACGATAGTTAAATGGTAAATGATATGGGATTGATTAAAAGGGTCAAGCCAGCCGCCCACCAAAGCGTTCGAATCTGAAGCTAGCCACCATAAAATTAAAACGGGGATCAATGGCGTGTCATATCCCCGCTGCTGCTCCACGGGTTGAACATGTAATTCTAACCTTGAGGCTGCAGCCATCTCTCACGTCAGGCCTCCCAGCATCAGGCTCAATAACCCAGCCGCCCATGGCTGCTGTCTATTGTTCCCCATGTCACAGTATTTGCAAGCAGGGGCAGACAGATATTAGTTATGAAGTTGGACCAGAGGTAGGGCACCATAACTGTATGCAGCCATTAGTTTCTTTAAGTATTCTCTTTGCCAATGTTCGTGTTGGTGCACTGTCTCAGTGAGAGTAACTACAGGCAGCCAGTGTCCCTGTCTCGCGTGACACTTTTCTGGAAGGGTTGAGGATGAATTCCTCTGAGGTGACGAAGACAAACGCAGTATATTGGCTGTATTTATAACCCAGTCCTTCTTTATTGTATACGTAAATAATACTCGCTAGCGATTGCATATTCTTTCGCCCTGATGTCTTGTAAAATTTGTCCATCGTGACAAATGATGGCAGAACCCCTGACATGTGGTGCAGCGCGCTGAAAAGAAAGTAAATTATAGTCGCATTTTCTGAGATTATAGAAAGCGGCCGAGTCCTGCGGGTTTATTTGTTCCTGTGTGTTGCTCCTGACAGCATTTCCTGCCACCTTGAAAAAAAGAAAAGAAAAGGAAAAAAAAGGATTAGGATCATTTAACGTTCATTTCCATTTAACTGTGTGGTGGAGTTTTTTATTACGATGTGAGGGCGATTTTCACAGTGGAGATTCTGAAATCAGCATGTTGATTCACGATAATGGCTTAAAAGCATTTACTCAGTGTATATCTTTAAAAAAAAAAAATCCCCCAAATAAATAAGGAAAGAGCCATCAGAGAGTGGGCTGCGCTTCCATAATTGAATAGCATTATTAAGACTGCGATCGGAAGGATGACCTTTGGAGGCCACTGCGTATCCACTTGGTCTAATAGGCTGCATTTGGCAGCGTCAGCTCTGTGAATAGCTGTGATGTTGGTATGAGAGATGATCGATTCGAGGACACATCTGTCTGGAACAGGTGCTGCTCCGCCGTCTATCTCCTCTCTTTGTCAGTGCTCGCGAGCTGCAGCTGGGTCCGGTTCAGCCCTCCGCCTGCTCTTGGCTTTATCCGCTGTCAATGGCTCGGGATTGCATTGCCAACCAGCCAAAAAGCGAGTCCGTGCAAGCCGTCCTGCTTCTTAGCTAGTCAGCTACGATGCAAAGCAGACCAGGGCCGGATGATTAATTCAGTATTAGCATTTATCTTCACTGTCTTTGTAATACCATCACTATCAAGGTATTGGGCTTCACTGTTGTCCCAGCCAAATGTGAGGTCGTAAATACTTTTGCAGCATTTTTACATTTCTTCTGTAAAATATAAAAAAAAACAATTGTCTCAACAGGTCAAATATGAGGCAACGTATTTAAAATTCACCCTGTGATTTGAAAGTGAACGCGTCTTGAAGGTATAATCCGAGCAGTCCTGGGGAATGAATAGACAAAGCACAACAGTTCTATATTTCAACATTGCCCGGATGCTCCCTGATCCGTCAGAGTCGCGGGGAGCAGAAAGGGATGTTTGCCAGGCGCCGGTGTGCTCGAATGAGACGCCACTCACCATTAGCGCTCGCTGCGGAAAAGTGCGAGTGGATGGGCTTCAAACGTAAATTGTTACACAATAACCTCTTGCCGGCTCCTTTCGCACAGCCTATGCGATGCCATTGCTTGCTGTGTCGTGAATGAAACACACTTTAGCTGCGAAATTTAAAACCCGAACGGTGGTGCCGTTTGTGTTTCAGAGCGCATGATAGCTTTCTGCAGTCCTATATACAGTAAACTAATGATTGCACTTCTGTGGGTAGCTTTAGTGGAGCAAAGCGACATGCGTATGTGTGTGTGTGTGTGTGTGTTACAAACTGACGAGTGGATTAGCTCTGTCTGATGGCAGAAGGAGAGGGATCTACTTTGACAGTGTGGTAGTTAGCCCATCTGTCTATAATCACCCGTGTGTGTGTGTGTGCGTGCGCGCGTGTGTGTGTGTGTTCGTGCTGCTATGGCGCTACCTGCCACCAGGTGGTCAAAAGCGCCTCGATGCAGAGCTGTGAGGGACTTTGAGCCTTGTGGTCCGCCCTATTTACCAGAGAGTTCAAACTCTTGAACAGCTGCTCGTCTTCCGCAGCATCTCAGCGTCGGCCTGCGAAACGTCAGCGTGGGCTGGTCTCGCCTGTTGGGTGAAGTCATGTGCCCATGTCTCACTTTCCTCTGACGATCACGGACACGTGCGTGTGCCGTAAGAGTCTCGGCTACATGTGTGTCCGACACATAAATCAAAAGATGCGGGCAAAGCCTATATTTAGAATGCTTGTCATGGTAATCATCTACTACCCAGTCATCATATAGACAGCTTTGAGAATTGGAAGCGGGGAACTAGTTCCCATTGGATTAATTATACTTCCACTGATCATCTGGATCTTCTCGCCGTGGATAGTGTGTTCTTTGTCAGTTATGGATGGCTGGCACAACCCCGTCTGTTGGTCCTCCTGTACTCCCTGTACTTATACCGCTATCCGTGGACACTGTGGGCAGTGATGCCCCATTAGCAGACACTTGACTGTGACATATTGATTTAACACATCTGCCTTTTGAAAGCAGCCCCCTGGTTTGAGGGAGGGCCATGTTGTTGTGGCATCGCATTGTTTTGTCTCACAATTGCATGTCTGTCTGTGATGTTTTGAGTCCACTGACCGAGGACAATGATCCACTGGCCTTCCGTGTTGTGGACTGCTCAGTTCGACTTAACGCTAATGCGCACCATCTCTCCGCCTCTGCAGGGAACCTCGGCCGTGTTGACTACATCAGTGAGTTCGAGTTCGACCTCTTCATCCGCCCGGACACCTGCAACCCCCGCTTCAGAGTCTGGTTCAACTTCACAGTGGAGAACGTCCGTGAGACACAGGTGGGCATGCTCTAGCCCTGTATGGTGCTGCCATTAATCAGAGAGGATGGGCCCCTCTTCCAGCCCTGCTCCACAACACACGGCGACTTAAGTTTGAGGGTGCAAACAGGCGCGAACTACCAAGTTTGGTGTTTTATTTATACTGATTTCTTGAAACTGAACCTGCTCCAAAGCCTCTATCTGCTACAACTGGCGTAGTCCTACTGATGTACTGTAGCTGTCTTATCAGTCATGTAAATAATACATATTTATTCAGCATATTATAGGGAGACATTCAGTATTGACTGACTGAAGTGGGCTTTTCTGATGGTCTCACACACAGACAAACGTTGGTTATTTTTAATCAGCCACACCTTTTTTGATCCAACTTTGTGTCAAATCCATAAGTGATTGGGTGTTTTGTGTTATATTAACAGATCATATGTAAACGTTACCAAGCAACAGCCTTATGGTTTGGCTGAAACATCAGCTCTCATGACACTAGACCCCTCGCCAAATGTACTTTGACACTTACCTCGGTGCTTTCGAAAACGGTACCCACGACACCGCCAAAGTTGTTTCGCCTCGGAACTGAGGCAGACTTCTGTTTCCTGCCTCATTTCTCGCCACGGCCTCCGAGCTTGACTCTGCCACTAGCAGGCTCTGAGCTCAGTGATTGGATGACAGGGGTGGTCACGTACCACAGAGATACACTGCATGCGTGTACCGCAGGGCGGGCACGGGGAGTGTGGCTTCAGGATGGACAGAGGCTTGCTCCACCATTTAAAAACAACTTTGCAGGATGGGAAGAAGGTAAAAACTTGGAGCACGTGGGTGTTAAACTTGGCTGCTGCTGTGTGATTTGTGTGCATACAAGCTCGTCGAGCTCAGATATGGAGCAAACAAAAGAGAGAGAGAGATAAAGTATAAAGACACACAGTCTGAAGAAAGCCAAAAAGGCAAGGGGAGAGAGATTGACAAAGATGGGAATGAGAGAAAAAGCAAATACGGATCCACAGAGGAAAAAGGAAATAAATAAATAAATAAAAAGAACAGGCTGAAAAAGGCGAGGATGAATCCACAGCATGCTGTTGCTGCTGTCTTCCTGTGGAGTGTCCAGCCCAGTCTATCTGAGGCTATCAGGCCTATCAGCCCATCTCCCTGCAGTGCTGTAGTCAGCACTAATCACATTTTATGGCTCTGAGATGAATGGGAGGCCTCGGCTTGGAGCCGGATCGATCCCGGGGCCAGATAGACCAGCACCAGCAGCCTGCAGCCTGGGCCAACAGGATATTTGCTGCTGTGGCAGAATGACAGAGAAAGCGTGAGCGGGGAGACAGAGAGAAAGCGACCGGGGAGCGGGACGCGCCACTGTAAACGACACGAGGCCGATGAATATCAGCCGTATGAGCGCGCCGTGCAGCGCTGCGCACGCAGGAGCAGGCCCGCAGGTGACAGAAACAGGTGAACGGCCGCTCTCCTCCATAGGACCACCCCCCCCCACGAGCTTCTCTCATCGAAATCTGCTTCTTATCTGTCCAATTTCCTTCTTCAAAGAGACCTTGTGTGGATTTTAATCTACTCCGGTAGAAGGTGTCGTGGCTAAGTGCTGCCTGCGCATTTTGCCAAACGCGTGCATGTGCGCGTGTGTCTTACAGCCGCAGTCATTAGAGCATGCGGTCAGAATTCACTGAAATCTGCAGCTCGCAAGCGTTCAGCACCGGATGGCGGTGATAACGTCGCGATATGAAAGGAAAAGTGAAAACGGCGAAATTAAACAAAGGCTAATATCATGAGTAAATAAACCAACTAAGTGTAGCTATGTGGGGAAAAGGCTGCGCTATAGAGATATCAGTGGGTTCCAGGGGAGAACTGGGCTGTTGGAGTGTTTCATCCAGCTAAGCCTTGCTAACTCTCAGCCTGAGCCAGGGGAATGGGGAACAGTAAAAGCCCGTGATATTGGAAGTGAGATGGCCATTTTGAAGGAATGTAAGCTGGTGAAACAGATTTGGTCTGCCTCAATCAGCTTAGCAGCTTTGTGGAAATTGGCTTCACCGTAGCACTGGTTATGATGGATGGCCGGATGGATGAATGTCTCTGTTTTGTATGTCCATTCTTCTTTTTTTTATGTCTGTGTGTGCGTTTAGGTGGGTTTTTAAAAAAAAAACACTCACTCACCTCAAAAGCTTGCTGAGATTCCGGTCCTGCTGGTTGCTATGAGCAGGACCACCTTACACCATTTGCGGCTTGAGTGTTAGTTTTGTCGTGAAAGTGTACCCGTCCACCACGTTGGCAGGTTTGAACAGGACGTGGACTCTGCTTCAGGTTTACTCAGGTTTACTTTGTTGATACATATGACAGTTCACTTTCAGCTTGACAGTCTAAACGTTTGATCAAATGCCTGCGTAACAAATGACACGCCTGTCAGCCTCAGCTGTACTTCTTGCACACGCTATTGTGCTGACGTTAGCATCAGACCAAAAACATCACTGAGCTCTGCGGGTGTGATGCTGGTGTGATTTTGCAGAATTAGATCCCTGCTGGTCTGAAGCCTCTTTGGCATAAATGTTCAACTCGAACATCGAAGATACCAGCGATTGTTATTATTCGCGACTATGTCGTCTTGTCCACGAGCGTCGGTCAAACTACAAGCATGTCGAAGTTAGGCTCTTCACTTAGTCAGCTTTCTGAAACACAGCGATATTACAAAGCAGCGTGGGACCTTTGAAAAGTTTTGTGTCCCTCTCCAAAAGGGAGTGCATTTCGACTTGACTTGTTCCAGCTGCCGCTGTTCTCATTTGAGCTTTTGCCTACGTTAAGAGCGGAAACCGGTGGATGAGTTGATATGATACCCCATTGGGTAAGTTGATGCGCCATTCCATTCTGCTGGAGGGGTGTGCTTGATGTCAGGCTCCGTGAAGGGCACGGCTGTGAGCTATTATCGTCGGCGCCTTCAGGGAGCCATCCTTGGAAGACAGGCAGTAAAACGTTGCGCCGAGCGCCTTCAACTCCTCTGACTGCTACAGGGGTGATTTGTAAGCCTCGCTTGTCCAGGGAAAGCACAGTGCAGGGCGGTTACTCTCCATAATCAGGAAAGGGTAGGAACTAAAGCGGAATAGGCCGCGTGTTAACTGGATTCCCTATAGGGTCATCATCGCTTTACTCTTTCAGACAGCGCTCACCTATTTAAATTCATCATCGGTGATGATATGCAATTTGTCGTGGCGGGATGAGCTGGATGGCACATTAAGTTAAATACTAAACTGGGTGTGCGAAACTATCACTGCACCTTTATGGATCACGTCCTGGTGATGCTAATCAACCAGTCCTGCTTTTTTTTACGCAGCAGATGTTTTCCACGTGAAACACAATGCGTTTCTAGAAATAAAAACACGATGCGAGCCAGATACCGCACGTCGTAGCGTCTAATTAGGTTCACGCCTCCCACCATCCTCTAAAAATGTGTAATTTTGTCATCATCTTGAAAGATACACCATTAACATTCTGACATCTTGTGCAAAAGCAGGAAAAAAGAGAGGTGAAGGAGAATGAGTGAGAGACAGAGACAGAGAGAGAGGGAGAGAGCAGTGCTCGAACAGGGTAATGGATGTGATGCACAGTGGCGTTTTTTTTCCATAAGGAAGAGACAGAAGAGAGGATGTACTGTACACGGGGGCGGGTGGGGTGAGGCGGGATCGGGGGGCTGTATTTACGAGAAATGACTCGTTCAATCCATTTCCCTCCCGTCCCAAACGGAGTGTGTTGGCAGCACTTCTGGGAAGTCAGCTGCTGGGTTTGCGGCGTGTCGGATCAGCGCCGGCCTGCACGTGCGCGGGATCTTATCTCATGTTCCGGGGCTGAGAGCCCACCGCGTGGCCCCGCGTCCGCGTGGATCGACGCTGAGAGCTCCTCCTCCCCGCCCTCTGCGCTCCCTGCATCTCGCCGCCATCAGGTCTGTGCCGTGACGTCCTTCAGCGGTGACGCTCGGGAGAGGGGCGGGGGCGGGCCGGCCTCCGGCGAGGGACGCCGGGCGAACACGAGCGCGGCCGCAGACTTGGTCCCCGATACGCAGCTCGAGGATTACGCCCCCGCTCGTTCGTGGGGCACTTTTATCATGTCCGCCCATGCTGTGAGAACATATACAGTCAAGGGCGCTCATGCACGCTCACGGTCGCACACATACTCACTTACATGCTTGTCAACAGGTCTGCTCGCCTTCTTACCCCGCGCAGCTAAAAGACTCCGCACACAGGCTAGCCGTGTCATAATTAGCCCCGCTCGTTGCCTTTTTCTTTCCCTTCTGCCTCTGGAGCATATGGCGCAAGGTAGATAGCCATGTATCCTGAGCTTGTGGTCTTCTTCCTCTATGGAAGTTCTTTTTTTTTTTTCTTAAGCCTCCCCTCTCTACAGCCTCCAAAGAAGAGACATTGGCTTCTGTGTGACTCTGCCAAAGGGATTTATTTCACTTCAAACACACCCCATATAGGCCCCTGAAAGTTTAGGATCCGAGTTTCAAACCCCGGGGGGAAGTTGTGGAAAGACTTTTGTGGTTTTGAAAGAAATACAAGACATCAGACAGATGTGTCAGGGAGCACAGGGTATCGTAAGTGACCTTGTTCTGTTAAGGCAGACTAAGGCATCCTTCCTTATTGTCAGAGCTGATGCTCCCCAGATGACTGCATAATGACACGGACAAAAGGATATGACAACAGCGCAGAATGAATTTTCAAATTGTCTCCCTGATAGCCAAATTAGTTTTCCTGGGTTATCTCTGCTGACACAAGGTTCCTTATCAGAATTCATTGCCTTATTTTTAGATTGATTCACTTTAAAAAAGGAAGCACGGTTTAAGCCCATGTTCTGAAATAAAGCAGACACGATTTATTACGCATTTGGATCATCTTTAGTCAAACAACAGACTTGTTTCCGGAGACTCAGATGGCTAAAAAAAAAAGTAAAATAAAAATACTAAATAAATATATAAATCATCATAAGCCATCATCTACCATAAAAGTGTTTGCAGAGTTGTTGGTTTTTTGTTTTATGCCAGGTAAATTTGCTCCAAAGTGTGCACAAATGCAGATGGTCAGCCTGTCGTTCTTTGCCCTCTGCATCAACAAGTGCAAGTGGACAAAAAAAAAAATACCACCCGGTCTGTCCTTACCTCTGGTCCTGATCACAAAATCTTTAAAGGCCGTACATTTAGTAGCTCTGATGCGGACCCCAGTGGCGGCGGCGGAGGACCAGCAGGCCGTTGGAGTCCTCGCACGGGGTTGCAGGCCACAGAACGGAAAGCAGGGAGAAGAGAAGGATAGAAGAGGGAGAGAGACGTGAGAGGAGTCTGTTTATTAAGAGGGTGTTGTCACTGAACAAAATATTTTTTTTCTGTAATTTACTTTATCTGTCGTATGGGTACAGCCAAACGGAATGTTCAGAAACGCAATCCTGTACTGATTGCTTTGCCCAATTTTCCTGTGCTAATTTCTGGTTTACGTTTATTAGTTTATTAAGGGCAATTGCTGCAGTTTACTTCGTATGACCCAAGTGATTAAAAAGTTTGTCGACATTTGTCAACCAGTCATGCATTTACTCATGTCACAACACAAAGTCCGCAGAGAGACGAGGACGGGGCGATAGCGTCCTGCGATGGGATCGCACCAACCATGACGCCCGTCAACCTGAGTGTTCAGTACTCATTTCTACCTCATGTACATGAGTACCCAGTAGTTATTACTACATTCTTACACAGGTGCTCAGTAGTCAGTGGTCAGACCACACACATCTTCTAGCTCAGGGTTGTCAAAATAGTGCAATCTTAGCTCTCCTGG
This sequence comes from Psettodes erumei, assembly GCA_016785225.1. Taxonomy (NCBI): domain Eukaryota; kingdom Metazoa; phylum Chordata; class Actinopteri; order Pleuronectiformes; family Psettodidae; genus Psettodes; species Psettodes erumei. The sequence goes on from JAFBJZ010000107.1 coordinate 1,019,529, forward strand.
ACCGCATTTTGCCAGGATGACACGATGGTAAAAAGTGGAACAAAACCAGGGAAGAGAAAGTCAGCGGTGAGTAAGGAAAAAAAAAAGCCGAGGTGAATTGCCGAGGTTTCAGGGGGAGCCTGTGCTACGCTGTCTCAGTGAGGGCCTTGTGGAGCCGCTGTGCATCTGCATGAAATGATGAGCCTGGTGTCAGGACATGGATCATCCTTTTACACCGAGTAATGAATACAGATTGCACACCGGATAGAGAGGCTCTGCAATCTGCTGCACCACAAATGAAACAACTGCCGTTCTAATCAAATAGTCTTTTCATGCCAGCGCAGCCCTCAACTTGGGCTAAATTCAATTCCAGATTCGCAGATTTGTGGGTTGGGGGTTGGAGGGATGCAGGAGGCATGGGGGAGTTATAAATGTTGTAATTAGAGTATTATTTAATGTGTATGTGCGTAGACATGCGTGACGCGTGTGGACGTCGGCGCGGGGGTTGGGGTGGGCGGGGCTCCCTGGCATCGTGTTGTCATTAACCACTTGGTTATTTTAGATAGCAGTCGGAGGAACGGTTCCAATCGCTGCAAACAAACACACACACACACACGCACACACACGTGCACAAATGCACACATTTAGCTAATTATGCCAACTAGTGGCTTGGGAGAACGTGTTCTCTGTATTCTGTATTTAGGGAACAGCGAGGAGCTTTGAAGGAGAGCCGCAGTGCCTCTTTGATGCCGCTTTTGTTTTTTTTGGGTTTTTTTGTTTGTGTGGTTTAATAATTTAATCAAGCCAAACGTCCTCCTTCTCTCTGTAACTGTCTGTTGGTGGAGGCTAATTACTCTGCAGATTGTTCTCCTGGTGCTAGAGATGAGAGTTTAGATCTGGAGGGGGGGTGGTGCTGATCGCTGTAATTTAACAGTGTGCTGATGGGCTAAGCTGTCTGTCGACTGCTGTTTTATTGTTTTGGGGTTGGGGGGGGGCTGCTGACGAGCTACTATTCTAATATGCTCCATCTGATGAGAATGCCTGCAATGTTGTAGTGCATTGTCTCTCTTATCCATTCTCCATCTATTGCTCCAAGTCACAGGGAATATTTTCAGAGGGATATCAAAGTTTGCCAGGATCATAAGATATGATGACGGCTAGCATTGTTATCATACATAAATGCCACAGCAGTGACAGAGAGACACCCGTCAAACACATTGAACGTCGGTATTGATAAATTACTCGAATTGCTTCTAAATGTCCACGGAATCCGTTGCGAGCCATCTTTGTCACAGCCCGTGACTGATACACTCCGATATACCTCCCGTCCCGGCATTTGCGGCGTCGCGAGCGTCGCAGTGCCCCCCCGCTTTAGGCTGAAGGCCTCGCCATCCATACCGGTGTGCAGCACAGGCAGCACCATGCGTCGATGAACGGATCAAACCTTCAGCTTCCCTTCAGTCTTCACAGTGCAGCGCTGTAACATTTTCTCTCTGTTGCCTGTAAAATTTTAATAAGACAAGATAGGCACTGGGGGAAAGTAGGCAGAGTAGTAGAGAGTTAAGCCCGAGAAAACCCACGTGTTTAATGTTGTCTATGATCTGCGTTTCACTGAGGTTCCTTCTGTAATTCAGAAATCTTCCAGCGTGGTTCGTTCACATCTGCCCGCTGCTGTCTTTAGTCAGCAATAACAACGACAGACCGTTCTGTCGCAGTCTCATCCCCCACCTAGAGCTCGGCCAAATCGTGGAACTGATTAGATTTCAATGCTGCTGGTTGTAATTAGGGTTCATGTAATCAAATCAGCAGGCAGACTGGATTAGTATGTACAACTCTACTGTATAATGTTACACACGCTGCAGAGGAGGAATACATCTTCGTCAGAAAGAAACTGTTAGGCACGTACGAGAGTTATCTCGGCGGGGTGTGAGCTGGCAGCGTGTCGGGGCTCCATGTACCCCAGTTCTGTGGGCATATAGGCTCTGACGGTGCTGCAGTCTTACCCGACACTGTAGGGCAGTGCACACACACACACACACGTGCACGTCGTGGCGTGGGTAATCATGGCAGCTTTGCAGCAGGGGCTGTGTAAGTGGCTGTCACCACCCAAACCCTACCGGACACGAGGTTCTAGATTAGATGGAGAGACATTGCTATCCACACCGGCGGATGTGGGGCAAGTTCCTCCGCTCCATCTCCTGCCACCGACAAAGCCCCCTCAACGTCACATTCCATCTCCGGGTTGAGGCTTTGAGATGAAAGCGGGAGGGCACAGTCGGTGGACCCAGAGCAGAAGCAGAAGTCTGGCTCCATCCTGAGCTGAGAGCAGACTTTAGCATCATGTAAATCTCAGGACCTGTTGCCACATGGACATACTGTGGGTCCAGGAGGGGCAGTGTTGCATCGTGGATGGCCACCCTTGACCTCAGGAACTGTAACCTCACTTCCCCTGCGGCTCTTACAGCTGCCTGAATACCACGGCTGCTGAGCTAATGCAGCGTCATCGTAGTTCTCCATCCGAACGCGCAGAGATTTAAACATTTGACAGACTACTGCAGACCTTTGAACTGTTCTGCTCTTTGGTACTGTGTTCCAGGCTTCTGCCACTTTATCGTTATTTGTGGTTTAAATGATGGTGCGCTCATACATGTTGCTGTAGTGAAATTTGAAATGGTAAAATCGGTACGTTTCGATGGAGGCGAAAGACCCGGTGGTGCTGCAGTTAATGAATCCAGTATTTGTTCTTTGTTGTTGCAAAATTTGGGGCAACGTTTTCTATTTCTGTTGCAAATATAATGTACAAGGCACATACATGATATACCTGTATTGTACTGTGAATGAATCTCGACGTGGCTGCTATTATTGTGGTTTTTGAAAGTGTGCAGCTGGAGGCTGAGAAGCAGGGAACAGTGAAGTGCTGGCTGTTGAGGGTTTTTCAGTGCTGATTTGATGATGCTTTTTTTTTGGGGGGGGCACTTTCTGACTGTGCTCACACACCATGTGGTTAGGTCAAGCCAGTCGGGCTAATTTACTCTGTGCGCTGTCAGCGACACTGGGTGGGGGACGAGCTGCTGGTGGCATGCCGGCCCACGCTGTGAGGCGAGACATTTATAGCCACTCCAGGGGCAAGTGCGTACACGCTCAGTCACTAATACGCGCATATAGCATGATATAATGTGTCGGCCTTGGAGCAACAGAGTACAGTATCTGCGTGTGCGTGCGTGTGTGTGTGTGTGCGGCTGCGTTGCTCGTGTGTGGTGGGCTGTGGCTCATGCGGAGCTCTATCTCCTGGCAGCACCTGGGGTAGGTGGTGTCAGCATCTGCACACCACCATAAATCAAGACTGTGCTCTCAAATGTGTGTGTGTGTGTGTGTGTGTGTGCGTGTGTGTTCTGTCCATCTTTGGTGCCTGCAGGTATATAAGCTGAATGTCAATAAAACAAAACAGTGATTATTCAGGCTGGTTGGCTCAAGTGTCTAATGTGTGTGTGTGTGTGTGTGTGTGGCAGCAGAGCCCCCAGGGGGATCTTACTTCCTGTTCCGTGATGCCTTGGTCACATCTGCTATGAATGTTTCATGTCTCGCTGGTGGTAACCTGCTATGCATGGCCCATGACGCATGCACGCACATACACCCACACACACACACACACACACACACACACACACACACACACACAGGCACAGGCACCCACAGGCACACACACAAACACATGCATTCCCTAGCCCCTTAACCCTTATTGTAACCTGGACCATAAAACCAAGCCTTATCCCTCAACAACCCCCCCCAAAGTCCACATTTTACTCCCTTTACTTATGTTAATCCTTACAACAACTCTTATTTTTGACACTACAAAATCAAAATATGAATTCAGCTGCAATTAATGCACTGATGTAACAAATATGGTAAACCAAAAACTTAAAAAAAGCAATTTTAAGCGGGTGTTTGTCAAATCACAATCACGTGATTATTGCATTTAGAGCATGTACAGTATCTTTCATTGTTTGTATCCAAGTGTGGGTAAAAAAAAAATCAAAAGACAGGGATAAACAAGATTTAAGGGGAAAATGGGACTTTCCAGTAAAAGCAATGGCAAGGCAAAATATGGCCGAACGGAATGAGGTCGAACGAAATTTGCCCTCCAGAAGATAAGGAACCACTTTGCTTTTACAAAGTCGATCTAAACTGGCACGAAAACGCGGCTGCATATAATAGAATTTATGGTGTAAATGCACAGCTTGCTTCGACTCAGAGGCCTCCCTGACTCTCCCCAGATGCCCTGACACTTTGAGCAAAATAATCTTTGCGGGGATTCTCTCTAAAACACGATCCAGATTTGGGCATCACAGTGTGATAGCGACACCTTACTGCTTTGTTCAGCCTGCATGTGTGATATCTCCGCCATGGCTGCAGCTTTGCCGGAGAGTGTTTGAGAGTAAACAGATGTTGTTTGTCTTTCTGATGTCGAGATTTCGCGTCTCCGGGGACGCAGTGGACCTGCGCTTTTTCCCTGTACGCTCACAGAGGAATCAGAGATGGAAATAGCTCCAACATGTGAACGCTGTTTCACAGCCAAAGTGAGACTTGAGTTGTTTTTCTCCACCGCAGCGCTCCCGGACATTAGGGTCTTGCGGTTAACGTTGCTTGTTGAAACAAAACACACGGGGCTCAGAGGATGGCCTCTCCACGAAGATGTGTCGTTTTCACGCACACGCCGCGTTGGCGCGGCCCCTCAGATTTTCAGATTGTGCTTTTCTTATTCACCCTTTCAGATTTTTCAAACCTACAGTCGATTGAACATCAACTTGCAGGAGGTTTTTCTAAAGCCCCATACATGAATATATGTCAAACATCTCATGCATTTAATCTTCTGTTGTCGGCCTTGTTCGTGTGATTGCTAAATGGACGCAGGTATTAATGGACTGTGAAGGGAGCAAATAAACTCACCCGTAGCACCAAAGCTCGACGTGTAAAGCCCGTCCTATATTTGGAATCTGATTATTCTTCAGGATGCGACGGGGACGCCGGCGTCGATGAGAGATCTCCCCCTCCGCTTTAATTGTCCTATCATCGTTAGCCAACGTGGCAGGCCTATGTGCGCTGTCAAACCCCGATTCCCCGAGGGAGGAACCCGCCTCTGCGGCTACCGGATCTGGCAAGCGCACATCAGTACACTCGAATGAAAAGCCTGAAATGTGGAGGACCAAAGAAATGATGGGCGAAAAAATGAGATGGGGGAAGACGCAGATAAAAAAAGACAGAGAGGAGAGGAAGTTGGGTGTCTAATGAGCAGTTGGAATGTGAGGACTGCTGAATTAATCAGACCGCTAGGGCTCACACAGAGTAGGCAGAATGCTTTTCATGTGACAAATGTGTAATTAAGAATGATTTTATAACCCCCCCACCCCCACGCGCTCGCACATACCCCTTGATGGACTCGAGGTGGGAGGGAGGAACAAAGCATTTTCTGTGTTTCCCCGCATATGTCTGTGTGCGTTTTGAGAGAGAGAGAGAGAGAGGGAGTGAAATGAGATGGAGGCTTTAATTACAGTCCTATTAGAATAACACCAGCCCCCATCGCTCGCTGATGCTGAGTGATAGGATGGGATGTTTTCATTTCGGTGCCGAGACTTCTCTTTTTTTTTTTTGTCCTCCAGATTTGACACCCTATTTTTTGTTTTGTTTTGTTTTCAGCCAGGACATGTGGATTTTGAAATATCGCGTCTAAAACCGAAACACGCGACCTTTGTTTTGACTCGTCACTTCATGAGAAATCGACGTGGTCGATCGCCGGCTTTGGAAAGCCCGCCGCCAACGGATTTCAAGAGCTGTGATGTGGACCGAAATATCTTTTGCAGGCACCCAGATCACTCCTCATTTTCCCATAAACGATTAAACACTGTTGACTTCTTAATAGTCAAAACGTAAACTGATTTTTTTTTTTTAGAATAACCAAACATAATGAACGGTAATCAGCCTTTAAAGCGGGGAGGGGAACCTTTTTCCTCTCAAGGGCCATTTCAGTTTTTATAACACCCTCCGAGGGCCATGCTAAATTATTGAACGCATATATCACACCAACCACTTTAATGCAACGGCTAGCCTGCTTCCCTACGCCGAGGCGTTTAATGTTAGATGGTGGCGTTGATGATGATGACGAAGGCGATGCCACTCACAGCCGATCATCCAGGTTTTACTCAGTCAGTGTTAAGTGGGATCGAGTCTTTGCGGGAGACCGTCGTGGGAAGAACCGCTCACAGCGGCGGGTTGTCCTGAACAAAGACGCAGACTTCAGTGCGCATGCAGTTTGTGGACCGGAGGGAGGTTGTTGTACCCGCTGCGCCTTGCGGCTCAGTGATCTCGGGGTGAAGGTTGTCACGCGCGTCACCTGCGTCCACACGAAACAGCTCGTCTTCAGTTCCCAGTGTTTTGCAAACTCATCTGCATATTTGGATGTCGTAGCAGAGTTTGTTGTTCGTGCAGAGTAGGAGAATGCACAGTGTTATTGACAGTTAGGAACAGTTTTTCTTTGTCCGGTGTTAGCATCGCTGCCAGCGCGTAACTGGAAAATTATGCACACTGCCTCGTCTTTTACTTCAATAAAAATCACCGTCATTTGTCCATTTCTGTTTCGGTGTGCAGCATCCTGCATCTGCTTTTCTTTTCTCGACAGTCTGATTTGCTTCCGCACAAAAAAGTTCCTGCGCTGAAACTTCGTGTGCAGGAATAAAGAATGAAAAATGAGCACAAACAGTGTTTACTAATCCACCACTGAGGAGCTGGAGGGGGATGAAGAGAATGGACTCTTTTTTTTTTTTTTTCCAAGAGACAGGGCGACAAAGTGAAGGAACTGATCATTTTATCGCACCTCCCAGGCTGTAGCAAAAATGTTGATTAGCATTTGATACTTATAAGTTTCTTTTTTGGTGCAGCTCAGTCTATGCATAATGCTGGCTTATCCCATCTTATTTCAGGTGCAGTACTTGAATAATCAGAAAATTTAATTATCTTTTGTCCAAAAAGTTTGAAAAAGGTGTTCAGCGCACCTCAGCGTTTACAGCGCTTTGCTGTGTGTTGTGACAGATTTACAGCAATTAACCGCAGAGGGTAACCTTCTAACCCGCGTGCTAGCAAATTATATTATTACCATTATTTAATATTAGAATAATATATGCATTGAAATTATCAGGTGTCATTTCCTCTATCTGATACAGACAAGTCATACTGTATGTGTGTGCGTGTGCATGCGTGGGCGAGTCGCCGGTGCAGCGGAGCCTCGGCTGTCCGTCATCAACCCAACTGCATTAACCTCGGCCTCCGTGCCTGCAGGGCCCACCACTTCCATTTCTCTGCAACAAATACAGGTCCTGGCCTGGGGCACCCTGGCAGCCAGCATAGTTAATGACTTATTTACTGTTTAATGGCTGTATACCGCACCACAACAACAATTAATGAGAAAAAGCCACATTCACAAGCGGCAGGGAAGCCAGGTGGTGGAAGTTATTTCCTCCTTCGAACTTTATCTGAGCTCTGCCTTCTGCTCTACCCTGATAAACTCCTGCACACCTTACCTGGAGACAGACAGGCTGACAGCCGCGAGGACAGCTACTTTTACAGACTCTGGGAGAAAAAAAAATAAAATACACACCTTGGATTGACCTTATTTTCAACAAAATCTATTCTACTCTATTTTATTTTATTCTGGCTTGGAATAAACCATACAGTCACTGCGTGTCCTTGTTCAAATAAAGTTAGGCTATTGATCTTGCTCGCTGTGTACTCCCTCTCATTGTTTTTCAAACTCCACCAGTGAAAAGCATGAAACTCCAGTGAAAATGCACCTTTATCTCTAAAACGCCAGCCTATCCCCCGCATTTTTTTTTACCTGGTTTGATTTTTCTCCATCGCTCCCTCCTTCCCGCAATCCTCTGCCTTTTCTGTCGTCCTCTTTTGTTCTCCGCAGCTCTCTTTAGCCTTGTGAATACCATCGCTCAAGCAGTGAGCTGTTGCAGGCACTTTGTTGCTGACCATGGTGCTGAAAGCCTCCTGCTTTCCAATTGCCAGAGTGTTCATTTCATGGTTCATATACCCCGTTCTCCATTTGTCAGAGTGCCGTTAGCCCCCACGCTTATTTCTTTAACCCCTTCCCTTACAAATAATAACAAATCAAATACACATTTGTTTCCCCTCACAGTCGCAGCTCCAGCCGGAACTGTCAGGCTTTCAATTAAGGCGGTGGCGTTTGTTACGGGTTGGGCTGAGCCGGTTGCCGATCACGTTGCATGGAGTTTTTCAGATGCTTGACTCTCTTGCGCTGTCGTTTTGTGCCGCTGTGTTGTTTTCTAAAGCCTAATTAGTGCGTGTTGCACTTTTAAGTTTGTGCACGCCCGTTTGTGGTGCTTTAACTGTTAAAAAACTAAAAATAAAAGCCAGCGTGGCGCAAGGCAACATGCTGTATTCAAGGCCCCCCCTCCCCCTTCCTCTTCAGTTGCTTTCTGCACTAAATCACCACAGTCATCGCAACATATGTATGCCTGTGTGCGGCCTCCATCTGGCCACATTAGGTTTTCCAATTTCCATGAGAACCTCCTCCGCATATATGGCTGTTGTAAAAGAGGAAGGGATATAAAAACAATACTGATGTTAAGGAGTCTTGACGATATACCATTAAGCGCTTGATGCTCCATAATCGGGGTCTCGTGCACTTTTAAATGTGAAAGTGCCACGACACGCCTCAACTTGTCCTGTGGGAGCAAGAGACCCACAGACATTGTCAAGCGACTTCCGTCCAAATCTTCTCCTTTCTGGTTTACACATACAAGGATTTACAATTCACAGTCACAGAAGACACGTGAAGGGACGGAGTCTAAAAGGCACCTCAATACAGTTTAATATGGCAACACTAATCATGGCTACAGAATAGAATCTAACATTAACCAGCTTCACAACCTATTGTAAGGCTGCTGAATCTACCTCCAATACCTGTTCAATAGACTTAAAGGTTGGAGGCTACAGAAGCAGGGTGTTACATTTGAAATAGATATCAAATAAGAAATGTTGATATTCTTTAATCTAAACTGTAGTTACACCTCCGCTGCCAGTTAATTCTCTTTCATTCTCTATTTCATTCCCGTTCGATGTCCTTCGTTTAGAGCGCCTGTTTTAGTTCCAAATTGTCCTTCATGCCAAGCTGGATTTGTGAGCGCTGCTATGCCAGACGCTAAGTAAATGTGTTTTTCAATCTATCTGCTCCCCGACCATCCCGCTCTCGTCTTTCTCCCTCTGTCCCTGGACTCTCTCCAGTCCCCAGTGTTTTTAGGACAATCTCTGTGTCGTCTCATCTCCTGCCTGCCCGCGTGCCTTCCTACCTGGCTGCCCATCGCCCCTGCCATCATTCCTCCCAGGTCTCGATAAATAACCCTGCACCTCTCTGGCCCTCAGCTCTACTGGCTGTTGCTGGAACACATTTGTTAAAATATCACCCGCTGCAGAGGGGAAATTGATACTGTTGCAATGCGCCCAGGGCAATAGAGTTTTGTGTTGACTTAAAATGCCACAACACCGACAGTTGAGGGAAAGTTCAGAATTTTAACAACAAAGAAAAACGGCAACAGCTCTTCTATGAAATGTTTCAAAAAAAAGAAAAAAAGAACAGCAACAGCTCTCTCACGGGTCACACAGTTAATGGCACTGCAGGTCCGAAAACAGATAGTATTTATTAAATTCTCAATAAATACAGCGAAACACTTGATAAAAAAATTTCAGAGTTGTTTTTCTTACATTGAAGTAGAGATGAAATGGCGCCTTTTAGATATACACGGAAGACTCCCCCGTCACTGCGGCCGGCTGGTTGAGCTCTGAAATAAAGGAACTTCATTAAAATATGAAAAACTGTTTGGTCTCTTTGGTTCTACTCCGTTGCTCCAAAAACAGGCCAATGATTAGATGAGACATCCCCAGATGACCAGGTAAGAGGAAGAAGCAAAAGTTCCTCTCTGAAATCTGCCATTATCCAGATGGCACCATTAGCGATTAAGCCAGAACATTTCTCCCCTCTTATAATTGACTCCATAGGCTATTAGGCAGGTTGGCACTAGCCGAGGTCCACTGGTGCACACTCCAGATGTTCTCTTTCTGTGTGTGTGTGTGTGTGTGTGTGTGTGTGTGTGAGGAGTTTTGGCTGTTGTGGTGGGTGCTTGTTGTGGGTCCAAGGCTGCCTACAGATGGACATAGGGGCCGGGTGGATCCCGGGAATAAGTCACATTCAATTATATCAACGTCTCTATCGGTCTGTCTGTTCTCAGTCTCTCTCTCCTTCTCGGCGGGCTCTCGCTCCCTGTCTTGTGTCTCTTTCTCTCCGCGGCCTCGGGGGAAGAAAGATTAAAGTGTTCTCTTTTTTTTTTTTGTGCGAGATCTTTGTCTCTGCTTTTTGGGTTTATCTGGAGATTAAATTATCTCTCATCCGTTGTCTGTCTGTTAGGGTGCGTGTAAGCAGAGTGATGCTTGGCAGACACGAGTCAGCGCGGTTGCTGTTAAACTCATAAAACGCCACAAAGCTTGCCACTTGCTCAGCTTAGCATGCGGCATTTTACGGTATGTTGTTATTATTTTACATCAAAGGTAAAACGTCCTTGGGAAAGGGCAGATTTCAGAGACCCACGAAGCAAACACTGAGCAGGTTCATTCGCCATATTTAAAGTTGTTCACCAGCTCCAAAGTCCGCAGGAGGAGGAGGCTGCTTTCCAGAAGTAGCGCTGCAGCAGACATGAAATGGCTTTTTTAAGTGTTTGTATTACATTACTGAATGGACTCTCAGTAAGCCTTTTATAGCTTAAAAAAGAGCTAAAAAGCCATTAATTATTCATCTCCCCATGGCTGGTGGTAAAGAGGAGAGGAGCTCTAGGGTTTCCATCAGCTATTAGTAAACAAATCAATGCTGCAGGCTGAGCTCCTTGTCAGTGGAGAGCCATCTGCCCTTTGCCATGACTTTCAAGTGAAAGCCTGAAATGGACCTACATGACACACGATACTGCCTCTTAAGGATGAAAGAAGACGGTGCGTGTCGAAGTTAAAGTTAATTTATTCAGGGCATCGATGTAATTTGTGAGGGCCGTTGTAGTTGCATCGCTCCGCCAGCTGGGTGGGATCGACGCAGGCCCCTGTGAGCAGACGCTCCCGAATTCGTCATGACCCACCCAACAATAGGTATTTGATGTAATCAAACAGCACAGTTTGAAGCCCCTAATCCAATTTATTTGGCACGATACATTGTAATTTGGTATCATCGTAATTATGAACTGAATTGTGAACTGTCTGTAAGGGAATTGAATTAGCTGGCAGAAGAAGAGTAATATGATTGGGAACTGGGAGAAATCAATACAGCGCCGCTCGTCATCTCAAAGTTGACCTGAATTCTGCCTGAACGTGGATCTTTGGGGGATTCGGCTTAATTCAATCCGGTGGAGCAAACGCGCTCCCTGTCCCCTCCACATGGTCGACAACAGCTCTGTCTTGATTTAGGCTACCAGGCAGGAGCCCTGCTGGGGCAAGCAGAGCTCAAAGGGAAGTGGCTGCGGCTCGACTTCATCCATCTGATTGGACCGAACACATGTAGACACAAGAAGCTCTCATACAGCGCCTCGACTGCAGTTTCCTTGCACAGTTATGAAGACTGATATGAGCGCGGGATCGCGTGCATGTGAACCCGTTGTGAATAATGAAGGCAGCTCAGACGTTCGACGAACAGCACGTCCACACGCCCCGCGGGGGCGGTGAAAAACGCCGGGATCTCACCCCCGCGGATGCAGTCCGGCAGCGGTGGCCACACTGTGTGGGAAGCAGTAGCTCGAAAAGGAGACGGTTAACCCGCCGCCGCAGTCCGCTCTGATGGATGAGGCCCGAAAAACTCAAGTGTGAAGCGGAGTTGCTGACTGAAACAGTAACGTTTAACTGGCTGATAATTCTAAGCCCTTTATCTCCAAATGTCGCGGCATTTTTTTTCTTCTTCTTTCTTTTTTTCTATTCTCTTTAACTCAAATATTTTATCTTAAATCCCCATTTCGTCCCGTTTTTAAAATTTCTGCATTGACATATGTGAGGTCTCTGCCCCCTCGCTTTGAATTTCCTTTTTGCAGAAGCTCCGCTGGCAGATATTAACCTGTGAAGGAGACACATCCAGTGAGTGGGGGAAAAAAAGTGCACCATTCAGCTGTCTTTGTTTAAGAGAATATAGCTTGCGTATTGTGTTGTTCTATTGACCGCTTGACATTCCAGTACGTTCTACAGCACTCTCCATGGACCCCGATAAGAACTTGATAGGTAGCTGGAGGTGCTCTCCTATTATAGGAGCAGATGGCTTCTTACCATTATTTTATCTTTACAGATAAGATTAAAAAAAAGAACCAGCTTACACTGCACATAGGTAATCAGAGCTGAGAGGAGAGAACACCTCTAATGCCAAGGAGAGCCCAATGTCAAGAAAATCAATATGTCTGCCCCCTCCCAAAATCAAAGCCCCCCCCTCCCTGCTCGCAGATAAAACCTGCGTGTGTTAAAAAAAATCACAGCGAACGGAGCAGGTGTCCCATAAGTGTGAAAATGTTTCATTATTTTGTTAGTTTCCCGTTGCTTTGTTTACATAATTCATGAGATTCAGCTGCTCCGCCCGCACCCGGCGTGCACAAATGCGTCCGGATTGTGTAACGCTGGAGCATTCTCTCGTTTCCAAAGTGTCTTTAATTTTTTCGCAATTACACACGTCGCGCTGCGTGCAAGGCAAGCTCGTAAAGGTTATATGGCTCAGTGAAGGGCTGTCTCATTCGCCAGCAACGGAGGGGAGCGTGTCCCCGGGGCCAGGTGCAGGACGGCCTCAGGAAACAAATAGCTCTTCCTGGCTTGTTATTGAGCATACACTGATAGGGGTGGACTGGGGGCACGCCGAAAGGGTGATCGCTGGGGTGTCTCTTAACAGACTCCCTCGCGATGATCAGCCATTAGTTATGCATGCTTGTTGCACTGCATCAGCATTGTGACCACCAACTCACCCCTGAGCTACGTCGGGTTAGGGCCAGGGTTAAGCTGCCCGCAGTGAGTGGAAGCGCAATGCGCGAATAAGGATAGCTGCGCAAATGTGCGTGCGCGCATGCGGACAGGAAGCAGAGGGGAAATCATCGCTGGCCTGGGAGAAGGGAAAAGCTATTCAACTGGGGCGCCCACGGTGGCAAAGCCATTTCCAATAATGTCCTCTTTCTGCGACAACAATTGTGTTTAACCCCAGTGGCTTCAGCTGCCCACTATTTGTCATCCCACCACTTCCTCCCTCGCCTCCCCCGATGCCTTCACATACACAGGCTGCGGTGCTGGAGGTACGGCTCATGACTGCGTGGTGCATACATTGTCTGACTCATGCTGCTGATCCTGTTTGAGGGAGCAACGGGGGAGAGGGTCGAAGCGCCTGTTATTTTGTATGGTTTAGCCATGCGAGCAGATAAAAGAAGGGTTTTTGTTAAGGTTTTAAAATGAGAAGGTTTTGCTCTGCATAACAATCTGGAGGATCAGGATTCACTTTTGGTGTTCTATGAAATTGAAAACTCCTGTGCAAACGAACTTTCTTTCTGCAAACTGTCGTGGTTTTCCTCACATTAGTGCGTCCTGTCACCTGTCCGTCCCTCTGCTGTTCTCCGCTCTTTTATTTCTCTTACCTCAACACCCCCCATGTCCCCGTGCTGGCGAGCTGTGCATGGAGGTGATTTATCTGCAGCACTCGCAGGTTCCCCTTGCCGCGGCGCACGCCACCGCATGCCCCAGACATATAAGCGCGAGCACACATAAACACACGCAGGTAAGGCTGCAGCTGTGATACATTTTAATTACAGTTTTTGTCACAAGTAATTAAGGTTTTATATCTAGAGGGACAGCTCAATACCCCCCCCACACACACACACACACATAGAGAAAACACACCCCTTTTCATGTCTTTGTTCCCGCGTTTCTGAGACATTTCTGTTCTTCTGTTCTGCGCTTTTCTCTCTGCACTCGAAACTTTTTCCCTTTACAGGCAAGAACAAAAATGACAAGTTGGAAGGCACATGCATTAGTTCATAAAAAAATAAAAATATTAAGTGTTGCCGCCACAACAAATCACAGAGGCCGGTTATCGTTGAAAAAAAATTTCAGGACTCTAACATAGAACAGTGCAGACAGAAGTGCAGTATAAACCTGTTTTTGTTTAGCGAAACAAGCCTTTTGAAATGCATCACTTTTGTAGCTGTAACAGTCAGCCAAGGTTTGGCTTGATTGCGCAAATTAACAAAATTATTAATCTAATTATGCAACATCAGATAAAAACCCAAGTAAACACAGACGAAGAATGTGACAAAATATTTGTTGGCAATTTCTAGCGCTTGGCAGTCAATGCCCTGTATTGTGGTCAAAATTTGGTTGGCACATTTTATTGTGTTATGAATTATACCCTCTAACTGCCACTGGCTAGCAGAATTCACAATCCAGTATTGAAAGTGACAGTCCCCCCCATGTTGGGGGCTTTGGCTAAGAGATGCAGAACTGAAGGGGCCGCGGTGAAAGGGAAGCGACTCTGCAACAGGATGAGCAGGTGACTTGCGCGGACACCTATAGGCTTTACACCGTAAGCTGAGCTAAAGAGCAGATTTGGAAGCTGTGAGACAGTTTTGCGTTGTCGCCGAGCGCCGACAGAGGCGGCGAGCTAAAGGATGAGGAAACGCGTCTGACTGTGTGGATCCGCGCACGTGTGTGTGTGTGTGTGTGTGCGCGCGCGTGGCACAGATGGAAAGACTTCTCAGGGATTACTGTGTAACTGGAAGAGGAGAGAGGTGGTAATTGCATTTTAATTACAGTGTTGATGGTTTTGTGCTCTGCCAGATGGAAGGTTCTTAACAGATATAAGCGCAAAATAAATCAGCCCTCTGGAAAATAAATCAGCCCTTAGGTGACTAGTTACCTGCCGAACCGAGTCCCTAACCTTGTCTTGAGTCACAGGTGATGATGATTAGTTTGGGCTCGATGATATTCAACCTCGACCCGTCTCCCGCACACTTGCTGTCCCCGCTACCTTCCCTGTAATGATAGCGATCCACGGTCATGTACCTGCTCGTCAGTCCTGGAGCAGTTCGCATTTCCCTTTTAATACATGCTCGCAGACCTGCCAGGTGCTCATTGGACAAATGTGAGATACCCAGATTAGCACCCGAAATATATACTTTATATGATCTGAATCTTTTTGTCTTCTCTATCTTAATATCCGCTCTTTTTTCATAAGTCACCTTATCGGTGGTCACATTTTTCGTTTCCGCCGTCAGCAGCGGTATCACGCCGATGCTCCTCTTGACTGAGGCTTGTTCTGTGATTTCCTCGAAAGTTGCTGAGGGCCGCCGTGTTTGTACTTAATAATAGCGCCGAGACATTTTTGTTCGCGCCGTTCGCGCACCAGAATGGATGAGCTCCCGCGGCGGCTTTATGGGAGTGACCTTTGGCAGCTCGCTCATTGAGATCAGTGTGCCAGTCCCGAAGTCAAGCTCTCACCTTCCCTGCTTAATGAACCAAACATGGCCGCCATGTAAAAGCCGGAGTCAGCAACTGGAGAAGCCATTCTTACTATCAGGGTCATTTGTTTTTATAATTTTGACTTTTCACCATAAAGTTCCACTGATGCATGCATTTTCTTATCATTATATAATAATGTAAAAGCATGCGTGAGCGTTAAAGATGACTTGCATTATGGCCGCCAGAGCAGTAACTACCTCTATTTTTGTATTTTGCATGAAAAAGCTATTTCTAATGCAGAATTGAAGTGCGCATGATGCCAGTGAACGCCAGGTGTTATTTTTTATGAGAACCTGTAAAATACACAGAAAGCATGGAACACTTCTTCGGAGTACAACACTGAGTAGTACTTAGGACACTACTCAGTCAGAAGCAGAAAACCAAAGTCAAATTTGGCCGTCCTGATCAAGGTGAGTCACCCAGCTGCGTGCTTCGTGACAAGATGACCCGAACAGGGCCACGAATCTGACACGTCCCACAGTCCTGTGGCTTTTTGACCCGTTCCTCCCTCTCCGTCTCTTCCTCCCTCCGTCTCTCTGTTTCTACGTGCCCCCCCACCCCCCGCCTCTCTGCTCTTCACAAACTGTCTGAGGGAGATAACGCAGGCCTGATAAGCTCACTTCCGTCAAAATGCTCCCCCATCTGTGCAGACCTGTACCTCAGAGGAGAAAATGTTTTCATATATCATATGCTCACATGCCTGCTCCAGGCGTGATAGCAACCTAATGGGTTTATGATACTGGGAAGAAAGCGCCTGCTGTCTTTACCTTTCAGACTAATATCTGGAATTGCGAAATGGGGGTTGGAGGAGGATAGGATTGGGGGATGGTTGGCTGGAGAGGCATTGATGTGCCCCCCCCACAGCTGGGCTCAAAAAGGCCATTTCAATCTTAACACTAGAGTTTATCTGAATTGCACAACCGTCACCTCACACATTAAAGCTGCAACTACTTTTAATCTTTCAATTAACATTGCTCAGAAGCGTCATCATAGGTGGGTGGCTGGGCTGTGGGCACATGCACATGCGCAGGGCAGGTAGCAGTAACTTTGCAGGCTTAATGGTCTTGGTGCATGGGTCATTTTAATATATTTACCAATTATAGAAGCATTCATTTTTTAAAAAACCCTGCCCATAACTTTTTTTTTTTTTTTTTTTTAGCAGATTTCAGTTTTGTGTGTCACACCGTGCAGGAAACCATGTAGGGTAATTTGCTGCGAAATTACCCGTGTTGCACGCAATATAAGCGAAGTACCACAATTTGAGAACACGACGACATCTCAGACAAAGTGCTCGCAGACTTAAATCCAGCGGCTGCACAGATTTGCAGAGCAGTAGTAAACCAGTAAGAAGCGGGTTATAAACCAGGCTGGCACAGCATTATTGTGATGCGACTGTAAATGTTCAGCCTCACTTTTATTACACACTATTAGTTATGTGATTGTGATGGAATGATGCTCAGACGCAATAAATAAACAGAGGCAGGTCGTTACCTTTGCATCCTAAGCATTTTCTTATATGAGAACTACATTTGTTATCGATATACTTTATTCATGATATATTTATTATTATATGACTTTTTCTGAAAGGCATACATGTGAACTTTACCAATAACTTTGACATTTGCCATAATATTGTAAGACTATGACATCTAACAGCAATGAATTATATATAATTCTATATATTTGTGGTACTGTGTCAAAAATCAAGCCCCGCCTATATTTATATCGTGGGACGGGGGGGTGTATTCAGTGGGATTAGAGCTGCCGGTCTATACGTGTGGTGTCTGCTAACTCACGTAGCTCAGTCTAATCTGCTTACTACTGACTGAAAGTCCAATAATCCATTTATGGTAGAGGGAAAACATTACGTTGAATGCAGCTGCAGCGTGGGGCGAGCTAACCCGTAGCTGAGCTTTCCAGCAGGTGGCCGCGCTGGCTGTCTGTGGAAGCAGCTGGGTCAGATCTAGCCGACCATTAAAAACAGCGAGTCAGTGTCTAATAATGAGATCATGGAGAAGAAGAGCAATAAAACGAGGAGGAGTAGCGTGCGTCACTGCTAGCCTACCAATGCTTAGTGACGGAAGAGTCCTTTCGCGTGCCCTGACCAGTAATCGGCGACTGACTTATCCGGCCGGTCTGATGTAATTTTCTGTGGCTGGGTTAGCCCGTGTACACTTATCATCAGCCATGCGTGTTTACACAGAACAATCAGTGTCTAATCGGCAAGTTATTTACACAAAGACAATTTAGAGGTGAAATATGTGGTACCACAATGAGGCGTCTGGATCTCGGAAATGAATAGATAAGGCAGAGATTTCTAAGATG
This sequence comes from Psettodes erumei, assembly GCA_016785225.1. Taxonomy (NCBI): domain Eukaryota; kingdom Metazoa; phylum Chordata; class Actinopteri; order Pleuronectiformes; family Psettodidae; genus Psettodes; species Psettodes erumei. Next base: position 1,037,412 of record JAFBJZ010000107.1, read on the forward strand.
AAGAGTCCATTGTTTTCTTATGTCAGAAGACTCCAGTTGTCATTATTGCTGTTAACCCTCTCGCCAAAGATACAAAAGGGGGCTGTATTTAATCAACTGAAGACAAACAACCGAGGCAATGAAAAACAGTCATTGAATACGGTGCCCATCCATCTGTCCATCCTTTCCCATGTATTGTACTTAAAGCAGACACATGGATATGGGCTGGATGCGAGATCCTTAAATTAGCATCCGCAGTCCTGCCTCAGCAGTGACTCTGGACTGACAGTCCACCATTAATGCGATGAGGAAGACATTGAAAACCATTTATCGAGCGCGGCGTGTGTGTGTTCTGCAGCCAGCGTGTTGAAGCTAACAAGGCGACGACCGAGCAGTGCAGCTGGCTTGCCTGCCTTTGTGCACCGCTGTGGTTTGGCTACATACAAATCTATATGCTCTGGTGGGAGTTTTGAGACAGCAGCATTCATTATGAGTAAAATGGCTCCATGCAGACATGTTAGCACTTAGGTTTCTACAAAACGACCGCCTCTTGTGTGCACACACTCCACCCCTCTCTCTCTCTCTCGTGCCTTCTTTGTGTCGCTCTCTATGTTATACACACGCTATGCACACACTCCTGTGCGGGTGCGCACGCTGACGCACGCCGAGCGCGCTTGCATCCCCCGTCTCTGATGTGCCAGCGGTTGTTGATAATGAGATTCCTACAGGATGGGAAACTCCAGGGAGACTGACTGACGGCCCACTTTAAACACTGCAGTCTCCCTCTCCCCGTTCCGTCCTCTGAGACAGAGGATGAAAGGAGAATGAGGAGGAGAGTAAAAACATACTGTTTCACATGCGGACCCATACACTCGGGCGAGCATAAAAAAGAAATATGCGGGGCCTGGCGGTTTTGTTGGAAAAACATCAGGGGGAGCAAGTGCTTGGGTGTTTTTAGACAACATTGATTTGCTACTCTATTGAGGGGAAAACACTAAAACAAAGAATGCCCCTGGAAGGTTACACGATTTGCACTGTAAACTGGTAGTAATTATATGTATTTGAGTGCCGGTGCATGCATTGTTAAGTGCGCGCGCGCATATTTAGCCGGACATTTCTATGCATACTCCTGCTCACATGTACGCGCGTCTGTCTGCATAAATGTCTGATCTATTGTGTTGGCGACGGGGCCCCAGCGAGGGAGGGGATAATTACATGCCTTTCACTGTCATGTCAGGTTGTCTCCTCATACTCATGCACACGCTTCTTGAGGGCTCCGAGGCCCTGTAACGTATACAGTGTGTTTCGCACATACACAGGTTTGATGAAGTACCTGGTGCCGCAGAGGACAAACAGAACTCATTTCCTGTCACTGCCTTTGGACCTCATCTCTATTCTCATTTCCTCCCTTTGCTGCGAATATAATAATGCCACTTTATGGTGCATCCAGAGAGGCGTGTTGTTGCTCAATGTATTTTCGGCTCTTTTTTCAGAGGGCGGCACTCGCCCGGCCGTCGGCGAGGCGCAAACATCTCATGACAGCAGAATTTACAGATTGTTTGGGGCTAACACGATGTGATATGTGGTGTAAGTAAGGGGTAGCATGCGCGTAGTCAAGATGAGAACCAATATGCATGTAAAGAGAAAATTCACGTGACATCAGCTCACTTTGTTTTCGTGTTTTCAAATAGGACTTTTTACGACTCTAAATCTGGGTTCGGAACAGACATACACACATTTCAGACAACTGGATTGCGTGATTTTTGAATGGAGTTTTGCTTGTTTTGCTTCCAGTGGTCTGAAAATCATAAAAACAAAGACAGAGTGAGTCAAACAGAGGAAGTCAGGTTTGTGTGTCTTCTGAGATTTATTTTAAACAGAATTACAGTGCACCTCTGCGTTAAATCCAAGCGCGTGCCACGGCAAACGTGGAGAAGCAACATTCTTGCGATATGGTCCTCTCCGATAAGAATGGTCACATCAGGCGCGGCCGTTTGTTGACTCATGACCAAACTAGATACCAAGACACACATGAAAGTGCAGAACAGTTGTTTAACTTTCATGTTGTGGGCAAACGCCAAAGCTTTCTCTCAGTTCAGGCCTCATAAGACGAGGGAGTTAGGGCAACGTAAGATGATTGGCTGATCGGTGTTTTCCTTAGTTTTAAGTCATATTCCCAGTGCGAGGTGTGCAGTCTGAAGTAATAATCCTGTCTAAATGGAAAACATGGCTTGGTCATAATCCAGCTGCCTCTCCATTCCCTGAGTGTCTTCGTTAAACAATCGACGATGGTAATGAAGTGCTAATCTGCTCAGCTCTTTACACAAAGCATCTGCATGTCTCCTGGAAGCAGAACAGGTACATGACGGAGCGCGCTCCGTTCTTTGTGGCTTGTTGCATTTCAGAAGAAAATGCACACTATGAAAACCGGCTGTGATCACAAACTGAGGGGAACTTTGACGGGCGTGGAGTTTGAAGGTAACCGCGGTTTGACATTTGTTCACAGCGTAAGTTCAGTTAAAGAGCGACCTGCTCTTTCAACCACGTCTGGCGTAGTCACGCGTTGGGCCAGCGTTGGCCTGTGAGCACCGGCAGCATTACCTGCTCTTTAATAAAACACATTTTCAAAAATCTATCATCAGTTTTTTTTTTTTTTTACATTCATGTACCCGCAGCAACACATACATTTCATACGAGCTTGATGTTCACCCTAATCTGTGGCATTAACCGTCTAACTATATTAATCCATTTGCACTTTCCCCTGTTGATTAGAGCGCACGTGAAATGTGACGGCGGTCGGCTGGTATAGGGCAGCCGTTGCCTGAGGTGGCAGCGAGAGCGCGAGGTTTCATACCCGGCCACGTCCGCATTCAGATCATGATTTATTACCCCCTTTGCCACACGCACTCATAAACACGCTCGCACGTGCGCGGAGCCGCACCTTTAGCGACAGAGATATTGACACGAGCCAAAGCCACGGTGTCTGGCATTTAGGAGAACGCGCAAAAACACCACTGGCTGGAACAGAATGTGACACCGTGGATGAATGTGCAGCGCGCGAATCCATACGCTCAAATGTGAGCTGTCACACGCGGGCATTTGTGTGCACACAAATATTAATCACATTCCAAATGTGTTCATGTGTGAGTGAAGATCGGCTCATAATAGGTGCGATTTTAATTTCTTTTTTTTCTTCTTGCCATATCTGCAGTCTTAAAGGGCAGCACAGTGCGCTCGGTGTAGAGCTATGTAGCAGATTCAGATACTTTGCTTATGAAGAAAACAAACAGACTTCAAATATCTCATTAATTTGTGACCTTGTGGAAAAGAAACCTGCCGTTTTTCCCCCGTGTCCGAGCACAGCACGAGTCCGTTGAGTCCCTTCGTCGGTGGAGCCCCCGCGCGAGCACCCGCGTGCACGCGTGCGCATCCGGGCTAGCATTAAGTGTTGGCAGTGCGCGCCACTGTCACTGTGCACACTTTAATATCCCGCCAGAAAAAAAAAATAGAACATGGCTGATAAGAGAGCAGAGAGAACCGCGGAGGGAGATCAGAAATCCTATGCAGTGGAGAGCACTAGTCCATTGCAAATGTGGCAGAGGTCACAGTCAATTTCAAAAGGAGCAGGTCTTGTATATTAGAGTCTGGAGAGATGGGAGACCCTCCTGCTCTCTATCATAAAGGGCCCGTGCCAGTGCAGGGCCAGATGTGATCAACACGGACCTTGTGGAAATCCCCACTGAACTGAACTGTCTTATTGAGGGGTCGCGAGAACAAAAGCAGCAGAACGTGCGCACCAATGCCGGGGGTTTCTAATCATTATTTGCAAGCCCACAGGAATCCCTTTCATAAGCTCACAATGGAAGAACCGGATTTGTCCCAATTTCAACATCGCATCGAATGCGTTTAATAACATACAGCGGTGCCGTATAGCAAATACGACACTGTATTTCTCTCAGCACGTCAAACCAGAAAAAGCAGCGCAAACACAGAACTTCATCCCTGCCCAACATGGAGACCGAAGACGTACTTATTTCAGTTTACCCCGGTCATGTCGGGTATAATGAAGGAATGGATCTCCCAACACATTTCTCTGGCTCTCTTATGTGTTTAATCGATTTTCTACAACAGTGGCTAAAGGAACATAAACTATATTAGTCTGTGTCCACAGAGACAATACTTGGTAAAGTCTGAGGGATTCAGTATCAGTTATAGGTTTTTTTTTGATAACGATGGATAAAATACCACTAGAGCTGTCCTAAATCACTATCAAATAATTATTCTCCGAAATATCCATATTTCTTCAAGACGGCTACATCATTTCTGAAATAATGACAACCTTCCACCCCAGTAAGTCAGGTCTGACAGTGTTAAAGTTAACAATATCCAACACCTCCTAAATTAGACGGTTGACAGCCGTCCACTCTGTGTTAATTTTACTGACAAGACAGACTACTTCACAGCCGTAAATCAGAGTGATCCATTCTACAGAGAAACAAAACATTGGCTTTTTTTTTTTTTTTTTTTGCAAAGACAACCCGAGGTGACTTGCAGTTGGAGATTTCCAAGTCTCGGATAAAGATCAGACACTTCCAGTTTGACCGTGATTTAAACTCTGTGTTACAATACTAAAATTGGTTTACTGAAGATCGGTCAAAGGTACAGGACACTGCAGTAAAAATATCCAGTCACCAAGCTTAAGATTCAGTGGCCCACGCTGAGCAGATTAGTTTTTAAATCAAGTTAGCATCTGTGATGTGTTTATTTCCCTTTGGTTAATCATTGCAAGTTTTTTTAATCTGCTGGAGTGGCTTGTGCTGCTGGCTGGCATCCTGTCTACAGCCACAGCCGCTGGCAGATGGGCAATTCAGTGTTTAAAGCAATGTGAAACACTGTTGGAGAAACTTGATTTGAATCTCAGACACGTTCCCATGCCGTGGCGTGTTCAGTTTACCATTAAAAGAAACATTTCATGTGTGTTTACTTTAATGTTGCCTGGTTGGAGCTCCAGCGTGCGCTCTGCCCTTTATCAGACAGTCAAGGTGAAGCTTGACTCGGTGCTGTGCACCTTTTCCAGCACGAGTTTGACACCAGTTGGAGACGGTTTGCAAGCGGCAGGAATTTCTTTTTCGGGTTGGTTTATTGCGGTCTGACAGATCGGCTTGTCGGCGAGGCATTAGTCACGGTGCCTCATTGCACGTCTGCTTAGATTTTGCTCACCGCTCCGGATCCAGCTTATCCACCTATGTATGGGTATTCTCTTTGGTATCACTTGTAAATTATTACACGTGGCTGGCAGAGCTCACATTTCTTCAGGTTGTCTTTGTGGACTGGTAAGCCCTGTGATGCATGTACACTTCGATGCTCTCCCGCCATCGGTTGCTAAGTGGATGAGAATAGAAATGCCGATGATTACATGTTGGGGTTACATTTGGCAGCGCGTTCACCTGATGGTGAGGTTGTTATTTCGGAGAGGCTCCCCACTGTCTAACCGAACGTTTCGGGAGTTCTGAGTAGAGGACATTTTTTTGATGTTGGCTCATGCCAAGCTTAGCAACCCGCTGGATTTATACAGTAGCTGACTGGGCTCGTCATTAGCAGTCTTTGCCGAGTAATTTACATGCCTTACCCGGCAACGCACTGGATTGATAATTGAACTGGCAGGGAGCACTGGGTTACTAAGCTAGGCATGTGAGTTTACCTCTGCTTGCAATGCATCAGTTCTGGTTCGAAAGAGGATTTCTCTCCTCTCCTCCCCCCATACTTTTTTCTTGTTTAAACCAGCGCCTGTATAAGTCTCCCAGCGTATCCTCAAATCCCTCTTATTCCCCGTGAACCATAGCGAGCAGGCGCTGGGGAGTCCCCTCTGAAGCTGAGTGGCTACTTGACACTCGTGGGAGCAGGTGTTTGACATTGCGATGACCGCAAACCTAAATCCAAAGTCGCCATAGCCCACAGTAGCAGGAGTGCTATCTAGTTGTCAGTCAGTGCTGCGTTGCAGGCTGGCTAGCAGTCAGTGGTAATTGATGTGAGTGGAGTTGACATCCTGGGCAGAGCGCTTCAGGTTGGTCTCCGACTGGGACCGAGCAGCCCATCATTGCCAGTTATTAAGCAGCTCGCGCTCTGCTGCACTCACTCAGAGGGGAACAGCCTGTCTCTGGATGTTTACATATGAATGTGTGTATGGGGGGTGGGACCGTGTGATGTGGTTGGCATGTACAGTGTGTGTCTGTGTGTGTGCGTGCGGGCGCGTGTGGCGTTAGCAAGAGAGGAGGGAGCCAGAGCACCAGGCCTGAATAGTTTCTTGGATCAAAATAGCCATGCCAACGAGTTCAGGCCAGAACACGGGGCAGTCAGCTGCGCTGAGGTTAACTCCTAAGTCAGAGCAAGATTTGTTTTTATGCTCCACAGCAATCAATATTTTGTAAGGGCTATGTTTTTGCCTTGTATCTTTGTGTCTACTCGAATGACGGTTGGTTCTGGTCAAGTTGTACGGTCTCACACCGGAGGACGGGGGCGAAGCCACTCCAAACTTCAGACTCGATTGGCTCCCTCCACAATTCATTTCTGCTTTTTTTCTGGCTGGCTTGTTGGCCAGTTGGCCCACTTGTTAGCTGACTTGATATTGTTGGCTTCTGCGCTCTACCCCGCTCTGTTAATGTCCTGATAAAGCTATCTGTGTTCTGCAATGTGCCGGGACATCTGCCCTCTGTGAAGCCCCGGTTGCTGCTGCTGTTGCTGCGCCTGCACTTTAACTGCTTTTATTTTACAGATTGTAAAACTGCCGCATTCACTCAGAGGAAAGCAGTCTGTCTCAGGCTGTTTGCATATGTGCCTGTTTGGGGCCTGCTGCGATCATTATAATTGCAAACGGTACAAAACTTTGGTCCTCAGAAAGTTTTACTTTCTGCGGCGCTTCACTTTATTGTCAGTTAAGTGTTAGTTTAGGTGAAAAGTAATTGACAGATTATCTCGTTACAGTGGCAGCAAGCGAATAGTCAGTTGTTGAAGTTGAGGTATCAGGAAAAATGGGACATGGCGAGGACTTGAGCGACCACGAGAGGGGCCAAAATTGTGATGGGTGACACAAACTGGTGAAAGCGGCTCCAAAATGCCCAGTTTTGTGGGGTTTGTCGCAGAAAGTGACCCGAAGGAAGGACGACCGGCAAACAGGTAACGTGGTTATGGGTGCCTGATGCTCACTGATTTGTGCAGGGGAGTGAAGGCCGGCTGATGCGGCCCAGTCTCGCAGAAGAAGTGTCTGTCTCCCGAACAGCTGAAAACCTTAATTCTGGCTTCGATAGGAAGCTTGATTGATTGAAAGATTGAGCATCCGTGGGATCCGGACAACATTATGGAGCTCAGTTTGGAAAACAAGTAGGAGTTAACCTTGCTGGGCTTTGTCAATTTTGTGCCAAACATGATTTAGTTCATTTGATGGAAACTATTTCATATAATCTGGTAGACATCTTTGATTGAACAAGCAATCAGCGGTGTTGCCTCTCTCTGTCCTTTGCTGATTACTCTGACCACTGCACCTTTTTCTGGAGAACAGAGCTACACTTTGTTCACTGTCTGCTTTAACCACAATCAAGCTAAATGTGTTTGTTTTCTTCTGTGGCATCTTTCAACATTTGGACACTGTTTGTTTGGGTATCGGGCAATGATTTAAACCTGATATATAACGAGACAAAGACACTGTATTTATTTTAAATGCCTTCCACTGTTCTCCTGCACTTGCCTGCAAGCCGCGCGTCGCATCTCTTCATTGAAATACATGACTTCGGACGAGTCTGTCCAAAGCAACACGTCCGTGTGAATGATGCATAAAGGAAGTGATCATTCGTGCTGCAAAGTATATCCATTTGTTTGTTTGGACAGATTATTGCAGCACAAGCCACAGTTTATGTTCAGCGCTGACAAAAGTGAGCCAGTTGTTAGATCTTAAAGCCGCAGGATGTAACAGGACGTAACCAATGTTTTTAGTTGAAATATTCTGCAAAGTGCAGACAGGTTCCTCATCCATTTACCTCGGGAGGGGTAGAGTAGGAAGCTGATACCTTGACCAGGTGCAAGAGGGCAGAAAAAGGGTTTTTGCTTCACCTTTCTGAATCATCCATGTTAGCAAGTAACAACATACGTACATGTATCACAGTGAACCACAGTGAACTGTCCATGGTCCTGAAACGTCCGCGCCTCTCTGTCCTCACCTCTGCCAAGGAGATTTTTTTTTTTTTTTGTTCTTTGTTTTATTTCTTAGCAGGATAATGTAACAATTTTGGGAGGGATTTTCACAAGAGTTTTGCCGGATGTGGGTCTTGGTCTAACTTATAACCCATCACATTTTGGGAGCCATCCGGATCAGTATCCAGATCCAGGACAGTTTTGAAGGATTCGTCACCATTGTGAGATAGTGTCAGTGGGAGATAGTTTAATAAGGAGCGTGAGCAATTGGTTAGGGCACGAACCACATGGGCTTAAGCTCCTGAGCAGCAGGGCCCCGATTCGACTCCTGAGGGGGACACTATCTCAGTGCTCTCAGGAAAATATCACAAAGCCGCATCCGGATACTCTTGTTTTGGGGAAGCGTTCAGCCTCGGGGGCCTGCGCTCTCACGGTGTTTTCCAGTTGCTTAATAACAAGGGCCTTCCCGTGTTACTCTCCACACCCACGGCAGATCACAAACCTAACCTTATGAATATTAACGTGAGCTGTGCCGTACAGTAGGGAAGCCCGGGAATCTTTCATGAATATTGATGAAGGGTCCCTCATGAGCCTCTGAAATCTCCACATTGGCCCAGTGCTCTATAATCAAAACTCCCTCCTGTGTCAGTGGGCTAGATGAACCTTGCATAAGAAGGGCCTATTCATGAGGTTTATGACAGCAGGTGGGAAAAGCCACTTAATGCGTTGCTGCGTCTGTACAGTAGCTCAAGTGGTTTTAATATTCGGCTTTGGCCCTTGCTTGTTAGTTGTTAGCGCCCTCTGAAATGCTGAATTGGAGACCCTAAGTTTGTCTACCAGGGGAATGGTGGGCACCGCTCGACGCATATTGCCATGTTCGGCCCCCACTGTAACTCACAGTGAATATTGATGCTTCCACGTCCATTGGTTTAAGAAATTTGCTGACCTGTCCACATGGCTCTTCTATGGGTAATACCACCAGTTTCTCAACAGGAAAAGTATTATAGACCAAAAAAACCCCAAACATACTCTTTTGAAGAAGTTCACACGCATAATGTACGCACATGCACATTTACATAAACTGTGCATCTGGTGCTGACAGATCCGGTGGCTCATCTGGGCCTGGTGGGGAGAGCAGAGCCACCTTCCTCTCTGTCAGAGAGACGCAGGCTGCTGTGGTCTGGGTCTTGGCTGCGGATCCCAGACGCTGCTCCAAATCCTGTCAGTCAGTCGCTGCCGTCCTCCATGGTTGAGAGAGGCAGGACAGCAGAGCAGATTTCTCCTTGTTTTTCTACACTGGCGAAGGCAGCGCCTGCCAACACACATCAGCACAGCGGCACCTGAAGGCAGTTGACTCCCTTTTCATTACTGCAAGCCGAACAGCTTGTTTTGGGAAAGATATGGTTTGTGTGTGTGCGTACGCGGGCGTGTGTGTCTGTGCGCACAATTGGAGAACAGGCTGTTTATCAAAGGGGACAAATTCAGATAGATGATCTATGGTTTTTCAAAAATGTTTCAGAAAACAGAAAGATCTTGTATTTTTATTGATGACATGGAGAGGTGTAATCATGCCATAAATGTCTCGTACGACAAAGACCATACCCCTTAGCAAATTAAATCACTACAACCTATACAGATGAACTAAAACTGAATGAAATGAATGATAAAATAAACTGGATGGTAAACATAGGAAGTACATATATAAAAGCTGTTTTTAATTACTCTGCAAGATCACAAACATTACTTGAGAAATCTCTTGTCTCTATGAGGATAGGCACGTGAATAGTTTTTTTTTTTTCTGTATTAGCGTGGAAGCCAGGCTTCTTGCTTTTTTTTTTTGTGTGTACACAGTCAGGGTTTCTCCTCATGCCTAATCATTATCCATCTCCACAGGAGGTATGGGGAAAGCATTCAGGACTCCCAGCGATGCACTCCTCTCCATTTCTGGCTGTCGATACCAGTTCGCTTTGCACACGTTTTATCTTGCGTCTCTCCATCTCTCTGCCCACCCTTCCTCCTTTGCTGCTGTGAGTAGCCCAACACTCTAAGGAAATCAACTTTTCTCTATGAGTTTAGATAAATATATATTTAAAAAAGAAATACTACAAGGCGACCCCACAAAAGGAGAGACTCCTTTTAATAGTATCTCCATGGTCTTCTTTTCTTACTCTTACTCGGTCTCTATCGCTTTTCTCCTCACTGTCCTTTTCGATCCATAATTGGAAATTTCCTCGGCTTAGCCCTGTCGGAGTGAGGGACAATGCGGCATCCATGTTCTGTGGAGCATGGTCGAGAGAAATAGAGCATTGTCTCATGCAGGCGAAGCAAGCATGTTCTGGGGACTTATCTAAATTGAATATCTGTCTGTTTTTTTTTCAGCCTGTAATGAGAGTGACACAGTGAGCACGGGGGTCTTCCGCACCACTGACAGCCCTGCTCCCTTTGAAAAGTTGACAGATAACATGGAATAGGATACATGAAAGCACATGCTCTGTGGGAATGTTCCCTCCCGACAGTGTATTATCATAGAAAACAATGTTCCTGTCCAATTACGGGAGAGGAATTTTCTGTTCAGGTTCCTTTATTGAGAGTGGACTTTTTGTGGGATGGGGTTGAGCAGTCCAGGTAGATACGGGCATGTTCAGAACGCCGTGTCTGTCGAGGCTTTGTGTAGTTGTTGGAATTCTGTTGGCCTCCCCTGACTCCACTTTTAATAAAGAACTACATACGTCGACTGCTTTGCGTTTTATTCCCAGCAATATTTATATTCCCTCCCTGGTAACGGCTTGTCGCTAGTTGTGTTTTTTTTTTCTATTGGCCGAGCATCTCTTGCAGCTCCCATACCTCACCAAAGACACAATGACACTGCGGTACTAACAGCACTTTTTCTTGATCTTGTTTTGGCTGGCCGCTTCATCCTCGAGCCGACAGATAGCACAGCTAAGATCATTATTAAATTGGCTCGTTCCTTTAACCTTGGCTTCTGATAATGTCGTCTTTTAGAGGAAATTAAAGTTGGTTGTGAAAGCAATTGAGATATGAGAAGAATGGCCCCGGCTAGCAGGTAGAGCTGTTACTGTATCAGCCTTTTTTTTTCTCCTTTTTTTGTCAGTGCGATAAAACACGATGTGGTCATTTGTTTTCTTTATCCGTATCACACCGCAGCATCACCCAGGACCCAGGATAAAGAAAGTTTCTCGTGAAGCATTATTCCATCTCAAAGTATGCCTTACGCGTAAGCTCGCCGCCCTCCGGTTCTGCGGGGTAAAAGGGGGGGGACGTTTGAGCTGCAATGAAAATATCGATGTAAAGAAAACATGTCAGTCCAGAACAAGAGCCTGTGTATAATGAGCAGGCAGATGGTCTTAAGGAGAATACTAAGCAATGGTAATGACAGACAGGCTGACAGGCCGGCACAGACCCTGCCACTCAGGAGACCAGGGGAGAGGCCAGGGCAGTTTCTATCACTGTCAACGCCCTCGCTTTTTCTCTCTCTCTCTCTCTCTCTCACACCATGCGTTTGTCTCTTTTTTTCTTTGCATCTTTCTCGACCTCTGAAATTCCTCTTCTTTTTGTGGTTTTTGCTTGAAGATTCTGCACGGAAAAAATGGCGTAAGCAGAGCCAACACATGGATGGATTCCACCTGCATGACTGAAGTTAGTTACTTCCCGTTCCCTGTGACTTTAAAACATTTAGGACATTGTTTTTATTTCTTCCTCACCTAACCACCGCCGCATTCGTCCTCCCCCTCAACAAAATGAGAACTAGCGGGAGATGAATGCGCAGAGCGCATTCACACAACTTCCTGCTCACAAGGTTGTTAATTAACACTAGCTGGAGTAGAGAAGGCGAGGAGCTCTGGCTAGGAATAGACGTGTGAGGAGTTTTTCCGTCTCCTTTGCAGTGCTACACTGCGCTCTGATGTGCAGCCATGCTGTGGTTGTGATCAGTTGTATTTTGACCAGATGGACAGAAACGGAAAAAATGGCTGATTTCGAGTCGACTTCGAAACAAGATGATGACGACGATGATGTCATGCGCAACACTCAAGCCCTTGTTCTGCTGCAGTTTTTTTTTTTTTACTGCCCAAGGTTGTCTGTCTGTGTGTCAGTCTGGTGGCAGGGGAACAGGAGAACGCCAGCCCTTATATCTCTGATGGTAGACTAATATGATGGAGCAGAGCCGTGCGGAGTGAAGCGGCGCAGAGCTATATTTAGGACACTTTGGTTCCGGTGACCATGGCTCTTAGATCCACTACACCCCCTCGGAGCATTCACTTTTGTTCAACCTCCGGAGGTACAAGCGCTCACTGTTACCCCTCGGGGGGGTATTTAAACCGATGGATACTGCATCTCAATGAGAAACAGACACTTATATTCCTAAATTTGTTCCGTGAAACACAGTAACGGAGCTGATTCTGTACTTTCCCCTGCACCTTCCTGTTGTGGCGGCCCGGCTTGGCCTATTTTGTTTTGCTGTCTCTCATTAATTATATATTTTCCATTTATTCCAGAGCCCTGTTGAATAATTCTGCCCGTTTAACCTTTTTTTTATTCATCCCCACCCCTCTCACTTGAAGAGGAGTGCTTCCTCTCGCTGGGTTGTGTTTTTATGTATAGAAATTTCTATGAGGGGTCTGAGTCCTTTTTGACACGAGGTGATAATGTCTAGCAGATGAATATGTGCAGGTATGTCTTTACAAACTTGTGTATGCTTGCTTTCTCCTATAGGTTTGCCCTTCTTTTTACCTCCTCTGGAATCCTTGCGTCTGCCAGCCAGCCCCCTGTGAAGGTCGTCAGTGGAATTGGAAAGTGCACTTTGCAGAGTCAAACAGATGCAGGGTGCAGATAGCACATTGTTTATCTAATCTTGTATCAGAGCTGTAACGAAGTACAAACAAAGTCCTCTCACAATCAGATGAGAGCTCAGAAGCTTTTTATACTGTCAAGGACTTGATATATCTGCCCTGGAAGTTGTTTATTGGGTTGGATTTTGGCAAGTGGGGAGCGCTCGTGGTATAGTAGCTTCTTCCAGACTCCAGACTGCTTTAGACACGTCGACCTTTAGAGCTTAAAACCCGTGTTCTCTTTTAACCCGGAGACACATTTTGTGATGGGAATCATGGCGGCCCACATCGTGGCACATAGAACCAGCGCTGTGTCTGTCAGACTGGAGCGCGTCACTGGCGACATCGTGAAAGGGTCTCGTCTGAATTCGGAAGACTTTATTTTAAAACAAATGGAGGGTTAGGGGTTAGGTATCGACAGCCGCTCATCCACTGCACTTCCACTTATCCACTGAGTTTGAATTCGACTGGATGAGGAAATTTTTTTAAAGAAAACCGAAGGACGAAGAGACAGACAGAGATTCCAGAATCTGTGTTGATTTACTTGAGAACCGTTCATGAGACAGACACACAGAGGCTACCCCATTTAAAGTGAGATTATTACATTATATTATTACAGCCATCTTGGATCTCAGCCTTTATTTTGATCTCAACGACACATCAGTAATGTTTCATGACTGCATGTGACGCTGTCGCGGTGACAAAATGTGTCAATACACAGACACATACAGTACAAACACCTGCCACTCGCATCAGGGCGTGTTTTAAGGATCTTGTGTTGCCATGATCTCACACACACACACACACACACACACACACAAAGGGTTCACAAGGTGAAAACAATACCAACCACACTGTCACAGCTGGTAAATAGAGATCCACTCCCTAATCTCTTCTCTCCTGTCTCCTCCCTTCTCCTCTCTTCTTCCTCTCTTTTCGTCTCCTCTCCTCTCATTTCTTCTCCTTTCCTCTCTCCTTTCCTCTCTCCTCTCCTCTCCTCTCTCCTTTCCTCGCCTCTCCTCTACGCTCCACTCAACCTCAGCTCCCCCCGATTTCCCCCTTGTTAAGCAAATGAGTGCTCCAGAAATTGACTGCGATTTCCCCTGCTTGCCGAGGCCCCTGAGTGATTGCGTGCTAGGCCGGAGCTGGAGCCGAGGCCCAGGCGCTCTGTGGGCTGAATAATGATGGCAGAGCATTGACTGAGGTCTTAAATTAAGGGTACTTATCTTAATTGAACATCTGAAATAATGTTTTATTTACAACAAAGGGAAGGTGCTGGAGAAATGAAGCGGCCCGCTCCGCTGACTGCCTCCCTCGCTCTCCCCTCCACTGTGGTTGGTTAAGCTCCGGTTGCTGCGGTATACGTTTCTGATGAGATACTCACAGCTTTGATCTGGCACTCAGGACTGTGAAAGGCATTGTATCATTACGTATGCGGTTAAAAGGCCATGCCTTCCCATTACCCCTCATAGCTCATTCTGGGTTCGCTTCCCTTTGTCTTTTCTTTCTGCTGTGGCATTTCCCTGCACAAATATTATTCTTATTACCCCGTTATATATTTTTTAAAATTCTGGAACAGAAGGTAAAGGTGCCTTTATTTATCAGATGAAATGACTTCTCAGCTGTGGATCACCGTGGGCAGTGGCTGGTGTTTTGTGGAATAAATGTACACTTGGCTTTTAGTTAAAATTCTTCACCTGTAATCAATACATGAATGGGCCCAAGGTAACTGTGAAATGACCTATATTAGTGAAGTGGACTGTGCTTGGCAGGCCTGCAGTAAAACGGCAGCGCAGCACTTGATTGGCTAAGACCCCCTGCAATAGGAGTTATAGGGAGAATGTGTGCGTTTGTGCTTGCTCTAAAAACAAAAAGTACAGTAGCTCCCAGAAACTCATAACAATGAGGGGTTTTTTTTCCTTCCCCACAGCATTAATCAGCCGTATTGTTGCAGCAATTGCCGTGATTGGCTCCTCATCAGACTGATTATGCTAATTTCAGCCAACCAAATGTCACGTCCAGCCTCCAGGCACACCTCTCCCGCTCTCCCAAAGGCCACGTGGTCGCTGTGATTGAGATGGCTGATATTTGACTGAGCACCGGCATACCTTCTTCTGATCACTTCGGTGATTACATTAAATTACTAGTTCTGAGGAAGAGAGGCTGAAGATAGCATTTAGCCAGCAGGAGTGAAAGAGAGGCAGGCTGGGAGAATTGATTGAGGTTTTCAGCAATTACGCCTCATTCTTTGTGCAAAACATATATTGCCATATTGGATTTTGCTATCCTGTCTCTCTCTGGGCATGGTGGTGCATCCGAACAAGACTATCGATAACTCGTCTAATAACAGCTTTATGGTGAGGTTAACGATGTGTATGAAATGATACAGGAGCCTATTTAAATTTTAACTTTGAGACCTTATGAGATTCTTTGTGAAAGCCAGACCTGAGTGTGTGTGTGTGAGTGTTTGTTTGCACATGTATGGCTGAATGTACCTTTAATTTACGTACGCGTTCACAGTGCATTCACCACAGACACCAACCTTGCGCATGGAATTTGTGCAGCGATGTCTGTTTAAAATTTGTGTGCGAGGGTGTGCTTGCGTTGAGGGTATGGCTCCTCTCCAGTCATGTGTGCCATCTGCTACCTCTGCAGGTGGCGCCACCCAGGGCTGATGTTGTTGATGCATCATCACACCCTGCTCCATCACCTGTCCCACGCTATTACCACACAACACACTGACTAATGAACCTATCGGAGACACCTTCTCTTGCGTGTCCGTCTGGGCACGTTGGGGGGGGGGCTGCATGTAAAAATGTCCAAGTGAGCGCGTGCAGAAGCAGTAGGTTTGAAGGGCTCATTTATCATCACCTTGTCATTATTTATTGTTCATACCAACCCCAGGTCGTGACCTCTAAATTTCATAAGTGTTGCTTCATCGGCAGCGTTCCTTTCTCCATTGTCTGTCTTTGTCTGCATCAAACGGAACAATTAGAAGTGCTTCTAGCCAATGTTCCCTTTTATCTTTAGAACTATGTTAAGGCTAATCCTCCACAGGGAGGGATCATATATAATGGATGGCTTCCCTGTCAGTACCGTTTAGCCTTGACAGCCCAAGTCCCACATCTGACTTGAAGATCAATGGTGGACTGTGTCTGTGTGCTGTCAATCAAAATCGTGGCCTCCGTGGCCCGGCCGTGCCCCGTAGAGCGACGAGCTGCTTATCTGACCATTTGGGGATTGTTAAAAAGAGAGGAGTTAAACCACGCAGGGGCCCCGGAGAGCTCCCTCTTCTCCCAAAATATGGTCTCACTCCCCACCACTCCTTCACCACTCCTTCACCACTCTAGGTTACTTTGTCCGTCATATCCCATTCTCTCCATGTTGAGATTTCCTCTTCTCTAGCCCACTTTGTTCTTCGACATTAACCTCATCCTTCCATTTCTTCTCTCCTCTCCTCTCCATATTGCAATAATTCCTTCACACATTCAGACAGCTCAGACAAAGCCTTGCCCAAGGGCACCTTGACGGCAGTCCCTACAGCGGAGCGTAAGGCGTCCTCGTCTCCTCTCTCAGCCAACTTTTTCCTAGCCAGTCGCAGCGTTTGACCCAGTGACCTTCCAGTATCACGTCCTCAGTCGTGTATGCGCATGTCATTAAAAGCTGGTGGTGGTGGTGGTGGTGGGGGGCAGCTTTGGCTTCAGTAAGATTTAAATTCCAACCTCAGGGCCATTCAGCAGACACTCAGTTCTCCAGAGTGCTTAACACCAAGAAGTTAGTTCCAAACCACTTCTTCTAATTAACCTCAAATAAGTCCAGTGTTAATGTTGCAGAGATGCTCACTTTTCTTTTTTTCTTTTGGTGGCATGGGCAAAGGAGTTGGTGTGTGTGTGTGTGTGTGGGTACACGCATGTGTGTGCGTTTGCTACACGTGCCAGTGGAGGAAAAAAAGAGTCTGCTGTCTGGCTTAAATGCAGTATGGGTTTGGTACCTTTTCTCGCTCCTTCTCTTGATCTGTCCTTTTTGCTTTTGCTGTCCCTCCTTAACCCCCCACCCACTCACCCACCACCACCCACCCACCAGGTGAATATCCCTTCATTCTTCTTATCAGCTCAGGCTACAGAGCTGCCTCTTTTTCTCAGCTAACATAGTGGCAAATATACTCTACTAGTAAATTGTCAAGTCTGTTTCACCTCTGACCACCCCCCCCCCCACCCCAGTGATGTCATGGACCACTGGAGGGCTCTTATACATCAGCGCAGCCAAGTGAGAGGCGATGGCCTGGACGGAAATGAGATTTTCAGGATGTATAGTTTTAAATGTACTGTAGTATTGTTGTATGTGAGTGAGGTCACTGGCTGTTTTTTTATTGTCAGCCAGCCTAATCGTATAATCGTATAATACACACTACAGCAATTTGAATTTCTGTATTTTTTATTTTTAAATTTGACTTTTTTGTACTACGTTATGGAAAATTTAGAAACCCCGTGAATAATGAAAAAAAGTGAGTGAAACAGAGCCCGTTGACAAGGCTTACACAGGGAGCACTTTTAAGGTTTAATGTCTTGAAAAAATGGGTTCTTGTTGCATATTAAATAATGAGTGAAATCAGTGAGAAAAATCAATAAGACCAAATACGAGAGAGAAAAGGTTTAAAACATCGTTTGCAGTAAAAACAGCAATTTGAGCCACTTATTGTTTTTTTTTATTACTCTTTGGGACTCAGCCGCTCATTTGCATGTTCTCCTCGTTTCTCTCCCTTTTTCTTTTTTTATTCACTTCAATTAGTGGAAGCACACTCCGAGCTGTTCTTGTCATAAGAGCACTTGTTTACTGTAAACGGTAGCGAACGGTGACGCCGTGCGGCAACACACACAACGGCTTTTGTATACGTGAGAACACAACATCAGGGAAACTGAGTCAAAACCCCAAACGATGAGTCTTAATTACATATCATATTAATAAAGGTTGTTTTCTTGAAGCAGCGAGGTTTGTGTAGTTTGATTACACTTGTAGCGTCGCTGCAGATGAACAGTGGCTACCACAGTTTTTAAGGGTTTCGTTCTGCTGCATTTTCCTTCACATCTTCATAAAGGCGAGTGATACCCAACTTTCTGAAATATTAACACATATTTTGTGGCTCGTGGAACCACATTTAAAGCAGGGCCGCTGGTATTTAGGCTCTCGTGTATCATCAATAGCCTTTCAGTACTCTTGGTGGACTGCTTGTGCCGCAGTCCTGATGCCACTTCTCCCTGATCTTGGCTTACAACCCACTTTTAATATCCCGAAATCTACTTATGTGCGTGGTCTCAAGCAAAGTCGTAATGATAGAAATATCAAGAACAAGGTAAAGGGTACCCAGGTACAGATAAAGGACAAACAATGTTGTTTTTCTCCTTGTTTATTTATTTGCTTTCCATTCCATCCATCTACCTGCTGCACTTCCAGCCACTTTACATAATGTGGATTTCTACGGTCCAAATAGACTGCTGTGATGGATTTCTCAGGGCTTTTATTTGCCGTTGACAGACAGCGCACGGCAGAGGAAGAAACGTTTTATTGTTTTATTTTCCTTTCTCCCATCTTTCCTCCTTTTTCTCCCCCCATCCTGTGGCCTTTTAATTCAGCAGGCTGCTGCTGTGGCTCACAGTCAGTGAACCCACTTTATGCCTGCGTGTGCTGCCTTCAGCACTTTCCAGCCTGGTACATTCCTGGCAGCCTTGGTGCTGGACCACTGCCTCCCATCATAAGGACCTCCTACACCCCCCATAATGTTAATTATCTTATCGAGCAGAGAAATCTCTCAATGATTAATGTAAGATACTGCATGTGCTTTACCATGGGTGGAGGGTTAGTAGCCGAGGGAAGGATGGCGAAGTGGGAGGAAGGATATAATTATTACTGATAAGTATCGATCCCCCATTTCTGCCCCTCTGTTTGCCCTCCTCGCCCTCCCCGCCCTTCCCTGCCTATTGAGTTACGGGTCTGCAGTGCCTAAGTAATTTGTAATGGGCATTCACTGTGGCAGTGCAGAAATCCTATTTTGTGATGGCTAGCTAATGTGATCAGGAGCATTTTAAGCTGTTTTTTTTTTTTTTTTGGTGCTCTGAAATTACATCTGTTCATCAGTGGGCTCTCTCTCTCTGTCTCTCTCACTTTCTCTCTCTCCCCCCCTCCCCCTCTGTCAGTGATCAGATTAGATGGGCAAACTGCTCTGGCTGTTTGGGCTTCCTTCCTGTATGACACCCACACACAGACACACACGGAAACACCAACCTCGATGCGGCTGTCTTGTCCTGAACGTTCTGTGACCCATCTTCCATCTCCGCCCCTCTTTCCGTCCCTCCGCCTTCTCCATCTTTCAGCCCAGTCCCGGTGAGTCATCTTGCTCGGAGAGATTAGCAGACTCAAGCTGCTCATCGCCGCCATCCTGCAGCAGCAAGAGAGGGCGGCCAAGACAACGTAAAGCGTCAAAGCACTCAGATCCATCTTCTTCTGTAGTGGCACTCACGCATACCGCAGATGTAGTGGAGTGCGAAACCACCTTTAAAGGCTGGGATGAAGGGTAATGGAGTAAATTCCTGCCACACATCATAGGCCCTGATCATGCCTTGCATGATGAGGCGTCTCGGGTGATCCGATCACAAGTGGCACAGGTGCAAATCGATCGCTCAGACTACATTTGAAGGCAGTCTGGGACCAAATTCTTTTAGTAGTGTGTACGGGAAGTGGTCCTGGGCTACAGCGAAGGCCTGCCTTCTTAACTGACATCCTCTGTGTAAGCGGATGTGCTGTATGCACTGTTTAGTGTTCTGGAATCATGTAAGCTGGCTTTGTCCAGAGACGTACAGAGTATCATGGCTGCGTCAAACATGTCGAGCGATTTGGTTTGTCGGGAACACGGCAAGGGATGGGTCCAGCCTGTGCTGTTTTGATTTCTTCTTCTCCACCTTTTGATTTCCGACACGCTGGGCAGGGGAAGTGCACTGCTGCCTCCCGTCGGTTAAGAAAAACAATGCATGCGGTCTTCGGGAAAGATTTTTGTGTTTATTTGCACAATCTGATCCAAGTGGCCGCTCGGGACGCATGTGGAGGACCATTCTACTGCCAGGTGTGAAGTCACTTTCTGTGTCATGGTCTCCGGGGATCTAGTTTGTAGGCCAAGGTCTGGACCCTCTGCTCTCCGATGATTTGACCAAATTATCAACGATTTGGGGAATGGTTGAGCATATTTATCATCACGGCAAAGTGGTAAATCAGTTTTTTAACGATGTTAGTCATTTGTGAGCTAGTACATCAGCCGGCTGCTCATTAGCTACAATAATACCGTGGACTAGACTATTTCTGCACTGGTCAGTGGCACTGAGCTCCAATTATGTTTTCCACATCCGTGTAGCAGCGGTCTGTGCAACGCAAATTTCATCATCTTCCCATCTCCCTGAGTGTCCATGTGAACCTTTGCACAGAAGTCTCGAGTGTAGGCCAGAATTTATGACGACATCCATCTGCATGCGGACATCCTATTTTGCACAGACAGATCCCCTTGCTCGTAGGCTACTGGACCTGCTGCTGAGGCTTGTTAGCTGTGGGGCCATTGCAGACATCAGACCTGGAATGGTTTTGGTTGGGATGGAGCTATGGCCCGAACAACTGCTATTCACCTCTCTCTGTTGCCTACTCTCATCTCAGAAAGGTTCAGCTCACAGGCTGTACATTTTTTGCCAGTAACGCTTTGCATGCCCTGCATGCCGAAATATATTATTTTACTTTTTCTGCACGTTTTTTGTCACGTTGGCAACAGTCGGAGAAGCTCTTGCTGCTGGCAGTTATTAATATTTCTTTCCTAAAGCACCAAGCCCTATAGATCTTAACCTTCATATCGTTTACACTCTGTTATGTTTTATGCATGAAAACAAAATAAAAGAATGATCATAATTTGTCAAACGTTTTACTGGCCGTCATGGTTTTTGAATAGGCTGAGCTCCCTGTAACCTCTGCAGTGTTTTAAAGGTCTAAATCCTAATATATGCCTCGGTTCCAGAGCCGTTTGTACCGCCCGGAGATGTTTGTAGTCGTAATGAATCCCTTCATCTGTGGCTCCGTAGCCAGAGGACTCTCCTCCGGAAGGTAACACCGGCCCTCGCGGATGCGCAGACTTTAGAAAGTCCCAGTCCGGATTGGCAGCGAGCTGCCCGAGTAGAAGGTTGTTAGAACAAACATCCACTTACAGCTCACACTCCTTCTGCCTCCGTCTGAGCACAGCGGCCCAGCCCAGTGCCAGAGTACTGTCAGAAAACTGTGCTGTCATCAGGAAACATATTTATTTCCTTTCTGCCCGCCTGCCTGCTGATCCCCACGGAGCTGTTTAGTGTGCAGGCAGAGATTTGACAGAGTGGAGGCAGAGAGAGAGAGACTGAGGGCTTTTGCACATTTATGTGTTAGAATCAAAGTGCTCTGTGGGAAATGGGGAGTTGTGTGGTGCGTTAGTGTGTGTGTTCGTGTGCCCGTGTACGTGTGTGTGTGTGTGTGTGTGAGGTGGTGATAGTTGGCAGCAGGTCTGTGTCTTGCTGTGTGGTGGCTCTGGGGTGCGGCTCGCACAAGGGGTGGCGGGGGGAGGGGCGGGTGACAGCCGAACGCTCGCCCTTGGGCTCCCCAGACGCCTCACCGGCGAGGAGGAGGAGGAGGGTGTGTTGTGGTGTGTGTGTGTGCGCGCGCGCATCAGGGTGTGTGCGTAAGAGACTGAGGAAAGCGGGTGCGCACAACACACACACACACACACACACACATCTCTGTGTCTCTAAATGCTCAGATTCTGCTGATGCAGCAGCCTCCGCTCGGCTACCACCCCCACCACCCCCCACCAACCCATCCCACCCCCTCTCTCCTCCGCTCCCCTGCTCTTTATGGCAGAGCACGCAGGTCACCTTCTCAGTTGCTGAATTTAATACTCAGCTGGAGAGAGGCGGGGGGGTGGGGGCTGGGAGTGGGGGGGCGGCAGCAGAGAACTGGGAGAAAAGTGAGCGTTGGAATTTTCCCTCCTTTTAGAATGGATTTTTGAGATCACTTCAGCGACAGATAAGGAGCCGCACACGGGAGAACGCACGAGCATCCGCCCGAGCGGGCGACTGTCCCGCAGTACAAATACCCACGCGGCTCCGCTGCGACTCGGGTGGTTGATTAGCAGTCGGGTCACCTTTCTCCAACTGTGAGCGTTGTTCATTTAGATCAGAGCGATAAAGCAGGGAACGCACTGTAGCTGCGGCCGCGTGGGGAACGCATCGCAAGCTGCTCAACACAATGCACTTTCTGCTGGACAACCAGCAGTCCGGCGTCGTCCTCTACTGTGCGGAATGCCGAGGAGATCCAGATTTATCGCCGGATCATTTTGTCGTTTAAGGCGATGAGCTGTGGGTTTTGGGATGTGAAATCTTTTCATCCGGCTCGACATGAGCGATACAGTCAACGCGTGCTCTAACAGCAGCACATCTGGTCTCTGCTACAGTAACACGTATCGGACTAGTTAAGACGAAAGCGTCAGTGAAATATTCTTAGCCTTGGAGCATTTGTCACACGTTTTCATACAGACCTTATCTCTATGAAGAGAGAGTGCAGGATTCTGTGACTTACTGTGTTCATGGGTCCCTCTGGCTGCCCCTGAGTGAACGTGTGAGGATCCGGTTCATGGTGCATCGTGCTCTGACCGATGTTGTAGGCCAGCGAGTGGCGGGGGAGGGCTTCTTGGTCAGAGGACATACATGCAATACACATAAAAACCCAGTTACAGTGCATCCTTTTTTTTTTTACAGTGATGACAGTGATATTTTCAGCGATTAGGCCCAGTTTTACTTTTCATCTCTGCGGTTTCATCACATTTCCCTGGTAAAATGTTATTCCTACAGGTTTCTGTACAGGCACAGGTGGCTGAAGTGCTGACAGTATTTTTGGATCTACTGCACATTTTGCTGAAATCCCTCAATGTTAAATATAAGATTCAAATTCCACATCAAACGAGAGGAAGATGGAGACAAATAAAAGGTCCATTGCAGACAAATGTGCAGACACACATTTTGTCTTTTTCTCCCAGCGAACAGAAACGTGGTCATGCAGCAGTGTGTGTCTGCACCGATGAAAATGATAGCGGGGAGAGTGACAGGCAGCTTAGTTTTCCAGCTCAGTGCTGCTGCCACATGGGGGCATGCCTTGTCTTAAGCGTGCCCTGGCTACTCACTACTGTATAAGTACATGATCATTATACAGGACTGGGCGTGTGTGAGTATGCGCGCGTGCTTGTTTGCATCTGTGGCGGGGGGATGTGCGTGTTTGTGATGGGGGTGGGGTTGGGGTGGGTTGGGGGTGTGAAGCCTCCGTTCACCTGGCTGGCAGAATGCCTCCTGTTCAATCTCAGCTCTGTCAAACTCACTTACCTTCCACCACTAACAACAGATGTCTGGCTAGCACAACCCGCACCTTAGGTTGTTGCTTGTGCCCTTAGGTATCTCTCTCTCTCTCTCACACACACACACACACACACACACAGAACCGGTTGTGTTAGCCGTGTGTCAGTCAACATCAGTAGCTAGCGCCTTTATTACAGCAGGCAATAAGTCAGTGGAGAGGTGTCGAGCGGAGGAAGATTCCGAAGGAGTCGCAGATAGAGGACGAGACGAGTCTCGCAAGAAAACAGAGGTGCAGAGAGCCCGATGTTCAACCTTATTTGTTTCAAAGCGCTGTATGACAGAGTGCGCACTCCCGGAACAGAACCATAGTTACATAAGATGTATGTATTAATAGGACTGGGCAAGGTCTGTCTGAAGTCTGAGGATGAAATGCTTCACTACGCTTGTTGTGATTAGTGCATTGTGTACTTCACACGTCAAGGACCCCCGTATGGATATCATAAATCTTAGACTCCAATTATTCACGTTTTCCCATGAGACCCACTTGAGAAGATATTTAAGTTTTTAAAATCCTCCGGGCCATTTGCCAGAGGGGCTCTTTCTCTTACTGATCATGTTACACTGCAGCAGACGATACTGTTCCCCCGTGCAGGTTATCGCAGCACCCTGGTGGGTGCAGGTATTGTCTGGCTGTGTGTCGGAAGTTTGTTCGCGTGTGTCGCAAGGCTTTCCTGTGCTGGTGCTGTCCACGTCCTCATGTTTGTGAGCCACTTTTTAGGTGCCTGCTTCTTTGATGGTGCCTGGATCCTGCTGTGGCAAATTGTGGCGGTCTGTCCTTGGTGCTTTTAGCCATTGAGCACTGGTGCCGTGTGATGCCTCTCTCTCCCATTGCTCTCCCTGTACTGTACATTTATGGCCCCTGGTTGGTCTGGAATACACCGTATATGGTTCTTTGAAGAGGACATTTATCCCTTTTGCCTCTGCTTCTGCGGTGCGTCTCATTAGTCTGGCTGCCGGTAATGCGAGCCTTTGTTTAGCAGCCTCCAGTGCCTCGGTTATGCACATCCCATTGTACTGTGTATCCTCAGCAGTCCGGGGCTGCCCTTGGGAGGTCAGTCTGCAGGTGAGCCGGCCGAAAAAACCTCTTCCATCATAGTTTCCTGACTTCCCGATGTGACCGAATCGCCTGCTCCTGCTGTTTTCGAGCCAATGGCAGATTCCATTTAATTTCGTGACATTCCTGCCAGTAGAAGCACCTGTTTAGATATATGCAGATAATTGGGGTAGGGGTAGTTGAACTGAACTGGGGATGTTTAAGATACCCCTAAAAACCACAAATGTGTGCAGAAAGTTGTGCCTGCCAAATTCAATTAAATACTGAAAGCATACCCTCCTAACGGGCATGGCATTGATCAGTTGTCGTTCACATTTTGACGTCAGATGGGGAACCAGCGTTTTACTTGTAAATATGCCATTGCAGTGATGCATTCCACGTCCGGCACAGAATATATAAATGTACTGGATCATTTACTGTGTTCATGTATTCAGGATCCTTCCTTTACTGTGGCCAGACTGAGTGGTTTCCTGTTAAACAGGAAAAAATAAAACAAAGTGCATGCTACTGTCTTAGCCAAATAACCTCCGACTAACATCTCTGGCTGAAGACCAAAACACACACACACACACACACACACACACACAGGAACACTGAAATGCTGAAACATCAATAGCTCCCCCTGTGGCAACTAGGAAGCTGCTGCTGTTTGAATTTTTCCTCCATGCTTGCAGTTGCAGTACAGTGGGACCTGCAGAGCACTTGTCTCGTAATTGATGAAATTATACAGACCCAGCAATCGGATCCGCAGTAGCAGTGCCCGTCTTTACCTGGTTTGTTTTTAAACTCATCCCTCACCGTCTGGACCCAGATGGAAATGACACTGCATTGACTCATCCGGCCTCAGTGCTCATAATTACAGCTTGGCTTCTTCTTAGGGATCATACGGTAACCGTGCCGTCAGACCGGCACTGCTCCGTGTTTCTACCCCCAGACTGTTTGATTTATGAGCACAGTTGGCTGACTGTCGTGAGTTTCTTTTCCCACTGCTCCACTAATTAACTCTGTATTATTTTCAGACAGACAGTTATGCCCTTAAACGCATTAAAATAGCTACATGTTGTACGGCTAACTTCACCAGAGGCAGAATTGATTGGTCTTTCTTCCGCTTCCTCATCGGTGTCCTCCCCTGTCCGTCCCGCGTCGCCCCTCCTCCCTCAGCGGCCGCTTTGATTGCTACTTTTACGTCTTTTTATTTCACACACAAATGACTTCAGTGCAATCGTGTGTGTATGGATTTGTGTACATTAACTCACATGATATGGCATATTTATGGTATTTGTTTGAGCCTAAAAGAAGGTTATCTATAGATTAGGTGAAATTAAATGCATAAATGAATAAAATTACCGCCAATGAAACCGCACGAATTACCAGCTCTTCCGTGGACGGAAGGTGATATGAAATGACGGTGTGTAAGTGAAGAGTGAGCATCTATGTGTGTGTGTGTGTGTGTCTGTGAGGAATAAGTGAGTGTCTTCTCATTTGGTATTGGATTCTGGGACAACACGACAGAGATGACCAAATATAGATTGCGGTCATTTCCTCTTAAACAAATCATTTCTGTGTGTTAACATGTCCATTAACCCCGGCCGGAAAAATCATTAATTTTTCTTCAGCGAACACATTAGTCATCAAGTCGAGTCCTGCCGCTGTCTGTCGGCGTGGCAGCTTCGTAGGTAGGCGATCTGAGACACGGAGACAGGCCCCCTCCATCATGAGTGAGTCGGTGGTGCTGCAGCACACAAAGGCGAAGTGAAACAACAGACGCGGGAGCCCACAGGAACACGCACGTGCACGTGTGCGCACACAAACACACACGCACGCTGCGCGCAGCTTGTTCTCTCGCCAGGCTTATCAAGAGTTTTACTGTGCCTCACAATTCTGGGTAATTAGGTGTCCTCTGCTCCGCTCGCCTCTCTCACTAACGGTAGAGAAATAGACCTGTCACTATTTGGGCACTGGAAGATTCAACAAATGCTAAGCATTAATGGCTTGCTTTGTATCCCCTGTAATGCATTGCATTGACAGCGGGGACACTTAAAAAGGAGACACTGTCTTTTTTCCGCATTCTCCTCCTCTTTCTCTCTTTCATTTGACTTCTACCTCCAGCAGCCGGGTGAAACTTACAAATTGCAAACGCAGGATAGTGGATGATACTCGTCAATTAGCCCTTGTCTCTGTGCTGTTCTTCTGTGGGTGAAACATGCTGCAGGACCTAAGAGATAAATTCCTCTGAACGTAAGAAAATACTACACATCAACATGTTTTAGAATATTCTGTTAACTAAGAAGAAAATTCTAAAGCGTTACTTTTTTATCTGAACACACGGTAGCTTTTTTTCTCACATGGTGGCTACTGTAGGTCACTTTGTGAGAGGATAGATAAGAGGGGATGGGGAACAGTAGAGGACGGAGTGAAGAGCACTGCAGAGGAGAAATGATGGGAGGAGACACCAGAGGAGAAATGAGGAAAAACAAGGACATAAAATTGGAGAGAATGTATGAGAAGAGAGCAGAATTGAATAAAAAACAAAGGAGACAGTCGCTGAGAAGAGAGTGTGTGGCCTGTTAATCCCCATTTTACCGATATCCAGAGTACTTTAAAGACCAGGCTCCTCCGGTCTTGTACCTCTACCCTCAGTCTTCAGTCTAAAACAGTTATTCATTCCATCCATTCGTCATATTGACCTGCTTATTGCAGTTCAGCGAGACTCGGGTCGCTGCACTAGAGTCTGTCCTGACATAAGGCGGATCCAAGGCAGCCCAGTCCTTCACACGGCCGACATGTTCTGCACCGATGCTGCACTCGTCCCGTGATTATTTTGTGTGATTAAGCCGCCGAAACAACTCTTCATGTACTACCCCATCATTAACATTAACAGCAGTCAAGGACAGTGCATAGTCATCAGGGAGAAAACGCACGCGAACAGAGGATTTGCAGTTAAGTAGCCGGGCCCTGGACGGGGCAGGCTACGACTTGCATCGGGGAGCTCATTCCACCGGCAGCATATTGCATGATAGCGTGGGGTCATACCGAGCTGTCGTGGACCAATGATCTATTTCTCTACTTGTCAACCCCTCAGAGAGACGGAGACAAGAGAGGCTAGCCTCTCCCTCACCTCTCCCTCCCTCTCTCTCCCGTCTCTCGCTTCCCCTGCACCTGCAAGCTTTTTAGCAATGAATGTCATGACAGGAGGCAAACTGCTGTCTTGCCGGAGCTGCGCCTGCAAAAAACAGCCAACTTTAAACGAGCGAGACACGAGCGTGCGTCAGTTTCCCCGAGAAAGGCCAATGTAAAATGTGATGGATAAAACTGTACCATGTTAAAACACAATGTGCCAACAGGTCCTCCAAAAGTAATTGACAAAATGCATGATTTGTAACTGCCCTCCGCAACAACAGGCTCACCGCTATCAGTTGCACAGTATAATTTACCAGTGACAAATCATTACAAATCATTAACTTACAAAATAGCCATTTTCTGATAGTTAAGTTCTGATGAGGCTTGAGGCCTAAAAACAACGTAATTATGGAAAGTGAAAACGGATTTTCTCTCGGTTATAGTTAGGTTTGTGTTAGAATGGGTACTTGTGGTCATTTTTGATCGGAAAAGGTCGCCTCCTGTGTCAAAGTTGGACCCTTTTTTGTGATGGACTAAAGTCATAATATCTGTGGCCACCAGAGGGCATCGCCACTTGAATATAAACACATCATTATTGATCATTTTTAAAACGACAGATGCTCTCCTCTGTCCTGGGAGGGCAGTCTCCACTGGGCAGTTGCAATGCGTCTCCGTTCTCGCGGAATACTTTTCGCAGCTTTCCCAGTTTTTTTTTACACTATTTTACACTTTTCCCTGACACTTGTATTCACTCGGACCTCTTACTTTTTAAATGGCAGTAAAACTCTGTTTTCAATTTTTAGTTGCACAGTTTGTCCACATGAAAGTTTTAATTCATGTGGTTAATTTCTCCACTGGTTCAAATCCCAGGAATGGCAGCTCAAAGGCTTCCATCACTTCACTGTAGTTCCATCAAAGGGAGAGGGAGGCCAGTTTGAATGCGCCAAGGCCTCTGCCTGCTGGATAAATAGGGCTGTTCTGTAGTAGATAATGGCTGTGAGTCACATATTATATTTATCCAACTCAATAAAGCAGGAGCAGGCAGGCAGATTACTCTGCCCTGAGTCAAGGAGATAATGATATCTGGCTGCTAGCTGGCCCAGAACAGGCTCCAGACGGACCAGCATGCAGGGAGACGAACAGAAAGTGCTGCTAAAGGAGTTGTACGTGGATTCTGTTAGCATGAGACTCCTCCCGTCCAGCTAAGCCTCGGACTGCTTGTGTCAGCCCTCCGCTGTTCCATGAAAGTCACCTTCCCCCATTCCTTGCAGCCGCTCTTCTCCTCCTCGACTCTCGGCCCATTCTCTTGTCCACAGGGACGTCGTATTCCTCCTCTCCCACTTCACGCTCTCTGGCTCCCCCGCGAGAATCAGGCGGAGTAGATTTCGCGAGTGGCACTGTGCATCTGTTTCTCCATGTCTGCGGCGATACACGGTGTCTACACTGGATTATTAAAGTGGCCTATTAGCGGAGCAGCAGCAGCTCCCGTCCTCCATCAGTGACCACACAAGTTCAAGCGCAGCACTGAGTGTAGTTTCACCTGTGTTTCGGCAGTGTTCAGGGTGCGACACGCATTTAGCTAAGTTACGGTCCTATAGCAAAATGAATCAGACTCATAGCACAAAAACAAGAGCTGTTAACAATATATCAATAAAATGAGTGGCTAAACCGCAACCTGTCTTTTAAAAAAATTCTGCTTGTGCATTGATTTAAAACAAACAAACAACCCAAAGCAAAACATGGATGTTTTTTAGAGGACAGCTCATGAAACCAATTTCTAATTTCAGAATGACAGTTTGGATTGTCTGACGATTCATGCCACTGAAGCATTTTTTGATAATGACGGAGATGTCCCAGCTGAACTGAGGCGCTCTGGATGCCTAATTAAATGTGGATGCCCCAGTCCTCAGCAGGGAGGCCGACATGGCTCTTCTATAACCCTGCGAGCATGGTGATCTTGAAAACTTCTCTGGCGCAGACAAAGCAGCCGTTTCATCCTCCAGCGCGCACCCGGCCGCGAAGAGACAAATAGAATAAACTGTAAACAAAGTCTCGTTGTTTGTCTCATAGATTCCAACAAGGAATAAACACCATTGCTCCAGTGATTACTTTGATATTTTTCTGTGAATAAAATCTCAAAAGGCGAAGCCTAATGTGCAACAAAGCAGCGCAAATATCCTCAGAGGTGCAAGCGCTGGGAAGACAGCTCACTCAGCCAGGGAGAGAGGCACATGAAGCTCACTTTGTTTCACTTTGTCTCCTGCACGCCTCTCCTTGGCCATAAAGCTCCCCATTTACCAAACTCCATCCCAGAGTCCATTCCAATTTCTACCTCTTTGAATGTGACAAGTGATAAGGATGGATTATCGCGAGGGCCGAGAATTCCTCAGGATAATCCTTCACAGACAAAACACTTTGACATCTCAGCTTGTTTTTTTTGTTTTTTTTTTACTCTACTCAAAGTGCAATGGTTTGCCGTGGCATGGCTGTTGAAATTTGTTTTAATCAAGGCATTAAAAAGACGTAAGTTGAGTAGCTTTGGTTCAGAGGCAGCGGTTTCCCTGCTCTCTCTCTGAAGTCTGAGCCCCCTCCTCTGCTCTGTCTGATTGCCGTTAAAAACGTCCATGTGATTTTCACTCGCTCTGATCGTATTTCAGCCTCTGCAGAACAATGCAACAGGACAATTGACTTGGCTCTACACAAGTGTTATCACTGACCATTCCTGTTGTACTCACCCCCAAGAGACAATCAGGTTGATACTGTGTGCGTCTGTGTGTGTGTGTGAGTGAGTGTGTGAGATATAGAGAGAGGGAGAGAGAGACAGGGACAACGAAATGAAACCGTCCCATTTCTATTCTAACTGGGTTGTAAATATGTGGTGTGGTTACTCAATTAAGGCTACTCAAAGATATTAGTGTGCCCATAAAATTTGCTTGAGTTTTGAGTTGAACTGATTAAAACGAAGCGTGGACAGACTTGAGACTAACACAAACAAGTTTTAGATGACTGGAAGTACATATTTATACTTTTATGACCGTTGAGTAAATTGTTATTCACAATGTTAAGTCGAGTAATTGCTTCTATATAATGGCCAAAAGTTAATGCAGTGCATTTTGCTGACTTGTATAGGCAGAAAAACGTATGAAAAACAAATACTTTGGCTCTGGGTATTTGCAGGTTTATGGGCTCTCTCTGCATTCTCCTCTGTTGAATTCCGTATTGGTCTCTGTTGAAATATAAATACGAATGGTGTTAAGCTCCATAACAACATCTGCGGAATGATAATATTATGGCTGTGAGATTAGTAAATGAATGTTACTGTAGTAATGAGAAAGCCTCCCCTACGTCTCTCTGTCGGTGATAAGCCGGCGTAAGGTGAGGGAGCGGGAAGCCAGAGCACAGCAGAATGTGATAATCTAATGAAATTTATATGGCATTTGATGGCTGTGACAGTCATTTTTGTGGCTACTGTTCATAGCCACAAAAAACTAGACGGCTTTTAACCTGGACAAATAATTACTCCATTTACCTACATACACTAAATTAAGCACTGCTTCCCTGTTGTAGTGGGAAAGGAGACCTCTATTTTGCATTAGGAATCAAAATAACTAGTGTAACTTATTTTAAGGACGCTGCGGTTTTTAAAAACAGTTGACGCTCAGTGCAGTAAATCTGTAGCTAATCCCTGAATGTGAGATTAGAAAAGCATAAGTGCTCTGTGGTTGAACCTCAGTTGAAGGGCGCTTTCATATTTTCGCTGTTCAGAGAGGTTTCCCCTGAACTGAGGCGGGTTTCTGTGAGACTTCGTTGCATTTGCGCAAATGCGCGAGCTGCTGTTGACCTCGAGGGTGTGAAAGTTATGTTGTGTAATGGTGGGTTAACTTCCATCTGCTATTATGTACAGTATGAATATATTAGGAATTTGTACAAAAATATGATATTATCATAAGTTAATTCTCCTTCCTGGCGCCAGTGCATGCACCAACTACAGAGTGCAGCGTGTATGTATGAGCCTGGATCGTTTTGAGTGTTTTCAAATGAGTAAAAAGCCCCGGCTGCATCGTGACATGCCAAGCATGACTGATTTTCTCCACTGTTTGCATTGTACTTTACATGTTTTTATGATGTGATGTAATGCAGATAGTATACTGGTATAGTATACTTACATATATATATATTTGGACTTGAACTTGTGCTGTCCATCTGAAAACACATGAGAGTCTAGGCTCAAGTATTCTTATGAAGAGTAACTTGATATCCTGTTGGATTTATGCTCTTTAAAAAAAGCCCAAAAAACAAACTAAGTGTGTGTAAGATGTTGGTCAGTTTTCAGTCTTCTTCAGAACCAACACATCTTTTCCCTTGCCTCCATTAAAATTTAAGTAGCCACCACAGTTATTGGTAAAGCCGCCTGCTGCCTCCCAATCTAGCACAACAAAAGCTCACTGCGTTTTCTTCTTCCAAGACCTCCCCTATTTCTCTCGGAGGACTTTCCCAGCAGCTCTCCGTGGTCTTTTCAATTTCAGATATGTTCTTTCCCCTGAGAATCTGTCTGAACCTCCCCTTCAGATGGTGTCAAGAGGGGAGAGTGAAAGCGGAGAGAGAAAAGGAGGAGGAATCAAAGTTGCCTGGGATGCACACCCTGCTTCACAGGTCTGCTGTCCTGCCCTGGGCTACCAGCTAACAGACCTACTACACAGCCTCACTGCTCCAGCAGCTCTGGATCATTCACTTTATGTTTGTTTCTCTTCTCGCACTCACTCGCCTCTTCTTTCCGTCTCTTAGTTTGGAGCAGGTGGTTATTAGATCTGAGCAACTGCCGCCCCTCTCTCAAACCCGTTCCTCCCTCCTCCAGTGTTTGTGCTAAGTGGGGACCTTCTACCCTCCCTCCGGGCTCTTTTTTGAAGGTGCTTTCATTTAATCATTTCTTTAAAAAAGGCTTTTTTTCCAGGGCAGCAAGAGGTCACAGATCACATCAGAGCTGCTTTCCGACTCAGTGACCATTTAATCAAGCTGAGGTCCATTTCGCCGCCGCTCTTTTCAGACCACCTTTTCTTCCTGGGGCTCAGGGGTGAAGCCGGTGGCCTCGGCCCTCCGAATCCCATTCCTACCAAAGCTTTAGAGGTGAACTGGGTGACTTACACCAATTCTCAGGGATTTAGAGCTTGACTCACTGTCCCGTATAGCCTGTTGGCCTCACCTGAAATACTTCTGCTTGCCCCTGACCCCAGCAGATACAG
This sequence comes from Psettodes erumei, assembly GCA_016785225.1. Classification (NCBI taxonomy): domain Eukaryota; kingdom Metazoa; phylum Chordata; class Actinopteri; order Pleuronectiformes; family Psettodidae; genus Psettodes; species Psettodes erumei. The sequence continues at coordinate 1,070,296 of JAFBJZ010000107.1, forward strand.
CCCTGCACCAAATATTCTGCCTGACCTCAGTATTTTGAAGCACTCAAGTTTGAAAGTTGGTTGATATGTGTTCATATCTTTGTTAGCAGAGGCCAATCAAGGCCATTCAACTGAACAATCCAAAACTCTGCCGCCCATGAATGATACTGCTAGTTTGGACAACTTTGTTTGAGTAACTTGGCGGCTTCCATTCTGTCCAGCCACCTCCTGCAATCCACTTTGTGGGAGTGATGTAACACTGTCCAGAGGCAGGAATAGTGGCTAAACAACATTAAAGGATTTCTTCAAGATATTGGAATCAGACACCACTGTGAAACTAAGCAAAAATAAAAGATGTTTTTGAGTAGAGGGTGAGGGTTTTAACAGAAAGACACACAGCCGGGCCAATGGTGTTGACCAAATTCACCCTTTTACAGACTTTCACAAACAGAGATGTGGAGTACAAAATTAACAGCCATACTGCCATAATGTTTAGGACCATTTAAAACAGTGTCACTCTGTCCTCCAGAGAGTCCTGGTACATGTAAGCATGTACGTGCATGGTACATATAAGCTGCTGTAGTTTGATGACCTCACATAATTCCCAGGGCAACCTGAGTATAGGTTTTAAACAACCAGGATGAGGAAGAACACACTCCTTCAAATATCAGACAATGTGAAGGATTCAGGCTTTTACTTTCTCTGTTGTTGTCTTAGTTCTCACTCAGCAGCGACTGGAGTGTTGAGGAAAAAGGGGCATGACTTCAGTGAACAGGTTTGTTGTTTTTGTGTGGTTTTTGCACCACACAGTATAATTAGATGGCAATTAAAAGTTGCTTTATTCTGATGTGCCTTATTGTTTACATAGTCCCCCACAGTGAAATCATGAGCTGACTTGCCGGTTCAGGATTTTAGTCCAGAAAGCGGCCACAGAGAATTGACTGACTCGACTGACTCGGTTGGGAGACACATCACCCAGTAAACTATTTAGATGATGACTTGACACTCCTGGTTTTCGAACTGAGCGGCCCATCTCTTGTCTTGGATTATTTAGAACACAGTTTTGATGGAGCGTGCAGAAGAAATCTGACATTTCCACAACAGCTGACATGTTTCTGTGTGTGGTTTTTTTTTTTTCCAAATTATAAATCAGAAACAAAGGCCAGTGACAGACCAGTGAGTGATGCATTTGTCAAATCAACTGCAGGGAAGGTTTATGTTGATATGTGATTGGAAGAAGGGAACAAAACAATGCTTTTTCTTTTTTATAATTGAGTTGGCTATGAATTAGGAAATGTCGTAATCATTCATCCAAGTTATCGGTTCTAATCTTTGTCTCAAATCTAAAGTCTTTTCTATTAACATAATGTAATTAGAAAATTGTTTGTCCTAATACAACAGGCATTTTTTTCTTATAACTGAAAGCATTTTGACATGTCACAGCAGGGAGAGCACATGTTTATAAATAATAAAATGAGTGATGACTAAATTCCATTATGTTGCTTCAGTTTCAGTACCCTGGTGTCAGTGCAGGCTCGGTGTCACACTGTCATGACTCACTGGGACACTTGAACGCCACAGAGCTACCGCTGTGCGGCAATGTAAAAATATCTGCTGTGGAAAAGGTCGATTTTAAAAACGTCAGAAAATGAATACAAAGAAATAAAAAGTTTTAGCAAGTGTGGACTTTGCACCCTTGTCATCATCAGGGTTTAGTTCTCCAACAAAAATAAATTATCGATAAATCTCTGCTTTCTACATCTGAAAAATGCTCCACCCTTGCAGAATACTGTATATGCTTGACTTTACCTCCCTGAAATTGGAATCAGGTTTGTCTGTCAAATAACTAACCGGTGAATTCAGAAATTAAATATTTGCTCACCCGCATTTGAACCAAAGTTACATGCCTATTGAATTATGTGTTGTTTGAAGCACTGTGAAATTGTTTTTCGCTAATAGTATTATCATTCTCACTATGTCATGGAACAAGAGTGTTCGTAAATGTATGTTAAATTCAATTAACTTTGTTTGCTTCCCTAGTTTCATAATCCTCAGCAAACACATTTGTGTGCTACAGTCACTGAATGTTTTAAAGGCATCTTGTGTCTGTTCCAACAATGGTACTCCGTCATGTCAGATAGCATTAGAATGAAGCTGTGATACAAAGGAAATATAGCTAGGTACTGTAGATCTTTAGGTTTGTGATAGAAGTCTGTGTTTGGGAAGTTTCTTGAAGCAGCCTCAAATATTTCAACCAAAAAATCACTTGGCCTAAGAGCTAAAATAAGCACTTCCCTAAAGTTTGTGGTTATAATCATCATCATCATTAATAGCGGTTGTGGAACGATGGATCAATAGCTATTAGTTTCAAATGGGAAATAACCAGTGGTCTCCTCAGAGAAAGCAAGCCCACCCCTTGAAAGCAGCCGCTCTTTATGCTTCACCCCCTGGCCTCCTCCTGTGCTCAGGTCATAGTTGCAAGGGCCACTAGAGGTAGCTGAAGCTGCCTCCACAATCAACTTATGGGCTCAGTCTCAATGGGTTTTGCATGCAAGCATATCGTCGGCTTGTTGATGGGTATTGTCTTTGCAGTGTTTTCAGTGGCTGTAACAGAAGTCGGGAAGGAGCAGCATCAGTCATTTTTTGCCTTTGAGCTGGACTTGGTCTGTCGGGGCCCTGAGCCTCAAGTCTCTCATTGTCTGACAGATCAGCAGTCAAACTTGTCACTTCGTGTTACTTCCTTTAATTTCTGTCACCTGGCTTGAACCGAAGGGAGCTAAACTCAGCTGAACTCAGCCGATGTAAACTAAACTGGCCTTCAGCGCTGGCTTTGTTGGCGCAGTTGTTGCTCGGTTTTGTGAGGACACTTCCACCCTGCTGAGCTCTGATTTACGAAACCAAGCTGATAGGGCTCTCTAAGTCGCGCACAGCAACATAATTGGTGGGGCTGTTTTCGGACAGCCAGTGTGGCATGTCAAACATCGACGTGTCCTTCAAGTCCACGGTTTAAAAATCTATTGGGGCAGCTTTTATGAGAGAAAATCTTACTTTCGCTCGAACTCAGGGACCCAGTTCTCCCGTCCAATCTCTATCTTATCTGATGTGTCCTCTCTGTTCCTGCACTAAATGTTTTATTTCTCAGCAAATGCAGTCAGTGAATTTTGTCCCTTAGCTGAATGAGGCTCCACGTTAACTATACACTATGCCTTATTTTAAAAGAATTTGTTGGTTTTTAAGTATGCTGTGTGCTTTATTATTTGGATGTGTGTTAGTCTATCTGGCATGTGTGCTGCTGCTGCTTTATTGATCTGTTTTGCTGCCAATCGATGATAGGTGTGGTGTTTTCCATGCTTATCAGACTGTAATCAGTCAACCGAAGGAAAACTATCACTTTTGTTACGTGTGATGTTCCAAAGGTTACTTCCTTAATTCCATCATGCATTCAGTAGATACTGGAGGTGATTTATTTTATTACTTTTCACTTTCCCTTTCTTTTTGCTCCTCTCCACATCCTGGAGCGGTGATGCATTTCCTTGTAGAAATAGCCTCAGTGCTGTTTCCCTTGTTCAATCCTGTATCTCTGAGCTATCATCCTGTTACTTCTCCTTTCTTTAACTTCTGTGTGCTCATCTGTGGTGTAGTGAAGCAGCAGACGCAGCGGGGTTGTCCATTTTGATCCTTTTTCATCATTTGCAGACTTGCAGAAAGAGACCAGGGGCTGTTTCCAGACAGACAGAGAAAGCATTGCAGCTGAAATAAAATGCTATGCCATGTTTTAACGGTCTCTCTTGGAGGGAGCCATGTAAGCGTGTGTGCACCCGTGCATGTTGATGAGCTGGAGGTAGAGAAGATTGCTTTTTAACAGCCTCTCAATCATAAAGAGCCAACCTAAAGGTACACATAGGCATGGTAGACCATTTCTACACTTACAGTCATTGGCTGTGAAGCAGGTCATGCAGCTGACGGGTAAAGAAGGCCAGAGGAACATCCTCTGCGATGAAGTCTTTTGCAAACAGTGTGATTGTTGAACATGGGGACAGAAGAGAATTGGGTTAGCTGAACAGCAAAACAATGTTCCTAGACACACAATACTTCCCTCTCTGTGTGAGTTACGGATTTAAGCTGCATCTTTTCAGACCATCCAAATCCAACATCCTCCGTGTTCCCCTCTAATGGTGACTTCAGCTTTTTTGATTCATGCTCCTCTACTCACAGCAAGTTGTAAAAATGTCGAGGCATAAATGATCTTGCGATACTAACAGGAGCAAGGACACACAATGTCAAGGATGTGTACCACCTGGAACCAGGCACAGTCAGTATAATCCAGTTGCAGTGTGACGGGGTTCGCACTTTCAGACATACAATGCTGGACCACAGTCCAACCTGTGCCCCCTGTAGGTGACACAGGTCACAGCAGCAGCATTTTAGATCCGCTGATGTGGAGCACGAGTGTGGGGTGCTTGAGGTTTTACAGATTTTACATTTTAAATCTGTTAAATGGGTCGGTTATGTTAACTGGAGTGTTTATTTCTGCTGAATATGAGTAAGCGTGAAGAGGGTGGTTGAGAATTTGTGTGACATTAGGTTTTTGCTGATGGCCCTGCGTGGCCCCTTGTCTGTGTTGGTGGAGATTAGCGGGTGTAGATCATGACAGCTCCCCCTTTTGGACAATCAGCTTCCTGCCAAACATGAATGCATGAGCGTGTGAGTGAGTTGTGATCCAGTATTCCTGAGGTGTCACCCATCTAATTAAGGTGGTTTCGGATGTAACACTGTCATGTCAGGTCTCAGAAGAACGAGGCGTAGAGCGTGAGTGCAAAAACAGCGATTGATATTCTACAGGGGTATCTGCCATTCACAACATTCACACCGAATTTAGTCTCTCAGCACTTTGCTTATCCAGCAGGGCTGTGGGGTTAGCGCCCTTGCAGACCCACCCCACCGGTCTCAACGCTGACCCGTGACATCACTTCCTGCTGATGCAGCACGGCTGTCAAAGATGAACCTCGGTGTCCTTCAACCTCCATCTTCTCCCAGTCATGTAGCTGCTGTGAAAACAGGCACACACACACACACACACACACACACACAAGCTTCACACAGCCTTTGACCTCTGTTTTGTTCTCTGTTTTCAGCAAGCCTTTAAATTAATCTCAATGTGTTATATCAGTGTGTCAGAGTGAAGGCCTGAGGCAGCAGTGCAGAGAGAAGAGACTGAGAATATGGGCTGCAAGAAGTACTGGACTCTCATTAACCTCCCTACCTCCTCTCTCCTCACCAAGTCTCCTTCATCAGCTCATCCAGGCCTGAAGTGACACATGGGCCTCTAGAGTGTCAGTAGCGATAAAGATGCAGCCACTTCAGCGTTTTAATTGGAACTTCTGCTGTTGATGTGTGAACAGCTGTAGGACGGAGAAGGGCAGATCTATCATCCCTGCCCTCCGCAGACTGCCTGAGGTCAAATGGCAGCAGTTACTGTGGCAGGAAAACCCCCAAAGCTCCTGTTTATTTATGATTTTATTGCTCCACCCATCCCTCTGCACCGTCCTGCTCTCACATCTGCATACTCACGTCTGGATGGGAAATGACGGAGGGGGAGAAGAGAGAGAGAGAGAGAGAGAAAGAGAAAGAGAGCATCTGGAGGAGGATGGGGCTGGGCTGGAGTGAAATGACCAGCAAGGACGTATTTATAGATTCAATGCAGCGTTCACACACTCGCGCTAGCTGACAAAGTTGCACACACACAGACACTCACATACACTTCTGTGAATCCCTGACTCTCCCTGCAGACACAAATCCATTATTCATTTAAAAATGACTCATTTTTCGCCCTGTGGCTCCTGGCGGTAGTTTGGCGCCTGACCAAGGGGGGTGCTTTTTCTAATTAATGCAGTTTGCGCAAGAAAACAAAAATAACATATCTACTCTGACGCTTGATGTTATAGGAGTGCAGGCGTGAAGCACCGCTGGTGGCAAAATCTAGTGTTTGGCCTATTATAACCCTGCATGCTTAAGACTGTAGCTTACTTTTAGGGGACAGATCAGTTGAGCTATGCTTGCTCTTACCCTTTTTTATTTGTGTGGTGGATTTTTTTTATGTTCTATCAAGTTTTACAACAGAAGTAAATCCAACTAGACAAGTATGTACAATGTTCTCAAGCAGGCAGACTGGAAATTACAATGGCATCTCCAGCCAAAACCAATATGGGCAAAAGTACGGCTATGTTGTCTAAGAACAGCGAATAGAGGATGAATCCTCCTCAAGCTGGCCTCCTGTGATGCAATCTGATTTTAATGAACCCACCGAACGTCAGTGGAATCACGTGTGTTTACCTCTTATTATATAGTGTGCTGACAGAAAGGACCAGAGATCATTACAGTGTCGAGATCACACACATGCTCGCATGCACGCTCATGTACACAGCCAGTCAGACGGCAATACACACACATATTCCCAGGTATCATTACTACACACAGAGCAAGATGGAGGTGGGGGCCACGTCTTCTAATTCAAATATTTGATAAGGCGAGACACAGTGCTGTTTTGCATGCCATTAGATGGCAATCTAAATAACATTTACATGTCATTTACGTCTATTGCCTTCCCTTTGAAGAGTGGTGTCAGCACTGTGTCCATATTAAATCTCATATTTATTCCACTAGCCAGCATGGTTCCTTTGCTGAATTTGCAAATTAATGCAAATATGGGTATCCCCCCCAGACAGTTTTTGAAAGGTAGCAGTTATAGGGAATGCTTATGAAATTTAGAGACACAGCATTTGATAATGCACGAAAGTGATTTCTTAGTGGATTTGGGTGTGAACTTGGTATTTGTTCTCTGACCATAATCTGGTGTCATTTGTGACATTTAGACATTTGCGGTTAGTCTGCTGTATGCCAACCTGATATTTCGGAGAACAGAACCCTAATCGTTTATTTCTGTAGACCTGCAAGTAGGTGACATAAATGTTTAGCATTCCTTGTCTCTCTTACTTCCTTTTTCTGACACTGTCTGCTCATCACAACAAAGACAACTCTATGTACAAGGCTTAGAATATACCATCAATTAGTGCAAGCAAGAATAATAATGGAACAGTTTAATTGCATTAACATAATGCCTTTGAACGATCATTACCAAAAATGGTTGCGATAATAAAGCAATTACTATTTTTGAGACAGCAATTAGCCCAGCACCTTTTTCCAGTGTCATAATTAGCACCATCAATATGAACATGCATCTTGTCTTGTGTCACAAGTCTTTGAAGAAGCTAGGAGCACTGGAGAAGATGAAGATGAAGATGGGGGAGATAGACTGTCAAAGACCAGGCGTATCACTCTGAGGATGTTATTCCCCTCTGACATATCCACAATAACTCTCAAGAGGAGCAATCGCTTCCTTCTGTCCATGCACAAATTTCAATGTTGTTTTGCAGCCATCTCTCCATTATGAAAGCTTTTTCTGGTAGCGGAGGAGATGTTGAAATAGCGGGAGTGAGATGGAAGGAGCGAGGCAGGCATGGATGGAGGAAGGGTGGGAAGAATGAGAGAGAGAGATTGGTTTTCATGCCTGGTAGTCAGCGAGCCTGTAAATCTCCCAGGAGCGTAGTGGAAGACAGCAGAAGGTTGATAGTCATCCATCACTCCTGACAACCCCACTGCTCTGGAAGGGCCTGACAGCACAGCCCTGCCTGAGAGAGAGAGAGAGGGGAGGGGGGCACAAAAAGAAAGATAAATAGAAATGGATGCTGCCTGCAGAATGAGCAAATTAACTCTTCCATATTTAAAGCAGAAGGCAGAGGGGAAAGAGAAGGTGAGGAGGCAAATGTGTGGAGGGGAGAGGAGAAGTGCAGCGGTTGGCTGTTGGAGCCGCCGCGTTCATTCCTCACTGAGTGCCTGTGGCAGCGGCAGTGCTGGTGCTGAGGGAGGGGAGGTGGACTCGCTGGAACCAGCTCTGTCCCCGTCGCAGGAGTATGGAGCAAGAGCATGCGGGTCATAGTCTCTGGAGGTGCAAACATATGGTCTTCAGATCTTTCTTTCTTGTTTTTGTACTTCATACCTGAACCGGTACACACGAGTACATGAGAATTACCCTCCCACTCCATGTCAGCTTCAGCTCTGCGTCAAGATCATGTGAATATGGAAAACCTGCCTGTGTAGCCCTGTCCCCTGGAAATGAAATTTATATCTAACTTATTCGCAGCAACAAATGTGTTTTGAAAGGTACTAAACACTGCCTGGTTTACACTTTTAATTAAAATTATGGGCAAACATATTGGAGTTTCTGTTTTACTGCTTAGAGGCCGTTCTCACTTGAATGTAGAGCGCGAGTAAGAGAGTAGTGTTATGTTCATTACCTCTCAGTAAAATAACAGTTCCTTTTTATCACAGCTTGGTGACACGACGAGACACTGGATGAGAGAAGAAATAACATACTGTGTGTATTTGACATATGGAATAGGGATAGGGAAAGGTGTGGCCAGAGTGGTAATAAAAGCAGTACTGGGTGTCCAAAGAACATAGCGTCTTATTGCCATGGAGCTGTCCAAACACCCTGTCAATTAGACGGACAGAGTCCCTACATATCTGACAATCTGTGGCTAGCTGACCGTGACCCATTCCGTCGACTTCAAAAAGAGCACGCACACAGCAGACTAAAACACACACACACATACACGCTAAAACCCTCATTATTAAATCGCAATATTAATGTGTGATCCTATTATACTGCTGCAGTGTTACTGGAGCATGTGCTCTATGTGGCTGGGCAATTAAATGAAAGCAATAAAATACTTCTTCAGAGGTTAACTGATATTTATCTCAAGTCTTTCACAGTAAGCTCACTGTGTGACTAAAATACTCACCTATAATACAGAAGGTTCATGTTTCTCAGTTGCACCTTTTGTTTGGGCCTGCATGTGTTTAAGCATAAATAGCATGTGCGAGGTGTGTGTGTGTGTGTGTGTCTTGTGTCTGTGTCTGTCTGACCTCCATCAGTGTCTGGAGGGTACTGGCCATTGCTGTCACTCAGCACGAGAGAAACCCTAATTAAAGAAGTTCCAGTTGTATATGGCCTTACAATGGAAGGGAGAGATTGCCTTTCAACTCAGTGCCCAATGCAGAAACTTCCTCCTCCTTTGGTTGAATAAAAGAGTCTGATACAAAAAGCCATGAATGCCTAAACTAAACAAAAGCTCTTTAAAAGACTGTCACCGTGCTATCTGATATCTCCTGGAAGAGCTCTGCTTTGAATAAATCTTTTTTTTCTTTTTTTCCTGTGAAGGAGGGAGAAGGAAATTAAAAGCTCACATTTAAAAGGCTGCTGCTGGGACTCATGGCCCTTAGGATCAATAGCTAGGTATCTCACAACTTCCCCTGCATATTAGCTCCCTTTTCCACGGGGCATCTCAGACTAAGCACAAACAAACCAAAACTACTGTAAGAATATTACTGTGTTGTTTTGTCACTTTACCCTCGGGTGTGTGCGTGCGTGAGTCGGACGAGTAGCAGGGGCGGCGCGTAAGTGTCTGTCTCCGTCTTTGTGTGTTTGTGCAGTCGTGATGTGTTTAAAGGGGCCCACCCTCCTCTTCCTTGTGTCAGCACCTTGAGCTGACATTGCTCATTGGGGACCAGTGGGGAGGTAAAATAGTAAAATATGCGTGTGTTTTCGGTTGTGGGTGGGTGTGATACATGTGTGTTGGTGACATTGTTGACATTCACTTGTACTGGGCGACATTGTCAGCACGCAACTTTGTGAACAGTCTGTCAGGTTATGTATAGTAGACTTACTCAAGGGCATGCATGTGCTCACAGTCCTGTCCCGCTCCCTCCCTCACCTGTGAAACACACACACACACACACACACACACACACACACACATACACAGGCACACACGTGTCCTATCCTACACACACAGGACTGTGACCTCCGTCCTCTCCCATAGGGGCTCAGGCTGTCCCTCAGTGTTCCCCTGTCATTCTGTTATCCCCACCTATTGCTGCCTGGTGACCTTCCTCCCCGTCACCATGGCTTTACAGGGGCTCAGCCACAGCTGAGCTGCCCAGCTTGAGCAGGCCTTCACCAGAATGCTGCCCTGGGGAGTTACCACAAACCCAAAACAACAAAAAAAAAAGCAGTAAGCCTTTTAAAGTGCACTTTAAAAGGCTTACTGCTTTTTTTTGTTGATTTTTTTTGCTAGTGCTAAAATGAACAACCAGTGGCATCTTATTTAAATTGGACAGGCTATTTTGACAATTATATCCCCTATTATTTCCAAGACTTTTGTTCCATTCAGCTGAAAGTGCAGCTGTTTTACTGGGCCAGTCTGTGGGCAATGTTAGCCAGAAGGGGAGAATACACTTTATTCAAGCTCTGTGTTTTTATTTTCATAGCTGTAGCAGTTGGTTCAATTGGTTATGACAACACTGGAGCAACCACAAGTCGTCAGATCTCACACATGAGCAGTCAGACAGCCACATGGGTTGCTAAAAGCAGGATAATTGTTTTGCCAGATCACCTAAACTGCTTTCCTTGGAGCTAAAACCAAAAGTGCAATTGTGCAGGAAACCGTACATCGCTCTGTGAGCTGTGATGGACGTTTACATGAGACAGTTTTACTATTTTACAATCTGTATGTTGTCTTTGTTTACATCCTGCTAAACATCTGAGCACACAATTGCTTCCTTGTCTGATCTACTTATCCTTGTTGCAATGTTCCAAGTACCTTGCCAAGTACAACATTATCACAGCCATCACAATCGATGACGAGCCGTTAAAGTAAAACCCAAGTTGCAATGAACTTTTCCAACTCTTGTGCCGCTAGTCCAGATACCAGATACTTAACTTAGATAGCGCAAAGGCGCTAAGCTAAGTGACACCTGCCTGCCAGGATTGGTATCTGCCAGTGACACATCAGTACTAAATGGCACCTGCCAGGAAGTGATTACCGTCAGCGAAACACAGTGCCATGCTGTTCATGTAGTCGAGGGCAACAGCTGGGACATACAATACTTACAGGCATAATTTGACACAGAAACAAAGTCAAGCTTTTAGTATGCTCTGTGTTGTTTCTTTTCCCTTCAGTTTACCGTCACACTTAAAAAAAACAACAGCAATATATTCCTACCAAATTTCTAAGTTAATCGTCAAATTAATATGATGAAATAACCTCATCCACCATAGTTCAGTAGCAGTGCAGGTGTTTATTATTAGACACGCGCCTCACAACGTTAGCTTGGCATGTGCTTTCAAACACCACTGTGCCGACATTGTCCAGGTGAGGAGCAGTGCTGCATAATTAGTCATCACTTCAACTGCCATTCTGTTTCAACTAGTTCTGGGACATATAATCCAAATATCAAAAAATGACCATGGCATACTATATGGGAATCTTTCATTTGAAAGTAAGATTTGATCCTGACCATTTTATTTTAAACTGCAACAACAGTTCTGATATTATGAAACTGGGAACATCACATATTACCCTGTGAAATACACTCAGTGCTGTTTTGTGTATAATTATATCCTGAGCACAAAATAAGAAACTGAAGATCTGTTGTGACAATCGAGTCAAAGCCATCATAATATTCCGGGTCAAACTGAGGCTTTGTTTATCACCCGGACTCTCTATTAATACTGTACGTGATGCTGTATGTGTGTGTGTGCATCTGTTCACTTGTGTCCTCGTGCTGGCGGTGTCAGGTAGTCCCCAGTGCTGTGGGTAGTTGGCCCACTGTGCGTCAGTCATCAGATTGATCAAAGACAACAAGAGAGGAGCAGGCAGAGCTGCCAGCAGCTATGAGCCCGCCTGTTTCTGACGGGCTGTGGACACGGCTCGCAGATCTGCTCTCCTCGCTCGTGTTATGCTGAGGAGTTACGGTGTAGCCAAGGTGATTCACGCAACCGCAGTGTGGCGATGTGTACAGGTAACCTCACCTGATGCTTGATGGATTTATTTATCTCTGCTTCGTTGACCTTGTTTTGCTGAGAACATTAGTTGTGACTAATTTCAAAGTAAAAATCCAAATTTTGCTGCCGTATGAGCGAACTATGATGGGGCGATCTCCCTAAACTGTGAGCCACCCACAGTAACAACTTGCACACACTTTTTACATTATGCTCTGCACTGACATCTTGATGTGTTTTGTAGATTGTGATAATGTGATGATCAAGTTGTTTCTGTTTTGTTTTCAAGACAGTGCCAACCTTTAAACAATACATGTTGACATGACAACACTTCAGCAGTTGTTAATTCAAAAGTCACGCACCTGTTAGCATGCTTAAGGTAGCAGACAAAATCAAAACAGGCCTGTAGTTTCTGAAAAAAAATCTTTTTTCTTATCTAAAAGTCAAACGCTCCTTGCTCCAAGTGAAAATAACTGAGTGGTTTAAGAACTTAATTTACTCAGTGACACCTTTCACATTCTGGACACGTTAACATTTTTCCAATCGTTCACAATAAAGTCTGCTCAGCCATCACCACCAAAAGGACAAAGTGCTCAGTCTCTCTGTAGAGGTCTCAGCCGACACATTTAGAATGGTTTCTTTAATAATTTATCCAGGCTTCTTCCAGGAAGCAATGCTATCTTGCCACACGCAGGATCGATGGAGATCAAAAGACAGCGTTTGGTCCTAAATGCAATCTTATCCTGAAGCAGCACCCGCAGGACTATTTTAGTGCCGCGACTTGTGACTGGCTGGCTGGAAAGTCTGTTTAAAGGTTAACGAAGAGCTGGGTATTAGAAATCAGGCATTTTGACATTGGCATTCTTCCTTTAACCCTGATGTACAGCTCACACTCATGGCGGACATCCCAGTCACACTGTGCTCAGTGTCGAAGGAGAGCAAAGCTGCATTCCCATGTAGATTTGTATTTTTTTGTGATTGCAAGGAGGTGTTTGTTGGATCATTAGTTTTGATCTACTCTCTGCAGATACATAACAGTTATTTGCTGCTGTCAGAGAATGAAAATCTTAATTTTTCTGTCATCCAAAGATGGTCTGGCTGGTATAACGAGCACAAACTGCCTTTGTGGAAGTTTAAAAAACATTTCTTCTTCTATAAGTCAAAAAATCTCATTTTGAGTTGTCAGAAATGCATCGGTTTGTTTTTACACTCGGATTCAATATTTAAGGTTGTCTTTTGTCATCCGTATAGTGTGTCTGTGCGAAGTTGGTGTGTGTGTGTGTTATGACACCGCAGAGACACCTGTTCCAGTCCGCCATTCAGCGGTGATGCAGGGCTTTGACATGCTCCGTCGACCAGACAGCTCAGACAGCATGGATGTTAATCTCTTCTAACTGCTCCCAGCCTAATTAAATCTTCCAGGGCACCACACATGTGCAGACACATGCGCACACACAAATATGCACACGTACATGTGTGGAGGCTTCTAAATTGGTCCTGGTTGTGCGTAAGTTTTAACGATCTGGAGAATTGGGCCCACAGCAGTTTGCCTGATTCTAATTCAGTGAAATTTTGTGAGTGTATGCTCTACTCCTATGTTTGCGAGGACTAGTTTGAGATGCAGACCTTCTGAAGTGATGCTTCAGTGAGTTGATAATGTTTAAAAGTTAAACCTACCCACCTGTCTGTTTCCTCTATGTCTGTCCACCCAGCCAGCGGAGCCCAGTTTACTTTCTTTAACTAGCTTCCGGGGGCGTGACGATAATAAAACGTGACGGTCTTTCTCATGGAGGTTAAGAACTGTCTCGCGGAGTATTATCCAGCTGCACGTAGCATGTCGTCATGAGTCTGACCAAACTGCCAGGGAAGACGCCCTCCTCCACACGTCCGAATCCGAAGTACGTTATCCCGTCACACGGGCATTTTGCTTGCACAGTGATGCTGAACCCCTACAAAGAGTCAAAGGCCTGGGGTTGCACAGACCCTGAAAGAGGCATCGTCACAGCAACTGACAGTTGGACTTCTACATGGAGTCCGATGCAAGCGGAAAGAATTCAGCCGAAGTTTTACAAAGAGCTGTCACTGATTTCATCATTAAGCTTTTCTTAAAAATAGTGTTGAAATATCGCCTCGTTTCCTGAGCTGAGTAATCACACCCTCCAGTAACTCACTCCCACCCTTATTTATCTCTGTTGGGTAATTATCACCCTGTCTCTTTGTTTCTGTTCCTGTGTCCACCTTATGAGAGCACCTTCCCCTCCTCTTGATTGTCTCCCACTGTTGAATTGTGTGTCATTCTCCCTGTGACTCAATCTTGTTTCCCCCCCCCTCGCCTGCATGCGTCTCTGTCATCTGTCCAGACTCAGCTCCCTCTGAGTTAAACAGGCCGAACAAATAGATTACAAACAGTGGGTAGAGTGAAGCTAAGGAGGAAGACAATCTAAATTTGTTGTGGATAAAGAATGAGGAAGGAGGCTGTGCAGTCAAAGAAAGCCAGTGGAGTCAGAGTGAGGCTGTATTTGCCTGGGGGAAAAAGGCTGAAAAGTAGCTCTCGCAACAGATGTGCAGGGCAGTAAAGTGTAATTGAAATGCCAGCAGCAATGGTCTTATCTCCCTGCTACAGGAGCCTGCTGCCAGTCTCAACATCAGTTAGATGTCATTTTACCTAAGTCTGAATCAGCCTGCCACAATCCGCAATCCCTATTCCTCTGATGCTAGGCAGGAGAAAAAGGGAGAAATGGATAAGGGGGAGGGAGGGAAAGAAAAGGAGGGAGAGGAGGGTGGGGAGTCTGTAATAGGATTTCAGTAGCAGCCAGTTAACTTCCACCACCTGGACTTAGTTGGTAATTTGATATGCCCCATCAATGGGATTCATTTACCTCACCGCAGTATTACTATCGCCATTCATTTGACTTTTTAAAAAATATATTTATTCATTTCTCTCTCCACATTTTCTGACTCGTCCTGATCCTAATCGTGCATGCTGGAGGTGGGTGGAAGGAGGAGAGGGTTATTGCACAGTATTTTAGCTAAGAAAGAAAGTCCTTGGTCCAGCGGAGGTGGAAAGCCAGACTCCATCGCTCCAGGCAACGCTTAATGTTTTGGGCCAGGCATCTTCCCTCTGGGGAGAACCATAATGTCCTCCCAGATTAGAGGCTGGCACTCCTCAGAGCTGCTGTCTTTTTATCAGGAACTTTGTTACTGCAACATGGGATCATCTGCGGGACATTAAAGCTGCCTTATCTCCCCACTGTCATGTTAATGTGCTGATTTTTGTGTGTGTGTTGTTGGTGTGGCAGTGGCAACTTCTCTCAGAGCTTCGTCCACAGCGTCCACAGACTTGTCTCTTTAATTGCTTTTTATGTTCATATTTTTGTGGATTCTAACTTATATGACCAGAGGTGCCATGTGGAATCTCAGTTATGTGTACGTTCCTTGTTGCTGACTTAAAGCTATTCTTTGTATTCCTGAGGCCTGGCAAACACAACTAAATGCCTTTCATTCCATAGAAATGGAATTTTTAACCAAACAAAAGCTTACATACATGTCTGTTACCTTGCAACAATTAATAAAAAATATAACTTCATTTTTTTCACTGTCTTTCAGAGAGTCATTTTCAATGTGGTCAACTTTTCCAAGACCAAGAGCCTGTACAGAGATGGGATGTCCCCTGTGGTGAAGTCTACCAGCAGGCCAAAATGGTAAGTGGTAACAACAGTTGTGCAGATTCAATGAGCCTTATTTAAAGGTAAATGCTTTGTACTTTACTTCACCTGATGTTTTGTAATGCTGTTTCATTTGTTAAATCTGACCACTATTGTGGTCACTAGAATGCTAATAGAGTACTTTATCCAACTTCGAAAACTTTTGTCTCTGCCCATCAGTAGACACACGCGCTCCCCTCGCTCTCATTCCCCCACACACAAACACACACACACTCTAAAGACTGATACTGCGTCTGGGCGCATTAGCATGTGATCCATTGGTTGCCAGTATGACGGCTGTCTGATGTAATAACGCTTGACTGATGGATGCAGAAGCGTGTGTGTGTGTGTAGGAATGAATAGGTGTGGCAGGAGGGAATGAGGCTGGTGCAGTGGGGTTGGGCACGGCGTCTGCCAGGCAGGCTGGTGTATCCAGTGGGGTGAGGAGGGAGAACAGGGTAGCGTGATGAAGTGTTGCCGTCCAAGAGGAGCCCTGACATCTGTCATCGGTTGATGGAGGGCATCCACGGAAACGCCAGGCATCTGCCACCCTGAGCTGTCTGTGTCTGCTAGCCCTGCGCCCGCGCCGACCATATCGTAGCACGCCGGTCGCAGGCTAATGGGAAGAGACAATGGGCAAGACACCATAGACAGCAAAGATGAACTGCTGTCTGTGATACCGCGCAGTGCAACATGATGCAGCTCGGCTCTGATGCCTCGCTCTCTCTGGTTTGACGCCGTGTGGAGCGGCTGCAACTTTGCATTCAGGGTTTCTCTGTTTTAGTCGTTTTTATCCGTTCTGTGATTAAAGCATCTAACGTGATACATCTATAGCCAAAGGCATTCCCAAAAAATGTGGATGTAGAGCCGTCATGCATTTAAAAATATATCACAAACTACCACTGACAACTGTTTATTATTATCAGCGTAGGACATAATATGATATTGAGGGAACAGTTAAATTTTTTTTACCAAGCATGGTTCTCGGGAACTGCCATTTGGATAATGCATGCAAACCACTTGAAAATTGAAAACACTGACGGTGGCTAATTAGTCAGATTTCTTTCGGAGTGCCTTTTAGCTAGTAGTTCACCAAATTATTTGGTTTTGTCACCAGATGCAAAATTGTTATGGTTATCTGCACCCCTGTTGGGCTCATGGAGATATGGCTTTCTCCCAGTGGCAGAGCCACTGCTGTTGTCTCATCCTGCCAGCCATTTATTTAGAGTGAAGCTGGCAAGTGCTCGCCCTAAAGACGGTGTTATTTCTCAGGTGAGTGTCATTACGCTGTCAGTTAAGTTACTGTGCAGACAGCGCTACCGGTATAAAGCAAAGTTATATCCCTGTTTCAGTTTACAATAGGTGCTAACAGTTTAAAGCAGCGTTAATTTAACTGACATTTCCTGCCAGGTTATTATTGTCCCATATTATGAAAAATGCCGCTTTCTTAATGGCCTTCACTTCTCATCTGACATAATTGTGAACATCTGGGGTGTTAATCCGTACAGGAGCCTTGTTGGGTCATTTAGGTCTTCTCTTAACGTGCTAATCATGCAACGGCGGGCATGTTTGTGTCTCACCAGCACTCATAAATAGTTATTTAAGTGACAGACACAGTGGGAGGTAACGTTGCTGAGGCCCGACTCCATTTACCCTCCCCAGGCTAATACTGTTTTAACTGCTGCTCTCAGCACTGTGCCATCTAAGGGACATCATGTCTCCTGCACTTGTAGAGCCATTTTCAGCTGTCTGGGGCTTCCAAGGCCACAGCTGACATCGTTTGTCCCCACAAAGTGGTCAAGACGCTTTTAACACAACCACCTCTGTTTGACTTTCCGCGAGCACAACAAAGCACCGACAGCTCCTAAAGTAGCAATCTTCTTTTTGACAGTTACAGATATGGAATAAATAAAAAGGCAGAGCGTGGAGAGCTTTGCCTGTCTGATCCAAACTCGCACGGGATAAAGAAGGTACAGAGAGAGAGAGAGAGAGAGAGAGACTTTCAGAGAAACAGACCAAGAGAGGGTGGAGGAAGAAAAACACAAAGTACAAGAAAAAGAGATTACAGAGACAGGTAGTCAGGGAGGAGAGAATGAGAGGGAGTGAGCTGGAAAAGATTGCTCCTTCACTCCCTCCCACCCTCCGCCCACCACCCACCACCCACCACCCCGCGTCTGTATTTATCAAAAGAATCGTCAGTATTAGCTCAGGAGTTGAAGCCTTTATCTCCCCGTGCAGGTGCCTTATGTCCCGGGGTCCCGGCATCGTTTTGGTGCTGGAGGCTGCGGGGCTTGGCTGGCCTCGCCTAAGCTGGACATCTCAGCGAGAGACAACCGGCAGATTAGAGTCCTGCAGGACGTTCCCTGCTACACGTGGAAGAATCTGTCCTCCATTCCCTCCACCCTCTTTTTCTTCCATCCCTCACTCCATGGCTCCTCCAGCCCTGAGACAGAATTCAGCATTTACTGTATCGTTTGGCATTTAAGCACAGCGACAGGTTCCGAGTTTGATATATGATGAATAATGGATAAACTAATTCATGGGGAAGGCACTGATGGACTGATGGGTTTTATTCTGTCGGTGATCAGACTCTTAAAAAGTTTTTGAAACATGAGCAGAGGAGCGAAAAAATTTAAATTTTATTAGATACCATCCACTGTATAGTATGTGGAGATTCACGTTTTGGGCATTATGAAAGGAAATGCAAAATAACTGCATCTTATTTTATGGACCTAACAATTGATTAACAGCCTCGAGCACCTTTATCTGTGTTGTTGAGAAGCCGTTGGATGAAAGCAAACCATTTTCTTCTTGCAAATGCTAATGTTTGTGTTCATTAATCACCGTGACTTCCAAAAATATGAAATCTTTGAAATTAAATTGTCTCTCATGTGGCTGACATAAAGTTCAAAGTGGGAAAAAAAGCCAAGAAATTGATAAAAAAAAATAAATAAAAAGGAGACGTGTGTTTGTGAGACAGAGGAAAGAGTGTAAACCATTATAGTCTGTCGAAGACAACAGCCCCCTTGGTGACACTAGGTGCCAACCACACTCCCTGCAGTCTGCTTGTTGTTAGGCTGCTAGAGCAAAGAATTGCCCAGCATCCTTATTTTCTGAGATAAGCTAATTAGAAAGTCAGAGAGCGTGGTGTAATGCAGCTGTCGGAGGCCGGTGTGCCATGGGGTGGGATGGCTGCAGGAGAATGACTGCGTCAACCAGCAGATGCTTCATATGGAGTCCCGTGCGGAGCGGAGTAAGATATTAGATAGACACTAGATATTAGGGCTGCAGTTCACAGTCATTTTCATTACCCATTAATCTGCAGATTGTTTTCTAAATTAATGGATTGTTCAGCCAGTGTGATGTTGACAGAGCGAAAACGTGTCCACCACAAGTTCCCACAGTCCAGGTTCTTCTTTTGACCAGACAGCAGTCCAGATCCACATCGGCATTTTTGGTTTATGCATTGCGTTAGCTAAATAATGCTGAACCAAATACCATTCAATCACAGTTTACAAGTAATTCTGCATTACTGTTACCATCGCAAATGCTTACAGTGAATCACCTCTAACATGCTGCATCTGTGATGTGTAGAACATGTTGGGCTTTGTCTCTTATAATTAACTTCCCACTGTTTTTTGCCAGTCAGTAGGTGTGTGGCTGAAAATAGCTGCACCTCTACCTGAGCTAACGGATTAACAGTCAGAGTTGGAGGAAATGGGTTGCCAAACATTGCATCTAAAGTCAGAGCCAGCCAACCTTGATCAAGGGTAAATGCTATTTCCTCTTTTATTTATAAGGAGGCAACAGAAAGCTTCAAGTTGGGTGGACAGACAGACTGTCAGTCATTCAGTCAGTCAGTCAGTTAGGCAATTTTGCTTCTCTACCAAAATCCTTCCTGTAAGCGTGTGATGTAACAGCATAGTGAAATTCTATTTGGAGACGTCTGCCTCTCCATTGGGGTGCGTGTTAGCGGTAATTGTTCTGTCAATCAGCAGAGCTCTGGCCTGCCTGCCTCCCTTGCCACTTGTTAAGCCCTGGCAGAGGTCTAGGGGGCTATAGGAGGTGAGGCAGGGAGAAGGAAAGCGAGTGGATCCCTCCCCTGCCCTGTGTGTCTCTCATCGCTCACCTTTGTCTGTCTTGACAGTGTTTTCGGACTTTTCAGACTCACATCCTGCCTGTTTGTCCTCACGTGTTCACTTTTTTCCAACTTATTTTCTCTGTTGTTGTTGTTGTTTTGAGAACAATTATTTCACTTTGTTGTAGTTCCTTAACTTCCACTACATTGTCAAGCCTAATGATTTTTTGAAATTTTGGGGGCAGCAGAAAAAAACCATGCACATATTATATATTATATCACCGTAAAATCCATTATCCATACATCTTATCTATGCAGGGTATGGAGGGTGCTGGAGCTGCAAAAAGTCCCTTTCCTTTTACTCAGTTTTTTTTGTCTCCATTGCACTGCTAAATACTTCAGTGAAAACTGCCATTTCCAGTGGTTTAAAAATGAGAATGGCTGAGAGTGAATCATAGAGACAGAGTTGCGGACAGTTAAAACAATGAGCTGAAAGACATTATAAAACATTTAGCTGCGGGGAACTGCAGAGTCCAGGGAGAATTCTCGATGTTTTGGGGTTTTTTTGTACCTCCAGCGACCCCTTCACACATACTTTTTGTATTGTTGTGAAGTGACCCTGATTCTGATTCGAAACTGAGATGGAAGGCACGATGAGCCCCGTAAAGAAACCTCCAGTATAGAGCCGCCTGTCCTCTGACTGTCACGCTGCCATGCTGGCCTTCCGGGTCCAGACACAGTGAGCTTGTGACAGTAGTGAGGGAGACGTTCTCTCTCTTGAGGACGGAGTGTCAGGCAGCGAACTGGAGACAGGCAGACTGTAAAGGTTGTGTCAGAACCACAGCACAGCTCGCTGACTCCTCCCTACATTCGGCGATCTGGCGCTCTCCTTCCTTCCTTCCCTCTCCTCCCCTGCTGCTGAGCCACTTGCACAATTAACCATGTGGCATGCCTTTTAATAATAGACCTTTTAATTGTCGACAAATGAAGAGTGATGTAAAATAGCTAATAGCTTGTGCTAATTAATAGGGGAATTGAACGCTTGTTAATTAAGGGCAAACAGGACAAGGACCGGCTCGGGTAATTTGAGCAATAAAACCGAGACTAACGATTCATTTCCAAATAGGCTCGCTTCATAAAAACATCAAGCGACCCCTGGTTTGCTGTTCGAAGCCTTTTTTGAGCCTTCACCATTACATCCCCAGACCAGAGTCACGTAGACGCACATGTATAACGTTAGCGTACGCAGAGGAAATGTTTGTGGTCTGTCTTCCGACATACGACTCCCTACGGATGTGGTGCAAAAAGACAAATCACAATTATAAAGTGTCTTCATGTACATAATAACAAGGACTATTTACAACAGCAGGAGTCTCAGTGGTATGATACACTGTCTGAGTTGGTTGTTTAGTATTAAAACACAATATAATGGAATGAATAAATTCCCTTTCTAGTTGTTGACTTACATTGCAACTAATTCATGTTGGTATTTAGTATCGGAGCGCTCTGCCTTGTGTATTTCCCTGTTCGCTCATCTCTCTCTGTGGTCATACTTGTTAGACATGAGGCTAAAGGAAAGAAATGGATCGTCAGCCGAAGCTTTACACATCCACTGTCTTCCTCGAGAGACCAGAGTAGCTTTACTGTCGTTCCACATCCACATTTCACAGCTTCACTGACATCTTTTACTGTAAAATAATTTTTATTACAAGCACACTGCCTGCGGCCTGTATCTTTGCGTGGGTGTGTGTATGTTTAATTTAAAACAGAGACTATGTTCTGTGCCGTTTCCTTGCTCCGAGTCGACAGTCTATGGGTTTTATATAAAATTCTTAGATTAAAAAAAAAAAAACGTTGTATGTGATGTCTCCTTTCCATCAGCATTGCCTGCGCGATAAGGATGGATGCAATCTTTTAATAAAAAACAAGTGCAGGAGAAAGTGAGACACACCCACACCTAATTATCTGTCAGCGGTTTGACTGCGGTGAGGAAACGGAGTGACGCCTGGTTCTGACTGATGATTTGGAGGGAGAACCTGATGTACTGTAGCTGTGAAAGTGGTCTGGTAACCCACACTCTGGAGTGGTGTTCCTGTTCTGGGGCAATTACTTCCCTTTCCACCTCACTCCAGTTGTCTTTAAAGACTTGAGAGAGGAGAGCGATTGCCAAGTACTGTTTTATTAGATGAAATGGCACCTTTTTTCTAGTTCCTCTTTTCTTTTTCTCTCCGGGAGTCTTTATTCCCCTTGGTAGGATCAACCGGACGGGGAGACAGAGAGAATGACAGAGGGAGACAAGGGAGAGGCGCCAATCAGAGCAATCAACAACACGTGCAGCTTCCGTCCGCGCAGAAACTCATTAGCACGCTGCCGGAGGAAGTGAAAGAGGATTATGTGGGAGAAATAATGGGACAAAGTGTAACAAATAGATTAATAATCTACCAGATGAGAAGAAGGGTGCGTGTGTGAACGTGTTTGTGCGCAGTTTCCTGCAGAGAAAGGGTGGATTAAAAAAGAGCAAGGGGGTATTGTGACAGAGAGGCAACTTGCTTCTGGCTCTCCATTCAGCCCACAAATGACTTACCTGGACAGTTTTATGTTTGCCTGGAGGGGAATTAAAAAGGCACTTCATTTCCCCTTTTACAGGCTGGGTACGCATGTCAGCGCAGCCCTCCCTGAAAGTGCTCTAATCTAAATGCTTTTGTCAGGGGAGATTTGGTAGATTGCGGCAGGCAGAGGTACAAATTGGTTGTGTCATCTTATAATGAACTAGGTGAGGCGTTGCAGTTTTTCTGCAGCCAACAGTCCCCTGATTACTGTACTGTAAGTCAGCGGCTGCTTTTAGTATTATAGGCCGGGGATCTCACCCTCACCCCTCTTTGTTCAGGCAGAATGTTCTCACCAACACTGCAGAGTGTTTTGTCGTCGCGAGCCCGGCGTGACACGAGGCGAATTTCTTAGTATTATAAGCCTCAGTATTTTTATACACACAGACTCCTCGCCACATGCTGGACTTACATTTCACACTGCATATAGCAGCCAAGCCTGCATGCTGTGCAGAATACTGTGAGGGGGCTTTAGGTGTTGATGCTTGGCTATAGGCTGTTTGAAGCTTATTGGGTGTGCTCAACACGATGGCGAGTTGACCCCCTGACTCCAACTAAAGGATTATGGGTATCTCAGCGATTCCACAAAGCCATGCCGTCAGGTGTTTACAGGACATATTAGGACACTCTGCGGGACTGGCTGATATCTACATTCTGCCCAACACAGGACTCTGTGTGTGTGTGTGTGTGTGTGTGTGTGTGTGTGTGTGCGTGTGCGCCAGTGTGTGTCAGAGACTGTAATGAATTCAGGTGGCTCGGCTAAGTCAACAGCGGCGTGGAGCGGGCCCCAGCTCCACGGATGGTTCAGCACGGCCGGTTGACAGGTCCGCCAAAAAAAAAACTCCCATTCTGCTCTGTCTTTTGAGAATAGGTCCTCGAAGAAGTCCTCCTCGTACCCTTATTGCGTTCGACTCTCACCCCCCCAACGGCGTTCTACTTTTGATCTCAGTGATTCATGAACTCTCTCTGTGTAGATGCACGTCAGCGTGAGTGTGAAGAGACACCAGGCGCAGACACACAACCTCCATTAGCTCTCAGCCAATGCTCTGTTTTAGCTGGCTGTCATTTGAGCAGCCCCCTCTCTTACCTTGTCCCCACATCTAAATCTGCACTTTCGCTGTGTGCTTTTTTGTGCGTCGCGACACTGCCGGGGATGTGCAAGCGTGTGTGATTGTATTGAAATGGGTCTCCTCTCCGCGCTGCTCAAATGCGTCTGGATGTCAGAGATGTGAGCGGTGAAATGGAGTGTGAAGTTCAGGGGATTGGACTGTCTCAAAACTCACGGCCGCGATTTAATTACTGCAGCAGAGTTAAAGTTACAAGTGGAAAAGACGTATGGGGGGAAAAAAGAGAAAGAAGAAAGCAGAAAGATGACAAGTTGATAGGGTAATGATTTATTTTCTCGTTCTCTCTTACCATGTAAAACCTTGTAAATTGTCCCCATAATATGCATCCTGCCTGAACTTCAGGGGTACGTTTTTATGCATTGGCTCTTATTGCAACATTTCTTGCTCAAAATCATATTTATGTAGCTCCAACTGCCATCAGATCATCTGTGGCACACGTGTGTGCTCACCTCTGAGTGGAAAGCAACAATCTGAGAAAGTATTTGACAGGAGACAGAAAATTTTCAAGTAGCCATCAACCAAGTTCTCACCATGTAAGACCATGTAAGCATCTGATATTCGAGCATCAAACTGGCCACAGCCTTTGTGTTGTTAGCGTGGCTCGTTGTGGTGATGCATCAGGTTGTTTCCTCAGTGACTGAATCATCTGAGAGCGTCTCTTGGTCTATTTGTAAAACGGCATTTTAAAAAAAAGGTGTGTGTCGCTGTCCAGTGCACAATACAGGACAACAGCTCAGACGGACAGCACAAACCACAGCGCGGCGGCTAAAGCTATTGCTGTCCTATAGAGAGGGACCAATGCCACCCCGCTAAGCGGTGTGTGTGTGTGTGTTTTTGCCTGGCTGGCCTTGGGTGTGTGCGCAACATGTGCGCACAGCTTCCTCTGCGAGTGTGTGCATCTGTTTGTACTTGCTCATGTTTGTGTTTGTCAGCATGTTTGTTGACGACACTGTAGGACATCAGGGTGGGATTGCTCCGAATGTGAGGAAACAGCTCATCTGAATATAGATGGGTCCCATCTGGAGGTGGTTGGCTTTGGCCCTTCATAATTTTGTAAGCAGCTCAGCATCTGGGGCCCGCTAATGAAACTAAAGGCACAGGAAAGGGCCCTGGGCTACCGCAGGCTGCCTGTAGCTGTCAGGAATGGGGGGAGGGGGGTGACCAGGGATGAGGAGGAGTGGAAGAATGGATGGAGACATGGGCCAGGAGGAAAGAGTGTGCTGAGAATATCGGGGGGTCTTAAAGAGACCTAGATGGCTCCTTTGAGAGAGCAGGCAAGAAAGCCAAGTAGGCCATTAGAAAACTGAGCCATAAAATGAAGACAGTGGTGTCTTTATTGTGGCCCATTAACTTGGATGTTCATGCGGAGATAGCTGCACTATGTGCCACTGTAATGAGCAATATAACGATGTCACAGCATAGAATGATGCACAAGTTTTTTTTTTAAAAAAACAAAAAAAAACAAAAAAACAAAAACAGCACTCTGGTTAAGCAGAATTATGTTAACTACTAGCATCGGCTTTTTGAGAGCAGTTTCGGACCTGACAAGATCACCTGAATTTCTTGCCTGGCCGACAAGCGAATCCCGGCAGGATCCTCGCTCGTCCATCATTTTTTTATCAATTTCCTTTTTCTTGTCCTCTGCACGATACCGGAGTAAAATGGAACGGACCTTTCCTTTCCATTTTCTTCAGTTTCATCCTCCTGCCACTGCTCCCACCACTTGTTTCACATCCTCATGCGTTCCCTCCAATAATGTGGATGACCCTGAGCAGCAGTGCTGTCCACAGTGGCTACTTCCTCAGGTTTGCGTGGGGAATGGAAAGCCATAGGCCCTTTTTCTTAAACTTTATTATTATAGCTCCTTTATTCCTCCCTCAGCCTGATTTCCCAGTGGAAATGAAATGAAAGAGCAATTGGTTCTCCTTTTTATTACTGTCATCTTTGTTTTCTGGCTCAGAGAGTAAGATTGCCTGATCTTAGAGAGCTGTACTTTCACCCCCCACCCCCCACCCCCCACCCCACCCCCACCACCCCATCTGAAGTCACAGGGAAGAAAAACAATAACAGGGAAAATAACAATCAGAATCGTTAAAAAAAATGGCTTGTCAAAATGAGCATGTCTGAAAGAGGAGGGCCGCCAGCGTGCTGACACCCACCAGTTTTTAATGACGAGATGAGTCAGTCAGAGTCTGACAGTGGCCTTCACTATCTGCCAACTCCCACTGTCCAGGAAAAGATGTTTTAGAGGAGATTAGAATCACAAGCGTAGGGGGGGTGAGAAAGACGGAAGGTGAGAAACACGAATGGACGTGAGAGAGTAGCTCCCTTCAAAAAACAAAAGGCAGGGGCTGGGGGTTAAAGGACAGATGAGGTGGAGAGGAGAGTGGGAAGGAAGAGGACTCCCCTGAGGTTCCTACTAACCCTGCGGAGACATGCTGACGGGGGATCAGACTCCTCGTGCACAGTTCCTCAAATCATTTATTCATCAGCTTCATTAAGAGAGAATTACAAGGCTGCTTAAGGACCCTCAGGTCAGTCACAGTCCTCAGTCATCACTATTCCTAATGAAAGGCCCCAGTACGTCTTAACTGTCAGCTGTTTATAGCTGGCGATGTTGTGGAACAACAACTGTCAACTAACGACAACTTTGTGGCTTTTATATTTCAAGTCAATCGTGTTCTGCTATGTTTTATATGTACTCATATATGTATATATCAGTGCAGTAGCTGATGTATATAGTAACACTTGA
Organism: Psettodes erumei; assembly: GCA_016785225.1. Classification (NCBI taxonomy): domain Eukaryota; kingdom Metazoa; phylum Chordata; class Actinopteri; order Pleuronectiformes; family Psettodidae; genus Psettodes; species Psettodes erumei. The sequence goes on from JAFBJZ010000107.1 coordinate 1,096,444, forward strand.
TAAGCAAATGTCGCGACACAGGATGATTAGTGTTGCGATTTTGCATTATCTTCGTAATGAGTGTTTGTGATTTCTGAAACGGCAGACAGTAACCTTCATTAACAGCTGGTGTCGGCCTCCGCAGAATCTCCTGCCTATCTCGTCCAACTTTGGTGAGCAGACAGTACAGCACAACAGTGATTGTCCTCTGGACCTTCACACGTGTAATTATAACTGAGGAAGATAATTAAAGAGGCGGAGAGGAAGACAGATCTTGTCATTTAGCGAACAATGGCTTCCAATCTACTCGCGTGTATTCTGCTTCCTGAATTGTCGGCTGACATGTCAACGCAATCAGCCAGAAAGCGCCTTGCTTCGTTTGGAAGCCATGAATGTCAGCACACGGACCTCTAATCTAGTTAAGATCCACAAGTTGATGACATCTGAATATGAATGGAGCAAAGAGTAGGGTTCATGTCGGCGTTATCGCTCATAAATCTCACCTCCCGGTCATCAAGCAGTCCGTCAAAGCGCAGCGTGATTGAAATGCCGCTTATTTATTTGTGGCGATGAAATAAACTAGAGTCACTTTTTCTGGGATGGATGTGTTTTGTACTTAATGAGGAGCATAATTTCAGACTTGTTATGTGGGTGAAATAAAAAGTAGTGCTATGTCTTGTCCCTGGGTTTAAACAGCAGTCTGTGTAATTAAAAGTGGAATAAATACACCTACTTTAGAAAAACAAGCAGGCGGAGACCCCTTGCCATCCCTAACGCCACGCTGCTGGCCTGGCCAACGAATGAAATTTTGTGCAGCACTGACACAAGGAAAGCAAACACAAAAGCGATTTTTCAATCATTCGGTTTCTTAAAAGATTTCAGTTGGTGTTCTGGTCTAAATATCGTTTGATGGAATATTCATGCGGAGCAGTAATCTCTGGGCTGTGGGCGCTTGGAGTGTGTGTGTGTGTGTGTTAGAGGCACAGATGGAGAGACATGGAGATAGAGATCATCGGAGTCTACAGAGTCAGCGTATAGGGACCCGGCCATGCATTCTGTTCAGTCGACCATAAAAATGAATGAATATATAAATAAAAATGTTTTCTGATGCATTCGGTGGAAAGGTCAGGGTTCAAATTTGTTATGATTTTTGATGTGGGACTGGGGTTTAAATATTGAAACACACTCGCACACACCTTCTTTAAGTGAGGACGTGTGATATCATGTCCCTTGTCCCCAACGGACTGGGGACCGGTGTTAAATTTGAGTTGATTTGCATTTGATAAGCTCCTACATGCATGCCACAGTGATGTCTCCATTTGTAGGCGTTTGTATGTTAGTCATGATGTGCAGGACTACAGAACAATGTGCACTAGTAAGCATTTGTATTCCTAAGTGCACCTAGTGTGTGAGGATGCACAGTACGTATCTGGTGAGTGCACAGCTCGCAGGTATGGGCCAAACATATGCGGTTGTTCATGTCCAAATAATTAGGCGCGCGCATGCCAGCATACATTCACATTTCACTGTCACAGTGCGTTTGTTTGTGTGGATGGAGTGGGTCTTCACTCGGGCTGGCACCTTCCCAGCTCCCCTGGCCAGACCAGCAGCTGGCAGACGGAGATTACCCACTCATCAAGCCACTTTATCACCGGGCTCACAGAGTTCAAGGGGGGGCTGTCAAAGACCAAGCCGAGGAGCCTCCTCACTCCTTTAATACCGGCGCACTCTTGCTCCACTGGCGTTGAGTGACAAAACTTGGCCAGCGAGCCCTCGAAAAGAGTGGTTGTGCGAGTGAAGTGGCGCAGATAGTTTGACAAAGGCTTAAATGAAGAATGAGAGCTAATGTGTTTGGCAGCAAGGCCCGCCGCTCTATATTTTCCCGTGCATTTGGGATGCCTCGGCTGGGCAAGGTGCCCCCTTCTTGCTGAGAAAACACAGTGTTTGGAATTTTGCTGCTGACAGACAAAAACACGGCGAGCTCACGCTTTCTTGCCAAGAGCAGCCTTCAATCCTCTCTAAATTATTAAACGGCAGAAAATACCGCTGTCACCTTGTTTTAGTGGTTTGTGTTTTGAGATGCTCCAGCAGTGCTGTTTTGATTTCCAGCATTTAGATTGCTTTTTTTTTTTTTTGCTCCCACATCGAGCAAGTTGTTCTACTGTTCCAGTTAATGTATTGCTTTAGGAACATTATATATGTCGATTGATGGGCGCAGTATGGCAGGAGGACTCTGTGGAACCCCGTGGCACCAGTGTTTCACAATGCGGCCTTGATAACGTAGCACCGAGCTCCAAGCCTGGAGTTTCCTTCTTTACACAGTAAATAAGCAACTCCAAAATCGTTCTCGCTCTGGTCCTGGCAGTGTCCACCCCCGATCCGCTTTCTCTGTCTCACCCTCCCAAACACGCTCCCTCCCTCCTTTGTCCTACTTAGCCAGCTACTGCAAAATCACTTATCTTCACCTTGCTTCCTCTGTCTCCTGCTAATACACATTAGCAGCCAGCAGCCATATGTAATAGGGCTGTGCGTGCCCCTGCTGGTATAATGGTTTCTCTGACACTTCTCCCATTAAATTTGGTCAGGCAGTGCTGCACAGGAACCCTCTACACACTCTAAAATATTGTTTTATAACTACCATAAACAAGCTGGCCATCGTCAGTGACTTTGGGAATAGCTGGTTGACCATCTTTGGGGGTTTTTTTGGTTAGTTGTACTTTTCATTTTCACGCATCTTTTTCTCCTCTCCCAGATATCCCCGCCTTTGGGCTATAAAGCTTTTTGCCACCATAATATTTGCCACCAAAGGGACACATGGCTACATCATGAAACTCATCTGATTACAATGTGACTGAGTGCACAGTGTCTGCTCCAGCTAATGGGCCTTTTTTTGCAATCTTCTGCATCTCTACAGTACCACCGCATACAGTAACTAGATAGCATCGGCCGCCTCCTTCCTCTGTGTGTGGTGAAACCCGGGCCAAGTCGCTGATAACGTGATCATCAGCGGCATCCTTAACTGTTACCGTGACAAACGAGAGCTCTGATCCCACCCGATAAGCGACGCATTCATTTGTTTAATTAAAACAGCTTGTCTCATCATGGTGAGGGGTCATTTTAGAGAATGTTAGAATTAAAGCAGGTAATTAAGTAAAGCTCCAGATAAGAAACCCCACAGAGGTGGCTGCTTCTGCCAGTAGGGAAGGCAAACTTAATCTATCCCCTCTGCAAATCCCACAAGGTCGTTCGCTTTATTAAAGTGTGATGCCACAACTGCTGCCCACCAGCCCAACGTGATGAAATATTTTATGTACTTGTTGGAAAGGAGGGGAAGGGAGAGGCAGAAGGGAGGGAAACAGAGGGTGACGAGAGCCGCCAACAGCACAAGGTAAAGTCTATAATACTTCTACTACACAAAATTAAGGCAATTAAAGACTGCTTGTTATCTTGTCTATGAGAGCAGGAGAAGAACTTGTACAGCAACAAGCACCTTGACAAAGATATTTGTTTGGCCAATGGAGTGTGGCGTTAATTATCACAAGCTGATTAAAGGCACCGAGCGGGAATGGATGTCGTTTGTCTTGCCAGCCTCAGACACTACGGCAGCCAGCCAGGGTCATTATTTTATGGGCCTTTCTGGGCTATTTTTAGATCTGGGGCTGGTTTCCCAAATGTTTCTCAGCACACGGGTTTGCTCTCTTCCAGAGCGAGTCAGTTGTCCAGTGGAATATCATGGGATAATCAGTCAAAAGTTCTGTTACTCTGAGGAGGAGAGAAATGTCAGCATTAGAAGACGGCTCTGGTTTCATCCATCGGTTGTGTGCTGTCCATGCTACGATGGTAGAAAAGTACATTTTAGTTTGCCTTCTTTTTTTTAGCCTGAGCGTTAGCTCACCCCCAGGCCTGCCAATCAAATCAAATTCAACATATGTCAGTCCAGAGGTTTTGGCCACAGAGGTGTATTGTGATTCAGAAGTCGTTCTGCAGCTGCATTGGAAGGTATTCAGTCAGAAATGAATACAGCCACATAAAGTAACTCCCTGTAAACTCCATCAATCCTCCTTTCCAAATAAATTGCCCATCAAATAAACACTGCATAAGTGCATTTTCATACAATCCTGAAAATCTGTGTTTGTTTGTGTTTTATTTGAGAAGTGACTTTGGCCACTGCAAGTATAAACGAATCCAGGTTGTAGGCGGAAGTAAACAAGCTGCCATCACCTTGGCGGCACCTCATTTGTAATCCCGAGCTGTAATGTAGAAAAGGGATGGCCATTTTTAACCGCTAAGACATCTGTATAGAAAACCATGTTGGAAATATACTTATTGAATGCCATTAAAACAAAGGTTATGACGTAAGAAAAAATTGAGCCCTTTATTTCACCTTTTTTAAAAATAATATCTAAACAGAACGTTTCGGTGCATATATTCTGATTTCGCAAGAAATAATGTATACAAGAATAATGACTTCATTGGAATGCAAATGAGTTTCACATCCAGACTCTGGAAGCCGAACAGAAACAGTGTTTTAACTTGTGTGTCCTAACCAGATTTATATCAGTGTTTCATCAATAGGGAAGACAGTTCATAAATTGTAGACATGCTTTCTACACTATACCATCCTGCATTTGCGTTTTTTGTTGCTTAGTGTCACCACGCAGGGATTGCTGTCCCTTGGCACAGACTTATGCGGTTCAGATCGTGACAGCTCAATAGTCGTCTGCTGTCTGAACACCTTTCCCGTCCATTCAAGGGCTGGTTGTGTGGATGTATTGGGATAGTCAAGCACAGTTACTGGAGGAGTGTGTCACATCCTGAAGGGCCTTTTCCTTTCGTTCGCAGCAACAGTAAATGCGATTTGGGGACCAGGTCCCTCACAAGGTAGAAACTGCAGCAGCAGCTCTGAATAGATGCAACATACCCAGCATGCACCCTGTTCTTGGTTAGTTTAGTTCAAGGCGAATTAAACCACAGTCACACCAGTGTGTTATATATTTTCTATAATACGATCACCTGATTCAACAGTGAGTGTGCTGATCTGTCGAAGTTCAGGCTAGGGTGTCGACCAGCAGCAAAGCTCATTAGAGCAAACACATAGTCGGGGAGCTGAAGCTTTTTATTTATTTTCAGGTTAGAAAGTCTATGCTGAAGTTGGTTTGTTTGCAGTAGTGAACCTTTACTTGAGGAAAAAGTAGCAGTACAGCAATCTTTAAAAAAAACAAAAAACAAAACTCTAATAAGTGCAACTGTCCTGCTACTTAAATTAATGTAGAAGTAAAAGCAACAAATGCTTGAAAGTGTGTGTTTATATTACATTATTTGTTTGCCATTTCTGATGCATTAACGTGTTGGCAGCATTTTAATGGTGCAGCTGGTCTCCGGGGAACTAATTTTAATGACTTGATGTGCTTAAGGTTTGTCATCAACAAAATATTTTAAACTGATGAAAAAGTGATGTATATATTTTGAAAGTAAATCTGAAGTTGATAGCAACTATAGCTGCAAAACAGATAAATACAGTGGAGTAAATATTTCTCCCAGGCTTGGAGAAGAGTGGAAGTACAAAGTACTTCAAAATTCCATTCACGTGAATATGAGTGTAATACTTAAAGTAAATGCACTTTGTCACTTTATACTTTTTTTCCCATCATTAATAGTCCACTGACATGGCTCTGTGTTCGTCAGGGCTCTCTCCTGTTCATTCTTTCTGTCACACTTTGTCTTTCTCCATCTCTTAAGTGTGAGCGAGTAGGACCCACCCGTAAAGGCACATAACCATACACGCGCACACATGCACACGCAAAAATACAACCCTCGGCACAAGCCCTCTCAAGGCCAGGAAAACAAATATGCCCATTTTCCTATTTGATTGGGTGTCAGCGTGGGGAGGAAGGGGGACAGGTGTGATGCATAAAATGACCCTGCGACTCCATCACGCGCACGACAGCTTTATGGTGAGGAGGTGTTTCAATCACGCTACTGCCCTGGAAGGCATCAATCAGTACACACACGGAGACACACACAAGCCATGAACACACAGTACATGTTAACACATTTCCTTCGTGATGACTGGGAAAGGGCAGCAGAGCAGTTGTAGTATAAGTGCAGTCTTTGCCGCAGGCACAAACGGCTAAACTTTAACTCAGGATAGGATGTATTGTGTTTTTACTTTTTACTTGATTAATTACTGGAGGAAGCGCACCTGTTTGGCAGTGTAGGAGGAAAAGCATAACTTAAACTTCCTGCAGATTTCAGAAATCACCTGTTTTCACTTCCCCCGCACTTGTGATCATATCAATTCAAAAGCCGAACAATGCAATATGTAAGTTGTCAGCATCAAGGTACCAATTATTAAATAACTAGTCTGTCTATAACCCTGCAATTAGTAGTCTAATTTATTCATTTTTCCCTGAAAGGCATCTCAGTGAACATGTTTCAGTGTTACATGTTTTTAAGTTAACAGCGTGATTACTGAAATCGCTACGAATGAAGAGGATTTTGGGATAGCTCTTTGTCCAAAGGACTTGTGTGGGAGGAAGGTTGTTTGTGTTTCTTAATCCAGTCTTAAAACGCTGCTCGCAAACAGAACAGCAAAGGAAGCACCAACCTTGTCTGTTTATTCTAAATACTGTAGCATGATGAGATTAAAATATTGCTCACCAGTGTGATAAGAAGAGAGCGAGCCTGACCTCACTCGAAAACTCACAATTACATCATTAACACAGCCAAGAAGTATTCATGTTAGTTTGATGGCACTAGAGGAGAAAATAAGAGGTCAGCAGTAATTTCAGTTCATCCTGAAGAAGGCAGTAATGTCTGTACCAGACATTACAATCGATCCATGTGTCAAGAAACGTCACTCAAAACTGAAAATATCAACCTGCTGGTGGTGCTACATTAAAATCAGTGGCTCACCAAAGTCAGTGAGGTTCATCCCTTGGGAAACATCAATAATTGGACAGAACTTGAATAAATGTCCAATGTCCACAGAAATGACCAAAGCAATCAGAAAAGTCAAAGTGAAATTAGACAAGTCCCGTTCAGCAAATGTGGTGAATTAGAGGTGTTAGGCCCGGAACTTCACCCACTGCAGGGAGAATGGGTGGGGCATAAATTAAAATGAATTTAACGTTGCAGCACAAACAACCCTGTACACAGTGCTTCGTGATATAGTTGGATGTACAGTGTGTGTAGCACTGGGACCAGGCAGTAAGGAGACCTTCAGTTCAGACCCTCCCCCTCGTTGTCAGGCATTTATTTGGCTGTAGTGTCCTTGAGCGAGATGCTGAATCCCTACTAGTGTCGCGGGTGCTCCTCTGCAGGTGACCCTGCCCTTTTACCCAGGCAAGTGAAAATGTTCATTCCCCCTCAGGGTATTTTTGCAAAAGAAAAAAAAGGGAATTTAATAAATGCTCTCTCACAACTATGTTTACACACCGACTGGGCTGAAATGACCCAACCCTTGACACGTTAATGCTTTTTTTCTCTCATCTCTTAGAGCTGTGTCTGTCTGTCACAGCCGCCTCAGTGTGTGGCTGCACTGTGGGGTGGACACGCCTATACAGCTTCCTTTTCGCCACTGCAATGAAACACTGGAGTGCAGGGAGAAGCTGTCTATGTGTGTGTGCGTGCGCGCGCATGGAAGTGTAACTGTAATGTGAGAAAGAAAGAGGTGGAGACAGAAAGGAGGGGTCAGCATCATACGGCGCACGCATGTGAGTGTGCGCGTGTGTTTGCCTGCGTGTTGTGAGGGGGTTAAATGAAAGTCAGTGTGCTCACATGGGGCATCATAAGCAGACAATGAAAAATGAGAGCGGAGAAGCCATACAGCCAGTTTCCCTGTGGGAACAGCTACAAGCGGGCGCACGTACCTTTGGTGATAATCGCTTTGTGTGTGTTTGTGCACGTGTGTATGTGTGCATTTAAGTGTGTAACTGAGAGAGCAAGATGAGAACTGGGAATCAAACCTAACAAACGCCCATTTCTACGTTGTCTTGATGTGTGTGTGTGTGTGTGTGCATGCGTGTGTGGGTAGAGTGGGGGTGTATCCACATTAACCCTTCCCATCTCAGAGCTGCCCATCTGATTAAAGAGGGAGCCAGTATCTTGGGAATCTCGTCCTCACGGAGTGTCAGTTCAGCCCATGCCCTCGTACGTTTCTTCAATAAGCCACCACCTTCAATAGCTTCTGTATGAAAATGAGACCTTGAACTTATGTTGTGGTTAAAAAAACAGCTGGTTTCATTTAGTGGCGCAGATGCACCATACACCACGTGATGGTGTGTTTTGTACTTGCGGGGAAGGTGCTCACATTTGCAAACCCAACTGATCTGTAGTCAGTCAGTCATGTACTGTGTTTGTATGTTTCCTGTCTATCTAGTTGGATTTTCCTTCAGCCCCCTAGGAACAGCAACTAAGGGGAGGTTAGTGGTTGCCTTTGATATTTAGCTTCAATTTGGAAAGCACCATCTATATAGAATAAGAATAGAAATTGCCCTTACGCAGTGTCTGACATTCAGAGTAACTCTACAACATGCATGTCTTCTCTTTTTTACCTCCCGTTTCTTAAACGGGCATACAGCGACTTCAGGGTGTTGCAAAAGTCCTTGTTTAGTCCGACCACGTATCGAAAGTAGCACGTCAGCAGGCACAGCACGAGAGCTGCAGCCTTCCTTCAGTGTCTTTACTGGATCTGGTCTGCCGCTGTATGGCTGTGTGCTCACAAGTGTTCTGATAATGCTCACAGCCTAGTATAAAACTGTAAGTGCACATGTTGAAGGACAATAGACTTAGCACGAGCAGTTCGGCTCAGAATAGATAGCTGCAATGATTAAAATTCTAATAGTAAAGAGCTAGTAGTAGGGGGTCATACGCCAGGCACAAATGTCCTATGACTAATTAAAATTTTCCAGCCTATAATGGGTGCATACTGTAGTCTCTTTACATATAAGGAATTAGTTCATTAATTATGCCCCTGTGCCAGCGACAGCCATGATTGCAGGGCATGATATTTTCTGTCCCTCTTTCCCATTCTCATGAATCTTAAATCTGTCATATTTTAGATAAAGCAACACTGTGGTACTATGAAGTCAGCACAGTGACACACCCCTCGCTGTCTGTTATAATCATCTCTGTTTGCACCTGCGACATGACAGCTTCACTTAGAATTTACAATCTGCCACCAAATTCACATTTCAAATCCAACTTCAGGTTCTCAGAGTGGCAGAGACCTGGACTCATTTTAAAGAGCAACTCTCCACATAAAGTCTGTATGACAGAAAACCATCGCTGCACTGACCCCTGTGGGTTGACACAGCGAGGGATGTTGCGCTTATGACCACACCCGACGGTGACTTACCATCGTGTCGCACTGCACCGGGTGTGTGGGCAAAGCATGCGAAAACAGGATTGTTAGCCTCGATGTGGCTCCCTCAACTCCACCCAGCTTCAAACTGGAAACAAATTAGCCAGAATCATATAGATGAAGGGCAAGTGAATTTGATTCACTTTCTGATGAAAAAAAAAAGAATTTGATAGCACTTTTTATTGCAGCCCGTGATTTACAGTCTAATTTTACTGTATGTAATTGTGTACCAGTAAAAAGTTATGGTAACAATCTTGTTCCTAATGCGTAATTAAAGAATGATAAGCGATGAATAGCCACAAGTGCGAGTATTTTATTAGCACCTGATCCTGTGTACTTGTATAGCTGACATATATTATGATATATATATATATATATAAAATGATATTATGATCCACCTGTTTGGTGCCTGCAGTGGTTCTGTCACACTACACTGAAGACCTCAGCTTTATTATTGCCACTGGCCCATGCATTACTTTGTACGTCACTAACATATAACTGTTCTTTATCTCATGTCAGTCCAAACAAGCGCTCTCCTGACAAGTGGTATTTGACTCAGTCAGAAACTGACACGCACAGAGAGACAGAGCGAGACAGCAACAAAGAGGATGTAGGACGAAAGAGAAATAAGAGACAGAGAGAGAGACGGGCCATTCCACAGCACCGGGATGTGAAACACTGCCAATCTTTTTCATCGCACGCAGACCTCTTTTTGTCTGATAGAATAATCAGCATGCACTCGACAGGAGAGGGAAAATTGCCATTCACGCACAAAAACATGGCACGGCTAGTCAATTATCTGCGGGTTTGTTTTTCTCTCTGTGCCGTCCATTTGCATACTGTTCCTATGAGAAAGTGCTTTTGATGTAGTTAGGCGATTCTGGTCAGTATGATATTATGTGAATGTGTCTTATTAGCGTGCGGTGTGTGCAGACAGGGAAAAGGTCATAACGTTTCTTTGTTCCCATAGCTCTTTTTCCTCAATTAAGGCTAATCACCAGAGCCCAACATTGATCCAGCCTCTCAGCTTTTCTCATGCCTGGATTCTGATGATCCGCACGCGCACGTGCGCGTGTGCATATGTATGTGCCCGAGCACTTCACTGTACTTGTGAAACAGAAAAGAGAGCAAGTGCGGCAACACAGACAGACAGCGGATGAATCATGGTCACACATGTGCCCGTGTGAACATGTGTGTAAATGTAAATGCCATTCTGTGATCTCTAGCACATTGAATGATTTACCTCTCTGGTGTAATGGAGCAATTTCTCTCTTTTTTTCTCTATTCCCCATCTCTCCTTTTCCTCCTCTTTCAATCTGCAGTAAAATATTCTCCCTTTAGCTCTGTGACAAGTCATCTGTCATTCAGAACAGCCAGGGAATAGGCTCATCTGATGGACAGGGCCATAAATGTGCGTGTGAGTGAGTGTGTGTGTGTGTGTGTGTGTGTGTGTGTGTGTGTGTGTGAGTGTGTGTGTGTGAGAGAGAGAGAGAGAGAGACTATGAGGCCATTGGTGTTGTTGTTGGGGTTTTTAAAATTTGGTTGTTACATAATCAGCCTAACTAAACCTGTGATTTGCTTTAGTTAACAACACAGTTTGCACGAGACTGACTACTTTCACAAGCTTGCAGAAACACTTGATCAGAACAGAACACGAACAGAATATTTATCTTCTGTCAGACTGCGAAGCTCATATTGACAAATGTGTCGAACAAGGTAACACATCCATCCTCCTCCCAAGAGAAGTTGGCCTCTTTCTTCCTGACTTTTGTGTCTTGAGAGTTGTTTTTTATTTGTTTAGCCATGCCAGGTATTGGATTTTATAGAATTAACTTTGTGAAAGAAAATGATTTTCTGAGCGCGCTGGCACGCTGGAGCCGCAGGAGTTAGGCTGGCATGTTCCTCACTCAGTGATCACCATATCCTGTTCTCTCAAGATTAAATGTTGTGATAGAACTTCTCAGAGCGATCTGTGACACATTCTGCTCGGATATAATGGCTGCGAGGAGTCATCGTGTCTTCATTCACATCAGAGCAGACAAGGAGGAGTTGGCGGTTCTCCAGCACATGCCGTCTGAAAATTTTACTCTGCTGCTGCCTCAGAGGAAAATATCTGTTTGGATACTATCTGTAAAAATGTAACATGTACATTTTCAGGCTCCAGCATTTACATCATAGTGTACTACATTTGTTAAGCTCAAATATTTTGACTCTCCAAGGCAGCCGCCCGGCTCAGAAGGCCATTTCATGTTAGAAACCACGTTTTGAAAGCAGCTGTAACACACTGTAGTTCAGGGTTATCTGTACACTTATGTGCAATGGCACACAAGGTGAAGAAAAAATCAGGGCCTTATCTATAGTATCAGTGTTTGAAATCTTACTCTTGCTCTTGTTGAGCCTGCGCTATAGTGAGATCAGTGGTTTATGCCGTTGTTTGGCGTTTGGATTATAACATTGGCCATATAGATGTTACAGTACAATGTTAGTAGAAGCAACTTATTGTGAGTTTTGGTCTTTAAATGTGATTTGTGAGAAAAATATAAAATATCAATATATTGTGCTCATGTTCAGTCCTTGTCATGTATGTTGATCACACAGTGTGAATGTCAGTCTGACATCCTGCAGGCAAACGCCACGCCTGGTTCGCTATTTTTTCCTCCAAGTGGGTAGTACTTTGCTTTCAAAAGCAACTATGACATGTGAGCACTATATCACAGCACAGACTCATGCTTATTTTCTATACTTTTATCATTGACGTTCAGCGAGCAGCTATGTGCTGGGGTGGGAATAATATGCTTTTGGAGAGCTGTGAGCCTTTAAGGGCAGCGCAGCTCTGGCTGCTGCAGCCACAGGCTCTCTTCTGTAATAGCCTGTAATTCCTTCTGTCTCATACAATCACTAACACAGCCTGACTGCATGCACACACACATACAAACACACACACTATATACTATATATTGTGAGTGAGTGAAAAACAGTGAGAGGAGAAAGGCTTTTAGCCAGTGGATCATGTTCACTTGGAGGGGTCACTGTCGCTTGTGCACAGCTCTCTCTGTGTTTGCAGACACTGTACACTGACTTGTGCCTCTGCACACCTGTTGAGAGGGGAGTAGAAGAGTAGAAAAGAGAAAAGAAAAGAAGATAAGAGAGGAGAAGAGAAGAGAAGAGAAAAGATTATTTAGGCAGAGGTCGGGAGAGGGCAGTTACAATGATACAGATGTATGTGTGTCCGTCTTCAAAGCTCCGAGGCAACACGCTCACCTCCGTCATCTCCGAAACCAGCCACACACAGAGCTGCTACTACCGTCAGCCACAAGACAGTGTGTGTGTTTTGGGGGTGGGTGGGGGAGTTGGCTCTTACAGGTGCCAGACTCTCCCCCTACAGCCCTGTGGCGGCCAGAGAAGTTAATTGGCAGCATCTGGCTGTCTGAGAGACCAAGCTCCCACCCACCCGCCGCCCCATTGCGCCCCACCCGTTCCCTCACCCTTCCCTCCTGTGGGTGCCGTTACCCCTGGCACGCACATGGTGACACCCGTCTGGCTGCAGGCTGTGAACGTGGCGAGTGTGTGTTTGTGCGTGTCTATGTGTGAGTGTGATATAGCGGGGAGTACGGAGGCACACAGGGCAGCCAGGCCCCCAGCTGCCACCGCCGTGCCGAGGGAAATGTGGGCAGACAGGCTGGCATCTTTGTGCCAAGGCCAGCAGGGCCCTCAGGGAGGATGGGGAGGGAGAGCGGGATGCAGCGGCGGGATGGAAGGAGGAGGGAGGGCTGCAGAGGAACAGATAGAGATTTTAGATGCGAACAGTTTGTGGCAGACACAACACGGGGTTCGCGTGCTGATCATGCTACGAGCAGCTGTGGTGGGCGTCACATTCGATATTCTCACTCATCCATGAAGTAAAGGTGAAAGTTTATAGTTTACAGATTGAGGCTGTGACATTTATCATATTAGTCTGCATTCTGTAAATAATGCGACTTGTGATTTTTTAAGTGATTATTTTATAATGTAATCATTAGTGACAATCTTTTGAAATCTCACAATTTGAAGCAGAAACAGTTCTCAATTCTCAAAATAGAAAAGGGGACCGTAAAACTTTTAGCTATATAACTTTTAACTTTTATTCTTGCTTGAGTTCACTTTGCTCATTCAAATGATTCACTTGTGTTCCTTGTTCACTAAATTGCACTATGAAACTTAACCATTCGTTAAACTAACGGGCTGTAGTTACTGTCTGACAAGGAGTCTGTACGCAGCTTTTTCATATAAGAAAGGAAACTGCATTTATTTGGAAAGGTCGCACATCGTTCTGCCTGAAATAATACAATGAAAATGTAATTCACCACCCAATGTTATGACTAAAAGTCAAACTTGTTCTATCTGTTCTGGAGCAGAGGGGGAAGGAGGGGGGAAAAAAAACAAGCGCTTAGTCTCCGGGTGATGGTATTTGAAGTTTTAGCAAAATAATTCACTTTTTATGGCATTATGTTTGTGCCACGATACTGAGCAGGAGATTGGACAAAAGATTTTTTTTTCCAAGTACATAAATCCTTGCGGTAAAGAGAAATTATTATCATACGAGGAATCATCATTCTCTTGAGCAAACAAAAATGTGTTATTTGCTCATTTGGCTTGTTTGCTGTTCTCTCCCAGAAAGCGCACAATGTTAACCTCTTTCACTCCCTCAACATCTCTGTGCAGTCTCAAGTTCAGCTATAGTTTTATGTCAGGCCACCAGGATGCCACCTCCCTTTTGAGGTCTGGTGAGGTATGAGAGAGATGTCTTTAAAATCTCTCAACTTTCCCAATGGCAATAATGGAGGAACGGGATTCACTGCCAGTATTAGTTAGTAGTAAATGTAGTTCAGTGCTGGATCTGTTTTCATGGACAAGTCATGTGAATAGGAGCTGAATGAAAAACAAATTAATATCGATTTACCCATATTATCAATCAGATGTCTGTGAAAGGTGATAAAATTAAACTAGCTCAGTATAAAAAATATCCTGTATCATTACAACATGACAGGGCAGGGTGTTAAGCTATTATTTTGGACTGAAAATTTCAAAGTAAAAAGACAAAGGTGGGGAGATGAACTATTACGGCAAAATCAGCAGCAAGGATGGTGTATCATTTATTGTGCTCATCACTGCATCATTCTGGCTGCTGGTTGTTCTTCCACAACAGCAAGTCATTCTGATCAGCGTAATGGACGACGAGGAGGTGAGCTCATCTCTATGTGGAATTTAGTAAAAGTGATTTCAGAATGTGTCATGTGTGTTGCACTGCCTTTCACTGAGTAAATTTCAAGAGAGAATGATCTCATCACTCTGTGTGACCTTATTACACACATGCACACACACACACACACACACGCCCATTCTGGGGATACAGGAGCTGCGATGCTGGTGCTTGATCTGAGATCACTTCTCCCACTGTTATGGGCTTGACTCACTGATGCAAGTCAGACACAGTGAGATCAGAAGGTGCCCTCGCATCCACCTGAATTTTCAGTTTCCGACTGAAGCAGAAAATGAAATTGAAATACACAAGAAAAAAAAGAAAAGAGAGTGAATGGGTTTGCCTGGTCATTTGTTGTGCTGTTGCATATGATACATCACTAATGGACTGTCATCTTCCATATGATCACAGGATCACTACCCTGCCTCGTCTCACATGTGCAAATCATATACCCTGGTAGTCAGTGTGTGTTTGTGTGTATGTATCTGTTGTCTTTGTGCATGCGTCTTGGCTCTTGGAACATTATTATTATGACTTAGTCTGGCGCCAGTCTGTCTGTTTGGTCCACGCTTGTAAGCACACGCACACGCACACACACACACACACACACACACACTCATCGATAGATAATGTGATGGGAGTATAATGTTGCACTCTGGGAAATGCTGCATCACACAATTATAGTCGCCCGATCTCTAATTTCTCCTTTTTTAAATACACACACACACACACACACACACACACACACACGCACGCAAGCCCACTCCTCTCCTCCCACTGGCTTACACATCACCCTCACTCACCAGGGGCTTAACGCTGACATCATCATTTTATTAGCTGTGTGTGTGTGTTTGATTTTTTTTACCCCCCTCCTTTTTTATGGTTGCCTGTGTGTATTTTCTCTGTGCCCCCCATTATTCCAGACAAATGTGCACCTGCCCTGTTGCCCCGTAGGGGACCAGCGGCGCCACAGTGGCGAGGGCACACTGATCATCTGCTTTCTGCTAATTGCCCTGCTGCCCCACAAGACGCAGGGGAGCTAGCTACTAGCAGACCCAGCGTGCTCAATCTAGTTGAGACCCCTCAGGGATATATATGGGCATGTTTTACTTTTTTTTTTTAGTGCGGTTGAGGATTGATTAGGAAAAGCTGACAGCACAGTCCGAAGTAGCGTTTTTGTTAGGGTGTCCATGAAATGGATAATCTGAGATTTGGCTCTTAACTTCCAGTTCGGCTCGATCTATCTAGCCCAGTCTACACAAGGAGGTGATATCAATTTTGACAGTTTGTTATAAGTTAATAGGTTATAGGCATAATGTATCTTGTAATTATGAGACCTATACACAAACTGCATTATTCAGCAGGTGCTATTCCCCCCCAAGCCTCACATTTCTGTTTCTGCAGTTTGCTCAGGAGAAAGGAGACTCATCTCACAGGACAAAGTAGTTATTGTTCACTGTTTAACCTGATGTACAGAGAAAAAAAATAACCAACATTTCTCTGAGTTTTCTGGTTTTACCATTCAACAGGTCACCACTCACTGACAGGTATGGCCCTCTGCTGGTCCGTCCAGGCACTGTTACGCTGTTCAGTAGTGAAATAATATTACTCTTGATTGAAGAAAAAGAAATTGAAAATCTGAAGATTTCATTTTGATTTCTGTTTTATTCTCTTGTACATATTTAGGAAATGCAACATCCCTGAACCACATTCAGTCAAATTTCAGGTAATTATCAGCCAGGGGGCTTTGCTTGACCAGCAACTGCACCACAGACTTAATGACAACAAAATTACATAGTATATATTCTTTATATGTTTTTCCCCATTGCCACTATCTCAGGGTACATGAGTTAGAGCAGCTAATGCAAATCCTCCTCAGGGGGGATGTTCCATGTGAATGCATAAGTACGGCACATCTCACTCATTTCTATCAGATTACGAGTTTGAGCTAGAGGTGCTGGTCAGCACCTGGTCAGCCGTGTTTACATTCCAGACATTTACATGATGAGAATTTAGTTCTTACCAGACTGCAACAGACACATGTTTCCATCTCTAGTAGAAGAGTCCCTTCAGCATTTTTTCTGACAATTAATGTCACAAAGATGGAGTACTTTTTTTAAATTCAACAGTAAATTAGACTGAGACATAGAAGAAGGTATTGGGAGGGTGACATGAAAGATGAATTAATAGAAGAGATAAACTTTACACAGGAGGACAAATGCACAGCTAAACAGAAGCCAAACCACACACAACTTCCTTTGTATTCAACATTTCAGAATTATATATGTATTACATTATTATAACAAAACAAACTGGGTTACTTCTATAAACAGCAAACATGTTTTATTTAAATGAGACTCTGAGATTTATGCTTTCAGACTTTTATGGAAATAGCTTTTATGTCCGCTGCATAATCTGGACTCAGGTGAAGAGCTGTGGGTGTGATCGGAAATTGACTGACCTGATTTTCAGAGCAGACACTGAAGATGGGCGATGTACTGTAACTGCTTTCGGCGATGCCTTCTGACAGGAAGCATTTAGCAGTAACACCGTCTGATGGAAGTAAACCTTCTGGATGTTTTGATGCAGCCATCAGGGGAGAGTGTCTCACGCTGCCATGTTTCAGCCTCATCAGAGGGCTGTTTCTGACCCGGTTAGGCTGCTAACAGCCTGTTGTCTCCGCAGGTGTGAGACTCGCAGCTATCTCGTTACGGGAAAGTCAATAATTCACAAGCGTTATTACTTCCTGCAAAAACCTTACCGCTGCTAGCCAGGAGACTCTACCGGCAGCGGTAGCACCAGCATTTTTTCACATAATCAGCCCCAGTCGTAATGTGCTTCTTCTCAACTTTATGCCTTCTCACACACTGCTGCAGAAAGTTATGGTTAACCTCTGAAAACAGTGAAAATGGGTGTAGCACATTGTCTCCTCAGCACTGCAGCACTTGTGAGGGGGAATCACAATCTACGACTAACCGCTGTACTGCACATCTGATTCTCTCTCTCTTTCTCTCTCTCTATCTCCCTCTCTCACCACTGGTCGTGTAAGTTGGTCCCAGTCCCCAAGACACGTTCTCATGAAGCTGCAGTCTAATAAATATACTGTGCTACCACATATAATATACAGCAGGCCGACCAAATTACAAAGCAAGCACAGGTTGCCTAGTAACAGTGTCTCCGGAAAGCTTTTGTTGCAACTTGATTTGCATCCAAAAAAGATAGATGGATGCCTCAAGACGATACGTACAGTTGGGGGCCAAAAGCCTGAGAGCACTTCCCCATTGAAATGAATGGTCAAAATGCTCTCAGACCCACTGCGCGTGCCATTGTGTTTACACACACGCATCCAGACACGCAGTTTACACTCCTCGGATGATCCGGAGGCTGTTTTCTGCTTGACTTAGTATGCAAAACAAGAACACAGGGCCGTGTTTTAAAAACAATGAGCCTATCTAACATCTGGCATCGTTTCAGAGTGCCAAGAAATATTGTCTCTCCAATTATTGGTGTGGTAACACGGAGATAGTAAAGAAATATGTCATTCAATGTGAAATGTTTTCCAAACGGACTATTTGCCTTAAATGAGCTGGTCGAGGTCTGTGGAGCTTGACAGCTATATGGGCATATTGGAGGACATTTAACCTTGCTAACAGTTGGCAGGATGAACGCTTGACAAGCCGAAAGAGACAACAGTGAGACAGAAAAGAAAATAAAAGGGAGTGGATGAGTGTGCGCGTGTGCATCCAGGCTCTGTGAGTTTTGTCCTGTATGTTGTTTTTTTTCCCCTTTGGCTGCAGGAGGGCTCAGAGAAGCCGTGATTGGCGTGTCCTCTACGCTTGATTGATTTGAAAATATAGACAAGATGTCGTCGGTATGAAAGCTTCCAATTTATAAGCCTTCATCTTGAAACGTCAGAGAGATGCCGGCATCGTCAAAATCAGAGCGGGAGTTTGTAGCTACCAGTGGTTCAGACGTAGAAAAGCTCAGGCACGCCAAGTGACACCTCACTAAAGGCTGCCCGCTGGCTCTATGAAACCATCTCCCTCGTCATTCTCCCAGTGTCTCTTTTTTTTTGGTCACTTCATCTCCGACTCTGTCTCTTTACATGTCTCTTTTTTTTCTGCTTGTCAGCCGCTCTCTGTCTTTGGCTATTGCTTCGGCCTCTCTGTTTCTCTTTGTTCCGTGGTTTTCTCTTTATTCTTGTAAGGCTGTGATGAGACCCTCTGCAAGTTAACTTGTCCCACAAGCTCGGCGTCGAAGGAATGACCTTGATGTGGCTCACGTACGGTCTGAGTTTGCTGCGTTGTTTCAGCATGCGACTCTTAGCATATTCCTGTTTGTGTGTGTGTGCGTGTTTCTGTGTCTGTGTAATCACTGAATTGTAAAACCACGTGTGAGTGCGTTATCATCTCGGGGAAGCTTCTCCATTTTTCCTTCATCCCATGCAGTGATAATTCTGTTTGGGAACGACGGCACTGTACCACGTCAAGAGATGGGCAGGGGAGAGGCACAGGGAGGTACCATTTAGATAAAACAAATTGCCAGCTGCTGAGCAGGCGCAGCCACTGCTTAGATAAAAACCAAAGGGACTGTGTGCATTAGTGTGCATGTCCTGAAGATTTGGTTCTTTTTATATATATATATTTATATATATTTGTGCGTGCGACTGTGTGTCCTGAAGCAAGCGCAGACCCTTTCCTTAGCTTGTAGTCAGGGCCTTCCAGGCAGTCTCTCCCCATAAGAAGTCACAGAGCTATTTTCTCTGGCCTATAACTATAATGCTGTGATGGGACAAGCAGCAGTAATTAAAATCAATAGCGGGGACTTTTCCAGTCTCCGGCAAGGTCGCACACTGCCCAGCCGAGAGACGGAGAAACAAGAGCGAAGTGGGATTGCATGGATGGGCAGAGCCAAACAGGGAAATCTGTAAAGAGGTGAGGTGCCATCTTATTTTAATTAACCTGCACCTCAGAGGGCTGGCATCACAGTAATGCACCAGCGTGCGTGTCGTGTGGAGGTGTATTTTGTCCTTGACAGTCAGTTTTATTCACAGTAGGAATAATATTCATGCTACGCTTTGGGAAAAAATAAAATAATTTGCTGTCCTTTTGTCCAAGATTGACCATTTCCCCTGTTTTTTCCTCCTCCCACTGCTTTGTCCATCTGAACAGGCAGTAGGACCGGGTTGTTAAGCTGGCTCCAGTGGGCAGGCAGGGTGTGGTATAGCTGGCCACTGGCTGCATTAGTATTCTGCTGAGGTAGTCACATGCAGATACATTCTCCTTTCTCCTCCTCTGAAGGAATAATCAGCCCTGCCTTTCTCTGCCTTCTCCCCCTCTGTCTGAGAGAGGCCGAGTGATTTAGCTTTTTTTGTTTTACTAGGTACCTGCAGGGACATCTTCAAGTGTTTGAAAATGCATGCAAGTGCGTTCACTATGCATTTCTATGCAAGTCCATCGCCAAACCTGATGTATGAGGTGTCTGAGCAAACACATAAAATTCTTGTGTCTCCTTTCTGTCCTCCTCCCTTTAGGGGTGAGTCAAAGAAAGAAGTTCACTCTGTCAGAGTTAGCAGAGCAGTTTGTCCTGTTTGTTGATTATCAGGTTCTGTTCCTATCACAGCCCCGATAGCATCTTCATCTGATCTGGTGCCAGAGACGCTAGCTCACTAGCCAGCCCCACCATCACACAGCCACTACCCCTTCCCATATATCTCCGTATCAGGTCCAGATCTGCCATCGCCCTGCTCTCTCATCTTCCCCTTATCTCCTTATTCCACCTTTCTCCCTGCTCCCAACACCCCAAACCCACCAATCACTCATCGTCCTCATCTTCTTCCTCCTTTTATCCTCTCTCAGAGATTCTGGCAGAGCAGCACTGTTGTTCCCTGTGCTTGGTCTTTTTCGTTTAAACCGTCGAGGTGGACTTGGTGAGTGATAGGACAAGACAAGAGAAATTTGGAGAAAGACAGGAAAAGGGAAAGGTGGCGGAAGAGGAAGATGGAAATTAGGCAAATCCCATCACTCGCATGCTTCCTTCTCACCACATCTCAGTGGTTGAGGGCCAGACAAGGAAACAGAGGAAGAGGAAGGCAGACACATGAAGAGTGTGAAAAGAAAGCATGCAGCAGTACTGACCCATACCCCATCAAGGTGCAAGGACCAGCCTAGGGCCCTAGCCTTGGGCCCAGCACGCAACATGTAACAAGCAATTCAGCAAACTACACAACCAGCACACACAACAGAGAAGACATGGAAGACACAACCCCAAACATGCATCATATGATGCCACACACCATTCAACCCTCAACACAACAAGACACACTGGTACACCGATTAGACGCTTACCCAATCCTCACTCCATTTGATTTCTGCTCACACACCTACACTACAACTGGAGACATAATGAATAAAGCATGAAACATGCAAGCATGATATTTTCGCCAAAAAATGCAATCACACTTTTTGCCTTTCACTCAGATTGCAATCCTGAACGCATTCTCCAAAAGATCCCAAGTATCTTATTATAATAGCGCCACAGTCCCCACAATTAAAATCACTTGTGTTCACGTTTTAAGTGGTGCCATTCAAAATGCAAAGCTGAATATACCAGTTGGCCAGATTTAGTGCAGGTAATGTCATGAGCCATTTTTGTCAGCCATGACATAGAAACATGGCTGGTTTTCTCCTTTCATTCATCAAAACTGACATCTAGGTTAATTATCATTCGGTGTGAAGGATTGTGAGGATTGTTCTCTTTTGCCAGCTGAACTCATCGTCACTGGAATAAGGCACACTGACAAGTTGATGCAACTTTATTATTATGATTTCTCAGTTCTCTGTATAAATTATGTGTCTCGCACTTTTTTCCCCCCTTCCTTGAAAAATTGCTGTGCACTCAGTGTTTCTCACAACTTCACCTGATCCTGATGCAGTCTCCTCTAGACCTCAGGCCCTTAAATTAAAAGCCCTGGCCCATGAATGACCTGACTAATGTCTCTGTTTTGTGTCTGTCTTTTGCTGTTGCAGGCAGAGGCTTCCAGCCAAAAACGTGTACTACTACCGTTGCCCTGACCACCGGCGCAACTATGTCATGTCCTTTGCCTTCTGCTTCGACCGAGAGGACGACGTGTACCAGTTCGCTTACTGCTACCCCTACACTTACTCCAGGCTGCAGCACTACCTGGCCAGCCTGGAGCGCAGGAACCTGCCCTACCTGCAGAGGGAGCAGCTGGGGCTCAGTGTGGTGAGTTGCGAAGAGGAAAAGTGAGAGAGGTGGAGAGGGAAGTGTGGTCGGGGTTATGGCTGGAGCGGAGAAGTCGAACGGTGGCGAACATTAAGGGTGGAAGGGGTTTTAAGGTGTAGTGGGAATGTCTGTGTGTGTGTGTGTGGAGACCCAGATTGGTAACTTAGGTGTGCCTGCCAGTCATAACTTCAGCCTCTCATGTTATTATTAGGATTGTTGCACTCTGAGATGACGGACTATATAAGCCCCTGGGTGTGTGTGTGTGTGTGCGCGTGTATTTCTGTGTGTTTGTATGTGTAAATGGCTCCGTGTGTAATCAGCAGAGCTCTCACCTCGGCAAAGGGAGCTAGTGTATCATATACGCTGCCTCCAGTCGTGTCTGCTCTTATCAAATAATTGTAGGAGAAAAACTCATTAGAAATGCTTGAGAGATTACCACTTTTTCTTCTGTCCTCCAACATTTGTCAGGGAAAGCTTGCAGCAAGCTGGGCACCATGAAAGTCCAGGTATTTGCAGGGAGCACATGACCATAAAATACGGGAAGGACTCGAAAGAAAATGTCTTAAGTAAAAGGAAGTGATGGGCAGGTTCCTCACTGCTGCTTCCTGATTGAAAAGGAGAATGGAAACATGATTACCTGTTCCATTTTGTTAAGTTTTTAGTCACACCTGTGGTTACAGGTCATAGCAACAGGTGTGTTTTACTAAATGTAACCAAAAATTCAGTTGGACATGGCACAAGCGTTGACCACAGACATGGTTTGCACAGCTACTCTGTCAGAAATCCAACAGGAGCAGAGCAATTTGTACTGTGTCTGTGCAACCAAAGTGCTGAGGAGCTTTGTCACACTATGTTGTTTTTACATAGAGAAAAATCAATAGTTGGCCTT
This sequence comes from Psettodes erumei, assembly GCA_016785225.1. Lineage (NCBI taxonomy): Eukaryota > Metazoa > Chordata > Actinopteri > Pleuronectiformes > Psettodidae > Psettodes > Psettodes erumei. The sequence goes on from JAFBJZ010000107.1 coordinate 1,119,160, forward strand.
TTCCATTATTTTGTGAGCACCTGTCATGTGATCACATTAAGCATTCAGTGCGCAAATACCATGTAACAACATGGCATAATAAATTGTTATTTATATTTATACAGAAATCTTTGTTTTTAATTAGGTTTACTTATCTTAGTTTAGTTTTTACTATACCTAAATCTACTGTTATCTAATATTGTTATTCTATTCTATTATGTCAGCATGGAAAACATCACAGCATAGTAAAAAACACATAAATTAAAATAAAATAAATATAGACCTATGATTCAAAGGCTATCAAGTTGATCTGTGTTTCCCACCATTGCTGCGAATTAAATGCTCTCCTTCTGTCTGCGCCTCTGTTGTATTGTATAACATAATGTAAATACGAAACCGTAAGATGCTGCCTGTGCAGCACACCATTTTCACTTTACTTTTAAGCCTCATCATTTCTCTGAGCAAGACAGAGGCGAGAACAGAGAGAGGACAGACTCGGTTGGTTTGGCTCACAGAGTCAGTATTAGTATTCATAGTCATAGAGAGGTTTTATGGCCGTATTTTTCTCTTTATGTTCTCTGGGCCTGGGTGGCAGACAGCGCAGCCCCACCCTCTCATATCTCTTTCTCTGTCTGCTCCCTCTCTTGCTGCTGCCCCCTCCCCCGCCTCTCCGTCTCATGCACATATTCAACTCCACACACACATGCAGGTCAGAGGGGAAGGGATGAGCAGAGTCTTCTGTCTGCATCAAAGTCTAAAGACAGATTGCTGCCGTTTCTGAGTCTTTGCAGGGACACCACAATAGCTTTAACCTTCTAATGGGTACAATTATCTCATAAGGATGGAAATAAGAGCCAGGGCCATTTGCACTGGCATTCTTCTATCTTGCTGACTAATTTGTTTCTGTAATGTATTCCTCTGAACAAAATCTCTGCTATCGAGCCTGCACTGGTCAACCAAGATACTGTAAAATAAAAAAAAAATAACAGGCCCTTTTTAATTTTCACCTCCATCTCTCTCCATCATAATGAGCAAGGTAGTGTTTACTGATTTATAAGGCAGGTATTTCCTATTGTCTTACTTCTGATTCACTAAAGAAGAGTGAGTTGAATAATTCAGTGTGTAAATGACATTGAAACAGACTTCAGTCGAGTTGCATCGGAAGAGATCTGTAATTTAAAGAGAGACAGAAGGACAGAGTCCGGGAGAGAGCTGTAACTGCTGTGCAGGCCCTCGTCAGTAGAGTAACCAAACAGGATGTTTTCTACAACACAGGGGCCTTTTTCAGAAGCTTTATCTTCCCTACTATATGCCAGAAAAAACCCATATGTGTGTACATGCTGGTATATGTATGTACAGTATGTGCGGGTGGTCATGTCCCATCATGCCCACAACTCACAGATACACAAAAACACACAGGGACACAAAGACAACTACCAGAAAAGTTCTTCATATTCCCCAGAGAAGAGGGTTTTGGATTCTTCCTGTTCCTGCTCTGCTGGGTTCATGGCCCTGCATCTGTTCCTCTGGTCCCTGTCTGTCTGAATATTTCCCTTTGTAGCCCACCCTGACAGTATCTGAGTAAACCTCTCTTTCGTTCTCCCCCTGAGGCACCCGTGTCCACAGAGACACAAAGAAAGAGACAACACGTGTTTGACCTGCTGCAATACTAACAAGTCTTTTTGAAAAGATGCCAACTGCCTACTTCTTTCAAACCTATTCCTGATTTCTGTGCGATCCTCGAGTGTCCCCCCAGCCATCTGGAATTAAAAGCAACTTATGTGCTCACCTTGCCCGTTGACAAAGCTTTTTCCTCTTTTTTTCTTGGGCAGGTAGTAGGCAGTGTCTGCCCGGGAGTTGCGGAGACAGCAGTTTGAGGTTTTTCTTCTGCCGGCCCCAGAGGGGAGGGCAGGGCTATGACACTATTAGTCACCTGTGACACAGCACAGCCTCTGCCTGTAGACCAGATGGAAAGAAAGTGTAAATGAGAGACCAGAGGGTTGAGAGAGTGGACAGGCCACTGACCAGCCTCGAGTTTATCTGAGACCTATCTTGCATGCAACTTAAGAAGCCTGAGTCCCTGCTCGCTCGTATACCGTGGTTCTGTTCAGACACCAGCATCACGTAAAACTATTGATCTCAGAATCACAGTGCAGAGATATCACATCCACTCAGTTCTTTTTTTTCTTTTGAAATCTCTCAAATCAAAGCAAGATTATGATAGATCACCTGCACTCTGTTGAAGTGACTTAACATTACTTAGACGGTTGTGATTGAATTTTAGACCTAATCCTGTCTGCTATCATTGTTCAGGTGCCATGTCTGGGTGCCTGCTCAGTGGGAGTGGAGTCTCAAGGAACAGGTTTTTTGGTGTGTGTCTGGAGCAAGAGGAGGGGAGTGGAGTGGGCACTGCAGCTATATCTGCCTGGCTGCCTCTCTCTCTCTCTCTCTCTCTCTCTCTCTCTCTCTCTCCTTATCTCTGTGTTTGTACACTGTGTGCCAAGATCCAATCAATAGCCACTCCAGCCGTGGAGAGAGGAGAAGGTCAGCAGCCACACTGGAGAAGCCAGGCTAGGTAAACTGATGGGGACACAGAAAACACAGGAAATACACCACAGGCCAAGCACGCTGCCACGGGACATAACAGGATGAGATGTGGCAGCATGGACTTCTTTCAACATAATGAGAGATCTTAAGATTTCTGCCTCCCAAGGACTTGCACTATTACAAAACGCTCCAAATAAAGTGTGTATATTGTAACATAAGGAAAAGTGTGTTTTGAGCCCAAACTGACTCTTTTGTCTGATGCAGAGGTGTCAAAGTGAAGTGTGGCTGTCTTCTGATATGTTTGCATCAGACAAAGAATTGATTTGAGTTTTCAAACCAGTGCTTTTTCTCATTCAATAAAAATGTTCAAGGGAGCGTCATATAGTTATGTCCTTGGAAAGACAAAAATCGTAATTACAGTTTAGGAACTCTATCTTTATCTATAAAAAATAATATAGTTAGATAGAAAGTAATAATTGAGATGTCTAACACATTAAGAACAGCACAGTACTGCCTTTTGTGTGAAGCTGAGTGATTGACACCATTCATATCTTTCCAGCACGGGTTTTGCACATCACACATTGTCATCATGTGATATAACAGCATCCGTTGTGACAAAGTGCCAGTTTTAATTACAGTAACTAATTAATGCGAACTTTCTCTTTGAGAGCGGAGCTCTCAATGCCGGAGCTACTCTGTGAATGGCTCTGTGATTGGTTTGTAATGAAGAGAGTCCTCCTCTGACTAACTGCCTCCTTCAAAGGCCAACACCTGAATAGCCAATCTGCACTTTATCATGTGGATGAGGTGATACTGCAAAAGTGAAACAACATGATAGATGTGAACATTCACTTTGTGTTTCAGTGATGGAAGGAAAGTCCACACTTGCGTGGCATGAATATTGGTAAGACACGGACGGGTTCAGTCGCAGAGTATGTATGGAAGTTAAAAATGCCATATTCATAACAGTGTCAGTATTTTTCACTTCAGCACCACCATACAAATGAGACAGATGGAGACGATTATAAATGTTAGCGATATATTCCCCCGAGCACAGATAGTTTTGTTGCTTTGTTAGCATATATTCAAGACAGACACAAGCACTTCACCAGTCAAGCAGGCTGGCACTGCTCAAATAAGTAAACTGCTTTTCCCCAAGCTGAGAGGTAAACAGTTCGAGATAACAGAGTGGTTTTTTTTCTTGATTTAGTGGCAGACTGTTCATGAATGCATTAGCTGTGGCCTGAACATCAAACAGGAAAAAAAGCATATTTTTAAAAAGGAAAATGCAAAAGAAAAAGACAGAGCATACAGCTATATCAGCGGGTGGAAATTAAATTTCCACCCTGTGTTTTTTACTTCATCAAGTAAGTTCTAATGAAGTTTCTCTTTGTGTTTGTCTTCTGCTTGTTGTAAACCCTGTGGGTCCTTGCTTTCCCTGTTTTTGCTTTTGTCATAAATTGTTCTCCACTGGCCTCGGGAAGTTTTGTATTTTTCCCTGGCAGCAGCTAACAGGTATCTGGATGAAAGAGCTTGACTCTATTGTCTAATAATATGTTAATCACTGCCTACAGCCCCTCAGTGTCAGGACTCTGAGGAAATTCCTCAAAGATGGAAAGGTCATCATTGTATCATTGCAGGTTTCTTGGCAACAGTTCTTGTTTTTATGCTGCTCTCTGTTTGGCTTCATTAGTGGCTGACCCTTATTCTATCAGACGCTTCATACCAACATGGCAGTATCTGTGGCCAAACGTAGGAATCTGAGAAAAAGGTTGAACCGTGACTGTCCTTTGTCCCAGACAGTTGAGTAAGAAGGCTGGTCCAGGAGGAGCAGAAGATAAGCAGGTTTATGATCTATGTCCTTGCGCTATAGTGGTGTATGGCTTCTTATCTCCAACCAATGGTTCCCCCAGGATACTCGATGCTTTCTTACGCATCCCCCCACCCCACCATGTGCATCTCTCCCATCTCTCTGGCGATCAAGAACGCGTTAATGAGGGAGAGCTGGTGAGGATTGGGAGGAGGTGGGCATTGCATTAGGCATGGTTGTTAATGCATAGCCTGCTATGAAAGGAGGAGGGGGTGTGGGTCGGGTGTCTGTGCCAGTGGTGTGTTTCACTTTGTAGTTTTACACAGTGCAGGTAAACTGTGTGTAGGGAAAAATAGGGGAGATTAATAGATTAAAGTATCACAGGTGAAGCTTTCTGAATGTGATGGAGCGATGTTCACGCAGCGCTGACCCCGTGTTGATCCTTATTATGATGTTGGCCCAAAAGATTTTGGGTTACTCAGACAGAGATAATATTTATTTTGGAAATTGGAACTTATTCACACCTTAATGGCTTAGCGCTCTGTCTCTCTTTCCTCTCCCTCTGTTGCACTCCTTTTGCTCATTTCCCCTCTCTTCAAGGGAATTGCAATTAAAAGAATGAAAAGTTCTCTGAAATGGTGGATACCTTTGGGCCTACAGCACTGTGAACTGGAGTTCTGTGGTTGATGTATAGTTGACGACCTGGTTTATGAAATTAAAGAGGGAGAGGAATGCATTCTCAAACTGAGCCTTTGCAGCACTCTGTTGACTCATCTCTCTCTCTCTCTTTCTCTCTCTCTCTACTCTGCCTCTTTTTTTGTCTTTTTGTGTCTCCCATCTCTTGGGCTTCAGAGGCAAATCTGTTCCCATCCTCACGGCTGCGTTATGGTCGTCTATCTGTCCTCCTCTGCTGATGGATATTTACTCTGCTGGCTTTCTCGATGACTCTCAGGACGGAGCACTGAGCAGGGAGCACTCACTCTGTCTCATTTGGGTGTCAGGACTCAGTTCCCCAGGGGGACAAAACAGAGAGAGCAAAACAGATAGCATTCAAGGCTTTTAATAAATCAGAATACACCTTTCTGACAGTGTAATTGCTTTCCATTGCCTGGCTTGAATTTACCAGCAAGCAGGAAAAAGAAGGCGGAGAAGGGTGAAAACAAGAGAAAGAGAAAGACAGAGAGGAGAGAGTAACGCAGAGCGGGCTGTACAGTAGATCATTTGTTCAGGGGAAAAGAATGAAAATTAATGAAAAGAGAGTTGCCCGCCCTCCAAAGGCAGTCAAGCTTGAAATTCACTTTGAGGGAAACTTAATTTGTTGTAAATGGGCAAAAAACATATTACTGCGCAGCGTAGAGGGGGCTGCGCCGTGTGTCCGTCTGCTGCGTCTGTCTGTCGGCATGTGTTTGTGGCAGATGAGGACGCCATGCTCTGAATAGCTCAGCTGAGAGGAGGGAAACACAGGAGCCTGTTAATAACTCCAGTAACAGCATTCTCTTTCTACATGACTGCTCTCCAGCACTTCCTCCTAGCATGTCTGAATACAACTCCAGGATGTGGAGGAGAACTTGTCAAAAGTTAGTTGCGAGGCATTAAAGTTTGGTCCGTTCATTTCAGGTGCGTGTGTGTGTGTGTGAGAGAGAGAGAGAGAGAGCGCATACATGCGTATGTACTGTACGCGTGGATATACACTGTTTGATGTGTACCACAGGTGACATTAAAAGACTGTCTTAAAACGAGACCGACGCGCCCACATGTACACTGCAGGAGAGGTGTCTCGTACTGGCGAGAGTAATGATACTTATCTGCAGCAGACACTAATGTGCCTGGATCAGCTCGCAAGGTCAGCCCAGCTTACCTTCTTGACATAACTCCATGTCACCTCACTAGTTATAGAGAAGGAGCGGCTGCGTTGCATTCGTTGCGCCATGTCAGTGCGCTTCTTGTTACACAGTGGCAAGGGTGGGGGATACCAGTTTAAATAGAGCGCAGATGACATATGAGGTGGCAGGTATGATGCTGAATATCTGGATCAGGATATGGATCATCTGGTAATCCATCAGCAGCAGGTGCTGGGGCAAACTTTATTTGCATCTCTTTTTTTGTTGTTGTTTTTACTGCTTTTAAGTGTTGACAATCCACTTCCTGTTAGGATTCAGCAAACGCGAGACGTGTAAAATCCGTTTTCATTCGTCCGTACAGTTTATGATGTTTTTGGTACTGTATGTGGTGGCACAGAGCCAACACCTTCTCTGAATTTCTGCTATTCTGTCTTGTAAAAAATATGCAATCAAAGCACATTTTCCATGAAAGTTAAAGTATAAACTCAGTCAACTCACATAAATACAACACAGTCTATGCACACAGTATTGTGTGGCGGCAGTCTAATTTGTATGTTGCATGTATATTTCGTGGTATTTCTGCAGGGATAGATTACATTTGAATCCTAGATACAGAGGAGTGATAGAACCCACTATGTTTTGTGATAAGCTGGAGCCGAAAGCCAACGCTGACTGACAGGGCATGGTTAAATGGTGTGATTGCAGACTTGCTGCACTTTTATCCTCGCCTACAGTTATAGACCTCGCCACTCAACAGCTGCATGTGATAGGAATTCTCTACGAAGCATATCAGACATCCTGTGACACCAAATCCTTGACCCGAGCCTGTGCTGTGAGCTCTCAGCTTCCATTTCCTCCACGCAACCACAGTAAGGCCCCTCAATTGGATGAAATGGTATCATCCTCAGTCTCAATGTACAGCCCTCACTGATGTCCTCTCCGATGGCTCAAAAAGTCCAGGTTTATATATGCAGTCTTGTGCAGTATATTGGTCACACGACTTAGTTGCAGCACTTTTGAAGGGATGTTTAATTACACTCTAGGCAGGAAGATGGAAGGGAATTGGATGGGTTGTTTTTTTGTTGTTGTTTTTGGATATATTTGATCTTTCATGCGGTATTTCCAGCCCTCTTCCAGCCTTTTCTGCTCTCTCCGGTCTAATGGCCTCTCACCCATTTCTGGGCAAGGGCTCTGACTCCTCACCCTCCCCCAGGCTCAGCCCCTCTGACTCGGGCCAGCAGCTCTGCACGCCTGGGGCGCCTGGAGACCCCCGATAACAAACAGCTCCAGCCAAGCCACTGGCCTCCCCACACCTACACAGGCATTTACCCACCACAAACAAACACCTTGCTCTCATTCCAAGCAGGTCTTTTTTCCCCCCCGTTTTCTTCACCGTCCCACTCCCCAGTTGCACAAAATACATTTTCTCTTTTGTTCTGTCTTTTTTTTTTACCTGAAGTAAGAAGAGAAAAAAAATGAAGGAAGTGACGGGTCCCATTTTTCCTCCACTTTTCTATTCTCTCTCACCTCTCGTTTTCTTGCTCTCCCACTGCTGCCCAGCCACAGCCTGTGCGTGCGTGCGTGTCTGTGTGTGTGTGTGTGTGTGTTTCTCCCCCATGGTTGAGCGTCAGCCTAAGTGTGAGAGAGATGGATGCCAGAGTCCCTTTCTCTCTCCTAAGGCGCCATGTCTCTCCCCTCTCCTCTGCCGGGCTCGTCTGCACCTGCATATTGTGATATAGTGCCTCTGTTCAGCCAGTCGATTGCCTTTAACAGGACTGGGGCATACTGGCCAAATTGAAAGGGATTGCGGCCTGCTTTTCATCAGAGTCACAGCAGAGCAGGGTGCAGGGTCCATGGGGCACAAAGGGGCATGGAGGAGGTAGGCGGGGGACTCTTTTTCGGTTGACTTTTTTCCCCCCCTCCCTCCCGCACCCTCCCTCTCTCCCTGTTTCTCTGTCTTTTCTGTGTTTCGCTGTTTGATGACTGTGGACACATTTTGTGGGAAATGAGTATTCTGTTTCCCATCAATCCACTTCTGCCTTTCCATACCGGAGTTCCTATTGATAGGGAGGGTGAAAGAAAATCAACAGCAGTCTCAAAGAAAAATGTCTTCATTTTCCATTTGTTTGCCTCATACTTTTGAGACATGTCATATATGTGTGCCTTCTCTTTTCAAGTTTGCGTTTTGAATTCTTTTGTGGAAGACAGAATTTGAAAGGACCCATCTCCCTAATGAAAAAAAAATCTGTGTGTGCTTTAATGAGTAAGCAACACTTGCATATACTTTCAGCTTGTTATGTCAGTGGAGTGGCAGGCAGCCATGATAGAAAATGAATAGCTGAGGAACTAAAGCTCATTCCAATCCAGAAATAGAGTTTCTAGTGATATAAAGCTGATATACTTATCATGTCAAAAGGAATTAACAACATCTCATTATTAGATTTAAGGCACTCTTTTAGGCCCAAAAGACACAATATCTTCAACTGAGGATAGTGGTGTTTTCTGAGGCTAAGTGTATTTTGCATGTATTAAGTTTTGCACATTCTTTTGTGTTCATATATTACAACCAGTTTACATAAAACCTCATTTTGGTTGTTACATCACTCTCTTCTGCAGCTGTATCCTGTAACAACCCGCTGCTGTTACGGCCCAAATTCAGTTTCATCAAATCGAATCAGTTTCATCTAGTGAGAGCTAATTAAATCAGTGTCTAAGTTCCTCTGCATCATTCAGCTTCAAAGGTTAGCAGTGGCAGGACTCATACATTTGTCAGATAGCACAAGATAATCTATTATTTCCGTCTGATCAAGTGAAGTTTACTTCAGCCCAGTTGTCCATCATGAAGGATCAAAAATGGATGCGTTCACCCCACTGTTTAGGATAATAGATTGACAACATGCAGACAGATTACTCTTGCCAGTTACACAGACTCGTGCCTGCATGCTAATTTCCAAGGGAAAGACTTGACTCCAATGACTGATGGCTTCAAATAGCGGTGGAGGTTTGCATGAGTGATTGAGACGACACTCCTTACCTCCTGCTTTCTTCTTCCACCTACCGTCTTTGTTGCTGTGGAAACGAGCGGGCAGATTTGAGGTTCCTGTCACCTACTGTTCCCCCGAAGTTGTTAAACTTCAGTGCCCACGTGACACTCTCACGGGACATGTGAGAGCCTGAAAATAAGGAAGCACAGCCGTGCTCACAGCAATACACACGTGTACATTAAGACATACTGTACACTTCAACACATGAACACGCACTAACTGTGTCTTCAGAGAAATCTGCCATCCATTTAGAGTCTTGACCTCATTGTTCAGAGCTTTTTCCTCTATTGACTTAAAGAAGGGTGAAGAGAAAAGAAGGACCCAGGGTGAAAGAGGACAATGTAGAGGGTGCTTGAAAAGGCAGTAACCTTTTTGTGCTTGGTGTGTGTCCGATAGAGGCTCCCCATAGTAAGCTTTTGTGGAGCTGTCAAAATGCCTCCCTATGAATTCGGAGAGATGCTCAAGAGGTACACAACGCCTTGTCTAGCGCTCGTCCAGTGTCTATCTTCTTTCATTCATGGATCAATAGTTGTCTTGATTTTGGATTCCTCCTTCTTCTTCTTCTCGCTCTCTCTCTCCTTCCCTCCATTCGTCTTTGACAGGGCAGGCCTAAATGTCTGCTTTAACTAGCTGCTCACAGCCCTCCTCAAAACACATTTACATACACATCAATCACGCTGTCAAAGTTAAAGGCATGACGCCGTGTAAAAACCAGAATTGGATTATGGCCTTGTCTCATCCCTGACACTGACTGCTTGCCTGGCGGGCTGACTAGACTGTTAATGTACAAGTTAAACAGCCTCCATTGTTATTACCAGCCACAACAGTGTGGCTGTTTTCACCTTGTGAATCTGTTTGTTCATCTGTTTGTGGACAGATATTGTCATTGCTAAACTTGCCAACGCCAAAACCAGTGTTTTCAGATCAAGATGAATGCAGAGTACTAAAATGGGTGTGGTCTAACCCATGGGTGTATCAGCATTAGTATCAGCATTGTATCAGCAGTATTATGGTCATGCTGAACACTCGCATGATTGGACGTTACTAGTCAGCTGGTAGCCCGACAGTCAATGAAGCATGAACAAAGTAGATGATCAGTTAATACAAGTATAACTTAAGCGCTGTGCCTAGACTAAAGTGTGGTTAAGACCGTACTGTTCCTTTGCCACCAGCATTATCATTATTAATCAATATCAGTGATGAATGCCTGAAAAGAGTTTTTGAACAAAAATTTGGTGTCACAAAAATGGCCTGTCTGGCTGTTTTCCTGCTCTGCAAAGTAAAGGTTAAAGTAATGGTAAGAAGCTTTTACTGTTAGTTGGAAATGGGAAATGAACAGTGGTCTCCCATATCAAAGTTAAACACTTTGTTGACCCAATTGTCCACCCCATCCTCATCCATAAAATGCTTTGAGACATTAATAACAAGGTCACACAACTTCTGACATGGATTTTCAGAGGCAACGGTCTCAATTTCTGTGGACAGTCTCAACCGTACCTACACAAAAGACTCATCCCCACTGATAATAACTGATTATAAAACTGTAAAGTTAATCAGCAGCACGTTGTTTGCTGAAACTTCTCATTTCAAAAATATTAAAGCCTTCTGAAGTGAGGTTCAAACGGTAGAGCCTGAGGTTAAGGGTTAGGAAAGCACAGAAAGAGATGGACGGGTCGATGCAGGAAACCCACGGTGGTCGGGGCGCCGACACAGCAGCATGTATCGCCGGGCCCATCATCATGGCTCATTTGAGTGTTTGATCCTGGGCACTCGTTCCTCGACGCAGAGTTCATACCACCCAAGGGTGGCTTATCTGTAGATTATATTGGCAAACACAGCATGGTGAGAAAGGGGAAGCTTAACCCCTGAGGAATTGCCATCTGCTGGTGTATAGCCCCCTTCTTTCCTCTCTGTAACGCTGGTAGTGTGCTGCACTGTAAATGCTATTTTTGCATTAATGTGTGGGTAGGGTGAAAAACATCACAGGAACTCCAGCCTGTTAATTAGGGTGTATTTATGGCAATTAAAGCTTCTGCTTTTGCGGCCAGGGAGAGACTAACTTAAACACATGCTACTGTGAATACCAACACTTTCCCCAGTTCCAGCCATGTCTAAAATAACTGTAGCTGTTTCAGGTGAATTACTGCCATAGACTTTACATGGAGCCATAGAAAGTTGGTGTTTTTACACTATTGTGACAATTAAATGTGATGGTTCGCCCTATGCTTTCGCTGTGTTCACTACATTATGCAACTGTCTCACAGCAGTGAGTTTGACCAGAAATATTTCACTATCCAATTACCAGGTGAAATCGGCTGTTTAATTTCACAGTCTCCATGAAGGCGCTCTATCACAACGATGGCCATTCAGTTAGCCCCCTAACACCACCCCAGGCAGCCTGTTCATCTGAGAAAACTTTCTGTGTGTGTGTGTGTGTCCGTGTGTGTTTGCAAAGTGCACTGAAAAAAAGGCACTGAAGAAATATAAATCAAGCAAGGTGATGATAACTTTGGCGTTGACACTGTGATCCATCGTCTTGCCTCTGCACTGGCTGTTTTCATTTTAGCCAGCAGCAGGCTGCGACTGAGAGGCTTTCTACCAAAATATAATTGTTTAGGAGTAATGAGCTGGAAAAAAAGGACAGAGAAAAGGGGAAAAGCAAGAGAGAGAGAGAGAGAGAGAGAGAGTGAAAAATTTAATGCACTACAGTAAACATGACTGACAAAACAAGCTGCAGTGTAGAAGCACGTATATAATTATGGCCTCGCTCCTTCCGGTACCTCTGTCTGTCTAACGGTCTGTTGATAATGTTCCCCTTTTACATCTGCAATTAACACGCATCTTATGCTGTGACCGTGTGGACATTTAATGTCAGTTATTTACATGTTGTATGAAAACACACAGTGTCATTTGCGCAGTGAACCCTGATGGTTTCGAGTTCACTTCACCTTGCAATATGTCCAGCAAAAACAGCCCACTATGGGCGGTTATCACAGCAGCACAGTGTTCACGTGAGAAAGTAATGTACTAGAAAATGTGCAATTGCATGTGTGTCACTGGCCAACACAGTGCCTTTCTAGATGATGTCGCATTACTTCGGACACCCTCGCTCTCTCTTGTTGTAAGTGCGCTTGTTGTTAGACTAATTTCAATTTAGATCCCACTGTATACTAATTTGAGCGATACCAACATTTTGTAATTATGTTGTACCTGTACCTGTCCTACGCTCATTATCGAGTTAATTCCTTCAATAGCTGAAATCAGTTTTAATTAGCATAATGGATGTTCTTTATGTCACAGGATTTGTGAAGTAACTTGGTTAAGGTCACTGTTTTGCAGCTAAGTGTAGTTAGTCAATTCTTGCTTAACTGTGCAGGTGAGACTCACAGGAGAAAAGATGGTGAAAACGTGTTTAATCTTTATTACTCTGCAGCTGAGGGTTGTTTTTTTGTAAATCAATTGAGTCTAACATGACTTTAAGGGCAAGCAAGGGCAAGGAAGAGTTAGCAGGTTGGGTGGGTAACACTGATTTTGATCTAGACTGACGAAAGAGGAAATACAGAGAGAGAAGGGGAGGGGCAGGAGGGGGCTGTTTGCAAGACATCAAACTTTCCACTCTTCCTCAGATCAAAATTACCACCTTAGATGGGAATGAGAATTTTAATTAGAACTTGGGGCTATCTCATCTCCGAGTGTATGTGGAGCTAAAAGACTAATTCCCACCACACACGCTCCCACATCCCCCACCCCTACCTTCACAGGCCACTTTGTCCGTTATTTAATAGGCTCTTTGTTATCTATCTACTTGGGTTTGCCTGGTACTTAGCACCCCTCCGTTGGAATATTAGGTATTCTGATGAGGCAGGCAGCTGTGTGCTCCACGCAGATGGTGCCTGCTGTACTCAGCACTCTCAAAAGAGCGACTCTCGTATCTCGCCCAAACTTATCCTTTTTTATGATTACAAAACACAGAGCTGCAAATTGTTATGAACAAGATAGATATATTTACCGGCAGCATAAAACACAGCAGCGCCCGACAATTCAATCCCTGTCAGGTTGATTCGTATTGCTGAGTGCACTCTCTTAGATGAGGACATTTGGTAATAGGGACCATGAATAGCATTCAAATTCACCCTCTCCAAATGGGGTATTATGTGATAGAATTGGTGGAAATACAGACCTTGTAGAAATGGTGTACAGTGTATTCAGCCTGTTTGTCCTGGACCACCCTGGTCAAGGGCAGAGCCACAACCTAAGTATAAATCAATTGCTTAATAAACAAGTGCTAATCATCAGTCCAAAACCAACCTCAAAACACTTCACTGTGTTAATGACCAGTCTGGAACAAACAAGTCATGGAGAGTCAGACAAAAGTGGTGCAGTCAGGGATATAAGACTTGAAAACTATGTGGCTTGCATTTCTTCCTATCCAGATTTAATTTACACCTCATGATCACAATGCATATGCTGTCACTGTGCATACGTCTAATAACAAATTGCTGGACCTGCATGATTTAATCCAGAACTCTGAGGAAGGAAGAGGTCATACCTCCTACATTGCGTATAATTTTCTTTTTTGTTTCATGTGTTAAATTTGTATTTTATGGAAGGTGGGATCTTAAACTGTGTGTTGATTAAAAAAGGAGAGGAGGAGTGAGGAGACGGTTTGGACGCCTGCTTCTGCAACACCTTTATGGATGCCATGATGTATTCTCCCAACTCCCATCCTTTTCGCGTGTGTGTGTTTGAGTATTTCCAGTGTTTGCGAGAACAGGGCAGTATGCATTGTCAGGTGTGGGCTGGGACCTTATCAATGAAGCGGCTCAGCCTGTAATTAGCGCTATAATCACCTCCCTAATTCAACCACTACTCAGCGTCTCACCCAGCCCCGCTGCTCCTCTCTGTCCTCTCCAGCCTTGTTCCTCCCCCTCGTTCTGTTTTTCCAAACGCTTCTCTCTTGTTGTGCCCCCATCTCTTTTTTAATCTCTTTTCTTGCCTGGTCTCATTCTGTTTTTATCTCCCTCTCTCTCTCTCTTTCTCTCTCCCCATTACTTTCTTCTTCCCAGCCCGTCACCTCTGTCCTTCACTCGTGTGGATCTCAAGCCAAATGAGTGAGTTCTTCTCATTAGTAGTGCACTGGGCCAACGTGCCCCGGAGGGAGACCGAGCGATCTTAGCACTGAACAGCTCAGCAGAGCTCTGAGGGGTCAATGAGCTGGTTAAGGAGTAATGTTTAATACTAGACTCTTAGGCGGGGATGGGGCTTGGGGTGGGGGTGGGCAGGATTAGCTTCCTTCACTTGTGCAAAGGTGCTTTACTACGTGTGAAAGTGCAAGTAGGAAATGAGCAAACACAAGCACGAAACTCATAAGAAAATGTCTATGCGTTTAAAGATATTAATGACTTTATTTCATTAGCACTTTTTAAAGCAAAGTTGTGAATTTCTTAATAGGGTAAAAAAAAATGCTTAATAGTCCAATTAAAACTGAAAGTGAGGACCTCAAAAAATTTTTCTGTCCACTCCACTTCACAGAACTTCTTCAGGGCTGCACATTTCAGTCAGTGTCTTTATGCAGTGCTATATTCATTATAACTTTGTGGTCCCCTCTTTTTACAGTTTTTCTTACTTTTTTTTCTTTTACTTGCTGTAATATCTCAAACGCTTGAGGTGTGGTTAAGTGCAAAGACTGGGTTATGAAATAATTTTTCAGTATTTGTAATGGTGCCGCAGCCAAAAAAGCACTCCACAAAATAAGAACACCAACCTGTGCTGCTGAGCAGGGCAGATTGACCACATTACCTCACAGAAGATCTGCTATTAATGAACAGAAAATTACTTCTGTGTAAAAATGAACCAGGCATTCTAAAAAAATAAAAAAGGGGATGTTATTTTCAGTCATGGAGGCTCTTTATACAAACAAAACAGCTTTCCCAGACCATTACCTTGTTCCCAGTGTCCAGATATAAGTAATTGACTGCAACACTTTTATTGTATTATAAGTTAGTTGGTGCCTCAATGCATTTAACAACATGACATCTATTTGTGGTAAAAGTATAGAGGCAGGGTTATCGGTCTCCTCTGACTGTAAATTGTGCTCAGAGAAAAATATCATCTACCCCCTGAAAGCCTGTTTGGATTGCTGTATATTTACATTACATTTGTGGAGCTGTAGTGTATTTGTACTTCTGAACTTGGCATCTCCCAGACAAATCCATCAGCCCCCTCTCAGGAAACGCCAGAATGGGCGCTCCTTCCAGACCATAATGTACATCATGTCTGGGAGTGCGCTGCTTTTAAGTGGGAGAGCAGCTGATTTGATTTAGCATTAGTGAAGCTTGCTCTAACTACACCTGATAATAAGATATTTTTGCACTTAACTATATATTTTATGCTGCCCCAGTCCCCCTTTTCTGAGATTGTAGCAAAGAGAGTAGCATTGTGATTGCATCTTTGGTCACGTTTCACAAATGAATTCACCACACCTGTGTTCATCCGTTTCTAGTATCAGAAGAACAGAGCCCTTCATGGTCCTTAACTGCTACCACATGCAGTAGCTCTGGTCTTGTTTGGTTGATTAATTACATTTCGGAATTGCACATTGCATCTATTGATGTTAAAATCAGCAAGCCATCTGTGTTAAACACTATGACAACCTCTGGTAGGTTGCACAACTTTAGACTGATCCAGTATTTAAACATGTAGGTTGAAATGTAAAATATATAATCTGTCTTTAATGCTCCGTTAATGGAATAAGGCAGATGCTGCCTTTCTGTGTTTGTGTATGACTGCCAAAAAAGACACACACACACACACACACACACACACACACACACACACACAGATCATAACAGGGGGGCCACTTGGCATGTAGCCTTTCTTGTGCTATTCTATAACGTGATTTGTCCTGACTGTTGATACCCCAAAATGCCCTGCTCTTCCCCCTCAACCCTCTCGTTAGCCCCCACCCACACAACTTCACCCCCCTCTTCCAATTTCCACACTAACACAATTAGCATCTCGTCAATAATGCTCAGCATTTCATTTTGCTGCTTTAATTAACAAATTCAATTTGCTCGAAACTGCTGTGAAAACAAATTAAAAGCACAGCAAATTAAAAGCCCTCAGTTCCAGTGGATATAGCTAAGGTGATTACAGATGCGTCAAACGACTGTTTTCTTGTTTGTTTTATCTCAGGAGAGGAAGAGAGACTCCTCAGTGGAGGGGAGACCTTGACTGAGGTGCCAGGGCAGTGTAAGATCTGGAACTGTAAGGGAGGGGAAACTAGGTCCGGCAAGAAAGTGGTGGGGAGGGGCAGGGGCAAGGTTAGTGGTGGTGCAGAGAGGCTCCACTACCTATTAACAACAAGGATTCTGTCAGAGAAGATAAACAACTTTCTGCAGAAAATAAAATTCTGGATAATGCTACAATAAATTGTTGTATTAGGTGAAAAATATTACTGCCTCTGCCTGGCAAGCAACACCTCAAACTCTTAATCCGTCTTTGCAGGTAGTAAGCCCACAGTAAGGCATCCACCATAAATTGTCGAGGGGTCAGCCAACTTACATGCCCTCCATAGAGGAGTATATGGGAGGCTTTTTTCCGCCATAGTTGGGCACTCATTTGTTTTGTGAGGTAACTGTTAAAAGGCTCTGGAATGGTAGTTCCCCATTCAGATGAAATCTGGCTGAAATTCTGAAGGTACGCTTTCCAGTGTATTGTGGAGGCAGGGGATACTGCAGTGGATGGACAGATGACGGTGTTAGGACTGGAGGGTGCACTTCACTTATCCAGTTATCACACTGCTCCGCCTCCACAGAAACCCCAAGATTTTGTCTAGGTTTTAATGCATCCAATTTTGGAAGAGCAACTTGGATTCTGCCCTATTCACAGAAAAGTGGACCACACACTCTCAACGTGCAGCCGAAGGAGTCGAGAGTGGTGGGGTTTATTGCCCAAAAGATTGCATGCCTGCTCTTTCTGGATGGCTTGTAACTCAGCAGTTGTACTGCTTGTGTCATTAGGGTATGATTTAGATCTAGTGAGTAATTGAAAAGCTGACAGGGAAGCAGCTAGAAATGGTGGCCAGCATCTTCAAGACTCGTTACACTGGCACTTTACTTTCCAACCTTCGTCCAAAGTCTCAAGCTCTCGATAGTAACCGAAAGAGCAAGATCATGGAAACAAACAGTAGAAATTATTTTCATTCACTGTTGCACCCAGACAATGTTGGCACAGGGTGAGAGATATTCAGAGGTCTCAGTTATCTGGTTATATCCAACCGGGGCAGATGCTGTATGTGAAACGGTTAACCTAGCCCATCCAACCTGGAAATGCCTTAGAATAAAAAAAAAATATGTACAGACAGATTTTTCACTTAGCACCTTACTTGTGTAATGAACAAGTGTTATTATTATCCCATGCTCAGCTTTTGACTCTGCTGCTTTTCTTTGTGTGTACCTCCTCCTTCATGTTCTTTCTACCTGTCTTGATTCTGTCTGCTGGCCTGCTTTTCTTGTTTGAATGAAACTGATAGCTCGGCTGTTTGGCCACCTCGGGAACCAAAGCAGGCCTCAAGATTCCCAGCAATCAGCAGAAAGGCAATGCCATGTATAAGATTTCACCCTGGCCACCTCCGCTGTCTTGCTCGATGTCTACATGGGCAGATTATACACGAGAAGACCAGAGATACTCCACAGCGCCGCTACTCAACCTCTTGACCAGCCTCGTTCACAAAGCACACACATACCCACGCAGCTAATGGAACTGGCCATAAGCCAGGTACCTCTGATGGTCAATGCAGCTTTGTTTAGCACTGATGTTAAATGGATTTTTAAGTTCCAAGTTCTACAGTGTTGGCAGCAAGCTGACCCTTTCCCGACAGAATGAGAGTGTAAGAGAGAGGAAGACACAGTGTACAGCATGACTTTCACTCACTCCCTCAGTGACACACTCAGTGTTGCTTGTGAGCAGTTTCCTCCTGTGAGTTTGTCCTCTTCGGGCGAGTGTCCTTTGACTATCGTCCTGCTCCATCTACTTTTCATTTTGTCCTTTCTTAACCCGCTTTGTCTCCGTGCTTATCATCCTTGCTGCTTTTTCTCAGTTCCACTCTCATTCTAAACTGTGATTAAAAGTTACCAAACGCCAAACAGTTCATCCATCTGGTCCACACATCAGCATCTGGAGAGGGTGTGGGCTGTTTTGACATGGAGGAAGAGACGTGCTCATCTCTTGCATCTTGCAGTTTAATTGTGTGTGTGCACGCGTTGTTTCCGTTTGCTTGCATTTGTGTTTCAGCGCATCCTTCAAACTCTCTTTACCCTCCCTTTCTCTGCTCCACCAGCAGCTAATTATTGTCCCGCTTAATTACCAATAACACAGCAGTCCAGCCTGCGTCGGCTTTAAAGAACTATTCAGCACTCCATTCCGATACCTGATTGAACTCGGCTAAATGGAAAAGTTGTGCCGGAGAAAATGCTTTAGTCACACAACATTTTGTTTCATTTCTTTTCTAATATGTCTCTCACTGTCTGCTTACTTGAAGATAACAGACATTTGAATTTGTTTTGGGGATATCATAAAAAATAACAGGTTTTGAAATGGAAAAAGGCAGAAAGACGCAAGAGTGGAGAATAGTTCCACAGCTTGCACGTACACACATTCACCAGTCTTGTTGGATCCATAAAGGCAATAAACCAATAGGAACATACACGTCTCCTGACCTTCAGCTCCAATTAGGCCCTGAGGAAAGATGAGTGAACTTTTCAACCTTACATCTTGTCAATTGATACTCCAGTAGGGTTGGTCTGAAGACGGGTAGATCGGCAAGTCAGTATTCAAGTTTACTGTAGTGGAGCGAAAGTTTCAGTTGCAGAAAACCTTGCAAAAGTTTGTTGATGTCTCAGAAAATAGCTCCAAGTCCCATATGGAAGAATCGCTGTTTCATTTTCCATCTCTCACAGTTAATTTAAGACTCCTTTCATTCTCCGAACAGAAAATGATGGAAATATAAAACTATAAAACCAAGGTGGATTTTCCACTATACTACTGGCATTGAAGTGTTTCCTAAAGATAAAAAGAAAAAAATTTAAGACACAGCTACTGTAATATAGTGGAAATTCTGCTTTCTTACACTTTTTGATGAAAGACAGAGTGGCTTTTATTTTTCACTGTAACACCAAACCTGTAGTAAACCAGTATTCACTCATATGCTGACAATGCAATAACAACATCAGAGAGACATAATTTAAAATGAGATACAGTACAGTTTTCATGTTAACTTCACAGGAGACCCTTTAGGGAAAAAAAGAACAATCCAAAAGACGTTACCCAACGAGACGTGGAAGTAGTCGAGTAATGAGTCATGGTCTTGCTCGGTAATCAGAGCCAGTAATGTCGGAACAGCCAAGCCTCGCCCTCTGCTCAGTCATGCTGTGAGGTTGTCCTGACTGTGTCTGCCACTGGACGGCCATTGATTCAGCGCTCTCTGGTAAATACCAGGTCACTACACCTGCACTCCATCAGCCAGGGGTCAATCACAACCCAATGGGGAAATGATGTTAGGACAGAGTCCTTCTGTGTGTGTGTGTGTGTGTGTGTGTGTGTGTATGGATGGAACTGTGTGTTGAGGTATCAAGTATGCTATCAGTGTCCCCGAGTCATTGATTGGTCCCCAGTGCCAAGATGCTGTCACTGATTCTTTGCCGGGTCACAGAGGAAAGTTTGGACTCAGCAGGAGCTCTCAGGTTACTCACTTGTGCATGCACAGTCATCCATGCGCACAAATAGTTTAAAATTATTTAAAAACAACCGATAGACATAGTGAACAGAAGACATGAATTTAACACATTTTTCAACCCGTATTTGATGTACAGTAGTTTTAGTAATTTAGTAATTACAGTTTTGTGGCATGCAAGGCTATGAGTGTCCTTCCCGTGCCTCACAGAGCTTACTAACTCGTAGTTATATCTGCATAAGAGGACCTCAATTTGCTTTTTGTTTAGTAAAGACACAATCTTGTTGAGGGCTTCTCTAAATAAAGCAGGAGAGATTTGTTCTCCAGTTGATCGTCACAAGTGGTAATGCACTAGTCAAATATTGATAACACACCCACATAACTGAGGCCACAACCAAGGTCACCCTTGAGTCCATACGCCCTAGAGTATGTGCTATGGGGACATTTTGTTCTCATCTGTTTGGCAGCATTGCAACATTGCATCGCTGCACCAACTTATTGCTTTCCAAGGAATAGACTGAGCATTTGAAAAGTGACAAGTAGCACCACTGTCATATAGCCTAGACCCATGGGGTCCTTGTTTAAAACGCAGGTGACTGGACAGATTGCCTTTGGCACAAAGGAGTGGAGCACTCACAGCTAGCTTACCCGCTCTTTTAATTGGTAGTGATGAATATTTAATGTAAATCAAGATGAAATTGAAATGTGTTCTTTAACTGCTATGAGAAAAGGTGTGAAATGACTCAGTGCGCGTGTGTATATGTATATGACCATATATGCATACAGTGTCTGTGTGTGTGTGTGTGTGTGTGTGTGTGTGTTGGATTGCATACTTGCATATTCATGCGTCAGCATCAGCTATGTGTATTATCTGCTCCTGCCTGCTGATGTGTACATTATCAGATTACTGCAGTCCACAGTGTCAGAGGGTGTGTAATAGCGTTAGCAGCAGGGAGGACTGTGCGCCCCGTGCAGGTGGCCACGGCTGTCCTCTTCCATCGCTCAAGAGGATGCTGTTCTCCACTCTCAGAAGGAATAAATCTTTTATTTGGTTTGTTGTATTTTTAACCAAGGGCTCCTGGTCACGCAACAAATCCCTACCCCCCGTCTCCTCCGCCCCATCCTCCTCTCTCTCCTCATCTCAGCACCGCAACACACATTACCCGACACTGTCATGCAACTGGAAACATGATCACATTTCTACTGGCTACCAGCCAGTTTTCTAGTAATAGTGTTTTTTTCCTACTTATGAAAGTGAAAAAATGTGCTACACTTTTGTCAATATTAATAACTGTCATCCCAACGGAACTATAATTTTTTTTTTAGTTTTAGGGAGCCTAACGTCGTGAACACCTGTAATCCTCTTACATTATTAAGTACTCAAATTTAGTGATCCAGACAGCCACACCCATACATGTCCCAAAAAGCTCATTGCATTAGCTCATTCTTACCTCACCTCCCCTCTTTGTTACCAAGGGATGATGATGACTAAGATGCAGTTAGGCACACAGATAGACAAAGAGAAAGCACTTTCCCCTTTTGCCTGCTGTATTGCCACAGATCAGTCCAGGCATGGTGCGTCTATGAATGCGATGTGGTGTCGGAGGGGGGGCGTCGGTGAGCATACTCAGAAGTACAAGTGACTCAGCTGAGGTGACTGGACTGTTTTACCAGATGAGGTAGACAGGAGTGATGAGATGAGAGAACCAGAGGAAGACAGAAGATGAGTCAGGCTGTTGACAGCATTTCGCTCACTCACAACCCCATCAAACACTGACCCTTGCCCTGACCCTTGATACATGATAGGGGGATGTTTGTGTGTGTGTGTGTGTGTGTTTATGGGTCACAGGGGGACAGTGGTGAGACTGGAGGCACAAGCCTGTTTCCTGCATGTGGGGCTCAAGATCACAGCGCACGGCAATAAATTAATGCAGTTGGACCAAAGGCCCGTTACCCAACATGGACAAATCAAGCAATGTTCGTTCCTTAATGAAGCTATTATCTTTATTTTTATATTAACAATGCGTCACATGACCACATGTATGTTAAAGGGATGGATTACAGCGATGACCCCTCAGAGAATTACCACCTGACTCTAGGCTCAACAAGTCCTCTGATCTTCATGTGTAAATACAACTCAAAGGAGCGTATACCAGTGGGAGGCATTCCTGACCTTCTTCTTCATGGTAACAACAATAAACATGCCGTAAGAGTATTTGTAGATTATGGTGATAGCAGTCGTAATGATTAATATGTTAACTTAGTAATGTAAAAAAAAAAAGAATAATGAAAGTGCATTTTCTGGAAATAAACCTTCCCACACAATATGATATTTCCCTGCTAATGGAGCTTCACAGTAATAGTATTCCCATCCCACAGCTACATCAAATTCTTTCTTGAAAAAAAGAAAAAAAAGTAAAACTGTGTATTGGGTGGTGGCTGCGGCAGTGTAATTTAGCCATATTGACTTTAAATTAATTTGAAATGAGCTACAAAATGATGGTTGGGATTTTAGTGCTGCCCCCCACCCCCCCAGTGGTTCCTCTGCTTCTTCTCTCCTCCTAATTCCTCGCTCTCTCTTTTCTGTGTGATAACAATCAGCAAATATGAAAAGTAAATTCTGCAGGAAATGTTAGCAAATGGGGTTTGGGTAGATTGCGTATGAATATTTAATTTAGTCATAAAGTAGGGGTTTAGTACATTAATGGTTTTTCCACTGCTGTCACTCCATTTGACCCCCCACCCCACCCCCCACACCCTTCTCCTTTTCCCACCCGGATCAAGATGGTGGCACTGTCTGGTCTGCTGATTGGTTCTGTTAATGACTGTACTAGCAATGTGCTTATACTACTGATTAGAACTTTAGAGATTTTTTTGAGGGGGTGGGGGCCAGTTGTCAGTATGCTTTAAGAATACTATTTATTAAAAAGCATCTAGTAATATTCAAGAGACTATTAGAAACTAATAGCAAGAGAATCAGATGAAGACCTTAATAGAGAAACTGAGCAGTTTTTAGTCAGAGAATTAATTTTATATTGGTTTGAAGCATCCAGTAGAAGCACTGATGTGCACTTTCTGGTTGAGTTACATACCCAGAAAAAAAACCCCTTAAATATGTTCTTACATAAGACCATAGATGATTCGTGTCTCCAGTTAAATGGTCTATATCAGTATTGTTTACTGTGCTTCTAGCCACAGAACCCCAGAGTCCACACTGGCTGGCTGGACCATGGTGACAGCTGGAGCCGCCGTCACCTCTGGCTCCCAACTGCTTCCTTGTTTTCTGACCTAATAACACTTTCACTGGCAGGACCAGTGTAGACTCACCTGTGGTAAACATCTGGGGACTTGAATCCCAATCGGCAATCCCAATTCAGCCAATCGGCTGAATCCAATTAGTATCAGTTAAGATGTCAACCACAAGAAATAATAAGTATCATTCAGAAGAATTAAGAAGGGTGAAATCAGTCAATCAGTGAGTAAATACTTGCTGCAGCCGTGTGTTTGTGATTATGGCTGTGAGAGGGGCAGTGGCCACTCTGAGGCTCGGCCAGCTTCAACCAGGGTGTGATTCCTCAGCTCTTGGCTACGTTTGACAAAGAATAATTCAATCCTATTTTCTGCCCTGAAATGCTTTTGCTAATGTGATTCTCTCTGTGTCAGATCCCCCCCTCTTTGTGTGTCTGCCTGTCTCTCTCTCCCTTTCCTAAAGAACACTAAGCACCTTATCCATGTTAAGGACTAACAAAAGCAGCGGGAAGGGAGAGCGGTGGTAGTGTGTTGTAATTCTCTACTACAGATTCATTATCTGTGTATAAGTACTGGCAGACCGAGCCGCACTCACACTGTTCAATGTGCTGGCTGCAGAGTGAGTGACTGCATGTGCACATCAGTGTGTGTGTATAAAAATATCTTGTGAGGAATTTTGGAACAGATTTTAGAAGCCCCTTGGCAAGTTGTGAGCATACATATGTGTTGACCTCATTCTATCCATCTGCCTTCATTCATGGTCATACCATAATCTTAAATTATATATATATAGCAATAGAAATAATTTTACAAATTATACATTTCTATTCACTCTCCCACATTTGCAGAGATCTGGAGTGCCAGTAGAGGGTGCTACACAAGCCAAATGATAATTTAATCAATCCTCTCCACCACTGCAGGAAATTTTTGACAGGACAGATTGGCATTTATTTTTTGTTAGTCATTATTATTATTAAGTTATTTATATATCACACAGTATCCTTTTTGCAGGTCAATTTCACAAGTACATAAACAAGATTAGACACACTTAAACCATGACAATGAATGATTAATATTAAGTACTATGTGAAAAGCAAGTTGAAAACGATGCATATTTAGGGATTTTTACAAGTCAGTTACTGCTGTGCAGACAGTGAGTTTTGCTGAAGGATTCTCAATCTCATTTTCAGGTGTATAGTTTAAGGGTGCGGTTGTGGTCCAGTTGTTCTGTTCAAGGTCTTTTCCCCTGTTCAGCAGCAGCAAAATGAGCGAATGCCGTAAATGTTTCTCTGCTGTTAGTGGTTCCCGCTGCGGCTCCATATCTGACTGACTGTAGAGTGTCAGCGGTCTCCACAGGTGGTAGTAGCAGTGTGTGCGTGTGTGTGTGTGTCTTTGTGAGAGTTAGAGGTTGGGGGTGGAGAGTATGCGCGTGTAAATCTGCGTGTGAGCGTGTGCGCGTTTGCGTGTGGTGGTGGAGTGTATGATCTCAGCTCAGCCTGTGTCTCATGTTGTCACAGTGACCTCTACTGCTTACATGGTCACCCACTCCAGCATCCACACCACCACACACAAAGCACTAGAGGCATATACAGACCCAGGTAATTTACAGTCAATGCAGTGTTTGTGTATCAGGATGTGAGTCACTTTACTCAAGGATAGATTAGTAAATAAACCTCCATATAAAGAACATTGGCTTCAACCTCACAAATTCTTGCATGTTAGTGGAGCATTTTTCTTCTTTCTCCTTTTCTTTTTTCTTGATCCTCGACGCTGGAATGACCTTCCCTCCTCAATTCAAACAAAAGCATCCTCAACACTTGACTGAAATCTCATCTCTCCATAGAGCCCCTCGTAACACACTCTCCTCATTGCGAATTTTCACCATTCCCACATGTTTCTCGTTAGCTTGCAATAATCTTTTTGCACCGACAGATATTTAACCTGTCGTGTTTTACTCAGAAAATAAAAAATGTTTATTGTAATGCCTGAATGTATGAATGAATTGCGCCTCTCTGTCATTTCTGGCCCCTTTCATGTGATTAGCTGAGTTAGCTGCCGCTGTCCCCATATTTGTCACAGTCAGCTTTTCAATATAAACCTTTTGGGATAAATGTAGGCAGCAGGTCATACAAACTCGTTCTGACTCAGATGCCATTCTTGTTTTTTTCATCTTCTCGAGTCCCTTGGAAATGATGGAAATGAAACACTATGTCACCAGAGTGCTCTTTTAAGGTCACATATAGGGAGAACTCAAACTCAGGGGGCCACGCACACTTATATGACATAAAAGGACATTCTCATTCTTATCTTTATCTCCATCCAAAACACATGCTTTTTACAAGATTATTTTTAAATTGTCAAAGTACTATGACTCTTAGCATTGTTACTTTTTACTCTTGCTACAATGCTGGTGAACTTTCATTGAAAGTTATTCCATCCCCGCACTTAGTGGATCCCTTTCCCTTCGTGCTGTACATTATAAGTCATTCAGAGTAAGAGCATCTGCTAAATACTAAATAAGTGTGTGCCAAAGTGTGTTTGGTAGCCTATCAGAGAGCCCCCCCTCCCAGCAACAGTGTATGTTGGTGAAGAAGTACTCCAAGTATGTTGAGAGTCTCTTTGCTTATCCCTCTCAGCAACTGGTTAGTGTGGTGCTTGAATATTAATGAATTCTGGTCCTAAAAGCTGGCTCTGACTGTGACCTAGCCATACCGTGTGTGTGTCTCTCTTTCTCTTACACACACACATGCATACCATCCTTCTCTAGGATGTGAAGATCTTTCCTGAGGGACTAGTAGATGAGGAGGGCTGGGGTGTTGATTAACGCAGTGCTCGACAGTCAAGTGTGTGTGTGTCTGTGCGTGTATGTATGGGAAGGCAGAAGGTTAAAGAGAGGGGTAGTCAGCTAGCACCTCCTCTCAACTCTGCTGGAGACTTCAAGTGTAAAATTGCACACTCTTTCAAACACACTCCATCAAAACTCATGAGGTCACACACAGTGCTGGGGAAACTACTTTGAATATTGGTTGTTGAATTACTTTAAGACTGACTTCAACAGAAGTTGAGGATTGTTAATTTAGTTATTTGGAAGAAGTATCAAACAGTATAGAGATGCAAAAAAAACCTCTGGAAATGGAAGGTGTCATTGTGTATGAATTTTACTACCAGCAACCTAGCTTAGAAGGTGATTTACTATCATTGTTACTAAGATACCTAAACCATATATGATATGCGCAATTTCTGACTTTCGGCAAAGGTGGAATCAGAGTGATGTTATATCTGAGAGCTGATAACTGGTGATGATTTTATGACGGTTTAGCTAACTTCCCTTCTTCTCTTTTTTTCTTCCAGCAACAGCGGCGTTTAGACCTGTTAACCATCACCAACACTGGTAAGTCCCCAAGATCTCATGACGTCACTCTCGCCCAGAGTCTTCTGCTGTATTTCAACACCACTCCACCACCGCTGATATAAAACTGTGCTGTGATGCTCCCACTGGAAGCTCAGTGTCAGTATGCTTTCCATGTTTTCTAGTTTGGCTTGATATTGATTCGACGGATACACTGCAGTATAGCTGCAGTTATTTTCCTCTAACCCAGTTATGAATGCTGAAAGTGTCACATGTTGCCTTCTGCACAAATACATAACTGCATAGTTATAGTAGTGGGGCGAGCAGAGACAAAATGATGCTTGTGCTGTGGAAAACCCTGTAGCAGAGCGACTGCTGATTGGATGGTTGCTGGTCAGTTGCTTGAGCATGAGTTAAAGCATGTTGTCTTGTGACGTGAGGTGTTGAATGTCAACAAAAAAAACAACTATGTTCCCTTGAAGCTTTGATAAAAGGATAACATGAAAATCATGAATTCAGTTGTAGTCATAAGATGTCTTGCATGTAAGGGCAAATATGTGCCCCCCAAGCATACGTTCCGGAAATGTTAAGTGTGTGTGTGTGTGTGTGTGTGTGTGTGTGTGTGTGTGTGTGTGTGTGTGTTACAGAGGAATGTCTTGAACAGTGTATATCAGACTTGGTGTCATCAGTCCACATGTGAGACAACCGTCTCAATAATCACCCACTGTCACAATACATTTCCCCTCTGTTACAACTAACATTTGTGCTTGTATTACTCCCACTATGATGTTGCTATTTCTTACACATTTCCTTTTATTATTACCTTCTGTTGACATTTTGACTCCTCGTCATCAACCATCAAATGTTTGCTATGATCAGAATACATTACTAGTTTTTCCTTATTTCTTATTATACTCTGTGTGACCTTAACACACACTGCAAACACCACCAAAAGCTAAAGCTAAAGATGGCGATGCTGTTGTATACAATGTTGAATCCCTCTTGCAAGAAACATTTAGCACTAGTGAAACACATGTATTAATAAAGACCATGGATAGAATATGTTCAATTATTGTTTATGAGCATACTGCAGTGGTACTCCCCATTGGTCTACTAATGGCTGTGCATATGAGAGGTAAAATATGTATAAAGTTTGAGCAGAGTTGTTTGAAATGTATCCAGGGCGCACCTCAAACTCATAACATGTAGTAGTCAGGCGCGCATATGGTGCTCCAAGTTCGACTGGATGTGAAAACATGTCAGAAAGTCGTTGCGCTGTTAGAAATTTATGCCGGTGTTTTAGAGAGGCAGCTGTGAGAACGGGGGATCCACTTAGATGAAGAGCAAGGAGAAAATTCGAAAAACTGGGGAGGAGAAACAGATGGCCACGGCAAGGAGGATACAGAGACCCATATGTCTAAAGTATCTGGATGATCTAATGTGCTTTGATTAGAATAATGCGTATGTGAGGCTCGTGGAGACCGGGTTAATTTAGCAGGTTTACATTGCAGCTGTTTTTAAGGCCCTGGGCAGAGGCAAGACATCGAGAGAGAGATGGAAAGGGCGAAGAGGTCGAGAGGATGTGAGAAAGATTATATACAAACTCCTTTCACAGCCAGTTGATGAGGAAAGGGGGCAAAGGATTATGCAGTTCTGTGTGTACGCAGCAGCTGATTGCAGCTCACCTGACATCAGTGTGTTTGCTTACCGGGCCTGTACCTGAGCTGTCAATCCAGAGAGCAAAATAAAATATAATGTTAATACTGCTACGTAACTAGCCCTGAACCTCTCACAGACCGGTCGGTGAGTCTTTGGTCGCGTCAAGAGTCTCGACGGTGCCAAACTAGCGATTTTCACAATGACTTAGCTCTCTGGGCTCAACAGGAGCCAGTAATCTTTCATCCACAAATCAACACTTCGTGCCTGTTTGGGTGAATGCATCACTCGCTGGGCTTTTATAGCACTTTGCTTCTGATACTTGAAAAACTAGTGAATTTCTTATAAACTATCTCCATCCTGCTTGTGGAGGACAGTCACAAAAATGTTTTTAAAAAAAGTAGCTCTGTGTTGTGGTAATAAGATGTCCTGCTACAGTCACTATGACATCCCATTAAATTAATCTTACAAAAGCTTAACTTTTTCTATGACTGTGCATCTTCCTGCTTGGATAAGCTTATCGTTGTGGACTCAGCAGAAGTGCCCTCCTTTAGGGTTTGGTTTGCATCCACGGAGAGGCCCTGGATAGACAGAAATGGCCTTTGATTATTTCTCACTGAAAGGTTTCTTCCTCTGACCAGTGTGGAGCTCAGTGCGCTGCGTAAATTATTGCAGGTCATTATTCAGGTAGTTGTTACGTCTGGCCTTGAAGGGAAGTCCATTATATTCTTAACTTGGTGGACAATATTTTATCCTGCCCTCCTGCTTATTACTGCTCACAGTAGGTGAGCGGACATGCGCGCCCACACACACTGAACACGGTGAAGGTTATTATGACAGCTGTATGAGGAACAGGTGAGGCTATCAGATGAACAGACAGGGCACCCCCTCCCTCTTCCTGCACATTAAAGGAGTTTCCGCTCCTTTGCTCCCTTTCTCCTTGCCGTCCTCTCAACTGCCGCCCGCTCCGCTGCCGTCGGCGCTTCTTCCTCTCCACATTCGAGCAACACCCCCAACATCTGCTGTTATTTATTAGTTATCTTATTTCATCACGTTGCCTTTGTCCCCTTGTTCCTGCCCTTTTGTGTTGTATTATTCCCTCCTCCGTCTCGACTTCATAGCAGACGAGACAGCAGGGGGACTCACGGGGTGTGAACAAACTAATAGGCTCAAGTGGCTTCATAACGTGCCACGTGTGTGTGTGAGAGAAAGAGATTTGATGAGGATTCTGCCCCCGCTGCTCTGTTGGCCTCTGTTTCTAATGGCATTCATTAGCTGCGCTGAAGAATGATTCACGCTCACACGTGTATTCACACACACATAATTGAGTGTATATATACTTTGCATAGGGCTTTGGTACACGCATCGGAGGAAATCCAACCCAGCACATCTTTACTCTCTTTCTTATTTCACACACACATGCACACACAAACACACACGCGGACCCACTCAAACCTCACTCGGCCCTCTTTAATTGGACACTTGAGCAGCGCACGGCTGCATCTGGCTCCTGTTGAACACAGCCTGACATTTCAGACTGCTGACCTTTCCAGCCCCGCCACAACTAAATAATGATTAGTCCTGGCAACTGTTCCACCACAACAGCAGCCAGGTACGAACACAATCGTGTTACCGTATCGTGCGCGCACGCACACACACATGCAGACAGGTGCGAACAGCGCAAAACAGAACAACAAAAACACCTGCATTGAAGGCTTTGTCTTTTCACATTGAGAAAATGGGGTGTAGGCATTGATTTGAGAGGCCATTGTCATTCTTTTGGCTTATCGATTAGATTGTCCTTTTCCATATCTGCAGTCAGCACCCAATAATGTGTTGTTCTAAATTAACTCTGCTTGCCTCTGTTTAGTTTCTCCTTTCCCCTTTATGTGCTCTCAGCATTACAGTGGAAAAAAGGTCAATCATATTCATGAGATCTGGGCAGATTTGAGAGGATGGTCGTGTGTTTGTGTGTGTGTGCGCGCACGCGCGTGTGCATGCGAACGTGTGTGCGTGTGAAGCAATGAAGCAGCGTGGAGATAATAGGCAGTTCTCAGATCTCTCCTCTCACTTTCTTTCTTTTTCACTCTATCACTTCTCTCTTTGTATCTCCATTTCCCTGCTGTTTCTGTCAGAGCAGAATAGAAATGTTCTTCATTAGAGTATCTTTCTCTACAGTTATTCTTTGTGTTTCCTACTTTGCCCTCTCCAGACAAAACCACTGTACACATCTCTGAGGTCAGAGGTTACGTTTTTGCACAGCCAGCTGCTCATATTCAAAAGCTGCATCTGAATCTTTTACTCTACATAAGGACACAGTGAAAATTGAATTGTGAAAATTTTACATCATAAAGGCAGGCATGTATGTTCAACGTGGGCAAAATTATTAGGTATGGCACTGACGGTCCCTGCATGATGAACTCCATAATTATTTTAGCCTTATTGTTTCCATGGAAACATCATGGTCAGGGCATATTTTCTTAACAAAATCACAGACTTACAAGCTTGAGCAACACCAACAAATTTCTTTTTTATCTATCTATCTATCTATATAAAAAGGTTATATTGTTTTTGGTGTTATTCTGAAGATACTTTATGTAGAGACAAGTCAGATACAGATTGTGTCTTAATTAGCTTTTTCAACTCACCATTCTTTCCCACCAGTTTGTATTGAATAACAGAGCCAACAAAACCGGGCTTGAATAGTATATTTTTGCTGGTAGTTTTACTTACATGTGATATTAACTAATATACCCAATTCTATGAGTCAGTGATGGCATTGATATGATTAATTTGAAGGACAGTGTGATAAAATCCATCACCGAGCTGCAAATGTGTTTAATGTCTTACAAAACCCGGCAAACCGCCATGATTTAAAAATCAAACATTGCTGTATGTTCTTAAAACAGACTGATGAATGAAAATGTGAGATGGTGAATTTTCAGATCTACTATTTTGAAATTTTCACACATACAGTAAACTTCAAAATTAGGTTTCCTACCAGAATTGTGCTTACAGTTGGTTAAGTTCCACTTGCCAGGGGGAGCGACAGTTAATAAAACAAACACACCATTAGGAAAATAAGGAGCCATGGAAATTGGTTCAGCTGTTGTAAAGCCAGTTATTGCAAAAACCTCAGCCATGGGCAACAACCTTTTTGTTTAGCTTTCCAACTTATTATGGTCAACTAAAACAAGCCAAGCAGTGGTCCTCCTAAACTGAAATAGAAACAAAAAGTAAACACTGTGGGGAAGAAAACTGTAACTGAAGTAAAACCTTTTTTTATATTTTTGTTATGTGCAGAGTAAAGATTGCAGCTCTCATGAGCCTTGCTTTCTCTCCCAGGAAGTACCAGCATGTAGTGTCTCAACATTTGCATAACGTGTCAGAAAACAGCAGAACAAGTCGAGGATTACTCCAAACTAAATTGTCTGCGGTGTGGAAGCGGGGGTCAACAGAGTTTTCCCTCATTTACACAATGCATCAGCCTGGCCTTGTGTCAGCCATTTAATAGCATCCATTTCTTCAGATGAAAGTCTCTGGGCAGCCATCCAAACAATATAGTGATATATCATACATTTATGTCTTTGTTGTGGTGGCGCTATTGTTTTGAATATGATGTATTTTTCTTGGCCCCCCTGCAAATTGCCTTCAAGGAGTGCTGTTGTGGTGTTGGTGTAGCACGAGTTTCACACCCGCCTCTAAGTCCTATGAAATGATTGCTTCATGAAACACAGGAAGATTATTTAAACTCTTTGTGTTGGCACCATTTCTATTTAACTTTGAAGAAAACACATTTGTGTCCAAACAATAACCTAAATGAAATTTAACCCTGTTGTGTGTATCAAATTCTTTGTTGTTCAACTGTGCAGACTTTAATCCGCTGATTTTTATCTGCCGGACCGTTCCCCCTTTGAGTTAAGTTGAAACATAAGGAACCAGTGTTCAAACGTTAAGCTCTTATTTCCTCACATCTTTATTTTTTCATAACAACACATCTTGGAGTTAAGAAACAAAGATCTAGTCAACAAAGTTCCTGTGTGTCTTGTGTACCTTTTAGCCACGCTTGCTGAATTTCTCTGAAATGCTAATGATACCCATATCGCTCCTTTAAAATACAGAAAAGTGTTTCAATTTCATTTTCTTTTCCAATTGGTAACGCTGCATCAGGACTGCTGCAGAGAAAACAGCAAGTGGCAGCAGTTTGTCTCCAATATGTACAGCAAACAGAAACAATGAAGTCACTGATTTCTGAGCTCTTGTGCTGTCCTAAATTCTTAAAACAAGCTCACACATCGTTCCCACTCTAACATCCAGTGCAGTGGCAGTAGGGTGGTTAAAGTGAAGACTGGTGTGATTGGCACTGGGGCAGTCTTTCAGGTTTCCACAGAAGTCCTTTTTGCAGCCTGCAGCCCCGGTTGACCCAGCGAAGTTGGAGAGACAGGTCTGAAACAACCCAAGTGCAACCTTTCTTGCTTGCTATCTATGGTACATACCTGAGCTGATAAAAATCTGTGGCTCAGGGACTGCAAGGTTGACTGGCTTTCAGGCAGTAGAGCCACAGAGATTTGTTTTATAGTGGAGCACAAGACGTTGCACCTTGAAAGAGGGAGGGAGTGATGCAGAAGACAGTGAAAACACAGAGAAGAACATTATTTATAAGAAATACTATCAGGCTTTTGTGTAAATGAGCAGCTGTGAAAACAACACTTCCTATTAATGCCCTAATTATATCCTTTCTCTGTGAATTTGCATATTTTATCTCCCTCCTCTTCATTATGGGCAGACTGTGCTTCCATTTTGATGTGGTTAAAAAAACACATAAAGCAAACAAAGAAGGAGATGAAGGATGGAAGGGAGGGAAGGAAAGGGGTGAGCTGGCCGCCTCATATTGAGCGTTTTCCAGTTGATTTTATTTCACGAAGACTTCTTAGCAGCGTAGCTAAATAAGCAGCAGCATGCTGATGAACGGAGAATGAGCGTGGTAATTTACCAGACAAAGAATGGATGACTGGGGTGGGGGGAGCATGATATTAAGAATATAAATATTTGGAAAATATGTGTCATCAAACAATTATCTAAAACCTGTCTGGAGCCCATATGCCTGAGGTTCTTTTTTTTTTTTTTTTTTTGTCAAGCCCGTATTACTAATGCTCAGAGTAAATATTCCCTGTGTCGCAAATACGGTAATTTCACGCACTGTACACACAGTCAGCCATGTGTTTCATGTTTCTGCATGCAGAAAAGGAGAGAGGGACAGAGAGAGAGAGAGAGAGAGAGCGCTTAACTCAGAGGACAGTAAATGACAACAGAGGAAAAGTAGACTCAGTCTGTCCTCTTTCTAAAAGGGCGATGTGACGAAGGCAGTAAACAGGCTGTGAACAGGCTGTGGGCTCTGAGATTATTTCTTTGTCACCAGCAGAGCCACCAGTGTTGCTGAGCACTGCTGTGGAGCAAATCCTCCTAGAGAGGACTGATTGGATTTTTGTTCCAGGGAGCCTTTTGTGTTAGCAGCATAGGGACTAGATAATAGAGGTTGATGCCACTCTGTCTCTGTGTTATGGCTGGTGGATTGAGTTTTTAGACTGTGTGTATAGGTTTGTGTGTGCATGTGTGTGTAGCAAGGACGTTGTCTCTCTTAACAACCGCTATATCACTGTTATTCACAGCCTATCACATTGTCTTTGCTTTTAGAGCCTAAGGGATGCTAAATATTGAAGCACATGGGCGATCTGCCACCAATATACCTGTTACAAATAGCAAGGCGTCAACGCTTGATACACTAAGATAAAATGTTAATTTGATAACCTGTCAGGCTGCTAAATTGTTCATAACAGAATAGTCAATGTCACCGTCCCTGCAAACTGCAGTGCAGGTATGCGTACATTGCCAGGAGATACCTCGCAGCTGTGGTCAAGGTCATTCTCAGCCTTTCCTCAGTCTGTGCCTCAGTCCCTCTGTCAGATCTACATGTGGAGCATGTGTGACCAGTGGGTGTGTATGTAGAGTCTACGGGTAAATACAATTTTTATCAAGGGAAATTGTTTTAATTGTCCTGCTTTCAGAGACAGGTCAGCCATCAGGTTCCGCGTATAGAACAGCAGTTCTCCAGGAGCCTGCAGAACAGCAGATGCTTGAACCCAAGCCCTTTAAATGCAGGAAATTCTCCTGCTCATTGGGGCACCCAGCTTTCCCGTGCATGGGTGCGTGACTTTGTGTTGACCTTTATTGGAGACCAAGGTACAGTACAGATAGATTTTCACTGGCCAATCCGAGCAAGCAATAGGTAGCACTGACAGACTTTCAGCAGAAATGTGTAGTGAAGTACTAATGTATCCCATGGTGCACATCATAAAAGTATATGGCATGTTTTGAATTGAGAAAGAAATATGTCCCCAAAACGGAGCATGGACAGGAAGTGAGTTTTGAAAGAAATATCAGCACTTGGAAATAATTGGCGATTTTAAAGGTATTGATCAAAAGTCTTGTGAAACCCCTGCAGATGTAATCATTTGTTTTATGGGATGGTAAAAATTGTATTTATTGTCCCTTTGAAATCTGCTATACTGGTCTGGTGGTGGCAGCTCACTGAGAACAGAGGTGGACCCGGCTTTGTGTCTCTGGCCGTGAGGAATATGGTTTGTGAGATATTGAGCTGATGCTCTTTTTTTCCAAGTTAGCGGCAGGTAGATGTGAAATGAAGCCGACACGAGCGGACATGATTGCAAGCGATGATTGCATTTTATCACACATTTAAATAGGTTCGGGTCAAAGCTTTAACAGATGAAAGTGTTTGCCTTTTGTACACCGGGGGGTTTGATTTGCTCACTAAGAAGAAAAGCAGAATGAGATACAAGGGGAAAAGCTCTGTGGCTTGAACAAATTTTATCGTACTTTGGAGACACACAGCTCTTTCAGTAGAAATTAGAACAAGATTAATATAAGAGCAGCAAGTAATGGCAAAAAAACCCCAAACTAATAAGATGACTGCTGAGTTTTGATGTGGTTTCTCAGATGCGGCAGCTGCACCAACACTCTGCATTAAACTGGAAATCAATCTTAACCTCCGCCAAGTGCAGAGTAAGCTGCAGGAATGATTCAGTGAAGGACTTGTTACCTGTGACCTTGTGTGTCCTTGACAACTGTGTGTGTGTGTGTTGGTTTGTGTGGGTGACCATTGGATGGGCTGTTTCTGGCTCATCAGTGGTTAAATAAAGGCTCGTTGTCATACATACACGTCTGACCCCAAAACCTCAGAACCATGGGTCCCCCGTCCCCGAGCTGCTGGTCGGCCTGGGTATTATCTGCTATTATCTGTCAGATGCTGCACACCTGTGAGCCGGGCTGCCCCTCCGCATGACGGGCGGCTGTGGTCTCTCGTCCAATCCCAGCAGCTCCCCGCTGTCAGCTACAGCAGCCACGAGAAGTTTCTGGCTGCCTCCGTATCTGTCTGACAGCCGCCCCGGAGGAAAGGGCAAGAGAAGCAAAGGGAAGAGAAGGAAAACGGGGGGAGAAATACCATTAAGATGAGCTGTATTCCCACAGACCAAAGCCTGCCCACCAGCCATGTGCCGCGGCTCACCTGGCTGCCAGATAAGTGGAGATTAGAGGAGAGGAGACGGTGGAAAGGGTATTAGAGGCATAAGAAAAATTCTCTCTGAAACCCGGGGACAGCCTTGATACTTTAGGATTTCTTGTGTCGTGTCTGACATTTGATGCTGACACAGAAAGGGCACAGAGATGGACAGTCCATGCTACTCTTACACAGATGGGGCAGTCTTCGCTCTTTTATACTTTCTTTGCTTGTTTGTTCCCTGTACTCAACGACTTGCCGTTGCCACTGTATAAATTACACTTCTGTGAGTTCCCTATCTAGTTAGCAGAGAATAACAGTCTGGTGACAGTGGCGAGATCAATACAGGTCCACAGCAGGAGGTAGAGCAGCCCTAATGAACTGAATTGACTAGTGCTGAAATATGATCAGCGTTTCTCTGATGGTCATTATGTTCCGTATGAAGAAGATCAATGTCTCCTGGGCGTATCACAGTATACGCAGCATGATGGCAGGGCCAGCACTGATACCATTCTAAATACTTAATGAAGAATTTATTACCTCTACCAAGGAGGTTGTGTTATCACCTGTGTCTGTTTGTTTGTTTATTTGTCAGCAGGATTAGACAAAAAAGTATTGAACTGATTTGCACCAACTTTGGTGGAGTTATTGGAGGAATGCACCAAGAAAGACGCCATTATTTTATTGGTGCTGATCCGGTTAAAGGGTTTCCTTGATATTGCGAGATACGGCACTTTTCAACATTTTGTAAATTTTTGGCAAAACAATGTATGGCTTTTGATGTAAAATAAGTGACGAGGATTGATTGAGTGTGTGTCTCTTCCTTTCTTTCTGCTGTCTTCCTTCTCAGTCAAAGGTCTGTTTTTCAGGCCCTCCAGCATTAGTAACTGATGTGCTTGTATGAGGCTGTTCATTTCATGGGCTATCACTTTTTAAATTGGTGAATGCCTTCTTCATGGTTGATTAGTAATTCATGCGGCGCTAATGAAGAGGCATAATAAGAGAAAGACTGTTGAGATGCCTCCAACCAAAAGAGAAAATAGGAAAAACGGCATTACCCTGCACTGTAAACAGCTGTGATTGATCGCTGCAACGTACCGCCCATAAAAGACGCTTATGGCTCTGAATCTGTCAACCTGGAGCCAGACACCCATATCTTCATTTTGCTCGGTGCTTTCCTGATCTTGGAGCATCTTTCCAGAAAGGTGCCTTGATGATCCCTCTGCCCCGGCTGTCTAATGCCTGGCATCATCACTTCACTGGGTCTGGTGTTTGCGCGCTGCTGCTCAGGCTGGCGCCCGTCCCTGCCAACCGCCATCACGGACCCACCTGTACCAGCATCTGTCCATCCCGCAGACAGGCACAGGTGCTGCCTTTAGATTGGCTGTCTACGTGCCGTAAAGTTAATATACACAGCTCCAAGCACTATAGTTGTTTTTCAGCTAAGACCCCATGCTGTTCTCTTTATCCTTGCATGTTTGTTTGTCACACATGTATACACACATAACAGAAAGGAGTCGTTTATTTTATCTGTCCGTCCATCTGTCCGTTTGTCAGTGGGAACTCTTTGTGATTCCAGGCGCAACACTGCAATGATGACGTGTGTGCCCGCAGTCTAATTCCATCATCAGCATCATTACTGCTATTATCCCGTGTCTCCCTTTAATGCAGGCTAATGGATGACCAATAAAGATAGATGAGCCTGGCAGTGTGGAGCTAATAGGCAGGACATGATGTCTGGCTTCTGTCCTGACTTCAGTCTTTACCATATCAACTGCTTCTACAGATAAAATGTAGCTAAAATATTATCTTCTTCTTTCATCTTTAATGAATTATTGCATCAGATAATTAGCAATACAATAGCTTGGGACAAATCAGAGCCGATTAGATTTTTTGATTTTTGATTAAGGAAAAAAGAATTTAAAAATAAATAAATAAACAACAGTTTTGCTTTATATTTGCATAATAGTGAAGTGTAATTTAAGCTCTTTTTGAATGGTGAAAGGTAATTTCAAACTTGAGGAAAGGGTTGCCATCCCACTATAATCCCATATAGATAAAAGTGTGTGTGTGTGTGTGAGAGAGAGAGAGAGAGAGAGAAAGAGAGATACTTGAAGACACAATTATAAATGTTATTGTTAGTATTTGTTCTTTTTTTGATAAATATCCAATTCTCTTTGTCCTTTGAAGTGATAATTTAAACTGATTATTTTGACCTTCCCCAGTTTTCTTTCTCTAATGACCTGGGGTACAAGGTACATCAATGATACAATGTATCATATTTATTTCTAGCCACAGAGTATGTAATCAATTTACAGATTTTCTTTTTGTTGATACATCACTCCTATAATTAAGTTGCACATCTCATTCCTAAAAGTGCAGTTACATTGTTACATGCACTTGGATGTTTCCAGGCCTCTCCTCAGGACATGACACGAGGTCATCAAACCTGGCAAACCAATAAGAATTTTAACTTTCTCTTCCTTTACACATGCAGTACAACTGAAATACCCATGCTTCTCTGGCCTGCCAAAAGGCCTGTCGAAACGCATTGTGTAATACAAGGCTTGGGGACATCAAGCACAATAACTACACACCCAAAATGGTCTGGAGAGGGTGTCTAATTTGGCAAAGGTGAAAACATTTGTGTGGGTGGACAATGGGTGTGTATGGTCTTTGCTACCTTTACCTCTACCTAAACATAGATTATATTACACAATACAGTATACCATGATTACTTATGAATACAGTATTGTATTACTGATCGAGAGACCATTACGATAACTACTGATATCGATGGAGCAATGTAGCATGAAATCATCATGGTGAGGAAGATGGAGATGCCAGATGTTTTGTCATTGGGTTTTGACAGAAGCTGATGGTGTATAGTAACAAATAAAACCGCCACTATCCAAATTGTATTAGAAGGGTATAAAAATTTGTAAAAGCAACATGTCAAACAGATCGAGAGCTTGTGCTTGTTGAGATTGTCAGGAATAATACCATGAATATAGCATATATCATAATATCATGTAATGACAGTAAAGGTAACTATTAAATAGAAACAACATAAACAGTGGTGTTTTATAACAAAAATACCACTAAATTGAAAGTTGGCCTGAGGAAAAAAATACTTTAAAATGTTCAGAGGGATTTGGGGGGGGGGTTGAATATGAATCACATTTCGAAATGAGAAGAATACAAATAGTATTTGCATAGTTCAACTTGTATTGTGTCTCTCAGCGGACTCCCATCATTGGCACACCACCATGAGATCAAAACTTCTCCAGGCCAGCAGGAATGAAAACATCACGTGGGACTTTGAAATGAAGCAGTGTTCCCCTTTAAACGCTGGCCACTTTAAAGATGGAGTGCTCCACAAACTGAGCCGCCTTATGTCGACAAGCCCAGCGTTGAGGACAGGAGAGCCACTGAACAGAAGCTTACATTAACAGTAATCC
This sequence comes from Psettodes erumei, assembly GCA_016785225.1. Taxonomy (NCBI): domain Eukaryota; kingdom Metazoa; phylum Chordata; class Actinopteri; order Pleuronectiformes; family Psettodidae; genus Psettodes; species Psettodes erumei. Next base: position 1,158,401 of record JAFBJZ010000107.1, read on the forward strand.
TCTGTTCGACTTGTTCAGAAGCTGCTCAAATCTCTTGTCTCTCACTGTCACTCCTGTTATAGTTTGCAGGGCCTGCCAAAGTAGTTGTGCACTAGATGTACGGGAAGTTCGTGACTTAGACTCAGAAGAAAAATATTAACCCATAGCAGTATAAAGCCATTTAGTTAAACATTTTTCAAAATTTAATTTCTTTAAATGTACACAAATGTGTTAAATATTAGTTCAACTTTGTTATTCCACACAGAAATGTGAAGCTATGAATGAGCGAACCAGTCTTCTGAATCGACAACAGAACTAGAAGATGTGACTGTTGACTTATATTGAAAACAGCCTAAAATACTCCTGCAGTTACTGAAACAAAATGACTGGCATTATGTTCTCAGAGTTATTGCCTTCGCTTTTTTGTTTGTTTTTCAAACCTCTTGTATACATCCACCAGTCTCTAGGAGCCGTCATACAGTACAATGAACAAACATCATGGGGAAGACGGCATTATAAACGGGCCTAATCATAACTAACTAAATGCCTGAAACTATGAAAGAAAATATCAGAGAAGAAAAGGGGGGCTCCATATAGTTCTGCATCAGTTACTTTTCAATTACAGCAGCCCAAGCAGAACGAAATTGTTAGTGTCATTTATCGACTGTGGTGCTCTCCATTAGAGTGACAACTGAGAGAAATCCATCCTGTTGTATAACCACCTGGCTGTCTTACAATAACAAAGAGTCCATGTCTGTCAGCTGGCCTTTAAGTCTTTGTGGTGTGCGATACAAGGATCAGATGAGAAGTGCACACCGGGAAACACATAAAAGCACACAGAGACCAATGAAATCTGACCAGGCAGGTAATCATCTCGGCGGCTTTTCTCACTGTGGTTTCCTGAAACAAATCCTTAGGGAACAGAGTGAGAAGTAATGGGTGTCTAAACTGATAACGGCAATGACCCAGGACCACTAAAATGTTATGTTTAATCGCTTAAAACTATGCCTCGAAATATCTGCAGTATAAACATTCCTTTGTTAATGTTTTTTATTGAATCCTGCGCTGTCCAAATGTTTACAATATGACAAAAGAAAAATAAAAAATAAGGAGGGTTAAATAAAATAATATATTAACCACAGGTGCAGATGAGCATTGTGTTCAGTATGTTTCTCACGCAAATTATTCAAAACTGTTCTTGAATACTTCTGCATCTGCCCATCTCCTAACGATGAAGTTAATGTCATGTCTATTACTCATGCCTTGATGATCAGCCCTGGTGATGTGGACCAGGCAAGAGTAGCCGAGCGCAGACACCATCCCCAACCCCCCTAAGTGTATATATTTTTTTAATACTTTGTGAGGAAAAACTGTCATCCATATCCAAAGTGCAGGACCAAAGAGAAGTAAATAATGTATGCTTTTGTTAGATTCTTTGAAGACGATATGTGCTACGCGTTGCCCGTTTCAAATGTGGAAGATTTCAGACCTCTGCACAAAACAGATTTTGATAATCAGAAGGTGTATCTGGTTCACAGAACTGAAGAGAATGGCAGCGCAGGCCAGTCGTGCGAAGCACAGATCCTTGCCCTTGCAGGTAAGTTGCCCTCCTAACACAACAGATTCTCCGATTTCAGTGCTGTTCGTCTCTGTCCGACCGGGCAATGTTGATGTGCGCGTAACTCGGGAGATGTGTCAAAGCAGCTCCTTTTTGTCCGATCTGTCAAGACGTGATCAGCTGGAGTCTGACACTGATAGCCCCAGCAACGTCCTCGGCTGTGGCTAGCTGGAAATGCTAGTTAGATATGCTAAGATAAGTTTGGTAGGTAGTCACACCTCGTCGTCAGTGCTTTACAGACATTTTACATTCGCGGTGCCGTGTTCCGAGACGCAGCTCTCTTGATTCGACAGAGCAGTGCCGGTTGTTTCGTTAAATACGTGGCATGTAATGTTAGCCAGTCATAACGGTTGTTTACATGTAGCTAGCGCTTGCTAGCTTGCTTGTGTATTCGCTCCGCGTTAGCATGTTAGCGTTGACGCGCTAGTTCACTGCATGCAGACGCAGAGCTGTCACTTCATCAAATACACGTCTGACAGCCCATGGCTAATGTTATATCATTTCTGCAGAAGTTTTTGCAAATGTGGTAGATACGTTAGCCCCACGGCTTTGATGGGTTGCGGTTAGCTTTTTAGCTGTCTTATCTAATGGATTGTGCCACAGAGGGGATGTGGCGCTGCAGTCCTCGCCGTGTCTCCGACATCCGTGCACAAACAAATAGCAACCTGTCCGTCAGTAACATGTCGGCGTCATGACTGTTTCATGACAGCGCGTCGTGTTAATGTGCAGATGTGTACAAGTGAAGTGATTTGCTCAACGTTAGCTGCAGTTACACTGATGTCTGCTCGCCGGTGTTTTTTATATACTCGATCTTTAAAAAGCTCCATCACTAATCCCCGAATCTGAGCTGCCTGGGCTGCAGGATCGGTCCGACCTGACGAGCACGTAAACAGCGTCAGTTATGTTGAAGCGCGCTATGTTCAGGACGATTCACTCCTCCTCAAATTTTAGCGCTCGGCTAAGAGTGCTAACGTTAGTGTAATCTGTCAGGATGGAGAGACAAAGCGCCTTCGTCCCGAGTAAGACAAATGGATGAAAGAGTTCTGTAGGTATTGTCACGTTTTATGAAAAACCATCTAACTTTTTGGGGGAAAGTTTATCAGATTCTGCCTGCTTCTATCTCTGCACTTCACAGATTCAGTAGAGGAATTTGAAGACAGTATAATGCAAAAGAAGATGAAAATTCCCAAGATGTCCATCGACAATTCAGGAAACTCTGTTGAGAACAATTTTGGAGAGGAGAGAATGCCACTCAGGCATAAAAAGGTAGGCTCGTCAAATTTAGACAGCAGTGTTATTTTGGAGGAATCCAGTTTGTACACTTAAATGAGCTGCACTGGGTAAAGGACTCTTTCTTCACCAAGTTGTGCGTATACTGACAGTGACACCAGTATCATGCCTGCAGTCACACTGCCCCCTGATCGTGCTTAAACGATGCTCATCCAGTGATAGCAAAGATTAATGTACAATTTGATGATTCTGTAATCACAAATTAAAATCCGCCATATTTGTGGGTGCAATAATACTTCCAATAATGTGTCATAAAATTAACTAATAGATTACTTGAAATAACTTACATTTCTTATATTGACAATCCTGCACTGTGACAGTGAGGACCTTAAATAACTTTGCCCAAAAAAAGATACGCTACACTGTGTAGTGTGGATGCATGTGTGACTGTATCTCTCATGTACAGAGTAATAGCCTTATATTTATATATTTCTATTAATAATTCAATGTCACATTTCCATAAACTTGGATGACACCCAAAATCCCTCATGCTATTTTTACCATATGCTGGATTAACACAAATTCAGCACTCTGGACAGCTGCCCTTTCACAGACAAATCCTCTGAGCGGCTCATCAAAGAACTCGGTGACTCCTCTCCTCCCAGTTCCTATTGAGATCCACACAGTCAAAACAAACTTTGCAGTCTGTCTGTCAGGTCATTTCTAGATTTATATGGGGTTTGTACATCTGCTCTGTCCTCAAAGTGTTGGATGGAATCATATTTAGTCACATACAGAATGTAATGCACTTGCAAACAGATTTGCAAATTAGCAATTTTTTATCTGCCCATCCCTTAGTCTCCACTTTCTACTTTTTGCAGTTTAAATTTCAATGCATCAGCCTATCCATTCCCCAAGGTGTTATAATAAATTCCCTAAATAGTTATTGTTTTCCTCAGGCCCTGTCTCAGGACCATGGACGTCCCCTTTCCAACTCCTCTAAGAGCCTCGCAGCAGTAGTAGCTCGCCTGGAGAGAAATGCAGCCAACTCCTGTATGGAAGGTGAAGAGGACCTGGACGAGGACCGGCTGGCAGAGGAGGGAGAGGATGCAGAAGACGAAGATGAAGATATGGAGGGAGAGCATCAGCAACATCATCACCAGCAACAACAACAGCATTTGGAGGTGGATACGGATTGTGTGTCCGAGGTAGCCGCAGCTGTGGTTCCTAGAGTCTTGTACGAGGAGCTGGTTCACAGCTACAGGCAACAGGAGGAGGAGATGAGGAGGCTGCAGCAGGAGCTGGAGAGAACCCGCAGGCAGCTGGTACAACAGGCCAAGAAGCTGAAGGAATATGGCAGCTTGCTGACAGAAGTCAAAGAACTGAGGGACTTCAACAGGAGGCTGCAAGACGTGCTCCTTATGAGATTGGGCAGCGGTGAGAGACCAAGAGCATACACACCAACATACACACCACTGAGTGTGATAGCAACCTTACCCCTGTCAGTCACTTTGAGAAAATGCCCGTCTGTCAAAGTCAGACCAGTGGGCATTTACTGTAAGTATGAATACTTCTGCGGTATTAAAACTGCAATCCCAAAGTACATAGTATTTAATCTCAATATCAGGCTTGGACTGTAACATCTGTACACCTAGGAATTCCCAGCTACAGTAAGATGAAGTAGGAAGTGTGTGGACACATTATAATTAGTATTAACTGTATGTCCTACACAAGGCTGTGATATTTACAACATGATAAATCATTTTTAATTCATCTATTTAATTCATCTTTAGATTTTTTGCCCGTTTTGGCTCAGACGTTGGGGTTCACAGTTCATTCTTTTTCTTGGAAAATGTAGATACACACATATAGTTTCAAGTGGAACTAAACTAGACCAGAGTTAAGTTTGGATGCTCCGCTTAGTGAGGCATGTTAGGTGGAAGGCTGTGCTCATGATTAGAGTAACCATCCTTAAACAGAAGGAGGATATGGGTTCAGTCTTCTAATATGATCAACTGTATCTAAAAATTGAAAGAGACAGAAACTGGGCCCCCTACATAGAGAGAGACAGCAGTTTGGAGCAAATGCTAAGTAGCCTGCAGTTTCTTTGCTGTGTGAATTTTAAAAGACCCCATATAGCAGTGTGAATCAAGTGTAGAATAGATCAGTTTTGCTATTGTGCACATAACCTGCACCTCAGGTTTACTGTATATTGTATAGCCCAGTGTCTTAATAGCTCCGTGACAGCAATAGAGCCAGCTGCGCTCTCTATAAAGACTAAAGATATGAGGAGGCAAAAAAGAAAATGTGAGGCAGCCAGACAGCTGCACCATTTTCTGCACATCCTGCATTTCTTGTCTCTCTCCACTGTCACTATCAAATGAAGCTGAGAAGGCCTTAAATAAAAGAAGACAAAGAAAGGAAAGGAGAAAGAGAGATCACCCACCTCACATACTGAGACAGTGTAACACTGATAATCTGCAATAGAACACATTATAATCTAGCAATAGGATTTAATCTGGTCATATAAGTAGTAAATCATATGAGGGAAGTTGAGTAAAATGCACTGTAGTTGTGTGATTAAAAGTGGCGTTGTTGCACTGCATAACACAAACTCAGGCTTTGCCAGATGCTGGCGTTAACCTCAGCTCCACTGCAGATCTGGACAGAGGTGCTTGGGTACTGGCTAGACCATCTAATGGACAGGCTAAAGATTAGAGCACCCTGGGGTGCTGTCAGGCAAGGGACGGAGTGCTCTGACCGATATTAAAACTCATCAACTACATTGGAGCTTAGTGTGGCCAGCCACCAAGCCAGCTTAGTTACTGGGCTAAAATAACCGCCTGTCTCGAGGCACAGGCCTGGGCCCAAGGCACAAAGCAAGCAAACAGGAAGGTGGGCACTGTTCCAGTGGCGAAGACCAAAAATCTGGTCCAGGTACCATAGGGATTAAAGCGCACCTGGCTGTTTACGACTAGCACACATTACACTTGGCTAGCTGTCGACGGATGGCCTTTGGTCTCATGCTAACTTAAGGTGTTGGCCATGGTTGATTTGCTGCTTGTGTCTCTGTGATGTTAAACGTCTTGTTTGTACTTCCAGAGCCTATGCATGACAATGGCACTCAGACAATCAAGGCTGAAGTGGTTGAACCCATTGTTGAGGCCCAGGAGACATGCAGAGAAGAAGCCAACACCAGCTCCAGCTACTCACCCTCACCGAGAACAGTATACACCTGCAACGATGGAAAGGTCAGTCTCAAGAGCCTAAGAGACACTTCAGCTAGATTTTCACGATCCCCTGCAGCTGGCATGTAATAACCACCTTTTCAACTGTTTTGTTTTTTCTTAGTCAGATCACACATTTATCTGAAACTAAACCCTCCATATGGTCTTTATGATGTTCCCTGTCTGTTCTCATCTCCTTCACCACATTGATTGACAGGCTTTTAACATAGGACAACAAATGAATCTGATGTTGCTGTTAAAGGCTTATAACTGATGTTCCCCCAGTCATCAGTGGAGAAACACATGAAATGCTCACTTTTCACTTAAAATATATTTTATATATTTCAATATACCTGCAATTTATATGGTCAAATGTTACATTGCAGATAAAGCCTGTAAACCCTCACTTGTAGATAATCCCAGTAACCCCTGTCACCCTTCGAGAGTCCTAAACCCTTCAGTTCCCTCTCTGTAAATCTGGCTCTCTGCCTGTGGGTGTCCATGGGAAGTAGTCTGATTTTGTAGGAAACGCTGTATTTCCTCTTAACACCCATGAACCTGGGAACATGCTGTCATAGCTGATCAGTCCTTTCCCCCTGGCTGCCCTACCCTAGCAGGTAAACAAGGTTGAGAAGATTATTATTGTTCCTGCAAGCCCAGCCAGCATCATCAGTGTTTATTAGCCTGTTAGGGTTCTTTACTCTCGCCACCGCTGTAACTCAACCGGCGTCCTGTCTCTGATGACAGGGGGGGAATTGGTACTACAAGCTCTGGGGCCTGCAGCCACTTCAAGCGTGAAGAACACTTGCAAATTAGAACTCTCCTACATCAGGGACCCCATATTAATTATTTGCACGAGAGGAATTTAAAGTGACTGACAGGTTAGCCCTGGTGAGAGCGCGACAGTGAAGGAAGAGGTAGAAAAAGAGGAGGAGAGATGGAGAGAGGGAGATAAACGAGAGCAACGGGGAGGGAGGATGAAAACAATCTTGTCTAACTTGAGGGCAGTAAAAAGCTTGTCTGCTGGCCCGGGGCCTAAAGCACATTAGCTGCACAGGGAAAAGCCTTTTGGATGCTGGCCTAAAGACTTTACAGTGATAAGAGAGCAGAGAAGGGAAAGGGAGTCACATATGCCCCCCTGCTGCATTAGCTCACCTAGAAGACCGGGGCAGTCTGCCGAGGCTCGCAATCGGCTTGGAGTGTTTGGTGCGAGCTTATGCAACGTACAGCGTCAGTGTGTAGAGAGCTACAGGCTAAGTTCATAGTGGAGGTAATCCAGGCTACAAGCAGCCAGTGGCCTGAGCTTATTTACTTTTCCTAGTTGGTAAACGGCGCTTCTTGGGATTTGTAATTTGGTCTCAGCAGAGCTGGTTAAAATGTGTTCTTCCACAACCTGCTATGATCTGCCTTGTTCATTTAGATTTAGAGGGTTTTACACCCGCACGGAGCATTGTAGATCAGCGAAACCGGATTGGGGTCCCACAGCACCGAACACAAATCTCCCAGGCAAGTGGGTGGTCAGCATTCGTCACAGGGGTCCCAAGGGATAGAATGCTACTTGAGTTTGACATGTAAACGTGTTGTTCTCCAGTAAAAACCGATGCCTCCAAATATGGCACCAAATAAAGTTTAGTTTGTTTTTCTCGCTCGCCAACGTGCTTCTCTCTTGCTTTCCGTTTTTAGACCCCTTTAGTTGATGGTTGCATACGTTTTGTTTTGCCATGAGTAGCATTAAATGAAATTGCCATCCCCACTCAAAATCTGATCCGTAAACAGTTATACTTTAATTGGCGCTCTGCTCTCTGATGTTCTAGCATCTGTTGTATCTGTTGTACCAACATGATCTAGCAGAGAAATAAGGACACCTTCATTTCCAAGTGTTTTTATGTGTTTTTTTTTATTTTTACTCCTTTTACTGTTTAATTAATCTTTTTGTTGTTGTTCAAAGGTGGCTTATTAATCAAACAGGTGGTCAACTGTCGCAGCATTAGATTTTTTGTAAACACGGCTGAAATTTTCACTATTGATAGAGTAGATTATCTACTCTAAAATTTATATTTGAAAATGCGGTGTTGGAGCTGTTGTTTACAGCTCTCCTCTCCACAGGTGCACCTCGGCGGTGGAATTTGGGTGGAGGAGGAGAAGTGGCACCAGCTGCAACGGACCCAGGGAGACTCCAAGTTCACCAAGAACCTGGCCGTAATGATCTGGGGCACAGAAACCCTCAAAAACCGTAGTGTCACAGGAGTGGCCACCAAAAAGAAGAAAGATGCCCTGCCCAAACCTCCACTGTCGCCCAGCAAGCTTAAGATCGTCAGAGGTAAGAGTCTCACTTCAGGTTTAAACCCATAAAATCAAAGAGATGAGAGATATTAAATTAAGTCTCAAGGACCTTTTGTAAGAAGAGACAAGTTGGAAAACATCAGGTACAGAACAAATTATTTTCTCTGCTCGTATTGCCTGTAAAACATCAGAAAATTTTCATTCATTGTTGTCTGACTACTAACGTTCAATCCCTCCCCAGAGTGTCTCTACGACAGAGTGTCTCAAGAGACAGCCGACAGTGCAGAGATTACGCAGCGATTATCCAAAGTGAACAAATACATTTGTGAAAAGATAATGGACATCAACAAGTCCATCAAGAACGAGGAGCGGCGGGAGTCCAAGCTGCTCATCAGACAGACAGTCAAGATGGAGAACTTCACCTACGATGGCATGTAGTGATCGACTATTGTCACACCAGCGCCTTCTGCCCCCCTCCCCTGTGATCCGCAGGATATTTAGGGGACTTGAAATGGGTGGTTGGGGGATGTTTGTCACAGTTTCAGGAGCAGTTGTATTGAGTTGACATATTGGATTTGTTTATTATGTGAAATGTTTAAACAAATAGACCCCTTCCCAGCCCCCATATAGAACAACCATCATCTTCCTCATTGCCCAGTTTCCTCATTGGCTGACAGACAGCTTTACCCACCAGTCCGAAGTTGAACAATTGAACTAGTTTAATATGAACTGGTATGAGTGTTTTTATAAGCTTTACAGTGGAATTGGTACAGAGACATTGGTTGTTGAGGTGTGTGCATTTATGTCAAAGGAAAGATTAGATGTGATCGTTAAATTAATTTACTGTTCTGTGTCAGAACATAATTTTGAGTCATTAAACTTTTAAAAAGTAAGAGGTTATTTCCCTTGACAAAGTCATCTGATGCTATAAAGATGATGGTGCTAGTTTGCGTTAGATCTAGAGGTGCGGACGGTTGGATGTTTTTGGTGACTACCCAGTAACTGCGGTTTCTTGGTGTTTGCTGTTGGTACTTACTGCATAGAGTGGGACGTCATTGTCTCAGATGCACAAGTCTTAATTGGTAGCAGCCATATTGAATTTTGCAACGGAGATTCTGTTGCTCCAAGAGATTTAATTACGAGCGTGTGCTCCCCCTTAACTGTAGGTCAATCACAACACATCACTTTATTGAAAAAGAGGGTTTACAGAGGTGTAATGGGAAGGTTGACTCTACTGTGGAGTCTATAGGGTGCTGTAATTGTTTTGTTTTATATGTTGGCCTTTTAATTATGAACATTTGCCATCACTGAGAGAACACAAGGAAAGGTTTTGATGGCCTACTCCTGTGTGACTCTTAATCAAACGTGTCACTTTCAGACAATTTGACTGTTTAATGAGTTGTGTGGGTACAGGCATACCAATACCCAGAAAGGCCTTAAATGGATTCGGCAATCACCAGGGATTAGTCTGACCCTGGGTTTTCTAGTAAGCTGTGATTGTAAATGTATAGTAAACTGAAGTGATGCAGCTTCACCTGCACTTTGCTGTGAGAATGTAAAAGGTGGCTAGGTACTATTTTCTGTGTGACTCATACCGTTAAGTTGAGCTGAGCCGGGCCACTCTCTGCCCAACCCACTCCTGTTCAAAGATGCTGGCCTGCACAGGACAATGTGAGGAAGAAAGACAAGAGTGCAGCTCTGCACGGTTCAGGTCATCTTTATGTGGAAGCAGTGTTAGCCGTGGGTAAAGCTGTCTGAAAAACGGCTGTGCTGTTGAAGTTGTCTGGGCCTGCTGAACCCTATAATATCCCACTCTTTTTAAAGCCATGCCACTGGGGAACAAAGTAAGGTCGCTCCAGTGACAGCTTCCTCTGAGCTATGCCATCAGAACTTTGAAAACTGTCCTCTTTTTTTGTTTTGTTTTGTTTTTTTCTCTCAAGTTGTTTTATTGTTTTGATCCAAAATGGTCTGTGTGGCTGTCTGTAGGCTGGAACTAAATGCTGCAGATTGAAATCTCAACTGTGACCTAGCTGTGGCTAACTGTGAATCTGCTGCAGAGCTGCCCATCCAGCCTTTCTCCTCTTCACACTCTCGATTCTCGTTTGTCGGTTGGTTTATTTCTCCCTATCCTTCTGTCCATCTCAGTTGTTGTTATTTCAAAAGTTCAGATCAGCCTTTTGTTAAGCTACCGTATGTTTTGGATATGTTTTAGTGTACATAAAGCACATCTTTTTATTTTTTCCACCAAATATGGATATTTCTGTTTCTAGTCATATTACATGTTGCAGTTCTAAAGGTTCTGGTCAAATTTAGATTTGATTACTAATCAATGTTGTAATTCCATGTTACCTGACAAGTTGTTATTTCTTTTTACATGTCTATATATATTTTTTTTTGGGTTGTTTGTTTTTTCATATGAATTGTTGGCTTTAAGCTTGATATTGTATCCAAATGTAGATCCTTGGAATCTACAAACAAATGAAAAGATATTTCCCTTTCTCAGCCAAAGTGATCTCTGTGGAACAAGAGAGACAAGACTTTCCTTAACACAATATTTTGACGGAGCCCACACATTAAGCTACTTTCACAATGTGATATTTGATAAGCCTCACTTAGAATCTACCTTCTAATTATCTGCCACAATAAGATGAAAAACTGTATTGTTAAACCTTTGTGCTCTCGCAGTCGAGAAGTAGTAGATAGATTGACACAAACCATTTACATTGAATGCACTTTAAACTTCTGGGCAATTTCTTCAATCTTAAAGAAATGTATTCATGGTATTTGTCCTTTTTTAAATGTCTATATAGATTAAGGCCTAACAATCATGGTATTATCATGAAGCACCTTAGAACATTTTGGTTTATTTTTTTATGGCAAGAATGAGTTATGGGATATAGTTTGGTTTTTGTCATATGACATGTCCACGCTCCACAACAAGCTTGATAGATTTAATAATTCCAAAATGAATAATTGATTCTTTGGGGAGTTATTTAGAGTGCTTAGAAAATCAGATTCCCACACGTCAAATTACGTTGAAACTGGATTATACATATATCTCTACCATGGCCTCGTGAACAATAAATGGCTTACTTGGCAAACTGACAAGCAAAAGTCAACAACTCTTCAATCACATTGCTTGGTTTTCAAGGCCAAAACCACGAGTCACCAATCTGAAGACATTTACCTATGAAATGTGCAAGATGACTGGAATATGTGCTTTAACTTGATGTGTCAAGATGCTGGCTATGTATAGCTATTACTTATATAGAGATAATTGTGTATTTTTTACAAATGAGCGGTAAATGTAAGCCAAAGTATTGAAAGCTGAGGTCAAGGTCAAGAAGGGGGATGAAAGTGACTGTGGAATCAGCAGGGTTTGCACAAAAAAGGGCCTCTGCCAATGTAACAGAGCTTAGTGAATATTGAGCCACCAGAATGGTGTGAATTATTGATACACTTTTAAGAGTTACTAAAAAAAGTCCCTTGAATAGTGTCCTTTAGCTTTTTTTTGTTGTTCCCTGTACAAAGCAACATGTGAGGTTTATGTGGGCTAGCGTGTATTTAAAATACATGCAATTTTAAAAGAAAGAAAAAGAATTCTGCTGTGCAAAGCAACCTTGCTGAAATTCTGACACATTGCTGTGTATTGTGTTTGTGTTTGTTTCTTTGTTGTTTGATGCCAAAAGGGGGTGTGGTTTCAAAGGCTGGTTTCCTGGAGCGTGATTAAGCCTAATCCTTTAACTAAAACCATCTTTAGTGGATGAAATCTGTATGAAAGTGCTGTTTTTAACCCAGATTTGGCTTAATCTCTGATGGCAAGGCCAATCTCTATCAAATGTACCGAGTCCACTTGCATAGGAGTAGTTCGGGATTTAGCAGCATATTAGTCACAAACACCAATACATAACCTGGCAGAGCCATTAATGGATACTGTTGACTAGTTTGGTTCTGCAACAACACCAGACCCTCCAGTACTCTGACTGTCACACTCACATAGTGATAGGGAGGAAATGTTAACTTTTCTGGTTCCGTGATCCTCTTCCTGTTCCACCTCTGGGTCGTTACTCTTCTGACATTTATATGGACTGGATGTAAAAATGCACACGTATCAAGATAATAGTAAATCCTGTCCTCCCCTGCTTGGTGTTTTGGCGTATGTTGTGAACACCTTCACACCTGAGGGAGCTTTGTGTTGCTTTAAGACAGTCTGATCGGGAAATGGAGATCAGTTTCCAGCTTCACTGTGTGGAGCAAGAGGAATGGCTTCATCCCACAGTTTTTGCAACTAAGTGTTCACAAGATACATTCGTAGCTGAGCCTCAGATGCAACCGTCAAACTTAATTCAGAAGGAGACAAATGGGAGGAACGCATTGTTAGGCCTATATTTTTCTTAAAGTATCAGTAACTTTGTATACAATCCACAAACCGGTTCTACTTCATCTAACTTCACCGTCCTACCTCATTGTTACTCTGGTGTTTGTTTGTCAGTGACTGTAAACTATGTGTGTATATTAAAAAATCTATAGGAAAAGGTATACCTGGTTACTCTCAACATGTATAGCATATAAAACTTGTAAAACACCTCAGTACACAAGTATCATTCTTAAGAGAAATCAGTTTTATTACCTGCTTAAAGATGCTGCTGTAAAGGGGTGTCTGCGTGAAGAGTCCTCTCTGAATATATATATATATCTTCGCTCTTTGCTATGTTGTGCAGTTGATCAGTGGTTGTGCTCTGTCTCTGTATTGCGTTCTGAGATTTTTACTGGTTGACGGTGCTACCAGCAAACAGTTCAAAAACTGATCTATTGGACCTCAAATGGTGCTGTTTTTCTATGTTTTTATCCTCATACAGCTATGTTTTATTCAGGTGTGTCAACCGCCACTATCCCCTCAGCTAATCAAATTTTAAGCCAAAATATTTCTCAAAACCTGATAACCCTGCTATTACTGTATCAACTATATGCTATCCATCCAAATATTGTAGATAGTGATTATATCCTCAGCTGTGACTTTCAGAAGTACCTCAGAACTTGCTGATCTTCAATGGATGCATCTGCTTCTAGGACCTGTTGTCTACCAATATCACATTGTCGCAGTGTATTTTTCAGAAATATGCAGTTTTAATGGTTAGATCAGGTTACACTATTGATCGTACATGATTCTTAGCTCATACTCAGATGTCCGTTAAATTCAAGGATACCACTGTTCACTGGTTGCATGCCAGGTTGTCATAAAGGAAATCTCAGTTGGACTGGGTACTGTATGTTACAGTAGAAGAGCTCCTCAGCAATTAAAAGAATAAGTTAAGTTGTTTAACAGAAGACAGGATTCCATTGGTAGTTCTAGTTTATGGTGGAAAAACAATAGAAGTTATTGGAAGTAATTTGGCTGAAAATAAAATTTGTCAAAAATATTATGGAGATCGCTGGTAGTACATTCACAAAGACTGTTGGGGAGTTTCAGCCCATCAGTTTTTGAAATGATTAATTTTATCCAGTTCCCATTTGAATCTGTGATTCCCCAGTTGTATCTCTTTGTCCCTCAGTGTTGTTTGAATCACTGACATGTACTTTTTTGTGTTCAAAATATGAATCTAATCTAGCAGTTTCTTCATGATTGACTTACTGAACTAGAATCATGGGGCAACATACTGCGCCCGGACTTGGCTTTATTAAACAAAAAAGTGCATTATACTTTCTTTTACCCTGTGCAGTGATACCAATGGAATCTCTTCTGCACCAAAGTGTTTGCAATATGTTGGGTTTTCTTTTTCCGTGTGTGTGGGTGTGGGGGGTGGGGGGGTTTACTCTACCTGTCAATATGTATGTTTGTACTTGTATGTGTTTTTTACTGTCTGTGAACATGAAATGTTGCTGGGGATTTCTCTCTACTGTGAGCAGTGTGTGTGTATATGTGTGTGTGTGTGTTCAAATACACAGGAGCTGGTTTCGTGGAAGCACTTAAGCCATTTGTTGGACTGTTTCACAATGGTTCAATTGTAAGCTTTGCTCTGATCCAGGGAATTGACCCAGAGAGTTTTGTGTGTAATTGAATTCCTATGCAGGTGTTGAGTTGTAATCACCTGGTACCACGTCACTGTTGGGTGAAGGGCCAGCCAGGGAGAGAGAGGGAGAGAGAGAGAGATGACTGGACAGTGTTCAAACCCCTGAATGTGTCTGCGCAGCCTTGAGATTGAGTCAAAGGGGACAATGGCGATATGACAAATCTGTACAGGACTATTGCTACATTTTCACACTCATGGAGTTGAACTAAATTGAGCTATACAGGGCCGCTTGGGTATATGGCGGTCTGTGATACTTGTAACTGCTTTGCAATGATCATTAGGGAAAGACAGGGTTATTACTGTATGGAGTATTTCCAGCTGGTATGATAATGTGAAAATAATTTCAAGTCTATTGCAGTAAACACTCCCTCACCCTACTTCAGCCTCCCAGAGGCCCAACCCTACATTTACAGAAAATAAGTATATGCGATAGAGAGTGTACATGTCTTTGCTAAACCGGCCACACCTCTGCTATGCGCGCAACTCTTTGACGCTTAGCATCCTGTTCTGTGTTTTCTCTTGCTGCATTCAGGAACACCTGTCTAGTGTATAGATAAACAGAAATAAATCCAGACTTTTATTCTATCAGCACAAATTTCTTGTTGTCCTTTTGTCATTTTTTTCCTTGTGTTCTCTTAAAGTACATGACACAACTCATGTTAGAAACTGAAAGCGAAGCTTAAAACCACACTTGGCCTACATGTCTCTTTAATTCATTTACTTTTCAATTCATTGCTTCTATTTATGTTGGAGTTCATGGAAGTTGCACTTTGTGTCCCACTGGATATGATGACATCAACCATTTTTTTTTAAATTTTTCTTAATATATTTTTGCTGCTTTCTTAAAGGAATAATTCCACTTTTTGGTGGAGATAAATGAAAAGATAATGTCTGAATGGTGAATATTAAGCCACAATACCCAGCTTGCTCTGTCTGAACATAAGAAAATCCAAATGCAAGCCCCTTTTTGCATGCAAGTAACATTATTGTTTGTTTGAATATTGTTTGTTTAATCCATGTAAAAACTGAAGCGTAGAAGGTGCCAAATATTTTTCTTTTTGTCGGGAAAAGTAATATCCTGGAGTTCCACTATTGTAGATGCTTCCCTTTATTTATGCAGCTATAGTGTTATGTGAAGCTACCTGGCAACTGGTAGTAACTCTGGACAGATATGAGATAGCAAACAAGCCTATTTCTGAAATGCCAAACTATTGCTTTAATTGTACCACTTGCATCAAAGGAATCCCAGAACAAATTGAGGCAGACAGCAACTTTTTCGTCACATTTCTGACAAATCAGTGTTGCTGTGCCCTATCGTTCGCTGCTAAAGGACATTTTTTGGAAGTCATAGGGGGCTCTGAATGAGAAGTAACATCATTTCCAAAGGTGGTATTTTCACCTCAATCTGTATATTTTAAAACATTTGAATCAGGGTTAAATCTAGCCAATAACTTGGAGCGCAAACCTGCTTCAGGCTTCAAAAGTGTTATTTTTACACTGGGATACCACTTAACTGATGTCAGAAGAGTTTTTATTTTCAAATTGATGGCCAACGCGCGCTGAATGGGTTTCATTAAACCTTAATGACCCCGAGGCTAATGCAAATTTTTCAGCATACAGCGACCCTGTACACTTTTAATTTCAACGCAAAAATTGAAATTACAGTTTGAATTTGCCATACAACGGTAGAGATTTACTTTTAAAACTCTCTGTAGTTAACTTCTGTCACCACAGAGATCAGTCCCCAACGTTTCATCTGCAGCTTGCTATGTTTGTGGAGCACACGTGTGTGTGTGTGTGTGCATCTGCCTCGGAGGTAAGGGATTAACGGGCAGAGATTTTTCAATGTCAGCCACAAGATAACAGGATGGCAGAGACCAACCGTTCGCTGTACTGTGTTTGTTCATTCAGTTCCTATGCTGCTGGCTTGTCTCTGTGCCACCCAGCATGCTGATGATTGGCAGTGCTGTATCTAATATGTTCCATGTCCAAACCATACTGCAGTATCAACTCAGATGCGTGAGAGCAAGATAAGACAGAAATGGAGTGTTGACATATCAGATTGCTTGTAAGATGGCTTGTTTGGGGAGGCTTGTATCTGAAATGAGCCCCATCATTGAATGCTGGATTTGGTTGAGCCCACATTGGAAACTGATAGGAAGTGGTCACTATGAAAGCCGTCTCCCCCCGTTTCCATCTAAAAAGGCCGAGCTCTGTATTCACTTCCTCATCTCACCGGTTCTCTCCCCTATCTGCCACATGATGCATTTCCATATATTATTGCCTCTGTAAGCAAGTGTGTTGTGCGCCGGGGCTTTTTCTACAGCCCAAGGGGACTTCTCAATATCATTATCGCTAAAGCCTGCCACATGCCTGTAATGTATTGCTGCCTGCGTTTATTGGCAGCGCGATGATTCAGTGGTGGTGATGATGGATTAGCGCCGGCTGGGTCGAGCTAGCTGGGCTGGGCTGAGCTGGTCCAGACTGGGCTGGGCTCTGCAGCCTCGCTGTCTGTCGCATAAACACAGTGTCCTCCTCGCACACTGCAGTACAGAGTGAGACGTATTTATGTCGCATGCCCAACCTAATGAATATGGTCATTTTAGTGCTCTTATCGAGCTTCTTGGAAAATTGTATGATTCATCGTGTCTACCTTTTGCTTTTCATGCAGACACGGTGTACACAGCAGCACTGCATAATAGGCAGCAGTAATGCATTCTCTTTATGACTTTGTGACTGTTGTGAATGTGAAAATATAACGGCTTTTGTTGCCTCCTGGAGGGGGAAGTTCAGACGGGTTGCACTGGTTGCATATATTACCTCAGTGTAACAAGATTTGATGTTCTCAGGAGCAAACACACACACTGAGTTTAGAGGAAGGATGCATGGTGGCATGTTAAGGCTGACCTAAACTAAATGGCACATTGATCTCAAGCGAAAAGTCTGAACCCAACACTCAGCTTTTGATTGCAAGCTTTCGGTCTCTCTTGCCTGGCTTGTACACGGTGATCTGGCTCCAACCTCACTGCAAAAAAAACAACAAACGGACATGTTATTGTGTGCAGCAGCAACCGGCCACCATCAGTGTTGCTGTATATATCTTTCATGATTGTTGACGAGTCAATATTTTCTCTAGTTTGTCCAACACTGTCTGAAACAATTGCTCATCCTGCAGTATTTCTCCCATAAAGGCGCAGAGAGCTTTGTCATCATTGTAAATAACTAGAAAGTAACAAAAAGAGCCAAGCTTCTATTCCACCAATTGAATCTCATTCGTGCTGTTAGTGTGACTGCGCGGAGCACTTTGTCTAATTTCTTAGTTCTCAATTTTAAGCAGCTCCACATAATCTGCACAGCATTCATCTACAGCAGGGAGCACACCATTAACGATGGTCACACAGTATCTATCCTTATATTCCCATCTCCGCTGCTATGTTTTTTCTGAAAAGTGACAGGATTAACAGACAATAAGATAACACTGATTTATTTTGGCCTTGCTCTTTGCAAATATTGTTGAGCTACAACTCAGGCTCCCATTGGCTCTGCTTCCACAGCTTCAGTCTAAATTTTTTACCCACCTACAGCACCAAGCAGCTGCATGTCCACATTTTCAGTTAACCATATGTATGATAAGATTTGCTGACTGTAGCTGGTGAATTTCTCTCTGCTGTCAGTGTTATTCAGAGGGCCTTATCATTTTTAAGAAGCTTATTTGGCTGCTTCAATGATAAAGAAATGGTAAAGTTAGGAATCCATCAGCCCCTGCAGTAAGTAGATGCAAAACTGAGCTCCTCTGCACACAGGTGCCCACATACATACCCATGTATGCAGACACACACACACACACACACACACATGCTTAAACACAATGCTTCCAAATTGCCTCTATTAATGCAGACGGCTCCCCCAATTAACAAGATTCAAAGCGATGATGAATTTTTCATTCTCTGAACATTTAAGCTAATTATGGCCCAAATGAAGCAGGTTCCAGTGAATCACCGTGGCGGGGGCTGCCAATGGCGGCCAATGTCACTGTCACAGTGCCACTCTGCACCACCACCCTAATCACTACAGCTGCTTAATATTCATCTCCCACTGCTCCTCTCGTCGCCTCTCTCCTTCCTGACTCACCTCACCTCTCCTCCCATATCCTTTTTTTATTTTCTCCTCCCCCTGCTCATCTTGCTTTTCACTCCTTTCCACTGGTAACTTTTCTCCTTTGTCCGCTGTCCTCCATACACCCCACCCCCTCGCTTTCTCTTTCTTTCTTTCTCTCTCACCATAGATGCGTTGTTTAAAATGGAAATCAACTAACTGCGCTAATAGCATTTTAATGATAATTTAATGTACTAAATAAAGCTTGTTCCAAACTAAGCAATTCTGTTGGATTTCAAGGACAATCAATCTGTGTCCGATACAGTGCACCTCATTGATGATGGGTGTGTGATGTCAGGATTGCGTTTTTATTCACTCAATACAGATCTGACCACATTCATGGCAATATCGCAAAAACAAGCACAGCTATCACTCTGCAAGTCATTATACACTGTCAAAATACTACCCAAGACATGGACTATGGTGAATCAAATAGCCTGATATGCCAGAAACTATGACAGTGCTTACGTATACCTGTTTTACCCCCTTTTCTGTAAAGAATCTCTGGACAAAAATGACATGTTATGATTTGATATTATTGTCATGATAGGAGGGTGATTAATGCACTCTTTCAAATTCATTGTGAATCTGTCAAGCATTTGCAACTGAGATGATGGAGTGCGCTGAACCCATAATCTACCCAAATTTAAATGACTGATTTGGTTAAAACACACCACTTTTTATAATGTTTTGTTATTATGTTTATTATTAATGTTTTTCACTCACTTACTATCAGCACACATGCTGTTAACATGTGCCAGGACTGCATGCACTACAAACATGTAGATCACCATCACTTCTATGTACAGCGCAGGCCCCATAGGTCTGTTGTGCAGTATGACTCTGTAGTTTGTCATTATTCCTTTTAATCCTGAGATCTGCCTCAAAACAAAGCTTATGCCCAGTGGTTGATCATTCCATTTTCTTGTTTGTTTGGTTAATCATAATTCTCTTCAAAACATGAACACACCTGAGTTGTTTCAAGCCTGCTCAGCTTTGTGAGCCAGTGTTATCCATTAAAGAGATTAGATTTGCCCTGTAATCAGAGGTATAGTTTATTTTGCATTTGGATTTCTTTCGCACACTTTTATCAACTAACCCTCCAACCCCCCGAGACTAAACAAATTAGAAATGATGAGGCGCTTGAGCTAGAAAGAGAAAGGAATAAAGTGCCGTGAGAAAGAAAAACAATTTAATTTTTCTTTTTATGTTGTACCAGTGGTCATTTGGTTAGCCTTTTTATTTAAATGGTAATGTGAAGCCTGCTAAACAGGCATAGCGAATCAGCCTTAGAAGAGAGGGAGACTTCAGAAAAGAAAGCTGTAGTGTTTCAGGTTCTTGGAGTTTATCTGAGTCTCTCCTCTTGTCATCTGACCGAGAGAGGCAGAGTGGGGAGCAGAATGAGCGACTCTTCTCTGTGTTGGAATATAATTAATTAGGTGTGATAAATTATACAATTTTTAGCAAACCCTGACAGCAATGGCACATACAGCCTCCAAAACACACATTCAAACTCAGGTGCATGTGCCCGCTGTCTCTCTGTCTTCATATAGACTCATACACACACGCACATGTCTAAATATGCACGGCAGTATTTCCATCAGTTTGCCGTGAAACCCGAAACTGAGAATAAATGGATTACAGATTACAAACACACACACAGACACACGCACACACAAGCGGAAACACGCTGCCAGCAGGTGCTCTTAATGGCCTGGTGTTAATGAGAGTCTTGTTTGGAGCTGTCAGATGACCCTGGGCCATGCAGACACCATCTCCATGTTCACAGTTCTAGAGGTCACCACCCGGTCTGTGTATGTGTGTGCAAGTCATGGTGTGTGTGTAGGTGCTGCACAAGGGATTCATTTATTATATCTAATTACCTTTCCAGCCAGTATATTAACACTATATCAGCATATCTTTAATGTTTGGTAGTTTAATTTTCAATCAGTAACGCTGATATTAATCTCAATAAATCTTATCTATTGAGTCTATTCTCACAATTACAGAAAAGGGTCATTCTTATAATGTGTGTGTGTGTATGCACTCTCTTTCTCTCTTCTTCTGTACCACACTGCGAGTGCTCTGTAGAGGCCTGAAGCAAGCTTGCATGATATAAATATTCTAATAAGAGACAGACTCATAAAGGAATTTATTACCACCACTGCGAGAAAAAAAGATGAATCAATTGCATCATTTTCTGCTCTGCTTTTATTTGTATAAATAAAACTGTATACACTGCACAAACTCAGTGATATATACACAGCTTCCCGCATACAACAGCAGAGCAAATGAAGTGCAGTAGAGTCAGTATGAGTACACAGTAGAGTTGACAGTACGTTAAAACTGTATTCAAAGTAAATATAGTACTTGAATCATTATCTTTAGTTTGCAATAAATCAACAGTTGCTTCATAAGAATTTGCAAAACATCCATTATCTGTATGTGTTATATGAGCTTTATATAATTTCCCTCTCAGCCCTTTCACACAAAAAAAAGAATTTCAGCATTGGTGCAGCTTTTCATTTTAGGAAAAAAATCATGAGAAAATGTAAAAAGAAGTCATTACTGCTGATGGGGACGTCACATCTAGTGGGATGTTGGCGGATCATAGAATGGAAGAAACATAACACCTACTTGACACCTACCTTCCTCACAGGCTGTCACACAGCAGCTCACTGTTTTTGATGTTGTGCTCTGTGCCTTTCAGATCAGCTTGCAGCCCCTTAATGAACATTTCTGTGAGGCTGAAGCACAAGTAGTATGATAATATTTTAAAATTATCTTTTTAAAATTATAGTAGCAAATCAAAAAAGGCTTATTGAAGTTATGCCGAGTCTATTTCTTTTTTCTTCTTGTGTTATTTTCCTTCCATGTCCCCAGCCAGTGTTTTCCAACCTTTAGCACACTTGCTGTTAGTCTTCCCTTTATGTGTTGACAGTGAGACTGTGATCCAGCTTGTTGTGTGAAGACCAATTCACAGAGTGGGAAGCGCCTGTGCTGGAGCCAAGATATGTGTGTGTGTGTGTGTGTGTGTGTGTGTGTGTGTGTGTATTTAAGTAAAGGAGACTCAAGCTGACAGTTTGCCAGCAGCCTTGCACCTGCACATAGCTAGGTGTTGATCTCAGATTGGAGAGGGGGTGGGGGAGTGATGAGAGGAAGAGAGAGTGGAGGACAGGCAGGGAGAGAAAGAAAGGAAGGGATCTGACATGAGGTGTCGGGGGTGGATGAGAAAACGCCGGTGAGGAACGGAAGATAGGAACTCTAAGAGTTGGCGTGACTGTGACATATAATTCCTGTTTATATGTTTATTGTATGTATGTGTGTGTGTGCGTGCATGCGTGCGTGCGTGCACATCACAAGTGGAAGGAAAATGTGCACCTGTGTGACAGGTGGGACAGGAGAGCCAATTGGATTGATGCATTCTTTCATAGGTAACTGCCAACACCAGAGCGCAGCCGGGGCCTCATTTGTCAGACTCGGGGAAATAGCGTTACAGCGTGACGTTTCACTCTGTCTCTGGCACACATATCAACAGCCCTGTTCCTCTGGATGGGAGGATGCATGCTACTGAAGTGACTGTAATCTGGCATTGAATTTAATTAGGGTTAAAAGGACAAAAAGGGGTTGTGAGACTGTGCAGAATAATCTGTTTATTCTCTGTTCCATCTGTATGTCTGCTGCCTGTCATTTTGTCTATATCTTGGCAGCCTCTCTACTGGCATACTGGTGCTAAAGACTGTATAGATGAGGTGTTCTCAGAAGATAATATGTCGCCGCAAATACCATCATGCCTTTCCTTATTTTACATTCATTGGCTGTTGTTAACCTTTGGCAGTGGTGCTGAGTTTGCCACTGACTGCAGAGCAGGGAAACTTAGACAAGCTCTCTGGAGGGACACTCAGTAGTATGTCAGGGAACTCTATGACACTGTCAGCACAGCACACGGCTGAGTAGCCTGAATTATTGAAGTCCATAGCATTGATAATTTAATATGGCAGATCTGTTTTTGACAGGTGATGGTTTAAGCGGACAAAAAAAATGGACTTGGCATTTGGTGTGAGACAATGGGGGAAACAACAGAAGAGAAGAGATTCCCATAAAACAAGTGTCTTGTCTTTATGTCCTTTTTTAAATGTAGCACCCTGTATGCAGGGATTTACTGCACTGCCTGACCTAGTTGAGATCCGGGTGGCAGGGTGGAAGGAAGACTGAGAGAAAAAGAGACAGACAGATGGGAGAGGGTTAATTGAAGCTGACATGTGTCCAGTGTTTGTGTGTCCCCAGATGACACGTGGCTCTCGCCCATATGCTCATGTTGCCGCACTCACTCCCTCTCTGCAACTGTTGCCATCATCTTAAAAAAAACAACAGTTTTCACCATGAAAGGAAGATATCCAAAGTCAGTTTTCTGTCTGTAGTGTTTTCCTGTTCTCCCATTTCGCTGTGTATGTGTCATATTTTTTGGTTTCCTGCTGACATTTGTGCCTGAGCACCATTTTTGCCATAGACATTCCTTTGTGCATTTTCATTAGCCTCATATGTATGGCTACTGTTACCCTCTTTTTAAACTATATTCTTGCTGCCATCAAACCCACCTCGGCTCCACATTGATCCATGCTACTTATAGTTATCAGCCACTGTTTACTGAAGCTTGTGCTTACCACATTGCTTAGGCAAATCAAAGTCATGCTGTTGACTTGTTGCCTTAACTTGATTTTCATTTACAAATTGTCCTTTTCCACTTTTCTTTTATGTGGGGAAAATATTGCAAAGTCATACGTAGTGAATTTACATAACTTCTCCCATCAACACAATATTCTATCACATTAACGACCCCTCTGAGCAATATGAATGAAGTTAAGCATATTTTTCATTTTATGTTCCACTGTGGAGATCGCATTCATTCTGTCCATCTTCCCGACAGTGTCATTCTGTCTGTCTTGTCGTCGGGGTGTGTCCCAGCAGACTTGCCATGGACTGGCAGAGTGTTGATCTGAGTGTCAGTGGGACTGGAGGTCTGCATTCCCAGCCCTCCTCCCCTCCACCAGCTGACAGACAAGGTCAGGGACTCATCCTGCCTGTCTCTCTCAGCCCCTGACAGCCTTCCCTTAGAGAGACAAACTCCGGACAACCCTGTACTCCCTGGCACATGCCATCACCAATTAATATTGCATCACCATTTTCTAATCTGCTCCACTGGGGCCTACTTCTCAGGGTGTGATGAGGCCACCTCGCTTCCCTGCTTCTTGACCTACCCCACCCTCTCTCCTTCAGTAACAGGGAAAGGACCCTTAGATTGGCTGAAAAGAAAAAAAGATTTCACTATGTGTGGCACTCATTTGCTGTTGATTTGTTGTTTTCTTTCTTTATTTTTTCCAAATTCAGAATTGATAAAGATCAAAATTTCAAAATGTAAAATGTTTTACAATAAATTTTCTCTAAATTAACTACTGTGTTCAAAGCCACTGAGTTTGTACTGAAGGTGAAATATAACAGTATCCATCTCTTTCTGTTATGTGAATCTCAGGACAGACCGATCAAAGGGAGATTACTTTATGGATTTTTTTCACGATGTTGACACGTTTTATCATTCTGATGCCCCCATGTTAGTTTGGGAGTTGGGAACATGACTTACCACTCTGTCCGATTGCTAACTGAGATGAGGAGCACATTGCCATTTGTTTCAGCCATGTACCTCCATTCTTCAAACTCTGAAGCACTTGCAGTGAGAGACATAACACCTCCTGCGACCTTAGTGGATGACTTATCATCCTACCTTTGAGGCTGAGTAATGTGCTTGTAGCTCCGAGAATAGCTGCAGTGCTGTCCACCGGGGTTGGGGTTGTGAGTGGCCCGGATGGAGCAGTGTGCAGTGCATTCAGAAAGTGTTCAGACAACCTTTTTTTCCACATTTTGCTATGTCATGGTCTGATGCAAAAATCATTGTTTTTTCCTCCACGTCAGTCTACAAAAGAAACAGTATTTTAGAAATGTTTACAAATTCATTAAGGAGGAAAGATTAAATATAAGCTACAGGAGAACCTGATGGTCACTGATAACTGGGTATAACTAATGATAATGACCAATGATAACTAATGGGACAAACTTCCAGAAGGACAGCTATCACTGCAGCACTCCACTGATCTGGACTTTATGGTGGAGTGGCCAGACAGAAGCCGCACCTCCATGAAAGACTCCTGAAAACCAAGATCGAACCATTTGGCTCCACTCCAAATGCCATTTCTGGAGGAAACCAGGCACCGCTGATCACCTGCCCAGTGTGGTGAGGGTGTTTTTCAGTGGCAGGGACAGGGAGACTGGTCAGGTTTGAGGGAGATGAACAGAGCAAAGTACAGAGATATCTTTAATGAAAACCTGGTCCAGAGTGCTCAAGACCTGAAACTGAGCTGAAGGCTCACCCTCCAACAGGACAATGAGCTTAAGAGCACATCCAAGACTATGCAGGAGCAGCTTAGGGACAGCCCTGGGAATATCCTTGTGTGGCCCAGCAAGAGTCCTGACTTATACCCAATCGAACATCTCTGGAGACACCTGAAAATGACTGTGCACCAACCTTTTCCATCCAACCTGACAAAGCTTGAGAGGATCTGCAGAGAAGAATGGCAGGAAATCCCCAAATTCAGGAGTGCAAAGCTTGTCCTGTCCTAACCGAAGGCTGTAATTGCTGCCAAAGGTTCAACTTAGTACTAAAGAAAAGGGGTCTGAATACTTACATCAATGTGATATTTTTAGTTTTGCTTTTCACCAAATTTGCAAAAAATTCAGTTCTTTCACTTTGTCACTATGGGATATTGAGTGTAATTGATGGGGGGAAATGAATTCAAATTATTTTAGCCTGAAGCTGTAACACAGCAAAATGTAAAAAAAAAAAAAGTCAAGGGGTCTGAACACCCTGTATTTGTCTGAATCACATCTCCTGACTCATACATTTGACTCAACCCCTCAAACATACACACACATACTGAACACACAGACACACATGCTGCTGCTCAGTATCGGATGATGGAGGAGTGTTGGGGCCATGTGTCACACCTTGGCTACTAAAGCACTCACCTGGCCTCTCCTCAACACTGATGAATTTACGCCAGCCCTGCAGGGATGGCACAAGCACGTATGTCTTCTGTATAAGTTCCTCATTCTTGGTGTGTGTGGGTTTTTTTCCCAAGAACATCAGCCCAGAGGGTATGACGGAGAGGGAAAGAACAGAGGAATGTCAGTCAGCAGATATGGCTACTCCTTTTCCCCGCTCATCTCTTCCGCCTCCTTGGCTTAATCCTGGAGAAAGATAGAAAGGGTGTAGTTTTCAGATGAGGAACTGTTTGTGTGTGGAGACGATTTTATTCAAAAAGCTGACTTCTAGATTTCCTATGTGTATGTGTGTATGCGTGCATGTGTGTTTGTGTCTTTATGTATGTGTGTGTGTTCCATAGATTGCTAATCTCTCTGAAGTCCTGTTTGTTCTCCAGGTTTGCCCCCACTACAAACATTTCCCTGATCAAAGCTGCTGAAAAGCCCTGCCACTTCAAACACGCGCGCGCACACATTCACACACACCTACAGATACACACACACACACACACACAATACATTCAAACACAGCACTACAGCACCGGCATGTTGTCATGGCAGCCACGTTAATCCTAAACCAACCAACGTGCAGTTGTTGCATCAGGCGAGCCAATCAGGTTTGGGAGGAGAGAGAGGCAAACAGGAGTCATGAGCTCAATTACCATTTCAATGCTCACTTAATTTCAAATTTAGAAGTTTAATTTTTTTTGAAGGCACAATGTAGAGGCTTTGTATGTGCATGTTGTTACACTATACTATGGCTGTTTGTCACATTTTAAAAATTAGGATTTTCATTTAAATTTACAGGCTGTCTTCTCTCACTCTCCAGCTTCCCTACATCTGTTTTTTTCTTTCAGTACTTCTATAACAATCCAAGGATTCATTTTTTAAAAAGATATTCCAGAAGTCATTTAATTTCCAGCGATAAGCTATGACGTTATCACAGATGATTTGATGTCAGTTTTATCAGTGAGTCGTACTTACAGCAGGTGTTACACTGCGTTTATATCCTTTCAAGTCAACTTACAGAAAGATGAGGGAGATGGTCAGCGCTTACCTTTTGTAATCACAGAAATGACCCCCCCCAAAAAAAACCCCAAAAAACTTGACACCATTAGATCAGATTATACCATTAGATCTTCTGATAAATTCTGGATCTGGATCTCGATGCGCCATCATTGTCAATTAGCTGAGGTAATGTTCACTTTGGGAAGGAGATGGTTTCTATTGTTCAGTCACAGTCTTTTGATTAGTCAGTTATGACGTCTCATGTTACTGGTGAAAGCTAAATAAATTATCTTGACATTTTCAGAAAAAAAAAAAAAAGACTTTAGCTTTATGTGTAATGATGGGAGTAATGATAAATGCATAATATAAAGGCTGTCAGCATCCTTCTCTGACACAATGTCAGCCAGTCTGCATACCCCATATGTTGACATCTTTGCTTGACCAAGGACCAGCACAGGCCTGAACAGACTTGGCTTACATTTTAGGACAAAGCAGATAGTGTCTATTTAACTATAACAAGCTAAATTCATTTGACAAATGCAGAAGAGACAGAGGGACACAGATTATCTTGTGAAGGAAAAAATCACAGTGACAATGTCTCAAAACTGTTTAAAAAGTGGTTTAAGATGATAACCAAATACTTAGATTAAGATAAGACTTGAGGGAGTTACGATGCCGATTTAAGTTCACGGTGATCAATAAGCGAGAGTCATCAAACAGCTGTCAAGAAGGCGAGTCCTAAGTGACAGTCCTAAAAATGCTAAAAGTCAGACAAAATCTTTCCAGCTTCTCAAAAGAGCTGCTTTCAAACACTTGATGTGAGTGTGTGTGTTACTGTCTGTCTGAAAAATGAAATGAAGGAATGCCTGTTACCAGAGCTCATATTCAGCTGAAAGCTTTGCAAATCACTAAAGAGCTGAACACATCCACAACAGAGTTCAAAGTCTGTGTAAGCGATTGAAGCACCGAAACGGACGGTGCCTCCATAGCAGGACTTCTTGCCCAGCGCTTCCTCTCAGACTTCAGAGAGAAGCTACACTGACTCTGAAGGAAAGCAGATTCTCTTTGAGATGGGTAAATGGAATTAGAAAGACCTACAGGCTATATTTTGTCATGTTTTCTGTATTTAGTTAAATAACTCAATTAAAAGATGTGGTTATCTTATCAAGATATTCTTTAATGAAGTTGTATTTTATTTAATCATGAAATATATTTTACTCTGAGCCTATTTCAGTTTTTATCCAAACATGGTTGTGTTTTGTCAAATTATTATCTGGCCCGTTAGCATGCATAAACCATAGATGGTGTTTACATGGGTTACCAACACTGAGTAAGCTGCTTTGCTCCTTCTTTGTTGTTGGTTTATCAGTGATCTGGCAGCACCAGGTAATCCAGCTGACAGGTCCTCAGTGCCCGTTACTGTAAAAACAGACTGTTCCTCCGGACAGCACACCTATTAAACAGTGACGGCATGTCACACAGGTTTTTCTTTTTGGATGTCACAGCTGAGTAGCCAGCTCAGGAGAACAAAGTGCAGCTCTTCATATGGGACACACAACATTGAAAGATAGAAATGCCAGTAATTGCAAGAGCAGCTACAGTAAAGACGGCTAAAATCCTACTTACTTTTTCTGAAATTCTTGATCAGGATATGTTTATAAAATAATAGTACAGTGTTTATGGGAAATAACATTATTGGTTTTCTTGCCGAGAGTTAGATGGCATGTTCAGTGCCACTCTCATTTCTGCGTGTTAAGTAGTGTGAGCTAAACCTGTGAGGTGATTTGTCTGTCAGCCATGGAAAAGAACAAGCCTGCTTCCGTCTCAATTTTTTTTTAAAAGGCTTTATTTCACCTCTAAAGTTCATAAACTATTACACTGTGGTTCATTTGTTCGATCTGCACACAAACAAAAGTTTGACTGTAATGGGAGCTACCTGTTGTAACTGTTTCTGGTCCAGCACAGTTAATTCCTGAAGTGTTGTCATCACCTTGAAGTTACCAGGCAACCAGCAGAGACACTGTGCATAAGTAGTGCACAGGGAAGAATAAACTCTTGTAACAACAGTTAAATAAAGCAAATAAACATAGTGATGAACTACTCCTTTTAGGCATAAACTCAACAAGAAAAGCTCTGTTATGAGTTAAAGTCAAAAGTATTATAAGTTTAAAGCATAAAAATAGGTAACAAAAGAAAAACACATCATTATGTATACTGGCCCCTATCAAAATGGTATCCATGTATTACTGGATTGAATCATTTAAACTAATTTATATACTGTACATATTACATACATATTAATGTGTAAAGTACCTAAAGCTGTCAAATAACTGCACACGTGCCTTGAAATTGTTCTTACGTAGTACCTTCCACCACTGCCAATGGCCGTCCCTGAGTCTTTATCTCACAGCCTTGTAAGTAGCTGAAGATGCAACCACTGCAGTAAAATTGCAGGCTTGAAATAAGAGCTAATATTAACAGCTAAAAGCTTCTTGACTGTATGTGGAGAAATTGCTTTGTCTTGGTTAAGAATGGGAAAATAATTATTTCTGCTGAACATACAAGCTTTGCCATCCTTTCACAACTGGAAACTGGTAAAAGGTGGTTGGCTGTCTATGCATCTGGTACTAATGAAGAGACAGGGCATGTTATCACACTGTCTTTGTTATTTTGTTATTGTTTTTGGTGTGTCCCGATGGCCTGTTGATTTAAGCAGCGCGCTAAGTGGTTGTTAATGGCACAAACATGGCTGTGGTTTTAAAATAGCAGACCACCCATTAGGCTGGTATTAACAAGGTAATGGCCTGTTACTAAACTGCTGAATGACATTGTCGCTGTTGCCGAGCCGCACCGAAGCCCACAACGCACGCATGCACACAAACACACACACACAAACACATATGCATGAAATTCTTCCATGCACAAAAACAAAATACATGCAAGTTGTTTGAACGTTGCATAAGTGTACAGACCAGTGAGCAAAACAGCAGACACAATGTGATTTACGTTAACTTTGAGTCGCTGTGAGGAGAAAAAACAAATAAAAGAAAAGAGGACAGAATAGGTTGAATCAAACAGAATAGAAAGGAAGAAAAATTGACTTGAAGACATAGCTGGGAGGCGTCATGGTTGTTATTAAAGCTGGGATGCACCATGGTTGTTTACCTCAGCCAGCTGCATTGTTGTGGCTCAGAAATTATTGATAGGTGTGAAGAGTAATAAAGAACTAGCGATCAGTTCTGTCTGTACGTCTGTCTGTGCTGCTCTGCTCATCGGGCTTTAGTTACCACTGCTCTTTGAGCAACAGTCGTCTGAATGACATTTAAGAACAAACTGCGTCCACTTTGTCTACATGTTGCTCTAGTTCAGCCGGAGGTGCTTGTGTACTGTATGTCTGCATGTGCACGTGCAGCCATTTACCCTCTGGTATTTTGCCTTCTCAAAATACACAGTCATGTACAGTACCAACACACACACACACACACACGCACAAAACACTCCTACACTGCGGTGCGGCGATAGGGCAGCACAGTAGGGGGTATATCCCTGGGAAATCATTTCTCCCTCTCCTTTCTTCCTATTTGTAACTTGTCCTTTCAAGCTAGACAGCCCTTAAAGTTCAGTGGCACATTCTTCAAAAAAGGCTATTACTGGCTGCCTCTGATTCTGTATCATGCGGCGCACAGACCAGCCATCCCTCCTTTTTATGTTCCTCTCCTCCTGTCATCATTTTCTGAAGGCAAGAGAGGAGAAGTCAGGGTTTCAGAGAGGCCTATGACCAATGCCTTGAAACCCTAAGCAGTCTCTGCCTCTGACTTTGCACCAGACGTCCGTATCATGTGGCTTAAAAGGGCCTATTGCTTTTGATACTTGACAGAGCTCCCTCTTTGTCTCTCTCTCAGTGAATCTCTGTCTCCCGTGCTATGCCAACTGTCTATCACACTTGTTCTCAACAGTTACAGGGCTCCATAAAACAGTGTGTGACTGTAAGAGATATGGGCTGCTTCTGAGAGGCGCGAAGAAAAGCTTGAAGTTGTTGTTGGCCCTGAAGACTGAGACAAAGAATGAAGGTTCACATACACACAATAGACTGTGGTCGTCAGGGAGGATTTCTAAACCTACTCTAGCCCGTAACTGCATTTTTCTTGTCTAACCCCAGCATTTAGTTTAACATTATCACGAGTACGTGATTCTGCTTTTTAGATCATGGACGTGGCTCCAACTGACACAGCAATCCAAAGGATTTCTTGCATAAATATAGTAAAATATATGAAACAAATACTGTATATTTATCTTAATAACCTCCAATGACTGTGTCTGACAAGGTCACAATGATAAACTGACACACTGAAAAACATAATGGTTCTTTCAACCTTGGCTGTTATAGCTTTTTATTCAGTGAATGGCATCTAAATTCCCCAGTGATGATTAAACATTTATGTCTTAATATCATTCACCATCAGTAGCATATGGCTAAAAATGCAGTATTTGATTGTTTTTACATACCTCAGGCTATTTAACTTGTTGTGTTTGGATAAGTAATTAAGGAACAACTTGATGACCTCTGAATATCTTGTTTTTGCTGACCCCCAGCGGTTTAACATCTCACTTTGCTACGATAATATAGAGGTTTACTACAGAGTGTTGGTTACGCTGTGGCACCGCCGTTGGGTGGGGCTACAGGTGCAGGTGAAACAGTTACTCTTTTACATTTGCTGTGTTTATGCCAGTACATGACTCTGCTGTTTCAAATCAGTTCACCGACAGAAATTTCAATAGTGTGTGAAATAGGGTAGTCCTCATTTAGTTTATTATTGGTGTATCCACATGAGTGCTCATTTGTGACACTAACGGAACCAGAGCTGACAAACGTAGCTCCATGGTCAATGATGGCCAGAGGCCTGCATCTTACCACAACCTCTCCCCATTAACATAATTAGAAAGCCCTTATGCTCAGGCTTGAATACTGATGTCTGGTTTGCTCCTTGTTTAGGACGGAGCGTTTTCCCTCCTTCCTGTGCCTCCGTTGCTCGTCTCCCTCCATCAGCGTGTCTCCCTTTGTCACTCTTGTTGTCTGTGACCTCCACTGTCATCACGGCTGCCCTTGAGGAACAGAAATCTCTCCATTTCACAGGGACCAGCCATAAGGGGGCTTGATTGCGGCAAATTGATCCATAATCACACAGCGCTCAGAGCTTTTTATCCTGCCGCCTCTTCATCTCCACTTAAGAGCCCCGCAGTTGGCGTATTTACATGCTGTCTTCTCAAGGGTTTCCTCTGCTCGCACCCTTCTCTCTGTTTCTTTTTCTCTCTCTCTCTCGTTCTTTTTCTCTTTATGTCTCTTTCTCTCTCTCGATACTTCATCCCCTTTATGACTCCCCCAATTTTCTTTTCTCTCTCTCTTCCTGTCCCTCCCCTTTCTGTCTGGATGTGATGCCAATTGGAGTGTCTCGACATGGCCATTGTAATCCTCTTTGTAGGCCTCCTCTCTCTCTCTCTCTCTCTCTGCCCTGCACACAAACACACACACACACACACACACACTCAGACACACCTCTGGCCAGTACATCTCTGCTTCTGATTGCTCTCTTCAGCTATATACACATCCTAGATAGCGATGATGGCCAAGGAGACAGAGGAGGTGAAGGAGGGAGGTTGGGTGCAGAGGATGTGTGGAGACAAGCACATGACAGGATGAAGGTGTTGTCAAATGCTTCAGAGGTGGAGGTGACTTAACCCACGACATACCACAGAGTGGCGGCATCCACACTGCCACAAGTATCCAGTTACTTTTGTCTCATGTAATGATAATAACATATATTAAACCTTATTACACTACATATGCAGTATGCACACATTGATATCAGAGATTGATTTGCACTTTAGATACAGATCATAGATTGAATAATTCACAATTGAATGAGAAGTTATAACAAAGGGTTTACAAAAATCTAAAATCTAAAATAATATATGCTATACAGCTACAGTGGTTGCAGAGGTTGTCTCAACTTTCAGGAACACTGACGTTATTTCCTCTCTATTTTTTCTGGTGAGTTTTCATTCTACGATTGAAAAAGAGAGAGAAACTTCATAACAAATAACGGCTATTTTATAGGCAGATTCGAGCCATTTTAGACTCAATATCTCAATAGTTTTTATGACATTTAAACCAGCAAAACATTTAGTTGTATTCATTATTTCCCCAACAGATTTGTCTTCCAACATGTTGGGGGCTTTAAAACAGAAGTTAAACCAACTTCTTTTTCATTTAACTATTTCGTGAGGAACTTTTAAAATACATCCAGTTGTTAAATACGGTTTAACAATTGAATGTAATGGTTGTGATGAGAACCATCAAACCATCAAACCATAAAAATAAAATCCAAAGCAGGAGGCAGATTTTAAAGGAGCTCAATAAAGTTGCATGTGTGGTTCTGCTGATTTTTCTGCTTCTCTTTGTTTTTTCTTCATGTCTGTCTCACTGTTTTTCTCAATGTCTCCCCTTCACTGTCCTCTGTCTTTCTCTGCTATTTCAAGTGTTCAGAGAAAACACCATGGCTCTGTTTCATGACAATTAACAGACTTTATGCTGGGACTCAAATCCCATGCCACCCCACACCCACCTCTCTGAGAGTTTAGTTGTGTAATGTGTGACGTGACAGGGGATGCTTTATGAATGATGTGTGAGGAGGCCTTGGCAGTGCCCCTGCCTCCTCACAATAAGATGAGCTGAATAAATCTGCGACACGCCACAGGCTCTGCAGCACCTACAGACACACACACAGATTTAAGTCAGGGACCTGGTCAATTCCTGGGGAAGAAAACAGCATCATAAAACTCTTATCACTTTAGAGCCCTCCGCACCTCAGCGCATATCCCTGTCCCTCTCTGTCTTTCTCTTTTTCTTCCTTCTTTTTCTTCCTCTCTCTCTCTCTTTGTCCTTGAAGTAGCAGAGTGGGTGGTGTCAGCGGGTGGAGTGAGTGCGTGTGTGTGTGTGTGTGTGTGTGGTGGTGGGGGGGGGGGCAGAACTTTGATGCTTGTTGGGGCTCACTCAGCTGGGCAGTACACGGTGCTGCACCTCGTCCCAAGGCTCTGTATAAATTCAACGCCACTGACAATTTACAGCTCGCGCCCATCCTCGATATGACGCACTGAGCAGGGCGCCAAGCGTGTCTTGTTGCCATCTCACCAAAGTGGGGCTAATTTATTACAGTGTAAAACCCACAGAGCAGAGAGGGGGGGAGAAAGAGATATAGAGGGGGCCTTGGTTTGAGAGTTCTGGTATAATGTGGTATAAAGCTGTGGCCAGTGTGATGTTGTTTTATTTTTTTTATTGTATCACTGTGCAGAACGGAGCAGGGTTGCAGTATATAGGAATCATATTTCCCCCTCCATAGTTTACCAAAGGTTTAAGATATATTTTTCATCTTGTTAAACATAGAATCTAAGATGCTGCTTTCAATGTCCAGCTGTAGACTACACTGTAGTCACACAGTTCAGTCTTGAAACTGTCCCTCAACCTTCCATGTCAGAAAGCTGGGACACTGATGAGATTAATAAAGTAAGTAGAACCTCTTCTTTACAATGCAAGTAAATGTATTTAAATATATTCCACAAGGCTTTGGGAAGGTCTTGATAGGGCTCCCTTTGTACCTGCTGAAGAAGACTGATGAAGAAGATCTCAGTTAATTACATCATGTCACAACTTATGACACTGAACCCAAAGTTCCTGGGACTGCTGTCACAGAAACAGCTGACCAGCGCAATCAGGCCTGACCTTCAGAATCCATTACATTTATGTTGTTTTTCACAGGCACTTTTCTCCTCTCCGTTCATCTACATATTTATCAGAGCTGATCGTAGTTTGACATCCTTTAATTCTTTATTTCCTCGTGGCATGCTGCAAGAGAGTGAGCAGTAATGTGCCGTACAGTGCAGTTCGTGACTTTGGCAGGTGAAAAATCTGCTGAGGGAGCAGTTTGGTTTGGAAGTGTGGGCATAAATTTTTGCCTCTGCCGCTTTCACTCACTCATTGTCACATCCCCCCTCCCCGTGTTCTGCCTACACCCCTTTACTATACCATCATCCTCTGACGCACACATTCCTCCGCCTACAGTATTTCTTTTTCTTTTTCTCTCTCATCCTAATTCTTACATTTTACTGTAACAGGCCCAGAAAAGGCTGTGAGGAAGTTAAGAGGTTCACAAATGAGAGTAGGTGCTTCAACACCAGCGTGGCTGCAGTGAAGAATTAAAAGCCACAAAAAAATGTACATGCCTAGCAAATGAGTAAAGTAGAGCTAAAAGCATATGAGCATTTCAATTCTTGTAATATCTTGTAACAAATAGAAGAGATATGTTCATTTAGAATTTAACTGATTAGAAATTATTCTGGAACTAGTTATTAAATCAAGCGACAATATAAAACATTTGTTGGTTTTAGCTTCTCATATGTGCATATTCCCATATGCTGTTTGTTGTATGTCAGTGACAATGAAATATCTTTGCGTTTAGGATTGTTAGTTGAACCAAATATGGCATTTAGAAAGGTCACAGGTTTGGAGAAATTGTTCAAATTATGTGTTTACTTTTCTCTTTTCTGTAATTTCATTCCCTAAATAATGAATCAACTAATCAAAAATATAATAAGAATATGATCAATAATTTAAATAATCATTAGTTGTCGGACTAATGTACACACAGGTAATGCAAACTCAATATTGATAACACACTGATGGAAGAGGAAAATGTATCACATCTCAAATATAAAGACAATTAAGTAAAGAAAATGAACTGAATATAAATTTTTACTTTTCATTTAAATGAAGTGTCAGTGTCAGCGCATCACCTTTCATGGATGGCATTTGCTGCTGAAACGCTGCTGTTCTCTGTTGTTCTTCCTCCTAATACAATTTTTAAAAACTGTCAGCAAAGAAAGAAAAAAAAGATTTTCCAGGAAAAAGAGTTAGATCATTTGTGTTGCCCAAGAAAGCTACATTTCAGTCTAATCCTACCCTGTCTTTCACTTTTACTGCTGTCTTCCAACCTCCCACATGTGACAGCCCCCCCACCCCCCACCGAGTTCGCTGATCTCTACTGACACCCTGAGGTGAACAGATGCTGCTGCAGGCCAGTATTCTGTAGACTCGACCAAAATTT
Organism: Psettodes erumei; assembly: GCA_016785225.1. Taxonomy (NCBI): domain Eukaryota; kingdom Metazoa; phylum Chordata; class Actinopteri; order Pleuronectiformes; family Psettodidae; genus Psettodes; species Psettodes erumei. The sequence goes on from JAFBJZ010000107.1 coordinate 1,194,222, forward strand.
GACCTTAACCTTCATGTTTCATGTCACCCACACCTCGGCCCAAATGTGGTTTTCCCTTACATATAGCGAAGTTATGGTGCTTTCCTCCCCTGGGTTCCCTCTGGGTGTTGGTGTGCCTATGGAATAGCAGGACTTAATTTTGTGCTACAATGCTTGGCTGGGCACAGCCAGATACAGAGAAATGCAGAGATACAGACACATAAACACAACAACTACTCGGGGAGCATTTGTGAGAGCCCTGAGGAGACATCGTCTCTCTCACACACACACACACACACAAACAGGCTGAACGATGTGGGATAAACACTGGATCCATTGTAAGCTCCAGGAGACTGCTGGAAGAGTTTGTTTTGATGAAGCAGCAAGGGCACACTAGCACTGAGACTAAATGTTGCATGGCCACGATGGTTGAATTCCCCAGCAGTCGGGACCTTGGCAGCTGCTTCTGCTTTGGCTCACAACTTTCTGGGCTCTTGGTTTTACTGTGAGGAGAGCGGCCAGTGTGTGTGTTTGTCTTTTTTTTCTTTCCTGATTGTAGCTTTGCACCATACAATGTGTATATATTTGAGTGTGTGTTACGTCCATGCTCTGGTATCAGGAGCCTGTGCGGTGGCCTGGGGTCGGGGCCAAAGTAGAATTTCTAAGTGATGGAATTTCACAGCCACCGAGCAGCCAGCGGCTGGCCAAACCGCAAGCACTCACATTTACAACAAACAGACCGCCCTGCTCCGCGGAGACTCCTGAATGGCAAAGCCATTTGTCTCCGTGAAGGGCAGAAGGAGAGAAAAGCGAAATAAAATCAGAGGGAGCATACTTAAATGGAACAATGCTTTTTTTCTTTTTGTTTAGTCAAACAGACACACTTACACTGAAGCGGACACACACACACCACTCTGAGGAAAAAATGGAATTAAGGAGAAGGAAAGGTGCATAGCCTGTTGCTAATTAGCATTTTCTCTGCTCAGCAGAGGCAGGCGGAAGAATCAATAAGATATTAAGTTTGTGTTTAGCAATGAGGCACACAATCACTTTCATCCATTAGCAACAGCAGATTAGAGGAGAAACACTGGCCAAGAAAACAACAAAATTTTGACCTCTGTGGTTTTAAACTGGTCTGGATATGGAGACTGCTTGTTTTGTTATTAAGCATTTCCATTGAACAGTACTTAAGGAATGCGATCAACAATGATGCTCAACATACAAGGCTGATATAATCTTACATTTGAAGGTGAATTTGACTTTAAGAATCAATCATTTTCTGTCTTTTCTTTTTGATCAAATACACCATAGATCATTTGGCGAATTTACCCATAAACATTTCACAGCAGGTATCCCATAAGAAATGTAAGCACTTGACATCATTTTCTGTAATTGAAACTTTCAGCTATAGTTATTCATATAACCAGAACACAGACAATAACATCTAAGCTTTGAATTGTTTTGAGGAGAGAATCAAAGGCCTCTTGCTTTGTTTAACAAAATCTCTCCAAATCTCTTTCAACATTCTCAGGTTGAAATGTGTATTAACTTGTTTATGCAAAAAAAGATGGTAAAGTGACTGGAAATGCTCAAGAAAAGTGTCCAAGGTCCAACTCAGGTGTCCGACATGCCCTCCAAAGCAGAGTTAGAGCAGGGGAGGAGAAAATTGTCTGGCCAGACAGAGAAGTCCTCAGGCAGACCTGAAGACTTAACTCAGTGAGGACCTCCGTAAATGTATTATTCACCTTGCCTGTTAAATATTCTCTGCGGATGTGTGTTGGTTTGATGTTTGATTCATGTGTGTCTGGACGGTCAGGTCAGTGTGTATTTTGACCTAGCCTCTCGAACTGGACTGTACTGGGCTACTTGTGTATCTGTGATACCAACTTAAAATTGTAATATTGTAGTTCATCTAAGGCTGAGAGTATTTAGAAGTGTAGTCTACATGTCTGTACATTAAAAACTCTTTCCTCCTTTGAAACCCTGTCTTTACCTTCCTTTACCCCCCCCAGACCACCTGAGTCCAGAGAGGGAGAAGAAGCTGGTGTTTCTTACAGCTCGTGTTCACCCGGGAGAGTCTCCTGCCTCTTTTGTCTGTCAAGGTAAAGTTTTAATGTCGGGTCGATGCCCTGCTTCAGTTGGATTGATTTAGATGCTGCACCTCTGCGTACTGCACCTCATCTCTCCGTGTATTGTTTGGTAGTGCATAACCACCTGTAAGGGTTTATGTTGCTTTCACGATGAATTTGAAGGAGGCCAAAGTTGCATGCATGTGTAACACCATTAAAATGTCTGATGTCACATGCAACAGAATGGCACACATTTATACTGCATGTAAATGGAAAAGACTAAACTACTCCTTGCCGCCTACTAAAATGAAAAACTGAAAGTTATTTATAAATAAATATACTCATCATGATCAATAAATTGAAGTTCAGGTGTGAAATCAGTGGCCTGCTCCTTTCACATTATTTTTCACATCATTTTCAGTATGTACGTGTTTTAGTACTTCTTTTACTACATGCTACATACAGTATAAACCCATCAATGTATATTTAGAATTTCTCCTGTTAATACATGCTTAAGACAGATGTTCTGCACCTGAGCCCTCTATGTCTGAAAATGATGGGAGTAGATATAAGAGCCTCTGTTTTCAATAATATCTTATGAAGTTAAATCTGCAGATATCATAGAAGTTGCATTGTCTTCGCTCCTGAGCTCCGCTAACTCAACCCTTAATAAAATGGCTTGAGAAACTGAGAACCTTTGGGAACTTGTCTCCTTGTGCGGTACAACAACCTAAAAGTTTTCAATTTTAGCAGGATTTAATGACTCTTTTGTTTCCTTTCCTCCCGCTCAGACTGAGGTGAGTGGGCAGATTCACCTCTTCTGGGTCCCACTTCCTTGTTTATAGGTAGCAGGGTCTGAGGAGGGGAAGGGGTGGTGTGATAGAGGGATGGAGGGCACAGCCTTACCTTTAGCAGTGCTCCCTGTCCAGCACTTCAGCTCAGTGAGATGGGCTGAGGAGAGTCCGTTAACATTAATGAGGTGCAGAGATGGTGTTTTTGTGCAAGGGACAGTTCTGTCCATCCATGTATTAGAGGTGTCACGATTCTCCAAATCCACAAGTCGATTTATCTCTCTGTCTTTTTACTCTCTCTCTTTTCCTTCTATCTATCTATCTATCTATCTATCTATCTATCTATCTATCTATCTATCTACAATGTCTGAATGTGTGTGTCTGATTGTGTGTGTGTTCATCATCATGAATCAGATGAGTTGGCTTCGAGCCCACTGTGTGCTGTCTGTTTCCAGCGCCGTCAGCTCCATTCCATTTGTATCGATTTAGGCTTGACGTCTCCTATTCCTCCCCTGATTCTGATGGTGCCCCCTCGCTGTCCTTCCACCTGCTTTTGTTTCTCAAAACTCAATTAACTGCCAGCCCGTCTTTGCTTTTCTGTTCAAGTCCGTTTCCCTCTGTGTGCGTGTGTGTGTCTGTGTGTCTGCGTGTGTGTGCTTGTGAATGTGCATGTTTGAGTTTATGTATGTGTGTGTGTTTGACAGGTGTGATTGACTTCCTGGTGAGCCAGCATCCTGTGGCTCAGATCCTGAGAGATCACGTTATCTTCAAGATCGTCCCCATGCTAAATCCTGATGGGGTCTATCTTGGCAACTATAGGTAAACACACACACATACACGCACATGTTTTAATTCTTAATTTGAATGCATCGCCATATTAAATAGAATTCACACATTACATGGTTTTATATCCTGCTACGTGGGATTATACCCTCTTAACTCCACCTTTAGGGAGCTTAATGAATTCATATAGCTCACAGCAGTGCATTTGTTAGAAGATAGTATTTGGCCATAGGGCTGTTCTCTTTGCCAGTCTCTCTGTCCGTCTTCTCCTCCTCTCTCACTTTAACACTATTGGTGCAGCTCTGTGGGCATCCTCTTCTCCTCTGTTTTCTTCTCTTTCCTTCCCCTTCTTCATAATTGCCTTTTACTTAATAGGCTTGGCCCCAGGAATACTAATGCCCACTGAGATAAGCATCAGTAGCTTGCCCTTGGTGTGTTTGTGAGTGCCATCTAGTGGAGGAGCCTTGGCACTGCCTCCAAAAAATACTTGGGAGGGAATCACAGTCAACAAACTTTATGATATTGCTGACTGTGAGTGGTGACTGCCTAAAAGGCCATTTTCATTAACCTCTGCATTCACACTGAGTGGCAATGAGCAAACTATTGACAGAAGGTGAACACTAATGGTCCTCACCTCTCTAGACTTACATGCTCATTTCTGCATGTTTTGCATTTCTCCCAGTCTCTCCCACACAAAAACAAACAGAGGGAGATGGATAACACACTGCCATCATGGTAGGATACAGTGTGGAGTGGACTGGAAAGGATACATGCAGAGCAACGAATCAATGGTGTTTAACCTGGGATGACTATTTTGTTCATGGCTGATTGTGCTGCTCTGTTGCTATATGGTATCACTAACTGCTGTTGGGCTTCAGTAAATAGGTACATGGAGCCTAATATTCTGATTATATTCACTTTAGATGCCCCAAAAGAATAAAAATGCTCCATATATAAACACTTCAATCAGTACAAACAGTTCCAGACTGATTGAAATTTCGATTAGTTGCAAAACATAAACTTATTCAAAAAAAGTACCATATAAACATTTAACCTGATTACTTTCTTTGTTCTTTCTTAACATGCTGTCTTTCATGACATAAATGCATGGGGGACATAACTGTCTTCCCAAAAATGTCAGCTTGTTACTTGATTTGTTATCAAGCCATTGCTTGTTTCCAATTATCCTCCAAAAAACATTATAACTTCAATAGTAAGCAGATGTGAACATTCAACTGAGTTTCAGTTCACTGAGTTAGACTACATAGTCAAGGCTCTGGTCAAGCACTGAGTGATTCGGTGAAACAATCTTTTGAACCCCACTCCTCCTCATGTCCTCATGGGTTGAAAGTTCCAAAAGCTTATTTCAAAACTATAGTGAATCTTGATGTATGTGTCTTTAATTGGAAGTAGTGAATGGGTGAAAGAGGGAATAATTATACATTAATTGACTTATTACCAGTACCAGCTGTCCATCAGTGGGATATTGTGAAAATACTGACAGGACTTGTTTGCATGGACAAAAAATGGGAGACCGTTCTTAAAAACATTGCTCCTTGTGTGTTTCTGTATAGGTGTTCTTTGATGGGCTTCGACTTGAATCGCCACTGGCAGGATCCCTCACCATGGGCCCACCCCACACTGCATGCTGTCAAACAACTCATAGTGCAGATGAACCAAGACCCGGTGAGCAAACACACACATGCTCCATTCTGTACTCAACATTCCTTCACCACAGTAATATCTACTAGTCCCGAGAACAGTTTTCTTTCTCCCTGCTTGGTTCAGCATGTTTCTCCAATTTGTGTTTAGGGTCTGTGCACTGGGGGACATGGATAGGCTAGTCAGCACCACTAGAATGTCAGATAGGCTCTCCTGGCCATTCAAAACATATTACCGAAGCAAGTCTCCATGCATGCTTTCAGTCTCTAACTCTACTGTAACTTTTTCCTTCTCCAGTTTTAGTCTTTCAGTCAGAGAAAGGCTACACAGGCAGGCCAGGGATTTTTCTCTTTGTTCCTGATGTTAATTATAAGCAGAGCGGCAGGTTGGTGGGATTACTGAAGGTCAGTGTGTGTCCTGGGAATACTCTGCCCTTTTGTACACTCCTCTAATCCTGATAAGAGAGGGAGCGGGCCGGGGTGGGATGCAGGGCAGGCCAGAGATGGGGTGAGGCACAGGGCTGGCATTGGGCAGATTAACCTTTTCCCCCAGCGCTGACACACTGATCGATAGACTGTCATGGCAGGGTGATCCACTCATGCCTGTCATTCAGACACACACACACACACACACACACACACACACACACACACACACACACACACACGCATAGAAAACAGACATACTAACACTTGATCACACAACCACCATATTGTAGCAATGTATAGACAAACATATATTCTAAAATGCATAAATCTATGTGCTAGCATGACATTTTTTTCCATCTCAATGATTACTTTTATAAAGGAATTGTAGACTAAGCAATGGTTCCAAACTTGAGGGTTGAGCCCAGGTGTGGGATAAATCAAAGTAAATGTAACAATCAAAATTTTGCAACACTAAATAATGTTTATTTTTCAGCCTTTTCACCAATTGATTCTTCAAATATCGTATAATTCATGTTGGAGGTCACAAGCTAACATAAAGGTTGGGGGCCACTGATAGAGAGCCACACTGCACATCAGCCTCATATGCACAGAATTCATGGCAGACTTTATTGCTGTGGCCACTGATGCTGGTCAGAAACCTTGCCTCTCGGTTGATAACCATCCAACCAACACTTGTCCTCCTGCAGCCGTGCTTGTCCCCAATGATTGCCTTCAAGCTTGCAGAGTTAATTTGGAGGCCTTGGGCAACCTCTCCTTTTCTGTCTCCCTCTTGCGACAGCCAACTAATCCCATCAGACACACTACTCATGTCTGGGGCTCCCAGGTGCCAGTTTCAATGCCAGTTTTGCAGCCAGGAGGCCCTGCGCTGCTGCCCTCCATTCATGCTCATCTCACACAGCGGGCATAGAGTCTAATGAGGCTACCGGGTTTGGAGGGCTCTGTTGGAGGACTCCATTAACAGGAGATCAGCAGCAGTCACAGCAGAACAGACAGGCTAAGCTAGCATATGTGGCCCATTTACTAGCTGCTAACTCTGTGTGGTCATTTCTTTCAAAACCAAGAGACTGAGAGGGAGCAAAAGAGGTTGGTGATTGATACATTTTTCATGCTGTACTCTAAAATTGTACCTAAAAAGTACAGATTACTAAGTAGGAGGTGGTGGTGGGGAGGGCCTTAGAATTAGGAGTATGTATAACAAAACCACAAAATGCTGATAAACCTTGAAATCTTAGCAGTAATAGTTGAAAGATTGCAAGACCCTGTTCATATATAAGAGCCTGTAAAATGTTACTGCACCCTAAACTTAGCGTATGTTTTCAAAGTCCAACCTTTGCTTGCTTGTAAAGAAACAGAAACTTTATTCTAGACATTATCCTATGCTGCGGGATTTTCACACATCAGAAATGGTATTTAAGTATCTGTGGGATGCATCTCCCTGATGTTCAGTACGTCATTCACATGTGTTCATGGCAGAGTCAAGAGTCACAGCAAACAAACTGTCTAATATGTCTAATATGTCTCAAATAGCAGCCCTGTTTTGTCATTTTTATGTTGTTGTTGCTTGAACAGGACAAATACAGTGAATGTTAATTGTGTCTGCGGGCTATAATAACTTGTAATTGACTGTGCCTGATAAGCACAATTTAATTGTTGGAGACGGAGCTACTGTCTTTGGCTTGTCCACCTCATGACAACACAGCCCAACATCAACATTTAGAGAACATAAAAATAATAGCTTGTTTCCTGTCGTAACAGCTTGAACCTTGGGTTATAGTGTGGTAGTATAGGCACGAAAATCTCATTTTGTGATGGTAATAGTTTGAATTTATGGGCTCAGTTTAACTTGGCCAGGAAATAGAGAACAATTACTCCCACCTATGACCTTAGAACATTAAGTATACAGTAATTGTAGTTTCTCCTGCAGTTTATCATAAAGCTTAACAGAAAGTCTGGACATTATTTCAGCATCAATAAGTTTTGATTGTGCAATGTTCCTTTTATAATTAGCTGCATTAGAGGCAAGCTCACCTCATGAATGCTACAACTTGGTCTGTGTCTACTGTAGTCTGGACCAGATGCCGTTTCCTGATTAAGTCAGAGATGGTTAACAAATTGTGTGGTCATAATTTGTGTAGCATTTAAGAATTTCATTGTTTTCCTTCTTATCCTGCCTCTGCCAGTCATCCATGTATAAGATGTATATATATATTACAACTCTCAGAGAGCTGAAACACGAGGTTAGGTAGGTAGAGGTTTTGATTTACAGCAGAAACAACAATCTCACATTGTGTTTTTCGTGAAAGGTGCAGATGACAGTCATGTCACGATACACTTCTGATAATGACAATGACAAAGAGTGTTTTATCTGCTATTTATTTAGTCGTTGAATATTTCCTTCTTTCACATTCAAGTTTCAGTTTATATTGTATACATTCATTAAGTGAGAGGTGCAGTGTAAGAGACTGCACACCCTCATGTATACAAGTCTGACCCTGGGTTTTTGTCAGTTACCATGACTTTTCTAGATACCCCCAGGTTCTGTGCATAAGGCATCATAATTCAAAGTCACATTGCCCTCCGTTTCACGAAGGAGCCCGTTTGGTTTGAAACCCCATCAACCATTCCTCTGACAGACACCCTCGTCACTCCAAAGCAATTCTCCATCATTGTGAATTCAGCAGTGCTCTCCTTTCTGCTGGGAAAATAGCTTCCTTCTTCTGTTCAGGCAATAACTTCAATAACTGGCTGCGAGTTCCCAGACAAGTGCCATTTAAATCAAAGTGTGTAGCAGGAGCAATCTACGCAGCACTGGTACTGATGGCTAGAAACTTTTATTTGACAAATATTTGTATATAAATTCAACACTGCTCAGAACATTTGCACTCACCCATGTATGCAAACTCTGGCCTAGATAAGAGATGATGTTTTAAAATCAGTGACTAAAAGTCCCATCAGCCTGCTCCCTTGGAACAGTTAGCCTATATTAATGTATGAAAACAGATTATGTACAGTTAGACATTGGCATCAAGTCTATGAATATTTTCACTCCTAATCACATACAGCCTGCATGAAGTGAGTTTAGACAATGATGACAAAAAATACTCTCTTTTCAGAGGGAAGGAAATCCAAGCCCGCAGGTGGATCTGGGTTTGGAGGTGGAGTACGTGGAATATGTTATACTACATGGCTAAAAATAGTCCCCAACATATGCACTGTAGGAGTAAATACTGCATATGTTCAGGCTACTAAATGGCTGGCTTCTCCTGTTTGAGTCATGTCTTTTGGAATTAAGCGGAAATCGACTCTCATCTATCCCTGTTTTGGGACAAAAACAACAATGAAAGTCATTTTTCAGTTAAAATTCACACAATAAATCATAAGGCTGTTGTTATTTTGGCACTTTTTTAGCATCAGTAATCCCAAATGATCACTGCGATCACTAGGACAAAAAATTTATCCTGAAACATCTCCACCAATGTAATTTTAATCTTTGTGAGTAGCTCCTTGTCAATCAGACGTCATGTTCACAAGCACCCATGTTTACACTGCTTTACTTGTTTGATCATCTGAAAGGCATAAACTGTAGTTGCTCAGGGTTCCTCCACGCCGGCGGGGAGCGTTTGTGGCGCTCCGTTACGAGTTACCCTGAACTCTTGTGTTGATCATAATGAATATGTCACACAGTGTAACTATATGGCAACAAACAAACTTGCTAGTGGGATGAATTCAGTTGATGGAGTGATTGGTGTATTGTGGTTACGTTCATCTGGTTACAAGAACGAGGACTCCACTGGGAAGCCAGTGATGCACTGTGTCTACAGGTCGTGTAATAGGAATGTGATTTGCTACCATGAAAACCACAGGAGAAGATGTTAAGCTGAGAGTAAATCAAAGTTTTGCTGGGAAGTTTGGTCCAAAATTGCTTAATACAGCTTCAAAGTGATCTTGAACATATTGTTGGCTTAATAAATGCAATGTGAAATTTAAACAAGAGGTGCGATCAAGTACAGCCATTGTGTGAATGACAACTAAGTATTTGCTCATAAGCTGGCTGTGACCTTCCTCTTTCCATCCATCTGAAGGCGAGCTTGCTCAAGCTGTTTCATAAAATTCCATCATTTACCATCTGCGGCTGAACATTGGTCAGCAGGGAAAATGGCTGAAAGAGTCAGTGATGCAAGGAGCTATAATCTGTTCCCAAGCTACCCTGTTGTTTGTTTTGAAAAGAGAGAAATGGAGAGGGAGGAGAAAAAAAAGGAAAAGAGACCAAAGAAACAAATGGACCCATCTCCTTCCTAAAGCGTTGCTTTTCCAGCTCATTTATCAAAAGCAGAAGAAGAATTCTTTTTGATTGGCTGATTACCAGAAGCATTCATCACTGGCCGGCGTATCCCCACCAATTTGACACTGCCATTTTGGATAATTTGTTAAGAATGACAAAGAGGTCATTGTTGCCTTGGCTTCTTTTTGACCTTTTTAATATTAGAAAATTAATTTTCTATCTGAAACAAATGTATTAGATCCTGTCACAGCACCTAGATGAATTTTGCACCTTGAAATCCCCCCTAACGCCCTCCTTCTGTGACTTCTGCAGCCCTAGTCTGAAGTCTCTGCCTTTCTCTGTCTCTTCTTCTTTGTTCAACAGTCAGATCTGCCTTCTGTGTGAAGCTGTGGATCTGTGTGTGTGTGTGTGTGTGTGTGTGTTTTTCTCTGCCGCCCTGTCTTCCCTCTCCTCTCTCTGTGTGCGTTAAAATGTCCTTTGGTGTCAGCCAACCATTTCTGATCCATTTCTGAGATTTACGGCCAATTTTTCCCCATCATCCCTGCGTCGTTTCAATCCCTCCATCAACACTCTCTTTATTCTCCCTCTGTTGGAAGCTGAACTGCCTGCTTTACACAGGAAGATAAAGATGAACATCTCACACTGTTTTTTGTGAACCTAGTTATTTATTTACATACATCAAATTAGTTTTGAACCCCCCCCCTTTCTGTCTTTTCATATCACCACGTCTCTACCTATTCTCCTCTCCTTCTCCTTTTCCCTCCTGGCAGGCCCGACCAACAGATGTGGCAGCTTGTGTGGCACTAACAGGCCCGAAGCAGAGGGCTGCCTGTGCCTGTTCAGCCTGATTACAAGTCACCTCTGTGTTCATAAACAGACAAATACCGCCATCAATTTGAGAGCACATTGCAGACTGAGAGGGAGAGGGCAAGGGGGGGGATCAGAGACAGACGGAGGCAGAGTTTGTGTCATTTACTCTCGTCCATGAAGCAGGTCATGCCATCTGCCATGTTCTGTCACTGCTACATCATCAGAGGGTCACTGACCACGTGCCCCTGTGACCCGAATTGGCTTCTCTAACTAATGAAATGTTGGATAGAGTTTTACAGTGTTTAAGTGATATGACACTTTTTCCTTCCCTCATTTTCATGGGGGAAACTTTGACTGAGAGTACTCTGATGCTGCCTTGGTTCCACATATTCACACCGAGTTGGCTCCATAGGAGACAGGAATATAATGGAATTATACCTTGCTCAAGGACACTTCATCTGTCATTGGTTGTGAAATTGGAGTTTTTCATACTGAGACTACCCACATTTTTAACTAAATCCCTTTCATGAACAGTAAATGTCCAGTCATAGCTTAATAACTGGGCTAGCAAGGTCAAGTTTTGAAATTCTGTCTATACTGAAGCAGTGCATATTGGGCTTTAATAAAAGTGAGTTTGGATAGTGTTTTTTTTCTTGACTCTCTCCAAAAGCACAAAACACAAAAGCTCAAGTATAAGAAATTAAATCCGCTACAAACATTAGCATGTCAACCTAATGAGCTTACCTCAGCAATAATACTCCAGCTTTGCTTTCAAGGCAGCAGCATTTCATGCTACATTATATTTTAGGTTTATGGATAGCATTTTTAAAAAGCCATCTTCAAGACTTGCACATCCAAGGTGTATTTCTCCACTGTGTAAGAGTGGCCAAGCATTAACTGCTCCTATTCAGTCAGATGTAGGGTTTACATGCCAGTGATCACAGGCAAACTCATTATCTGAGATAGCAATTCATTCAGTGGTTAGTCCTCAATCTAAAAGCCTTTTTCCTTGTAACGTTAAAACATGAGAGTTGCCATTTGAAAATGTAAAGCAACAACAAAGCATAAATCTACTGTCCTTCAAAGTATGTAAACTAAGCAGATAAAAAGTTTTATGTAAGAATGAAATATAAGTCTGATTTTATATGGCAGAAGTTGTTTCAGCAAGTGTCATTTACATTCAAGTGACAAAGCTCTCTAGTGATCGCAGTAATTATGACAGGAGCAAAGAAGGAAGTCAGGTGATGATATTATGGAGTAACAAACTAGATTTAGACACATGGTCATGGTGGAGCAATGGCTCTTCAAAATTTGGATTTTAATATGGGAGACTGCTGTTGATTTCCTGTTTCCAACTGACAGGCAACATTGTTATTCTTTATGCATGAACACAATTGTTCCTAAACTTTGACCAAGAAGCAGCAATTTTCATTTGTTTAACAAAGCACTTATGTTAGCCCAAACCACAAGTTTTATTCAAACCGAAACTTTGTGCTTAAACTTAAACAAATTACAATACTGAGTAATTTCCTTTTATTTTTCCTGCTGTCCTGCTGATCATGGCGTCAGATTAGAAAATGCTTCATTCGAGGGGGCATAGACAATCAGTGGAACAATACGGTTTCTTTATTTCCATGTCTTCTACGTAGCTCATCAGCAAGGGTGTGGTTTTTTGACTGGGACATTTAACACAATTTTACATAGTTGCCACATCAGATGCCATAGTAACTGAGGGTACAGGACGTAGTGATCGGTCCCTCGTCTAGTCAGCATCCCTCCTTCCCCAGCCCTGAGGCTGTTGCTACCCACTTTAAAGCACAGTTGAATCTCTCACACAAAGAAACCTTTGTCATTCCTCCCACAGGTAGTATAGGCATCATTTTAATGCTGGATAATATGCATTGCATGGGTGGTACAGTAAGTGTGACTTCTTTTTTCCTGAACAAGCAGCAGTTTCCCTTCTCCTCACAAGGTATGCTCCTGCTGCTGCCATGAGCTTTATTCAGGAGCTTGTAATCCTGCTTCAATCAGCTCCTTTTCCTTTCCATGTAGAGATAAGCTCAGCATTTACGGCCCTCACCGCACCCCCCACACCCTGCTCTAATTAATATGCAGGAGATAAGTACTTGTCTGACAAAATTCATTTATTTGACCTTCTAGGTTTTACACTAAACTGTTTGCGGCTGCTACAAGTTCACCACAAGTTGAGAGTTCCCTGGAGTTTCTGAAGTGAGATGGGGCTTTGTTTCTCCGTGAAAGGTTTAATTTGGACAGCTCACTCTCCCTCCCCATTTCTCTCCCTCACTCTCTCAAATTGTCTTCTGACTTTCATTCCACAGCCTCCCTTTCTTAATTGCCCCTAATTGCTTAATTACAATTTCAAATGAACAATTCTGGAGGTCAGAGCGGGTTGTTAATTGAAGCATCAATCACAGTGGTGGGGCCTTCAGAACCATCTCAGTTTGATTGACAGGGCATTAACTGAGTATTGTAGTAAGCCTGGACATGACATTGTGGGTGCTCCATGCCTATTACTACTGCTACTACAGCTGCTACTGTCCTTCACATGATGCTGTGAAGGAGAAACCCCCTGGGTTACAATCAGGACAGCGACAGACTGAGCCAGATCTGTGTTCCCCCTTCAGACTGGTGGACTTGACGCTGTGTGGCCAAAGTGGTGTGTGCACCCCTCTCCATATACTGTGTTGTTTTTGTCTTGGGCTGATTTCATGGTTAAACAGGGTACCGAAGTTCCATTTAAGTGAAAAACATAAAATAATATTCAGGCAGTTTGTTTCATGTGCTTTCAACTTTGTGGTTACAGTTTGAGTTAATTGATTATCAAAATTGTTGCAGATTCTTTTGTTGATCACATAATTTTATTTGTTTTTAGTTTTTAACAACTCAGTTTGTACAATGCGACAGTCTTCTTGAGCCACAACATTTTCTCAAAATCCATTGATAAGAGCTGTAGAACAGAGCTCTGACTTCAACCCCATCAAACAAAAAACAGTGTCTACAGCCTCATATAATCTCTTCTGGGTTAAAACCTGCAAATCCCTGCAGCCTGGTTCCAAAATCTTCTTTAAAGCTTTCTCAGAATGCAGTTATAGCAGTATTGTGATGCCAGTGGTTTTGAAATGAGATGTTCAACAATTACAAGAGTGTATTTTTTGCACACTTTTGGCCATGTAGTGTATCTTGCCCCCTGTGATCTTGACATCTACGATAAGCAGTAAAAAAAAAACTAGAGTTAATAAAGTAAGATCTGCCTTAAAGAGTCCACACAGACGCGTCATTCACCTGAGTTATTCCCTGGGATTCCATCTAAGCACGTAACAGCCAGTTAACCTCTCCGTTACACTCAGTCTGCCACTTTTGATCACCTGCTTGTCCACCCTCCTCCAATTCAAGCACCTCTGTCTCCTCCCCCTTTTGTCCTTCTTTCTCCTCCCAGCCTCCACCTCCTCCAGAGGAGGGAGACCCAGGTAATTATTAGGATGGTTTCCCTCGTCTAGACCCTGCTGGTTGGTTGCAACTCCTTCCTCTGCCTAATGGAGCTGAATCTAGCCCTCTCACTACCTCCCTCTCTTTCTCTACTCCCCCCATTTCCTCCCTCTACACCCCCCCCCCTTTATCTGCTATCTAACTTTCCCTTTATGTCTTTATATATATTTCTCTCTCGTCTACCTCCCATCACCAACACAGCTCAGTTGGCTGCATCTAGCTTTTTTCCCTCTTGCTCTTTTTTCTGTTTTGTTTTTCTGTTGTTTCTCCCTCCCTCCTCCCTTGCACTGTCCCCTTCTCCCCCCACCTTCTCCTGCTGCTGTTCCTCTCCTCTGGGGCTCCATCCATCAGGTTGTCGGGGGCTGCTAGCGGCCGACTCCCAGCCACCATATTTCACCACCAGCCAGCCAAGCAGCTGACAGCACAGCCACCGCCAGGAAATTGCTTTGGCTGTGAGCAGAATTTCAAACACAGGCACACTGCGTCGCCTGGGCTGCCCAAGCACAACTTCCCTTTCTCTCTCTCCCTCTCTCTCTTTTTTTCCCTCTCTCTCTTTTTCTTTCTCTCTTGCGCTCTCTCTCTGTTTCTCCTGTCAATCTCTCTACACCTCTCTACACACATTTCTGTCTCTCTCTTTTCTCTCTCTGCGTTTGTCTTTATGTACTTATTTCCTCCCTTTCTCTCTCTTTGCATCCCATCTTTATATGTTTTCTTCCTGTTTGCTCTCCCTTTGTCTCTGTCTTCACACACACATTCATGCACATGCACACACACGAATGCACACACGGACATGCACAGAATACAGCAAAACCACATGCATCGAAGTCTCTCTTTGTCTTTTGTCCTTCTTTGTTGTTCCCTTTCTGCCTCCTGTCCCTTCTCCCTTTCCTCCTCCCACTATCTCTCCTTCCATATCCCCTCATTCTTCCCTTCCTCCCATCTTCTTTACGACACACAGGGAACAAGATGTGGTGCTGAATGTGGAATGAGCATAAAGAGAAGGAGGAAGGGAAGGAGATAAAGAGGAAGAAGAAGAGGGGGAGAATGAAACCATGACAAGGAGGATGGGGTGACAGAGAGGAGGCATGATCTAATGGGTCTAATGCTAATGATATACTGTATATAAAATCTAATGATTTTATAAAGTGGGGTCCAATAGTTTCAGGAAAGAGTTGAAAATGTGCATCACTTTTCAGAATATCATAGTGTTTGGTATGTCCCCTTTTGCTTTAATGAGAGCATGCACTTGAGTTGGTTTGGACTCCAGTGTGTATTGTTGTATAAAATGCATTATATTGTTGTATAGAAATGTTGGACTGAGTTGGTGAGTGTAGGATATGGCACATTGCATCTGGATTTTACATGGACTCTGATTAGAGATATATCACTAGAACCAGGTAGTGAGATGTGGTAAAGGAATTAAATGTCTGAAACTGGTGTTTAATACGAAACTGTTCAGCACAGTTTCTAGTTAGGGTTATAGTTAGAGGTTAGAGAGTAAATCAAGCTCCATTTTTATATCACAACATAAAGGGGTGTGTGTGTGTGTGTGTGTGTGTGCGCGCGCGTGTATGTGCATGCACTGTGTGTAAACTGTGATAACAATCGAGCAAGTGAAACAGATCTTATCCAATCCATTTTACACAGTGTATACTGGAGAGAAAAGGCATTACACACTCAATATGAAGTCAATATTGACCTGATAAATGAATACGGAGTAGGTGATGAGCTTGTGGGTGTGCATGAGTGTGTATGTGTATGTGAGTTCCTGTACTCCACCGTCCATGTAATATGTTGTAGGTGTGCCCTTCAGAAGGACAGTCTGATTGAAGTTGTGTGTGGGTGGTTTGCTCCTGTCAGGTATGACCATCTCAGTTTCACAGTGTCTGGAGGGTCTGTGGTCGTCCCATGGGTGGAAGCCTTTCGCCAGCACAGTCGCCCCAGAGCAAAGAAAGACCTTCCCCCTAACTCCCAGTGGAGAATCTGTGGTGTGGACTCTTGCTCACAGTGTCAGCAAAATACCCCATCTTCTTCACTAACCTGCTGTTTTTATCCTCTCTCTTTCTCTGTCCCTCTGTTCCTCTGTTCTGTTTCACTCTCCTTCCTGTTTTCCTCCGTCAGAGGGTGAGTTTGGAGTTCTACATCGACGTTCATGCCCACTCCACAATGCTGAATGGCTTCATGTATGGCAACGTGTTCGAGGATGAGGAGCGTGTCCAGAGACAGGCTGTCTTCCCTCGACTGCTGTGTCAAAATGCACTAGACTTCTCTTTCGTAAGTCACACACACACACACAACTGTATCAGAGGTGGTGGTGGTGGTGGTGGGTAGCTCTGAAAGAGGACATTAAGTAGCTATCTCAGCAACTGCTGGTGAGGTGGTGTTCAACCAGGCACTTCATTTCCAGCTGCTGCACTTCGAGTAGCACAAAAGTAAAGACCTTGGTTGCACCAGGCACCTCCCAACTGTAAATATGTGTAAGGCTTGTAATATGTGCAACTGCATACATTTGAGGCAAAGTGGTGAGAAAAACACGAGCAGAGCTGATTTCAGGTTACAAAACACACCCCCCCAGACACACATACACGCACACACAGACTTCATGTGGGTATTAATTTGCACATACTTGTGAATGAAAAATGTGAACACATGAACCCATAAGCACACAAGAGGTGTTAAATTATTTGTTGGGATGTTGGGTGTGCAGAGGAGAGGAGCATGTTCTAGCTGTGAACAAAGATTCTCACCTTGACCACAAAGGAAAGGAGGTGAGCTGAGGGGAGTGTTGGAGAAGAGCATACATTGGGAAAATTCAAACCAGAAACTTGGAAGAGGACACAGAATAATTAGAATAGTAAAATAAATATCCAAGGATTTCAACTTAAGAATATGTTCAAGGTTATGAACTGTGTAAAAAAATACAGCAAGAACTACATATTAAACAGAACAGAGATACAGTACATAGAAGTGTCCAAGGCATGTAACCATTAATATGAATGTGCATTTATACTGTATGCATGTGTAACACAAATAGCAAACGCTGTCTAGGTCATGACAAAGCACAGAGCTGTAAAAGTAGGCCAGGGTATTCTGTATGAGCAATGCAGGTGTTCTGCTGAAACACCTCTTAGTTGGCTAAACCTGGGTACATTTGGACAGGAAGGAGTGTGTAGACTTGAGTGTGACAAGGAATGTAAAACCCAGAAGGAAATTAAAGTATTGGAAATTCAATTCAATTCAATAAGAGAAAACATTGAATAGGAGAGCATGTGGGAGGAAACCTCCATCCTTTGACTGTGCTGCATCTACTCCCATCCACGCATGCATAACCTGATTTAATAACACCTTTTCACAGGGGTACATTATAAACCAAACCATTTCTTCTCAGCCCTGTGTCACTTCCATTGACCTTCATTTTCTCACTGACGGTGACATTTCACAGCAGAGCCACTTACACACATCATAAAGAGTAACCTTTATTGCCCATTGACACTCAGTGGCCAATGGGCCAACCTGGATTCAGAGAGAAGCCAGACAGGTGGATGTTCACCCACAAACATATGGAAATGTCACTGATTGTCACTGTCTATACTGTATCTAGTGTGACGAAGGACAACTAAAATGCTATTTCAGGAGAATTTCTCTCCCTTTCTCTCGCTCTCTCTCTGTATTGCTTGTGTGACAGCTGGCCCAGGGGTCATCTCCCGTACTGTGCTTTGTCCCTCTGCCCATTCAGCACTACCCAAAGCCCAGTGCAGCCGCAGCAGCAGCAGCAGCAGCACAACACAATCATGGCAAACTCCCACGGGTGGCTTCCAAGTCTGCATTTCAGCAAGGCAACTCTCACTGCAGCAGAGTGGAGAGTGACAGTGAATGGAAACTTTTTCCACACACTTCCCAAGACAGCATTGTATTTGTGTAGTATAGCTGACACGTTCAAACCCTAAAATAGAGTGGATTTTTTCCTACTATAGCCATTTACAGCCAAACTTTGTAATGACATTTTACAAAGTGAATCTGTTAAAATAAAATACCTTTCATAATTTCTCCTAGCTTCTCCAGACTCACTGCTGCAAGTTACTGAGAAACGAATCACTGTACGTTAATGCATTTTCACCGATGAGACCTGTCAGACGATACTGACCGTAGCGGTTCTGTGTCCTCATTTATCAACAGGCAAATGCACTCTAATGCCTGTCACTGCAACACCACCTGACAGCCACACATAAGTCAAATCAAATTGTGACTCAAATATTTATGATGCAAATGGTTTCTGTGCAGATGTTAATGGATATATTATTCATACTGCAATAAGAGGTTTGTTTTAATTCAGCTTGTCAAAAGCCAATTCACTTATTATATGGTTGGTTCAGTTTCATATGACTGACTCAAGACCTTTCAGTATAAACAGCATATGCCATTAATAATGGTAGTAATAGTAATGAAGTCTTGGCACACTTAACTGGACATACAATATTACACTTATGCTCTCAGTCTTGACCGTGCTGCTTATGATTTGTCATATAATTGAAACTAACTAACTAACCTGGATAAGAGTGGCAAGAGTGAACTGAGGCTGTAAAGCTGTGGACCGAAAAACCAAGACGCTAAAACAGAGTTTGGTGATAATTCTCTGTGAGTTCATCACTATAAGTTCATCACCTATCACTGTGCTTTATCGATGACTTCTCACCAGTTCGAGTTGCTTTGCCATTCTGCGGAAGTTGGCAGTAACAAATCCCTTTCCACCACAGTGTGGACTTTCTGTATAGCACTTCAGTTTAAACTGGGACACCAAAACACAAAAGCAATATGTTTTTGCTCAGTGTGTTTTTTCTTACTGTAAGTGGGTATGTTTGACAAATAATCTGTCATTTTAGTTTTCAAGGACTTTGGAGAACATTTTGTAAAAGATTCAAAAGGGAAACTTTGTCCAGCTACTGTTATATTTTGAAGAGTAAACTCAAACAGTTTTTATACTGGTATTCAGGATGCATAGAAGTATTTAAGGCTTTATGTCATAGCTGGGGCTAATGATCTCTGTGGGGAAATTCTCAAGACTTCAGCGACTTACTGAAAGATGCTTTGCGTGTGGATGACTCTGTTTGCTCACACAAAGACCTGAGTCCAAATCCTCTAAGTGAAGTGTTATCTTTCCGCCAGCTCACTTTGATGTCTCACATGTAAGTTGTTTTTCTATGTATTCCTCTAGTCCAACACGTCCTTTAACCGTGACGTGGTGAAGGCCGGCACCGGTAGACGTTTCCTCGGTGGTCTCCTTGACGACACTTCCTACTGCTACACTCTGGAGGTGTCCTTCTACAGCTACATGACAGCTGGCAGCAACGTGCCTGTACCCTACACTGAGGAGACCTGTATCCTTCAACATGTGTGATCACACACACACACACACACAAACAAACAAACAAATGTTGTACCTGCAGTAACAATCTCCCATTTAAATGAAGCCAATGTTGCTAATAATTATTGGAGTAATTTTTTTAAGACATTGGTTGTGAGTTTGTGTACATGTGTTGTGTCTCAGGTCGTGTGTACTACTCACGAGATGAACATGTTGCTTTTTGTTGCCTCTCACTGCAACAGATGTGCAGTGTCAGAACAGGGATGTGATATGTGCATCTGTTTTCGGATTTCATTTACAAAGGAAAGAGGAAAACAGAGCTTGTGTTGGCAAATGTACTGCTGTGTGTGTGTGTGTGTGTGTGTGTGTGTGTCTGTGCCAGTGTGTGTGCGCAGATGCAGTTGAGGCTTTAATTGCAATAAACAATGGAACAGTGCAACAAACATAATTCCAGTCAACTACAATCATACAGACAAACACATGCGCAAATTCATCACAGGAACCAAGGTCACAGATGCGTTAATGGAGCCAGATGGGAGGAAGTTTTCCTTCAGCTGACCTTCTCAGGGCTGAAGAGCTCCTGAGAGCTGGCCAATGGCAGTCTGATCTTACCGATAGAGTGAGTGAGAAGGGAAAAAAAGAGAGAGATTTAGAGAGAGCGATAAGGACCCTACATATGAAAAGTATGTGCTTTCCCACACATACTTACAAGTGGAGGGGAGGGTGGATATAGATGTAGCCCCAGTGCCCTCTAGTGCCAAGAGCTGGCCTAGTCTCACTCGCCATAGATTTTGTTAATTCCAATCCATACCCATATGTAAAATTATTGACATTGATGCCAGTTCTACACATTAGTAATTGAACACTTGTAGAAAAGTGATATACTGAGTGACAAATGTATCCTTTTGGGGAAAGTTGTGCATGCGTGTGTGGCAAAAATAGGCATGTACATACAGGACACTGCCACAGCAACAAACAAATAGATAGCCTCACATTAACAAGACAGGAGTCTGGCTGCTATGCTAAACAAACATCACATAACAGATTCCACCCGGTGTTTTCATTTGAGTAGGTGGTGCTGGGCTTGGAGCAAAATAAAAATATAGAGCCTCCATGTGTGTGCAGAGGGGATATTTCTTCTGAAGGTCAAATTGGGAGAGATCTCAGCTCTGGTGGGAGGACTTACTTGATCTGTTTTTTGTTTGTTTGTTTGTTTGTTTTCCAGGACTGTGTGTGTGTGTGTGTATGTGGATTTCCAAATGAGAAGGGGAAGGGTACAAGGAGGAGGGGCTCCACAGTGGGCAGGCAGCACATGGACCTGGTGTAGAGTGGAGATTGGGGTCAGGCGGGTTGAAGGAACCAACCATGTCGCTTTTTACGCCCCAGCAGTCAGCTCAATGGAGCGTGCAAATCATCAACAGAGACCTTTAGCATCTCAGTGCCCCCCCTCCACCTTTCTCACCTGATGTGTGCGCACGCACACACAGACACGCACACACACAAGCATACATGCACACAGTCTTCTAAGCAAATACATGACAAATAAGTAATAATCTGGGCTCCTAACTCTAACCACCTTCCATATATAATGCCCTTACCCATTCATTTTTCCTGACACTCCTTCTCCGCTGCTATGACTTGTACCCACCAAAATTGAAACCTTAACCTTTCTCACGGCCAACTTTGGTCACAGTTTGAAAGTGCTCAGGAAAAAGTACACCTTTACCTGCAGTAATTGTGTGCATGCGTGCATGAGTGTGTGTGTGTGTGTGTGTATGGATGTGTGTCTGTATTTGTTTACTGAGCTCCCCTTTACTTCTTTTCTCATGTCCTCCTCTCTCCTCCATTCTGTCCTTCCCTCTCATCTTGTCACCCAGAACATAACAGCTCATTATATCATCTAGTCAAGCTGAGAATCCTCTTCTCTGAAACAGCAGGGACAACCTCTATCGTGTGTCTGTCTTCTCTTCGTCCTCTAATCATTTAGCACCTCTGTGTGTGTGTGTGTGTGTGTGTGTGTGTGTGTGTGTGTGCGTGCGTGTGTGCATGTGCCTGCTCCTTCATGTGTATTCCTCTCTTTTTTTGGCTAATTAATAGTACATAGTTTCCGCAAGGTAAATTTTAGTCTCACTGACATACCACCTTCCAGTACTATAATGAAACATATGGTGGCCTGTGATTTTTTTTCCAGGTTTTTCTATTTTCATCATCTAACTGTATTTTGTGATTGACCTCCCGGTGCAGACTGTGAAGTAAATGAATGTGGAGTCTATGGATCAAGGTTGAGAGAATCTGGGACATTGTTCAAAACTCAGCTTGACATATTGTGTCGTGTGTATGTGTGTAAAGTTTGTGTATTTATGTGAACTTTGGAGGCCTACTTGCCTAGATGTGCATGTGCTCTTTCATTGTTCTGGAGAGTATCCTTGTGACTTTGCTTCATTATTCAAAAACTTTTGCTCTGATTTTGCTCTCCTTTTTCTTGCACTGAGATGAGCAGTTGCTTCTTACTGTCATAGTACCAATGTGTTTCACCAATTTTCCAACTTCCAACTCTTCTGCTTTCTTTGATTCCTGCAAAGTTGCTGTTTTCCTTCAGTGGACAGAGCCATGCAGAGAAAGCTTTGGTTTTCCCATCAAAAGTGGTCACTCATGGTCTAGTCAAGGGCAGCATTGTTGGGTTATCCTTCAGGAGTGTGTGACAGCTGTTAACTGATAGATGCATCAATACAGAATGGATCGAACTGGATTTGACTGGTCCTCATCACATACACACACACACACACACACACACATTTAAACACTTCTCATTCTTCTCATGTGTGTATGATGTCTGTCTGCCAAAGAAGCAACACCCAGGCGTGCACCTCGTCATAACAGTGGGACTTCGTGAATACCAGAGCTGCCAGTGAAACACAGTACGCATCAGTGAACCTGACACCCAATGGACAGGCTGTGACAAGTATGCAAATGATATAGCTTGGAGGAAATATGCTTCACTCTCACACATTGTATCACATATACAGATATGCACAAATACGTGCTCACACATGCAAGCAAGTGCACCCACAGACACACATTTATACCCACAATTGATTTCTGAAATATTGTTGCTCAGATGAACAGGGTACTCACAATCCACAAACACACACCTTCAGTTGTGCTGTGGTAGTATTTGCTTATGCTGATAATGGTGATGTTCATTAGCAGCCTTTAAAGTAGCAATAAGAGTTACAAGACTGAAAGAAGTTGAGGGGAAGTTAAGTGGCTGAGTAGTAAGAGTTGAAGGCATCAGAAATGTTGTGAAAGGAAACTGTAGAATCCAGTGCAAACCATAAGCATTTTGTGTGTTAGAAGCCCTCTCCTTTGTATGTTTTGTAATTTATTATTTTAATTTTTTATCATCTCTGCTGTCATCAAATTGTAAGATTATAAAAAGTATTACCTAAAAAATTAACAACAGTTGCAAGAGAAACTTGGGACCATAAACCTCAAGTACGTTCAAACTTTTTGTTTTATATTGAATTTCTTTTCTGAACTTTTCTACACAAAGTTCGGCCTTCGTAAACAACAAATGAACAGAACACTTGTATAGAAATATAATGACTGGAATCTAAAATTTGTATGATTATTCTGTTTTTAAAGCAACATAAGTTAGTGTTTTGTATTCCTGTTAGTGTACACTGTAAGACAATAGGGACCTTTTCTCACACATTTGATTTCATTGCTCAAGTTTCAGAGTGTGTCTCCTTGGATGTGACAGTTCCTCCTGCCAGGGATTTAAATCAGCCTCTGTTTGTCCCTTTGCTTAACAGGACGTGAGGTCTTTCAGTCTGTTGAATCGTTATTGGGGACAAAAATGTCCCTTTTCTGTATTGCTGTTGTTGACTAGCCTCTTAATTAGCATTGATAATTAGTTCTCTATGTGTCAGTGCAGTGACAGGACCTGTCAGTGGCCCGTATTGATGGCTTGAATGTCCCCTTGCTTGTCTCCTTGTTAACTCCCGTCTGATCTTGACAGCATTCTCCACGCGTCTTGTCCATTTTACCACTGGGGGCCTTGTTGTCTGATCGTCACCTTGTCTGTCTGTCTGCCAGGACCAGGCGCGAGGGACGTGACGGTGAAAGCCGCTAAATGTTGTGCTGACAGTAAACAGCTGCGGTAAACAAGCCATGATGTCCCCCATCCCCTTTGTCTCACGTGTCCCGTATCTCATCAGCACCTATGCTGGTATGTCCTTGAGCCATGACAATGACCTGCTATTGATCAGACATGTACCAAGATGTTAAAGAATACACCTCACACAGAGACAGGCATGCAAGACACTGAAAGGCCACATACACACACCTCCAAGACTTCCCCCAATAATTACATAGTGATCATGTTAATGCCTTGAGATCCAGTGAAGTTGATACAATATAAATAATATTATCAGTATTAGTTTGTGTTTATTCAGAAGAGGCTGCCTTCA
Source organism: Psettodes erumei (assembly GCA_016785225.1). NCBI lineage: Eukaryota > Metazoa > Chordata > Actinopteri > Pleuronectiformes > Psettodidae > Psettodes > Psettodes erumei. The sequence continues at coordinate 1,218,388 of JAFBJZ010000107.1, forward strand.
TGTGGACTGAAGCACATCTCTCTGAACATTTCCACTACCACCCACCTCTGTAATCCAAGATACAGCCCACCAACTGTTTCCTGGCTCACACACACCTCACTTCCTGCTGCAGCAGCAGCCTCATTCCAGACCCTATGGTTTCCCTTGGCAACATGCCAGACAGCAGTCAGGGCATCCTCTACATCTCCAACCAATCGCCCTGTGGATGGAGTTCTCCTTCAGAAGCTGACCATCCATCACCAAACCTCCTGTAATAGACGGTGAGTCGTGACAAGCCAAGCTGAGAGGCCATCTGCGCACGGTGGGGTCCAGGAGATATTTTCGTCACTTAGCGTTTCCTGGCCAAAGAGCTCAGGACTGGCACCGAGCACTGCTGATAGAGAGAATGGAGGAAAACACCAGAAAGTTTCCTGAGAGGTCAGAATGAAGACAACAAGAATAAAGGAAGAGTTGCTGTTTGTTTTTGTTGCGTCATGAATGGGAACATCTTTATTGGAATATCTCCAACTATGAGATGGATTTCCAGTTTTTATTTTTGAGCAGATATGTCACATTCTGTGACATTGTCACATTTCAATAACATCCACATGAATGGTCATTACATTGGGTCCACATGTTCATGTCTGTCTCCATCTTCAGCATGGCAACATGCTATACTATAATGATGAACAATGAACATGGCAAACACTATATCTGCTATACACCAGCATATTTCACAGCAATATGACCATTGTGAGACAGAATGCTGATTTAAGTATTTAGCTCAAACAACAGCTGGCATGGCTGCAGACTCTCATCCTGTGCAGAACAATTATGCACTAAAATAAGCATAAATAGGACATAACTTTACTTTGCCCATCTTTGTTTTATCTCAGTTTCATCAGTATCATCAGCTAGCATGAGACAGACTATGAGACCCATCCACACAAGCTCTCACAGCCAGTATGGCCTGATGCGGGACTCAGACAAACAGCCAGATGGGGTGTAAACATTGACTCTGGGCTCGTGTGGAGAGCATTGCCATCAGCCTGCCGGGTGAAGAATGAAGTCTTAGACGGACTCCCGAACAAAGGCAAAAGCATACCCTCAAAGGCCAAGGTGACAGACTTGCTACAAGGGGGTTTTCTTGTGTATTCAAACACTTAATTTATCAAGTGTCCACTTTATTGTGTGTTTGTATGAATGGATTTGAGTGTTGTTTGAGATATGAAAAACTACACAGCTCGAACAGGATTGGTTATAAGTTAACAGCTTTCCATCTTTGTAGCAACCATGAGTTTTGTAGCATGGGTAATTTTTTATCATTATGAGAAATTGCAACCTCCGTCTCTGTCTGTGTGCCAGTTGTTTCAATTATGCATTTGTGACAGACAGATAGTCCAAATGATGACAGGCCATATCTGAGTATCAACAAGGTAATGACAGGGGAAGGTGACAGATTATGTCTATGTGTTGCTCCATCATTCTCCAGCTTGATGAAGAATGGCGGTAGCTGAACATCAATGCCTGGAGATAGGGAAAAACCTTTATGCTTTTGTTTGTTTTGTGCTGGGATCTATATGAACAGCATGTAAGGACGTTCTTTTTAAATGAGGGATGATGGAATATGTCTTAATGGGTGGAAGGATAGATTCTCAGGTGATATTGATGCTGTTTTTCAGTCCATTCTCCTCAGCGGCTAGATATAATTTATTTATGATATTTATTTAACAGTATTTACTGTGTCCTCACTCTTGGTTATTGGAAACATTGTTGGTATTCTGGTTCTCTACTTCTTCATTATCTGAGCATGATTGTCATCATTACTTGCCCTGCTAGCTTAATGATCATGGGCTCAGCAACAGCACTCATAGATGCTAAGCCTTTTTGTCAAAGTGGGGAAGTTATTGATATTGTTTCTATGCAGTGAGGGACACTTGGGCAGGGGAATGCTGTGTGCGCTCACCTTTGAATTCAAATAAGGCCTCAGTGTATAAGTAATTGCCTTTATGTGATTCAAACCAGCATCATGCATTTGGCTGATGTGAGTGAAACCCAGCTGATTCAGCCTCACATCATTCACTCACTTTGAAGATTTAGGACATCTCCAAATGTTTGTACCTAGTTATTGACTGTACCTCAGTGGGTATTTTGGTGATGATGAGGGAAGTTCTAAGCATATGTTTTGTATTACTTTTTGTTAAACATGCTGTGTTTACATACAACATTGCAGCTTTCATTTCGAATCAATGATTCAATGCACTGGTTCAGTGCCTCTTCAATGGACCACCACCTAGTTTGTGTACCAGTGAAGAAGGAAATATTTTGAGCAATTCAAAGCCAGTTAGCTTTAACTCTTTGTCCTCAGATATGAAACTGGGCAGGAATGTGGCTCGTACCTTCCTGGATTACTACAAGCTCAACAACCTCATTAAGGACAACAGGCCGACTCACATTCAAAGGTAAAGTAGTATTGTATAATGAATAAATACTCGTAAAAAGTAAGTCAATTACCCAGGTAATTCTTTCCCTTTTGCATATAATTAAATGCATTTTTTTGTTTTGCATTTTATTTAACTTTATGCTACTTTCTCAGTCATTCACATGAATATGTTTTTGTCTCCAGTTCTGAGGTGATGTCTCACACAGGCAATGGAAAGGGCAATGTTGTTGGCAGAGAAGCAGTGGACAGAGAGAGGGAGAAGAGAGAAGTGTCAGGCACTAGACAGACGGACAGACGGACACAGGCTGAGCATGTATAAAATGCAGAGCACCGTGGCAGGAGGATCCTTCACACATCATTGCCCTCAGAAGCCCCAAATCTCCCTGGCCATAAAGAATTATATTCACAGATTTGTAACAGTGGGGTGACTGGTACTTGAAGGACTAAAATCAGAACAAGTTTCCTCCTGGGTTATTTAGTGACTATAAAATGTGGACTATTGCATGCCACGGGGAGACAGACTGGTTAACCACCCATTTTTTTCATTCAGCATTTTCTCTTTTTTCATACAGTGGTAAATAAATGCACGCTTACCTGTTGTTACTGACTAATTTTAGGAGATGGTTTGAATTGTGTTATTATCTCGATTGGTGTTATTATTAATTAGTCATTAAAGACTTTATCAGTCACCATACAGTTGTAAAGATTGTTGTTAGTGAGTACTTAGCCATGAATGAGACCGACAGTCGTGTGTATGGATCAACGAATGGGCAAAGACTGAGGGGCCCAGGAGGTCAGAGGAGTCACAAAAAAACACAAAGAATCAAAGCCGCGTGTGTGCGTCGGGGGGCTTTATCTCTTCACTGGAGATTTTAAGGGCACTTCTTGTTGAAGTGATGGGCAGGTGTGGCGCGCATGCGCGGAGAGTTTTTCATTCGCCGTTTCTAGGTCACGTGGCCCTACATCCTCCTCTGTGACTGTGGGCGTGTGGCAGCTATGACAACGAACTTTAAAAGTTGGGCGAATGGCGTCCACGAAGCAGCAGAAGTTTTCCTCGCCCAAACGGCGTCAAAAGTCTCTGAAATGCACTGTATATTTGGGCATTACGGCAGTAAGTGTATTCTCATGATGTGCTCTTGCCACAAAACTGACAAACCGGCTTTGCTGACCGACCGTGCCCGTAGCATCATTAACTGAGCTAGCTAGCGAGCTTACGCCGTTTCCTCAACGGCTGTGATTTAAAATGTACCTCGCGTTTATTTCGCGTTAAATGTCGTCGTAATTAACTACGTAACCTTTCTAGCGAACCAGAAATACGTCTCCCTTAATCCCATTGAACGCCAATACGTTATACTGATACGGATAACGTTATCGACAGTTGAGTAGTTTAATCATAGTTCAAGTTCGATTGGATTTAAATATGAAGACACGGCAAACGCTTATTTTAAAAGTTTCTTATTTAAAAAGTCTCAGATAACTGTTGTAATCTATCTTCAAAATAAAACGTTCTTTTGACATGGTACATCCTCGAGGGACTGCGTTTTTGTATCTTGAAATTTTAAACATTAACGCCTCACAGTATGCTGCAGCATGTAGCCTACGTTACGATGCATGGCCTGTGCCTCATTTTAAACTGGACCACACTATTCGTAGAACTTGTGCATCTGTGTGTCAAATAAGGCTGTGTGTTCATAAAAAAGAGAGCTGGCAATAAAGGACATGTCTTGAGAGTTTTATTGTTTGTGTACAGGTCACATGTCCAGGAGTGCTTCTGTCTAAGAAGAACAATATCTACCTCAGTGTGTGCATCATGGGCCAGTACAGGAAAACTGCCTGTTTGCCTCCTGTCTTCCCTTTACGCTTTCACCACAAAATGGTCTTTGTCAAGGTGAGAACAATGGTAATTTATTGCAGAAATAAGGGATGGCCTCCCTGACTGGGACACAAGCAGTAGGACTCAGGCAGTAGGTCTGTGGCATGTTCTGTGCAAAGTCAAGAAAGAATGGATGTTTTAGTTCATGTAACAAAGCATCTATTCATTCTCCAATTGTCTACACTTTTAATCACAAAATTGTATAAAATGCATTTCTTTTTTGTCTGTTTGAATCTATACATAGGTTTATGCCTTTTGTTCCTGCTTGGTTGCACTTTGATTCACTTGGGGCATCGTTCCTGCGTAATTGCTTATCTGTTTTTTTGTGCAGTGAAATGGTATTTAACCAGCTGAGTAGATTTTTGCAGCGAAACTCAAGATTTTAATCAGTGAATCAGTCTGAACATTACTGCCCCGATTCCTGATAAAAAAAAAGACAGTCTATTCCGTAGGGAGAATTTCAGCATTAGATACCAGGCTGCCTGTCTCATGTTGTTATAAGTATTGATTTAACTGTACTCTGTCTGTTTTACCAGACTTTCCCCGGTGTTGTCGACCCTGCTGATGTAGCTGACCTCCTTGAAGGTAAACGGCCACGTGGGATTTGCTTCCTCATCTCTTAGTCCTGAATCCTCTGCTATGCAAGCTTATAGGCTATTAGGTGTGATACTAATCATTGGCTCACAGTCAATTTGTGCTTTCCTTCCTCTTAGCTGACACAACATCTTTTGAGCTGATTCAGTTGGTGCCTCCAGGTATGCTTTCTGATGATGCCATACAGGCGCACTAAGTCCCCACTGTATCCAGTCATTACACTGCAAAAAGAGGTTTTCTAACTTGGTTTGTGTGTCTGTTTGTGTTCCTGTTTACTGTCTGTGTGCTTTTTTTTAAGAGGGTGAGATTCTAGCCACGCTGGAGGAAAGTAGCAGAGATTTCCTGTACCCTGGTCCCAGACAGACCTCAAGGGAAGGAGCTGCAGAGAGAGAAATACTGATGAAGAGGTCCTCCTCCTTTCCTGTAGGCTGTTTTCCATCTGTTCCTTTTATTTCTGTCTTAATCTTTCTTCCAACTCGTGGGCCGATGTTCATCAAACCTCTAAGAATTACACTTACGAATGCTCCAAAGACTCAACTTAGAAGGCATTTTTTACTCAGTGTGATCAGTAAGAAACATTTCACAACTGACTTACTCCTTTTTACAGTGATATATAAAAGTAACTTTTAAGAACACCTAAATACTGTCAATTGTGCTCAGAGAAGGAATAGCCAGTCAGAGATGTGGCGCTGCCCTTGCACCTTTCCTTAAAAACCCTTAAAATCCATCTATTGGTATGTTATTCTGCAAAATCGCATAGGATTTTAATTTTAAAATTAGTTTATTTTTGTATAATCCTTAGTATCTCCAGTAACAATTAACATGTAAAATTCATCACAATCTTAAGGAAATTGGATGAACTGGACACCAAATTCTGCTGCGAGACATTTTGTGTTCCTAGATGAGGTAGTCAGAGGAATTGTATAATAAGGAGAATTTAGTACCACTTTGACAAGTACAGAAAATGAAGATGCATGGTAAGTGACTGCAAACAAAATCAATTCCAGATTCATTCTTGTTGTTTGCACCCCTGATAAATGCAAGAAACAAAAGTTAGAAAGTGGTGTAACATCCCTCAAATGCAAATAACAGGCAAACTACTCTATTCTTAATTACGTTGCCTCAGCTAACATGTTATTCATCATGATTAATGATATTTTGCACAATTTCAGCGAAAACAGAGGTGCGTTAGTTTTCTGTGTCAGTTTGAGAAGTTGTGTACAATAGGATATAGTTTAAACCAACTTAAGATTGATTTATATAAAATTGCAAAGGAGTAAAAGTGAAGGATTTTTACTGACATCTTTCACTTAAGCCCAAAATTGGTGGGATTGGTGAAAAAGTAATCAGACCATCATACTATACAATGTCCATTTTCATTGTGTATTTGATACCTCACCATATCGAGACAGGTCTTAGTGATTAGAGCACGCACCCAGAGCGCACACATGTACTGAATACCACAACTCCTTTTTTCACGTTTTCATGACAGGGCAGGGTTCTATCAATATTTCTTTTTTTGTAAGGGCCAAGAAAGGTAAAAGTGATAGAACCCTGCTGAAACAGCAGGGTTTTAGTAATGAGTTGTAGTTTGGCCCTTACAAAAAAAAAGAAATAGTAATAGAACCCAAAAGTTTTGAAAAATGTGGTAAAAATGCAAAAAAAAAAAAAAGTAAAAGTCTTCATAAACACTTCATAGTATGATATTTCTTAAAAATGCAAAAAGTCAGTATAGAATGTCATACAAACATGAAAAGAAAAAAGGGATAGTACAGTATGTTGTAAAAAGGTAAAAAAAATAATGAGAAATTTTCATTTTGGAGTTGTGAAATTCAGTTGCGATAATGTGCCTCCGACGAGTCAAACCCCAGACCTCAGTACGGTAATGAATTTATAGAGTTTGGTATGGCATCAAAAACCTCTTGCAAAAAGTAGTAGAAGAGCAATGCATCAAACTGTCATGAAAAATGTCATGGTACAGGAAGGCATCAAAACATCATGATAAACATGGAACATATGATTGTTTCATGATTCGGAGTTGTGATGCTCAGTACGTTCAGGGACTTGAACCCACAATCTACCGTTCTAACCACTAGGCTATCAGTTCAGCCGACAGTGTTACACATGCGTTTCACACAGACTGGAGAAGATTGTTGCTGTCTCCAAGTGAGTCTCCTCTTAAACTCAGTGGCTCTCGTGTCTGCACACATGACGGGCAGGTACACTACCAAGATAACCAATTCAAAAGCACTGTCTTGTCTGACACAAAGTGAAGCAATTTCTTCAGACGAGATGGCATTTTCCTTGTACATCTGTCATCTGTCTTTGCCACACGGACAGAAAAACTAAACTGAGAACCTCCTTTCTTTTCAATCACTCCAGTTCTTCTTATAGCATCTCTTTCGCTCTCTTTCATTGCTTCATCTCTCTGTGGCTGAGGGTTTGCTTTCCTGTGCTCCTCTTGTCCTCTGAGGCACTAACTGGCATATTTAAATGTCTTTAAACACCATTCCCCTCACCGTCGCTTTTATGTGTTTGTGTTTGAGGCCCACATAGCAATTTAGATGTCTCTCTCCAAATGCCATATTATTTAAACATCACTGGAGCGTTTCTCTTTTTCTGCAATCTGTTTTTCTCAAGCCAGGCGTAGATTGAAGAGTTGTGGTTGTAAATTGGAGTTCCAGGCGGCTCTGTTATCTGTCCTTTTGTCTTCATCTCCCTGTTCAAGGTGTTGTGTTTGGTTCTATTGTCTCGCTCCCTCTAGGGAATCTCCCCCAAACTGGAGTTTACCACGACATCAGTCATAGAGGAGAGTGACGGGAAAGACAGCTGGCCTGCCTCGCCTGTATGTATGGCCTTTTATTACACACACGCATGCTGTTTGTACAGATTTTTTTATCTTAAATTTTGTTATGCGTTCATGGCCTTTGAGAAAAGCTAACATCCATCAAATTGCCACTCATAAGTCAAGAAAACCATACGTTTGTCATCCCTCACTGCAGTTGGCAATGTCTGGATCACAGCTACTTATTCAGCGTCTTTGTGTCAGTGTCGACCACGTACCACAATAGTGATGATTCATCTCTGGAGGGCTCTAAATGAGTGATATCACTCCCCATCAGATTTGTCTGTTTCCACCATACATACCCACCTTTCTATTGTTGCCATGGCTACTGCATCTATCTATCCAGCTATCCATACTGGCAGTGTTTCAAGGATATCTGTTCTCTCCTTGTGAATGTAATTATGTGGAGGCAGATCTGTGGTGCCGATAATGAGACTTCTTTCACATCTCCGACTAGCTAGGAGTTAACGTTGTTTTTGTCAAAGAACCAGTCGGTCAGTCAGTTTTTTCACATTAACTGTCCAGACAGATGGGTCACCTGAACCTCTTCCCACTGCATCCTTGTGGACTGTTAAGGGTAACCCCTGCTCCGTTGCATGAAATCCCTTGTTACTTTTTAAGGGATTAATTTAATTGCGACTCTTATTCTGTCTTTCTTTCTTTCTTTCTCTGCCTCCCCTTATTTTCTTGTGTGGGTATTTCAATTTTCATTTTATGCAGCATTCCCATCAATTGCTGGTTTAAACACTGAGCTGAAACACATAGTTGATTTATCTATTACACGCTCAACATGAAAAACAACCATCTTTTGGACAAATGATTAATGGCCATTTTCTTAAGCAAAAGTGCCAAATGCCATTTGATCTCAGCTGTGAAGATTTATCAGGTTTCTATGTCCTATGTGATATCAAATTGAATATTTTTTAGAGACAAAAAACTAATTGGTTGACATTAAGAGGGCAGATTAATGCTCCAGTGTTGGACAGAAAAAAGTGTTTAAAAAAAAAAGTGGATGAATGAAAGTCTTTCAGCAACGGTCCTGTTCGTAACATATTAATCACGCAGCAGTTGGCAGGTTGTGCCAAAACACTACCATACATTTCCCAGGTGCAGTAACCCAAGCTCAGCTATTTATTTAAATGGGATGTCATTGACAGCAAAGAAGATTGTCAGAGTGTTCTCCGGGCCCCTTGGGGTGGGGGTGGGGGGGGTCTCTGGATCAGAGTACTGCTGTGGCTGTCAGACGGCAGAATTTCTCCATTTTCTCTTTCTTAATGGCTCCTCAGCACAGGCAGTTTCCTGACTGCCAGCCTGCCCGACTTACACACCATGGCCCGTCTTAATAGATTCAAAAGGATAGAAACCTGTGAAACTGGAGTTCGGAATATACGCCTAGTTTTCAGCTGTTATTTTGCCCAATTTCTTGTGCTCCTGTCTTCTGTTAGCTGTCACCTCCCTGCTCATTTTTAATCCCAAATATACTTTTTATGATTTAGCCACGCACCAAGCTTTGTCCAGCAGTGTCTAAGCGCCAACAGCAGAAATAGTAGCTAATCACATCAGACAAGCCTTCACCACTTTGGAAAAGCGACTGACCGCTCACGTTCATCCACCAACCAAGAAGAGTCGAGGGAAGTCTGAGATGGTGTAAGATGTGTGGAGCGAAGGGCATAGTTGTCTTAATTCCATTAAATCAGACCATTCTCAAATGGCAGCCGTAATGAGGATTTATTCATAATTTAGTTTCTCTTAAAAATAGTTTTAATGTTGTGTGATTTCCCTAATTAGCATTTAGATGATCTCTTTTTTTACAGCTAGGTAATGCCTCTTTATAATATTAGACTGGAGATGGCCATCAAATGCAATTAACATTTTATCTTAACTTATTTATCCCCGGTTGGCATTACCCACAGGAAGAGGGATATTGCATCAGAGAATGATGTTAGTGGCCATTAGAGTTATTGAAGTAATTCTGCAGAGGTTGTCTCCATGGCAGTGCCGACTGCGAGAGCTGTTGTTGTTGCAACACTTAAGCTGAATGATTTAGCTAATGGTTTAATGGTTTTGTCCAGGGAGAGCAAGTCTGCGTCACAAGCGAGAGCGGTGGCCTTAATGGTTAAAACGACTGAGGCTTGTTTGAAGGAACAAGATTGTGGTCAGCAGAGAAATCTAAACTGCTGAGGCCAATGTCATGCATCACCTCAAAAACGGAGACCTGAGAGAGCAGCTTGACATGTTAGAACAACATATCAACATTTTTCTCTCTCTCTGCTTCTCTCACATTCTGTCCCTGGCTGCATCCCCAGAACTGCTGTCTCTCCCCAGTGAAGCCCAGACAGAGTTCAGCAAAAACGTTCTCACCACCCAGCAGGCATCTCTCCAGAATAGATGATGGGAATGGCGTCTCTTTGAAAGGTGGAAAGGAGAAGGCACATATTGAGGCTAACATCACAAACTCTGCACCATCGCCATCGTCACCGCTATCCAAATGCTCTCCTCCGCCTCCATCTCCGCCTGGGCGCGGCCCGCCGAAAAACAAGACAGAAGGAAAACACACCTCTCCCAGAGTTTCTGGAGACCCCGGCTACCAGCAGCCCACCGTTTCCTCGAGGACGCGGGCCCTATCCCCTTACACTCACCGCAAGATGTGCCAGCTCTCAGAGGACGCCAGGCAGAGGCTCAGCCACCTCCAGCTCGGGCCCCACCATTTCAGGAGAGAGACAGAGAGCCAGCCACCCTTCTTGGTTAGTAACACCGCATACATTCTTCCAAACTGAAGACAACCTATGAGAAAAAAAAGTGATGTGATGGTTTGTTTAATGCCAGTAATACACACGTTCAGAACCGGATTTATAATGTTAATGGGATCCTGAATTGATGGAGTCCAAACCTCAGTGGGAGTTTCCCAAAATGTAACTTAATCTAGCGGGCAGATTAAGTGCAGGGGATAATAAGAGCACCGTTAATCTTTTTACCTGAGCTGTTAATGCGTTTTGACGTCGTGAAAATGTTTCGCTGTGTGCGCATGAAATAATTTTATCCTCACCGAGGGGCTCAAGTGTGCTTTAACAGCACGCGACCTGTATTTAGGCTGCCACGCAATTATTTGTTCATGCTTTAATTACGACCATATCACTGTTGTGAGATCGCTGCATATAAAAGGGTGATTTTCTGATCACACAGCCCTGGGGAATAATATACAGTCGATGGACAACAACCACAACACAGCCTCTAGTCCTCTGCTCCTCCCTCTCTCTGCTCCCCACTGTATCCCCGCTTCTTCATTTACATCAAATCTAATCCTGAGGTATGAATATCAAAACCCACTTGCATGCTGTTATTAAAAGAAATGATTAGGTACCGAGGTGTTTGTTTTTGTCACACGCATGAATGGAATTTCCTGGAACACAATGGGCGTTTTTATTAAAGAGAGGCGCATGCTTTTCCCACTCCGGTTTTCCTGGGGGAATCTTCTGTCGACAATTAACCCTGGTAATTGCGAGTCAAGCTGCAATTAACAAATAGATACCTAATGAAGTAGCTTAGCCCCATGGTAAATGCATTATCAGTGCATGTTTTAAAGCCTCAACTCCTGGTTTGTAGAGGGAGGCACATTCCTGTAGATAACCTGAACTGTATTGTTGGTGATACTGTAGGTATCCCGTCGTCGTTTCCTTTTATGCCTCGTTGCAATCTCTTGGTGAAATGCTTCGGAGTTGAGGTGGCTGCACGAATTCATGTGTGTGCTGTTTAGGGTTAGGGATTTCGCAGGCAAACCATTTGGTCTCTTTTTGTCCCAGCAATTCAAATGTGACAGAGATAAATATACCCTTTAACAGCAAACAATTTTTTTTGTGTGTTATGTCAGGTCTCTCGTTGCAGTAGTGTCTCTGGGCTGGGAACCTCCTTCTCCTCTTTGCACAATGGCAGCACGCATCTACGTTCTTCAACCTCTTCAGCTGACCAAACAGGTACTTAAGCTAAAAAAACTAAAACATGCACCCAAGGCCATGTCATACATATTTTACTTATTTACCCTAATGATAATATTGGATAGTTTTTTTTTCCAGAAGGAATAGTCCTCAGTTTTGGCTTGTTCTGTAAAAGCATTGTATGACTGATCAAAGGCCTTATAAATACTTATATTCCTGGAGTCCTTTCTGTTTTCACCGGTCTGCTGGTCACAGTTTAAAGCTACACATATTTGTATACGGCTCTGCACTGCCTGTTCTGTGAAGGGAAGGTTCCAGTTTCTTAACTTGTCTTTCTCATTGTAGATTCTTCTCTCTTGGGTAGTTACAGACCGAGAACAGCCCGAGTAAGTCTGATTATAACCTTTAAAATCAGCACATACGAGCTGAGCTACTGTTCTGCTGCAGCAACACTTCGGTAGCATGGAGTTAAGGGGTTTGCATATGTTGTACAGAAGGGCTGCTCCGCTGCCAGGTCTTCACTTGTCCACAAACACGACTTTAGAAAATTGTAGTTTTATATGACACAACTGTTTACATTTATAATCATATCCTGTCTGAGTATCGTGGTGTTTAGACACTCACAAAACTATTCTAATGTCATCCCAGCACACCCTTTTCATTAAAAGTCATCTTTCATTGTGCCCACTTATTCTGGAGATGTTATTCATGTGCTTAATATTGTGTAACAACTTCCAGCACAAGAGTAAAGAAATGTTAATCTTTTCTAGTGAAGTTTTGAGGCACTATGGCCCCGATATGAATGAATTCCTCACTTAACTGTTACTTGTGACCTCTCCCAGGTGAAGCCGACTTCCACGAGGGTTCGGTCATCTCCAGAGGAACGGTTCAGAAATGACGAACGCACCAAAAGCCCTGCGGTTGTTTCTGCCCTGGCTCAGTCTGCCCTGGTTACGTCAAACTCCAGAAGTCCTCTGAACCTCAGCAACCGTTCCCTCAGAGAAAGGTAAAACCATTTCCTTCAATCTGACCCTGAAAAATGCTGAAAATCCTTTTGTAAAAAATGGGAGAGTGTACTCATCATCCTCTTGTGTTAACAGTCATAAAAAGTGGGTCTTTACTTCCTATAAGTTTGTATTGAGATCCTGTTTGCAGCATTCCTGATACAGGCTGGCAGGGCCGGCTGCATCACAAACTGCCATATCTTTCCATTTGTGTCATGACAAAGTGAAAGAAATTAGAAGCAGCAGTTTCTTAGCATGCTTGTTTATAAGTTTTTGGGGTTTCTGTGTTTCTGCGTGCGTTGAAGTGTTGAATCTTCAGAAGTGCATTTGTACGGGACTCTCAGTGTCACCTCTGAGCTCCGAGTTCGACTTTTCCAGCCGCCAAAACCAGCTGATTTTTTTCACAGTCACGCCGAAGGAGGAGAAAAACATAATCCTCCCTTTTGTGGTGTTTGCCCTGAATTTATCCTGATCCATCTGTGTAAATCATTGGTGTTTACTCAAAAGATCTTAAACGCAAAAGAGACACCTCTGTGAGTTTCCAATTACTGTGTAAAGCAAATATATGGCAATCCCATGAGATGTTAGTCATACACTGTCGCTGCATTTTGTGCGTGCGTGTGCTCATACACATCCAATCTTTAATTTTGATCACACTCGACAGGCAGGATGAATTCCCCTCCACCTCTTAAATTACAGAAGCTGATGTCTTGTCATGTTTGTTCATTACCAAGAGAGGAGGCAGAGAGAAGGGAAAACAAAGAGGAAAATGGTATTGATTTGTGTTTCAGCTTGAGTCTGATGCATTTGACCCGATGCACGCTTTAATACATTCAGCGAGACCTTGTCATCGATCATGGCAGCTGCGAGTTGAGCAAACTGATGGGGCCGATGTTCCGTTTTGTTTGTTTGTTTGTTTGTTTGTTCCTGCTCTCCTTTCCCCCTTCCCTTCTGCTCAGTCCATAAGTAAACACTAAAATCAATAGGCAATCTTAAATTGCAAAGTAAATTGTAGGAAATGAATGATACTTTTCTCTCAATTGAAAACGCGACAGGAGTTGCAGGGTGGGAGATTAGAGTGGGCCTTTGTAGATTCCCTCCGACAGGGAGCGGGGCACGTCTTGCCACAAATCTTTGATCTATAAAGAAAATGACAGATGCCAGTGGCAACGTTTGCCCCCTAAGCCCTGAAGTCTCAGTCTATTCATGTCTCTGGATGATTTGTCCTTGATGACTTTTTGAAGCAGGTAGTGAGTTTATGTGATTACAGATGAAAAGCCTCCGTTCCTGCACTGCAAGCCTGGCCAAGACACCAGTCAGTCAGGCCGTCCGTCCGTCTGTCAGTCATCAACTCTCTACTCCCAACAAATAGACCGAAGTGAACAGTAATAAATTGCAGTATGGCCTCTCATCCACGTCGGACTGTCACCACAATCTGTTATCTCACAACTGCCTGTGGCTAACTTGCAGACACATTTATATTGTATTGATGAAGCCCATTTGTGCCCCCGGTTCAAAAGCACAGCTGGCTCTGTCAGTTGTGAAATTACTTGTTTTGCACAAAGGGCTGAATGCAGACAAGCCAAAGTCAAACCGAAAGTTGAACATGGGAGGAAGCATTGAAGGAATGAAGGATGTTGCTGAGCGCAGGACAAACTAAAGCACTGTCTTATCGGTGTCCCGGCAGTTTCACCTTTGCCGTCTGCTCACCAGGGTTTACCTTAGGTTACAGCACAGACTAGTGGACAAAAGGAGTACCTGTAACGACGTCTAGACAGGAGGAGAGGCAGTGATCAAGTCATCTGACAGTCATCATTCCACTTAACATGTCAAACGTTCAGTTGCTGCGGCTTATCTTATCTGTTCATTCCAACTTAACATCTTTTTGCCCATGATGGGTAACACATTTTTGGCATCTTTCGCCTTTTTTCACATTTTTTCCACTAAACCTTTTTCTGGTTTTGTGAGACCTTTAAAACAAAGCCACAGTGTGTCTGACTGCGACCCAAGAGTTTCCTTGCTTTACCTGAAGAAACGAAATAACCCACTAATTCTGATTAGTGTTTGAAAGAATAAGCAGAACTTTGTGGATCTGTACCTTATATTCTTACATTTTCTCTTCTGCTAATTGTTATGTGGATCCTTAGATTTATCTTATCCCATCTGGGGCTCCTGACCCTTGGGATCAGAACCACTGGAGTAAAAATGACACTCAGATACAATTAATTGAGTTTGTTTAAGATACTTGGTTTGTAATGTGCCACTTTTTTTTATTTCCTTAGGCTCCAGACCAGTCCATCCTACAGGGAGGAGATTCATAGCCGAGTCCAGAGGATCCTGCAGACACACCGAACCACTTGGGACCACCGAGTGAGCTTTGACCTTTGAACTTTTAAAAACGGCCAAATGATTTGAAGTGACAATGCAAGGACTTCTCAATTGTCATACTACTACAGCGTAAACAGGCTGCTCACCCTGTTGCTTTTTACTGTATGTTGTCTGTAGGAATGGACGCACACTCCCATTCAGACAATAACAAACTATATAACCTCAAGACTGTATCATTCACTGAGTGGAATCCTCTCATGGGTGTATTTTATTTATCTCAAGTCGATGTTCATTTACATGTCAAACCTTCCAAGGCACCTGCTGAGCCGTGTTTGTCGCCGCTACTCTTTGAAAAGGCAGGGAATTTGAAGGGGTTATGTTCAAACGTGTAGCGGCACCGCTTTCCTCCCACCCGTCAGCTGGTCTGTGTTTTGAAACGCCCCGATGGTGAAACCAAACTGAGACATCGGCTAATTTCTCTGAAGCCGTGTGTGAAATTGGCTCAGCTAAAAAGAAGCAACATTTTATGCTAGTGTGTGCGCAGGGGGTGGGGGTGGGGTGGATGTAAGCCGCAGCTGTTAAGGGCTCATCTCTCGCAACAAAGAAGAGAAATAAGAAGGTAGCTGAGAGCCACCGTCAGGGAGCCAAGCTATAAGAGACTGAAGGCATTTAAAAGAAAGGGAAAGAACAACAGTAAAAGCCTGAATGAAAGAGAAGGAGACACAGGGAAATTTAGTCTTAAAGGAGCAGCGCGTAGGATTTAGGGGCTCTGTTGGCAGAAATGGAATATTCATAATTGTGTTTTCATTAATGTTTAATCACCTGAAACTAAGAATTGCTGCATTTTTGTTGTGTAAGAACCAGCCATTCATATCCACATAGTGAGCGGGTCCTCTTCCGTGGAGGCCGACATGTTGCACTACCAAGTTTCTACAGTGACCCAGAGCTTTTCAGGTTTTTTACCTTACCTGAAGACCACCATAGATTGTACTACACGCTAGAGAAGGGTAGGGTGGGGTGTATTGATTTGGTTGCAATCTTCAACCTCACCACTAGCTGCCACTGAATCGTAAATTTAGACAGTCACTCGGATCCACAGTGCCGCTCTGAAATGTCACTGGCACATCAGCAATTATGTAACGTTTGTATGCATGTGCACTTGGCACAGAGGTTGCCTGCACTTTATAATGAACACTTAATCTACGTGACATTATTTCATTTAACCAGACTAGTTTACACATTGTATCGTTGCTAATTAACGAAGCATGGCCGCGTTATTAGCTCTTGAGAGATTGGCTTTAAATTATAACCACCTAAATTAAGAGAATGTATTATAATTCACCAGCGGCAATAAGTAATGCAGCATATGATCTTCTGGTTCTCTAAACTGCAGTGGGAGCATTTTAACTGTGATGTGCAGCTGGAGTGTGATTAATGGACAGACTAAATCCCCTGTTTTCCTCTCTTTGACTCACATTGACCGATGCCCATCAATGGCCAACCTCATATTGAGCCAGCATGCGTCGGATTGTGCTGCTCGCATAAAAAGAAAAGTTATTCCGCAAAATGTTAAGGTTTTCTTATGGAGACAAGTTTGGGACTTGTCCAGTACACAGCAAAATCTGTGAATCCTGAAATATCTGTAACTGTGTTTTGCGATGAATCTTGAAAACAGACAGAACATATCCTGGGCTAGAGGTTTTTTTTAGACCATTATGAAACTGTTTCTCTTCAGAGCAGGTAGTTTTAATGACCTTGTCTGCTGCATCTGCTATACCGTCATCATCTCTGGACTGCCTTTGGTTTTCATTTGAAATACAGTTTGCATTTTCAAATTAATTTAGTATACGAACCCATATCAAATCTCTTTCAACAGACACTATTGCTTTGTTAACAATATATAAATTGAGTTTACCTGTAATGTTAATATTACCATAAGTGATACATTTTCAAATATCAAAATGGCTGAAAATATAATTTAGCTACTTAAAAGTCATTCAGGATTCATCTGCTTATTCTGCTTTTACACAGATTGTAGCCAATGTTTATCAGGGTATAGAAACCTTGCAGTCTTATTAAGAATTGCCAAAAACATTAACAAGAAGTGTTCTCTATGTGTTGTGAAAAGTTGTGATCTCAACATTTGACTATATATAACATGCCATGAAAAACAATCACCAGACCGTAATTTCATGTCATAAATGACAACTGTGACATTTCATCTTGAAGAAATTTTCAGAAATGTTATGTTGTAAATTTAGGAGAACTGTTAAAGAAAACAGCGGTGCCAGTCAGTTTAAAGTATTTTAATGTTAGATGCATGTGTTGTTTGAATTACACTGATTACTGCACAGCAAAATGTTTAGAAAATATAGGTCCATTTGATTATAAATGTGTTACAATTGTAAATGGAAGCATGTACACCATATTTACTGATGTCTGTATAAAGTAATGGATACTTTTAATTATATCCCAACTTAATGAATCAACATGTTTTGTGTGATCTTTCGTAGGCACGTGAACTCGATTTCATCTGTAGACACAGGGGATTCAGTAAAGCTTGATATTGAAGTTCCGAAATATGATTCCTGCTCCCAGTCTCAACATCAAATCTTCCGATTTACTTCTTGTGGAATTTGTTCTTCTTCTTGTTCCTCTTGCCGGCTCCCTTTGCTGCCTTCTCTGCCACAATGTGCTGGAATTTCTTCTTGTTGTCACTGGCACGGGAAAGGGAGGACACATTTCATGTGTTTGCATTCTTCAGAGTTGGTGCAAAGGATTTTACAACTTGTAAGTACAAATAGCTGCCTTAGCAGAGGAAGACCTCACTGAGGGAGACCTGCTATAGTGTAAGACTCCACATTTCCAGAGATATATTATGTCGCCACAACCGCCGAAGTGTTTGTGCAACTTAACTTACTGTCTGAACTCAGCATCAGCCAGCAGCTCCTCCACCATGGTTCTCTTCCTCTCCTTCTTGGGAATACGGGAATGATGAAAGTCGACTGCATTGTCCACCACGGTGCCAACCTGTGCATATAGACAGTAGAGTTTGATAATGACGCAAAAGGAAAATTGTGTGAGACTGTTATTTAACTGTAAATCATATAGTTTATTTACCCACAAATTTTTGCAAGTTTGAGAGATAAAGATTTATAACCATGTTCCCATGTAAATGCTGCTGTATGTTACTGGGAGGAAATCTGAGGAGCAGATTCATTGGGGATTTTTTTTTTTTTTTTTTTTTTACTGACCTGAAAATACTTGGGAAAGCCATCTCTGTCGTTCTTCTTGTAGAACCTCTTGGGATCCATGGAGCCTCTCATCTTCAGGACTTGGAGGTCTCTTTTCAGCTCCTGAGAGATCTCGGGGGCTTTCATATTAAACCAACCATCTCCTGTTGATTGCTCCTTCTCCACCTGGGAAACGCGACGCCTTCCATTATTTCAGAAGCACTGATTGCACAGAATTGTGATATGTATTGCAAAAATACAGTATTTGATGGCTACAGTGTACACATGCGCATCCATGAAACCAAAATGTTACGTTGTCAAACTTACTCTGTGCTTCAGTTTTAAGGCTTTTTTGGATTCACTGTATGGAGGTACCGCATCCATCTTTTCAAAATCTGGCCCAATTACACTCTTCTTCATCACCTGCGAACCAAAACTCCATCATTACTCCACTGCTCAGAGATAAAAGGCCACACCAAAAAGAACTGGAGAGAAGCCATGAATAATACCATCTCAGGTGTTATTTACCTCATCTTGGATCTTCTTTTCCTTTAGTTTTTGCAGCGAACTGGAGACAGGTTTTGATTTGCTGCCATCAAAATTGATGTACAAACCCCCAAGCTCCTTCACTCTGATGCCGGGGTCAATGCGGCTGGACATCTCTTTCCTGAAACAAATTGGCACCGAGAAAATTGCTCAGGAGGAGCTATCGTGTCTCTCTCACGTGTCATTCTCACCTCTGCACACCGTTATAATAAAGGGATTATAATGTTGATAATGATGTGTCTGAGAATGTGTCTGTATGTGCTGAGCGTTTTATGGGCAACTGATCCTACTAGCAAGTGTTGCCTTTTTAAGTCTGAGTTATCTTCACTGTAGCACTGACTTACATGTAACTTCCTAACCAAGAAGATGCACTCTGTGATTTATTTGGAGTCAGTCCTACACTGTCCTGGCTTCTGTTGTCAGAAACACTCCCTAAAGCACCAACTATATTCATCCACATTTTTAAAAAAAATTGTCCCCTGCTTTATTTAATACCACTGACTATTTTTTGGCCACTGACTTTTGTCATGGCTGTGAAGCGGTGACGGCAACCAGCAGAGACTCCAGGACGTCACTGTGATATGCAGTATGAACACGTTAATCGGTGAGCTAAGATGTGGCAGGTGGATTTTGTCACGCTAGCTGTTAATTATTCCTTTGGCAAAAGACTTGACTTTCCTGTTCCTGTCTGCTGATGCACATGCGAGTCCTCGTAAGCGAAGGGACCCATCTGAGGCGGTCACTTCATGTCACATACTTACAGCTTAGGGTTTCGACTCCAGAAGAGCATTTCTGTGTCTTTGTCATCATCGTCATCTGCCTCCTCATCCACAAACTCCTCATCTTGCTCCTCCTTTTCAGCTTGCTTATTTCTGGCCTCCTCTGGCTGCTCTGTCAACTTCTCCTTGTAATAATGTTCATCGGCCTCTTGTCCAGGCCGTGTGTCAATCATAAACAGTCCTTCAATTGATGCACTGGCTGCTGCTCCTTCTAACTTCTTGGAAAGTCCTCCTCCCTCCCTATCATCTTGCTCCTCCTCCTCCAGAGAAAATTCCCTCTCCTCTTCTTCATCTTCATCATCGCTGCTCTCCAGCAGGCTAATCACTTTTGTTTTCTGGACGATGACGTCTCGAGGTTGCTGTTCAGAGTCAGAATCCACTATGATCTCATGCTGCTGACTGCGAGTCACCTGAATGGACTCGACCTGGGCCTGGATGGAACCAACCACCTGCTGAACATCTCTGTTCAGTGTGCTGACTTCCATTTTCTCCTCCACGCAGGGGTGGGCCTCCACAGCTGCATTCTCATTCTTCTCAGCCCTATCTCCATCCACATCAGCTACTTCCATGGCGTGGCCCCTCTCCTCAGTGATTTTGGAAGCCTTCTCACATATCGTTACTGTAACTGACTGGCAAGGCTTTAACAGCTGTGATGACTGGATCATTTCCTGGATCATTTCCATCCCCGAGGTGTCTCCGTCTTTGTTTTCAGCAGACGACGGCTCCTCCTGCTGGTCTTTGGCCGTCACTGCAGACTCATCATTCACTACTCTTTTTGTATCTGCCTCATTTGATGACAGATCCTTTTCTTCCAATGTTTGGCTCTGAGTTTCCTCCAACAGCGTACACTCTGTGTCCTCAGCAGTCACCGTGCTTTCCAATCTAGAGTCATTTAATGTACTGTCCTCTTCGGTCTGCTCTCCAGCTTTGTCAAGTACAATACAAAGTTCTTTGACTGGGTGTCTGGACGCTGAGGCACCTCGACTGCTGTTCCCCGAGCCTGTGCGACTGCTGCAGGGAGTTCCGTGGCCCAATGGGGAATGCCCATCTGTCAACTCCGAGTGCAAGTCCAAGGCTTTGGGACCTGCGGACTGGGCCATGCCCCGTCTCCGAGTGGTTATACTGTAAGTGGGTCCGGACTCAAACCCTTCAGAGTCACAGGAGGGGGACTCGCTGACATCTACAGTGACCGATGCCTTCGCTCTTGCTGCCCTGGTCTGTCGACCTGTTGGGACAGGTGAGGAAGAGCGTTTCGAGGCCTTGTCTAGGTTTAGGGGAATGTGATGTGATTGCCTTCTGGATTTCACAGCTCTGCGGGTGGTGGATTTGGAAATGCCAGATCCTGAGATGCTGGATGTGCAGCTGTCAACATCTGAGACCTCTGAGTCTTCAGTTTTCCCT
Source organism: Psettodes erumei (assembly GCA_016785225.1). Classification (NCBI taxonomy): domain Eukaryota; kingdom Metazoa; phylum Chordata; class Actinopteri; order Pleuronectiformes; family Psettodidae; genus Psettodes; species Psettodes erumei. The sequence continues at coordinate 1,239,345 of JAFBJZ010000107.1, forward strand.
TTGTTGGCTGTTCTTTTCTGACTTCTTGTGACTCTCTGGGAGATGGAGGTCTCCAGCACCTGGTCAACTTTGACATCTTCTGCCCCAACACAAGCTGGGTCAGAGGGTTCAGGAGTAGTCTTTCTCCTTGTGCTTCTGCGACTAATTTGTCCAGCTTTCGATGATGACACTGCAGAGGAGCATGACTCCACCTCAGATATGTCCTCATCTTCATGACTTACTCCCGGGCGCAGTCTCCTCCTGACTCTGGTGCGTGTCATTGGTGGCTCAACGTCAGACAACGCAGAGCAGCAAGACTCCAGGTCTGACACGTCCCCCTCATGGGTGGAGTCTACTGGTGTGCAGGGCTGCTCTGGGCTGTGGAGTCTGGAAGCTCTGGTGCATCTTTTCACCGAAGAGGTTGGCGGAGATGCAGGACCTCCACTCTTGCTTTTCTTAAGATGGCTACTGGTCTCCACTAGGGCATGATGGGTAGGACTATCTGCTTGCTTAGCAGCGCTCCTGGTTCTCCGACCAGTGGAGGGAGTGGCCTGCGTGGCAGGAAGAAGATAGTCAGTAAAAAGGTGGTTCTAAGCAAAATATATCTGAGTTTTCTTATCATCTAAAGCCAATAGCATGTTACTATGTCTCTTAACAATCTTTCTGTATTAAAGTTCCAAAAAAACCTTTAGTTAAAACTGTGAGCAAATGTTACTCAAATTGGAGTAAGTACTGTAGTTATTGGGGACTATTTTCAGTCGCAGATTATGATTCTATGGTGATTTCATCTTTTTATTGATGTGTATGCTCCTATGCCATACCACCACCGTGCTTCGGTGCCCCAACAATGGATCAGCTGATGATCTGCTTATTTGTTGAGGTTAGCTGTTGCGCTTTGATGTCTGAATGAGATTCTGACTCATGCTGGTTAAAAGATATTCAAAGACCTTTAAAAATGTGTCGTTCTCCTTCTCTCAACAGCACCCAAATATTTACGAACGAGAAGGGGAGTTCGACCTATGGCGTCCCCACGTGTATCGACACGTCAGATGGCCGCCACGTGACAAGCTTCATTCACCTCGGACTGACCATTGACACGATCGCTGAGCATTAACGCATTTAATAACATCTCTTTTACACGTACCGGGACGTCGGTGGACTGGTCGGAGTTTGTTTTAGCTGGAGAGCTCACGCGTACCCCTTGCCTGGTGACCACCATCTTACACGCCGAGAGCTGCTCTCTCCCCCCCTCCCACTCGCTGCCTTACTTCCGGTTGTGAGACTCGACGAAACGATTCAACAGAATGAGACAAAGGCCGGAGCAAACAATCCCAGAGCTGTGATCCAAATTCAAATCATCATCGTCACTCAATATCCTAATTATCTATCACTACACTACGACGTTTTACAGGTTTTATGACACACTATACACTTTATTTCATTTTAAGGCATTCTCATATATATATATACATATAGACAAATACTATTACATTTTTGTAATATTTATCTGACTTATTGTACAATGACCTTTTTTAAGTTTGTGAAACGTATTATACTATGAAGTGTTTTCAGGCATTTTTGGGGAATGTAAAATGTTGTTGTATTTAGCATTTTTGACATACTATAATATGACCTTTATTGCAGTTTAAACACATATTGTGTTATGCAGTGTTTAAAAAAACAACATTATCACATATTATCATAACATTGTCTGATGTCTTCATGCATTTTTGGGACTTTTAAAATTTACTTCGACATACGATACTATGGTGTTTTTTCTAATTTTTATAACAATCAATATTATGAGTTTTATGCATTTTAAACACATGTTATGCTATGCAGTGGCTATACAGCCTCAGGAGGTGATGGTTTCATGCATTTTTGGAACTTCTAAAACCATTTAATCATTTTTTTCATATTTTTCAACATACTAGACTATGGCATTTTTTCTAATTTTTATGACATGCGATAATATGACCTTTTTCATTTTAACACATATTACACAGTGTTTATTTAAAAAAATATTATCTGATGTTTTCATGCATTTTTATGACTTTAAAAATGTTTGCATTTTTTCACATTTGTTGACAGACTATTCTATAGTATTTTTTTTCTGGCATGCTGAAATATGACGTTTTTGCATTTTTAACACTTATTAAGCTAACTAATGTTCATAAAACAGTGTTCTTTGATGTTTTCTTGCATTTTGAGGCATTTTGAAATTTTGCCATTTTTTGCATTTTTTCGACATTTTTAAAAAATTTTCGGACATGCTAAAATATGACCCTTTTTGCATTTTTAACACCTAATATGTTATCTAGTGTTCATAAAACTGTGTTCTTTGATGTTTTCTTGCATTTTGAGACATTTTGAAATTTTGCCATTTTTCCCATTTTTTCGACATTTTTCTTATTTTTTCTGACATGCTAAAGTATGACCTTTTTTGCATTTTTAACACCTAAAATTCTATCTAGTGTTCATAAAACAGTGTTCTTTGATGTTTTCTTGCATTTTGAGGCATTTTGAAATTTTGCCATTTTTCGCATTTTTTCGACATTTTTTTCATTTTTTCTGACATGCTAATATATGACCCTTTTTGCATTTTTAACACCTAACATTCTATCGAGTGTTCATAAAACAGTGTTCTTTGATGTTTTCTTGCATTTTGAGGCATTTTGAAATTTAGCCATTTTTCGCATTTTTTTGACATTTTTTTAAATTTTTTCTGACATGTTAAAGTATGACCCTTTTTGCATTTTTAACACCTAATATGTTATCTAGTGTTCATAAAACAGTGTTCTTTGATGTTTTTTTGCATTTTGAAATTTTGCCATTTTTCGCATTTTTCGACATACCCCAGTATGTCGTTTTTTTCATTTTTTCTGACATGCTAAAATATGACCCTTTTTGTATTTTTAACACCTAATATGTTATCTAGTGTTCATAAAACAGTGTTCTTTGATGTTTTCTTGCATTTTGAAATTTTGCCATTTTTCGACATTTTTTAAAAATTTTCTGACATGCTAAAATATGACCCTTTTTGCATTTTTAACACCTAATATGTTATCTAGTGTTCATAAAACAGTGTTCTTTGATGTTTTCTTGCATTTTGAGGCATTTTGAAATTTTGCCATTTTTCGCATTTTTTGGACATTTTTTTCATTTTTTCTGACATGCTAAAATATGACCCTTTTTGCATTTTTAACACCTAATATGTTATCTAGTGTTCATAAAACAGTGTTCTTTGATGTTTTCTTGCATTTTGAGGCATTTTGAAATTTAGCTATTTTTCGCATTTTTTCGACATGCGGTATGTTTTTTTTTTTTTTTCTGACATGCTAAAATATGACCTTTTTGCATTTTTAACATATATGATGCTGTGTCTTTTTTTATACATATATATTTTTTGACATACGATACTATGGCGTTTTTTCTCATTTTATGACATGTTATAATATTAAGTTTTTTTGCATTTTAAACACATATATGATGGCATGTAAAACACTATTCTAATAAGTTTGTTGCAATTCTAAATCAGTTTTTTTTTCATTTTGATGACATAATATAGTTTGGTGGGGGGGGTTTTTGGTATTTCTATGACATTTCCTTACAACATTTTTCTTCATTCTTAAGACATGCTCAACCATGACCTTTTTTGCATTTTTAAGACACATTATAGGCTGTGTATAACTTTCTCACTCTGATGGCTCAGAGAATGTGTTAAACAACTATACAAATGTAGTATTGCTCTCAAGTTCAGCAGTCAATACAGGAGTCCTGGTAAATGTAATTTGTTGCATTTAAATTTTTTCACTATTTCTTTGTAACATAATTTTGATTGTATTATCAGTCACAGTAACCCATATATAAAATTTTTACACCAGCTGATTGTACAAATATGTATTTCTTTATTTTAGTAAAGCCATTTCATGATATACAGATATATGACAACATTAAATAGGTTTAAAATACAACAGATGATGTGTCATGAGATTTACTGGACCCTTTCAGGAAAAAAACAAGAATGATTTATAAACAAAATTTTCTTCCTTAGGGTTGATTCATCTCATCTCCTTGACTTAGACTTCCGAGTGTTATCATAACACATACAGGTGACATCAGTCTGCAATTAATGTAAATCTCAAAATATTGCTCTATTCTCAACCCTCAAATTAATCACAAGCATGGGGGACATATCTATGCATCATCAAAAAGCATAGAAGCCTGACAAATAAAGATATACATACTACATATTTGTCTCTTTCATCAGTTTAAATCTAATCTCAATCTGCATCATAAAAAAACATCTCATGGAGTTGGGTTTGAATTAGTGCGTTGCTTTTTCTCAACTGTGGAATGCAAAGGTGTTATCTACAGCATGAACGTTGAAACTGCATGAACAGCACTGTCCTCCTTTCATACAAGATAGTTTTTCATTTGTCCTTTTAAATGTTTGGGATAATTATGTAATAAAAACAAATTTCTTCTTTTTTTGCTCATAATCTTTCCATTCAGACTGACATATTTAAAGCTTGATTCATGCAAACACAGTGGCAACAAAGCAGGGGAATGGGAAAAATTAAAGATGAGAGGCACTTGTCATCAGAATAACATAAAGGAACCTTCACCTCAGATCAAAGTTTAGCAAACAACATTTTCCAGCATTACATCTGTGTGTACACATCTGCTGTGCAGGAGCATTCTTTGAATATGTATAGGGCATATGCAGAAAATGCAACTTCACTGGGGTTTTTATAGCAGTTTGCAACAAATGGCCTCTTGCCTGTTTATGGTCAGCTTAGCATATTGTACACAACCCAACTAGAAGATAGTCTGCAAGGTTAGGGTAGAGATGCATTCCAAAAACAGCCCAAATTTGTTAACATAAAAAGGAGAAACACCTACTTTTAAACTTTATGAAAGGCTTGGACATCAGGCTTTTTGGCCTGCTAAAATAATGCAACTCTGACCTCTTCAATAAGGAGGTTGAAGGAATGAAAGAGGAGGTATTGTTCACTAAGCTGAACAAGTCAACCATAATCAAAATCACCTTTAGATTAGATTTACTTGCTTGTCATTGTATGCTTACAACGAAATTCGGGATGCTTACAATGACAATAAAAGGTGATTCTGATGCTGAGAAACTGCCACTGGTTATGATAGACAATAGGTACTGGAGTACTGGTTATAATACATAAAGAGTAATATAATAAAGTAGGACATGAGTAATGGTGGTGTTTTATGTAAATCACTGTATGCACAGTTGCACATAAATGGGAATATTCCCTTTTATCAGCCATGTAAGCAGCTTAATAAGAATATTATCTTTTATCGAATAAGGGCAAAAACTGGAATATTTTGTGCATGTAAATGCAGTGACTAAGACAAAGGTAATGAGCACCCGCATCTATTCAACCAAACAAATCATATATGAAGGAAATGCAACTTTATCTGTAAGACAAAACAAAGACTTCAAAATTCATCCAGTATTCAGAGTTGTTACTTTGCAAGATGTGTTTGTATTTGAATGAAAAAGGAGGAAAATGGCTTCATCTCTGTGTTTTCCTCACACTTGGGATGTGCTAGGGACATACCTTCCTGGCACTGACAAGGTATCCCTTTGACTTGATGATGCCCCTGCTCTTGACAATAATGGAGTAGCGCAGGACCCACTCAAGCCTCCAGTCAGCAATGTTAAGGTCCTGTGTTCCCTCCTGCACTGCCTCCTGGAAGGTGGCTGCCGACATCAACTCTGAGGACGGAAACATGAAGCCAAAAGAGAAGCAGTTTAAAACTCAAAAAACACACAGGTACATTAACTGCAAGCTGTGCAGCTTACACTTTAGAAACTACAAAAAATTAGATCCACTGATGCTGCAGTTGCCACCATCTAAAGTGCATTTATTTATTATGTGCATGCTTGCAATGCATATACTACAATCATGCGCATTTATTATTATATCAAACTTTGTCCGCTAACTCGTCCCGCAGCTTTGAGAAAAGTGCCACACGTTATATCAAAACGTGCGGTTCGATCGGGAATGGTGTGCTATGACTTTTCTTGGTGTTCGGCGTTACCATGGCGACAAAAATGGCGAAAAACGGCGTGATTTTTCCCATAGGAATGAATGGGGAACGATCAAATTTTTGAAAACATGTCAACTTCAGAGCCTCCCAGCGTCGTCATGCTTTGATGTAGAGATGCGGTTGAAAGTTTAAACGGGTCACGAGACATGAAACGTTATTGGCTCAGATCGGCATTTCAACCGATATCATGGTTTTCCCGAAACCGCGATTTACTATTTGTGCTTTTTTTGGACTTTTTCTGTCTGACTCGAAATTTATAATGGGTGTGTATTGCATGGGCTCAAGTGGGTGATGTCACCCACTCTAACTTTCAGCCTCTGTTCTCGTCACACAAATTTTTGTGTTTCAGCTCTCCTCCCGCCCACAAATTTTTATATATTTTTACATAGAAACGTAGAAAAATTTATGCCGGTTCAGACGGTGTGACTGCCGAAGCCCTACGATTTACGTTTTTTTTGTCAGCGCTGCCTCAAGCGGCAGGTGGTCCCCTCAACTGCTCCATCTGCTCCAATGTTAAATTCGGAATTTCTCTCCCGCCCAAAATCGCAAATGTGTGGCGTTTTAAAACTGTTCCTGTACGGTCATTTTTTGCAGTACCGACATATATCACACACACGTGTGTTTGGCCACGTCTTGTGACGCCTCTCGTTGAAAAATTTTGTCTATATGAGCTATGGTTTTGGCGTGAAACAATTTTGTTCAGGGGCATCGCTCTCAATCACTTAACATTGGGATTGGGGGCCTCTCAGCAGTCAAGTGCTGTGCATTTCCACGGCGACTCGTGTCTGCTGGCAAAGCTGATTCCAATCAGCCAAGCCAGACGCCTCCTCTTGGCCCCTCCCGACAAACACACAGACATGTTTGTCAGCTGAGCTGCTCTTAGAGTGCCTTCCATTTGTTCCCTATGGACTCAGCCTAACTCTCCATATAACGGCAACTTGCCTGAGCCTTTCCCTTAGACTAACTGCAATGTACACCACACAGACAAACACACAAAACCAACACACACACACACACACAGACACAGACACAGAAAAACATATACGCACACTTGCGCACATATACACACACACAGACAGACACACACACAAACACACATGCACATATACACACAAATACACACACACACACACACACAAACACACACACACACACACACACACACACACACACACACACACACACAAACACACATGCACACACACACACACACACACACACACACACACACACACACACACACACACACACACAAAGATGCTTGCTCACATATCTAACAGCACACACACACACACACACACAAAAACATATGTGCACACATGCGCACATATACACACACAGACACACACAACCAACACACACAAATGCAACCAACACACACAAACACACACACACACACACACACACACACACACACACACACACACACACACACACACACACAAAGATGCTTGCTCACATATCCAGCACACACAAACACACAGATACACACACAACCAACACACACAAACACATACACACACAGAAACACACACACAAACACAAACGCACACACGCACACACACACACACAGACACACACACACACAAATGCGGGTTCGGGTGCGGTCGCTCAGCATGCACATATCAAAATTTCTGTGGGAATTTTCTAGTTCATTTTATTATTTTTAAGAAAAAGATGAAAGGATAATACTTACTTAGGGTAAGGATAATACTGTCTCACTGTCAACCCCCACTCTCTCACACTCTCAATTAATATTTTGGCATCTAGAAATGTCACTATTTGTAGAATGATGAGGTGTAATCATAAGGTGTGACTGAACCGATAAATCAAACAAACCCATCTGAATGGTGGGTAAACAAAAATTGCTTTCACCTTTGGGGTCATTGTGTGTGAGTAGCTGGATGTCAAACTCCTTAGCGAAGGCTGTCAGGTCAGGGGGCATCACACAGCAGGAGGCCAGGTTGACCTGGTTACTGCTGGGTTTCACCTGGTCCAAGAGAGTGAACATGGTTAGTGACTGGTTTCATTTGGTGCACCTGTCCAAAAGTTCACAACAGAAAAATTGCCAAGTCCATGTTGTCGCTGAAGATGACACATTAAACCTCAAGATATAAGATTCTCACTGACCTGAGCCCAGCTGTAGAGCTCTTCCAGTAGATCTTTGTCCAGGTCAGAGGTGCCAATGGCGGCAATCTGCTGGCTCTGTACCAGGGTCTCCAGCTCCTCCCAGGCTGGTTGAAGGTGAGCCAAAGTTTGGTTGTCACCCTCCACAGGCCCAGGTGGGGCTATGATGACAGAGTCAAGCTGGGACACTGCCAGTGTCTGACAGGCTATGGATAAGAGACAAATAGGGCTTAAACATGAGTAGAGATTGAATTTTAAAAAGTTCAAATAAATTGTCTGTCATTTTCAAGGCACATTGAACTTTTGCTGAAGACGTTTAAAGCTCACCCATCTCCACTGCATCTCTGATGGAGGACTGAACCGACTCACACAGAAACAGCTTCACTGCAACAACAAGGCAAATATAAAGAAGTTCTCCCCCCCATGCTGTTGTTGTTTTTAAATCACTACTTACTACTTATTATTAATTCATTCATTCATCATTCAGCCAGTTCTTCAGTAACCTGAACTCAGGTTTTTTCCCCTTTATAAACATATGGCTCACAGAACCTTTACAAATAAATGGAAGCTCTGACAACTACATGGTTCTTAAATTCATCGAACTACACTTCTAAGGAGGTTATGTTTCTTTGGCCTGTTTGTCTGTTTTTTGTTAACAAATGTGATACGAAAGTAACACATTCAAATATCCATAAAAATACAGGACAGTGAAACATAAAATGTTGTTAAATGTAATAACATAGTGAGGCATTAAGACATAATGAAAAATAATGTCATAGTGCAGTAAAGGCATAGAAATGTCAGTAACAAGTCAAACAAGGGACTTTCTTCTCATATGGTCTGTGCCCTAACCTTTCTATCCTTTTACCCAACTTATTTAAAATGCATTTACAGAGATATGAGTAAAAATAAGCAGAAACTGATTGAATGCGTTACTTTACAGATTTAAAAAAAACAGGACTGACCTGAAACCTTCACCTCCTCCCTCTCTTCAGGTGTGATAGCATCTGTGCCCTGGGGAATGGAGCAGTACAGCGTCTCTGGAAAGTCCTGCATTACATGGAAAGTAATTTAGAGACTGCGTATTAATTGTTTAGTGAGTAGGGCCCTTCTCAGGTATGAAACATTAGTCCCTATCTATCTACCACACATCAAGGTCGTTAGTTTCTTTTTTTGGTTTAAACACAGCCTATCATTAAGTTCATTTGCCCCCCACCCCCACCACCACTCACACCACTCACACTACTGTAGAATGTTCAGTGTACCCAACCCTTATTTAGACACGAGATCAACATGTTACATTTCCATCACATTTACATGATGTGGTTTATTTTTGTTTGAGAGGGGCATAAAAAAAATGTCAAGCACTATCATATGGACATGTTACACAACACTAGAAGCAAATATGCAGCATGAATAAAAGGACTCAACGGCCCATGAATCACCAATTCTTAACATTGCCCTGAACAGGAATCAATCAATAAACTTTATATTTTCAAGTATTCAGGACTCAGTTCAACACTTTCAAACCTCACCCATCCCCATTTGAGTCCAATGGACGTGGTGAAGCAGATAAGCTGAGCCTAGCAAAAGCCATCCAGATCAAGGACGTGTTCAGCAGGAATGATGGAAGCTTTTAAGAATGTTTTACAAAAAAATAACAAAATTATCTCATAGCTTAAATTATATCACAGTTAATTGGCAAAAACTGCGGAGATAAGTTTTTTCTGCCCCCACCCCACACTGAACCCGACAGACAGACAGAAAGACAGACATTTGGAATGGCGCCTTTGGCAGCCAGCACTGCATGAACATTCATCATGACAGCTTCTTTTCAGTAAGCCTAGAGGCATCCTTTGATGTCAATCACTGGGGTTAGTTGTACTTTACCAAGTACTGGAATCCTACTGACAAAAACATAGTAGTACAATGTTGTGTAACTGCAAGTGCAGCCATAATTGACCATCACTGCAAACACTATTGTGTTTGTTTCTAACTGTAGTCACTAAAGATATGCAGAACTGGCATGCAGCTTGGTTTCACAGTGTAGGATAGATTCAATTAATGACTGAATGATTATACTCCCACAATGAGAACGCAACAGCATTACATGAAACCCTGATGAAATCTCTGCACGTCTTCCCACCTTGGATGGCAGCTTTGTCATGGAAAACCAGTCGCTCAGCGTTGCCTGAATGCAGTCTTGAAGCTGAAATATAAAAACATATATTTTTAAAAAAGTTAAATTAACATCCATAAAGCATCCCTGAAAGTCAGCTGAGGCTAAAATGCTTTTTATTCCCAGCAGACTCCATGCTAGAATGTACAGCTGTTCAGCCAACTCCTTGGACTTAGGGTGGTATAAACAACAAAATCAGCTGGGCATATTTCATTAAAGTCACAATTTCACAAACCAAGGCCGACTGTGGATGGATGGTTGAGTGAGAAATGTTTGTATGAGTGTTGACAGCAGCAGAAAATGTCCAACAAACCAACTAACAGATGGAGAAAGACAAAGAAGGGCACGTTTAAACTGGACTGGCATAGGCTGAACAACCAGATTCCTATGTATATTACATTCATGTCATGTCAACGGTACAATTGAATGGTTCTCAACCCAAGACAGTTTTATGCGTGTCGAGTTGATTGTGTGAAGATTAACTATACCAGAAACTGACAATATAGCACTATTTCCATTACGTTAGGGTTAATTAGCTTGAAAAAGAGACTTTAGGAGAAAATGAGAATGAGTTTAATTTTCTGTTGACGTAATTGCAGAGCCATATCTTACTCAGCTTTTAGAAAAATCTCAGTTTGCCGGTTGCAATTATGAGTTGGATGTTGATGTGAACAGTATATGCAGAATCTCATTTGACATGTATGTGTCAAGATTGCAAACTCCTGAAACAGGTGAAAAAAGTGAAAATCCTGCAGAGAAGATGAAAGCATATCAAAATGTTTCTAGGTTACAATCTAAAGCACTTTTCTAGCTTATATGATGTTTTTGTGAAGTGGCAGCCAAATATATAACTATACATTATATGCCAACAGATACAGTATCTATGAAGAGCAAAAAATCTACCCTGAAGGACAAGGCTCAGGTCACAATTTCTACACCCTGTTTGTATTGAAAATCAAACTGTGGCAAAGAAATTCATTCAACCATGAGCCTCGCCATTCAATACAATTTAAGTGCAATACAAAAACTATCAAATCAACTTTGGACTCAGGTATGGCAGGCACGTTACATACCACTGTGCCCAAAAGTACGACCACGCTTTGAGGAAATCTACAACAACAAATCAGCTTTTCATCAACATCATCCAAAAAAAAACAAACAAAAAATCCAAATCAAAACAGCTGCAATAAATTCATTTGAGAACTGTAAACGTCTATGATGCTGTTCAGTTAATAAGATAGTCCAACCCTTTGACGAATGTTGACAAACATCTTTGGGTTTTGGACTGCAAGGCGAAGATGCCAACTTACGATCTGGAGGAGGTAAAAACAGAGATGAATGAAAGCTGATCTCGTGCTAAACCTCCTCCTCTGTAGATTATGACCATATTTTGAGAGCCGGCTCGTCGCTACTGCCACATCTTACACCCTGAGGCGGCTCAAACTGTAAACAAACACAGTGCATGTGATGTAGATCACCCGTTGCATCTCTTCCACGCTTACTTGTGTGTTTATGGCCCACAACAGTCATTTTTCCCCGGCTGCTATCCACAAACTATTCACCCCATGTTGGATCATCATCTTCATTCAGTGTGTCTTTCTCACAGAAACATGACATAGTGACACTGTTCAGCTAGCACACTTTAGCTTAGACACACTTCTCTAAATATTGACCTCGACAACAACAACCTCAAATATAGTTTGGTTTTGGTTGTGTTTTTTCGAAGTGCCCCCAGTCTTGTTTGTCTCTTCACAGACGATTCACACAACGTTACACATACCTCAGTATCGGTGACCACACAGTGGCGTCGATAGCCACTGACGTTATCTTGCAGGCTAAGCTAATAAGCTACCGCGGTCAGGTAGCTGCTGTTACGTGTTTGACCATATCTTACCTCTTCGCTGGGTGAGTCCGGGCATTTTTTTTTCATGCGGCTCCGGTTGACTAAATTTCCCGTGTGAAGTTTCAGGGACATGGCGTGGTTCATTAATATCTTCGCCCCGGTGCTCACGTCGGTGTTTTGGGGATCCATGTGCCTTTCGTCGGCTAGCTCAGAAGTTGCTAAACAGTGTTTGATGCGTTTTAAATGTGGCCACAAAGAGGTGCCTCCCCTCTTGTCACTCACTTACACTGTCACTGTCAACTAACAAACAATAGAACAGGTCCGGCAGCTATTAAAAAAGTATGCAGTCACGATGACTTGCACTCAGTATTGCCTGACTTGCTGTGATGGTTGCTTTTGTGGCTGTGATGACGGCAAACCGGTCGGCGACGCCCACACTTGAGTTGTCATTGATTGTCCCGTAAAATCTGGTCAGGATAGAATTGAGGACTGGACTGATTCTATGAAACTGGAGCGTTTCACTGGAATGGATTTAATACCGGGTCAGTTCCTCTCTTGGCCACGAAGTGACGCTGCAGGTTTCTAATTATTTTTAGTTTTTGCCAAAAAAATGCTCAAATACTTAGCATACAGTCTTCCCCTATTCTCTCAGTGAAGTTGACTGACATGTTGACATATGGTCTGTATAAAAGAATCCCAGCTTTTTTCATTAAAACCATATGATGTGTCGATGAGTAAGACAACACAACCCAGAGTGTTTTATTCCTTCAAATAGAAGTTAGTTCCAGATGTGTTGTAGGCCTACAGTATTCCACACTTTCCCCTCAAAATGTTAATGTAACCTGACATATTTTGGTATCTTTGGAAGGACCTGAGATGATTTTTGTCCAGACTGGAGTGAAATAATTGAATTGGTATGCAAAGAGTCTTGACCTCAGTCCCAGACATCACACCATCATCCAGAGGAGCACATATGCGAGAATGCTGTTCATTGACTACAGCTCAGCATTTAACACCATTGTGCCCTCCAAGCTCGTCATGAAGCTCAGGGACCTCGGGCTCAACACCTCCCTGTGTGACTGGATCCTGAACTTTCTGACGGGCAGACCCCAGGTAGTGCGAATGGGCACCACCACATCCTCCACCCTGACTCTCAACACCGTCACCCCCCAGGGTTGCGTGCTGAGCCCACTGCTGTACTCCCTGTTCACGCACGACTGCGTGGCCACACACAGCTCCAACACCATCGTGAAGTTTGCAGACGACACGACCGTCATCAGCCTGATCACCGACGGCGATGAGACGGTATACAGAGAGGAGGTCAGAGCCCTGACATCTTGGTGCCAGGACAACAACCTCCACCTCAACGTCGACAAAACTAAGGAGCTGATTGTGGACTACAGGAAGCGGCAGGGTGAGGGACACGCCCCCATCAGCATCAACGAGACGATGGTGGAGAGTCAGTAGCTTCAGGTTCCTCGGGGTCCACATCAGCGAGGATCTGACCTGGACCCTACACACCAACACCATCACAAAAACGGCACGACAGTGGCTCTTCTTCCTTCGCAGGCTGCAGAGGCTCGACATGGACACCAGGATACTCTACAGCTTTTACAGATGCACCATCGAGAGTATCCTGACTGGCTGCATCACCGCCTGGTACGGCAGTTGCTCCACCCTCAACCGTAAGACTTTACAGAGGGTGGTGAAAACTGCGCAGAACATCACCAGGATGAAGCTGCCATCCATGGAGGACCTCTACAACCAGCAATGTAGGAAGAAGGCCAACCGATCATTAAAGACCCCCACCACCCCAGCAACAAACTCTTCCAGCTGCTGCCGTCTGGCAGACGGTACCGCAACATCCAGTCTCGCACCACCAGACTCAGGGACAGTTTCATCCCCCAGGCCATAAGAATGTTGAACACTTGAACTGCCATTTTGTCACTTTATTATTTATGGCATTTGATTTATCGCATTCTATTCAATCTGCCACTCACATTATTCAAATTGCTGCTTACATTGTTTGTCTACTATTTACGTTTATGTTTATGTGTCTGTTATTGTTTATTTGCACTACTTGCTTTTATTGCACTACTGTGTTCATCTTACTGCATCTTGCTCTTTCCTTTCCATTAATCTTCGTTCCTTATACTGCAATGCCGATGGGGCCGGAGACCCAAGAATTTCATTGCCAGTGACTACTCCTGTAATTATTGTGCATATGACAATAAAAGAACCTTGAACCTTGAACCTTGAACCTGTGGAATTAACTGGAAAATCTGCCTCTGTCAAAGCCTTACCTTATTACCCAACATCCATGTCTGACCTGACAAATTTCCTTGTGGCTGAATGGCAGGAAATCATGGGATCATGTTTCCAAAATCTTGTAGAGAGCCTTACTGGAAGCATAACTTCTTTTTTTAGAATGCAGATTTCTGCAAGGTAGTGGTAGGTTTTTACGTTCTTACAATTCTCATTTTTACAGCTGCAAAGTAAGCATTTCATTTCACTGTCTGGGCCGATGTGTTCTTACGATGCATATGGCAATAAGCCTCTTGAATATTAATATCCATAGTTTTGAAATGGATGTGTCTGACAATCACATATGGGTGTAATGCTCAGGCTTACTTTTGTCCATAATATCTACTAAATATTAATGCGTAACACATCCACAAATCTTTTAGTATTTTACACATAGACCAGAAGTGCAGCTTGGTAGACACGCTTATCCACAATGCTTTACAACACGGTTGGATTTATAATTCAGACAACATTATCACAGCACTCAAATCATTGCAGAGATGAGATGACCAAGAGTGTAAGAAAACGATCAAGTCTCAGCTCTTTCTTCAAGAAATATAGATTGGACACTGGACACAACATATTGGACATATACACTGGAGCACCGGACATGCTTTCTTTAAGGGAATTTGGGGGTTTTAGCAATTTGATTATCTTATTTTATTTTATCTTATGTTATCTTATCTTGCATGCTCATTAATCTGGGAAGAAGGTTAATTTCACAGTGCCAGAGTAAATTTTAACTTAAAATGGTGCAGAAAACTGACTGACCTAGAATTTGGATAACCATACAAAAGGCCAATGCAGGTAAAAATGGACCATGATGTACACATCATAATAGATTTAACATTCAGCATTCCTCTGGGATAAGGATTGAAGCAGGACTGGCATGCAAAATGGTCACAGCTGCAGAGGGAAACAATTGTGCATTAACCCATTTCACAGTTAATAGAGGACCGCCTCTGGAAGTTGTCATATGTATGGATAATTCAGTGATCAAATTGCACTCCAACTGAGCAGTTTTAGAACTTAGGGTGCTGACATGTCAAAGGAGGTGTGGTAAAGGATAGAGCATGTGTCAGGGGGAGGGCATGTTTCACATTGCACTATAAGAGGACAGAGCCACTACTAGCTGCACTGGATGAAAACATTTTCCTGCAAAGACATCTCACTGAATGTGAACAGGTACGTTTCTCTGCATGCTTATGAAAACCGTTCCCTTGTGGTATTGTTGGTGCTTTTATAATCCTGGCTTTGCAGACATGTTCTTTGTCCAAGTATTGGGTTCAACAAGATGTCAGAGATGAGTGGAAGGAGGGTAACACAGACATATTTTATCCCAGATGCACTTGGTTTTCAGTAATACAACACTCAGGGCACTTGAGATGAAACAGCTGCACACAGCGGGGAATTTTTAATAAGGGGTCAGAGATGTAAATAATTTATCTGACATGAGCACAGATGGGGTTGTTTGTGATGGAACAACATCAACAGCCACAATTTACAAGGCAGGGGGAGTGCCGGGGGTGAGGTGGGGGGTCCTCTGCTTCCAGTTTATTTTTTTTGCTCCTCGTTTCTATTAAATTTGTTTGTTTCTGTGCAGTGAGCCACACAACAAGAACAGCAGCAGCAGCAGCCATGAAGTTTCAAGCTCTTTTCTTCCTTCTGCTCCTCACCTGCATGTACCTGAGTCTGGCACAAGGTAAGAGGAAGAGGTTAGATGTCATTCACAACTGCAATTGCAGAATGTTACTAGACTGCAGTGATTACCTGGTCATTTTTACAATAACTCAATACTATGCAAGTAACACTGTAAGATAAAATGTAAAAACAATAATTTTGGTGAAACTGAGAGCATTTTATGACTGTGGATAATGTGTGTATTTTGCTTTTTTCCCAAATTTGGGAGCAGCTGTATTTCATAATCTGCATTCCTTTTGTGTTATACTAAATCTCCTCTTTCAGTAAGGCGACTTATTCTGCTCAAAACCACCACGGCATTTCATGCCAAAGTGTAATCTGTCTGGGCTTGCTATTAGAGACCACTTTGATGGGACAAGTTTGAAAAATAGAAAACAGAACAAATTAATTTAAGCAAATAAAGTTTCAGGTTTTCATAAGCATCTTGCCAACAACAATTCCAACACAAATGAGCAATTTGGGATTCTGGACATGTGCCGATGCTTAAGAAAAATGGACTACAGCATTATCAGTAGATTACTATGTCACCAACAAGCTAAAATATATTAGTCGTATTTGTAAATTAAAAGAGTCTAAAGCTGCAAAACATTCTTATAGCTGCTTTTTGCTTTTTGGATAATCACTCCACCTCAACACTGTTTTACTGGCATAATTACAACCTGTCATTTGGGACTTCAACCTAGAGTACAGTATTTTAGATCTTAATAAACCTGCCAATTTATGTAGCAGTGTATATAGCAGAGATAACTTAATTTTGGAAGGAAGGGAGACACATGAAGACCATGTGTTCAGAGTTATAGTGAATGATCAGATATGGTTGGGTGAAAACCACTGTGAATTCTGTTGCAGAACATGCTGGTGAAAACACCCCCTCCTCACTACTGAAACAGTTTTACTTGTATGTCATGCTCAACCGTATTCCTTTCTTGTTAATACCAAACACTCAAGTTAGTTTCCCAAAATGAATCTCTTGCACTTGTAGATGGGGAAGATGGGAGATGTTTCCCCAGAATGATGATTTAATGTCAGATTATTTAATTCATTTTAATTTATGAGATGCATGATTCATATTAATTCCTGGTAATGAGAAGTCAGTTGTGAACTCACTTTGGCATACCAGCATGCCAGTAAAAACAGACATAAACACACAAGGACAAAGTCAAACTCAGCTGTCTTGTTTGTTTTCTCTTTGGACACTGGCCAGTGAGTGCACATAAAGTATTTATTTAGTTTTCTCAAGAGTAACAGTTTCAAGTTTATCTGTCTCTCCAGGCTCATATGGTAACTGCTGCCTTAAGTATGTTGAGGTGATGAAGCCAAAAACAAAGAGAAACATTGAAAGTTACAGGATGCAGGAAACAGATGGTGATTGCAACATCAGAGCTGCTGTGTAAGTAACAAATGTTAAGACCTTCACTTTCTGGCGCTCACTGAGCATTTTGTCTTCACATTGTTGAAACTTCCGGCCATAATAATTTGGAAAAGACTGATGGAAAAATAAACCTCTTTATTGAGGATATGCTTTATCCAAAATTACAGCAGGACATTTAAAAGTCTGGTATCTTTTGTTGCTTATAAAACCTGTACTGAAAGCTTGATAACATAAAATGATTTTCTGTTACGTGTAGGTTTCTGATAAAGAAGAAACCGTCACATAAAAAACAGATTACTATCTGCGCCAATCCAGAGCTCAGCTGGGTCCAGGATCTGATCAGGAATGTGGACATGCGAACGCAGAAATAGGTAAAAAAAAAAATAAAAATAAAAAAAAAGGGGTTACATAACATACTTACGCAGTGACATATTATAATGGCTTGTGGACCATTCCACCAACTGTGCAAATTTTTCATCATGAAATATTTGTCTTTATAGACCACTAAAAGAAGAGAAAGAAGCTGGAGAGGGAAAGGGGAGAGAGGAGAACGGCTGTTTCAACTCCCTGTCAGGCATCATATATCACCTTGAACCAGATGGATTGTGTTTCGGTAGTTTAGTTATTTCCTGTTGCTGACAGAGAATGTAAATAACATACACCCGTAATTATAACACGGACATACCTTTATGCTCAAAGTTATACCCAGTACAGCAAAACTCATTTATTTGAATACTGTTAATTGCTCTGTGATAAGTAGAGCCTGCTAGAAATGAGCCACCATTTGGCAGCTTTGAAATGTATTTGTAGGTCATGTATGTACTCCTGTGTATAAGTATGTGTGCCATGTATATGTAAGGATCACTTTCAGGTGTTAAAATGAGATTTTTGTTTTAAAAGAACAGATTTCCATATTTTTGTATCAGCACATCATTATCAAATTGTACTTGGTATCTCCCTATATCAAATAAAGAAGTAACACACAAAAAATATTTGCACCACTCCACTGTGACGTATTTACTGGATTCTAATGAAACAAAATAGGCTTAGCCTTCTTCCAGTAATCTCTCTCACTTAGTTTAGATTTGACAGCAACTTGAGCCAATAAATGATGTGTGATCCAGATGTCAAGACTTTAAAAGTCGCTCACAACAAGCTGTTTTCCATTTTATTGGTTCAATGAATACGCTGACAGTAAAGGACTGACTTGAAAGTGAAAAATCTGCTAGACTCGCATTCAACTTGTCCACCATGACTTGATACAAGTATAGGCTCAATTTTTCAGTTCTGTCATAAAAAAACAGTCAGATTCCCATCAGCACATTGAAGCAGGTTTTGTTTGCTATAATTAATCCTGGTCCAAATTGCTGTGAATTTACCCCTTCGCTATCTGCTTTCAGTGCACACTGATCAGCCACAAAAACAACAACAACATGTGGAATGTGTCTCCCTTATGAAAACAAAAAAACAATTCCCCATAACATAAATCATTCAATTTTAAGGTGAAGACATGGTTAAAGGTTAGGGTAAAGGTTGGGGTAAGTCCCCAGGAAATGTCATCAATGTAAATCAATGTAATTGTCCACTGAAGTCATGGAGACGTGAGTGTGTGTGTGTGTGTGTGTGTGTGTTGCACACATGTTCACATAACTTTGTATAGTTTATGGTCTACCATCCTGCTTCTTTTCCACTTGTTTGATACCATGATAGCACTTTGGTTCCTCATTTGTATCTGTCAGTGCATGTTGTTGCTGTCAGTTGCTGCTGACACTGGAGGCCACCGTATTTATTTAATCTTCCATAGACAGGATGAAAATATAGCACACATGTTACACGTCTCTGGGATTAACTTTCGTATAACGAATTCTAAATGTGTAGTATACTTGTTTTCAGGAATGGAAAAGGAGTAATATGAAAACTTAAATCGACTGTGGTAGAGCTGAAACAGAGAAACAGCTTCAGGGCTTCTGTCAGCTTGTTATCTTTTCCACATTAAATGAGACATTATTCTCACTTACGAAACCAAGAAGAGGGTCAACTATAACAGACTGGTGCTTTATAAATGCATTATGGTGTGAGAAACAAGGAATGATGTAGTTTTGCTTTTGGCAACACTCACATTTTCTATTATGGGCTGAATTCTTCTAATGATTATCCAACACTAGGCACCCGTGCATCAAGCATAGTTCATATTCTAAATGTTGTACTTTCTGCTGTGCTTTCCTTTCATTACATAAAAATATATGTGTAAAATTGAATCAGTTCTGACTGGTGTTTGACATTTCAGAATTGCTTCATCTCCAATTCAATTCATAACTGTGGTGGTTTGTGTTTAGTGACTCTAACACAACAGACTGATTATCTTGCTGTGTCCTAAGGTTTTCATTGTTTTCACATTGGAAAAGTTATAAAATATAGTATACTCAAAAAAGGTCAATCTGCACAGGAAAAAACAATGGATTTTTGAGTGTGCTGCCACTGTACCTCATTGTCCAAAGTGCAATACACAAAAGAAATGCTCACAGCTGGAAGAAATTAAAACTAAATGTGAAGTAAATTGGGAGACAGTCCAAACAAAAGGGAGATGGGTTATTTTTTTTTTTTTGTATATCACACTTTTTTGCCTTTTACTGGCAATATGTATCTGGGAATCATAAAGCAAAAGCATAGAGATAGATAAGGAGATGACACACATACAAAATCCATGGTTGGATTTGAACCAGGAACTTTGTGGAACATGTCTTTGCCCCCAGGCCCCGAGGCCCCTATGCTTGACTTTCACATTTCGCAATCCCTCCATTCAGTTATTTTAAATAGGAGACAGCTACGATGAGAGATGAAACATTTTCTACGAGGCTGAATTACTACTGGAAGACTGGGTACAACACAGAAGCCCAAGGTTCACTTTCATTATCATTCAATTTGACTATTTATGATAATATAATCTCTATTAACTGGGTCCTTCATTAATGAGGGGCCCTGTGCTCACAAAATGTATTGTCAAGTGATGACTGGTGTACAGAAAACCATGTAATGAAGCTCCAGTCTGCAGTATAATGTGCAGTGTGCACTGTACTTAAAGAACTTAAACAGCAATAAATCAAACAGCTAAATTTTTGCCCAAATATTTAAAGGATAAATTCACAAATGGCCACCAACACACTGAAACACAAGCCAATATAAGTGATGGGGGAAAAAATCCACAGTCCTCATTCTGTGTGGAGTTCATCTGAAGCTTATAGAAAGCATCATCAATCTGAGTTCCTCAAATTTAGTGAGAGCTTCCAAAGTCCCATTTTTTGTACGAAATGCCCCTTTGGATTAGAAAGGGTTAGAACACCACAATTATTCCAGCCATTATTGGAATGGACATAATTCAAAGAACAGAGATGTTAACAAGCTCCAGTGATATCTTGAAGCCTTTAGCTGTCACTCTGGGCTCCTCCTGTTTTTTGTCCTTTTGGTTGTTTTTAAAAAAAATTGCATTCATCATTCTGCACGAGCTTCTAGGAAGCGTGGTTTCTAGATAACGTTACCAACGATAACTTCAAATGACTCTGTAACCCTTTCCAGCTTTTTGGAGGCATGGTTCACATCAGCAGATTCTCAAAATTCCCAAACTCAAAATGTTTGGGTGTTTTAGTCAAGTAGCTCCAACCCACACCTCTAATCTGGTATCATTGACTTGATAGTTACAGGACTTTGGCTGATGTCATTAGTCGAGGAGTTCCAAAATATGTCCAACCTACACTGTGAATGTTTGAATGATTTATTCAGTATGAAAAAGAGCAATTCAATGACATTTGAGTTATTTGTTATGTTGTGTTTGTTCACAATAATCTGTCTTTCGCAACCATCTCAGCCCTGTTTTTATGAACTGGTTTGACCCACATCCAGAGCCTAAGACTGCTCTTTCACTGGTGCAATTAGTACCACATTTCTGACATAAGTGAATGAAAAGCGTAAGATAAAATGTGTTTTGGATGAATTACTATCTTACTAATTTTTTCATTCAGGGGTTTACAACCAACTCAAAGAGACTGATTTAAATATCTTTTGTAGCATTTACTGCATATGTGTTGTTATATATAAGTAAAAAGCAAATTCTACACCCAAAACCCCAAATAAAAAGATAATCGACACTCAACATTATTATCATTATCTGATGGAACTGAAGAACTTTGAATGCTGTTTTAGTTTCAGGCTTTAAATGCTTAGCCAAAAGTAAGCTTCTGTGTATGTTGATTTAACCTGATTGACATGTCATGATCATTCACTTTTGATCACATAACTGACTTACTTTGGTCTAAATAACTTTCCCTAAATGTATTGGCTCCCTTTTAAAATGTGCTTTCTCAAATGAAAGCTGCAGACATTCACTTCACTGACACACTTAACATTATTCAGTGCCATTAAAAGGATGATTTCACAGTTGAAATGTTGCGCAAGTGGGTGAGATAAGAGGGATTTTCACACAAGTCAAATTGTGCAAGAACAGTGCTCCTACATTAACAAGTCAAGACTCCTCCATGGTTCACATGGGGGCCTTGGTAGTCTCTGTCATTGTCTGCTCCTGCTTTGATTATGTGTTACTACTCTTGTATGAACAGGCTGTTGACCAGGGTGTTCAGCATTTTATGAGAAACCCAGCAGGGGCATGCGGAATAGCAGAATTGGTGCTAAAATTGCATGGTGATGGTAACAGGCAGAAACTGTTGTACCCTCAAGGGAAAGTCACATTTCACAGGTGAAGTGATACTGGAGGACCATGACTTCACTTGGAAAACGAGCCAGAGTATTCAAAGTTTCACTTCATGGATCAGAACAATAAGTGTATGTGTCTCAAAGGAGCTTAGAGATAAATATTTCAGAATTCTGCCAAATTTTTTATCTTACCAAAACAACATCATTCAACATCTTAGCAGAACTCTTTCTGTGAATGGTTAAATGGTTATCTTGGCTGGAGTCCTGCAAGCAGCAGAAAAAGACAATGATATTATCCTGTAATAACATGCCTCCTGCTGGAAGGACAGAGCCACAAGATTGTATCCAGATAAGAAGGTTTAAAAAGAAACAGTTTAAAACTATTGTTTGAAAATACATTTATTATCATGAATTAATCTGGCCTCACTGGTTACTATGATTATTAATACAGAGTGGCATTGAATTCAAGTGAATGTCCACAAAGCATCTATGAAAGCCTTGCCTTAAAACACGAGCACAATACTCAATAAAGATAATGAAAAAATGAGAATAAAACTGTGAAAAACCTAAAAAATCTATGTGCTCTGGACTTGCAATATGACACACCGTCATGAAATGTGAAATTTTATTTCAAAAGTTTTAAAATAAAAATGTGTCATAACTGAAGGCATTTTAGGCATCAATTGTTGTTTCAAAAACACACAAAACACTGAAGGTACCCCCCCCCCCTTTTTCTGTTGGACCAATCATATTCTCAGTGTCTTCCTTATTAGGGATTACATGTGGCCTTGGATTAGCTCAGGAGAGTTATGCTTTGACTAAGCAGGATTGGAAGATGCTGATAGTCATTCTGTGACTGCTGAATGTTCTGCGTCAGTGAGCTTGTTGGTGATATAATCAGAACAGAAAGCTATTGCTAATCGGTTAAAATAGGTGCCCCAGTCTGTGAGCCATAATTGTCCTACACTGTGGGACAGTGAAACACCGTGACCTTAACCCCCGTGTGTGTATTTGCCATTTTAGTCCAATATTGCACAATATAGCTTGAATACATTACTAGTAAACGGGCACATGTGCATGTGATAAAGGGCCTGTGTAGCCACAACTAAAGTAGCCCAGTTACTTTTCATTACAATATAACACAGACGGCAGAGGGAGTGTGTTTGTCCACTGCAGACCACTTCTTCAGGCTCTTATACTCACTTGGGTGAAGCGCAGAATAACCTACAGCCTCCACTGACCTCCTTTTCTGGACCCGGTGGAGGAGGATCCGGTAGATCCCTGTCAATGGGCTCCGGCAGTCTAGACAGGGATTGTTTTGGAAATGAACTGTCACAATACCTAGATCTGACAGCAAACACTTCACCTCCTGCTCCTCCACACACAGCGCCTGGTTGGCCTGGGCAAAGTGGGCTGGGGACATGGGCAACAAGACGTATGGATGAGGGTATTCAATGCCCCTCAACCATGCACTGTTCATAATCTGTGTGAGAGAGGAGCGGTCAGCAGGCACAGGCCTCAGCATGCCCTTGATGACCAGTTGGCAGGGATCGGGCACGTAAGCAGGGATACTGTAGGCCCCTTGGAGGATGCAGCGCTTCAGCCTCCCCAGGTTGTCTCCGTAGAAGGGCAAAGTGGCCGTCACGATGAAATACAAGAGAATACCTAAAGCCCAAATATCAGAATAGCGTCCAATGTAGCCTTTTTCCTTAAACAGTTCAGGAGCAGCATAAGGTGGAGAGCCACAGAAATTGGTGAGGAGCTCAGAAGGGCTGCTCTCTGTGCTGAAGCCAAAATCTCCAACCTTGATGCAGTAACTAGTGGTGTAGAAGATGTTTTCTGCTTTAAGGTCTCTGTGAACGATGTTGTTGTCATGCTGAAATATCAGAAAAGATTTGTTAGATTTTTACACTGTAGCATTTACTTTTAGGAAAAAATGGTCAATTAAAAAAAAATAAGTACAATAATGAGTATTTCATTTCTTCTGTTATTGTTTGAACTCAGTTTGGACTAAAAGTTATGGGGCATTTTGGTGACGTAGGCGTTTAAGACAATAATCATATTATCACAATACCCCCTGGCTTAAGTCTGACTGAGAATCAGTTACATATGAGTTACTTATCAACTTCTCTCCATCTCCTGTCACCTCTCCATTGACCACGATGAAAGTAAAGTCAATAACATCACCCAAACTTCAGAATGTGCATATGTGAATGTTACTTTACATAAATCAATCATATTAATTAGGAATACCTCAAATTCCTGGATATGAGGCAGAGAGATGGTTAATGGGGAAGGGACACCGACGCTCACCATGTGTTTAACAGCAGAGACAACTTGTGCAAAGACCAGCTTGGTTTCCAGGTCGTTAAGTTTCCCCCTGGTGGTGATTCGAGAGAAAAGGTCTCCACCGCTGCCGTACTCCATTACTAGATACAGCTTCCGGCTGGTCTCGATCACCTCGTACAGACGCACTATGTTGGGGTGGCACAGCTTCTCCATGCAGCTAATTTCTGAAGAAGTCAGAGGCTGGCTTTTCTTCTCCAGGCGCAGCTTGTCCATGACTTTGACAGCTACTCGCTCTGAGAGAGAAAGAGGAGGAGGATACTTTGAGAGGGTCTGATGAAGTAAGAGGTCAAAGTAAATACATGCTTAAGAGATTCGAACACAGAAAAGGAGGAGATGGTTTCCATTGCTACATATGAGAAGACAATGGAATACATATGAAAAAAAGATTGTTGCTCCCCTATTCTAAGATATGACAAAAATATGGCTAAGAATCGAGAACCTACCCTGAACAATTCACTGCACATTCACACACGAGCGTAATTTTATAACAGCTTTCAGCAGAACATAAATTCACTTCAGAGGTCAGGGAAGATGTAGGGTGTCCCCTTCTGACCTGAATGTTATTCAACCTGTCATTATCTATTTCCAGATACTATCACCTCAAGGTCCAACCATCTGCATAACAGAAAAGGCTAAAGTGCGGGCTGCTCAAGTTAGGTACTAACCAGAAAACATTGATTGACTTTCATACAGAAATGTTAACTCATTGTTACCAACCTTTTGTCAATGCATGGATGCCCAGCCTGACAGTAGAGAAGTTGCCCTGCCCAATCTCTCCGCGCAGCTCATAAAAGCCAACTCTTCGACCGAGCATCAGGTCATTGATGATCTTCTCATTGTGGGCCATGTCATAGACAGCCCTCTCAAATGGTGACTGCCTCATTCTCTCTGCTTCGGTCACCTGCGGAAAGGCACATGTGGTAGCGGAGGCCGGCGGTTTGGCTGTTGTCTCCACCTTTTGAGCCTCAGCTTTGGATTTTTTGCTTGTTTTCTGCTTTGGCCATAATCGCGTTTTGATGGCTTGAAAGAAATGTAAGAAACAAGAAAGAGTTGGAAATCAGTGCATAAATTTGAGCTTCTTTTCTGGAGCCTTTTCTAATAATAGTCAGAGCCCACAACACTTTTACTGAGGAATTCCTAATAACACTCCATCATCAGGATTGGACTGCTCAACTCTTACGAAAGTCATTGTGCAGACAGGCAGTGTGAACTTCTATGTATAGGAGAGTGATAATGAGATTGGCCTCAGTGTTCACTCACTTTGACCTCAATGAGGCAAAATGCTGGCCTCCTTTACATCAGCCTAATTTGTAAGTTGCTAGTGTCAGTTAACAGCAGTTTGCACACATCATTTATGAGATAGAGTCAAACAATAACTGATTATGTAGATTTTAATCTAAATTAGATGAATATTCACCAATTATATTAGTAGCAAAGGCCAAATGCTTGGGGTGGGCTAGGCAATACCAGCATTTCACAGTGGATGACTGGAAAAAAGTCCTATTCACTGATGAGTTTGAGATGTGCATCTGTAAAAGAAATTAGTATCACATTCAAAACAAATGCAAAATGGAAGAATAATCTTGGTCTCAGACTTCTGGAACCACATGTATATTTTCATTTGTTAGGATTGACAAAAGCAGGATATGTCAACCTTTCCTGTTTTTTCTGTTCTTGGAACAGATAAGGTTTTGGATGCAGTTCTCAAAACTCAGCACATTTCTTTTAAAGACTGGCCAAACTAATCATTTCCTGAAATAGGATTATATGTTGCAGCATTTCTAATATACACTTTAGATCCCTATTCTTCTTTTGTTTCATGGATCCAACATTACACAAAGAGTAATGGATGATGGGATCAGATCTCAAACTGTTCATCCATGATCGCTTGTATGGGCATCTTACGGTAGTAGTACATACTATCTAACCTTTTATCACATGTGAAGGACGGTTAAACAAAGCAGGCAATGATAAACAAAAGCAACACTTCTAACACTTAAACTGGACAATCAAACTGTAAACTTGTTATGATACTCGGGCTCCTCCTTGTGGGTCAAATTTAGAATCTGGTAGGCTTAGTTGTCAAAGTGCCCAGGATTACTCGCTTCTTTTAGACACAGTATTAGTGGGTCATGTCTGAATGCAGAAGGCTATTTATACTGTACTAATGGAGTTTATAACTAGTAAAACAGACTATTAAATTGCTGTAAAGTAACCTTTTTCCCTTTCTGTGTCAGTTTCTTTTATTCTATTCATTGTACTCTTCTACACCAGTTAAATGTAAAGAACAATGATTTTACTTGAAATGTATGACGCTGACTTACCTTACCAAGATACCAAATGTAGTGATGTACTTATCTTACAAACAACTTTTCAGAGATAAGATTTAATCAGCAGCCATTCAAAAAATCTGCATGATTATGTTTTAGAACATGTTGTTGTCTTACCCTGTAAACTAGTTCAAATTCATAAATCAGAAAAGAAGTAGATTTTATGCAGTAGTTTAAACAAGCTAAAAAGTATATTGTAAAATTATTTCAAAGGCAGTCCTTGTAAGCATTAATGACTAGCAAGTGATGGCTTATTCAGTGTTTAATAAATCACTTACAAATGCCTCAGATTTAAATTAGAAGCTGTCAGTCAGAACAGTGCTATTATAAATGTTGGTAATCCTTAAAAGCACTCACTTTCTAATAAGCCACCTAGCATTCATTAGTGTAAATAAGTCTTTAATACATTTTTTACAATAATCCACTTTACAGATGATTTAAAGAGATAAAAGTACAAAGCATGTGTTATGATGTTGACAGAAGAGTTACTGACAGGCAAGTTATTTAGTAGTATATCTAAATGATTTATTTTACTTATTTCATTAAGGGTCTCATCAGGAAGAATTAAAAAAATAAGGAACTTTCTGCAAACTACAATGCTGCAGAAACAGAAATATTGTTAAGAAGTCCATAGAGCTGATAGTTTTACCTGGTAACTGCGGGTCCTTCATGTCTGTCCCTCAGGCTGTAACACCTGACTGTGACTCAACATACGAATGGAGCTTCACAGGACTAAATCACTCCTCACAATCCTATTAAGGCAATGTCTTAGTGGAGTGCTCATAAGGTCCTCCAAGTCAGACTGAAATGTATACAAGCTTTTACCGTATAAAATAATCACACCACATAGTTTTTATGATGATAGAATTCATAATAAATGATGAATGAAAATCGGCTAATTTTCGATTCATAATGGCAATTTCTTGCAAATATGTAAACCTGTAATAGCTGCCAGGTAAATTAAGGATTACAACTGGATCCAGACGAGACCATGGTATCCTGTGATGTGACCTCACTCTTAAGACGTATCCCCACCACGGAGGCAGTGGAAACTATACTGTAGCAGCTGCTATGTGTCAACACCCTTGAAAACAAAACAACCTCAACCCAGACTAAACAGGTCAACCACTGGATCTCTGCCTGATCACTAAATATTTCCAGGAGAAATGGATTTTCTACAAACAGAAACATGGCTGTGCCATGGGCTCTCAGTATCTCCTACTGTGGCCAACCTCGACAGGGATCGATCCAAATATTGATAGTATCGATACAAAGTATCGGTATCGGATCGATACTAGCCTGGTGAGATCGATTCTTTACTTTAAGTTCCGCTCTTGTTTGCAATGCTGCGGTTTTGGCAAAGAGGAAACAGCCAAGGTCGCCGGACTTGCCGCTCCTGTATCAGCGCAGAGCAGACACACTTTGCTCCCCCTCCCCCCTCTCGTGTTTAGATGTTGTGCCATCACATGAGTCACGTGATGTGATTTGGACGTGCAAAGCAAAAAGATTTTTCTTAAAACATTAAGATAATAAAGCATTTTCTATTTAATTATAAACTTTGTCCTAATTCTGTCCTGGGTTTTAACTATTTAATAATAAAAAGGAAACATCACAAAAAACACTTCAGGTCATGAAAACTAATGACATTTAGCAATTCAGTGATGCATCCTGTATCGGTATCGGTATCGGCAATACTGGCCCGTATTTACTCAGTATCGGATCGATACCAAAATATGCAGTATCGCACACCACTACTTTCCATCATGAACTGAACACGCTGCTTTGACGAGAGGAGCAACTTTTTTTCAAAAATTCTGCCGCAAGACTAGTTGCTACTGATTCAACGCCCTGCGGGTGTCTATGAGCTGGATGGATGAGAACCACCGCTGACGCTTTGATTGACGTTGAAGTATTGCCAATAGCCAAGACCTTATTTTCAATCTCTCCATTCACTGACGAGAATTAGTTGGCGGGAGAGGAAAAGGCGGGGCGTATGATATCCTGGTGGACGAATCAGCGCAGGATCCTCGTCGAAAGCCCGGAAACACATGCTGGCGCGCTGTTGTCGATGTTGTTGTCATGTGCGACATGTAGCTAGAAAACGATAGTGACTAGATCGCGCGCGTGTTGTAATTTTAAGGTTTGTAAAAAATAATAACAAATGGCAGCGACAGCGGCTGCAACGCCCGTTACCCCACCAGAGCTCGACCCCGACCGCTGTGGGAGCGAGGAGGAAAGCCGCGGGGCCGAGGCGGAGGAGGAAAGCGGCCAGCAGCAGACAGGCCCCGCTGCCGCCGTGAGCCACAGCCGACTGTCCAAACTCCCGCTGGCCCGCATCAAGGCGCTCATGAAAACCGACCCAGACGTGTCCCTCGCTAGCCAGGAGTCTGTGTTCATCATCGCAAAGGCCACGGTAAAATTCTCGTAGCATTACACTTTGCTTTCTATCTCTGTGATCGGACTTCAAGTTGAAAGAAAGACAGTCAGTATCGACGAATCTATCTACAGGCTGATGTAAAAAATATTTTTTCTATACTACATGTTCAGCGTGTTCAGTAAATCTTAAGTATAAACTCAGTCAAACCTGCAAAGCATCAGCGGCACCTGAACATGTGCATACATAAATCTACATAAACTGTTGTCTCAGCTCCTGTCCTCCAATGTTGTGTGTAGGCTGTAAGTAATGATACAACCAATGGTGCTATCAAATATAGCATCATTGCGTCTTACACAAAGGGCATTGAATGTGCAGCGTTCACTTTTTTAAAATACCACAGGGATCGCCGGTGAAACCGCGGCGCATGTGTATTTCAAATTACCGTAACTCCTCGCTACTTCGTGCAATTTAATCATTCAAACTGCCCCTGAAAGCTGTGAACAATACAAAATATGTCTATTATTTTGGGGTTAATCTATCTCTATGAAATAAATGCTATGCACAAAACAATATTTTCTATCTTATACAGCAGTACAGAAAACATATACTATATTAAAAAGTAACTGCATAGCCTCAAGATGATAATCTTCTCACTTTAAAAATGTAAATCATTCAGACTATACACTGAAAAAAGACGATTAACAATAAATTAATCTAATTTATTAAGTAAATTTCAAAGAACTTAATTCATTTAGGTGTTCTTTTTTCAGTGTAGCAAGTTAAGTCAAGTGAATTGTTTGTTAGAAGTGAAAGTGAGGAAAATGAAATGCAACATGCAAAATCACATCCCATTTCCTTTGGGTGCATTTTGGCTCAGATACATATCAATACTGTTCACCAATTCATATTGGTTTTAAGAAAAAAAAGATATCAAATTTAAATGATGATTTTTTTTCTGTCTTCCAGGAGTTGTTTGTTGAAATGATAGCCAAAGATGCCCTAGTGTATGCCCAGCAAGGGAAAAGGAAAACTTTGCAAAGAAAAGACTTGGGTAAGCTCTGCAAAGAAATTCCTTTAGAATTTGTAAATACATACAAACTTCCAAATGAGTTTAGGATATTAATGTTGTTCAGCTGATGGACTCAGACCAGGACATGACTTTGTAGATCGGTGCACTGCTGATTATCGGAGAGAGGATTCAATTTTTTAGCTGCACTGGTGAACATTTTTAATTTGAGCATTAACAAACCTGTGACTTTACTCTGTAGCTCTATGAGATTTATCAGATCAGCTTTATACGGACTTATATGATCTATAAACCAGTTTTGACTTCTGTATCTTCTGTTGTCACCTGTCTCAATCAAATCATCTTCATTCTCTTTTCCTTTTGCATCTGCAGACAATGCTATAGAGGCCATAGATGAATTTGCATTTCTTGAAGGTAGGCCTTATCGTCAAGATCTTTAGCATCATCATTGCATGAATATAGCAATGTTCACACTGCAAATCATTGCATGTAAATTTGGTTTAATGATCATATCTGATTTTCTTCATTAAGAGTACACTGCAAATTTTCTTTGTACTATGTTTTCATGTGACCAAATACCCAGTACAAGGCAGGGTTAAAATTCCCATGTGTGTGAGGAATACATAACGGATGTGAACAAACAAAATAGACTTGATTGACATCAATATGTTTCAATCCATAATTCTTCAATTTTCTCTAGGCACTCTCGATTAAAGACCAATCCAGAGACCAATCCGAACATTGACTATCTGCAACCATCCAAGAAATTCTCTATTACAGGGATACAGTTTATTGCGGAAAACTTTCTGGTACTTTTTAAGTCAAACTCTTTGTCTTAGTCATATTTGATGTTTATAAATACTTTTTCTACAGTGTGCCATTAAGATTTTTCATACTTTGAAGACATAAGTGATGAGGTTTACATTATTTGTAAATAGTTGTGAAAAAACTACTGTACCATGAAATAAATGTAAGTTTTAAACATCCAGTTTCTGTCACAATGAAATGGTCCATCTTCATCAGATTGTCACAGCCTAATTTACTGGTCATTTTGTGATATGCAAGGTAGATATTGTCATAATGTGATCCATCTCAAAGGGCCAGAGATTCTCAATATGTGTTTTTGTAAAGAAGAAAACAAGAAAGATCTCTGATAGCACAAACCTCATCCACGGCTGAACATACCCATCCTTCCTCTGGAAAGACACCATCACAGAGTGCCATCGAGGGATGAGTAGGCTCATGTTTGTAAATGAAGTCATGTTTGTAAATGAAGTCCACTGCAAACAACACTCACAGCTGGGGAAACTATGTTGAGTATTGTAACTTCCTCTTGAATTCCTGTAAAGTTAAGGTGGATCATTTTAAACTTCTGGAGTGCATTCAGGCAACTGTCCATGGTGCTGATCCCGGGACCACCAGGGATGCTGTGGCTAACTTATATATATTTAGAATAGGTATCTGATATGTCACTTGAACCAAAAGACACTGAGATATGCATGGGTATGACGTGAAAAATATTCCTGTTTCAATATCTCTGCTTTTCCATCTTTTGTGCCATTAGTTAACAAGGTTTCAGGCCATTTTTGATACTGCATTGCCAAAAAGTTGGGCCCCCAAAGGAGTGTATACAGCTCTGTGAGTTAAAAACTAAATCAGACAATGCTATACTGGTTTTTATTTAACTTTAAATATAGCACTAACACAATAACAATAGAAATAACACCTAACATCAATATTTTTGACAAAGATCCATGAAATTTGGTTATTTAAGAACTGTGACCATTATATTTATATATATATATATATTCTGAGGGGGAAATTATACTACGTAAGTGTTCACTGATGGACACATGTTTAGGTTACAGATTGACCAAGATGGTTTCTGTATTTGATATGGTACATAACTTAATTTTCTCAATATCACAAGCAGTGAATCTCTTGGAAAAGTAATTGTCATAAATGTCACTATTGGCATTTATCATAAAACCCCATTTGGCTGCTACAATAGTACAGTTTCAACATGTAGACAGTACAGGCCAAACCAATACAAGCCAGTGGTGAAACAGAGAATGTTAAAGGGAATTTATTGCCCAAAACAGTGACACTGAGAAAGGTTCAAGTTTACATTAGGAATGTATCTGAATCTCTCTTGACCTGAGATGTGTGTTGTTCTTCCTGACAGCATTTATTAAACACTTCCAAAGTGTTCAGTTTCACACTCTAGGCACAGTCAAGACCCCTTGAGTTTTTGCAGTGGGGATTTTCAAAATAAATGCTTGAGTGTGTTTAAGCTGATTTTCTGGGTTTAGTGTTTCGGAGAGTAATGAAACAGAGCTGTGAGAAGCACAGATGTTTGGTTTCAAAGGAGCACCAGTCAACTCCCTGCAGAGGAATGCATGACTGGCACAGGGGAACATGGATTGTTCCTTACTAATAAAATATAATCACATGTTTAAGGATTGGACATCATTTTATTTCCACAGTCAATAAAAACATTCCATTAAGGAAATCTAATGTGAAAAGAAAATGCAGAGCCGCCTTACCCAAGTCCAGAGCCGAACATCTGATCAAGATTGCCTATCCATCTCATCCAGAAGCATGGTACTAGAGTGGCTACAGAAAAGCTAAATCTGCCTATCAGCACCACTTATAAACATCTGATTTTGTAAAGCCGGAACTATTCCTTTAATTATGAGCTAAATGGCTTAAGTTTTTAATTTAGCGTCTTGTCTGTTTCATCCACCAGATTATACGAAGTATTTGCTCCAGGCAACTGATCTCTTGTAAATCCTTTTGAAGTACAATAAAATCTCACTAAGCCCTCCAGTATCTGAAGGACACCAAACCATCTTTACATACTGTACAACTCAAGCTTTTCACCCCCTGGAAGAGGAAGGCATTGCTCTGTCAGCCATACTATTGACTGCTGCTGGATTTATTTTTTAATTTCCCCACATGTTCGTGAGTCTGCACACCTTGACAGGAGATATATATAAGATATGCAGAAACGGCATCTGGCTCACAAGCAGACCTGTAGTCATGTGGAAGGTATGTTTTTGCAGCTGAGATTCCAACCTGATTTCTTGGGTCAAATTCTTCAACACTTAACCCCACCCCCAACACATACACACACATATACATACACATTTTTACAGCAGCCTCACCCCTCAGTGCACAGACTGCATATTTTCACATCCAGGGTTTTGATGTGTGTGTCTGAATATGTCTCTATTTTTTCCACCAAGTGTTTCAGGAGCCAAAGAGTAATTTGTTCAGTGTTAAGAGCTGAACCACAGGAACTCAGGCTGGCCCGGATTGATCTAACCCTACAAAATGTGGCCATTACATGGTGCACATTAGTGTCTAAAGCAATATTTCACTGAATGAGATGTGACTCATTGTTCCAGTGCTGCCCCAGCCTATGTCTGATTCTGTTTTTTTTCCCAAAGTACAGTATGCCTAAATCATTGTGGCTGATGAAGTGTGATGTGAATTTCTCATTTTGTAAGTCAGTAAACATCGTTTGTCAATTAGTTGTAATTCTAGGATGATTTACTGGAACTTACTGTCGTTACCAAAGACAAAATAAACAGCCTTTGAACAAACTGGTTATGTTTCCATGAAGCCATTACAAAATAACTCTAACTACACAGCAATCAAGATAAATTATATAGGGGGTATATATTATATAAATTATATATTATAAGTTATCAAAGAATAAATTGGGTTGAACTTGAATTGCAGTCTTCCAAGTTCATCTCAGGCCCAGGAACATTTGTTAATTTTCCTCTCATCTATCCTCTGTGTCCCTTTGTTAAAGGCATAAACAACCCAAAGAATACAGTAGAATAGAGTGGACTTGTCCTTTAAAGAGTCACTTACTTGGATTAAGAGCAAGGCTTTTCTGACATCACAATTTCTGACCACCAAAGATGAGGAGGTCTGAATGTTGGAAATGTGTTCTACTATACCTGTAACGACAGCCAACTGTGATGTAATGGTGAACCGGAGTATACAACTATATGCAGAAAGATATAACATTAGATGTTAGTAGAAAATGTTCAGCTAGTGTCAAATTTAAGGTAATTTTGCAAAAGTCAGTACAGCTAAATTAAAACAAACAATTCCCCCTTGCTGACATTGAGTTCTGTGTATTATCACAAGTAAGAAGGAGATGGTTTATGGACATTGCTGCACAAATGCAATTTGACATTATCTGCATAGCTAGTTTTATTATGTAGTTCAAGATCTCTGGATTACCTGCATGGTATGGACAAACACCATCTTAATAAAAAAATAACCGGGTTTACAAGTTCAGACAGATGCAAAATAGAAAAATCCAGAACTCACAAAAACTCGAGAGCAGAGGCACCAGGAAACACCAGGGAACTGTACAGACAAAGTGAAAAACTAAGACAAGAATTAAAACACAACCAAAAGTCATACTACAAAATAAGACAGGAAATAATTATCCATATAGATTCATGAAAAGGGACAGATCATGACAAATTTGCACTCTTGCCATAAATTTGAAGGATTTGGTTAGTAGACTTTTGAAGGACATGGAAATACGCAGTACTCTTTTTTGGCCAGAGAAGTGTGAATAGAGAAACACTACTTTGATAACTCTCTGGGGGGTGTTCTCCATGTATTATCATATAATATGTATTAGACCTGCTAGAGTAAACAGCAACTCAAACCTGTATTTCCTCATTAATAATATGGCTTAATTATAATTATTAATTTCCAAAGAACATTAAACACTTGTCTACAATTATGTGACAACAGTGTATCTTTCATACCTAATTAGGCCTTTGAATCACAATTTTAGTAGTTGTTTTTGGCATCATCTGATTTTGTCATTTGTGTGTCAATTTTCTCCACTACAGGTTGGTTCAAAGGAATATGCTTCAGAAGCAGATGCAGCTCTACATCAGTTTCTCTGGTTTCTCTCAATTTAATCAAGTCCTGATGCTGTTTTCTATTAAAGTCTCTCTGTAATGGATGTAGATGCTTTTCTCCCAGATGAAGCCTCCAGCTTATTCTTGTGGTATTCATATTTGCAAACTAAGTGATCATTTTAGTATGATTTATGGGCCTACAGGGAGAGGCTGCAAAGACAGATTAGTAACATATTTTTTAAACATCTGAATTACTTTATTGACCAAATATATTACATTGGTGACAGTGGTGCTTTGGCATGAACCAAGCCATAAAATAAAACCAAGAAAATGAATAAAAAGAACTACAACTATTCTTTGCCAGACTTCCAAATTTGCTCTGTAAATTTAAGGCCAAACAAAAGCATGTCTCTGTTTGTTTGATGAAGAAATAGTGACCTCTATCACTGGAGATTTGTAATACAACCCCTAAAAACAGCTCCATGGTCAGTTTTAAATTCAGCATACAGCAGAGTGTCATTAGCCTAGTAAGGAAACATTATCTTGACACAAGCTTGAACTAGTGGGAGCATAAAGACTGAAAACAGCAGGATGCCAAGGACACAAACCTGTGGAACACCAGGGGGCATTTCCCATAACAAATTTGCAATTGTGAAATTGTTATAGTGTAGCACTTTTTTGTGAGATAAAAGAGGTAGAGGGGACAATAACCCCCAAAACACAAAAAACAGGCCAAAATAAGTGTAAAACCTAACTAAACCAAAAACCAAACTCAATACAACATTTAAAATCAAGAGACAGCAGACAAAAACAGATGGGTCTTAAAAATTTCTTACAGATACCCATTGATTTAACCTCTCTGAGACTTTGTGGGTGGCTCTTGTGGAGTCAAAATTCAAAGCATAATTACAGATGGAATAATAACATGTACTATAAATTTAACATTACTTACTGTATTTACAAGGAATGTTTACTGTGATTAATTTTTCATTCAGGGTTAATTTAAGATAATGGATGCAGTTTATTAAAGGTTTCTTGGTGTGTTCTGCATTTTGACTGAAACAGAGAACATAACTCTGATGAAAGACTGATCCAGATGCGCAAGTCAGACACACCTACTCTTTGGTTTGAGAGTTTCCACAACAATATCATATAGTTGCACACCAGGGTCAATTGAATATTATTTGGAAATGAATGATTTTTGTGCTATAAATGTGTGCTCTATATCAGGACCGATCATGCAATGCAAAGGTACAGGGTGATTCCTTGTTTATTTCACCAATCAATCCCAGCAGAGAAAATGTGCTGCAAACAAGAGAAGAGGTGGGATGAGAGAGGAATTTAAAGCTTTATATGAGACAAATGAGGCTTGGCATCTTGAGTGAGGCAGCAAGAAGGGAGAAATGAGTGAGAGGTGAGATGAGTGTGAACAAGAGAGAGAATGAGGGAGTGAGTTTAGTTGAGCGTGAGAATGACTGAAAATGGAAAAACAGAGGGTGGGAGGGAAGGAAAGACGGTAAGACAGAAAAAGAGAGGTGGTGGAAGTGAGTGAGTGAGAGATGGGCAGGGAGGTATAAAGAGAGGGAGGGAGTAATATAAGAGAGGCAGCCATAGAGGGAGAGGTGACAGAGTAGATTATCCTCCTCTCTGCCAGCCTCACCATGGTCATGCTGCAGATGTTGACTGTTATCTCTCTGACTGTTATCCTCCTGGCATCTGTGGAAGGTAGGACATAACCATACTTACTTTGTGTGTATGTGTTTGAGTGTGTGCATTGCATGGCTTCCATGCACCCTGCAGGTGGACAGTGTAGCAAGAGAGCGATGGCGAAGACAGAAAAAGGAGAAAAGAGGGACAGAGGGATAGCAGCAGCAGCAGGAGCAGCAGGGAGGGAGGCATGGATGTAAACAGAGGGGCAGAACACAGGAGGATGAACATCTGAAATCACACAACACACATACACACACAGAAAGAAAGCAACTGTGTCAGGGCTCAGTCTGTGTGATGGTGTCACGTCGTCTTTTTAAATGTTGTGAAAGCACTGGAAGTGTGATGATGTGCCCGAGGATGGATTCTCGATCATCTGTGGCATAACAAAGCAGCACTGTCCTATTTTACAGCTCTTGATGCTCCTTCTGCTTCGCATCACACTTTAATTTGTTTACACATTTTGGATGAAAAGGATGAAAAGGCATCATGGCACACCCTCCACACAAACACACACTCCTCTCCTTCTCTGACTTTCTATCGCTCGTTTCACTGGCATGGTAGTATGTTCTTGCTGCACAATGGGATACCATTGTAATTCATGTGTTCATTCTTGATGAACACATTAATTCTTGTGTCTGTGTCCATATGTGATTGTGTATACATAACTAGAGGGCATGTGCACATTCTGCAGGAGAGATAACATTTTTATGTCTGCAAAAGCTCTGTTTCAGTCTCTGCTACCACCAAAATACTTGGTTTTTAATCTTAAAAATCATAATCCTGTGGAGTAAATCTGTCTTAAAATATTTCAGTGTCTGATTTGAATGGGATTTCTTATCATGTACATAAATGTGTAGTGTGTGAAACTTTTGTGGTTGTTATGTTGCATCAGTGTCCTGTTTTCAAATGAGAAATTAATTTTCCCTTTAATATAACAGGTATGAAATTGAAGGCAGTAAAATCAATTAGGTTTCACACCAAGGAACTTCGATATTATTTTGTCAATTTGCTTTTTCCTAATGCTTTCTTGCTCTTATTTCTCAGGTAAAGGTGTGCAGATGCAGAGGGATGTTCAATGCTGCATGTTGTACTCTCAAGGCAAGGTGCGTACCAAAGATGTATTGCGGTTTGAGGTGCAGACGGAGGGGCCCGACTGCAGTATACAAGCCATCATGCAAGTATTTCAACTATCCACTCTTGGAGCTCAAGAGCGCACAGCAATCTGCAGGCATGGAAAATATGCCTCTTGTTAGAGGAGGGCAGAGCTGGGCTGAGAGGCATTGTCATCTTTCCAGGTCATGTTGTTATGGTAGGGCTCGGAGCTGTAATTGCCAGGGAAGTAAGAAAGGAAATATGTGGGAATAACAAGCCATCTGAAAATACCTTCTGAGCCAGCTGAGCCCTGCCGCAGCCAGTCAGTCAGAACAGCAGGGTTTAGTTAAGTAAACCATTCTGCATTGTGATACCTATTGTTTCCAGTGGGTCACAGAAATCTGATGTAGCTGGGGAATGAAGAGCTTGCTTTTTCATGTGGTCCAGTGAACAAAAACATGGAATTCTTACAAGTAGAAGAGTTTCTTTTGGTCCTCTCTTTTTGAGAGGATATCAACCTCTTTTCTGCAACTTTTGATCACAGTTCAACTTCTTTCTACTGGAGGAAAAAACGTATTTGACGATTTCTGGTCATCAGTATCTCTTCTTTGCGATTTCTTTGAATGCAAATTCTCTAAGGCTTTGCTCCACCTGATGGACATCTTTGTCATCCTCCACATTACCGCTAAATTATCATTTATGCCTTTCTCGTGCTTCTGCACACAACATATTAAGGGTGTCCTTCCTTTTCCTTAGATGTTCAGCAGAACCTTTTGCTGCCATCCTGTATTGTGTAACAAGTATTGTGATTTTTTTAATAGTCTTTACACAAAGAAGGCGGTGAAATGTGCAGACCCCAGAGACCGGAAGGTGAAGAGGTTGCTGAGGAAACTCCTGCAGAGACAAAGAAGCAAGGCTCACCGAACCATGTGGCTCCTTCCTCATGACAACCTGCCCGTCATGTCAGAGGTCAGACACAAGCTACTTTACAGCCACATGACTGTTACACCCTCCAGCTATCCAGCAATACACTGACAAGTGTAATTAAACAAAATGCATAAAGTCTAATTTATTTGCCAATAGTAAACACTATGTTATTTTCATTACCTGAAACATTAATAGAACTCTACCTCTTGTGATCATCAGGACAAGAAAGATAACTGGGCAATTCTCAACGTGGAGTGACGCAGCAGGGGTGAAGTCATAGTCATCAGTAAGGTTTTCTTTAAGCCTTTTTTGATACCCCTGCAAGTTCAGTGCATTGCAGATATAGTACATACAATTGCCTCATTCCAATGTCTCATCGTTTATTTTTTGCATTTTTCCCACTTTTTACAGGCCAAGTAAACTTTCAGCAGCTTGTCTTCTTAACACGATGAAGCTTGCTGGCTGATTCTCCAGTTGTATTGTTTTTCTCTCTGTCTATACTATCTGTCTCCCTAGGAGCAGACCAGGGCAGCAATACATATTTAAATGACTTTAGATATTTAAATATGAACTGTACTTGAAATACTCCCAAACATGTGGCTGGAGCAGTCTCAACAGAGGAGTATTTACTTGTGAAAAAAGTTGAATTGATTTTTTTAAATGGCTCATACTGTTATTTGCCGGAGTCTGCCTGGAAGTGTCTCCCCTCTACAACAACATAACTACTCGTGGCTGATGTGAAATCAGTGAAAAAGCTGTAAATCAACAAATGATAAATGAACAGTGATATTACTATTGTTTATCAGCAAAACACACTATTACTACTATTCACTTAGTTGTGACTTGTATACCTTCAGTAATGTGTAATAACACAATAAAGTAGATGGGGTTTTTGTCTCACTGCACTGACTGTGCAGAAGAATGGGGTACTAATATAGATCTGAACCTCATTATGTACAATCCAGGTTTTAGTCTTAAAGTTTAAAAATCCTTGTTCAGGCTTTTTGACCTTCCATATCTGACTGTTAGACAGCTGAATTTAAAGTGGGATCAGAGAGGGGATTTCACTTGGATTCCTCTTTCCATGTCACATAAAGAGCAAATGTCCCTAATATTTCATTTGTTCCCTTTGTATACTGACTATTTGTAAACTCAGTATCAAAGTAAGTCAGACTTTTAAAATTAGGCTCTCAGACATCCACCAGTGATTTCAATATCTTAATATCTATTTGCAACTTACATTTGTCTTTTTCACCAACAGTCCGTCACTAAACTATGCCAAAGTATTCATGATTCAGTTCACTACATGACAAGGCTGTTAAAACCTAGAGGGCTCAACAGTGTGTGAAACACACAAGTATTGTATTGTAGAAGAATGCACTGTATGTTAACACAGTATCTCGTCAGCTATTTTATAAATTAATCTGAAATAATAACTTGAACTACCTCGCTGTCTTTTTCTGGGTGTTGTGTGCACATGCCTGTCTTGTTTACTACACATTATATATTACTTAGCTGTGTTACACTTTGGTTCGGGCTGAATTGGGTGATCCCTTAACTTCATCAAATAGTTTGGTTTATGCCCATACACATTGTCATTACCACCAGTCTACATGTTGTGTTTAATGCAAATTAAGAAATGTTAGCATGCTACTAAGCTAAACCAAGATGATGAGCATATGAAACAGCCAACATAAATCATTACATGGATAATAAACTGAATATAAAGTATGTTGGATTGTTGCTGTGAGCAAATTAGCATGGCAGCGTTAGCATTTGGCTCAAAGCATTGGCTTCTGTGCCTCAATACAGTCTCACTCTTTCTCTCCCTCCCTCTTTTTTTTAACAGTCTCTGGCTGGGAGAACATCCTCCACCAGGGGTAGCCACAAACACAATAATGAATTCTGTTGAATTCCTGAGCCATTTATTTGTCACATTTTGCTGTCCATCAAAAATGTTGAGCTGCTCTTCCATAAGAAATAACATTTTTACTGACATAACACTGAGCATCAAAACTAAAGTCAAACATCTTATTGAGCATAAAATCGGCACAAAGTCTTAAGCACTCTAAATGGTACTATAGATACTGTTTTACTCTCATAATTATGCACTACACTTTCCTCTAAAACAATCAACAACAAAATCCTAAAGCAGCTACACATTCAAGGCATTTACAAACTTTCTTCACAGTATCACAAAACAATAAAAAGAAATCTGTGATTGGCTTGCAATATATTATTGCAGTCAAAGAATTTTAAAATCAAATTACATATTTAGTCAGTTTATGTTTAGTATAATACAGAAAACACAGACAAGTAGGCGTAATGGTGTACTGATGTTAAGACACACCACTGTGACCAACAATGAAATGCTTTTTAAAGGTCTTGAAACATCTCTTGTCTATAATGTATCAAAAGTAAGATAAAAAACAACCTTGAAATGGAAAAGCAAGAACTTCTAACTGTGAAAAAAAGAAACAAAAAATTATCACTGTCCTGTTTAACATTTCCCTCTCTTAGTAAAGAAAACTGAATCAGAGATTTGAGTAAAAGAGTTTCAGAACAAGTATTGTAAGTTTACTCTAGTATTACTCTAAAAATGTGTGTAGCAGTGCAGTATTGTCCCCATGGTTTAAAAACAATAGCACCAAAGAAATACAAGAAATACTTATGAATATAATATTTATAAGAAAGCAGTGTGTGCAAAACATTCTACCAAGTCACTTGAAATATATTATCCTCAAAATAATAAGTAGCAAAGATGTTCCTTCCCACCATCATCCAATGCTTTCTGTAAGCAAACTTAAATAACATTAAAATGTTTCAAACATAAATATGGACTATAAAACAACTCAATTATGTATATATTTACGTCCTGTTGATATTCTCCATTTAATATTTGTGTGTAGTGCTGAACAAGGTCCATATTTAAAAGTCATATTAGAGGTAGTCATGATGTATATGACAACAAATAATTATTTGCAATGAAGTGTAATGTCATGCAACAGAAATAGCCAAAAATTGGAAATATGGTGGTGTTTCTCTCAAAAATACTGTGTATTCTAAAACTGACGCTGGTAGGTATACACACTTCGAAAACTTGTTGAACCCAGAAATGTTTTTAAAAGACTTTCAGCTTCATTTGATGTATTGAGCTATTCAAAGTGACCCAGAATAACAGGCAGTGAATCACACTGTTAGCTGTGGAAATGAACTGTTCCTATACAGCATATGTACTTATTTCCTGTCACCAAGCAGCTCCAGGCCAGGCTTTGTATTGCCTTTTCTCCAAGACAGCTTTTTGAATTTTAGGGCAAGACGGTAGTTTAGGACTCTCTGGGAACCCCGAGCACTGGTTGACCCAACCCACAACTTTTTTTTATTTTAAAACCACCCCTGTACCATTGCATGCCAACTCTTTAGCTGAAATGCTTTTGGTACACAAAGCCCCTTTGACTGTAGTTTATTATTTCACATTGTGGTCTCACTGTTGCAGTGGTTAAGAGAGTCGTTTTCCTGGCAGATAAGCTGGTAGGGTTTCTCATTCTCCTCAATTACAGAGTTATGCACCTCAGCATCCTGATTCTGTAGCTCTCCACGGGAAAGGTGCTCCACAATGCCAGCCCCGAGTGAGTCACCCAGTACATTGGTGG
This sequence comes from Psettodes erumei, assembly GCA_016785225.1. Taxonomy (NCBI): domain Eukaryota; kingdom Metazoa; phylum Chordata; class Actinopteri; order Pleuronectiformes; family Psettodidae; genus Psettodes; species Psettodes erumei. The sequence goes on from JAFBJZ010000107.1 coordinate 1,282,010, forward strand.
TGGTACGCAAGCGATCCCTGGGGTGACAAGAGAGAAAAGGAATCAGATAAAAACACAAAAAAGAGATGGAAAGTTGACACATACAGAGAGACAATATTCTTGTCCATCTGCTATGAAAACACTGGCAACTCAAAATTTGAAAATGTGATTCTAAACACAGGTTTTCTAATCTGCCCCTCTACATAATGCATCAATAACCTTTGTAGTGGTGGGACCTCTGAGCTCTCTAAAGCTTTGCTATGACATTTAGGCTGGCAAAGCCACAAAACAGTAAACAGACCAATCCCCATCAAGCTGACATTTAGTCAGGAACTCACAAGAACCAATCCACAGCGATGATCAGTGTTATGTCCTCTGTGGGCAGTCCAACCGATGTCAATACAATCACCATGGTGACCAGGCCAGCCTGAGGGATGCCTGCTGCTCCGATGCTGGCAGCAGTTGCTGTGATACTGAGTGAGCGGTGGGAGGGATGGAGAGGAGAGTGAAGACATTTAATAAAGGGAAACAAACAAACAGCACATGAAAACTCCTGGTGGGTGTAAAGTGACGAAGGCGCATAAGGAAAAAATATATATATTTTTTAAAATATACCAATATAGACTAGTATGATATGCTCATATGAAATAATAACTATGATACTTTCATCTATACATAAAAAACAGGTGAATCGTTGAGTAAGTAATCTGTGATCACATGTTCTCCTCTGAAATGAAGTAATAATAATAATCGGCGGAGAGCTGTGACTCAAGAAAAATTCTGAACAAAAACTGTGCAATGTAAAGTCGAATTGAAAAAGGTAATAACACTAACACTAATATACACTAATATACATATACTGTGATTTAAATGGACCAATGTTAACAAAGAGGTGATTTTTACATAATTTATATAATATAAACTTCCATCTGCATCAAACAGTTTTTGTACTTCACTTACCCTAAAAAAATCAAACTGCAGTAAACTAGTGTTACCTGATGGTGAGAATCTGGCCGAAGTTCAGGTCCATGTCATTGACTTGTGCGATAAAGATGGCTGCCACAGCCTCATAGAGGGCGGTGCCATCCATGTTGATGGTGGCACCCACAGGTAGGACGAAGCGTGTCACTCTTTTATCCACATGGTTGTTCTCCTCTAGACAGCGGAAGGTGATGGGCAGAGTAGCAGAGCTGGAGCAGGCAGGAAAAGAGGTGAAACTGCATGACTTGACATTAATCAGACAAAAAATGCAGGACATGATGTTATCCAGTATATTTAAGGTCAGCATAATTTATATAGACATTCTAAGTATTGTATTTTATATTAACTTTATTACAGAATTTATGTTATTTTGTTTTATATAGTTATATAGTCCTATATTCTATATATATAAAAAAAAACAAAAATACAGCAAATTGCATAAAAATTGATTTTTTTCTGTTTTGTTATACTGACTATTTTTTTTTCATATTATACTGCACATAAGAGAGATGATGAACTCACCTGGATGAGGTTCCCAAAGCCGTGATTAGTGCCTGTAGCAGACCACCAATGAAGCTATAGGGATTCCTCCTGGTCACCAGGAAGTAAAGCAACGGTAGGACAAAGAGACCATGGATGAGGAGACCCACAATGACGGACATGGTATACATCCCCAGCTGACTGCCCACCTCCGCCAGATCCTTCATCTCCACAATCTTCCCTGCAATCAGGAACAGGATGCCCACTGGGGCGTACCTGGTAAAGTGATTCAGAGTTGATGAATGAGTATGGAGAAAGATGGATATAAAGATGTGTACATAGTGAGCATCAAAGGTGAGTAACAAGCTTAAACCCTCAGGAGGTACTGTGTATGACTGTAAACCAAAAAGCAAGACATTAAAACGACACAAACCTGCCACACCAAACACCACAAAAAGTAAAGGAGGAAATGTGTTTTATGCCTTGAGCTGGAGATGAAACTGACCAGATAATGATGGACACCAGCCTCATGATAGCTTCATTCAGGCAGTCAAAGAAGTCCCTGAGGGCCTGGCCTTGCTGCTTCATGTTGCCAATGACCAGACCAAAGCACATGGAGAAGACCACCAGACCAAGAGCGTTCACACCACCAGAAGAGCCGGACACAGGGACTATTTCCTCCATAGTCTCCTGCCATAAAAAAGGGAGACATTGTACAGATTACAGAATACCATGAGTGGAATACATTACAAGATTTTAATTAATTTACATCCCACTTAGATGTATATGTCCTTGTTTTCTTCAGAGGACATGTCTGCCACCCACCTGTATGGTGTGCAGCACCCTGCTGAGGTTCATGCTTAGATTAGATTCTGTCATGTTGAGAGAGTCTGTGAGGTTGAGGGTCACTGTCACATTCCTTGTGTGAACAATCTTCTTGTACACAGTTTTATACTGTAGGAGAGAATATGACATTTAATTTAAATGATGTACTGTGTGTCTGAAAGTCATGTGAGGCAATCAATGTGATTTCTGTGGGACTGTGAGATGACGATAACATGTTTTACATGCTTTTTTTGTCTTCAGTGTATTGCCTTCAGTGTCAGTTGTGCTAGCTAAGGTGATGGCTTACAGAATAGTGATGTGGTATGAAATTTGTGGGTTTTGTTACTTAAATTAATGTAAATTGAAAAAAGATGGCCTCACCTGTTTGAAACAAGCTTCTACCAGATTGGGAGGAAACATGTTCCTGGGATAAAGATGAGACAAGACCAAATGAGTCATAGCAGGCTGTAAATCATGTAACACTCAACCATGTTAATCAACAATTTTTGATCATCGTCAGAAAAATATTCAGAACGAGCTATTAGTTTTATCAGATACTGGTGAATGTGTGTGTTTCCACACTCACACAATCCATTATTTCTACTATTTTTGAATGTATGTTCATTTGCTTTCTTGCTAAGAGTTAGTAAAAAGATTGATAACACTTTTATGTCTGTAATGTGGAAAAATTATTCTGTTTGGTTTGTGACGTTATGTGCCAGACTGTTTTTTGGCCACTGCTAAACCGTAGCTTCATACTCATCGTGGATATGAGAATGGTATCTTCTGCTCTAACTCCCTGTATTTTTCAAAAATATCAGACCATTACTTAAATGTGGATGACAGAAAACTGGAAGTGTTTGTGGACACACTCAAAAAAGCTAAATACAGTAAGAATGCAACAAATCAGTTCTGTTCAAACTGTTACCTAATGAGATCCAGAAAAGCATCAGCAGCCTGAACAGGTTCAATGTTCCCGCTGTTGGCCACAGGACTATCTCTGCTGCCTTTCCCCGGCCGGATGATTATCACAATGACAATGCCGATGAACACAGCTATCAGGGTGGTCACCATGTAGTAGACAACTGCGCGAACACCCATTTTACCTGATGCCTTGCTGTCCAAGGAGGAAATACCTGAGACAGATGACATTCATTTTTAGAATTTTATAAGTTTGCTGCAATTTTAGATGTTGTCATCAACATTAAGAAAGCCAACCTGTGACCAGACTGGAGATGATGAGCGGCAGCACCAGCATCTGTAGCATTCTCATTAGGAGCTCCCCAGGAAAGGCAAAGTACTTGATCTCCCGCAGGGACAAGTTGTGGGGGCGTAGAGCAAACCCCAGGATTACACCTGAATAAATTTGCAAGCACACCCACACACATATACGCAAAAGCACAAATTTACACAAAGTCAGATCAAGCCAACTGTCCGTGTCAGTGTTAAACCTTCCCCAGGCTTCTCTCTGTACTCACCCAGAGCCACTGCGGCAACAGTGAACAGAACAAACAAGTTCCTCTTGAGGAAACCTTTAACGCTCTCCTTGCTGATGGAGGTCATCCTGTCCTTCATGCTGCTGGCTCTCCTCTCCATTGCCCTGTGCACACGCCTCCTTAAGTTTCCTCTCTCTGGCAGGGGGGGTTTGTCCGCGTCCTCGTTTAGAAAAAGACTTGCACTTGTTGGGGGCTTCTCGTTCATAATCAGCTCCAGCACCTGGTCCAGGAGGCAGGTCTCATGGGAAACTGGGCAAGGAGAGGGTGACATGGAGGAAAATAATTTGTCCCATATATCATGATTATGTCATGATGACACTTCTGATAAATATATAGAGTGCCCCCTAAATGGACATGAGAAGTATTCACACATTTATGGAAAGTCCTGAGCGTAAAAAAGGAGGGAAAGTATACTGCTAAAATGATAAGTAGATGGAGAAATCATTAATATCAATCATACTCAACAATAATTTGTATATGTCATTTTTTTTGAAAAGGTCAAATTCAGTGGCTCCAGATTGTCAAATGTGAGGATTTACTAAATTTCTCTGTCTTATGTAACGAGTAGAATATTTTGTGGCTTTTGAACTGTTGGTTGGACAAAAGCAACCAATTTGAAGAAATCACTTTCGGCTGTAGGAAATTGCAAAGGACATTTTGCAATATTTTATCAGCCATATTACTAAATCAGGATTGTAAGACAGAAATGAAGGAAAAATACAGATAAATCTATAACAATTTGTCTACCTTAAAACAAAAGCACTTCACCACTGATGGTCAAAAGTTGTTAGACTATACGTAGTGTTGTTCTGGTTCTCGGATTACGCAAACCATGGCTGCATTAACTGCCCTTTTTCTAAATCTGTCTATCTTTATCAAAACCTTTACTGTGATCTTTCTTCAAATAGATAGGAAATGTAACACCACTGTAAAACCCCCCAAAATTAAACTTCTGTAGTCTTACCGTGTTTTCTGCTGCTGAAAACACAAAGCAGTCTGTGTGTAGCACGTGGCAGTTGGTCTCACTTCTCCTTATCTATCTAGGCTACAATGTTTCCTCTGAATCACCCTCTGCAAACAGACTTGAAGCCACGCGCTTAAAGAACAATACAGTCGACCTCTTCACTACTGTTATACATCGAATATAATCACTCTGCACTCCCACCTTCATATTTTTATTTTTCCTTGGGGGATAAACACTTAGCTGTATGATCTCCAAAGACTTCTTCTATTCTGTTTGCATCATACTTATACATTGATTTTCTTTTGTGTATTGTTCTGTGGTTAAAATCCATCTATTACATACAATATAAAAGAGCCATTGTTTAGATGGATGACCCTGGATAATCAAAGCCATTATTTAGCTTGGTGTCAGATGCAGAATAATCATTTCTCACAAGGCACCGTTCACACTTACTGTTCACACTGAAGTGTGGATTGGTGTGTGTGTGGCTGAAGCATGAGAAGAAACATCTTATTAAATATGCCACACAGTCAAAATGTTTTACAAGTCTAAATGAGTGAGTGCTGACTGAATGTGGGCCACTGCCATGGACTGATGCTGACAACATCAAACTAATATCATGCTCTCTGCATGTCCAGTGAAAATCTGTGTCACAGAGCCCAGTAAACAAAACAGTGAAGGAACAGCAGTGTTTTAGCCACAGCCTGAGAAGAATAAAGTCAATTAAATGGGAATATTTGATGGATTAAACTATATATAACAAAAAGAATCAACTGAAACAAAATCACTCCTCCTTGACATGTTTTTTTTGCAGAATTCAGGTTGACAAATGAGTCTTTTGCCGGCTTTCTCCACAGTAAATTTTGCAATGTGTTTGGGATCATTATTATGTTGTAAAAAACCTCTTCTGCTAAACTTCTTGAGACTGAGTCATCTTTTCATTCACTACGCTAAGTGGGTATACAAAATATACATTCACAATGCAATCTATAAATGTCATCTACACCTACACCTTTTGCACTTGCAGCCTCATATGAGTACACTCACACCTCCATGTCGGCACTTTCCAGTCACCATGGTTGTCTTGGCCAGGTCCGCACCAAATATGCTGGACAGTGTCTGATCCAAACAAATTCATTTTGGTTTCATCCGACCAAAGAATGTTCTGCCAATATTCATCATGCTTCTTTTCATGTTCTTTGGCAAAGTATAATCTTGCACTTTTGTGCCGTTGTATAAGTAATGGTTTTCATTTTGGATGCTGTCAGTAGAGGTTGACTTCATGCAATGTCCCGCCTGTTTTTCAATGGATGGCTACATAAAGCGACCTAACTTCCAGACTGAAGTCGCCAACTCTGGCTAAAACTGCTCAGCTGTGGTCAGGCTTTGGTCAGCTTGCTTCTGTCTGACAACCCAAACATCCATCATTAGAGCAGCAGCAAACCTGTAATAAACTTGTAAACATTAAGCTAAAAGCAAGGAAATTAGGGTCTATAATAATAATGGAAAGGATCATTAACCCTGAAATGATTAACAGGCATTTTATATGCATAATGGGCAAAAGGTAACCAAACAAATCCATCTTATATCAAAAACTACTGCAGCACTTAACAGCCCAAAATATTTAAAAATTGAACTCTGTCATTAGGCTGCACAACTGGTGGAAGGGTATGTCGCTTGTAAGGCAAAGCACAGTTCACACACTGAGTAGAAGGTCACTTCAGACTAACATGTTAAAACATACTGGGACACAGTGATCCCAACTCAAGCCTTGCACTGTATCGTTGCTTTTTATTTAATTCATTAAATAAAATACTACACCACAGTAAAATCACTCTAAAAAGTTGTTCAGACAAACCTATACATATTTTATGCACAAAGCATTTTAACCTTTCCCATACATTGAAAATGGTTCTCTCCTAATCAAAGGGTACATGTATGTCATATATGAGGGCTTCTGTCATAAATGTATAAAAAAATGCAAAATTCTCAATAAAATGGCATTTTTTCTGGTATGATTGAGTATAATACCCATTATTCTACTCTTAATCACACAAAACAGAGTCAGAAGAAGCTTCTATGCTTTGCAATCTTCAAAAAGCTGCTCCAAGGCTACTCACCACTCATGGTTGGCAGTCTGAAACAGTCCAATCAAAGTCAGGTAACAGTCTTAGCTTCAGAAATGTACACGGACAAGAGATTCAGAGTGTGCGAGAGTGTCCAAAGCTGAGTGTTGCACTGACAGAACGTCTGTCTGCCGAACCCTAACCCTAACCCTCCCTCATAAGCAGACATGAAAAGGCCTCTCATATGATGTGACCTTCACACACACACACACACACACACACACACTGTTCAGCCCAACCTTTTGCAGTCCAATAGCAGTTCATCAGTCAGATCCATCCGTCTCAGTTTCCACCCTCTAATCCAACTCTGCACCCTCAACCAAATTTCTTTACATTACAAACCCACTGCCCTGAAAACTTTGCATAGAAACCAGTTCAAGTGATCGTACACCAAACAGCATCTTACATAACGAAACATCCAGACCAAAACTGCACTCAATTAAATTCCACTCGTCCAATTTTACAAATTAAAATCAAAATCTTCAGAGAGTACTACTTAGTACTAATTTCCACTTGGGCTTCGAGGATTCCGATTTTTAGCAGTGGTGAAGATTTCTAAGGACATGTATGCAAGCAGTCAGAAAAGGTCTAATGAAAGACACTATTGAGTTGAATTACCTTCATTGTAGGATCAAACATTTTTGGAATCTAAAAGTTTGCTTTATGGGCATTTGTTATGGGGTTAAGCTGCATGCACAGGCTGCATAGCTACACAGAAGTCTATGTACACACTATATGACTTTCATTACTGTCAGAATGCTGTACTGTTCACACTACACGACTTGTTGTCTTGTCATCATAAAGCTTGAAATCAGTAGCAGGTATTGATGCTGTACAACTTCTCCCCTGGGTTTCCTCTGACCCCATGTCTTGCACTCTCATTTGCTGTAGTCTGTTGCTGCACTATAGCATTTCTTGGAACTCTCCAAAAACTGTCAGTGAGTGGAAAAATCAGGTGAAATAAACTTGCTGCAAAAATTGTGACTAGTCAGCATCAGTTGGTTTCTGATGCCCGTGAAAATTGTTGTTATCATTAAAGAAGGTGGATAAACACTTAGCAGTATTCCCCTTTTTCAGTGCAAACCCTCCGCTCAGCACAATCCCGGCTGTCTATCCCAGTGAATGAAAAAAGCACAGCAACTGCATGGGCTTGGTTTCCTTTTCAGAGAAGAGAAAATGAGAATTAACAGGATGTACACTTGTGTGGAGACATTGATGGATGAAATCCTATGCTGAACTAAGAAGCTAAACTGACAGCATAAGAAGCTATGGTGAGCATCCTGATGAAGCTCACCCTTTTCTAACCACCATTTCAAACATGCAGACATGAAAGAGTGACAGTGATCATGGATTAAACCTTGAGAAGTATCCTGTCACCACTCACCACTTCACAGGACAAGTTGCAGAATCTTGTGACATGGGCAAATTAATGTTGTGTATTTTGATTCTTTTGGGGACACAGATGCACTGAGTTCCTATTTCCACTAAACTATATGAAAGTTTTTGGAGGAAATCTTAGTCAACACTGTCCCATTTATAACTTTAATGAGCTTGTGGGAACTGAATATGAAAAACTATGCTTAAAAACACAGTGCCCAGTATGCAACAGGAGAAAACAACATCCAATCAGAGGCAGGTATGTGAATTATGTCAAATTTAAACATGCCTACAATGATTCAGTGGAGGAAAGAAAGATGTCTGAATGGGGTAAACTTTTCCTTCTTTTACATTTCTTTTTAAAATGTCTATATTGCAAATCACCCAACTCTTTGGAAGTGTAATTTCAAATACTAAATGCAAATGTGTACTATACCTTTAATTTGGATTATCACAACTGCAAGTATCAAAATGATCAAATGAATATAATGATATCCTAATAGATAGAGTTCTATGAGACTGACAGCAAAAAAATTAGCTGTAAAACAAATTTGTTACCCTGTTTTTCCTTTGAATGCGTCAAGTTGTCAGGAAGAAACAGCTCCTTTCCTCTTTTGCGGGCGTTTCTTCCTTAAGACGCTGCAAAACAAGGGTTAAAACTTCCCAGTCTTAAACGCAACTTTCACCCAAAACCACGTCAGTGAATAAGTGACGCAGTTACTGTAATTTTCCAAGTAATTACTTATCAGCGACAAAAAGACAATTTATATATATCTTGTACGCACCTCAGTGTGTCTCCTCTCATGTGGATGCCTTCCTCTCCACCACGCAGCCGATAATGAACTACTGCTTGCCCACACACACACACACACACACACACACACACACACACACTGCATCTCCCCCTCATCATCTTCACTTCTCTATCTCCCGTGCTTTTTTTTTTTTTTTTTTTTACAATCAAACTGGTTGCGCTTGTCCAAGAAGCCACCGGCGGAGAGTAGCGCCTGGGAGGTCTGCGTGGGAGGAGGAGAGGAGGTTAAGGACCCTTCAAGAGAGGAAAAGAAAAATAACAGTAGAAAAGATAAAACCACCTGCCTAACCCGCAACAATGAAGCCTCTCGGAAATTCTCCGAGGATAACACGCTAGCCTCTTAATGGATTATACAATTAGATAATTGTCACACGTTGAAAGAAATAGCCTTTTCATGTTAGCGTGATTAAATCCCCAAATTATGAGGTATCCATTTTGCTTATTAGACATTGGATGTGGGTCCTGAAGGAGCCTGCAGTATAACCACACAGTAGTCATTGCTATGACAACATGCATCTGCTCACTGCTCCTGGTTTTCTCTAACCCACTCTAGGGAACTCGTATATATTTGTAACCCTTTGGCATCCAGCTGCCTGGTTTTCCTCTCTCAAACCCACTCATTTTGCTCACTTTCACAACAGTTACATTGATATTCATGTAGCCGATCCAAAACTGGTGCAGCCGAGCTTTTTTACTAACGCTCAGCCATATTCAAACTGCCCATGAAGAGGAACTAGTACTACAACCACAGATTCAAGGTAACTAGGACGGTTGCAAAAACGGCCAAGGAAGTGAAATTGTGCAACAGCAAAATTTCAACACTGAATTTAACATATAAGTGCTAAAGTTGTATGTCCTTGTGGGGGAATGGATGATACTTTTGAAAGGAAGTTCAGCAGACTTCCTCAAGTAAGCTATTTTAGAATTTGACCTTTTGAAATCAAAGTTACTGCATTAACATGACATGTCATTGATCGTATCACACTGTCTTCCTCAGCAGATGGGAGTTTCCACGTTGTTATGGGGCAGTGTCTGTTCTGTGAAGTAATAAATTTCTGATCACTTCAGGTACTTTCCACCGATGCTGGCTTAAGGATTGGAAGTTTATTGCTGTTCTTGGATTGACTGGACACAAACTCAGTCACTAAACCAAATGTGACAAGATTAATCAAATCTCAAGGTCCAGCATCTACTATTTCTATGACAACTGAGCCAACTCTGCCTGCTGAGGGTTGATTGTAATTGAAAGCTAAACAGCTGCTAAATGTGATTGTGATTAGATCTTTTTTAAACTAACTTTTTAAAGGTAAAGATTGAATCTCAGCTGTGTGAATTTTTGTAACAAGAAAATGCGCGCTATTAAATCTTTGTTTAAATTTGAAGAAAGTTGCAAGGAAATGTAAGTGTAAGCATTGTATAACTGCACTTTTAAAATTTGAAGTGTGCCTATGGTCAACATTGTTGCTGCTGAAGTCGACAATCCATGAAACATTCAGTCACAAGATTCTGTTTTTTGTTGTTTTGTCTTTTTTTACAGCTGCACTATGCCATCATAGGAAATATATTAAAATGCCTTTGCACCATGTTATTCAATTTCACATATTTGGTGTCTTTGCCAGACATTATGAACAGTTACATACATAAAATACTGTATGTAACTGTATATATACAGTAAAGCTTGTAAAGACAGAACCATGGTGGATCCAGCTTGATGTCCTTAATGATCAATAATCTCCCTATAACAAAATATCAAACTCTCATCTCTTTCTACAGAATGAAAAACCCACAACCACTGCATGCCCATGCATTTTCCTACAGACATTCAGCCAAACACCATTTATTATTCCCAACATGAGGGTGAATCTGATGCTGTGGACTTCTCTGGTTCCAATCTGGTGTAGGACCAAAGTGATAGAGCAGATTGCATCACCATGGCAACGCAATTATCCTGCCATAACGTGGGAGGTATGGATCATGTATGATCCACGTTTAGATAGTGTAATTATTCACCAGCTTGCAGGAATGAATATTTATCTCTGTGTTATCTTAGTGGGTAGAACTTGCATTCTGTTGCAATGATGTTCTGATGTGAATTACAGTGAATGTGAGTTTTTTGTGGGTTTATAAAATGGAAAAGTAAATACCTTAAATATACTTCAATTGATTTGGGTTACGTTGTTATTGAACAGATTAATTAAATTAGTTTGATGGCCGTGGCAACCGAATTATCATAAGTGAACCATAACTGCCATTTAAATTATATCACGTGGCACCTCCTGTGATGAAGCTGGCTGCTCATCGCTCCCACTTATAGCCATCCATTAGTTACCTAGCAACATGCAATGTGTTAATGTTGTGGCATTGGTGAGTGTAAACTCATATTGTGAGTCTGAGGATGGAGTGAGGTTGTGTTTGTACCAGCATTTTTTTGTCTCTTATCACAGATAATAGTATGATGATGTCCAGGCAAGTGGAATGAAGCTTGCTTCCCTTTGTCACAGGAATAAAAATAAACAAATACACACGGACACAGGCGTGCACGCGCACACACGCACACACACACACACACACACACACACACACACTTTCCTCATCAATTATTTCTCAAAGGGGGGATTTTAGCTCAGTGTTGCCCTAAATCGACCCTCTTCAATGATGTGACATAGACCAGGAGTTATTTTAAGACCCGAAAAAGCATTACACAGCAAATTTATCTGAACTGGCTTTGTCCCTGTAAAAATAGAAAAAATAGTAGTATATTGGTAGTACATTAGTCTGCCATCAGATTTATAATAACTAATAATTAACATGATTTCTACACCAACAATAAAGATGGTAATGATCACTGAAGAAGAAACGTCATGACCATGGTCATAAGTGTGAAAGAATGGGAAAGGTATGTTATTTGCATGTTTTAACTATATGTTAAGAAAAATAATTCCGGTACAGTGCCTCCAAAAAACAAAACCAACATGAACAGGTCAGCACATCAAAAACAAGCTTTCTCAATCGTACTTTTTTTTTTTTATGAAATAGTTGCATTCTGTTTTACCGGTTTATTTCTCAGCTCTTCAGTTCAAAGGCCAGTGATTGGTTCCAGACACACACATGCAGTATTTAAAAGATGAAAGTAAAGAAAGCTCTTTATCAAAATGCCTCAGTAAACACAGAAAGGTCAGGGAATAGATTCTTTGCTTTGAAATGTCAGCTGATTACTTTCTAACTGGCAACATGAAGCTATTTGAAGGGCCTGCAAGATAAAACGTGTTTTGTAGAGAGGAGAAGGGTAAAAAATAGACCTGTTACATCGGGGCTTTATCAATAAAAGGTAGAGAGGCAGATTTGATTTTCAGTCATTTTATATCTGAGAAACATTCATAGTAAACTATGTACAGCCAAATACTAAACATTAGTGCTCTGCTGGCAGTTTACATGTACAAAATCTGTAGGCGGACAGACATAATTCAATTAGGGAACATTGTAAGTGATTTGTCTCACATTACTCAATTGTAATGAAATATATTCAATAACCTGAGGGTTGGGAACCCCACAGGGGTCCAACAATAATTCTTAGGGGTCCTAAGATGATAACAGGAATATGAAGACAAAACCTATATGTCGTTTTCTGTCATGTCCATTTTTGTTTTTTTTCCCTGTAAAATGTAAAATACTTTCATCCTGTGAGGCCTTGGAAAGTTCAAAGTCTACGCCACGAATTTAATATTTGACTCCCTAGAATACATTATGAGCCATCTTTCAGGATGACTGTACCATTAACATTAATTTGTTGTTGTATCAGCATAATGCTGCCTCCCTGTTGTTTGTTACTTTAACAGCTTTAACGCTGCTTTTAAACAGAGGGTATTTCATTTTAGAATGAACACTTCAATTTTACAATCTTGATTAGTAGTTTAGGTTGTAAATATATATAATATACTGAAAACACTGTTCTATCAAACACACACACACAAAACATATTTCTATAGCACTAGCATAACAAAAAGAGACAGTCTCACAGATATAAGTATTGTATTACCAATTTAATTACTGTAATACTTTAAGCCAAAATATTGTTAATGATTAATACTAAATCCCTCATCTGCAATGTTATGCAGTCTGTACTGTATCAAAGGCATTAAATCACTGTTGTGTTGCAGAAACCACAGAGGAATGGTTAAATGGGAAAAAAGAAACAAAATGGAATCAGTCAACTCAATGGTTTTAAGTATTCATTTAAGGCTGCTGTGCATACACTAACTTATCAGACAAAGTTCACTCCTGCTGGGTTCAGGCTGACAGTTTCAACTCAGACCTTTGGTCACTGACAATAAACAAGTTCAAAACATTTTACAGTTTGACACAATCTGAATGTAGCTGATTCCAGTGTGAAACTATTGGGTTTGTTTGCATCTTAGCAAGTTACCAACCAACTTCCTGTTCCTAAATAGGATAAAGGTGATTGGTGAATAAGTTGACAATGAAATGACAGGCGTCCAAACTTGGTGCAGTTTGTGGAATATTGTTCATACAGGAATTGGAAGAAAAATCTGCACTTTGAATTGCATTGTTGTTGTGTAAAAGAAAGCAAGAAACAAGATAGAGTAGAAATATGTCCCAGTAAAGGGGCAATTAGTGGAAAGATATTAGTGTGCAGTAAAAAAAAGTGTATACTGGTAAAAAATAAACTTTGTACAGTATACTGTACCATTCTTTGAAAAAGAAAATGAAAACAAACAATATTTTACATACTTTGATTACTTAATATTGCCTTGGCTTTTACTTTGGCATTTGATGCTGTAAACTGGATTTATTTTTTATAATTGAGATGAAATGCTGCTCAGTAATGATTTAATAAGCAGCAATGAACTTTCTTGATTTTTTCCCAATCCATGAACCCTATCTTTGGTCAGTTATTGGCAAATAAGGATAATGAATGGGTTTAAAAAAAGATATCCTGCATCTTGCATTTAGGAAGATGATTACCCAAAAGAAATCCTGTCCAGAATGGAATGAGGACATTTGGCAAATACTGACTAGTGGGCAATAAATCGAGAGATAAACAAGCATTGTTCTATGAAACGTCTTCCAGAAAAACAAACACACAGGAATTGTGGTGATTATCATAAATATCCGCTTAAACTGCTCGCTGCTTGTAACCCTAAACAATACTTTACATACTGCAACTTTTTAAATGTAGATTTTTTTCAGTATTATCCAAAATGGGCCATATGAGTTTTGGAACACTTCTCTTTACGTGAAAAGGGTTGACAAGTCTTGACTTATGTTTTTTCTAATTTAATTCATATTGTGTTATTAACTGTCACCAAAAGTGAGTTTAAAGGCTTTCTCACTAAGAAATAAATCACTGTTTTATAATCTCACTGGGAACGCATGTGACCCTGTGTTGCTGAAAGGGTTTTGGGTTGCTGCACATTTCAGACAGTGCCTCACTCATTCCCATAATTCACTTCTCTTATCAGTCACATATGGATATGGGTACAAAGATGTATAAAAAGTAAAGCGGATGATTTTGAGATGAGTCTGAGTGTGTGTGGAAAGGAAGAAGACACTCATTGTCCACCAATGAGGAAGAACTGACTTCTGAAAATCTGGATGCGTGGTCTGTGTGGATTTTTGCATTAAATTTCTTATAAAGGCCACAGCACAATCATCATCTGAATTTGTGGGAGCTCGGTGTGTGAGCATGTTCAGTCCTCTGTGATTGATAAGTAGTGTAATTCACTATGTTACTGCCTGGGGTAACTGCACATAGAATGCCTGACAGCATCCTCCAATGACTTTCGAGTTACCAGTAGACGCACAATATCCTCATTCTTCTTTGTGAGTCTTTTCCGAGCCTGGTCGTGGGTCACCATGGTCATATCCCAGCCATTCACCTGGGAGGAAGAAAAGAATTCTATTTGAGAAAAGCTGCAGCCATTATAAACTTAAGTTAATGCCACGTCGATTCACTGTAGGAACAATTGGGTTCGCACTGCTTCTGGTGTAAGGTTCTGATCTGACTAGTGTACACACAGTGCCATCTTGTGGATTTTAAATGAAAGCTCAATTTCACTTCACACCTGCATTATTTTGTCTCCCATCATCAAGCCGGCCACATCTGCTGGTCCTCCTGGTGTTATCCTGGTCACATAGATACCCTTTGGACAACAAAAGCACATTCCCTGTCATATACAACTTTAAAGTGGAACCAAGACCAAACAATGTTTGGCCTTTTTGTTTGATGAATTACTTTGAACTATTAATTGACTAATTGAAGAACCAACCAATCATTTTCTATGGGAAAAAGACACTCAAAATGAGACAGAAACCCATTTTGTAAAGTTGTAATGTAAAGTTATTATTTCCTATAAAACACCTACACATGTAAACTCATGGCTCTATGGGAAAGTACTATAACACTCACACATATGACAAATCTAAAGTTATTTCTCCACTGTGACAAGGGTAGTGGCAGTGCTTGGTATGCACATTTCCATCTCTGAGAAGTGTATAAACCTGCAGTACATGAGCTTAGTTTGGTAAGATCTGCTATGCTCCTGCCTCAGGCTGCAGGTGATGTGTTCAGGCCTGTCCCTCAGGTAGATCTCACCACTGCCCTAGTAACGCTGCACTTCAACATAGACATGGGGATGTGATCAGGAACAGAAAAAAGGCAGTTTGTGAGTTTTACCACATTGTTGGTGAAATGGTAAGAGTATCCCAAAACGGCCCTAAATCCCAGGGGAAAGTCACCCAGAATAAACTTTACTGCTGCTTCTGCCCATAGTGAACTAAAAAAACTACAACTTTATATATAGAATATAATTTCTATTCTTAATTAGTTAATTTTTGTAGCACTTTTCATTACTATACCCATGACAAACAATAAACGAAAGATACAGGGATAAAATCCAAACGCAGAAACCTGTATCATTTGCTGCATAAAGCTACAGTACACAAAAATGTAATGGACACCCCCCCACACACACACACACACACACACACACACACACACTTACTTTGTCAGTCTTGTCCTCAGAGAAGGGGTTCTGCCCAGGGTCCTGGTCTATCCCTCCTCCAATGCTGAAGCCCAAGATCAGGTTCTCCCCCTGCCTCAGCTTATGGATCTCAATTCGTTGCTGTTCAACAGAAGGAAAACAAAGTCAGATGCATCAAGCACAGGGACAAATCAGCCTATTTACACAACATATATACAAGACCCTGGTCGAGGACACATTACTGTTGATTATGAGAGGAAAGGTTAGACGTAACAGACTGACATAAATCCATTGCTCTCCTCCACACACAATCTACTATGACACCTTTGCAAACTCTTCTCTGTGGTTTATAAATGTATTTACTGGGATCAGAGAAAACAAAAGTACAAAATATCATGCCTGTCAAGAAAAAGCATCACTCTGGAAGTTCTTATGGGAGATCTATAAATAATTTTAACTTTGAAATTACTTAACGATTTTTGTCAATCTAAAAGATACGTGCACATTCACTTTATGTATTTAGAAAATCAGCTTTGTAAATCATCATAACTCTCATTGACATTCAGGTTAACCTTTTAGAAATATGAAAATGACTCTACAGTAGCCAAGTTACCATCCTCTGAGGCAACAGGGCACTGATTCATCCTCCGCAGACGTATTTCAACAGATTTCAGTGCATGACGAATGGTGGATTTCAATGTCCCCACTGGGGCAAACAGACTTTATTAGTGCAGCCTTTCCCTTGACACTGACAAGCAGCTGCAGGCTCGTGAAACCAGATGGGTGGATGCCTCTGACAGTAGGACGGATCTCAACACTCCTCAACACAAAGACTGCCTGTGTGTCCGATGATGAATAACCAGACAGTCTCCCAGTGGTGTAGCTGATACAGTGAAGTCTGAGGATGTCTGGAGTGCTTTTATTACTGAGTACAAGTCAGTCAGTCAGGACCTGCTGGCACTATGAGCAAATTTCTTTTTCCCATGCAAAAGAAATGAAAAACCAGACTGATGGACCTTCTACTACAGTGTTACCCTAATACAAGTCATAAACAGGCAAGACATGAAGAGGTTACCACTTCCACATTAATGAAGGCTATTTCTAGATTTGGACTCAGAGGGGACAATGATTCAACTGCTTATGGAATACTGCTAATCCTGCTTCACTGGCTTGACCTCATGATCTGATGCTGAAGATGCTGTAGTACAGTAAAATAAGCATCTGGCATGAAACGTTATCATTTTAGTTTACGTATCTAAAGCTCTTGGATGCCATAAATTAAAGGAGGAGAGAATAAGAGGTGAGCCAGTAACTTCATTAATTGATCAGTTGAATGACAGACAATAGAAGAACTTCTAATAAGTGATTCTTTCTTAATTACCAAGCAAACATGCGGAATCATCATACTGGCAGTTTGCTGCTCTAACAATAGTAATCTCAATAAACTGGGGTTTCAGACTAAAGTCAATTCAATCGCTTCACCTTGGGCTCTGCGAAACTGTGTCAGGCATTTTCTCCACTACTGCCAGCCATTTAGCTCTAGAGTGAAACTGGGCCAGACTTACAAACACTAACTTCATTAACTTCTTTTAAGATGTCCCCAGTGACATCTAAAAGACAACTGTGGACTGGCAAAATCTCAGCTGTCCCAGTCATAGTCTACCACGTCTCTGGACCATATCATATGGACACCTTTGGAGAGATCTTGATCTATTTTGCGATGGTGATAACTCCTGCAGTATTTGAAAGCAGCAGCTGAAGAACAAAAAAACCCCAAAAACACATACTACCCAAATGTGTTTCATACATTCTGTAACCCTGCAAGTCCACCCGGAAGACTGAATCAACAAGCGGTGACGCCCATCTGGAACAGCAGTTAGCTGTCAAGACATCCACGTCTTTTGATTAAAAGTCAACAACACAATGTTAACTATATCTTCTGTCCTCAATTCAATGTCCCCATTACCTGATGCAACGCGAGTAATCTGGTTCAATTCAGTAACTGACGTTTTGCGACATGGAAAATGCGATTCTGCGGCGGGTCAGCTGTTTCCCCTGTACTTACTGTAGCTACACAAAGAAAGTAATATTGGAGTAATGTGAATAAAGACAATTATTGAGCGCACTACAGTTAGCGTTAGCTAGCATGAGTCAATTCAGCCTTGTTGTAATGCTGACACGTTTTAACGTTAACGCTAGAGGCTGAACAATAGAGGCTGGATGGAAACAGCCCCGCTCCCCAAACTTACCACAACAGCAGTCACCTGGCTGTCCTGCGACGAAAGACATACTGTTGGAAAAATCTTTGCTCGGGGACGTAACGTAGAAACTCGCAGAAAAAAACTATTGCTGTAAACGCCTTTTACTAAAAGGCAAAAAAGAGGTTATGGCGTTGGGACAACTTCCTAGATTTCTTACATGAGTAACCGCGGGCTGGTCCCTGGCTGGAAACCAACGGCTTCCCACATGACGTCACTTTGTCCCAGCGGATCAGCTTTACGCGTTTTGTATCACCGGGGTAGCCGGGGAGGGCGGTGTTAAGGCAGCTGGCCCTTGCCCCACTAACTCTGTGAAGACATGGGTGACAAATCAAACTCTCCAGGGAATTGTTGGCGCTTGTGACCCGGCGGGGCAAGGCTTGGCGTTTTCCTTAAAAGGAAGTGGCAAATCATGACCTCCCTTGTGATCCTGCATAGTTCATAGCATCTACTTGGCAGAAATACATAATTATGTATGTATGTACGTACGTACGTACACACACACACACACACACACACACACACACACACACAGTTATAACGGCCTTCAAAACCAATAGGCTACAGATTGAACTTTTTAAAGTTCTTTATTAGCTAACTCATATAACAGCATTACATGCTTTGCAAAGCTATATTAATCATAGACATAAATAAAATGTAGAAATATTGTATCCATCACACTCTTGTGCTACTTACATACATACGTAATCCTCATCTCTAGCTATTGTAAGTACAAGGGTAAGACACATTCATTTTCAGTAACAAAGAAACTGTGCCCAGAAGCAGCATGGAAGTGAATTTGATTGACCTAAATGTCTCAGTGTGTCAGACAGGTTTGACCAGCCACTGAATTTTCCCTCACCTCCAGCTTCCCCATAACATTGCTGATAGATCTGCATCTGATGCTAGTGTACGTCTTCTGTATTCAAAGCAGCTTGCATGAACAGTGTCATTTCTGATTTACATAGGCTGCATACAACTTCCTCTTGCAGCCTTCTCATACCTTTTTCTTTTACAAGCGAGATGTGAGGAAACATTTAACCAGAATTTAAAGGTTGAACCAGTGAATTCGCTTCAGTTAAAGTCCTAGTCCTTACTCTCGCTGCATTACTTCTTTTTATACAACAATGTTTATCTGTATTGACCCTACTGAAAAAAATCTAAGAAATTTATTTCAAAAATAGAGCAAAGATTTTTTTAAGGGTGAAGTTTTGTGGTGCAGTTGTGCATCAGTAGCCTGGGGCAAAAGGAGGTGGTGGCAGGTACTCTTGAGGTAGCGCTTCGCCACTCAGCGTCACCTCAGCATGAGAGTAGGAAAATGGGGCTCCATTAAAGGTCTCCTCCCCTGTGATCACCTGGTGCTCATTCTCAGTGTTTCCACTCTGGTCATTCAGCTCATTAATCTCCATGTACATATGCTCATGGAATGTGCTTTTCTTCTTTTGGAATTTCTTCTTAAGGATTTTTAGGTTGGCGGAGACCGACGTCTTCACAGGCTGGATGTTGCCACCTTGCTGGTGTTCAGTGGCTGTGGGTGTGGAGGCACCCTCAGGTGCAGAGACTGTCCTGATACAAGCTTGGCTCTGCTTTGGTGGAGGTGCACAACTCCGAGCAGGCACTGCAGGAGGTTGGCTGGATGAAGGGTTGTCAGCTGTATATCTCTTCCTGGTCAATGGCACAGGCTTGGGGTCATGAGCATGAAACATACAGCATAGAAATTTGTTAGAAAATAAAAGGACTTCTTGCATTTAAATGTTAAAGCCACTGGTTTCAAGTAAAATACAGAGATCTCTCAGTTTACTCCTAGTATAATGCCATGTTTTTAAACCTTCATTTTGTAGGAAATTTATACAGAAGCATCTCTGTGACTTCAATAAAAGTCTTATATCAGGGAGAAGTCAAGCTCATCAAGTTTTATGCTTCTGGAAAACTGGAACCAGTATATTGTTAGTAACTTACAGGAAGCTGGTTCCAATAAAAAAAATCTCTCTTTTATTTTAGAAACTTAAGAGCAGTCTACTTAGGTCATTATTACTGTTGCTGGAAGTGGGGAGGTGACATGTTGAAGTTCTTCTCTCAAACATGGGTAAAGTATGTTTGGCTGGCTGCTTGGAGACAGGACTGTAGGGTTGCTCAGGTTGTATGGTCGATAGGGAAGGGCAGGCGGGATGATCGCTTCTTGTGATACTGGGTGGCTCCTGTTGAGTTGCAGGACGTTGTTCTGTGGCAAACTGGTGTTAGGTTTCAGATGTCTTTGGGGAAACAGAAGTTCTGCGTAGTCTGTCTTGTCGTTTGAGGACTTCCATAGAATCAGATCAGAGAGACAAGGAGACAGAATGTGATGCTTACTTTTTGATTGTTTTATCCATAATATTTTGCATGACTGTTCAGTTCAGACACAGGTGGGATAATAAAATAATTTCCTCACCTGTCCACAAGCAACAGTTAGCACCTCACTGAAAGGCATGATAGGAGTTCTACGATGAAAATCCACAAGGTCCTGTAGAAACCGGTGACGTCTATTCTCCCCCACTATAATGTAATGGCCGTCCTCCAAGGCATCAATCATGAAGTGTCTACAGCGGTTTTCAGTGCTGAGGAGGGGTCAGTACATAAATGTGAAAAGGAGACGACTTTAAACTGTGAGACTGTGAATGTGTAAAAAACAAAATTAAAGCTCCATTAAACCTGAAAAACATTCACCGATATGAGAGAGTGTAGCCAATTCTGGTCTCACTGACTCTGATGAGGAAGTAGCCAGGAGGCTTGGACATGAGCAGTTCCTCGGCTGTCCTGCAAAAATAATTAACATGCATTACCACAGACAAAGAGACCTTTCACACATTCACTTTCATCTCTAAATGGCTTGGCAGTTTCATAGGGATGATATTGTGTATAAACTGGAATCAATTTTCTGTGATAATCACTGTGGAATTTTTAAAAATAGGTTTCATACTGCATGTGCGGTTGGGTACCTTAACCCTTGTGTTTATGTTGTTGCCATGAACTTCCTGAAAAGTTTTTATTACTTCCTGAAAATGTAATATTTCGGCGATTCAACTTTTTTCCTTGTTTGGTTTTTGTTTTGGATAGTTCACTTATTTTCACTCATTATTATAGTATATCCGTATTCAACATATACAATGTAGTAAAATATGACATTAAGAATAAATAGAAAAATATAAACACCACTCATAAAATGTTGACAGTAACAAATTATAATGATGTTACATTCTTCTTACTTCCTGGAAATGATCCCATGAAACCACTCTGGGACTATACCATTCCTGATCACAGACCGGACCTGGGACTCTGTGAACCAGGTGAAAGTATCATGTTGCCCCTGTAACGACTGACTCCAGTCCATCATTCTGGACAACAGTTAATTTAATCCTCTGTTCTGTGTCTGTGGGCAAAATCACACATAAGATAATTGTAGAGTACATACTGCATAAAAAGGTCACACCATGCACAGATATGAGCTGTCATCTGCCATGGATAACTTGTAGTTAATGCATTTAGATGCCTGTGATTTAAAATAGCAGAACAATACTGACTTAGTCTGCATCTTTGTAACTTCTCCATACTCATAATTCCTCTCTCAGCCAAACATGTCACTGAACCACTGTGAAGTCTGCTCTGTGAGCAATGTGCCTCAGTAAAGAAAATGTTACATGTTACATGGTACACATTTTCTCAAAACTTATCAAAACATCATTAAGACAATTTACAATATAAAATGTGGCCAAGACAGGCTCTCTCAACTCTAACTTCATTATTTGCAGCATTTTATTTTTAAAGAAACCAGTATTATTCAGTAAACTTATTTGTAGTTTGAAAAGTGAAATCAGTACAAATTAATAAATTAATAAACTCAGTCTTTACAATTACTCAATCATAAACTTAGCTCATAGATTATATTGCTCACCTTGTCCGGCACCGCCGTGATAGAATGACAAAGCTGAACTCACTCACCTGACAACACCTGTCTGGGGCGGAGCAAAAACCTTAACCACACACTAGCTATTACACAGCCCCACACATGTAGAAAGAACGCCATGTAAAGTATAAACATAAGGATGTAGTGTGGTTAAACAGTTTTCCAGGATTGTTCATATGGTGTCAAGAGATGAAACAAGACTCTTCAGTCTTCTTCAGCCATTGCATAATATTACATTTTGTCTTTGTTTGCCATGCAGCTGTCCCACTTTATTCCAGTGACAGGTCTGTATAATGCAGAAAGTACACATACTAATGCTCTGAATAAAGCTCCCTCTGATGCACATTTTTGTTATTTTAAAGAAATATATTGGGGTAGACACACCATACTGAACATCTAAACATGACTGATGTTTCACTTCTCAAACAGGGCCCTCTCATACACACACTAATGCCTGGAAGTTACCCGGAATAACCACAGTCTTCTGAGGGTGTGGCAAAAGCTGCCCTTTAGCTCTTACACACCAGCGATGCTGCTTCTTATCTAACATTTAGGGCACTTCTGCATTCTGATGACACCATGAATTTTGATTTTGACTTGAATTTTGAGGCTCTCAATGTTGTTCAAGTAGATTGCATTACAATAACATGCTATGCAATACAGCAAAACCACAAGGTATTTAAATCAGTTATCATACAATATATTTGTTATCATCTATGATCTATGTAGTATCTATCTATCTATTAAGTATGTGGAGTTTTTTTGTGATTTAGAAAAAGTAGACCAGCTTCTTACTGTATTGATAAGTTAATAATATGTTAATACTGGACAAATGTTAGCATGTACAACACCAGCTGAGTTTCTTTTGTTGTTCTAGTCTGGAGGGAACTTTGCAGATGGGAACTATCTCTACAGTAACATTCATGGTCATGGTTCAATTTGTTTTGCCTTCATTTACACACAAATGGACCACGTGCACACACCCCACCATTGTTAACCTGTACTGTTGGTAACTAGTTTTTAAGTTTTATGCACCATGGTATCAGTTGGCAGTGAGAGCTGGTTATGCATTATAGCTAAACATCTCTGCCCCTAGAACAGGTCCAGGCAGTTTTACTAACAAATGTGCAATATTGTGTTAATCACTACTTTATATTGGCTCTTTAGTTTAGTATTAGCTTAATCTTATTTTATTTATTACCTCTATTTCGCACTTTTTCACATTTACCCCTTTTTGAATTTTTGTTTCTCTTCAGCTTTATATCTAATTCTCTTCTTTTTATTCTGTTATTCTGTACTGCAATCTTGGAGCAAGCTGGCACAAGAATTTCCTTCAAAAGTAAAAAGTAATATTTTTTATTACATTTTATCTCATGTTAAAACTAAGTTAAATCTTAATTTATTTCATGAAATTCCTTTGGTCAGTTGTTCAATTCCATTTTTCAACTTCAATTAAAGCAACAACAACATATTTTTTTTTGCCATTTTATGATCTCAATTGTTTATTTCCTAAAAAGTCAGGTCCTCCATATGTCATAGTTGGATATGAAACATATCAACACTATAGGTATGTGATCCTTCAGAAAGTCCATCTGAACAGATTTCTTATTCATGTTCATTGAAAGTGGGATTTTGATGACAAGTTTCAAAATGAGCTTGATAACATTTTCAGATGTTAAGTAAAATTCAAATATCAAATGTTAAAAAAGACATGCTTAAATTAACCTCCCTGATATATTACATATTTAATATGCATGACTCTCCTATGATAAATGGTGCAAATATAAAAAGTTGACTAAACATTTGTAAGAATCTCATTTTTAATAAATCATCAAAGTACACTTATCTACAAAAGGTGTAGATCAATAAGATTTACGAAACTACCGTACAATCAGTGGCGATCTTATTTACAATTGCTGAATTATTTAATTTATTCACCATGAAAGCCATCAAAAACCAGCCATCAAATCCAAATTTAGTCAGGGACTGCTGAAGATATGTTGACTGAGAAGTGGCAGATTTAAAAGGGGAGAGAATTACAAATTTTTAAAGCAAATTTAAGCCACACTTCAGTCTAAAAACTGCATTTTTACCATTTGAGAGAGCTGGTTTAAACATAATTGTTCTGAAACTTTTCCACCAAAGACAACAATAATGATTTAAATCCACAGGTTAGACTCATTTCAGTAGGACTAGAAATGATTTGCTCTCAGTGTAAAACCTCTGAGGTGATTTTAACCAGCTTTTGATTTCCAATTCTTACATCTGAACAGCTAAACCCAATAGAACTTGGAGTGACAGCAGAAAATAAAACAGTAAGGATCCTATGCACATTTCTAATCTCAAAATTTGTCAAGTCAAATGTGCAAAACTTTGAGGTTTTCTACGCACCCAGAATGCATAGTTCAGACGGCCATGATACTGGGCCGAAAAGGGATATGGGATCTCTGGAAAGAGGTGGATAAGGGGAGGGGATAAGAGAAAAAAGATTGGATGAATGTGGGATAGGGAGTGCATCTGGGGTTCCCAAAAGCACCGATAGGAATGCAAAAAAGATAAAAAGCTGGAAAAATCAATAAAAGGAATAATATAATAGGGAAAAACATCTTCAAATCATATGCCATGTCAGTGCTCAGATGTTTTTAAGAATCCCAGACAGGGTACAGGGGAAAAGTTGTGCATGAATATTCTTTGCTTTCAGTTAAGACTTGCAATAAACACAACTTAATGTTAAGAGCTTTTTTACAGAAAGAACAAAGGAAAAGTGCATAATCAATAAGAACGTAAAAGGGCACTTTGTCATTTGGTGCTATATTTTGTTTCACTCCATAAATACTGCTACAGCACAGCCCCTATCCAAGGCCCAGAAAAAAAACAGTTGTATACATGTTCCCCCATTGGAACTGACAACTGGAAGAAGTATGAATGCATAAAACAATAACTTTATCATTGCAGCAATTCCTTCTGTGCCACTGCTGTGTAACTGCATTGCCTCCAACAGCTAGGTATCGCTAGTCCAACTGTAGAAGCGCATCTTCCTCAGTCCTAAACACATCCTGCTTTCCCTTAAGAACACTTTGCAATAACAAAAGTGAGGAAGGCAACTACAAAGAAGAATCTGTGTGCCCTTAAAACAAGCACATGCTGTCAAGAACCCAGCCTTACTGCATCCATTTGAATACTTAAGAAAGAAAAACTCTGGACTCTAAATACACTACATTGCACATTAATGTGTTCACAATAGGAATGAATGGAATGTTTCAGCCTAAAGGACCAATAGAAAGACATGAGGTGGAAAGAGGACATGTAAACTCTGATGTTGATATGATAGGTAAAATGCACTGGCACTCCTGTTTCATATGCTGGTCTGTAATACATGACACTTATTTACATGTTGCTTTACCTAATGTGGATATATAGAAATGTAGGTCACCCAGCATCATAGTTAAAAAAAACTGCACTCAACTGGTATTACACTCTGATCGCCTTGGAGATATACAGTAGGTCACATTATTCAACAGACTGAGTATACAAAAACTAGGAAGCACATTGGACCAGTAAGAATATTCTGGAAGTATAATCTGGACTAATTTTAGAGATGGGGATTGAATAATTAATTCACTCAGAGAGAACAGGTGGAAAAAAGACCACCTAGGCATCAGGCATTATTGCAAAACCCGAAGGAGCCATTACTAAAAGTGAGGAAAGCAGTTTGATCACTTTTAGTGTCCCACATGGAGGCATTTGTTAAAAGTAAAAAAAGGAATTGGGTTGAAACTGAGCAACTGCAAAAAAGAAAAGAAAAAAGAAAGAGGGTATGACACTTGCTAGGTAGCGATAACCTTTTGTTGTTCCTAGTAGATAAGCACAGGACGAACCAGAAAGAGAAGGATGAAGCCAAAACGGAGGGGGATAAAAGAGATAGGTCAGTGTGTGTGCTCTGTCCAGTTCTGTCCAGTGGGGGGACACAGTTAAGGCAATGGTGGATGCCGACATTCCCGTCTCCTCACAGGAGCATGCAGCGGAAGAAACTGCTCTTCTTGGGTTGTTCTGTAATCTTTACTCCTTGACTGCTGCCCTGTGGGTTGTTGCCCTCCTACAATAGAAGACACATGAGAATACCACAAACATGGTAACAGTGTGACACAATACAGATACCACACACTGTGTCCACTACTGCAAGTTGTTTAAGTTTACATTTCTCTCTCTTCTTACCAGCTTTTTGTCCATTTTGGCTTTAATATCTCTGGCGAGGGTTAAGAAGGCCTGCAGATGAAAAAAGGGGAATAAATTAAACCATAATAATGGTAATGAGTCTTGGTGGGACCAGTGGTTTTGGGCAACATATTCAGAACAAATGTGATTTCATTCATAATCATCAATAATTGTATAACAATGGAAAAACATACGTGACAAGACAACTTTGCAGCGAAATGATGTGGTTAATTATAACTTAATGTTTCCAAGTGATTATTGTATCGTAGCAGAAGAAGTGTGAACTCACATTCTCGACATTGATGTTCGCCTTTGCACTGGTCTCCATGAATTTGATACCGTACTCAAGCGCCAGCTATCAGCAGCAGAATAGAGACCCAATCAGTGTCGGTAAAGATAATAAAATGTGTGCGCCAAGAAAGATGGGCCATTTGTCAAATTCATCAACCCACCTTCTCTCCTCTCTCTTTGGACACCTGTCGCTTGTCATTGACATCACATTTGTTCCCGAGGACCATCCTCTCCACATCTGCTGAGGCATGCTGTGAATGACATGAACAGACGAAATGGTGTGATTTACTTACTCTCTTTGGCTCTTTGTAAATAACAGTATCAAAATAACACACATACATAAAGAGGAAGCCAACCGATATAAAATATTTTACCTCTTCTATATTCCGTATCCAGTTCTTGATGTTGTCAAAGGACTTCTCGTTGGTAATGTCATACACTAACATGATGCCCTGGACAGTTCATAAAGGTGAAGACTTCAGATGAGTGAGCAGTCAGACAACAATGAAGTCATTCCTTACCAATTATTATTGGCTCGGAGAGACATACTTAGAAATTAAGTGTCTAATGTGGTTTCCCGCTTTTCATGTCAACAGTCATTAGTGATGGATCACATGATTGTGCAGCCTCAAGTGAGAGCATGGCACTTAAGAGGCAACATGGATCAACCAGTTTACTGAGGTGAAAAACACAAACACGGGTATCCAGTTAAACTCGTACTAAAGCGAAGGCTAACAATAACACCACAATAATGCAGAGGCCACACCACTACCCAGTCATGTACAACATTAACAACAATGCTGGGTGTGGTTCTGGGAAATCTTAAAGCACAAGTCCTCACGTGTGAGATGATCACAATGGACTCAGATCCCAGAGAGGATCTGTATATTGTACATACTGTGAGGATCATGATGCAACTTACCATGGCTCCTCTGTAGTAGGCTGTTGTGATGGTCCTGAACCTCTCCTGTCCTGCCGTATCCCTATACAGAAAATATCTTTTTTTACTTTTCATTGCATTGTCCATCAAAAGTGTTCCACACTATAATGCGCCAGCTTTGTTTCATGGTTTTAATAAAAATTCAAAAAGCAAACTCTTCACCTCTGTCAAAAGTGAAAAAGCAGACAAAAAATGTCTAACTCTCCTGGTTGTCTTATTTTAGAGTCGTGTATTGTTACTTTGCAAACTAGCTACAGTTACACCCAAGAGTCAGTCAGGTTTTGGTTGCAAAAACAGCAACTTTGCAGATTATAAAGACAGAAGTGGCTGCATGCAGCCACAGGGCACATCTGTTGTTAGCCAACACAAGGCTCTAAAAATAACTTCTCTTCAGAGAACAATTTCTCATTTATTCCTTCTACAACTATTAAAGATGCACATACATAAAGTACACAAAGCAAATGCCCCAAAACATCCCTTTGTTTTGCCAGTGTTTACCGAGGATATACTTGTCACATCGGTTGAACTGAACCAGTAACATCAAGTATCTTTTCCTGTATAAAATGAAAGGAAAACCATGTGATGTCAAGAGTGAACACAAAAGTGGTGGATTTGAACATAGGAAACTTAAGTCGTGGCCTGTTCAGTAGCATAACGTTATAGATTATAAACAAGATCGCAATCTGGATTATAGTTATTAATCCCTAAATTATTTTTTCCTCTAAAAGTTTTTGTTTAAACTGTTTTAAAGAGGTTATTTGGGTATCTATGGTTATAAGTTCTGTTAAAATGTATTATGTTATACTGGGAGGTGTTTGTATTATGTTGTGACCCAATCCTATTAGAAGCACCTGCTACTGTAAAGCAATGTTTCTGTATAAACTTCATGACTGTGGGAATCACAGTGGGCTTCTTGTTTTAGGCAGCATTAGTTTTAACTGGACGTTCCTGGTGAACAAGTGGGTGCAATTGTCCTCCATCTCTGAATCTTTTTGTCAAGCTGTAAAACAAAAGCATTTCAGCACTCTCTCACCATATTTGTAGCTTGATCTTCTTCCCATCTAATTCTATTGTTCTGATCTTGAAATCAATACCTGAAGACAGACAAAACAAACAGAAACAGACTTTAACAATTCGAATTGAGGACAACAACCGCTGAGGGTCATAGAAGGCCAAGCTTCACTCCAGCATCCTTCCGATAGATACAGTAACACGCGAGTTAACGCGAGTGTTTAACGAGTTTATTAATAATCTTCTGCCAAGAACGTGCAAAGCGCAGGCAGCTGATCATATGAAAAAAATGAAACTACCCATTAACGATAGCTCACTGACAGACTTTATAGCCTGTTAGCTTCGCTTATCATTGCCCGTGTGTATCACATAAAAGCCTGAGGGGAGTCCTTGTCTGTGTAATACACACATTAAGGTACTTTCTATGTATATCTACTGGTGAATATATCAATTGGTCATTCTGGAAAGGCCCATATACAACCCGGCTGTGCTGCTTCCTGACTAGCCTCTAGCACAACATCCTAGCCAGAAAAGTTAGCAACAAATTAGCACGACGGGATGGGCTGCTCCCGTGCCACTTTTCGGCCAAAGACAGTCCCAGTAAGTACGACTTTTACTCACCTATAGTAGAGATAAACGTTGAGTTGAAGGCATCTTCTGAAAATCTGAACAACACGCAGGTCTTCCCGACGCCTGAATCGCCGATTAAAAGTAGTTTAAACAAGTAATCGTAAGTCTTCGCCATGTTATTAGCTACCTTACGACTGCGGATATCCCGCCCGGTGTAGAGATGGTGACGTCACTGCGGTAAGACGTCGTGTGGTCAAATCCACTGCCACTCTTCTCTGTCGTCGTGGCTCCGGAAGTCTGATTCTTTGCTGCGCTGCGCTGGGTGTGTTCGTTTTGATATCTACGGTCATCCGGATTAAGATGCTTGATAATTAATGATAAAATGAAGTAGATGTTCCGTTACGCGTTGACATACTGTTTAATTCAGAGAATAATTCAAGGAATAATGATAGACAATTTCATTTGTTATAAAGTGAACAATCAATCGGGTACTAGAGACAATAATTGTCGTGTAAATCATTTCAGTTATCCTAAGGTGGAATAATATTACCTTGCTATAGTTTTCTCTGTTAGTTACTTAAAACTCCGAAAAATGGAATCAATTTCATAAAACAAAACAAATGAGGTCAATGTTAAAAAAAAGTTTAAGAGTTAAAATTATTAAGCTACATTGAGACACAGGGCCACTCTTGAGGACTGGGGTCAAGACATTATGAATGGTGGATATTCTACTGGTGCAAATTACTAACAAAGTTGTGATTGAACAATTTATGCAAACTTTAATGATATGTAGTAACGGGGCTTTTGGTTTGGCTAGGGAGCTGGGGCAGTTGCTGATTTGTCCATCCAGATTTTCCAGCCCCCGAGACTACTTGAAAACTGCTGTAGTCGAAACAATTAGCTAGTTATTCATTCATATTTGTTTGTGATTATTGTTTTGTTCTATTCATAAAAGTGCTTAATTATGTTCTCAAAACGGACTAGTTCAGCCAGTTATCTGTAGCGCCTCCCCTAACGGGACAAACCCCGCCCTCTCGGTCACCTCCGGTACATGTTAGTTAACGTTCATCATCAGCCCAACAACAAACTGCAGGTGACTTTTTGCAGAGAGGCGCGTTTGAACAAATCGCAGTTTTCCCTTTGACGAAAACCCAGAGTGATCGGAGCTAAAATGCCTGTAAGTGAATATTTTTATATTGCTTTATATATATTTCTTTATGGTTAGAAACAAAAAAATGTAGACCAGGTCTGTCTGACACAAACCTGCTGGCATAGTATATTATAAACTGATAAACATAGTATTATGGAAAAAGAAAAAGACAAATGTATTATTCAGTTGATACGTGGGTTGTACTACATGACTATTCTTAAACGTGTAAATATACCGTTATCTACTTCAAGTACATAGGTACAGCTGTCAGGGAAGATGCCCGGGCTTGCCTCGACATGTCTGTGTCCCTGCTCTAACTAGTAATTCATTCATCAGACTGTAGGGGGCATTAGGGTATAACTAAAAACTAAAAACATAAGTGAAATATCTTAGATCAAAGAAAAAAAGTCAATGAAATACTTTAAACTGTGCTCTGCTGTCCATGGCAGTTGGCCAAGGATCTGATGCAGCCCAGGCTCACAGAGGAGAGGAGAAGACACAAGAAGAAGAGGCTGGTGCAAAGTCCCAACTCCTATTTCATGGATGTTAAATGCATAGGTAATGGCTGAGGGCACCTACTGCACCACACAATCTCGTCTTCCTCACTGAGTGTTTTCGGATTAATTGTGTGCTTTAAAGTGGTCTATTCTTATGACTCTTGAATTACTCCCCAGGCTGCTACAGGATCACCACCATCTTCAGCCATTCACAGACAGTGGTGCCATGTGTGGGCTGCTCTTTAATCCTCTGCCAGCCACAAGGAGGGAAATGCAGACTAACTGCTGGTGAGAAAAGTGTCACAATGTTGTATTTTCATGTAGCCCTTGATAAGTCTGGCAACTATCTGAAGGAGTGAGTCCAGTTCACTGTCTTGTTTGACTAAAATCTTTGATTTATGTCCATCCAGGCTGCGCCTTCAGACGGAAATATTCCTGAATAGAAACGTACCTGTACAGCCCACGACAGGCATAAGTATGGACCATGGATAATTGAATCTAAACCTTACACTCCATGATTTAAATCAAGGCTGTTTACTCCCTTCAAAGCATATCTGGAGAAGGGAAATTGCCCCAATCTGTATCTTGATAATGGGAGGGGTGACATTTAATTCCCCTTGTGGGGTTGAATGGGACACAGCAGGGAAAAGGAGCTATGTGAGTAAAGATAGACTGATCATCTCAGATCAAATCGTATGTATGTCGAAATGATACGAAGAACTTAAGATAGAGTAGCTTTGACTACTACTACTGAGTAAGTGAAACATGTTTTGTCATCACCAAAATGGACCAAAAGACAAAGGAGCCATGATTTCTGTAAAACATTTATTAGATTGACAAACGGGGGTGGTAAATGAAATATTTCAAAACAGCCTCGATCAAATTTGAGGCGCTTTCCATGAAACTGGCACGAGATGAAACCATGATGACCATCACAAACAAAAATAAAACATTTTAAGAATTTATTTGTCTGTCTTATGTATGTTCTTTGGTCTTGAGAGTTCCCCTGGCAAAAGAAGTGGTCTAAATGAAACAACCCCCCCTCACCGAAAAAGAAAAAAAAAATCAAACAATACAACTTCTCACATACCTAACATTATTCTACTATATACAATAAGTATCCATGGTTGAAAAAACTTAACTGAGCTTCCAGTGGTCTGGGGTTTAGCTCACTCATGTAATACAATATATTGTAAATCTAGTAAGTATGGGCTACAGGATGCGTACTGGTGGCAATGATGCAGAAGGTCTCAATGAACAGGAAATGCTTAAGGAAAGGTAGAAATAAGTAAGGGAGATTAGATATTGTTGTCATGGCTGAGAAACTGTACTTGCACAGCTCTCAGTTTCTGCACAGATTCCAGCACCTATTCAGACATGTAGGCTTCAGGACAATGAGGCAGAGGAGGCTTAATTTTTTAATTAAATGTAAAGAAGCCTAGTGTGATAATGCAGAATGCGCCTTGACGTTTGTTTATGAATAAAACCTTTCCAGAATGTCACCTGTCCATTTGCCAGTCTTTAAACAGTTGTGTTTAAACACAAACAGCTTGAGGAGGACATTGTTGAGACAGATGTCTCAAATGTCTGTTGATTAGCCTCTCAATGTGGTAAAGCACGACCAGAAAAACAACTGTTGACTGACCTTATATCACCACTGGGTGGCACTTCAGAGCCACGTTTATGTAGACTGAGAAAAACCCAATACCATCTGTAGCCAATGTAGTAATGTAACCAGACAGAAGCTTAATGTATGTGCACATAAAATGTAAAATTGAGCCAGTTTAAGTGGTTGAGTGACCAAATCTGAGGTTTCTTTGGGTGTATTAATTTGCCAGTTCATTGAGTGGTCAAAAATTCTGTATTCACAGCTGGAGATTTAAAAAATAAGCAATGGGTGGAAAATGACTTCTCATCTTAAAAAAGAAACAAAGTTGTGCCTTATAAAGAAAAAAAATCAAGGGACAAGCATTAAGTTAATCCCCCTTTCACGTGGGGGAATAAAGATTTTACAGCTCGAAATGTGGAATGGAGTCGAACATTTACTGGAATGTTAAATGACGAACTCATCCTCTCCAGTTTCCTTTGTGTGTGTTTATAAGCTGTTCAGTTCCTGCAGGGTCTGGTCCAGGACGTGTTGCATGCCCAGATTGTCCTCTTTCGCAAGTGCTAGTTTCTCTGAGGGGAGGAAGAAAAGTGACATGGTGAACCCTCGACCGTCAGCAAATAATCAGTGCTCGAACAAATACATGCTAATTCAGTCTCCATAATAGGTTTTTCAAATGCCATCCCTTGAAAAACTGCACAGACCACTGTTTTATTGGACAGATGTTTTGTATAACTACTTTGGTTAAGATGTGCCACATGCAAAAAAAATCCAACCACACTGCATGCCTTCCATGCATGAACTGCTGACTCATATTCTCTGCTAAGGGACTGTTAGTAAAATAGGGTCTATAGACTTTACAGGACTTGTGTACAACACTGTAGAGGCATTTATTGTAGTGGATGGTACCTTGTGTAAATGGTGCTCATATCATTAAACACTTAGTAATATCATAAAACTATCAAAATGGCGGCACACTAAAAAGCAGTGGAGTTATTTTAAAAGGGCTGAGGGGCATTGGAAACTGCATTAATACATGCCACAACAAGCGTAAATCTCACCAGAAGAGCTCACCTTGTATAAGTGATTATCAGATGGACAATGTATAGTAACAACCAACTGTAGAACAACAAACTGCTGGTTTTGTGATCAAAAAATAAATGGAGTCTGTCTGTCTGTCTGTCTGAATTGAATTGAGACATGGCATTTTGATGGTATCACTGATGACATCTTCAGAGGTCACACTCCAGCTTGACAGAAGCAAAAAATAACCAAATGCATAGGAAACTACAGTACATGTACATAGCTGAGGCTATGGATTAAATGTTCCAATATTATATTTTACAGCAAGCTATAGACAAGCGTGGAGTATCAAGAATAGTCATAAGCTGCAAAGTAGGAAAGAAAAAGATCCTTTAATAATTTTTTGCATAGTGAGATGGGCAGAAGGCACATATGATCAACAGAGAGAAGACAATGAGTCCAAACATTCAGAGAGAGGGACAGGAAAAGGGAAGTGCAGAAGGCAGAGAGAAACAGAGATGGCAGAGCATCTACAGAGATGTCATGTCATTGAGGGCATGGTCCAGCTCCTCACTAATGGCCTTGTACTTCAGCTTCTGAGCATACAATTCATCTGGAGGTCAGAGGTCGACAGGAAGTATAGGCAGGTGTCAAGGACAGCAGCGACACAAGCGAGCCAAAAGCAGGATGATTATAAGAGACAGATGGAGGAAAAGAGCAGAGGAAGGAAAGAAAAGAAAAGACAAAAAGGTCAGGCTTTTTAAAGATGAAGAAATTGCATGGGAGAAAAAATAAAGCACATCTATACCATGCTTGCGGTTCTTTTTCTGAGTAAGCTTTGAGCATTTAAGTCAGTGCTGAATGTCTCATAAAAATGGTCCAATAACTCCATAAACTAAAC
The DNA here is from genome assembly GCA_016785225.1 of Psettodes erumei. Classification (NCBI taxonomy): domain Eukaryota; kingdom Metazoa; phylum Chordata; class Actinopteri; order Pleuronectiformes; family Psettodidae; genus Psettodes; species Psettodes erumei. Next base: position 1,316,455 of record JAFBJZ010000107.1, read on the forward strand.
TGCCTGTGGTTCAACAACTAAATAATGCAGACTGAGAAACATCTGGGCACATTCTGTCCTCTCTGCAACATGGCTGACATGGAGTAGCTGTCCTTCAGAAACAAGGGTCTTTTATTAGCTTGTCTTGGGTAGAGTTGCCATACGTTTGGCAGGGAAGCCCTTCCTTTTCACAGAAAATGTTTCTGGTAATGCTGAAATAGGACACTCCTTGTTCCATGTCAAACTGTATCATTGTGTACTTGTGCAATATGATTTTGGCTCACTTATGATTAGAGTCAGCCTCTGGCCTACAGAATACCATGCTAAATTACCTGCTTGTGGTTCAACAACAAACACATCTCCTCTCCACCTTGAGCCCAGATGACTGGCTTAGTTCTCAAAGACAAGTGATGCTACTGACTGACTGAATATTCATCCTCATGTGACGTTGAAAAAAATTGGTGAAAGTGAGCAAATATGCAACATTTCACAATTTGTGTATTGTTGGTCTCATACCTTCCAGGTCATCGATGGACTTTTCCAGTTTGGCCACTGTTCTCTCTGCAAACTCTGCACGGGTTTCAGCCTGACAGCAAAACAGACACAGTATATCACAGGTTCTAACTAATAAATACAACATGCACAACTGGAATGGCGTAGGTTGTCAAGAGCAGATCTCTACTTTCAGAAGTAAATGCCTAATTATAATGCCAATCCCACTATTTTCTTAAAAGAATAAAAAGTACCCTTATTTATGTGTGACACTGCTCATTTGTTTCACTCCAAGAACAGTATCGGCTCAGAAATGTTATACTAATGCCATTAGAGGAAGTTTTCTTGAAGTTTTTGTGAAATCTTCAGAATCAGGATCTCACCTCCTTCAGTTTGTCAGTCAGAACTTTGATCTCCTCCTCATACTTGTCTTCTTTTTCTGAGTACTGTTGACAAACAGAGACACAGATACATGAAATTACCTAATTTGTGGCAGAAATACAAATACATGCTCACATATATTTCCAGCTGTCACACACTGTCACCCAAAGATTAGAATTTCTCGGTCAGGTATAAAACCAATCCCTTTAAAAGGACGTAAGTACACAACAGAGGAGAGGTGTTGGCCTGAGAACGAGTCGAGCTGTGATGCCAACCACGGCAGGCCTGACTGAACAAAGTGAAGGCATGTATTGCTAAAGGAGAGCAGTCATGTGGTAAGCCTGGCATGCTGTCATGCTGCCTCTCTGTGCCTGGGGAGGAATGCAGCAAACAGGAAGAATGTGCTACGGGTCTCTACTGGCTGCTTGTTCACATATCCTAAAACACCTTATGTGGCCATTAAACCCAAATATAGAAACAGCCTTCGTGGCTAATTTGCCAGGCAGTGTGCAAACATGCTGTGTATTTACACAACTACAGATCAAAGGAGGTCTGGTTTCACACTCGTGATACATTCAGGTTATCATCTAAACAACCTGAGGAGAAAATATAACATTGGGTTTGTCTTGATGTCCTAGGACCTGATGACACACAATTATAATGAAGGGAGCTTGAAACGATACTTTGGTGATGTGGAATCACTCCACACTCCCACAAATTACTGTCCACCATGCCGCGAGAATGGCCCCAAATGATAGGCTCATGCAAGACCCGGTGTTCAGTATATACTGTTATATATATTTGGGTTGTTTGTGAAAGAAAATGAAAGCAGCTTACAGTGTTTGTAAGCTCTGTCATAATAGTAGTCTGATTAAATATATGTTTTACCAGTGATTCAGGCTAAATAGAAACCTTGGCATTAGGCAGGCCAGAAGACAGAGTCTTCAGATTCATTGCTGTGCACGTCACTCATATGCTACATGACACTCACCTTCTCAGACTGGGCTTCTAAGGACTTGAGGTTGTTGGTCACATTTTTTAGCTCCTCCTCAAGGTCACTGGCTTTACTACGGAGATAAACACAGACACATGGTTGGTTTTAATGGAAACACGGGTGAATACAGGCGCATATATGTGTTCATGTATCTTGGGGTGTTCATCAGTCATTACCATTCTGAGAGCTCGGCCCTCTCCTCAGCTCTCTCCAGCTCTCCCTCCAGGATCACCAGCTTACGAGCCACCTGGGGGAAAATCATTCAGACTTCAGGGGGAGCAATTCTGGACTTGGACTGGAGAGTAGTGGAGTGCATCCCAATTTGAGTAGAGGCATCTGGTTCCAAACTTCATCCCTCTCACCTCCTCATATTTACGGTCAGCCTCCTCTGCAATGTGTTTGGCCTCCTTCAGCTGCATCTCCTGAATCTCCATCTTCTCCTCATCCTTCATCGCACGGTTCTCAATCACCTTCATCCCTCTGAAAGGACACAGAGGGTCAGAGACCAATGATTCAAAATGTACATACAAATGATATTATTTTGTTAGAGCCAGATGTCATGATAGATCTGGTAAAACCAGTATTCTCAAACAAGGCAATTTGCAATAATCAAAACTGCAATTCAGCTTGCAAGAAATTAAATGTACAGAACATCAAGACTGATTCTGGTTTAATGTGATTGACACTGACCTCTCGCTCTCATCTGCAGCCTTCTCAGCCTCCTCCAGCTTCTGCAGCGCCGTGGCCAGCCTCTCCTGGGCTCGGTCCAACTCTTCCTCCACCAGCTGGATCCTACGATTCAGAGCTGCTACATCACCTTCCGCCTGAGAGGGAAGAAAAAAGAGAATTTTAGTCATTCATTCATTCATTCAACTTGAATTCATCCAAGCTGTTCTTCCCTTTCCCTGCTTCAAAGCAGGAGGGAGGATAGCTAAATAAAGAAGAACAACAACCTGTAGACTTAACTTAAGTTAAATTAAACTTAACTTAAATTAACTGTACAGCACAGACAGCTAAACTTGAGAGTGAAAATCAACACACTGCTAATGTTTTACCAAGTAAAGCCAATTCAAAGCAATTAAACAAATGCTTTTAGATGGTTTCAAGGTTTATATTTTGTTTACTTAATGTGGTTTTAGTGGCTGCTAAGGTCTCTGCAGGAGCATGCTGGAGGAATATTAGAGACATTTATCAGGGAATCAGGTTTATCCTCCTGTCTGAACAATCGATTCCTCGGTAACTGCCCACATAAGGAGGTCAAACATCATGCTTTTTTATTTGTGCACTTCTCACTGAAGGAGTGCAGCAGTCTCATCCAAGTGGCACAAACAAAACGTCTCATATCATACTGGTAAGTGTCCTCTGCACTGAGTTATTTGCCATAAACCTAACCACTTCAGTTTTTAAAAATAAATCAGAATTGTAAAGCAGTTATATATTTTAGAAATCAGAATCAGTGAAAACTTTTCCCAACATTACAAGACTTTGACAGTAGCTTTAGTATTTTAGCACAGAAAATGTGCATCTTGTTTTGAAAAGTGTTACCAGAAGATGTGGATGGCCATGTTGGAAAAAGAAACAGCCCCAAAAATAAAATGAAATAAAAAACATTCAAACAAATGCCTCTGTAAGACTCTTATTCTGAAAATAACTCTGGTAAAATACGTTCACCTGAACATCACCATGTTGCCCTGACTGCAGACTGAGTGATATTCTGCCCTATCGTTCAGTTCATTGTCTTATACCTCATGCAAATTCACTATCACACTTAAGCCTGAATCCACATGAAGAAGTCTGCCTGAAAGTGAACTAAAATATATTCAGTTCCATTTGCACCATTACAGTGAAACTGTAAATGGATTCTTAATGCTCTCTCTGGGGTCACTCATGTTTCATAAATCAATAACTGACTCTAGCTGATGAATAATAAGTGAAACAGACAGCTGGAGGTCTGTGGATCTTCTATAGAATAAGGGCCTACCTGTAATGAACAGTCTCTAAAGAAACTCAAATCCTAACTGCTGAGTCAGGCTGGAAAGGGTAATCCTTTTTAATGTCTGAAGATCGCAGGACTTTAGATTTGAATGAAAATGTTTGCAAAACCTCAATTTCCGGGGACTGTGAATGCAGAACTGGGGCAAGTAGGGAAGACAAACGGGTTTCTTTTCATCTGCCCTTGGTAAACAAGGGCAGATGAGAGGGGAAAAAAGCAAACAGACAACTACACAGGCATTTCCTCTCTGCTGGCCAGGGAGTTTATCCAACCACCACCTCCTAGGGAGCAGCATTCAAACTGAAAACCAGCCCAACTCTGCTTTCATACACACAAAGAGACCGTCCCCTGTTAAAATGTAAGTTTACAACCAGAGAGCACGACATAACTGCACTTTTGAACCGTTGCAAGACTGAACCTTTCATTTAAACCTGGAGCACTCACACAAGTTTACTCCCTGTTCCTGAAATGACGCAGCTGAGGATTTCGTCAAAGGGACATTATTCTCTGCAGTTGCAAGGCGAAGCAGTTAGTAGGTCAGTGACTCATTAGCTAGTCATTCGGTCCAGAAGTCAGATCAACAGTCAGTGTCTGCCAATACAGTTTGCAGGTAGGTGAGTCATTCTGCTACACACTTGGCATGATAAAGTCTCTAAAAGACAACGGACTGGCATTAAAGAGGAAAGGTTGTACTGCACAGAGAAGTTGAGCGCTTGGGAAAGCTCAGTGGAAAAAAGGAGTTATTCAGTCTGTTTGCACTGAGAATAAATAGACCTCCATCTCGTCCACTCTTCCATTCTGTCACAGACTCAATATTTCAGGAAATGGTATGGTTTGCCGCTTGTTGGCAGCTGGCACTGGCCTCTTTAAGTTTTAAGATTTTCTCCATGTTGTCTCCATGTCATCTCAAACTGCTGACTGGACAGCCAGTCTTTCCACCTCCCCATTTCTCCCCCTTTCTCTCCCCCTCCCTTGGTTCTTTTTTGTCCTTTCCCAAGTCCTGCCCTACTGCACCCAGAGCTGCTGGGGGGGTGGGGTCTGATATGAGACAGGAAATGTCTGTTGAGCTAGCGTTGACGTGTCTTAAAACAACCAGCACTTGACAGAGGAAAACCTAACCCAACACAGAATGAATGAAAAGTCATAAGTCAGTCAAAAGCATCTTGAAATCTAATCAGTTATGTCCTTCTATGCAGGTCTGTATCTGTCGACACTACATCTGGCTGGTGAGAGATGTCAGACAGAATTAAACTGGAGCCTGAAATAACAGATATTGCTACTTCCTGTGTCCTAAGTGAGGCAATGTGTCATGGACAATACAGTCTGCACACAAACAAACATGCTATTCATGAGCTTTAGGTCAGCTACACCGGCACATCAGATGCTGTAATGTACGTCCAGACACACACACACAAACCCACTCTGCAAACAATCACTCTCATTCTGTCAATCTCTCTCTCTCTCTCTCTCTCTCACACACACACACACACACACACACATAATTACCAGCTAGCAACCAGCTAATTTCCTGTCTGAGAAAACGTTTTGTTGTTAAGCAACACGCGACACAAAAACCAAAGTCTGAGGCTTTACTACTGTGGCAGTGCCATATCTATGCATCACAATCAAATGTGCAACCTGGTGCTTTATCTGCTATCACAATCAAATGGGGGGGGATCCCCTTATAGACAGAGACAGCCTTGTGTCAGCTTCAAAAGGGAAAAAAACCTGCTTACGTGCATGTGTACAAAACATACTCTCATTCTTCTAATTCACTAAGCCATGACCAAAGAAAAGAAGTGCCCTTCCTGTACATCCTGAAGGTACAGCTGAAAATGATTTCCTTTCTGCAGAAAACAAACTAACCGATGCTAAAAGGATAGCAACACAAGCTGTTTGAAAAGTATACAGAGTTCTTGCATGAAAACAATGATTTAATAATTATAAAATATAAAGTTAAGGTAAAGCTCACAAGGAATGAGATATCGAAGGACTTCACTACAAGAATAGACTCTAACGTCACTTTGCAAATGAGGATCTCAAAAAAAGGTGACAGGAAGTCAGCAGCCCAACATCCTTTCATTTCCTCCCTTTGATTGTTCTTTCTCTCTGGCCATGCCCCTTCCTTTAGCACCCACTTTGCATTCCCTGGCTGCCAAGGAGGCACGCTGCCTTATATGGTAAAACAAATTATGGAGAAGGTTTGTGGTGGAGTATCAGGAACATTGTGGTTGCGAGCACACGTGTGCAGAAGCAAACACACATATATGTAAGCTACAGATACTGGTGCCGCTCTGTTATCAAACTAGTTTAATATGTAACACGAGAGCTTTGTATGAGGTGAATGGTATTATAGTAATGAATGGCTGCTTAACAGTTCCCCTGGACCAGTTAGTGCCTTGCTAAAGGGCATTTAGCCACAGAGGCAGTGAAATTCCTAGAGCAACAGTACAACTTTCAGAAATTTTCTTGTATACATTCTTACCGAGCATTAGATGAGAGCCTTCTCATATCATTCTGATATCTGTACAGCAAGTATGAAGCTATAGCCAGTAGCCTGTTAGCTTAGCTTAGCATAAAAACTGGAAACACTAGGAAACAGCTAGCCTGGCTCTGTCCAAAGGTAAGAAAATGTGTCCAGCAGCATGTCTAAGGTTCACTCATTAACACGCTACTGTATTTTATCTTGCTTGTTTAATCTGGAGAAAAAAACAAGGTGTAAAATTGACAAGTTGTAGTTTAACAGAGTCTTATTGTCACTGAAACCCACTCATAAAACCACAATGTTTCATTTTAACTTCATTCCTTTAACAGTCAGGGTTATTTGACCATCATCAGCTGCAACATTAAGTAACACAAACAACTACATGTTAGAAGACAGGAAACAAATGTGCTTTCTAACTGACTTCTCTGTCACAGTCCATTTGCCTCCATACAGTAAACAGATTACATTGTGACTTAAAGATACAGCACAATCCTAGTGGGATTGACTTAAGAAATACTTGAGTGTATTACATGTATTAGAGACAGTATCAAGGACAAATGAAAGACAAATCTAATTGCTAGTTGATTCCAGGGCAGTGGGCTAATGAGCTGCACACAATGCTGCTGGGGTTCAGGGCAAGTTATTCTTGACACTGCTACGTGCAATGTGAATGTGAGTCTGTGAGTGTGTGTAATCTTTTCCCATAAAGATCTGCCATGCAAAGATGACTGCATACAGTGCAGCTTGTCATAAGGGTATGTTATGAGCATTAAAATGAACTGCCCCTGTGCAAGTGTGTATGTGTATTTGTCGCAATTTTTCTACATTTCTATGTTTTTTTCACTTTCACACAGATCTTGCACTGGTATGAGGCTTTAGTTCAGGCACTGCCACAATAAAATATGTCTAATCCTGACAAGGAGTTAACTTCACCACATTTGTCAAATGGCAATTGAGAGGAACCCACAAAGTACACCAGGAACTAAACTTTTCAGGATGCAGAAGGTTCTTGGTTTCGTTAGAATTTACATAAACCCTAATGACAATTTTGGAAACTTAAAATTGTGTGGTCTCTTGACAAATAGAGGAGAGGTGATTTAACTACCCTCAGGTCAAGTAAACATCCTTCCAATAAAGGTTTATACGGTTCTTTCAGACTAAATGAATTGCATTCCATTCTGCCCTGCAGTGCTAGCACTGATCCGCTATCACATGCAGAGATCCTGCTTTGATGAAAAATCACTGACCATTTTGTGTGTGCCTCACAGAACATTGCAAAAAAATAACTGAATGTCAGATTTGGAATGGGTCGCACACTGCTACATGCTATACGAAAGCTGCGAAAAGTACTATAATTTCCATTCTCTAAATGCTACTCAATGACATTACAGAAAATTTAGCTTTGCTAGCATTGACTGTTCAAATATATTCTACTCCTTGCTTGTACTGGAACCCGCAACCTTGGCCTGCATAATCAGTTTAGCCACAAGCCAGTAACATGGGAGTGTTCCCCCAGAATGCCAGTGGCTGCCAAAAAGTATCAACATGTGGCAGTTATATTTGGAAAGTTGAGCTATTCCCAGGGAGAAAGTCCTAAGAAAACAGCGACACCAGGAAGTCGTTTTTTCCACTGAATTTGCTAGGCTGTTAGAGCAGAAAACTTTCAGGCCCACTGCACTCACAAAGCAGCAAACAGATGATCCCTTCAGACAATTCTGACGACTCGGTGAGCCAAAGAGGCCCTACTCACAATAAGCATTACTTCTAAATTATTTCCTGTAATTACATTTTCCATATACAATGTGAGTGTGTAAAACGAGTACCATTGTCATGTACCAAGTAGTAATTGTCATTGTGGTGCTTCAGATGCAGATAAAGAGACAGCAGACAGTTCTATATATATATATATAGAGACAGACAGTTTGGCCATCAGAAGACAGAAATCGTCAAGTGAGCTGATGTGAAAATTTAAGATCTTTTTTTTAAGCTTTAACCGAGGTTGTACACCACTAACTGGAATCACCATTAGAAACACACTAAGTCCACCACACACTAATCTTCCTGTTGAACAGAGCTGGAGCTCAGGGACAGGAAATGCTGGGAGTAGAAGCACAGGAAGTACTGGACCAGAGTCGGCAGACGACATCCTGGGAGGGACAGTCTTTCCAATGCTAATACCTCTTTGGAGTCCCGCTTCTCCTTTTAATCTGATTTTAGATATGGGTGAGAGAAGAACAAACTGTATTTCTGCATGCTATGTGGTCAAACACTAAATATCACCACAGCAACCATTATGTTTTCTGATGGCAACACAGACAACTTCAAAAAGGGAAACAGATATTTCTAAGCTTTCAGTAATATACTTTAGTTGTCCTTTCTTGCCTTTCTGATCCTTTAACTGTTTTAATTGATCAATGCTTCATTTGAAATTATTGAAAAATGCAAAAATAGTATCTCAACTTTGCTTTCAAATGATTTAAAATCAGCCAGTCTGGTTCATCTGTGTTGCTCACAGAGTTCTCAATATCATGAATGGCCCTTGGCCCGACTCTCAATGCTGAATCTTTGACCACCACACGTATTAAATGCTGTGAACACTGTGAAAACTGAAGAGCAAATTGACAGTGATGGCTGTAAATGAAACACATCCAAGCAGATCAAATGAGCGTTTCAAGCATCACTGAGCAACTGAGTAAAGCAATTACTTTTAGTTTTCAGTGAGAGATGTGTTTTTCTTTTCTGTTGCCTCTGCATTTTTAAACAATGATTCATTACCTTCATGCACTCAGCAAGATTCCTGTTTTGATCTCCGCATGATCCTATGAAAGAGTTTTTGTGCCAGGGAATAACTCCAGGTTGCCCTAATTATTCACACATGGGACTACACCAACCCCGCCTCACAAACGCACCGCTCTGTTTGACTTTGAGCGCACACCTAGTGAGATGAGTGACAGCCAAAGCTGCTTTTACACATTATGGCTAACAGGGCTGAAATGCAAGAACATTTCTACCCTGCAGTCAAAGGATAATTTCAACACATCCACTGTACATTAATATCCTTGTATCTCCTTATACCTACAGCGCAATATACCAGAAACAATTTTGTATAAAGTTTATACAGTATACTGCTTATAAATGATAAATGAAGGCGATTAAAGTGAAGTGTTGGTGATTACAATGGGGACATCTGCCAACATTTAAATTTGTATTGTCATATGCTTCATGATTTTACTTTAAGAATAAAAGTTAATTGTAAAAAGAAATTTTGGTCACAAGCTCATGAATGTGTCACTACAGTTACTCTACTCATGCCCTGCACCCTTACAAGCAACAGGAAATGACACAGTCGCCTCATTTATAACTTAATATGATGAGTGTGACTTACTATCCCATTTAATACTTCCACTTTAATTATCTTGATTTAGTTTACGATTGTAGGTCGCACACAAATATTTCACTGAGCAAAACATTTAAAGTCCTTTACAAGAGTGAAGGAGAAGAGGAGGCGTCCACTGAGCAATCGCAATATCCCATTACTTAACGTTAAAAGTCAATGTATTTTATATGTTCTAACTAATTCTCAATAATTCTTGTAAAATAATGATTACAAAAATGTCACTGATGCAACTATACAAGTTTATATCAGATTAATTACCCACAAGCTGAACGAACTCCCACTTGTCAAATTAAAAAGGTGCCCTGTTACCTAATAGGCAGTCTGTAACAAAGGGGTTAGCCCCACAGCAGGCCTGCCCCTTTCATCATCTCAGCTGCCATATCTTTACAGCCACACCTTCCCCTCCCACTCTCCTTGAATCTCCCTACTTGTCCTGTCATTAACCAGCTCCTATGCAAAGGACATAGCAACATATGCCATAAAGCGACATTTGAGACATGTCAAGACTGTTACCTATCTGTGCAGTAAAGATTTTTTTCTACAACCTCTCTCTTCTGCATGAGGCTGTAAAATCTCAAATGTGGGCAGAGTCGAGGGACAGACAGGTGACAGAGCTGGGCGTAAAACACCGAAGAAACAGATGAGTCACTTTCAGCACATCCATGCATGTAGAAACCACACATTAGTGGAAGTTCAGCAATGACTTGTGCTAAACACAGAACCAGTTGTGCAACTGCCGCTGATACAGTTTGCTGAAATGTAAACACATAGCTGGGCGACAATTAATGATTATTCATTCATTACTGATTATTCTAAGAATGAACAATTTTGTCTACAAACTCTCAGCAAATAGCAGAAAAAAAATCATCCAAGTATCCAGAGCCCAAAGTGACATCTTCATGTGTCTTGTTTTGTCAAACCAGCAGTCCAAAGATATTCAGTCTGGGACACAAAAGAAAGTAGCCTGGAAACAGTGTTTTTGTTATTTTTGTTTTGTTTTGACACTTTGGCTTTGAATAAATCTTTAACAATAAACTAATGACCAAAATTGGTGCCTATAAATTTTCTGTTGATCGACCAATCGGTTGTTCCAGCTCAAGCTGAAAAAGGCTCTTTTTGTGTAGTCGTCGGAATCCCTAATGACAGAGTAGGAATACTTTTAACTGTGTGCCCCTTTATTTTCCAATCATCTGGGGAGGCAGGGTGGCATGGCGGTGAGAGCTTGAAGCATAAGCTACAGCTGCTGCTAGCACACATCCACCCTGCTGGAGTGCCACTGAGCAAGTCGGTAAGAGTGTGAAAGTAGATTTTCCCTGGAGAATTACATTACTCCAGATGCTGCAGAGCCAAGAGGATGAGTATTTGAAACTTCAATAGAATCAATACGTAATACTAAGTTACTCATAAAAAGTAATTCATGTGTCTAATAGGTAAATTCAAATTTTGCATAATAGGCTCAATGCTGTCAACGTGGTCCACATTATTCACAGCAGTTTTACAGCGGCCTGTAAGTCGGACAGCACTGAGCATGCGCACAGACCTGCAGGAATCCAAACTTTTTTTCATTTCAGACCAACGCCTTGCATTGTGGCACAATCACGCCCGCGAATGAATCAATGACATGAGCTACTTGAGACTTTTTAGAGGCAGAAAGGAGAATATGAGGAAATTAACTCCAGTTGAAAATTAGGATGTTGGAGCAGAGAGAAAAGAGAGAGAGAGAGAGAGAGAGAGAGAGGGTTTGATTGTCTCACTTTATCTCGGAGCTCCCGTTCACTGTCCAACTCTTTCTGTAGGACCTGAGCCCGTTCCTCTGCCTCGTCGGCCTGCTGCTGCAAACACTGAATCTTCCTCTTCACAGCATCCAGAGAGTTAATACCTGCCATTGTTGAATGATTTGCTTGATTTAATTTAAGACTACGCGTAGAAAGACAGAACACAGTTACGACTACTTTTGGGTTGTGCAAAAAATAAACACACGTAGGCTGTTGCCTCCTGCTTATTTGGTCTATTCAGAATAATAAAATAAGACAAAATTGGACTATGATCGTTGATTTTTAAAAAGGCTGAAAAATCGATGTCCGTTCGGGGCCCAAAGTCTTTGGAATGTTAAGGATTCGTTCAAGTGCAACAAAAGTTATAGAACCAGGAAGTACGAGTGTCCAGGTGTTCTCCAAACGATTCTCCTGGTCTGGAGGAATGTGCAAAGTTCATGAGCAGTACGGAAAAGTTTGTCCTCGGGAATGCAGCAGTTTCGGTCCGGACGCTTTGAGTTTGAGAAGGAGGAGGAGGATCGGCAAAGCTGCGCGGTGAGGAGAGCGGAGAGCGCCAGACTGTGGCGGTGGAGGAGGAGGAGAGAGATGATTGGGACGATGAGGTCAGAGGGGCGGGGCTTGTGTATGTGTGTATGTGTATGTGCGTGCGTGCCCGTGCGTGCGGAAAAGCTGATCCCTGTGACTGATGTGATCACTGCTACGAGACTTTCAAGAGAAAACAGGAAAGCCAGGATGAATTACTTTCAGTTATTGTAAAGGCGCAGTGCCCATAGTTTAGATGTCACACACAAACTCCAGCTACTTCAAACTGGATTTGACCATTAAATGTCCGTTTTCAGTCTTAAGTTTAAAGTTTCCACCTTGCGTCACAATATAATTACGTTAATATGTGGCTATTTTTTCTGGCATTCATTTATGCTGTTAGTTGCAAACCTGGAACACAGGACTTTTCAGAGGGCTGCAAAATAAATCTGCCTTTTGTTCCATTTTTGTAATCTTCTCAGCAGGAGATAATGTAATATATAATGTAATCCTAGACTGGTATATTAGATTATACGAGGTGATAACAGAAACTACATAACATTATCGGAGTATGTGTCAGTCAATAAGTAGCAAGACACTGCATTGGAGAAATTTCAAATATATGACTCATGTAACTTAGAAAGTGTCCCACTACATAGTTGATGATAGTGTATTTTTTTTTTTTTTTTACTATTTTAAAAATATCAATATTAGGGTATTAAAACCCAGCATCAGTCAGGCAAAATTCCCATTCGATGATATGATGTATGAAATCATATGAAGAATGGGCAAGCAGGCTAGCAGATCCACAGATCTGGGCTCAGCTCAGAGTGTGTTCAGCTCAAATACAGTCAGGCTAGTCTGGCGTGAAAAAGAAAATCTCTCACAATCAATCTCAGCTGCTGATTGTGTCTCTTTCTGATTGGCCCCATTGTACTGGAAAAGCTGTGAGCATTGATTTCATTAGGACAGAGGAGTGTGGGGCTTTCTGTTTGTCTTAGCTGCATTCTTCACATACCACAGTGCCCCCCCATCTTTCGCTGTGTCTCCACAGTCCAGCTTTCCTCTAACTGTTGCCATGAATAATCTTAACAATACCTGCACTAAAACTACAAGGGTGCCACCTTTATCTTTAACATTCTGCGTACTAATATTGTGACCCAAAGACAGACACTTTATCTGACTGCTGAATTTGCCAGCAATGACCTAAATATCAGCATCCCGAGTCCATTCTTTATGAGTCATAACTTCTTGCTTGTTGGGGTCTTTGGCTCACTGTTCTGCTTTCCCAGCCCCCTCCAGGTTTCCAATCTGATCGTGCTCGCTGCGTGTGCATTCGGATGTGTAATGACTTCATTGCTGCCTCTAATAAGGGACATGTGGAGGGGAAATTCATGGAGGTGGAGTAGAGCAGCTTTACTGGGGATTTCACTGAGAAGATGCTGTAGCGATCTATTCTTAACTAAACTTTTTTGTTTTTACATACTTCAGCACACGTAGGAGTGGAAGCTACACCTACCAGTCTCAAACCACAACTTCAACCAGCACTTATTCCAGGGGCCCTCTTGACCCATTTTGCATGTGAGACTTCTCTGAACTGTTCTCAGAGTTTATTCATCACGGTGTCAGGATAATCCGGTTTGCCTCAGCCTTCGACTCTGTTTCTGTGTGTCAGACACTTCCCTTTTCTTTGTGTGTAGCACAACACTGCATTTCCCGTATCCTCCTGGATATCCCCCACAAGACTCAAACAATACCACATCTTGATGGAAGCTGAGAGTTTTTTATGACAGTTTTCTCTCTGCTCATGGTTTTCTTAGTAATCTCTTTGGAATGATTTAGTGGATTCTTAGCTGCTACTATTAAAGTTTCATTTCACTGATAAACTGGCATGATCAGAACATAACTGATTCCATAATAAGGACTTTAGATCTAACTTCCCTTCACTTCCTTTTTCTCTCACCCTCTCACTCACGTGCACACAGACACACTTAAGACATCACACATAATGCCAGTGCACATATGCTAAAATGCTGGAGGAACCACCAATGACAAAAATGCAGAGCTGTGGTTTGCTGCTTTGCCAACAATTTAAAATATGACCTTTTTCTCAGATGACAGCTGATTAGTCAAAGAAGAGCTGCCTTTTCTAATGTTCCACTGCATTTACTGAAATTATTCATTTGTGTCGACAAAAATATTCTCAGAGACATCATTAGTTTCGGTCTGATGTAGAGGACACAGTCATCCCAGTGTAGGATGATTCTAGACAAGATTTTATTGGAATCCTCCGTGGTGGAAGAAGTTACTGAAGTAATGCTGCAGTGCATTAAAAGGTTTAATCAAAGAGTTACTGCAAAGATTTTAGACATCCCAGTCTGTTTACGGGCCGACAGGCATATGTAAAAAAGACCATTCGTGTCTCCAAACAGAGCTGTGCGAAATCGCATACACTGCCTCAAGTGATGTCACTTGAGTCAGCCCCAGCTGAGGCAAAAGACTATGAGTTATACAGTTATGTAAATGTATACAGAAAGGTTCATGATCCTTTGGAGCTGATTTGATTGTAGTGAATGTCGGAACTGTAGGGTATATCCCAAACTGGAATTTGGACTAAAAGCACACAGAAAGCTCTTGGGGAAGACAACATAGTTAACAGGGAGGATGATGATGATGAACAGTGGCATTTGTCTGTTAACCTTTGCTGGTGTGTGTGTGTGTGTGTGTGTGTGTGTGGGGGGGGTGCTACAGTTTATCCATGTGTTCATCTTTCAGGAGTGGCTGCACAGGAATGTAGCAGTCTCTGAAGTGCTCCAAACCATTCACAGTGAATGATCAAAGTAAATCCACAGCTGGTGCTGGCTTAGAATTTGTCCAGCTGTGGAATAATGGAGCCAAAGTGGTGCTATGGTAACGTGTATGTGTGTGTGTCAGTCAGAGATGGAAAAAACAATAAAACAATAATTAACGACAAGAGCAGCTGCTTCTTTGCCAATTTTCAAAAGGAATCAAAGAGACAGTGCATCATCATTATATGATTGGCAGTATCAATGCACATTTTCAGTCCAGTGACTGCCCCCAGCTCCCTTCCCAAGCGTTACTTTCACTCACATCTGCAGCTTTCTTCTCAGACAGCTCCAGTTTCTCCTGAGCATCTTTCAAGCCCTCAGAGAATTTGTCCAGTTCATCCTCCGTCTGCTTCATTTTCTTCTGGAGGTCCATCAGCTCCTCCTCCAGCTACAACATAATACACTGTTAGTCCACTTCACCACACACTAGCTCTGCTCTGTCTTTGGCATGAAAATGGCATCTGCACTGCTAACTTCACTACCTCAGAAGGGAATAGACATGTGATCTGGCCTATTCTATTCTAATATATTCTACTCTATTCTATTAATCTATTAATCTACACTGTTCATTATGTGTTAAGGTTACTTGGTGGTTGTTAGCATGCTGAAATAACCCCTGCTGATATGAGTAAAAATTATAGAAATCTTCAGCGTTTTCCATGTTTGTGTTTAAACTGTGTTTAAATAATGATTTTGTCCAATGGGGCGTCAGTAAAGCCAAGCTGTTTGAATTCAGCCTACTGATAAAGCAGCTGCATCTGATTTTGGAGTCTAATCTTGTTGATGATGTTTGGTAACATTTAAATAGTAATGGTTTATCGGTCTCTCAGGACAAGAACCCTGGTATGCAGAGCCTAATCCTCTCTCACACACACACTCACAGGGTTGAGTGTGCCTCCTAATCAGTGTTCCCCTCTGAGCCCATGAAGTACTTCTGATAATCCTACTGAATTCCACACTGTCATTCTCTCCTGGTGTCTAAAAATACAGCTGTTATCAGTGAGAGCACACAGACGCCTGGGACCATTGGCCTAATGTCTGTGTGTGTGTGTGTGTGTGTGTGTGTGTGTGTGTGTGTGTGTGTGCATGTGTGCATGTGTGCATCTGTGTATGTGTTTTGCCCATTTGTGTGGCTACATGTTTCTATTCGCATGCTTATTATGTTTGTGTTGTCTTCTGTGTGCTGGATGTGCCCATCAGGCTTTATGACAAATGCTCCATTAACTTTCTCCTGGAGGGGCCAGTTTAAAGAGGGAACAGTCCTGGAGGGACCAGTTAAAGTTTTTTCCTCCCCAAAGACCAAATACAGATCCTGGGTGGTCTCATCACCTGGTTAGCAGCATATGAGGATGTGATGATTTCTCTTAGCACTCTCCTTAAGTCTTACTGTAAACAGCTTCATCACTGACCAATTGTTCCCAAATTCAGCTCCTGTAGATCTCTTTCAGTATTCGCTGTTTGTGCTATGTGAGTGTGGTGACTCAGGTGGCATCAAATTTGGCATTGTGTGGCAATCAAAAGTTGGTTTGAATGGATGCTTGGATTTCTGTGAGTTGATTGAAGTAACTAGATGATTATTCCACACAAAACAGAGACAAAATTTCCTGTTATCCTGTTGCTTGGCCTTTTAAGGAATGGTGTGTTTCTATGTTTCACATTCTGTCCCAAGCATTTGTTACATTCCTAACAAAAAACCCTTCCAATATTTTCTATCTTTGTTACTATTTGCCTCAATTTATTTACAGGCTTTTCTTTAAAAGGTATGTCTGGTGTGGTATTAATGTTGTGATTACCTTAAAAACTGGATAAAGAGAAAAGCCTGAAAGGAATCACATACAAACAAGGGTCTACATGTTTCTTTTACATGGGAGATTCTTTATTTTACAACAGATTTTTTCCTCACAGTCACTGGGAACCCTTTCGCCATCAGGTATCAAATACTTTCTTTACTGTTCGTGTTGTGTTTGTTGGCCCAATACTTTAATCTACACATCTAAGTTATTCTTTGGCTTTGTTCATGCCTGATTACAAACAGTAATTCAAAATTAGATCTCATTTTCAGGATACACTGAGACCATAACTGAGCCATCCATCCCTTTCTAACCTGCTCATTCATTCTCACCTGTTTGCATTTATCTTCTGCCGCCTTCTTGTCTGTCTCTGCCTGCTCCGCACGGTCAATGGCATTCTCCTTGTCCAGTTTCAGCATTTGCATCTTCTTCTTGATGGCCTCCATGGTGGCTTCTAGGTTGTGTTTTCCTTTCTAAGATGATAAAAGGCAGCCTCACAAGCCCAGGTCTTATTTCTTCTTGCACTGAGATGCAGGAGTCCAACAAAGCTGCAGAGAAAAAGAAAGACAGAGAGAGACAGAAAGGGAGAGACAGAGTGAAGGAGAAAGAAAGAGCTGTGAACAGAGATGGAGACTTGAGCCCTATATGGGTACATATTTAAACTGCAACAGAACCTGCCTCCAGTCTGTGATCACCCCCTCCCCTTTGTCCCCCTCCTCCTATGTTCTCACCCTCCCTCCTTCCATCAATCCTTTCTCCCCATCCTCTCCCTCTCCGTCCATTCCTCCTTTCATCCCTCCACTCACCATTCTGTGTCCACTCCATCCTGACTCCCTGACTATCACTCTCAGGCACACACACACACATACACACAGTCTCTCACAGCACACTCACACACGCATACACACATGCACACTCTCTCTCTCTCTCTCTCTCTCTCTATCTCTCTCCACCCTAATCAAACCACCCATCCAAGGTCTTTCTGAGGAATGGTCTGGCTGCTGCACTGCACTCAGTCACTGATCTCCTTATTTGGGTTGCAAGGAGACACAGATCAGACTCAAGAGAGAGAGAGAGAGAGAGGGGCGCAGGTCCTGTTTCCACATTTAACCTCCTGTGAGTGGATGAAGAGTACCGCTGACACACAGCAACCCACACCGGGGAAAGAGAAAGAGATAGAAGGATAGGAAAAAAAACAGAATATCCATCATGCTGTCAAAATATTAACATTAAAGCTGAGGGCATTGCCATGCCCAACTCCAGTGTTATGTCAAGGGGCTTTAGCTTGTTATTGCAAAGTGATAAACAAACAAAGGCCATTATGTGTTTTAAAAAAAAAATTAGCTGGTATGGAAAACAGACACAAACAAAGCTAAAGAGTGATTAAGAGAAATTTGTTGTTATTTTCAGGGATTAGTTTGTGTCAATCAGCTGTGTGGTGCGTTGGTTACATGTGATGTTGCTTAAGTGTCATTTATCAGGAGCACCTTGTCAAATTTGAGCGCTGAGTTCTGTGCATAGATATTTGAGTTTGAAGAAACAAGACGGAGAATCAGAGTTTGAGTGAACAATGGAGGCCTGTGTCCACAGTGGCTCATGGAGAGAGATGTAGAAAGATGGAAGGCCATGAAGGGAGAGGATCCTTGGATATGAATGCATGAGCACAATGACAAACCCAAGCACAGACATTAATGGACACAAATTTACTATACCAAGAACCTTCCTTAATTTACATGCAATATTTCCTCTCCAGGAGTACCTTTTTCCTATGCATTTGTGCTGTTGTATGAAGGCCATAATACATATACACAAATGATACCTGTTACATAACCACCGGAACCATAATTGCATGCAGAAATGTGCTATCGGTAATTATCAAAAGGACAGTTCCTTTGTTATTGAACACCTATGATGAATCTGTATTTTTGGCATTCTATCAAAAAGATTCACTGAAATGTTACAGGCTTTACTATTACATAATTGAATTTACAAAGATCATTAATAAGTGTAGGAATCCAGACCTTTTGAGATATTTGCCTCCCTGTTTGAGTACATCATAAAACATGATGCTTTGATTCAAAGCATCTGTTCTCCTTGCCTTCAAAACTTAAAAAAACAAAAACAAAAGTCAGCTTTAGTTGAATTTAACAGCTCCAGAAATTTCTCAAATGGGGTTTTATTTAGGGTAAATGTGTTAAATAAATAAAAACATCATCCTGAAACTCTGCAGTTATGCTATTTTCAATTGCTGATGTGAGCAACATCTGTCTGCAGAGTGTTGCTGTGGAGGAGCTGCAAAACTGATCTGCAACCAAAAAGTCCTTCCCTCTGTGGGACATTAAACACCGGCCAGAAAAAAAGGGGGAAAAAAGAACAGGATGAAGAGAAAAATATCCCAACTTCACTTTTCTGCTTAGGTGATCTGTATGGAACAATTTGGTCCTCAATCAACTGTTGTTTGGAGTCTGGCAGTGTTTCAAGGTGACTGCAGCTTGAACAACAATGTCGCTAAGTGGGGAGCAAGGGCTTTGTATTGTTGCTTGATTGTTGGTAGCTGTTATGACTTTGTGTTTCACAATGAAAGCAGGAGCAACAGTTTCAAGGTGGTGTGATCCACTATGATAAAAGCAGGTTCTGGAATGAATCCAGACTAAGATAACTGCTGGGTTGCTCAGCCGCATGTTTTTTGCAGTTAAGATCAGACAATTGAGTACAAATTAACAAAACTGCAGCATGGTTTATTCAGCTTTTCTTGACACTGGGATACTGAACCAGGTTCATGGATATGGATGAAGCATGTTGGATTTTATGTTATGCTGTTTTCTGTCTGCCTAAGCTATGACAAATCTTTTCAGGTCAATATTATTCCTTTAAAATTTAAAATCACATTTTTTTTCTCAAAGTGGCTACATAACACTTGACACCATGTACCCTTGATTTGCATCAGGAAAAAATTGGAAAAAAATAGTTTTGATATCTTTAGTAGCTGTCATAGTAAAGTATAGAAAATTCAATTTCTAAAAGCAGTCCAGTGAAAGCATCTACTCCTTCCTAAATGAACTGCACCAGCAGCAATCCTCAGCTCTGCTTAGTGAAGCTGTGGCTGTAAGTCTCCAGCACACACTGTATGAACGTTTCCATCTTCCACCCAGCCAAGTATGCTTTCTCTTAGCGCTGCTTGGCCACAGAAATGCTGCGGAGGGGCCCAGACTAAACATGAAGATCTTTTTGCAAATGCAAGTTGAGCAGCTAATGAAAGTGAATGTTTTTGATTTATGATGGAGAGCAGAGCACATTGGAGGGAGGACTCTGTGGACTGGTGTCCTGATGCAGCTCAACAGAAAAGTCATTGTGGCTTTTGCTCAACTGAAGTTTCGGTCCTTTCAGTATAGCATGAGGTTGTCTTTGTGTGAACATATGTGTAAACTCCCGTGGCTTCAGGGTGGAAATTTACCTCATGACTCATTTAGACAGGACACCACCTGGACTCTTGTGACACGCACACACACACACACAAACTCACAGATGGTGAGGCTCATCTCCTGTTAAACATTTTGTCTGTACAGGCACAGGTTTCCTATATGACAACAAGCTCCTGTGCTGTCTGAGGTGACATCATGACCTCCTCTAACATTACGCACACACACACCCTCTGCACCAGCATTTTACAGATGTTTGGGTCATAGTTAACCAATCAGCAGGAACTTTGCATGTCTGAACGTCTCTTTGTTTCAGGGCAAGTGAAGAACGTCACTGGTAGTAATCCCGATGAGGTTCAAATCACAAACATGCACGCACAGTTGTAATAATGTGTCAGAGGATGCATAATTGTCTGTTTCACAATTTTACCTTCTTCTCAACATCACATATTCAGGAAGGGTGCATCTGTGATTGTACCATGAACCACATGCCCTAATGAATGTGTTATTTAAATGTAATGACTCTCAGTCAAAGGGACCAGTCTATCAGGTTTTTTGATGGTCCCAATTATTTCCACCACCTTTGCCATGATACTTATACACAATAAGTATAAGACTTCAATAAGTCTGTGAGAGCACAGCACAATAAGTCAGCGTGCTGACGAAGAATTGTTGTCAGGCCACCTGGAGACTTAAACCAGCCATTCAGGTTCAGATACTGAGAATTAAGTCAGCATGCATAAACAGAAATCTGATTGCTCACATACAGAGTGGTGAGATCAGGGAGTGTGATGTGTTTTGCTGCTTGCCACACGTCTAACTTTACTTTCTCCATGTCTGACAAAGGCACTGTGACCTCAATGAGGTCAACACCATCAAGTTTGGGTCCTTGGGACAACATGTTTGTGAAATATCTACTAATTTATTGAATAAATTGAACTTGTTTTTACACAACACAGTATGACCCACTATCCATGAATTTTTCATTACGCAACAACTTCCTCTGTGTAAACAAGTGCAAACTAATGTATGAATGCCACTTCAAATACTATGTGCGGTGGAAGAACATAACAGATAAAGACAGAGAGACGACACAGGAATGGATGACAAAATAGGTTTGTAAATCCAGTTAGTAGTTTGTTCCTCACAATACATATTAAACAGAGACTTATTTTCCCTTCTAACCTCTAAAAATCTCTCAAAACCTCTGACCATTGCTGCTGATTGAATGAAAAACAAGATATGTCCAAAAGCTCCAGAAAAAAAAGTTCTGCATGTGGGCAGAATCAGCCTTAAAAAACGTGTAGTATGTGTATAATCATACAATGTAATCTCCTCTTCCCCGAACACAAGTTGTTAATAAAATATATAAAATACCCAAAGACAATGATAAAATATTTATGCTTAAAAAAAGCAGGCATGGTCCCAAATGGAACCGAACTGCATTCAAATGAGAGACAGGAACAGGGACACAATGACAGCACACTAACACTTATGGAAGAGAGACTGGGTTTATGGACAGCCAAAGGAAAAGAGATAGAGAAAGTCAGACGGGTACAGTATGTGATAGTTATGACTTCACACCCACACAGTGGTGACACACCAGTTGTGGGTCTGGTCCACAGCTCATCAGTGCAGCTTGGTCTTCAGCACAGACCTTATAAGGACAACATCTCTCTGGCTCATTTAATATCTGACTGACTGACAGGCTAACTTGACAAGACGACTGTGGACAGACAGCACGCTGGGAGCTGAGGAACTGCGTGCCTTCAACCTCAAATGATCCCCTAAAGTTGTGTTCATTATCTACCACACTACACACTCCTTCCCTCGTTTTCTTCCTGTCCCCTCCCACACTTACTCCTTACTTTTTGTCTCCTCCACCTTGTTTTTCCTGTGTGACCGTATGTTCACCTCCTGTTAAGTAAAGAGGTCAGCATGGATCGCACAGAGACACACATGAACAAACACAAACAGTCATATATACACACACACACACACACACACATCTGGCTGTAGCTGGATTTCACCACTTTTCTGGGAGTGGAAAAAGGGAAGGCGTGTATCCGTGCGTGTGTGTGTAAGTGGGAGTGACCACAGCGGTCTGGGTGAGAGAGGATGAGGACAGGCCCAGCCTCCAGCCCCAGATTCAGAGAGAGGAAAGCCCTCCCACAGGAAACCAGCTCTCCACTCCACATGGCCTTTTAAGGTAAAAAACTCCCCAAAACTTCTCTCACAAGGGAAAAGGGCTAAGATATAGTCACATTTAAAGCTACAGAGAGAGATGGGGAAAGGCAGGGTGGAAACCTGTGAGTGAGGAAAGATTCTATGAAAAGTAAACTACTTTTAGTAACTTTTAATCAGAGTCAAAATTTGGAAGGAGGAATTCTCCCAGAGCTTTTCTTTCCTTTTGCAAATCACTTATGCCATGAGTGCAGCCACTTTCATGTGACATGGCTAGTTATAACTGACATTTTCATAAGATTTCCCTATCAGAGTATTTATAACTTAAGGTGCACATTAAGTATCCTGACTGTGACTATGTCTTTATGGCCCAGCCAGTCACCTGCTGCACAGAGATGAGAAACATTCACGTTGTCTGTCTGCCCTTCTGAGTCATATGAAGAAAGGAGGAGTGTGGGAAATAGACCCCATGCATTTCTTCAACATGGGAAAATTATCCAAAGCAACTGTAAACAAAAGATGCATCCACAAACTAAGCCATTATGGGAAACTGTTGAGATGTATACAAGTTTAAAACTTTAAATTACAGCAAAATTGTTTCAAGATTTTCACTAGTATTGGGTTTGTACGTGTGTGGAACATAAGGTTGTCTGACTTCGTGATTGCAGTCAGATGCGTGTTACCAAGAGATGAAAATATGCACAAGCATTCCTGTGAGAAATAATGATGGCTTGATATCGCTCATGACCTTTGGTAACATCTCTGGCTGATCATCTCTGACTGATGTTGTTTCTGTAGACATAGGCTGGTGAGAAGCATATAAACGTAGAGCTGGGTCGTGTTTTAACTCTATGCATGGGTGAAACATTTTCTGATGTTGCAAATAACAGTGAGCTAGGACATGTGTATATCTCGTGCGCTAATGTAGACATTATATTGAGTGACTCCTGCTCCTGGTGCTGCCCCAATGAGGCCATGACAACATGTTAACTCAATCCTTGGTTCGCTTTATTATCTGTGCAATCAACAAATAATGTGTGTGTGTGTGTGTGTGTGTGTGTGTGTGTTTGTCTCCCTGCATTGCATCTTGCCCTCGGTTATCTGGGCTAACATTCGCCTCACAGATTATGTGTAAATAAATATCCCTGTGGTTGAATGGCTATAGTGAGAACATGACTTGAACCAGTTATGTGTTTATCACCTCATCACAGCCATTCAGGAGTGAGGGGCTAACAGGATGAGAAGAGGGCAAGGAAGGTAAATGGAGACTACAGCTTTCCTGCTGACTGAGGAGAGGAGTCTCTGAAGCTGCTACATGGTATGATGGACAAGAAAAGGATAGATTTTGAAATGATAAATAGAAGTATATACTGGAATAATGTAATAATAATATATAGTATATATAAAAATATATATACAGGAATAATTGTTTGTCTTCAGCTTCACCTTCTGTTCACTTTCCCAGTTTAGAGATGCAATTATTAGTCTTTTGTAACACCTAACAAAGTATTATATATAATGCATGAGTCATGATTTACTGCATGAATTACTGTCAGGATTATCACGAATTCCTGGTGCTCACCATTAAGAAATGGTGAGGTTACTATGACTATAGATTAGGGTTGTCAGTTTTTCCAAATTTTCAATCAATTGATGAGTGTAAGCCAATCACTATCTTTATCTGTTAGATGGTTGGTCACAGGAAGTAGGAGAAAGAGCAGAGTTTCTGGCTGAAAACAGCTGTCTTGCTGCTGCTGGAGAGGTCAATGGGGCTGAAGGAAAACAGTAAAGTTGTTGGCCATAAAACTAAATACAATTAGTTAAAACACACACATTGTCACTGCGTACAACCTATTTCACACACAAACATTGGAACCATTGTTCATATAAAAACATTGATCAGTGCAGCTTTAGGAGCAAATTACATGCTGCATTGTGCATATGTAAATAGGCTTCTGAGAATGGATTTTCCTTCTTGATTGTTTACATACACACTATTAAAATAGTCATATCTCTCTAAATGGTGAACTATTCAAGGACAAAGTCGCTGCCATTGAAACAAAGCTGTACTGCTGAGGTTATCTAGGTGCTTCACTTGAGAGCCCATGCAGGAAGAATGCATGACGTTATCCTGCAGCCATTCTGCTGATAGGCAGCTAGTAGCTGACAGCATAGCCCAGCTGAGTGAACCAAGACGTGCTACTGCTGCCAACACAGTCATGAGAGGTCAAGGGTCAATGTTTGAATGATCAGCTCCTTTCCTGGATTAGAAATAAAACAAACATGAGAGAAGAGCACAGGGACAGCATGTGAAGGCTGTATGAGAACCATTCGCTGCTGCTAAGTCTCACATGAAATTGCCCAAATCTAACAGTTGCCAGTCTTTCACATTCTGAGTCAGGCTCCTTATCAAGACTGCAATTTTTATTGTAACTCTCTTTTGGCTGAACTTCACTCTCCCCAGCACCGGCAACTCATCCAAAAATGCCTCAGCCCGCCTTCAGCTTAACCTCCCCACATTCTGTCTTCTCCACCACCCCCCTTCCCTGTCCCCTCTACTGGCTGCTCACATTTAAGTCTAAAAGTCTGATAATGGTGTAAAGAACACCCACAAACATGCAGACTATTGCCAGCCTTCTTTTGCAGTGCAGCATGGGCTCAATTTGAGACTGCTGACTGCTGGCTGTTTCTGCCCCGCAGCACCCTGGACATCACTCCACCCAGCCTGGCCTAAAATGTCTTCCCTCTTGCTTTCCCAATGTGGGACTGAATTTCCCGCCCACATCAGGCCAGACTAGTAAATCTCTTTTTCTTTTTCTTTTTCTTTTCTAAACTTGAAGTTTGTCTCTCTCTGGACAGCACATTATCTTTTTTTTCAATGAGACCCAGCAGTCCATTTTATTTCTCCTCTACTACTTGTTACACTCATGTTATTTTTGCTGCTTATTTAGTACCTCTATGTCACATACCAAAGTTACAAAAATATTGTGTCTCTGTACTGGTCACTTTGTCACACTTACATATGAATTATATATTGGCAGCGATGATGCTCATCATTGTTTGTGTGTGTGTGTGTGTGTGTGTGCGTGTGTGTGTTTGTGTTTGTCTGGGTGTGCGTGGCTGTTGGCTGAGAACAGGTCTGTATCCTTTTGCCTCCCATATACTGTTGAACATATGGTTTCATTTAGAGAGTAATGGAAGGAGGTCATTTGTCATTAGCAGTATAAACAAATGAGGACACACACACACACACACACACACACACACATATGCATTCTTTTATGACATTCATATGTTTTGGCTGTTATAATTTGTCCTCCATTTTCCCAGTTACAATCTCAGAGCATCCACCACTCTTTCAAGGTCAGTTTGTTTGATGAAATTTCAGCATAAGTTTACCTTTTCAATGCAGCAATGAACCCACCAAAAAGAGAACCACCAATCATTTGTGATTCTACTTCTGCTGAGTCACACCCATTCTCCCTCTGTCCCTGGTAGGAGGACTTGATGGTTTCCATTTGCAGGGTCTCCCTTTCCTTTCCTCATGTCTTCACTGCAAAGAAAGCGCAATCACTTTTAGTAAGTTTGTGAGCAGCTCCCTCTTCTGGTCTTGGAGAATATCACAGTTATCAAGAGGAGGTGCACCTCGAGGACCTGAGCTTTCTTTTTCTTGCGACTGGAATTTGAGTAGAATGCAGAGTCCTTGTATGATATAGTTTATTCAAAGTTAGTTGACCTAAAAGCTTAAAAAGGTCCTGAATCTCCTTGTCTAACGACTGCATATAAGTTGCACATTCATGGCTGAATTCCAAACTGTTTCAGTTGCAGAGTACTGGTATTGTGCATACTAGATAGAATAGAACAGAGCCCAGAAGAATTTTTATCAGTAACCCCTTTTGTAAGTAAGACACCCTTGAGCACCTTATTGCTCCCTACACACACAAAATGCATAAACATCAGATAAAAGAGCTGGAAACTCCTCCAGAGTAGCCTTGAATTTGGGGATATTTCCCAATAGGTGGCAAAAATTAGATCACAATACTTTCAACATGGCCTGGACTGTGCTGCATTCTCAAGTGTGTCAAGGTTAATGGATGTGCTTTATAATCAGTGTTATTATCTTGTTTTACTTCAAAGCCATATTAAATGGAGTTTATCCTGGTGTTAGTTTAATCGTCAGAGACTGTTCCTTTCTTTGTTGATAGTCCATGCAGTTGTTCTGTAATCTGCTGCTGGGAAGACCTTGTCTGACTTGTTGTTTTGGGTAGCTAAATATTGTGACCTTGAGCCTTATATGGAAAAGAGTAAAATTTATACAAGCTGGGGTGTGAATTAGGCCTTTAAAGCCTACTGTGAATATTCTCAATCAAGCTAGATGTTGAGAGACTTGATAACTGCTGTATGCAGCATAGGACAGGTGCTGTCCAATTACACTGGTTAGATCAGTATTTTTCACTTCCAAACTACACCATCAAAATTATTCAAAAAGAATATAAGATACTTATGAGGATGTGCAAAAGGATGTCGCTTCAAGGCTGCAGAAGAAAAAACACGAGCCACATTGAAAAAAAAAATTCTTTATGCAACTCTATCGTCTTCAAGCTTTATTTTCAGAAGCTTTCTGTAGGGGGAGGCATTGCATTACAAGTGGACTAACTTCCACAGTCAAAGTTTGATGCTTAAGATCATCTGCAGTTGTCTGCTCAACTGAGAGATTGCGCTTGAGTTTTACTTCTAAAAATATGGAAAATCCGCCTTTAGTTGACTTCCACGTCGTTTTTGTTAGCTGCAACAAGCAATAAACAGTCATTTTCTTTGTTAAAAAACCTTTAAATTAACATACTTATTTGACATATACAATGCTATATTTTTCAGGAATCTCATTTATATTGACAAAACTGGCATCTGTAACCATACCTTTCATTGATGTATATGGGTTAGGGTTACATGATTACATTTATCAGTTCAATTTAGAGAGCTACATTTGGAAACCATGTTGAAATATGACTGGGTGTTTTACAAGAACTGCATTGTTGCATGGCAATTGCAGTAAAAGTGTAAAAGAAGCCACTGCACACTGTTATGTGTTCAGAGCAAATTGATTTGCATGATGAGAAAAATGTACTTTCAGTCCTCAAACTTGACAACATCTTGTTCTTAGCTATCAGAATTGAGGTAAAGCCATCAGATGCGCAAATAATCAGAGATGGATGACAGCTTGCCTATCTCTTTAGCTCAGATCTATGTCGATGCCTTGAATACAATGCACTCATTATGAAGTGTGACACAGACTGGATATTGTGTGGTGCCTGGGCACGAAGAAAGGGAAAGCTGTGGCTCTTTGTGAAGTGGGTCAGGTTTGTGAAGTGATTAAGAGCTGGCTATGTCAGCAGAAAGATGTGATTTGATAATTCCCATAGCCTCTCAACCCCTAGAGAACCAAAGAAACCTGCTTAGGGTTTACAGTCACACTAATTATCCCATGAGCCTTTGTCTGGCACTAAATACCAGACATTCGTAGGTTCAGATTGGATGTCATGTGTGGCGTTGTTTTGAAGGAGCCTCAGCAGCAGCCAGAACCCCCACAACAGAAAATTTTTAGTCAAGCAGTGAGAAAACCTTGGGAGAACTTCACATCCTGCAAAATCAAAATTAATCTTGAATGCAGAGCTGTGAGTCAAACATGGATGTTTTTCTTTGCTAGTGTACATATAACAGTTAGCTGTTCATGTAACAAGAACTATGATGCATATGTCTGGGACATGCTTATGAAATGATGGATTGGGATAATGGGGAAATGGGATAGATTTCATTTCTAAATGCTTCCTGTGTCCAGATACTGGTATTGTACTTCTTTAAAATTAGCTCAAGTAAGGCTGTGTTTGAATTATAATGTTAAGCTTAAATCATATTTCATGAGAAAAAGCTTGTGTTTCAATCATCTCACCATTTCATGTCAATGTCCTAGGATAACCTCTCCACACTTAAAAAAAATTACAGGAAAAGTAAAGGTTCCACAAGAGCTCTTTTGTAATCATAAAAGTTGTGCAGGTGTCCTTTGTGTTATTGCTACTTCGAGTTTAAATTCTACATTTTCTTCTTATTTAGGTTGTAGATGGGTTCACATGCAAAAACTCAAAAGCAAAACTTGAAGGGCATACAGTATGAGGGTGTTAAGTTGCACCTCCCTTTAGTAAGAGTGTGGTTGCAAGTAGACAACCTCCATATGGGAATGTGTGTGTGTGCATATGTGTGCAAGCTTGTACTCAGGGGCGTGCCAGAGCATTTGATGTCACAGTTCGGATCCGGGTGATCCCTTTTGACCAATCCGTGTGAAGCAGGAGATTTCTGGAGGAGGCGGTCAGTGGATGATTAAAGGATGGGGGAGGTTAGGCTCTAAATCAGGCTGTAAAACACTGACCTGTGGTAAGTTAGTAACCTCGCAGTGAAGTATGTTGTCTGCAATAATGTCTCAGACCAGGAACTTGTCTGCAGTGTGTGACATTAGGGATATACAGCTCGATGAGACCCAGCTAAGACATGATTAGATGTAATGAGATGTTATGTCAACATCATAATGACAGTCATGCCATATGTATCAGTGATCAAGGCCTGGATTCCTTCCAACCAGACAGCATCATAGGTCATGGATGTAGTTTTAAAACTTCAAAGAAAAATCAGAAGACCTGCAAGAAACATAGGTGAATGAACCAGGAGTCCTGGTTCTTCTTGTAAACCACGGCTGATATTTGCACATCTTCATTTGAGTATGTTGCATGCTATGGACCTGAAGAAGACCAGCAGCTACAGTGCATGTCAGTGGTTCTGGTGAATTTACAGAACTTCATTTTAGTTGTACATGTTCTTTGTAATGACTGAGTAAAGTAAGTCTTATATGATATCCGTCTGTTAGTCCTAAACTAACAGCACCAGCTGGATCCCAGAAAATACCATCTAAGCAGTAACACTTAGTAATGCAAAACCATTTACAAGTAAAACAAATTGGTTTGATTGTAAACACATATTATGGCCCTGATCTTTACTCTTAGATTGTTTCCATTTCATTTGATGTGGGAAATGTGTTTTTTTGGAAGTTCATCTGAGTTATTTATAATTTTGATGATTCTATAAGAGAAGCTGCAGTGGTTTGGTGCAATTTTATGTGTAACTGAGCTCCTGTGAGGGCAACAATTTGATGTGGTGAAACAGTTGGCACGGCTTCAGCTCTCTCCCACATCACCCTATCCCATGAAGGAAGTATATACATGTTTCAGCTGCTGTCCATTTTTTATGTAACACAGCAGAGATTATTTAACAGTAGAATAGAAACACACATATATACAGATAAAGAGGAATTCTGTAATATTCTCTGTATAATTAAATGTTCAGCAAACTGTGTCAAACTTGAGACATCAGATATGGTGGCTTTAAGTAGCAAAACCTTTGCTTTAATTTATCTCATATCCAGGTCAAATGGTGTCACATTTCTTCATTATATGTTATTGTTCCTCAAAATTATCTAAAACCGTCACACTTTGGTTAGAAAAACCTGTGACACAGTGTGACTCACAGAATACGTCCCGTATTTGGAACCATTTTAGTACTTTCTCTGCCACACAAGTGTCTATAATGAGACCTCTGGAGGCCTCTGTCAGGATAAAGTGATGTATGTTGGTCTGTTGGTCCACTACTTTGGTCACAATGGCAATGTTTCAACTATTGAGTCAATTACCATAGGATCTTTTACAGATATTCATGGCCCCCAGATGATTTCCTAACTATTTTAATAATCCCTTGACCTTTCATCTAATTCTACTTGCAGGTCAAACTTTTCAACATCTCAGTATCTACTACTACTATCTACTACTTTTGTTAAGTGACAACTACAACAGCTTATGTTCCTATCATTTTTAATCTTTAACCAAACCACCCTTACTATTTCATTGAGTAATCTTGCAACTCTTGCATCTCATAACCCTTCCTTTAACTATGCAGATAACTCATAACTTGCTGGAAAACAAGTCTGAATATGCCTCTCCACTGTTTCACTGCTTGAACTTCCTAATGAGTCACATTCCAGTGTGGGAGCACAGGTACGAGGCTGGAAAACAGAGAGGTAGAGCAAAAAAGGGATGAAAAAGAAGGACAGAAGTGAGAAGAGGAGGAGAAAGAGAAACATGTGAAGGCCATACGAAAAGGAAAAAAACATCAATGTGGAGATCATGGGGGTTCAACACTTCTGGCTGCTGTTGTTGTTGGTCGACTTCCGTGAATGGATTACAGGTAGGGTGGTGGTGGAATGTGCCGATTAGTGTATGTATTTGTGTTTGTGTGTCTTAGAGAAAGGCCTTTTCCCACACTGCACCCTGAATAATGTTGTTTTTGGTTGTGTAGCTGACAACTGTGTGTGTATATGCAGTTTTCGACTGCTGCATTGGATTGGTCCTGTTCTCCACCCCGACATGTCTCAACCTGTCCTCTCAGCAAATGCTAGAAACCGGAGGCCTTATGCAAAATCTGCCAGCAATGTATACTGAGTGCTTGCTAACTTAGTTGTGACTAATGGGCTACACCTGTTTATTAAGGGCTTAAGTATATGTGATTCACTCAGGAGGGGCGACTGTTAGAGAGTAATAACACCTTGAACAGGAAAGTGCATGTCTCTTCCAAAACCTTTCTCCGGCTTGCCAGCACTTTCACAGGTAACAGAGTAATGAATGTTCTCACCAAGTTTGCTCACCTAACTGTATCCCTGACAATTTTTTTCAAATTGATTTTAAACAAACAACATGCTCGTTCAGCAAAGTTCGTATGTTTGCTCCATTAAATGTACTGTATGATTTATACTTATACGACTTATACTTATATGACACTTATACCTATAAGACATTAAATAATGTGTTTAAAAATTGTAAAAACAACAACAATAGTGTGTTTGGATTAAATAAGAGGAAATAACCAAAGAACTACTTTCCAGAGCAGGCTGTGCTTTTTAAAAATTCATTATTTTTTTCTCTTCTGCTTCTACTCTATTCTGTCAGAAAGTAGATCATAAATCACCATGTATGGTGCAAGGAAGACATCAAGACAAAACAGAAAAAACAAAGCCTCCCGATACATTTTGTCAGAATAATACATGTTTAAAAATTAAGGGAAGTTGGTGATGAGGAAAGGGAATGCTTCTTGTACAGATGAGTAAGGGTATTGTAAAGATAGCAACATGTCATCTGCATTAGGATTAATACTATGATGTGAGGTGCCACATCAAATGTTGCACCAAAGATGATAAACCTAAAAGGTGAGGTAAAGGTGATTCTTGTCTGGTGTCCCAGTGTAACTTTGATTGGTGATACCATGGCAGCATGAAGAATGTGATCAACTCAAATGATAAAGTAATATATTTACAACAGAGATGGGTAACCAGAAAATAAAAACAGAGATGCATTTTAGATCATGGAATTAAAGAAATAATACTATTTAAAAATGTGAAAACTTTTTCCTGTAACCAAAAAGCCTCCCTTTTTATCAGGTGCTGTATGCGACATCAGTCCGTATATAAAGCATTATGAGGGCCTGTCATACAACAGGGACCATCTTCACAGGATGCACTTGAGAGCCAAGAGAGCCACGCAACCTCAGGAATATACACTACAGCTGGATTTTACTGCTTTTCAAAGGTAACTTCACATTTCCCTAACTTTCGCAGCTGTTTAAAAAATATTCTTTGACATACAACTGGCTAAGGGTTCATTATTCATCTGCCTCACTTTGTAATTACTAACCCATCTTAAATGTCAACCATTTGCTAATGATTAGTCCCAATATTTATATGCTGCTGATAGTTCTACATACCAACAGTACAAAGATTTGACCACAGCTGTTTGTATTTTTGTTCCCCCTCAGAACGTTCCGCCTGCGTTTGAAGCGAAATGCAGCAGCATTTTCCCCAAATTTCATGGTGGTCAGTGAAAATGGTTCCACATCAGCTGACCTCTCCCACATATATTCAGGAATACTTGAAGGTAGGTTTGACAAGTAATTGTAGGAACAGACAACTGGCAATTAATTAAATTCAATGAAAAATCTTTAGGGTTTTAGTGGAATCAGGGTGATTAATCACATCATATTTTCAGTCATTTATAATTGCTATTGTTTTGATAAAACATCTGCATAAGATATTTAGATGAACCTCTGTTTGTGGCAAAATAGTTTTACTTAATTTCATATATTTGTCAGTTAATTACTTTACCTCTCTTGACTTAACCCTCATCTCTTGTATCCCTCCACGCTGTTAATCTTTACATTTCTCTCAGTATCAGTGTGTATGTCTGGGTCTTCTCAGTAATCTCCTATGTCTGCCTATTTTTTCACCTCTCTGACCCTGACATTTTATCTCTCTTGACCCGATCTTACAGGTGAACATGGCTCGGCATGCCACGGCTCTGTGCTACAAGGTCAGTTTGAGGGAACCATCCACACAGACAATGGGACTTATCACATAGAGCCGGTCCACAGGTACACCAGCAGCCAAACAGATCACCACTCTATAATCTACCATGAGGATGACATGGGTAAGACTAGCTTCATTTTTCCACTGCAGGAAAAAAAACAGTTTTCAGAAAATGTTGTCTATTGTCTCCACACATTTTTCAGCTTCTTTTGGACCTATAGTAACTTCAAACTACCCCCCAGTGTCGAGGATTAAAAAAAACAATCTCTGAATCTTGTGCATCTGCAGTTAGAAATTCTCCAGGCAACACCTCATAACCTACACTGCTTTTCCTGGTCATTTTATGATAGTGGCAAGAGCACACAAAATTAAATTCGATTGCTACACTACATCTCCCTCAATGGTTTGATTCACAACCCTCCTGGCAGTGTCATGGAAAGACAAACAACTCCAGCAAAGTAAATCTCTCCCCTGTTACTAATCCTCCTAACACTTTCTCATGCAGTATCTGTACAGTATCTGCAGCTTCCAGCTCAAGCACACACTGAGTTTACTTGGGGTCAGTGAACCAGCTGCACCTAACTTGTAGTAAGAGTGTATAATGTAATAGCAGAGCCTATTTAGAGCTCTGAGGGGGCGTGGGGACCCACCCTGGACACCAGCCAAGGTACAGATAAACCGAAGATGGTGTGACATTTGTAAGGGGAGGAGGAGGAGAAATGGCTGGCTAAAGTAACGAGGGAAGTATGAAGATGACAGAAGAGGAGGAAGGGGTGCAGTACAAGGATATGAGTTTCCAAAGGGAAAGGAGAGAAGGACAGCATGATGAGGCGCCTGCTGGGGTTAAGAGCCGTGGAGACGGTTTCTACGACAACAGACTAAAATAAACTCTTAGTTGAAATTTTGAATTGAGTTGGCTTATGATTTGGCCGTCATCATTTGGATCTGTCAAAATAAATGTGTGTGCCAGTGTGTGTTAGTGTGTTTGTGTGCGTGTGTGCATGTGTATTTTGATCCGAGTCTTTTTCTCTGGCTGGGTCGGCACATTTGCATCAGCTTTAGATTGATTCCAAGAAAACTTTTTTCCAGGAAACATAGTGCAGTTTGTGCCAAAAGCAACCCACTGCCCCCCACTGTGTTTGTCCTTACATTTACACAGACAGCATGGCTGCCTTCCTCCCCACGCCTCCTGCTATTTTTTCCAACCCCTTTCAATAACATTGGCAAAACCTTACATTAGATAATGCTGTAGCTGACAACATCCTGTTCATTCATTCACAGGCCGGCATATCTGCAGGAAACTGTGAAAGATTTGGCAGGTGATATTTCCATAAACAATCAACGCTTCATACAAAGTGGTAAAGTGGAACACAAGGAGCTGACGTAATGCATCCACACCTGTGTGGATTTCCACTTCCTATGGTCATTAGGAAAACCCCAAGTACCCTGGGATGGGGGATGTCATAATGGTCATCAGATCTGAGACACCCACACACCCGCTCTCTTGCTTGTCAATAGATGTGTGTGTGTGCGTGTGTGTAGTTACACCCAAGTTCATGTGACCTTCCCTTTGAAGTTTTACATATCTATAAAATGGTAAATATTAACCTCATATGTCCTTTAAATATCACTGGAAATCTCTTTATGTTTAACTCCTGGGGTATTAATTGCTTTCTGAAATGGAAAAGTGATTTTAGATTTAGTGAAGTGTGCGGCTGTGCCTCCTCTGTATTTTCCTTCAATATTGGTGCAATCTGTCTCTTCGAAACATTTCCTGGAGCTTTCCCTTACATTTCACACTTCTTTCACACAAATCTATCAAATCCTCAGTTAAACAGTCATGTAAATTATTCCGCATCTATTCGTTCAAGATATTTGCCAAATGACATTATACGCATACATGGGGGATTTGAGAAATGTCTCGAATGAACACTGTCTGAACTCCTGGTATTGCAGCAGTGTCTTAAGGTTATCAGTTTTTAGCCTTAGTGCCAAAAAACCAAATGTTACAGTTCTTCAGTGCATTGCTCTGGATGAGTAATGTGCTGTTACATGAAAGGAAAACTCATGTAGAAATTCACATATTGAAATTTAGTTGCAGAACAGCTTCATTTTTCATGTTTCATTCCAAAGACACTCTCAGAATCGGAGCGTCAGCACTATGGAGGCTTCATAAATTGTGTAAATGGGGAGGATGTAGGTTGATATGGGATACCTGGAATACATGAGGCAGAAAATCTTCCACCAAGTGTGAGGATTGTGTTGCTTTAAGAACTGAGGGCGAGAAAGACCACTGAACT
This sequence comes from Psettodes erumei, assembly GCA_016785225.1. Lineage (NCBI taxonomy): Eukaryota > Metazoa > Chordata > Actinopteri > Pleuronectiformes > Psettodidae > Psettodes > Psettodes erumei. The sequence goes on from JAFBJZ010000107.1 coordinate 1,351,465, forward strand.
ACTGATAGGTCAGGGATTTCATCAGAGCAATTTCCAAGTAATCCTGAGTAGTGATGTGCACAGCCTCTTTTATACAGCAGAGGAAAGTCTCCATGACATACAAAGTTTAGTTTTATGTTTAGGCTTATTTTGCATTTGAATAAAACAATACAACACTTGGGGGCAATCTGACCAACCACACGTTCACCAAACTACAGGGGCACCTGGAGAACACTGACCAGAGCATCATTAATGACCATAATAACCAAACTCCCCAACTATAATGAGAAAAATTATGCACAATCTCATGATGATGATTGTGTAAGTGGGTGGTAAGATTCTGGTATTTTGTTGTTGTTGTTGTTGTTGGTGTGATGCCCTGTCATAACTGTTATATACCCAAACATTTTGTGCTGAAGTCGAACTTGAGGCTCTCTGATATATATAGTTTCCAACAGCTGCTGGGGATGTGAATCTAGACTGAAATGTGACACTGATTATTTCTTATGGGAGCATCCTTTGCTTTTCTTGGCCAGACTTACAGGCGTAGTACAGTGGTTTTGTAACTGTCAAGGTGCTCAATGTGTACATGGGATTCAGATCACCTACAGACATGTTTCCATTTATTTAATTGGGGTAATTTTTCAACGCTTCTATGTTTCGTTCCTATTTAAAAAATTGGCAACACTGGCCAGAAACATTTATATCACACAGTATGATCAAGGAGTGTGATATTCATCGGCAAATTGAGTGAACATAGACAAGAAAAATCTGGAAATAATTTTGTCAGTGGGTCGCTACTCTGGGTTTAGTCCCCAACATCCACCTCCACCCCCACACAATCTGCCCCCACTCACATGTATGGAACAAAATGCAGGTTTAAAATTGGCTGGAGGATTTTCGTAGGATGGTGTGATCCAATCATGTGTTGTCTCTCTCTGTCTCTCTAGGCTCATGTCCGATGCAGAGAGATTTTGTACATAAGTGTGAAACACACACACACACACACACACACACACACACACAGACAGTGGTTTCCATGACTTCAGAGGACATTATATTGACTTAACCCTGACCATAACTACTACTTGCCTAACCCTAACATTACTTTAACCTTAATCTGAACCTAGCCTCACTCTAATCTTAAAACATTTCTTCAAGATTCTTCATGATTTTCAATAAGGTGGACAAGTCCCCATGTTGTCAATGTGTAGACAGATTTAGGTTCCTATGAGGTGTATTCCTTGACCATACAAACACACTCTGCATTACCCCTCGAAGTTTTTATTGGTCACTAGTCAACTGGCAAAACATTGCCTGATTCTCTCAAACAACATGTGAGGTGATTTTTACATTATGTGACTTTACTGGGACTGTGGAATTTAAAGCCATTTTCATTGACTTTAATGTAGTTTCAATAGTTTGTATGGCCACACAGTTTCTCCATAACCCCAGTGAAAGCTATTGTTTGGATTATTTTGCATGACTATGAAAGGTCTCCAACAGTGTACCGTACATTAGATGGACATTGTTTGCTTCAAATATATATGCCACTTCCCCACAGTTCCTCATCATAATCTTTAGACTCTTTTGCTAAACAGTCCTTTTGGCATCTTGCATCTTTGTGGAATTTTCTTACTTTTCCAGTGCAACATGATGGGCCAGTTTATGCAAATGCAATGCCTCCCATGATTGCAATCCCATTATTATTGCTTCAGACTGAAAGAAGCAGTCGTCTTAGAGGTGTTGCAAATCACGTACAATGTTGATTTAGTGAAATCAAACCAGCAGCTATCTCAGCATTTTCCACAGTCTGTCCCGTGGCTCCAACCCCAGATCATACACTGATTTCCAAATGTGGGTCCTCTATTTATAAAGTGTCTGAGAATGCAAGTGTGCTCCTGCTCCTGCTCCTGTTAGCTGCGCAATGTGCCGGTCACCAAAGAGCCAATGTCAAATGGTTTCAATACTTATTGTTTTAAATTGTTCTGGATAAGAAACTGTTAAAAAGCAAAATGCACATTCAACATAAGACAAGCTCGTCTGTGAAACTGCTGGTTCAATCTTGGATATTAACCATGTTTACTAGACCTCTTAATGAAAGCCTCTCTAGTCTTTATTGTTGTCATGCACAACCATAGCATGAATATTCTTGCATCTGACAATGACCAAACATGTCTCCTAGTTTACCAAAGCACAACAGTGCTTCATGAAATTCTAGGTCCTAGGAATTCACTCCCGCTGGACCTTGATGGGAAGAATAACTATCATCCAGGTTTTCAACCTTTGCTCCCTGTTAAACATGCACAGTGCAGAACATTTACAAAAATAATATCAGCACAAACAAACAAGTAATTTTCCAAAAATCAGACCGTTCCTTTCATGTTTATTTGTGAGCTTATTTGATGTAATATCCTGTTTGCTCCAACAAATGAATTGTAGTGGGTTGAACAAAATCTTGTGTTCAGTCTCTGTTCAACTGGGACACATCCACATTTATATGTGTCAGTATGACATATAATTATAAAAAGATCTGATTTAAGATATTCAGACACAGACTTCATTATGACATTGTTTGCCTGAATATGTGAGTTTCTGCATTTTTGTGTGGGTTGACTGAATTAAAACCATAAGACAGTATAAAGTATCCTAAGTGCATGTGTTTGATTTTCATGTAGTCCTGCCATCTGTGAGACCCAGCCCTGCTGGATTTTGTGGTGCCGAGCATCTAAACGTCCTCGCCCAAAGCCTCAGATCTAATGAGGTAGGACAATCCAGACTTCACTTCAGTGAAGACACATGCACACACATACCTACATACACTGCTTCACTTTTCTTTCCTCGCCTTCAGAACTTCCTCCTCCACATTTTCACTTATAGCCAATTGACTCCAAACCAGGAAACATTTCTTGGAGGAAATTCACCAAATGTGCCTGAGTCATCTGCTCTAAGTGACCTAATTTATGAGGGCAATAATTCATTCGGTCTCTGTTGGTTAGGCCGTTGAGTCACTGACAGCAAATGACATGTATGTGAAGACATAATGAAGTGTATGGCAGAAAGAATGGAGCATTGTGACTTTAAAAAAAACTTGAATGCCGAGCTGTATCTTTTTAGGCCTAACCTACACTGGCAATGACCTTGAGTTTGTAACAAAGAAATAATAAAAACAGGTATGATTGAATAAACATCTGCCAAATCTATTTAATCTCTAATCTCTCCCTTGGGTGCCCTATTTGTTGTTAACTTCTGACCAACTAGGTGGCGATCCCAATGGCCATTGTCAACAGTAGATGTCTGGACATTGGTATGTTTCCATTTTTAACAATGTGCCTGCCGGTAGAGATAATTTCCACTGTTTGGTCATGGAATGGTCTGAACAGATGTTGTTCCCAATGGAGTGTCCAAGTTGTGTTCCTGTCACTACATGCCTCCAGGACTGGTATCAGCACAACATATCACCCTCGTACTGACTCTATGTTTGATGTGTCATAACGTTTTATCCTGATCGGTGTCATGATTTTCCACCTGCAAAATAAAGACAAATTATTCCCTAATTCTGAGGAAAGTTTCAAATATATGCTGGTGACTTAGTAGGCTCTACCTCTCATCTGTCTTCCGTCCTCACGTCCCTGCTCTTTTCATCCACAGGAGGCATCGGCGAGCCGGTCTAGGCGGACAGTCGATGAGTCAAAGACCAGCTGTCTGCTCCACCTCTATGCTGACCATCTCTATTACAAGAGGTTCAAGTCTGTGGAAGCTGTTGTGGCTCAGGTGATTAGTTCAAATCTGTTGCCTTGTTATTTTATATTACATATGCAATGGTCTCTTTAACCTTAGTCTACATCAAGTAGTCCACAAGATAAAGACACAAAAACCCATCATTCCTAAATACAGTACGTATGTCTGAGGAGACTGAAGCATTTAGATGATGCTGATACCTGAGCCGCCTCTTTCAGGCCTCAGAGAATGGAGCATAGACCGGAGCACTGCCTAGTGTAATGGAAAATCCAGCAGCAGCATCAAAACATAACAGGATTTCCTTGAATTCCTTGTTGGTTCAGCAATACATGCTTTGTTTCCAGACCTCCTAAATTGATATCTCAGTAAAACAAGGGAAACCACATGCCAGAAGTGTTCAATTAATTTACTTATGTCCCAACAAATCAAATAGATTTCACATGTATCAAATTGGGCACTAAGTCAGTGCTTTTTCTTATTTTGTCTTGTTTCAAAATGCTGACCCAGAGAAAAAGGATCTTGAATAATGAATTAAAGTGTGCCTCATGCTGAATTACCCTTTATTTAACTGAACTGGCCCACGGTGTCTCTGATATCAGAGTGAAACTGTATTTAAATATCCCTTTTGTTAAAATTTACTACAAAATTCCCAATGCTCATTGGTTCCCAATAATGACCAACAGACCAAGATCTAATTATTTACCAGAGAATGACCTACTTTTGCATCAGTGCATTATTCACCACTGAGAAATTTATATATGTATATGAATATATATACACAATACAACCTTATCTAAAGGACTAAGCTGTTGGTACTGTGAGGCTGAACAAAATACCAAATGCCAGGCCCTGAACATATGCACACAGCTGTCATGACGTTGCACACAGCATGAGTAGAGTGGAGGTTGAGAACCTCCTTGTTCTCCGAGAACACGGTGGCACATGGAGTGCAGACATTTGGCCAAACAAGGCTTAAGTCCTGGCTCAGAGCTCCGAGCACCTCCTGTTCTTCCCCTCTTCCCCTTGTATGAAGCAACAGCAATAAAACTGTTTTGCCAAGGCCAAGCTGGGGCTTAAATGGTGGACTGATGGATAGAGGGGAGAAGTTTTCTGTAAAATTCCAAACTGTTTTGATGATTTAGTGATCTCCCTCTGGTATTCCATACACTGTGTCTCTTGACATTTGACCTTATTAAGGCAGCAAAATAGTGTAAGCTTCAAAGCTGCAAAGTTCAGAGAATAATTCTTTTAGAGCTAAAGAGAATTTCCTAAATAAAATTTGACAAAAAAACTCATTCATACTGAACAGTTTTTGGTTTAAATCGCTCTTGGTTTTAGTGTCAGCTGACCAGCAGTGAACTCACATTTGAGTGACATACTGTGTAAAAGCTGCCTGCCTGCTGGCACACTTGCATTGCCTTGTGTCTGTCTGTGTTGAAGTTTCTCTGTCTGAGCAAAACATTTGTAATTGTGGTTGAAGGTGACATTAGTGGATCTCCTGATATTGAGTTTTGCCAATACTGATATGGGAACATTAATATAATTACCTTTTTAACTTCCTCCACGTTAAAACCAATAAACAGTATTTGTTATTGCTATCCATGTTGGATACAAAATTGTAAGATGTTTAATCATATCTTACTATTTCAGATTAATTGTCAGCATGAGTCAGGTTCACTTTCAGTTACACTTTTGTATCTGCTGATTCTTCTGGCGGAAAATCAGTTTCACGTCTGTGCTTTCTTTAAATTAAATTTCAAAGCAAAGTCAGTTAATGGGTAAGTACTTTGGCCTTTGTGTGTTTTCGCTCCAGCTTTCCTTGTGCTGTCCATCCTCTCATCACCTCCTCTGATTATCCTCAGATTCTTTCCTAACACACTTGTTGTTGTCCCTGATTCACTGCCAGGCCTTTGTTACACTGGTAGAAAATAAAGTGTAAGTGATGCCGTGATGTGATCTCTGAGTGTAAATAGACAAAATGCTGGTGTCGCTCACTGCTGACCTTGTTTTAGTGTCTCATGCGTCCAAGGTGTCAATATTTACATCTGTGGAAATTTCCTAGCATGCTCTCCTGTATGTCTGTCCCCTGCTGTATAGACTCAGACCTTCACATGTGACTGCTTTGCACGTGCCTCTCTGAATGTGTGACGGGCTGTGCCACCCGCTATGGAAACACCCTGCAGTGGATAACCTGGCTTTAAAGATTACCTGACATGGTCCTATTATGAACCATGAGCCATCGTCAGAGATTTATTTTTGGGCACTACAGGAAGGGCAGTTCAAAGAGAGTCAAGTATATTCTCCAAAGGATAAAACAATGAATCTACTGTGAAATTCTGCTTTTCCATTGTTATAAACCCTTTTGCCAGTCACGGTGTTGTTTTGTTTCACCAACCCTCAGCCAACCAGTGCCTAAAATATTACAAACAGGAGACGGTATTGACGATATATCAGACTGTTTTCTCACATAAAGCGGTGTCTCTCTCTTCAGGTTTCCTCCTACATGCAAGCCGTGAATGACATCTGTGACAAGGTGGAATTTGATGGAATCAAGCTGATAAACTTCAGAGTCAAATCCCTCAGAGTAAGATCCTGCTGCACTCAAACAATGGCACGATTGCCCCAAATCTTAGAAAAATGCACTTCAGATGCAGTTAATCAGTAATCCTGGCTAGTGCACATTCAATACTTATTTCACAAACATGCCATGTCCTCCTTGCTAAAATAAATGAAAGATAATTAAGACAATTAGGTTAGTCTGTTAGTCTCAGTTGATGGCCATATGTCTACCTCTATCAGTTGTTTGGCGCTAGACCAGTGCTCTTTCTTAGTTTGTCTAGGATCAACTTTCAGCCCCAACATGTTACTTTCTCAGAGCTGTCGAGCATGTAACTGTTTGTCCTTTGTGTGTTAAGCCGGTTCTTTCACAGACATTTGATTTAAATGTGTGTGTCTCACTATCTCTCTGCAGGTGATGACTGAGGAGGATAAAAACAGTCCTCTGTATCCTCTATACATCGGGCCAGAGAAACTGTTGAGTCTGTACTCTGAGAACAACTGGGGCAACTTCTGTCTGTCCTACCTGCTCACCAACAGAGACTACAGTGGAGTGCTGGGGCTCGCCTGGGAGGGAAAGGCTGGTGAGTCACTCTCCTTGTATCACATGTATACACTCAAGCATTTCCATGACTAACAAAATATAATATGTTAATTTGTGAGTTGTTGGGTTTTTTTTTTTTTTGGTAAGCTTTGTAAAGCTTCACATGGAGTGAACAGACATTGATCCTCCCATCAACCTCCTGGCAAGAAAACCATTAAGGTGGAAATTTCAATAAATTCATGCGTTTTCATTTTCTTAAAACAGAAATTTGTAGTATTGTTAGGAAAAATACTGTTGTTGTTATCGAGCAATGAATGGGCATTTGAATTTGAGCATCTGTATTACTTCACATTTTAGCATATATTAATGAAAAATATATGGTCTTTTGACAAAAGAAACTAATTTAGTGTGCCAAGAACATGTGGCAGGCTAAACAGACACAGGAAACAGCTATGGGTCTGCCTGTTTTGCTTCTCTGTGTGAATCTCTGTGTGAATCTGTGTTGATGTCCTTATGTGGCTCCCAGGACTCCCTGCCCTTCATATGTGACACAAGCTTACCACAGGCAACATTTCATGCTCCTACACGCAATCACAGTTTCTAGATCAGTGTAAATTATTTGACCCATGAAGGATGATGTTGAAAAAAAGGCTTTTGTTTCTTAAGACATGTCAAACTTTACCAATGCAGTTGTCAAAACCTCTGCAAATGTGCACTTGATCTGTAGTTAGTTTGAGATGTAGCAAGATATTCAAACAGCAAGAACAACCTTAGTTTTCCTGGATCAGATCAGATGGATCAGTGGCACAAGTAGTGTATACAAGCAGTGTTTTGGTTTGGGGGACCAAAAGCAAACGTGAGTGGACTCCTCAATTAAAAATCCTAGATGATTTGCATATAAAACTGCTTCAACCTGAGAGCAACTCGAAAACTCTAGGTAATATCATTAATTGACAAGATTATAGCCATTTTTCTTCTTTTGTTTAAATTCTGACTTTATTATTTACAAACAAAAAATCATATCATAGATTCACAAGATGAGACAGATGACAAAGTAATCTAAAGTCTAAGAAACATTTTATAAACAATAGTCAAAAAAACTTTCAATCAGCTTACTTTGACAACTGAAATACACAAATTTAGATCAATATAACTACAAGAGAACAAATTTAAAACAATGTTTCTGGTCTGTTAACATACTGTGTGTGTGTGTGTAGTATTATTATTGTTGCTGGAGGAAGTTGGACACGTATGTGGGAATCGCCATGGTGGGAGGTTCTTCCTGCTTGTTTCTATGACATTGTCTCATACGCAGCTTTTGATTGGCTAAACTGAGGGGCGTGAGAGCAGACCACCACAATGACGTGATTGGGGTGCAATGAACCTTTGACGGTCTCACACACAAACACACACAGAGAAACATATAGGATACAACAGCACAAACATATAGGATACACACACACCACTCCCAGATATCTTAGTGAGGATCAGTGACTGCATTCCACAGCGTGATCGCTATGGTAGCAGCTCATGTGAGGAGCGCACACACACACAAAACTTTGTTGTGACTTCTCAGTCTCATGTGACCGCCCAAGAGAAAGAGCAGAGCATTAAACCTGGATAATGTTTGACATCTAGAAACAGATACGCTCCCCCTCAGTGTCTCCGTCACCCACTTCCGTCAGTTTATCAGTAGTCTTGGGTAAAACAAGTCCGTTAACCATGGGAAGATAAACTCAAAGACCCGGATGGCCCTACAACTCTCACAGCGTGCACACAACCCCCATCACTCACACCAGACTCCTCCTCCTCCTCCTCTAACCTCTTCAAGTTGTGTTCATATGTCAGCAGATGGTTGGGGGGTTGGGGTCCAAATTTCTCAAGCATTTTTCACTGGCAAAAATCCTTTTTCCCCTGAGAATAATGGAAGAAGAGATAGTAATTTTCTACAAAATATGTTTTGTGTTGCTGTATACAACTGAAACCACAGCTGCCTTCAAAGCAGTCTGGTGGATCAACAATATAATAAAAACACATCAAACTACAAATCATTGTTAATAAAAAGTAGTGCATTATTACTTTAAGTTAGGCTGAATGCCCCCAGGCCTTGATTTTGGACTACCTGAATGTAATGTATTTTTGTGTATTATTGTCTGTTTACAAGACAACACACAGGTACCGTTAGATCCTTATGTACGGATGAATTTCCACAGTGACTGTCTGGAGAGTTGGAATAGCATCAGTAATCTGAGGCCTGACACATCAGACGGTTTAACTTTTTCTGCTGGCACATCAGCAAAACCTGCCAGACCTTCTCAACTTTATTATCCAAACATAATAGCAACATGATATCAGGAATTTAGCTTGGCACCAGGGCATGCTTAAATTGTCCAGGTTTCAGTGACACACATTTTCTTTTTCATTTTCATAATTCTCAACACTGTGGTTAAATAGTACAGAACTCACTGGGTCAATTTTTCGAAACAGCAACAGTGCAACACAACAACACCTAGATCAAGCAACACAATCAGACAAATTTCAGACAGTTTAGAAAGTCAATCTAATTAAATTTTTAAAAGTGGAAACAAGGATGGACTATTATATATTCCCCAAGCTATCTATTGTAAATGTTGATGAAAATCTATCTTTTAAATTATTTGCAAATCTATGGTGAATTACATTTTATAATGGTGCTTCATTTATCAACAGTGATTCGATTCATGTTTTACATGTAGTATTTCATCTCTAATGCTCAGGAAATTGCCATCAGATCTTCATCAGAGACTAAAATTTTCATTTAACCAATATCAGTAACAGCAAAAACACAAAAGAAAAAGACCCAGGTATTAGACCTGCAATGCATTCCACACACATGCAGCTGTTTGATTCAGCAGTGAAAAGGTAAAGGAAGTCTTACAATACAGTAAAAGGTGTTATTAGCGGTCAAAGCTCTCGCCTTGTCTGTTTTTGTCATTAAAGTTGATATCAGGACACTTGGCCTCCCCCAGTGTGTTAACACAAAGAAAGTTTGTCCCTTTACTATTGTTTGTTTGTTCATAGCAAACTGTGTGGAAAAAAAATGTTTGCTTATGTGTTTGTATTCCTAATGTCTGCTTATATAATTTTAAGTCGGCGTTATTGTGTATATATTTCTTGTCACTGTTTGTGTGTGTGCTTATTTCCTCCTGATGCAGAGTCTGATCCACATGATTGGTTGTTTCTCCGGTCTGTGTTTGTCCAGCGAGCTAATAATAAGAGTCTTTCATTACCGCTCCTTTCTGCGGCACAGGCAAAGACGAGAGGGAGGAGGGGGACATATTTGCAGCCCCTTTCTGCTCAAGCTGCCAAAAAACACAGCACAGGCCTCCAGAGTAATGCTCTTTCTAGGAAACCCAGTTCCTTGAATAGCCCATCAGGGGGGCCATTTTAGGTCAAAAGCTGGGGAATGTTGGAGAAATTCGTCCAGAATTCTTGGTCAACATAACCAGGCGGGAGGCAGTTTGTGGATTTTAAACCACTCTATTTTGGCTTTGAGGAGTAGTGAGGAATTCTATTGGAAAAAAACTACTCTTCTTTTTCTCTAGGTTTTCCTCTAAAGCCTGAAAATCTCAGTGTGCTTCCCCATTTCTGGAACAGGCCATCGTGTGATAACAAACATGGGGGGATAAAATGGTCACAGCCTGCTTCACCTGGCATATGACGGCAGTGTGACGATCTTGACTTTGCTCCTAACCATTATAGTACCCGCTGTTTCTGCAACAGCAGAGATAGGGGGCACATGTGTTTTTGTTTTTTGACCTCTAACTTTCCTTGAGCACTCCTGGACGTCAAACTCATGCCCGCTATGTAAAAAAAACATACCCGTGGGAGATCCAGATGCCCACACCTGTTTCCCACAGCCCTCAATGACACCGAGTGAACTCTGAAGTTCTCTGAAACTGTGCGGAATATATGTAACAGACAGGCCCCTCACAAGAGTTACTCCGCCCCTCCCCCAAAATATGGGTACTGCTAACCACATTGTGTAAGAGGTGTTACATAAAATTCACGTGAATGCATGGGAACTGCTGAGACCTCTAACCCAAGCCACACATGAATACAAATGCAGGAAACTGGACACATGGAAATGACTCCCACAGTAGCTGATGGAATTTAATTGTAAAACTTGTAGCTTCAATGACCCTATTTATGGTAGCAGGAAATTTCATAGATTAAAAATAATTCTTTTGTTAAGATAGCTGAAGGGAAGAGCTTGACTATGTTACTCAAATCCATTGGCTGTCTCAAAGAAGCAGATCATAGGTGCTCAGTTTGACCAATAGGGCTGGTTTGTCACAGTCCAACCATCCATTCCATGTGAATGTGGCCAGCTGTTTGGAATTGTGGGAATGGCTTTCGGGGATGTTACATAAAAACCCAAAGGCGCGGGACACCATTGGAGGCCAATTTGGTCTCATGTGAAACTAGAGGAGCTCAGTCTTGAGCTGGTCTGTCTGTCCCCGACTCTAGGGCCTCATAGGTCAATAACACTTCAGTAGCAAACCATTGTTTGTTTAAGGTATTTCCAGTAGCACACAATAAGTTATGCAACCATGCTGTACTGCGAAGTGAGATGTTGGTATTTAAGGCAAGATAAAGCATTGCATTAGACCTGCAGCTCCCTTTTCTGTTGGGTTTTTTTTGAGTCTGCATGGTCCACACTTTTGCTGCAATAGGAACTATGTGCAATCACTATACCTCAGTTGTCAACTTCCACCACATTGAAAGCACACTTTCTTAATGATACACACCCTAACATTTTCTGTTTACATAAATCATGTATCATTTATCATTTTTATTTGTCATTTACTTTATATGGATTGGAATTTTTTATGATCATCAGTGTCACAGCTACCAGCTCCACATTTATCTTCTCATCTCCCTGTTATTCAGGTGACTGGGGAGGAATATGTTCAAAACACACCACTCTGCGTAATGGCCAGACCTCCACCCTGAACACAGGTTTGGTCACAATTCAGAACTATGGACAGTTCCTGCCTCCTCGCCTCGTCCAGCTAACCCTTGCTCATGAACTCGGCCATAGCCTGGGATCTCCGGTCAGTCACCGTCCTTTACGCTGAACCCTTCATCAGCCTCATATTCATAAATTCACTCAGTATACTTCTCTTCAGTCATAACAAACCAGAAACCACTGCACACAGTTAATTCCTGACGATGGTGCTGATGACTTTAATTTTTAGAACACATGAACTAAATGATGATGTGAAATCATCTGGATCTTCACACATATTCAGCACATTCCACCCTAAAATAGAAACATTTGGGAATATGACTGACTGTGAGGGTGAGGTCATCTAAAAAATCCTGACACCTGTTTCTCACACTGTGAATAACAGAGTAACTCTGGGACAACATGGGATATGATCATATTTTTGCCCTACATTCATATCATTTGGGTGTAATATAACCAACTCTCAGACAATAGCAATCAACTTCAACGTAAACCTGCTGACCTGATCATAAATTCAAGGGTTTTTTTTCAAATTTTTGCTCATATCTTATCATATCATATCTTAGGTTGCTGACATACCACAAATACTGTAATAGTGTAATAAAAAAAGAAAAAAATCTCATTCTTTTGTGGATATTGTAGATTCTGCTGCAGGCCTTCTTCAGAGCAGACATTTTAACATAATAGTGCAAAAATATTTGTAAAAGGTCAAAAAGATATTTTCTCCCCTGATTTCGACATTTGTTGAACTGACAGTAGTATTTGAGATATCTCTTATACTTTGCCCAGTTTTACCCTGAGGGCATCCGTGACCAGGCATTCAAACACATGTTAGGTCTACATGACACTGGGGCTTGTGTTCTGAATGATAATTCAACATGACGAATCTCTGTGATGCAAAGTTTAGACTAACCTCACATGTTCTCACAGAAATGGCTGTTTGCACTGCACCAGAACAAACTATCTGTGAATGAGTCACTTATGTGGGCATTAGAGGCCTTGGCCTTAAATGAGTGGTTTGTTTTATATGGACATTTGGCTCAGTCTCACTGGTTAATCTAAAACAAGGGAACAGGAGGACCCCAGACTTCTCTTCAGTTTTTTCTGGTATATATTCAATGTCCTTCACTTCCACCATATCAATACATTGCATATTTATTCACACAAATGCATGCAGCATTCTCCATGAGTGACAGCTGCACCTACAACCTTTCTCCTGCTGCCCGCAATGCCAGCAGCACTGCTCTTTTCACCCTGCCCCCTGTTATTCACAGACCAAAGAGTCCTGTGGGGCGTTCCTGAGCATATTAGTTCTGCTGCATCAGACCCTACGGGCTTTTTATAATTTAAACTACCATAAGTTCTCCTGCTCCAGCCTGTTGTCCGGGCTCCTGTGACAGGCATGTCTCATTGTTTCCAGGCCAGACAGGTTGGAAGAAGCACATGAATAGCTCTAAGGGTTGGCTTCACCTGAGATTTGTGGCTGGGGAAAGAGAGAGACTGTGGTGGATTGTGGACTGTGATGCAGGGTGAATTCTGGGTAAAGAGCCACTTTGGCCTTTGACCAACTTCCCCATTACAACCATGCATCTGTATATCTTTTAAAAACTGTGCACCATAGATCACTGAAAGATAATTTAAAAAAATATTTTTTTTGCTGCCCCTTTCTTTTGTTTCATTTAGATTTGAAATGACAAATATTTTTACTTTTAAAATGTGAAATAATAGTAAATAGCGAAAATTCCTATTCTTCAGATATCCAACCAAAATCAGTTCTGTTCAGTTCACAATAGTTATTAACAAACAGAAGCAACAAACTATCTCATGTAAGTAGCTGCGATATTTGGCATTTTGCTTGAAAAATGGCAATAAATTACTAAATAAAATGTTAAATAATAAAACACTCAAACAAAATTTCATGGATTATCAAAATAGTTGCCAATTATTTTTAACTGAGGGTTTCAGCTCTATTTTAGCTTCTGTAAAACTTCTGCAGATGTTCAAGAAGTAAACAGAAGGAAATCTGCAGATTGACAAAGTACAGTAGTGATATTTACCCTTTGCTGTCCGTCCTTCTCTTAGGGCTTTCCACCATTTTTGTTGACATGACAGTGCTGTCATTGCTGGTTTTCAGTGGTGCTTGTTCATTTTAGTCTAAAGTTTGCAGACTTTTAAACAAAGCAAGACATCACAGAGGAAACAGAATTTAAGACTGTTACTTTATTAGTAGCTTGAAATGTTTGTGTGATACCAAACAATTAGATAGTTTACCAAAGGAGGAGGGAGAAATATTCAGCAAATTTGAGTAAAATTACCCAAAAAGAGGTTTGGTGGCAGTTTTTCTAAATCTTTAAGACCACCATGTGATTTTTAAAATCATTATATACTGTACATGCTGACATGCAGAGAACCAGGGAACTTGCCAGGAAAATGTTTCGCAAATATATTTCCAAGATAAGCAGGGGGGAACTCTTTGTTGTGTCCCTAATGTTTCACATGTGGAACATTACATTCCTCTGCTCATTCACAGCCATCAGATTCAACAAAAATCCTTTGATTTTGTAAAGGCCACAGTGTCGGATTTGAAAATATAACAAAGATAATTTTAAAAGTCAGAAGGGGGTCTGTAATATTGACGGTGTTACAGGCACCATCTCCCACTGTCCATGGACGCCAGTGCACACATATTTGTTGTCTGCAGTGACCTATAACAGGCCACTGAGATTAGCAATAAAGGGGGTTAAATTCCACCATCTGTGATTAGGATTAAAACGAATTGCTTTAATGTGTGTAAGATCATTTGTTCCCCCTTGTTGTTTTTGTCAGTTTCTGCCAAATCAGCTGTGTTTTCCATTTACTCAGTATCAAAATACACACTTATCAGCTGTTAATTTCTGATGCTTTGTCTACCTTTCAGCATGATGAGGGCTCCAACTGTGGGGATCTTGGTTCCACTGGTGGTAAAGGCAGATACCTGATGTTTCCTCATGCCACCGACGAGGTGCGTGAAAACAATGACAAATTCTCCCACTGCAGCATCAGACACATCAGCAACATCCTCAAGCTGAAGAAGGATGAATGCTTCGTGGGTGAGGAGAGAAAGGCCTTGCCTACTGAATTTGTTGTGTGTGAATTTGTTTTGAATTTAATGTGGGTGTATTTGCTTTTCTGTGCTTATCAACTTTTTTTTTGGCCAGTCAGTGATCAGCCCATCTGTGGAAACCAGATTTTAGAGGGAGATGAGGAATGTGATGTTGGACACAATGATAAAGACCCCTGCTGCTACAGCGCTAAAGAGCCTGTAGGAGTCCAGTGTCGCCTCAAGCCTGGTAAAGTCTGCAGGTACTGTACACCAACATATACACAACATCACAGTGTGCACAAAATCTTATGAAAGGGGATCAGACTTTTTTTCATTTTGATAGGTTTTATTGGAGTTTTATTGTTTAGATGTATACCTGTTACTGTGACTAATGTATACAATGTCTGTTGCCTCCTCCGTCCATTAGTCCCAGTCAGGGCCTGTGCTGCAGTCAGGAATGTGGGTTTAAGCCAGCCGGTCAGACCTGTGATGAGGACACAGACTGTCAGAGAGAGAGTGTGTGCTCAGGCCTTTCCCCGTTATGCCCTGAGCCAAAGGCCAAGGATAACCTCACTGTCTGCAGTCAGGGCACGCGTGTCTGCCTGAATGGGGTGAGGCATCTCCACAGTGTTGACTGAACAAGGCAGAGTGTGCAGCAATGTTGCAAGCTGATTCTGAAAGACAAAAAACATTAGCTATGTTAAGTTTCAAAGTTAACTCTTGACCTTGGGAAAAGCAGGGGACAAAGCACTCTCTTAGTGGCTGTTCCCTGAGCTTATAATAGAATCACATGATCTTCAGGATTGCATTGGGTCAGTTCTTAATAAAGTGTAGACGTTCAAATGTCATTTTTGTGAGCCCTTCAAAGCTTTCAGTTTCATATTGTTTTCTTCAACTTAAAACAGCTGTTGTCTGTGCTGTTTAAAAATGAGCATGGGAATTTAAACTAAATTTTGAAGCATTTGCTAGCACCTTGTCTACAATTCTAGACATCCAGTCTGCTCCCTTAATATCTTCATTAATAAAACCTCAAGAATGGTCCTTAAAGAAGAGTTCTAGATATTTCCAGTTACACCGTTACATCAAATTATTACTGAGAAAATACTCAATTCAGATTTCAAGAGAGCTCGATAAGTTTCATCCTCCATCATTAACTACAGATGATAAGCTGCCCCCTGAGTTGGAGAGGCGAGGAATTCATTGCAGCTGTGAATGCTGCTTCATCATATGATATTACTCTCCAGAGTTGTGCTGCTTGCTAACATCTGATTTCCAGAGCAGTATACAGGTTTTGTAGGTGTTTTTAACTGTGTACACTTGAACTTCCTCAGCCTTATCTAGAACTGGGGATTTTTAAACTTGACAGTTTGATAGTTGGAAACAGGCGTATCTTAACGCCAGTTAAATGTTAAACCTTTCTGCTATCAGCATAGATTTCTTTTCTTCCTCTGACCTCATCGGTATCTCTGGTTCTCTCTGCAGGTCTGTGCTGAATCCGTGTGTGTGAAGCACGGCCTGCAGCAGTGTGACTGTCCAGGCGACTCCATGAAGGAGAGATGCCACATGTGCTGCCAGCAGCCTGGTAACCACAGAGCCTGTGTGGGCTCCAATACTGAGTTTATGTGTTTAATGTGTTTATGCCTTGTGGCCCAACACATCAGCCTGTATCAATTTGTACTGAGGTTACCCTGAGTTACCCTTGCACAGCAAGAGAAACTATCTGACATAATGGTCATGCACAGGGAATAACCCGAGGTGTTTTTTAATGAGCTTTGAAAAGTATTTTAGTATTTTGCAAAGCACCTATTCATTAGTCCAAGTGCTACTACCAGTAGGGGTGCAAGTACTGTAACTGGCCATATGAAAAGTATCATAAAAGTAACATTTTGTTCTACAGCATCTTTTCCTCTGTCTCTGTCAGATAAACCTGAGACATGTGCAAGCACCACCTCCTCCGTGCTGTCTCGTCACTTCCAGAGAAAAGCTTTGCCCCTGGTTGGCGGTGCTCCGTGCTCTGGAAACCGAGGCTACTGTGATAAATTCCACGTGTGTCGCCTGCTGAATGCAGATGGTCCCATTGCAAGACTGAAGAACTCCTTTCTCCACTTTGATGACTTTGATGACATAGCAGAGTGGATGAAGGTTAGTTAGTGCTGTGATATATTGTGCTAGCCAGGATTCATTGCAGACAACTGACTGGTGTACAAACTACAAACTATTTAAGTTCCCTACTTGCACCAAGAAAATTTCTCTTGTGACAAAAGTTAAAATTTTTCGCCAAACTTTTCCTCTTTAACCATAAAAAAACCTACTCAAAGTAACCTAGGCAAAGAACACATTAACAAATGAGAAGCTGATTTCATAAGCAGTTAAATGCACCTTTACTCAATTTAATAGTCAGGGGTTTTCCTCATAAAGCCTTCCTTATTCTAGTATGACCAGTTGCTTATGGGGCCCAGCAAATTAGCCATCATATTGTTGCGTATGTGTAGTCATTTTACTGACTGTGACGCACAACAGCACAACAAGGGTTATTGTATAGTTTGTGCTTTTGTCATATGATAGTTGTGTCCTGCTTTAGTGTGATAATTTGATGATGTACAGAACATTGTAGCATTTATCTTGTCAGTCAGATCTGCAGCACTTCGGTTGTAGCTGCCTTTAGTTTCTCATGACAGCATGGAGAATCAGGAATGTCCATTTTGTTTTAAGAGTACCACAAAAGTCAGTTGTCTGCTCCACTGGAGGCAGAAATGACCCTTCATTACAGGATCCATTGTGTTGTTTCACCATACCTGCATCACTGATCCATGTGCATGAAACAGGAGAAACATGGCAACTGATCCTGTTCGCTGATTAATAAATTAAACTTTTGTATTGATACAGTTGCCCAAAGATGCAAGTAACAAGTAATGGTATTAAAACCATATGGAATAATGACTGTATTACAATATACACACTATAGCAACTTTTTTTTAATCCCAAATGAAGTTAAGGATGAAGATAAACTCAAACTGAACTTGCTTCGATTCACACAAATGATCTTGATATCCCTTCAGTTTACAAGAAAAACATAATGAACAGATGTGTTCAATATTCATTTTCATTTATCTACTGTATCTCTGCAGGCTCACTGGTGGGCCATCCTGATGGCTATTCTGATTCTGTCTGGAGTGATGGGCTGCACCGTCTGCCTCTGCAGCCGCACCCTCAACACTAGAGAATTTGAGTAACATCTGGCTTCCCTCTGGGAATACAACTATCATCATGACTACACAAAATTAATTTCCATCCATTTATCAGGGATTTTGAACTTGTCTTCCTTCTACATTCTCATTCTCAACAGTGAGCGGTTTGCACGTGGTGAGAGTGCTCTACAGTACGATGCATGTGTTGGGGAAAACGTCACTTCTGCTAAGGGTCGGTCAGTCCCCTCAGTGGGGCCTCTTGACAAAAAATCTATTCATTTGTATTGCATGTTTGAGGAGGAAAAGGGTGTTAATATTTAAAGTAATAAAGTGATATTAAACATGTTTTTGTTGACTCCAGTGAGTTATCATTCAGTATTCATCATTTAATAGTGATAAGTAACTCAGATGCTCGTATCTAATGCATTGCATTTGACGTAAAAGTTAGCATTGTTGAACTTGTACTTTTACTTAAGCAAAAGTTATGTATCCTTCTTCCCACTCATGACTTACTTGTTATAACTAAATAGCATATTTGTTGTTGAATCTGAATCTAAAGTTTCTTTGTTCGGTCTATGTTCTCGGTTACCTTGACTCAGTCATCCAAACACTGTGGCGTCACAGCTGCAAGGACACAAAGACAATGCAGAGTTTATTTTGGATTATTTAACAATTCCCAGCACTTTCATATCAAAAACAGATGTGACAGTTTAAACTTTCAAAATGTTTGCATAAAATACTTTTTTTTGCTTCGATAATACCGATAATACATAATTAATGGGAGGATAAAACAAAGTCTATAATCATTTCACTGTCATGGCCATGACATAAATTCAGAATCTATGTCATGATCATGACATAGGTTCAGAAAGACCTCCAGGATGGCAGTTTTGGTTTATTATAGAATATAGACAGCACAGTGAATATTTACAAATATGTACAAAGATTTTAGAAATGCACATTTTACAGATTAATTTCATCCACACATAGAAACTATATATATGTTATAAGTATATAACTGACATTCAACCAAAATGATCATTAGCACTATGGTATTTACATTAAATTTACTTTACATGTAACTTGGTTTAGCAATGTTGTCCCATTTTCAGTGCAAAAGTGAAACATTTCCTCTTTTTGAAAGTAGGTAGAAATGAAGTCACAATGATTACAGTACCGGTCTCTAAAGAGCCATGGTTTAGATATTGCTCACAGAACTGGAAATGTTTTCGTGAAGAAGACCTGAACTTGAGCCCCTCAACATCTGAGAAGCCTCAAGCACAGAAGAAATAAAGACAGCAAAACAAAATGTCAATGCTGAGATTACGGCTGATGCTGTGCCTTCTACCTCACATTGAGTATTGTACCTCATAAAGTTTCAACACATTCATAGAAAAATGGCAGACAAAATGTGCTTGAGTGTAACATGACATCTGGCATGTTAAACAACATCTCTTGAATGTTTTAACAACAGTAAAACCCAGGTGAAAAGAAACAGCAACAAAGTGCTAATCATTTGGCAACAGTTTTGAACAACTGTTTACAGTAAGGCACACTGATACAGGTCCCACAGTCACGTATAGTGCTGAGAGCCACAGTGGTGAATGCTCTGTTAGATTATGCATTAGTCAGATAATATGTAAAGGTAAATAAACTGTACCATATAGCAAGTTCTTTAACAAATTTTCCCACTCTTTTTGAGAAGTAATATTATTCTTCAGTGCTTGCTATAAATATGAAATTTCACTTGAGGTATTTTACACAATAGCACATTTGTACCTCTAGAACCATTATGGTATTTCCAGTCATCAGGCCTCTCAGTATGCGAGACTCTGAAGTGACTTTGAGGACTGTCCATCTCAACCAAATTTACACATTTACTTTTTATACAACATGACATGATGTTACATGTTTTGTTTTATGTTTTACAAAATATTACACAGTAATTTAATATATTTTGTTTTAAATAAAAAACAAACCTCTGAATATATACAGGGCTGTAGCAGTAAGGCTGTCAGGAATATCATTGCTGGGGCTTCGGAGCTTCATTGATTTGCCAGTGAATATTCGAAGCTTAATAGCAGGCAACTCTCTTAGAATGCTACTGCTAACATGGAGCATTTTAGCACTGATAAGACAGCTAAGATGTTACTTAGAGTTTTCAGGTGATTTGCAAAAGTTGTTGTAGATTTGTGATATGCCAGAGTCCTTTGGCATATCTAGCACCCAAACTTTTGTGGGTAATCATCACAAATTGGGAAGTTATTCCAGACACTTGACTTCTTATGACAGTTTGCTAGTGTTCGTGTGTCATTGCACCATTGTCTCAGAATAACTAATAATAATTAGTGACAGTTACTAATGTTGAATTAGTATTTCATGAGCTACTGGAACTTTTGTGGTAACATTTACTGTATAAAGATAAAAAATACAGCATCAAATGCCGATGTGGACATTGATTACCTTGGCAACAGTCAAAGTTTTGAAGCATTCGGGTCAGCCCTAGAGGGTTTTTTTATAATGTGAAAAATACAATAAGTTAAAGGCATATAAATTATTTACTAAGTGCTGAAATGGACCGGAGGGCTTTCAACAGCGAGGGCTTTTCTTCAAAGTCAGTGGTCCTCCAGAGTTACTCTAAAGACAAAGACAGGTTTCTTGTTATTTATCAGCATGAACAGTAATGTTATTATTAATAAGGCTGAGGGAACATAGAGTCTAACTAACCTTCTTGTAGTTTGTTTACGGTTTGTCCTCCACGCATCCTTACATCTAACAAACATGACCTCCTGTGTTAAGCTGTGAGCCTCAGGGTCTTTTACACAGAACACCATCCTGGAAAGGAAATTCACAAAACACAACTGATCAACATGGGCACTTCATTCATAGCAGGAATGATTTTGTTTTTACTTTAATTACTGCGTCTTCTACTCGAAGTAATGCTAATATGGTGTGTCATTGTCACATCTTCATTTTTACAGTTCACGGTTTAATGAAGGTGAAATAAAAAGGTGCACTTACTTTTGCTGAGTCTCGCCAGCTCGGATGCGGATTTTGTGAACCTCCATGTTAGTGCTGCCCGAGTCACCGGACCACCAAGAGGAAACCATCTTCAACATGTTGGAGGCCGACCAGCCATTTGCCTTCTCCCATTTGAACTTCAACATCAACAGGTCACCGATATCCTTCTCTGTCACCAGCAGGAATGAATGCGTCTTGTTTGATGCAATTTTCTCCTTTCTAGCAGACACAAAGCAAGACAAATGTTAGTGCTCTACTCCAAGCTGCTGATAATGTCTTGTAACATCTGCACCATAAATGATGATATAACCATTGTTTGTTGTGTCACTGCTTTGGTTTCCATCCCTTCTGATGCTACTGCACAAATTCTGCAACTCATAACTCGTAAGATACGTACATAACTCGATAAGTCCTAGTTCTGTAATTCCCTTTTACAAAAGGTTTTTAAATGGTCAACTCACAGTGTAAGCTCCAGGTTTTCAGCCTCTCCTTTTGTCCCGTACAGCGAAACAGTGATTGAAGGCTCCATCTCTGACAGGTTCACCTTACTGGAGAAATGGATCTTCAGCTGATAGTGGTAAACTGCAGAATGAGAGAACATTTGGGAATCTTAAATGGGCACGTAGGCTACTGTAACAGTAAGTTGTTTCAGTTAAGTCTGATCAGCAAAACTAAGCTGCAAGTGATCAGACCTTAGCAGCCAGAGCAACCAGGACTTAAAACACTACTGATCTTTTAAATTATCTTAAGACTTTTTATAACTGTGTTTTAGGATTAACTATTGGACCTTGTTGTTGCAAAATTCTAAGTTCATTTGACTCTAAGTAAGAAATCAGTGCAACTGTTTTAATGTGACAGCTGTGATAACTTTAAATGACACTTCTGTTGTTAAGTCCACTGACCTCTGAAAGGCATGGCGGCTCTTGTTTTGGTGTACATCTGAACGCTGCGTGCCTTGCGCACCTTGCTGATGTCATAGCCCACAGTGTTGCAGCGGCTTTTGCGACAGCTGAGGCACATGCCACGGTTGAACATGTCGTTGCTGCTGCATCTGTAAGCCTTGACCGCCTCCTGCTCATTCAGCAGAGAGTCGATGAACAGGTGGACCGAGCGCTCATGTTCACACTTGACTGCATCCGTGATGGCTGAGGGGGAGAGAAGGAAGAGTATTTAAACACATGCTTCTAAAAGAACACTGAGAATAATATATGTCAGTTTGTTATATGTATTTCGATCCCCTTGCATACCACATGCTCACCCCTCTGTTTATTTTCAGCCCTGTGTGAATGGGGTCATTGTACAACCGACAGCAACAATGTTCACTGCTGAGACAGATTAATAGCAAGCAGCAAGTAGGTGCAGTGTGAAGCTGCTGGACTGAGGGCTCTGTGTGTGTAGTCTAATAATCCAGAAAATGTGCATTGCAACCTGTTTGTAACAGATAGGTCATTGTTTAATGGTAGACTATACTGATTGCACTGTAGGTTTTAACTACTTAGTAGAAATATTTAATAATGCATTATATATATTCAGCCAAAATATATTTTAAAACTGTATTAAAATAACCCTCCTGGTACTGCTGTACTTGGTTAGTTTAAACAACAAAAATTTCATTCTGATTATTATGGGTACTATTTAATAGTAACAGAAAATGTTGTGGGAAAAATCCTGTTTCTCTCTCCAAACACTGTTCTGGCTGCAGTCAATGTATTTTTGGCATTTCAACTCCATTTTACAGTTGAAATTTTAAATTTTTCTTACCAAATATCCCAAAGTTGGCAATCTTCTCCAGGGCCCCCCTGAGATTACAGCCTGGCTGGAAGTTGCCTCCATTGGGATAAATGTCCACATGGCCAACAGGCTGCTGGATTCCGATGCTGAGACCCAGGGAGCCCCGTGTAAAGGTGTGGAGGACATCCACAAAGTAAGCATCGTCTGGGGATAGGCGCCTGTGTGCATGCTCCCCCTCAAAGTCAGGACCAGCTGGATCCAGACCTGTAGAAGGAGACAGCGAATTAACCACTCAGGTCACTCAAAATTAACTTTATTAACTTATTATTTTTGACTAAATGACACTGCAAGATCACAAGTTGTAACATCGAATGCTGAGTGTCAGACAGTTGTATTGTTTTTTTTTTTACCAGTTATTCTTCCAACTTTATTGGTTGCGTGGCTGCCTGCAAATCCTGCCACATGAGCCCCAAGGCTGTAGCCAATCAGGTGGATGTTCTCAAGGGGTGTGTTGGTGGTTTCCTTTAAAAAAATATATTGATTTAGTAAATCAGTGAGACGCTTCACAAAGGTATATTTAAGGCTGTCACGTAAACATGTGAATTTTGCTCCCACTGACCTCGATCCAGTCGATGAAGTGAGCAATCTCCTGCCCCACTGCTTTGGTCTTCTGAGCTGCAATCACATAGTGGTTCTGGGCCGAGGTGAGCCAGTCCACCACGATGACATTAGCTGTCTGTTCCCTCTCATACAGCGCCGACACCAGCTTTGCCACCCAGCTTTCAAACATCCCGCTCAACTGTTCCAATCCCAAACAAAAACAAAAAAACTTAGACTCTTACACAACATTGCAACATATGGTACTAATAAAAATATAATTCTAGCATGTTCAGGTAGGATCAGTTTGCGTGATCTTGATATTGTTGAATCATTTAGTTAGTTAATGTGCATTTGGTGAGACATTGTGGCACCAGAATTTGGTGAAATGATGAAGCACTGCCAGTCACAGATGACTTGTTTTCTAAACCAAACAGTGAAGCCCCTGTGGGTTTTAAACACTGGGGCAGGTTACAACAGGCTGAAGCAGCTCCGCTCACCGTCCATCCATGGATAACGAGGAATGTTTTGGAGGTGCTGTTGAAGGTGCAGGCTGCCAGTGAGTCTGGTTTGCCAGGAACAATGTAGCACAGGTCATCATCTGGATGGGAAGGTTTGCGGAGTGAGAATTTGGCAACAGTTTGATTGCTGTCATCCTTGTGGTAAAACAAGTCGCTCAGAGGGTCAAGGAAGTTACCTGAACGAGAAGAAGAAAGTTATGGTTTATGAGGACATTTTTCTCTGGGAAAAACATTAAAAAAACAAAAAAAAGAAAACAAGAGAAGAACTTCCTCTGTCTAGCTGTCAAATGTGTAAATCTGATGTACTGATCTGGTTGTAAGGGCTAAGATGCCTGAGTAGCTAACTGAGTGAATGGGTCCAATATACCACAGCCCCTTAGGGCCCCTCAGTAAATGAGCTTCCACCTTAGACAAGATCAGTCCCCAGGGGTTACAGGGGTTCACTTGGTCAGACTGAGCTCCACAGAAACGGCCATGAAGGTTGGCCGTTTTTTTCCAAGCTTTGTTCCTGCCACTTCACCGACTATAATCTGCACGAGTTTCAGTGGTCCTGACAAAGTCAGCTGACTCAACTCAACTGGGGGTTGTGCTGGATTTCAGAGTGGGGGTTGGGGCGGTGCATGTAGGAAACACAGGGACATTTACAAGGTTTATATTACCAAAGGGCTGAAGCTGGTCTGGGGCCATATTGTAATCATAAATGACAATGATTAGACTTGGATAACACAGTTCCTGTTCAGTTCATTTTGTTCCCTATTGTTTTTAACACACTGTTTTCCTCTTGTCCACTGTTGGCTCTTGGAAAACAAACTTTTCCATGTTGTCTCTTATATCCATTTGGAGGCAGTGGAAGTTCGGTGTTCTCCAAAAAGCACGCAGGCAAGTTTTGTTATAGACACGTGATAGGTCTTATATACCTGCTATTCTCACAGTTTGAACTATACACATACACACGCACGCACACTGCTCAAGAGCACAGCGCTGAGGAAGACACTCCAGGCGATAATCTGCACCGATATAAAAGACCAAACGTTCCAGTGTTGTAGTACAGTCCCGTTGATGTGAGTAAGTGCGGGTGAGCTTAAACTGGCAACTCACCAAAAATAGAATCGGCAAGCTCCTCTTCCAGGGACGTCACATACTGCACAGCGGCGTTCAACACCAGAAAGTACAGAAACCCAGCTCGCCACGCTTTCATATCTTTGACAACTGAGTCCTGTTGGAGAAAATGCCTTCAAAGGTAAATTAAATCAAACTGGTGCTGCTGGGAAAGAGTGTTTAATAAATTCCTTCTCAGAATAATCCTGTGCGTCCCGTTGCGCGCTGAGCGCTGATATCTGAACCACCTTGAACATGCCGCGTCTTAAATAGAAATTCTGACAAGCCATTGGCTGCTGCTGCTGCTGCGGGCGGGGAATGGAAAAATAAGTGTAAAGTCAATCATTAGACTGCTTTATGAGAAGAGCTAACGGCACTGGTTGGCAGAATAGGTTCATTAGAGTCATAGTAATGCATGTTTATCCCTTTATTAAATGTAGGCCTATATTTCTACCACATCCAGCATGAAGAATGGATTATATACTATTTACTATACTGCTATTTACTTTATTGGATTACGATATGAAAAAATGGCTGCCAGATTTTTGTTAACTCAAGAAATGTCACACATTTAAACTTTTGAAATTGTACTCGATTAAACATGAAACCATTCAAGTGGGCATGTTGCTCAATAAAAATATGTTTTGGGGAAAAAGTAAAAGTCAAATGTCTGTAAATGTCTTCCAAAGTAAGAAAGATTCATTTCCATATCAAATTTCATTCCAAAAAATACAGATCACCTCAGAAAATATCAAAAATACAAGAAAAATATAGTATAGTATATAGTATATATAAAAACTGATTTAAAAAAAAAAAAAGAAAATAATGTGCAGATTATTTTAAATAGAGTAGAATATTGTTTCAAGGTTAATGCAAGTTTGAAGAGATGAGTTTCAAGTTTCCTTTTCCTTTATTTAACACTTAGATAAATGACATTGTGTTTCTCAAGGAAATTTTAATCAAAATCAACTGGACTTGGTTATAGGTCTTTGAAAGGTCTATAGGTCTTTAAAATTTCCTTGAGATAACCATGACCTGGCCAAATGAGAATATTCACGACATTGTGTATAAACCACTGGTGCAATCTGTCAGTATTTACAGTCAATCTGGTTGATGCTGGCTGAAGATGCAGGCTGTGTGGGTTTTGTGAGAGGAGCTGAGCTGTGTTGCACAGGAGCTGATAAACAGTATATATACAGTATGTGTCACAAGTCACCTCCATGGCTGGCTCTCCCTGAGATTACCGGACACAGGCAGCTTGGCTGGACACAGAGGGGCCTCTTGAGGATGTTTTGGGGCCTATTTTCACTGATCTGCTGTTGTCATGGCATCAGAGAGCAGACAAAAAGTTGTATCAAGCAGTCATATTCCTAGCACGTTGAAAACTTTTTATAGAGCATTGCATCAAATTAGATTAAAAAAAAAACTTGAATGTACATTTGTAGAATAGCTTAATACATTTCTGCATTAATGTAAACTAACCTACTGAGGTCACATTCCAGTGCTCAGACTCATGGTGGTGCTGACCAACAAACCTGATCCTAAGCATCAGCAACATTTGGATGGTGTGTATTACAATTAGTAGTCAGAGAAGCTCTTGGCTGACCTATAATGCCACTGGCAATCACAAACTGCTACTATAGCATGTTCATTGCTTCTATTGCTGCAAGACTTTGACCTTTGACCTGTTGCATAGAGCACTTCACTCACTAACTGGGTAAAAATGCTATTACATTTCAGTTGGAGACAGTGTGCTAATATTGAGGTAAGAGTTGTTGGCTTCCTCTGGCTGATTTGATGCCCAAAATTGCTGCACGAGATGCCAACACATACTGGGCAGGAGGCCCACCAGGTTGAAGAGTTACATGCTTGTTGCTCTAAAGGTCAAAGCAGCAGTGATGTTCACAGTCATGTTGACCCTTACCACAAACCAGTGACATCAGTACTACGTATCATTTAGTATGAGGATTCCAATTTAGTTAAAGCTGCAGTTTACTTGAAAACTTAACATTTTAAACATTTGTCCAAGTGTCTGGTGATCCTGATCCTGATGGGGCAGAGCCAGACAGGAGTATTCTGATGAGGCAGTGAGCTGTGTGCAATGGCTCCTCTGCTATCCTGCCCAATTCCTGGTTCTTGCATCATTCAGAACAGTCACCAGTATCTGTTTCTGGCCTGTGGGCCACCTGGTACAAAGTTTTGTCTGTCCATACTTCCAAGAGATAATTCTCAAGCATTAGATACTTGGAGAATTTCTACTTCCTTTTATCATTTTTTTTAACATGCCCATTTCACCTTCTTTGTTTCATTTGTGTGATTCAGTAAAATATCAGGCTGCAGGTTGGTGGCCAGGTAAATCACTGTCTGAACTGCCTCAAAATTTGTCCACCACCAGCACAAAGTCATGAGATGTGTCCACAGAGACCACAGTAAGAGAGATAAGATAGCACAGTTGTATCTGTTTCCCACTGTAACTTTGATTTTGCTATTTTGCAGGTGGGAACCAATTTTTTCTGCTCTTATTACTAGTGTCAAGTGTCAACAAACTACAGTAACATAAAATGAAAGTTGTTGCACCATGCAAAAAATCCAAAATGCAATCATTAACTGTATCCAGATCCCAACTGTTTCTCAATGCTTTTCCCATCTGCAGTCTAGTGGCAT
The DNA here is from genome assembly GCA_016785225.1 of Psettodes erumei. Classification (NCBI taxonomy): domain Eukaryota; kingdom Metazoa; phylum Chordata; class Actinopteri; order Pleuronectiformes; family Psettodidae; genus Psettodes; species Psettodes erumei. The sequence continues at coordinate 1,379,198 of JAFBJZ010000107.1, forward strand.
TCTCTTTTATAGGAACCTTTAAACAAACTCACACGAGATACATGTTTTCATTTTCTTTTCTCAGTCATGCTGTGGATTGGTTCAGTGTTACGCATCATGTTTGGAATTTGTAGCAAAGCTGGCTTAGTGATAACAACCAGTTATAATCCAGCACAATTAAAACATGTTTAATGTAATATGTAAGTGGCTTCAGATGTCGGCTGATCTATAATGATGTTTGTGTCTCACAAGCGGAGAGGTAGTTTAGACATACAACATCAAAAACAATCTGTGGTGCTTTTGACCAGTAGTGGTGCAGCATTCTGATGAACATTTTCCCTGTTTTGTTGGTATAGTTCAGTACACCATATCTACACTGGCTGTGTAGTTAGCAGCAGCAAAGTTCAACAGCTGTTGTAGATATACGAAGTTCTGCATCAGTGTCTAAACAGAATGTGTTTAGGCACAGTACAACAAACCCAAATACACAACATTTGTATAAAACAGGAGAAAAGAGACAACAAAAAATATTTCAGGTTACAGCTATCAGTTAAAATAAATCTTCTACCAATTAAAATAAAAAGCATATCTGTTCCAGAGAAAAACACCTCCCAAGATTGTCTTTTTCCTTGCAGGGTGTATTTAAACCTCTACAAAACAAGTACAAATGTTACATGTCAAAATGAGAATATTCTTCATGGGCCCACACACACATACAGTATGTGAAGGTGCCATGAGGAAACAAATCCCAAACATTAAACCATGTTAACTTAAGTCTCATTGTAAATTTCATGCAATACTTTCCCAAGGGAAGTGAGTCTATCTTGAAACTGAAGGGGCCCTGTATTATGACTGTTCACTCCTTCAACCGGAGGCTCAGTCCATCATATCTTTCCAACCTTGGTTGCTTATGGCAACGTCTACTAAGGACTGGAACAGCTTGACTCTGTCAGTGTCTTCATGTCTGTCCTTGAGACAGACAGGGAACTATTGATTTTAGGGCTGATTTTATTTATTTCTTAACAAAATTCTGCAGAGAGCATAATTTAGGGACCAGATAATCCAAACTAGTAAAATATACAGGTACAGGTGGAACACAGTGGGCGCAGGGCAGACAATCACAAAGACAGGAAGCAAAACTCAAAACCAGAAGACAAGTAAACACTGGAGTCAAAGGAAAATGCACAACAAAAAAAGAGTCCAACTCAGTCTCTCCCCTACTAACACATATACCAGTTTACCGTCAGTAACTTGTTGCTGGATTTTCTATTGTACTTCACATTTTTTTCTGTCTCCTTTAAACTTGCCTGTTGATGTTTTCCTTTTGGACTTTAGATCTTCTGCCCTATTCACTTTTGAATGCATTTGGCTTGCTCTACCTCTCTGTTCATTTGTGACCTGTGCTTGTTTTTGACCAAGAGTAAACAAGCCCGTCTGGCCACTGATTTGTGCATTTGAGTTCAAAAAGGTTTTTACTGATCCTTTACACATGTAGTATAAACAGAACCATATGCTCATCCAGTGTCCAAATTGTTATTGCATATGGTCCATGCAGTCATAAAGTTTAGAGTTCATGACTGAGCTTGCCAGGCTCAATTCTACATGAGTCAACACCATTGCCAAAGTCACTGAGACTCATTCCTTAATGATGTGTTCCAAATTTCATAGCAGCCATCCAACAGTTAATATATTTTACATTTGAACTCCATGATAGTGTTATAGAGCCAAACATTAGTGCAACTTGTTTATCAAATAATTATGTATAGTATATGTATTATTTATATTATATTTAAAATAGAATATGCAAAAGACTTTAAAGATGCATTCTGTACATTGTATCCTGCTAAAAAAGGATGTAATTGAAAATTTGTTCATCAATAATAAAAACTCCAGAGGGTACATTGAACAATTTGCACAGATATTGAGCAATGTTTTTGTATCAGTAAGCAAAGAATAAAATTATTTCAATGCCAAAACTGGTATTTTATGGTCTATATTTTCATATTTAGCACATTTAGAGACTGAAGTGATTTTCTGTGTTAATGCATTTCGATTTTTTGACATTATACTTACTTTGCTTATGATTTACCATTTGTTGGTTTGAGTTTCAGAACCTGTCAATGTCAGGGACATGACAGTTGAGAGGTACCTCAGAGGGGTCATTTGTCATTAACTAACATTTTTTACATATTTTCACCATTCACCACTGCTTGGCCAAGTTTTTATGTTCAAGACAGTCTTTCTTATCCATGAGATGGTGTGTGACAACTTAGAGAGTTACATATTTAAACAGTACATAAAAGCAGCTTAAGCAGTCTGGAAGATGAGAATATGTGGTTTATCTTTTTATTAAACCATCCTTGGCTCTTTCTTTATACAGTGCACTGCATTTCAGTTTAGAAAAGTAAATGCACTCAACAGCTGGCATGGAGACCAATTTTATCGATCATTCCAAAGCTGTTTGCATAAAATCACAAAATGTTTCATTTATAAAAAATACAGATGACAATGGAGCCTGACAAAATATATTACAGCTTAATATACAAATATATAAATGTACATTTAATAAATACGATTGAAGTATTCTTGAGATGTATTATGGCTATCATGTAGGCCAGTCCATTGCAAATTACAAAGGCTTACATTTTTATTTTTTAAGCAATTTTGTAATGTTTGACCTTTCAAAATGAGGGCATGTTGTAGACTGAGCTTGAGTGAGTCAGTGATGTAACCTGTTTAAGATGATACAAAATTGGAACATTCATGAAGTTTTCATTCACACTTGGCCATTACTGGATCACTGAAAGTGATCTTGGTTCACTTTGATGGGAAAAAATGACCAAAAATAAAGAATGCATGTTCCTTCTGGACTGTATTCTGACCTTAACAACTAAAATGGCTGCAGGGGACAAATAGCCTTTAAAGTGCCAGTGACACAATAACCAATAAGCAATCAAAGAACAAGCAAGGCTTCAAGAGATCAGATATGAACACATAACTCATATTCATATATATATATAATACTGATTAAAAAAGTTATATACAATGACCACTGTGATTTTCCATTCAGTAGATAGTAAATATTTCTTTGGTCCCTGTTGATTGTTGGCAATTAGTGGTTATGTTAAGACAAACATTAGGGACAAAATGATCATTTTGCACCTTTAGAAAACAAACAAAAACACAAGGATGTGCCTAAATTATGCCTGTCACTCTGAATCACTCTTACATTAACAATAACCCAAGTTCATATAAGTGAAGAAAACACACCAGTTCAGAGTTTCAAATTACATTGAAATCACTATGAACAGTACATATAGGCTACAAAAGCATAAACAATTACAATGATATGCAGCAAAAGCTACTGAAAATGTGAATTCATAAAAACACACACCCTCAAAAAGAAACCTGTAAAACTGTTTCAGCAGCAGAGAGCTTTCAGAGAAAGGAGAGAGATCTTGTGGGTAGACTGATTTCCAGCACTGTGGATGAGGTTGTGTTGGTTGCACTGGGAGTTGAGGAATAAACAGGAAGAATCAGAAAAAAGACCCAATAGTCACTATATATATATATCCAGTTACTAGCAGAGGCCTTCCCAGTGCCGCTGTGAGCTGTCCATCTTTGGCTATGTATGGAGAGATGGATATTGTGCATGATGTGGGTGTGTGGTCAAGTGCAACTTCAGGCATCATTCTGCCCAAATAGACTGCCCTGCATTTTCAGCTTATGCATCCTGGGAAAAAAAAGAACAGTGAACAGGAGAATTTATGCATTTGATTGTACAAGACAAGCCTAATGTCTTTTATTACATTACATCCATATAACTTACAGTTTCTCTTTACGGCTCATTTTGTCTTCTTTTGACTTGACAAAGACTGCCTCCTCTCCTCCCCTGACAAGGTAGGCAAACTCTCCATCCTTCGAACTTAGGATCACCCTGCAGTTACAAATGAAGTATTGTTTTAAAACTCATGAAAATAAATCGTTACAAATACAGGAATACCACCTGGTCTGTTCTGTATCTGTCGGTGTTGCTGACAGCTTACTTGGACTGGTTCTCCCCAGATTTGACACGCATCTTCCGGATGTGGAACTTGCTGCTGCCCCACCAGTCGGACCAGCTGATGATCGCATCCTTCTCCCAGAGCAGCTTCACGATCATCAAGTCTCCGATGTCAACGTCAGTGGTGATGAGGAAGGACAAAGTGGTGTTACCATTCAGGACTGGCCTGCAGGGTGAAAGGTAGACGCATCGTTCAAACGGCCAGCTGCCCCAAAGCATTTGCCATGTATCCAGTATTGTCTGGGTGGTTGGAAATGCTTTGCTGTTTCCCTTTACTTTTCTTGTATTTTTACCAAAGTGTGTTTGGTGTTCATGAGGTAATTGTCAAACACTTTACTGTCCGATGTACGTACATAACAAACGAAATGGCCTCCTTCTCTCCATTTGTTCCATAGAGAGAAATCTTCATTGGCTGCTCTGTGTAGCTCAGTTTGTCCTTACTGAAGAAATGCACCTTCACTTGGTAATGGTAAACTGTGAGAGGGAAGGAAACAAACAGTTTACTGAGGGGTCAGTTTTACACTGTGGACACGCTCCCTCACCACTTGATGTGCTCCCAGCAACTGACACTTATGTAACCTTGGTGTTTCTCCATCTTCATGTGACTGTCACAGTACTTGCATTTAAACACAGTGTGGATTTTGTGCAAAATCCTCATTGGGTTCACTTACACAGCCTCATACAGTATATTACTGCATAGCTAAAGTGAGCACTAAACATTCTAATCTTTAACATTTCCATCTCTAAAAATGAATATCAATCATATTACACCATCCAACTGTAATACTGTCGACTTCCAAAATCTTAAATAAACTTTTCCATTACTGGTGCGTCACAAGCAATGGTGTTGCATTACCTTAGCATACCCCTCAGCCACTAAAATACCCATGACCTCCTCTTCCTGTGACCTCCTGAGTGCTTGCTACTTGTTGTACATGTACATGTGCTTGCATGAAGTGTTAAGAATTTCCCTGTTCCACAAATCCTGTGTGGTCTATCTAAAACAGCACTAATTGTACTAATATTAATTCCATCTCAAAGCAGCCATGTCCAGACTAAGAACATTCAGCAACAGTAGCTGATAAAACGGAGGATTACACTAATATATTGTATTTGCATCAGTTAACTCAACTAATCGTCAGTAAAATGCATAAATCCAGACAGAATTTTCTACAGAAATTAAATGTATTCTCTCTCTTCTTGTTTTGCAGAGGACACAGAACCCATCTCCATGAAAATTATTGACAGACACAATATCCGTTTTAGGTACATGCTTTTTTCTTGGTTTTTACCTTTGTATGGCATCATTTCACGAGTCTTGAGATACATCTTGGTGCTGCGGGCCGTGCGGACCTTGTTGATGTTATAGCCAAGCTTGTTGCAGCGATTCTTTCTGCAGTTGAGGCACAGTCCCTTGTTGAAGGCATCTTTGGAGTTGCAGCGGTACGCCATGCTCTGCTGCTGGGTGTTCAGCAGAGAGTCGATAAACAGGTGGATGGAGCGCTCGTGGGAGCATTTGATGAGCTGGTCCATGTCTGCAACATGCACACAAATGCACAGAGCAAAGAAACTATGAAACCTCTTCATCTTTTACCAGATTACGTAATGCAACAGAGAAAATGTCTTCCTTATGTCTGGGTTTTTATTGACCCTTCACATGTCAGCATTGACTGAATGCAGACCCAGATGGCATTTCTCACTTAGTTCTGCCTTGCTCAGTTAAAGCACTTAGCAACAGCTGAGGAAGTGAACCAGGAAAACATTGGGCAAGGCTTTCATCTGTACATATAAAAGAACTTTGCTGTTATGACTGGAGGCAAACATATTTAACTGTAGCCCCTGAAAGCCTTCTATAAAGTCAAACTTTCTGTTTATACCATGTAAACTTACATGAACCTATCTTGATGATTTACAACACTCTTGTTACAAATGATTCACTTCAATGTGGGCAAAGATGTGTGTTCATGGTGCAGTGTGTCACATAGAGGAGGTGTAGAAGATTGGTACCACGAGGTCTGCGCAGCTAGAGTAACAGGTTCTCCCTACATTCAGATCTGGCCACTGTAGCATCTTGTAGCATAGTGACAATTTAATAACAGGGGCAGATGCTTGCCAACATGGAGGTATGAATCCAGGTTATCTAGTGTGTGAACTCCATAGTGACTGTATTACCCTGCTGCCAACATGACTGGATGCTAAGAAACCACAGTATTTGCAGTATATAAATTAAAATCTGGCCAAAGCAGCTGAAAGTCATTACAGACTATGGGGAGGGCTTTTGGTACATACTCTGGAGGCCCTTGATCCCTTCCAGTGCAATTCCCATCAGTGTATTCTGGATGTCACACCCTGGCTGAAAGGTGCCTCCGTTGGGGTAAATGTCAATGTGGCCCACAGGCCTCTGGATGCCGATGCTACGGTCTGGGGAGCCCCTGGTGTTAGTGTGCAGGACGTCCACAAACTGGGCATCATCTCGGGACAGCGTGCTCTGGTCATCGGCGTACTCAAAGGTGGGACCGGCCGGGTCTAGACCTGGGTAGAAAAAAAGGAGAGAGAATTTGTTTTCACTCAATTTGGCCAGTGACAAGAAAAATGGTATGGATGAGGATACTTGACTTCTATTTATTGAGCTATGTATAAAACTATGTTAAAATAACTGAGTATATTTCCTTTGGGGTCTCTCTGCTGTGTGCAGCTCTGCAGAACCACTGAAGCTCAGAACAATGTGGAGCAGTGACTTCGGGCTCTTAACAGGCTGCTGCTCTCATAGTAAACAAGCCACTATTCTAAGCAGGCCAGAGAGATTTCAAAGCTGCATAAACTGCATAGTGACAAAGAGTGGGATTGAACTCACTAACTGGCCACATGCACCCACCACAATACAGGTCTGGAATGTAATGGTCAACAGATTATATTTCAGTGGCGTGCTGTGTTGTTTTCACAAGCTGGGCTGGGAAAAAAGCTGCTCATACGTCACAGTATAGTGACAACTGTGGAATGTTCTCACTGGGACTTGATTAATTTGTAAAGAGGAGGTAACACACTGCACTAACAAAGGCCGATTTCACCTTTGACTAATCAGTGTCTCATCTGTGCTTATTCTTGTGCTGTTTATCTGTACGTAGTGTAATTTAGGCAGATGACGATCCATTGGTTGAGTGAAGGCTCTCACCAGTGATCCTGCTGATTTTATGGTCAGTGAGGTCTCCAGCAATTCCAGCCACATGTGCTCCCAGACTGTAGCCGAGCAGATGAATCCTCTCCCAGGGCAGCTGCAGCTCTTTCTTTAAGGGAAGAAGTGGATGAGAATGTGTCAGAAGATATAACATGCTGATATGCCTTAAAATGTCTTTTTTAAAATAAATTCTACAGCTACAACTTGCTAGAGGAATTAAAACCAGCAGTGAGCCATATGTGACAAAGTTCTACAGCACTCAGATTTTTAAGTCTGGCACATTATGCAGGACATTGTGTGTAGGTTTATGTTTCGCCAAAACTTTGCAAGCTTTAAACTTGGAAGTCTTGGAAGTAAACAAAAGACAAACAAATGGGTGAATTGCTCATGGCGATACGCCTTGAAGTTGCTCATACAAAGCTGTGCTCTACTAAATACTGAGCTTTGTCAGACAGGCTGCTCCGAGCCACAGACAAAGCATTAAAACGTCTTTATAGAGCATTTAAAGTCATAACCAGTAGGAAAACATATCCGCAGCAGCTCCCCCTGGGTAAATGACATGACATCATCAGCTAAAGATTCGCCGGCTGCTCTAACTTCTTTGCTGGCAGATTGACATCATGTGAACATGGTGATAATGTGGTCATTCAAAAGCAGTAAGCCAAATACCCCTTGTCAACAAGGAGGAAGTGGGAAATGTGATCCAGCTGTTAGCCAGCTGTCAACTGGCTTCGATGCTGTTCAGTGGATATACTTACTTGTAACCAGGTAACGAACTTTGCAACATCGCGGCCCACGAGTTTGGTGTAGGCTGCAGAGGTCGGGTAGTGCTGGTTGGCGCGGGTAAGCCAGTCCACCACGATCACGTTGGCCCTGGGCTCACGCTCATACAGCGCAGACACCAGCTTGGGCACCCAGCTCTCAAACATCCCTGTTACCTATAGCATAACACATACATTCACACACACATACACACAGTCACACACATTTGCAAGGTCAGTTGCAGTATGGTGCTGTGCCCTGTGGTTGGAGAGCAGCCAGGATGTCATCAGGTTCATATTTAATTGCATGACTGGCACTAAATCACATTATAGGAGGAGATGCATGGACTGTTTGCATCATTTACCACTTAACTTAACACCCATAATGTGCTGAGTAACATACCGTCCAGCCATGTATCACAATGAAGGTCTGCGTTTCTGCATTGAATTCACACTCTGTGATGGTTTCTGGCCTGCCGGCTATGATGTAGCACATGTCATCGTCAGGGATCTCCGCTGTGCGCAGGGAGAACTTGGACACAATGTCAGTGAAGTTTGTAATCCATTCAGCAGTGGTCAGCAGGGGAGTGGTGGAGACTGTGGTGTTTACTGTTGCAACACATACACATGCACAGACAGTATGCATGAGATTATTAGATTGTTGTGGCATGACAGAAATGCAGAGGACTGTTGAAAGGGTAAATTTAATCACACTTTTATTAAACTATCTAATCATATGCGTCCATACATCGATCACGCAGCTGTTTGAAATGCTGGCTTTATCTGGTTTTATCAAAAAGTTATTTGCAGAAGACACACTGAAATTAAACTGTTTTTTAAGAAACCTGACCACTAATCTCACCAGTGTGACTCACCCATGCAGCAGCAGCACTGAGACATAGAGCATGGCAGTGTCGCCCCCCTTTGTCTCCCCTGCACTTTTACCAGCAATTGTTTTTTTTACTGAAAACACTGCCAATAAATGGGATTGCTTAAGCTTAGATACATTTATTAAAATCCATACAAATACACTAATCACATTCTTTCAGGGGGTCCAGTTTTGTAGACAGAGATGGTTTTAACTGGAAAAAGGTCACTAAAAAGAGATTTTTTTGTAATCAAACTAAAACTGAACTAAAACTTAAACTAAAACATTTTTTATACTGTAGCACTGGATGCAATGTGAGAGCGAATGTGTGTTTCTTTTTATTTAAAATACTCCGTTACTTTCACTGTTTATGTTTTCTTTTTCCCAACTCTTGTCCTTCATCAGACAAAAGGCCTGTAACAGCGTCTTTTTTCTTAATGCACACATGGTGTGAAATGGGATGCAGACCTGCAGACCTGGAGGTTATTCCCGGTCAACATGGTGTATACAGCATGCATTGATTAACCTGCAAACTGTATGTGGACTTCATTGGAGCTGCGGATGAATCATGGCAATAAATCCAGCCAAACAAAGTATCTAAATAAATAATAGGGCGATCTTACCAAAGACAGTGGTGGTGGTGGTTTCAGGGACAGAAGAAAAAGTTGCAAAGATGTTTCCCAAAATGATCCAAACAGTCAAAAAACTGGTATTTTCTTTTCCCATATTATTGATACTTTTTCTTTTAACTAAAAGAAAAAAAAAAATCCCGAACAGAAGGTTCTCTGTTGGTCGAAAAAGTTACAGGGGATATCCTATGGTTTGTTTGAACGAGCAGGCCACCGGTCGAATGGAGTTGTGGTTTAGGAGTGAAGTTTCTTCTTAAAGACTGTCACAGTTGCCGCTCCAAGTCAACTTTATGGGGGGCTCATTTGAATATTCAAACGGGATTGGCTGGAGTTTCAAGGGGCGGAGTTCAAACTTTGCCCCAGCTCTGAGGGATCATTCGCAATCCGCTTCACAGCAAAACCGAGACAATGCCCTGCATGTCGTCTAAAATTAATAAATCATTCAATAATAAATAAATTAATTAATTAACCACGAATCCATGGTTCTCCCATCTTTCCAGTGAAATAAATGTAAAAGAGATTTATTATCCCTATATTAATATAATAGTAATATCGACTTTAAAAATGCTGCATTCATCATAGTTTCAAAGGACTTAACAAGAAATTGAAATAAATAAATAAATAATACAAAGGAAATCTAAATAAAGAAAATGAATGCTTTTGAGCGGGCACCTTGCAACTTGAAAGACAGATCATATCTTAGGTATATAAATTCGGTTATACAAACAAGTTAACGTTGTTATATTGTTCTGTTGTATTGATCTGAGTTGATTTTATTGATGGTGTGTTGCCTAAGAAAGCTCTGAAAGAGACATCTGACGCTTGTTGCTTGCAGGACATCCAGCATATATATGAGACGGTTCATCTGAACAGTGTAGGTATGTTCCAGAGCACCCCACCCCACCCTCTCTCATTGGTGGAGCTGCGTATATCTCTGAAACAATCTCTGAAACAATGACAAAGCACAAGTGCTTAAGACACCACAATGTCTTGTTCCATATGCCCTCAAATCACTCAAAGAAATAAAAGGCTGAACAGCAAATAAAAGAAAAAGAAAGAAAAGCACATTCCTGTCGCATATTATGCCATGTAAAATAAAAACAAGATGGTTTAGGCACACAGCACATACTTTCGCAGTTTAACCCGCTTGTGGCACTTGGGGGCATTGAAGAAGCTCAAAGACTCCAGAGAAATCAAAAACAGGTGGAGGACAAGAGCAGGCATGAGAGAAATATGTCTGAGTTTCATCATGATTTTGACCCCAAAGTACCTACATGAGCGTATTTTACACCTATATGAAAACAGACTGAGCTATGGCCTGGGTATGTTTCATTCATAATATTATTGTGCAGTATTTTCTCTGATGCCAGCACCCACCGCTCTGTGTTTGATATTAAAGGATAAGGTTTCCATATTTTAAACATGATGCAGACACTCATCTTTCAGAGAATTAGCCCCGCATGAGAAGATTTGGCATTTAACTCCTGTGCTCTGTTGACACTGACTTTACTTCTACTACTACTACTTATTAAAACCCAGTGTGTAGTGAAGGAGTGAAGTGGAGATCCTTTCCTTTGCTACAAACTGAGCTTCTACATTTTGATGAAGATACGGACATAAGAAACAGAAATACAGAATGTTTGGTATTACAGCAAATAGTGCAATATTTCATACTGTTTTAAGTTATGTTATGGGCTATGCATTTATGAATATATAATTGTCCTTTGCCAAAAAGTAATTCACAGACAGACAAATGTTACCCTACACTGACATAGGATAGCAAGGGGGTTGAATTCCTTTATGAAGAAACTGTAAAATAAACTTTTTTATGGGTAATTCTCCGTAAAAGGACCAGCAATAGCAATTATAGACATAGAAATCCATTTAAATAATGTAAGGAGAGTAAGGGGTAAACTAACACAGTTTGTTAATTTTGATTTTTGAGCCGTTACAGTGAACCCTTTTTTTCTCCAAGAGCCATGATTTTTTTTTTTTTTTTTAAAAAGGAAGTCACTGCTTCACTTTCCCTCAAGACTGACACTTTCTACATGATTAAACACTTTCCCTCAGTAATCAGCTGCTGCTCTATATTTGCCTCCTCTAAATAGTCTTCAGCTCCTTTTTTTATCTTACATGTTTGAATACATGTACATGTATGCCTGTGTATGTTTAGGTGTGTGTGCCAGGGATTGTCAGGAAGGCAATGCTTATGGTCAGACCAGCAGGCCCAACCCAGTGATTAGACAGACAGGCGACGCCTATCCCTCAGCTTCTGATCTCAGTTTTGATCTTTGCATTCACTGTGGTTACTTTGCTTGACCCCGAGGGAGACCCGCTCTGATAAACGATAGGGTGCAAGTGTTTGAGCACGACTGTTAAATATTCTGTATGAAACACACCCAGGAAACATCAACAAAATAATGTGTACCTTCATGGAAGATGATTTTTTTATTGTTTGAAATGATCAGAAATGGAGTAACTGGGAATGCAGACAGATTAAGAAACCAAGAAGAAAGAACGAAATTAGCAGCTGTTTAAAGACGAACAATGACAACAATGGGAGAGTGCAACAGACAGGCTGCCAGTGGTGTTTTGGTCTGAAGACAAATCTTTTATCTCCCAGTTTAATGTTGTTCAGTCCCTTTGCTCTTCAATTATTTTGTCTTTGAGACCTGCTGAGGAAATGAAAAGATCACCACAGAGAGAACATTGATTTCCTGCTGTGGAGGAATTCCTTTGCTGTTGCTTCTCTTTTCTTCTGCAGCCCTGCAAAACCTACAAATGCCGCATGTTTCACATTACTCTGTTTGCACATCTGACAGGTTACGTTGGCTGTGTGGCCTGCAAGAGTGCAAACCAGAGTTGAGCCACACAGAAAACCATATGAATCTATCTGCATGTTTGGGGTCTGTGTGGTGTTTCAGAACTAATTGCAAATGTTTATATCAGCGGTAAATACACTTTCTTCCTAACTTGCCCTACAAAGTCTACATGTGTTTACAGGATTTAGAAGAGCAGGCTGCTGTACCAAACACACACACTCTGCAGGTGTAGTCACAGGTGCAACACAAGTCACCAAGCAGTCATCATGCACACACAAATCCCTGAAAGTGAGACATAAACCTCATGAACACATGTTTTAAACAGCCAGGCAAGCACTCACTCTCAAACACACATCCTGAAATGGTGAAATCCTCAATATAAATGTTCATTCTGATGACTCACTCAGGGGGCTGGTTCTAGGAAAAACGGAAAATAGGGATTTGGTTTCTCAGCGTCACGCAGCATAAATATTCTTGGTGAGCATTTTTGCAGGGGCCCCTTGTGTTTCACCATGTGTGTACAGAATGTGGCTTCCACACTAAAGAGGGCAGCCAGCAGACAGGAGAGGTGACTGCTGATTTTCTTGTTTACTGGGTGTTTTCTGGTAACATTCAAACCTAACGTCACTTGACATGATCTTGATCTGGAGTTCAACACCCGTCTCCTTCTCCTCTATTCCTTCCACATTGTTGCCTGTGCAAGGCCATCCTTGCGTTGTTTTCTGTACTTCGTTGGTGAGAAATCAACTGTTATCTGAATGTGTCTTCTCTCTCTCATTGCCATCTCTGTCCAAGTGCAGAAGAAGATGGGAGGCCCTTGAGGAAATGGTGCAGGGATAGCTGGTGTAAATGAGTTCAAAGAATTTCTCATGAATCATGGTTGCACCAGGTTTTACTTCAATTTAACAAGGGGTATATAATCTATCAAACACCTCGCTTGATTCTGGCTCATTCAGAGATCCATTAGAGGGAAAAGATTTGCACGGCGGAGAAAGAAAGGCGTCACTGCGGGAGTTCAGTCTTTTACGAGTCTCTCGCTAAAGACATAGTGAGGCAATAAAAAGCCACAGAAAGACTTGAGGAGATTTGTGTGGTGTGTGTGTGTGTGTGTGTGTGTGTGTTTGAGAGAGAGAAAAAGGCAGTATTTTACTCCCCTATTTAAGGGTGACATGAAGAGGTTGTCATGCACTTGCTCTGGCAGTTTAACGAAGACAGATTGATGCATGAGTTGTGTGCTAGTTTGTGTTTGTGTGTTGCACGGGACATTTGGGTGTTTATATATGAAATACAGTGGCTCTTTCTTGTGTCTGCTGTGCACTGTAAACCGTGCACACCCTGTTAAAGAACCTCTCAGTACCTCACTTTCTAGTAAGTGAACCAGCCTGATAAGAAACATTGAGCATCGAATTTGAAGGAAATTACAATCCCTGGAAAAACAAGTGGGTTCAAAACGTGTGAAGAAAGTCTGATTCGTTAGTTCAGTGTGTTTGTGGTTTATGGGATGTGCGCATCTGCTACACTTGTAGTAAAATTTAGGAGTTAACAGATTTTGTTTACAGTCTATCAGCAAGGTCATGAGAATGCAGACTTCCAAACTTCCAAACTAATCGTTATTTTTGTCCTATTGCACATGCAGGGGCCTTGAATAGTGAAAAAGCAGATAAAACCCTGTCTGTGGCTCCGCCATGGATCATTTTTCTTTTGCAAAGTCACAAAAGTGGTTGGCAATCATTTCTGTTGGACCCCAGACCCAGCTGACCCAGCAGTTTTGAGAAGTGTAATAACAAGTCATTGTAACAGAGACAATTTTAATCGCAGAGGTCAAGCGCAAGGCCTTGAGCGTTACCACATAACACGCAAAACAATGTGGTGACAAGTGGGCGAGAGGAGCTGGGCTATTTGTAATGTGCTTGATGAGTGATGAGATTCAGGTGTGCCAGGTAGCCAGCGCTGCACCACGCCTCTGCGAGGACTCACACACTCAGTACAGACACACACGCACCAGCTGTCTCCACTGACGTTAAATTGCATACTTGAAGTGGAATGCAGCAGACCAGAAGCCTGAACGGGTGGTCAGCTGGTCATGCAAGTGTTAAAAGGAGACTTTGGTCCCTGAATGTGCTGCAGTCAGCACCAGTCTGGTCTTTCTCATCCCAGTGATGTACCAATTCAGGAGAAAGAGAAGAGGTTTCATAATTTCAGCTCCCCCAGGAGATGTCTGTATAGCAGCGGAGAGAAGTTGGAGAGGGTTGCGTATGAAAAACTGGGCATGTACTCCTCACAATGTTCATTTTAGTGCCCCCTAATTTTCCTATTTCAGTCATTTCAGTTATTTTTCACCCAGATCTGATTTGAAAATAAACTTCAAAATACACACATACATTTATTATTACCCATCAAATATTGGTTGGTTAGTAGTGTACTGTGATTGTGATATTACATAGGATTGGCTAAAGAGTAAATTTACTTATGAAGTGGTTAAAGAAGTTCTTGTGTTCCTTCTGGAACAATACAGAAAAGGGTAAGTGACAGATTCTTTCTAATGTTTAATTATGGTCAGGATTGTAGACACCAAATGTTTCACTTGCCCCTGGTATCTCACCTTGATAAGGTCTTGGGTTGTATTGACTTGTCTCAGCTCAGGTCTTTTCTTTGCTCTCTTTTCATCAGTCTGGCTGCTGTCTGGGCTTGGAAGTGTTTGGCTTGCAGGAAACTTGGTTTGCATCATTCTGCTCATGCCAACCCCCTTTGGCCCAGCATGTAGTCTGGTTATTCTCCTCATGCATATGATTGTGAGAGACCTGTTGTTTGAACAGTGACCAGGATCATTATCAGTCAGTAAAGACCTCCCCCAGGAGGGAAGGAATGAAGGATTTGCATCATCCATGTTGCCCTGTAGTTGCTTGTTATCAAATATCTGCCTGGGTTTTTTCCACCCAAATCCATGTGCATGTATTTTGAACGAAGTGTCTCTGATGTACACCTACATTTAGGGGAACACACACAGTCTGTTTACAGATCTTATGGAGCTTATGTTGCTACTGCATGTGATGTCACTTGAGTCAGTGTCGGTTGTCAGTTGTAGTACAGGTTTGAACATGAAAAAAAAGAAGTTGAGTTGAGCAGACCTCTGTAGCTCACTCCCCTTCTCTGCTTGAGGCTAGACACCAGCCTGTTACAGCGAAGCACAACTGAATCCCTTACCAAACTGCCAACTGTGAAGTTGCATCATGGGTGATGTAGGTGCCAAGTTTTGACAAGGAGGAGAAATGTATGAGGAAAAAAAAACAAGCTCTCTGATTCTGCTGCATTGAATTTAATTATGATCGATATGATTTTAAAATTGTCAATCTTGAATCAGACAGTGTTTAGGATTGCACTGTTCAATCAGTGGAGTACTCTTTAAAGGATATAAAGGATACATAGAATACGCTTAAAGGCAGACCTAATGTTTCTAACTTTCCCATCCATTTTTAAAATCATCACAGATCTCACGTGCTGATGGTCTGCAGACTACTTTCTCTCCCCTGCGGGTCAAGCTGTTGCTCTGAGTTTCACTTCTGTTTAAACATTAAAAGGATGTTATCTCAGCTGTCCATGGAGGCTCCTAGAAAATCCACCTGTGGTGGTCTCAGGTCTGGAGCCTTGCAGACTAACAGAGAGAAAATTATTATGAACGTGCCATCAAATGCAAACATGTAACACAAGCATACAACCACGCCCCAGCTCCCCTGCTGCAACAGCTCACATTCACATGTACGACCACTGATTTAGAGACGAGAACCAAGCCGAGTGATGAAACGTGGTAGAAGATCTTCCTGACAACCTGCTGGGAGATATGATGTGAATTCCATAGTGTTTGTCTGCTGCTCATGGGCAGAACAGAGGCGTGGCTCTGGCCTCTTCTTCAGGCATCAAATTGTGGGCTATATGTTCAAATGTGATCCCGAAATGAGAGAGAATGCAAAATGCATTACAGCTTGTAAAGCTGAAAGTCAGTTTGGACAGATAAGACACAAATATCAGATCTTGCTTTTGACCGCACAACTTGCTGCCCAGAGGCTGATGAATCCAAATTGATAAACCTCATTAAAGATGCAAGCTTCAGTATGATTTTAACATATTTTCCAAGTACTCAGACCCCTTCAACTGTTGCAACCTTTATTGTGTTATAGCCCATAATGAAAAGCGTAAACATGTTTTAAACACCTTTATTTGCTAATTTTTTAAACACCAAAAACTGGAGTGTCTGTCAGTGCATATTGTACTTTTGTATCCAAATCTGTCTTTTTAGGCTGTTTGTCAGCTGTCTCTGGAATGTATGTCCCTTGTATCTGTTAAGTTTAAAAACAATCCTAGAAACTAACTACTGGACAATATTCTTATTCCGACTACTTATATATACAAGCACACACACGTACAGCTGCAGGCAACAAGCTTTTATTTCTGTCTAACAGATAGAGATGTAGATAAGAGGACAGAGACACGACTGAGCTGAAGCATAGGCATCAGAGAAAATAAACAGTCATTTTCTATGAATCTGGTTCAGGAATTTGGGGAAATGATGTTTCACAGCATGGGGGTGACACAGAAGATCGGTGTGTGTGTGTGTGTGTTTGGATTCCTTCCAAGTCAGTGTAAATGTGTGAACCAGAACTTTCATACACATTTTTCAGCCTCTCTGTGTGTGTGTCATGGAGGTGTCCTGCAACCTTCTCCACCTCGGATCCTGTGTGCTCATCTCCCAACTACTCCAAGTCATGTTGATTTAAAGTGTTCATTCTACATCTGGTGGACGGTTTGTAGTTAAAATGCAGTCAAGGTAATCCAGGGCAAGAGGACAAAGGGGAACTAGCCACAGGGATCCTGGTGCATGTCCTCATTTCATTCCCCAACATCTTCTCATCCACAAGTCATGTCCTGTATGCCAATTATTTTTTCTTCACTGTTCTGTCACTTATGTCCACAGAGCAGCAGTGACTGTCACCCTCAATCACCAGTTGCATGTAAGATTTTTTAAGTTGATACTACAGTTGCACTCACAGTCAATTTATCTACACAGCAGTATCAACTTGATCTCTAAAAAAATAAAACGCTCAGTTTCTGCTTGTATCCATGATTATATGACACCCTCTAGTGGACAAAAACTAAAATAACAGAAAAATGAGGAGGATATCAGACTCAAGGTTTCATAAATCAACATTAAGATGATAACATTTAATTGACTGCAAGTTTCTTAATGCCACTGGAAGCAATATAATGTGAAGAGTGTTTAAAATATGTATGTATATACTATATGTAACATATTTGATGGCTTAAAGACAAGAACAAATGCATGCAGAAACACAGGGTATGAACATAGAAACTTTTAAACACACATTTTATAATGTAATAATATAATCCTTTATAAACTACTACATCATGCTTTCTGTGATCTAGTTAAATATTTACTCTTCTGAACCAGAACGGCCAATAGGGCCTACGTAAGCTGATGTTGAGAACTTCCCCAAGTATGTGTCATTCGTTACACTCAGAGACTCCTGATCTGAAGAGCCTTGGAGGAGCAAAGCATCTTTAGACAGAGAGGAACTCCACTTCTGGACACAGTGGAGTCATTCATGACCAATGAGTGTGACGTACAGAGGTCAAAACACCATGTCTTGTTGTACATATATATCCATAATCTCAGGAGGGGATTTTTGCAAGAAATGAAACTGTAATTCAAAGGGGAAGCTCTGACAGGGAGGTTAAATAAAAATAGCTGCTAACTGCACCACTCATTTATGCTTTTCTGTGAACCCCTAAAATTCATGTTTTAAAAAGTGTTGCTGCAATATCGTTCGAGGAGCATTTGTTTCAATAGCACCACTGCAAAAAGATGAAAAACTTGTTTATTGTTGTAGGCTACTGCAACCTGTGACTTGAACAAGTGAGCTCCGCTGGACCACCGAGCAGAGCATGGCATTAAAATAAACTAAAAATAACAAAACACTGTCAATGGAAGGACAAGAAAACAGTGCGACACGTTTATGCACAAAACCTAAAAACACATTTGAGTAACAGAAAACTTCACACAATAAATTTTATCACAGATCTGTGAACACCTACAGAGTCCAAAGCCATTTACTATCATTATCCAATAACCACACAAATCAAATGCTATATACAAAAAACCCCACTGAAATATAAAAAAGTAACAAGCTTTGATTATCAGAATGTGACATTTAATTTAAAAGCATTTCTTCAGCAGAGAATTTATACCAACCGTCTGTTTTAAAAAGAATAATGTCAAAGAGGAACCTCAAGCTCTGAACAAATTAATTGCGACAAAGGCTCATTTAATCACAATGGAAATCTCCTAAACATATTTCAGATGCAAAGTGGGGCATGGAAAGGAGACTGCTGAGTTTAGGTCCATCAACCTTGGTGTTTATAAAACATCTGAATTTACAACACAGATCTGACGTGGCTCTCCACCACAGGCCAATCTGCAGTACACAATGACTTTTTATAGGCAGCCAGTCCTGTCAAACACACAAGGTAGGTTGGTAGATAAATACAAGGCAGGAGATTATTACATCACCCCAAAAAGAATAAAATAAAATGGAGAAGCAATGAGGGAAAAAATGATGGTTTCCATCAACAAATGGTTTGGAATTGTGTCAAAAAAAAAAATAATAATCCTGATTTTTTTTTTTAAAAATGTACAAAAGCAAGATGGCCACATCCTCCCTGATATGACCTCCTGAAAACAGTCCCACATTTGACTTCAGATAGACGGGCATCAGTAGCGTCTACCAAAAGCTCCGCCCTGCATCCCGCCACCCTGCATCAGCTGGTTCTGTCTGTTGAGAGCTCCAGAAAGGGACTGAGATGTTCCTGTGTTCATGTATCCTCCGCGGCTGGTGAGGGAAAAAAAAAACAAACAAACAGGTGGTCATCAGCACCGCTCTGGCTGCTTTTTATCCCTTTTAAGACAAACTTGAGCTCACGTCAACAATGACGCCTGAATACAGCTGACATTCTCTACTTACCCCGCCATTCCTCCGCGTGCCATGTGGCTCTGGCCGGGGATAGCACCATCTCTATCTGGAGGTGAAGATCAGAAACACACACAGACTGGATTTAAAACTCTAAACACATGTCGTTAAGCATAATATCAACTCTACACCATTTGCCTGCTACTCTTTGTGCCATCTGCCCATCCATATCTCAGAAGGGCAAGGCTAATGTATTTGAAAATGTATGTCATACTTTGCCATGTTCTGTCACCGTCCATCTTCCGGCCGGAGTCCCAGTCTCGACCTCCTTCCCTAAAAGGAAAACAGACGTAAGTATGTTTAAAACTTTTTTCCCCTACTTCAGGTGAAACGTTTTTATATGGCTTAAACTACAGAAGCATAATATGTCGCTCACCTTGGGTTCATGCGCTTGTCATAACCTCCGCCCCACGGCTCTCTGCCCTCTCTGCCATGTCTGTCCGACCTGTCCGAGAAGTGCTGCAAGAGGACAGGAGACGATTAAAACTCTGCCACACTCTGCTGCAGTGGAGTTTCCGCGAGTTTTAAGCTTCAAACATTCGCGTTTTACTGTTCTCAAAAGGCAGTTTGGCGCCGCCGATCTTTGCGTCGGGCACAACTGTGCCGATGAGGCACAGTGAGGAGGATCCGCATCTCTCACCTGACCATCCCTGTCGGCACCCATGCCTCGAGCGTTGTCCCGCCTGTCCATCATCATGTCGTCTTGGTAACGGCCCCGGTCTCGGTGGTCGAAGTCCTGATAGCGTTCCTGTCGGCCGAAGTCTGAGCGGCCGTAACGGTCGTCCATGGCCATGCGCTTATCAGGCCAATCATCTTTCCTACAAAAAAAAATAAGAAAAGAAAAAGAAATGAATCTATTTGTCAAACATCCTGCTCGGCGTCACTGCACCACATCTGTGATCATTTACCTGCCGTCCATGTCATAAGGCCTCTTAATGGGGCGTCGATCCTGCTCGTAACGCAGCTGCTCCTGCTGCCGTCTCAGCTCCTCGCGCTCCCTGAGGATCCTTTCCTGCTCGCGCCGCCTCTCGTACTCTATGCGTAGCCTTTCGCGCTCCAGGAACTGACGCTCCATGCGGTCTGCATCAAGACGCTGCTTCTCAGCCTGGGAGTGACACCATTTGTCATGACTATCAACGGCCATTGCACGACCATGAGACATTTGTAATTTGGCAAAAGATATTCGCATTACCATTTTTATTGGAAATAGTGCATGTATTCAATAGACTATCTGCACCAGAGGGAGCATAATGGAAGAAATATGGCTAACAACACGGTGTAGACAATGCAGTGAGAAAAAGAGAAATCCCCTTCAAGGACTAACTCGACATTACCTCCAGCCAGTGTCTCTTCCGGATCAAGTGCTTCCGCTCCTCTCGCTCCCTGAACAGACGAATTCGCTCGCGCTCACGATCCGGCCGGTTGTCACGCTCTCTGTCACGGTCGCTGAAAAAAAAAAAAAACGAACAGAAAAGCATTACAGCAAAGCTCAGTGAGCAGCCCGCACCGAATGTCTACCACGCATGTGCTGTACTGAAAGACAGGTGAGTGAATCTAGTGCAGAGTCGCTCTGTGCAAACAACCACAATCTCAAGATGTAAAAGAGATTTGATGTTGCGTTAAAACTTGGTTTGAGTAGATTGGGATTATTATTCATCGTTGCCTGATCCTTACGTGTATCTGCGTCTTTCCACCTCTCTGATCTCCCGCTCTCGTTGTCTCTGCCTCTCCCTCTCTCTCTGCTCCTTGATCTGGTCGAACGACAGGATGTCTTTCTTCTCCTTACTAGAGGACTTGCGGTCCCGACTCTTTGTGCTCTGGAGAAAGGACAGAGGGAAGGAGGGGGACAGAGAGAAGCTTAAGGCCGATATCTTTGCCTCTGCAACTGAAGTTCTCCACACATTCCTGCTGTGGTAACCAAGTATAGTGTACGCAGAGTTATAGCGTTGACTTACACGCTCCTTGCTTTTGGTTTTGACGCTGATAACGGGCTCGCCCTTGGACTTGTCCATGACTACGGTCCTCTCGTTTAGCCCTGTGGAAAAGCGCACAGGGTTGATACTGTCAGGAATGAACAGATAAAAAGTAAATGTTCTCGGGGAGAAATCTTACAAGCGGGAGGAGATCTGGCTTCTCTCACCTTTGCCATCTTTTCCTTCTCCCTCAGATTTCTCATCCTTTCCATCAGACCTGCGGAAAGTTTCGACAGCGTGAGCTGTATCGGTGCCGTAGTTATAAACATTTTTCGACAACCGCTCGGCGACTGGTTCGCTTCGCTCCCTGCCATCGACAGCTCATCCACTCTCAACTGCTGAGGTTACAGGTTGCCGCCGGGTCATGCTGTGCTGTTGCATGCACGCGCGATATCCAAATGCACACCGATTCAAAATACCAGGCCGCTGGGTCATTTTTAGTAACAAGCTTCACTCGAGCACAAGGCAGCGTGTAAGCAGTCTTACTTTGAGTCAGAGGAGTGTCTCCTTTCAGTGCCAGTCTTCTTGGCATCATTCTTGTCTGCTGGCTTCTTCCCCGCTGGCTCATTTTTAGCCTATGATATTTAGACAGGACCATATTTGAGAGCTGAATGAACATAGTCTTTTTCACGTATCAGATGACTTGTGATTATTGTCCTTGATACATTATTTGTTCAAAAATTGTATTTTAACAAAAGGGAACTCTGTCTAGAAAAGGTTCTGCTTAGTTCCATGAGGTTTTTGTCTGGGTGGGAACTAGGTTATTAGAGGACGAATAAAAACAAAAGCCTCCCCCCCTTACCCGCTCCACAGAGATCATCCTGCCATGCAGCTCAGTCCTGTGAAGATGGCTGATACACTTGGTGGCCTCCTCTGTGGTGGACATGGTGACAAAACCATAGCAGCGAGCCCCGGGACTCTTGGCGTTGGTCACCACCTTGGCACCAACAACCTACGCGAAACGGAGAGATAAGGGAGGGGAAGCAAGAGCAAACAAGTAGAGGTGAAACGATCGATTTTTGATTTTATAAAACGATGATTTGATGATGAGGCGATGATGAGGACATTTTCGGCTCGGTGGCAACAGTGAGGGTTGGTTTGCAGAGACTTACCTTGCCATACTTGCTGAAGAGGGTCTTCAGATCAGTCGCTCTGGTAGTGGAAGAGAGACCGCTGACCCACAGATTCCTGCTACCGCTTGCTGCAGCCCCACTTCCAGCGGCTGCACATTGATACAATAACGTCATGAGCACATGTCCAGCGAACGTGGAAGTCCAGCACGGTAAAGAAACCTCTTCAGTCACTCACCCTTTTCGTCCTTTGACTCCGCGTTGCCATCCTTGTCCTCAGAACTAGAGACAAAGAGAAAAACGCCATGAACATACAGCAGTGAGGAGACCTGGGACCTCCTCAGAGACAGCGACTCATGTGTTTTTGGGTTTAATAACAAGTTGACAGTGATCAGCCCATCGCGTACCACAGTGCTGTGCTTTAACAGTGAATAAATGGAGCTGTACCTTATGAATCCCCATACGTTACACGTTAATGGGCGATAACGTGGCAATCGGTGAGTGCAAGGGATGACAAATGAAAACAGACGAATGCACAGAACGTTTTTACCTCCAAAAGAGCATCCAAATTTTCTAGCACAAAGGAGCCAATGCAACAGAGATAGCCATTTTGGTTTCTAGTAGACAGAAAGCAACAAACCTCTTTTTCTGATCATCGCCCTCTACAGAAGAGGACTCTTTCACTGTGGAGGCTGAATCCGCAGCAGCTTTCTCTTCTGTCTTCTCATCCTCCTCACCCTTCTTAGCCCCAATTTCTGAATCAACGGTTTCACCCACAGCACCCTGTTCGCTTACACTAACGGCCTGCGAGCTTTTGTTTTCGGCGTCAAAGGTCTCTTCTGGGACATTCTGCGCGTCCCCAACGTCTTTGATGTCAGTCTCCAAAACATCCCGGTCACTCTCAACATCACCAGAGGCGGCTTTGTCGGACTTGGCGCCAGTGTCGGACACACTGTCTTCCCCTCCGGCGGTGGCAGCTTGATCTTCTTCAGGGCTCGCCTCGTGGCTCTGGTGCTCTTCGTTAAGCGGCTCAGATAAACAAGACCCGGCTACTTTGTCATTTTCTACGGATTTAACAGGAATAGAATGGCACAGAGTTTAATCACTTCTGAAACACAGCAATGGTTAACGAGGAACTGGCAAGGCCTGGATTAGGAACGTCATGACCACTGGCCTGTGCTCTTAGAACTACGTATTAAAACGATGAAGCAGACCCTAACGAGAGACTGGAAGAGAACCCAAAGGCTGAGGGGGGGCAACCAAGCAACTGGTGCGACTAACACCTCGGCTCACATCTCATGTTGAACCACGTCACTCCTTTCACCTGATCCAAAGCAGACAAAGAGTTCGGTGCTGAAGAGAGCCATGAGATCAGCAGTGCGGCTTAGGGAGGCTCACTAAAGTCCGTCTTCTTTCAGCCTTTGACTTTCCAAGTGTCCATTTGTATTGACCAGAACTTCAGCTCAAGTCCAGCATGTTCACATCCAGCTGATTTCTGAGTCAGTGTCCTTAAAAAGATGCGATAGCTCATGAGTCTTGATTGTTCTTCTTAGTCTTCATGTGGCGACCTGGAAACACGGCATTCATCTGCAACAGCGCAAACTTCCCTGGCCGTGATATTTTAATTGCTGTCAGTGTGCATCAAAGTGTTAACCACTGTCATTTTCTGACTTGAAGAACATCATCGGTAACTTGACCAATATTTAACGGTGACATTACATAAACATGGATAACCAAATTTCAGCACAAAGCCAGCAATTTCCTTTGGGCTTCCAGTCTCTCTTCCTAAACAATGTGTTTGCATTCCAAGCACAACACTGTAAAACGATGCCTCCACCTTTTTCCAAACCATTTCCTACAGTACCTGTTTCTTCTTTCAGGTCTTCTGCATCTGGCTCCTCAGACTAAAAGAAGAAGGAGGAAAAAAAAGACGTTTGTGAAACTGAATGTTTCCGACGCTTAATTTTACCACAACATGGATTCAAATATTCATCCAAATATTTGTAAGTGAACATACCATATTGATTGACGAGCACGTCATGTATTCCTCCTTATCCAGCGCCTCAGACTCATCCACCTGTTAAAACACAGCAAAATTGAAAGATGCCAAGTTGAGTAAAAAAAGATCGTGAGACAAGGTTCCAGTCTCGTCTGACCTCTGGACCTCTTGCCTCATCCTCCGCCTCGAACGCCCTGTTGTCGTGCTCTTCGTTCATCGCAGCGTCCTCTTCGCCGGGGAAATTCTCTGTTTCAAACTCGTCATCCTCGGCCGGTATTCCGTTGTCGTTGTCCGTCTCATCCAGCACGTTCATGTCGAGGATGTCCATTTCCTGCATATTCTCATGATCATCCTGCAGATCTTCCTGCAGCTCCTCCTGACAGAGGAAATGGGGGATTTGATTAAAAACAAAGAAAAAAACAATACAAAAAGGTGAGATCCAGGGCCAAACGACTACACGGCTGCTAAGGACAGCTACTCCTGCTACAACGATTAAAAATACATGCAAACACAAATTAATGTTTCAAGAAACTTACGTGCCCATCATGGGAGTCCTCTTCGATAGCGCTGTCCTCTGGCTCGTCATTCTCTTGCCTGGTATCTGCAGAGAGTATAATTTAGTTGAGGCCGAGCTTTCATCGTGTGTCTTACAGGTCAGTGTCTGGCCTGGTGAATGAATTTTGCAAAAGCCGCTCACTGCTGCGATGCCGATTGAAAGGCGATTACAGTACTCTGCCGCGGACCTTAATTTGAAACGGTGTGTACAGGTGTTGGAGGCACGTGGCTACACCTGGCAAAGGCAAATTTAAGAAGGGGGGAGAAGAGCGACAAAGGTAGATTTCACTAACTATCTTTGAGTTAGAGAGGTTTCTTTCATTACATTGTTGGTACCGGGACAAATCCTGATCAGGCGCTGGAGCCCGATTTGGCAGGCGGAGGACTCTAACTATTGCTCAGTCCATATGGAAACGAATAATAAAAGACGAGGTGTCACGCCGGGCAGAGATTCACGCTCGAGGCGCGTTTGTGCAGCATGTGCAGACTTTACCTCTGACAGCCCGTTTAGATGAGACGTTAGCTTTCTTTGGTGCTGAATCCGGAGCCACAATGATCTCATCGGGATTCCCTCCCTCCTCCTCAATGGCCTGTTTTGGGGAGCAACGCCACAAACGAACACTTTATTATACCGTAGAAGTAAGGAGGAGAATAAAGTAAACAGCATTTCGCTGCCTGGCGCAAACGTAAGCTAACGCTTAGCGTTAGCACGCAGTTCGGGTCAAAGGGGGATCGTAAGCCAATGCATTTTTAATTTTATGCTGGTTTAACAAGGTACGTCCACATAGCAAGATGATGCATGATCGTATGGCAATTCTGTGCCAAGGTGATGGACAAGAAAGCAGACCTTTTTAAGGCGCTCCGACAGCACGCTCTTGACGCCCGTGGTGTCCAGGTTTCGCTTCTTCAGCTCGGCCTTCAGATCGATCACTCTCAGCTCCGACAGTTTGCGGACCTCGGCGCCCTCCGGAACCTCGACGTCCGCTGAAGGGTCGGCCATCGTTTTGTCGGTGCGAATATTTCTTCAGCTCGCAATAACTCGTTCTATGCA
Source organism: Psettodes erumei (assembly GCA_016785225.1). Taxonomy (NCBI): domain Eukaryota; kingdom Metazoa; phylum Chordata; class Actinopteri; order Pleuronectiformes; family Psettodidae; genus Psettodes; species Psettodes erumei. Next base: position 1,405,183 of record JAFBJZ010000107.1, read on the forward strand.
CGAAATTCACTGTTGCTGCACCACGAATGGAAGCAGCTGGTTTGCCGAACTACTGCAAAATGGAGGCCGCCGCGAGCCATTGACGTGAACGCGCAGGCGCAGTACGATTGTACCGCAGAGGCGAGCCCGGTGATATCTGCGTTTTATTTTATTTTTAAACGTTTGTGAAGTACATGACTGGCCAAGATACATTTAATATTAAAATAAACACGCACATTCAGTGATGACATGCCTTTTTAAAAATTTCGTTACGTACAGTACACATGAGAAGTACTAAAAGTTATACAAATGTTATAAATGAGATTTGATCTGCAGAGTCATTTTTTTTTATAAATAAAAAAAGTTCGAGGCATAGTTAAACAATAGATAAATGACAACATTATATTGTTCCATTTCCTTAGTTTGAGGACCAGTGGTTTGATCCTATCTAACGGTCAAATCAGGTTCCATAAAGCCTAATAAGAGTGAAAATTGCAGATGTCACTAAATTTGTAGTTGGTATCATTTACTTGACTGTGGGGCAAGCTTTTGCTGGCAACAAGAGTTCTTGGTGTATCAAACGAGTCAGGGCTGTCGGTCTCCTCTGGTATATTGGCGCTCCTGGATGAAGTCATGGAGTGAGTGATGGAAGATTCCTTGCCAGCGTGTGCGTAATATGGCCATGCATTTGAGGACGACGCAGGAGAGGCGAGGCCATCTGCAAAGAGGGAACACTCAGGAACGTTGAGGGAGTCGTGGTCAAGGGATGAGGATGCAGAGCTGGCACGAGGTGGTCGTGGTTCATGGAGGTTGAGTTTGGAGACCAGTGGTTTGCCAACTGTCACTGGCTGCCTTTCCTGTACTTCGTCATCCATGTTGGAATAGGTATAATGAAGACAGACAGTGAATGTGAGCTCCCTCTGTAAAGACAGTGAAGAACAGAATGTGTTTTTTACCATTAGAGAAAAAAAAACAACAAAAAAACGCTTGAGAGGTATCGACCCCCACAAAAGACAAGGAATGTTTCTCAAAATATGACAATACATCACTATAACATACTTAAATCATCATCTTAATTGTATACTTAATCAATTCCTTTTCAAAATAAAATGGGATTATCGTAGCCTATTTAAAAAGGTTGTTAAAGCCTTATTCCTGACTCTGCTCAGTATTAGTAAATTATTCGTGGTTAGGTAAGTTATTGCCCATAAAAATTGGTCAGGAATCTCCTTGATGAATGAAGAGTGTCGCACCCTGAGTCTCTGCAGGCTGCAGATGCGGGTGTAAAGACTGGGGACCTCTGGTGAAGGAAGATTTTCCTTGATCAGTAATAAACTGCCAGCTTCAAGCAGGGTCTCCTGGTTTGTCTTCTTCAGATTGATGTCCACATCCTGCCAAAGAAACATAGAACACAATGTAAAGTTTTTTTTGTGCATAACCACAACAAAATTATTTCCTGCTATAGAAGGTATTGCAAAACACTAAAGTGTTCCAGGTCACAAGCATGATGTGTCATTATGAGCCAGAACTTTGTGTGTCCTTAATATCTCCAATCTATATAAGTAAAATCAACTAACATACCACAGGGAAGTCAGTAAGCTGAGCAGAGCAGGAAACAATTTCTTTGGGCATCTCAAGGATCCGAGTGTAGATGACCATGATGTTGGAGAACTCTGCCGCAAACCCAAGCTGAACTGTCACCCCGCAGTCAAACTGCAGGCAACGGCTCACAGGTAGGTCTAAGAGAGACATTTGAAATAGGTTTGCTTTGCTCTAAGGCAAACGTGTTTTGATTTCATGCCAACAACAAATAAGGTAACTTACAGACATGAGAACAAATCTTGCCATATTTAATCATTTCAGTTAATTTTTGTGATAAGAATACCGTGAGCAATGGCCCACTGCAGGTTGCGAGCTGAATAGGATGCAGAACATTCAGCGGTCTGTATGGAGTCGGTGAGGGAGCGTCGTTCAGAGAGATTACTGCGTAGCTCCAGAGCCTGCCTCCCTCGTGTGATCATGCAACGGCCCATGTCTGGTAAGAGTAAACATCAAATATAGAGTATGTATTCATTAGAACTGTTAAAGCGTAATTCAGCGTCGAATTATTACTCAGAAAAAACCTCTGCTGGGGTGATATTTCCAAGGAAATTGCTAATCTGGCTTGAAACGAAAGTGTTGCCACAGCAGGTTTGTGCCATCAGCTGTCAGTACTGTCACATGACTGAGTGGTATCTGGCCAGAACTGCAACATGCTCACATTTTTCAACTAGATGAGAGGAGCGGTTGGCAGAGGTAAATACAACAGGAATGATGGCTCTGTTCCATCAGGGTGCTGAAAGTGTGAGGCGTGAAACAAACAAAATAAAGAATAATAATATAAAGAATAACACCACAGTGGTTGCTGAGGTTAAAGATTGACAATGAATTATATGAGAGTTTTGCACCTCACTCTCAGACACAGTACAGGATATAGTAAGATCTTGTATGTTACATCCCATGCAGTTCACGTATCTTCATTAAATGGATTCACACACACAGGAGTTGCATGAACATGTAATCATGCCCTACATACAAAACAGCAAACTGCTATGTCAATTGGTACAAATCTCTTGGGACAAAAGCAGAGTTCCTCTCCTTCACATGGTTTGCTGTACATACCTTCAGCCACTCTGTCTAGCATGACCGTGACCTTCTCGTCTTCACAAACCCGCTGTTTGAGGAAGTTTATGAAGATGCCATTGGACACGTCCTCCCTCTTTACTTCGTATGCCTCTGCATCTACACATCTGAACACAACCACAGTAACACCTCAGAAGGCTAAAGCGGGAAGACAATTACATAATTCATAGATGCATTAAATACACTTCTCTTCAATGGTGCAGATTCACTGTGTCGGAGAATCAGCTAACTTACGTGGCATAACCAAACACTATGTTTGCAGTGACTTTCAGCAGTCCTGGTTGTACAATGACATCATCATTTGGGTTTCTAAAAAAAGAAAACAATATTTTAAGCACATATTGTATATACACAGGAGATGGTCAGCATGGTATGAAAACAAAGTGGTACATCAGTTTATTCGTGTCAGCGACACCTTTTGCGACACATGTCCAGCAGGAATACGTTGAGTCCGGTCTCTTTCTCCTGCATCCTGGTGAGTATGTTCTGTACACACAAACAGTGCTCTGATGTGTAGGAGGCCGGTGCATCGATGGGAACCATGAAGCTGTTGCCGTAATTCTCATAGCCATGACCAGCAAAGTACAGCAAGCCTGTGGCATGGAGGGACAAAGGAGGTGTTTGATGATATGTCACACAAAATCAAAAACCTTAAACTAAGAAAAAGTGAAATTATTGGTCAGATTCTTTGCCTCATTTGCTCATTTTTTCTCTTGAATGGTCTGTTTTTTAAATTATTTCCTATACTGTACTTCATTTAGGGGAAGATGATTTTATTTATTTTATTACATGAAGAAGTGAGATTATTTTCAGCAATGGGTGGAATTGGGGGTGTTGCATGATGCTCAAATTTAGTCAAACAGTTTGCGACTGCAAATTATACAGTTAACAAGAAGACTACGTCAACTTGGGTCAGAGCAGTTTAGAGTCTGTGTTTAGTCTTTAAAAGTAGAGATGCAGAAATAGATGGACAAGACACAAACCGTAGACTCCCTTGTCAAGCAGCAAGAGGAACTCTGTAACAGCGCTGTGCATCTCCTGCCAGTTGAGGTCAAGCAAGGAAACCACCTTGAAGTCCATCTGTCTGAGAAGGTTGGTCAACTCATGAACATCAGCAATGGGGGCACATAGTTGAGTGTGATAATGGTAGTTCATGTTGCCAATCAGCAGAGCAACTTTGTCTGTTGCTGTGGAGGGGAAGATAGGGCATCATGAAAGACCCACTAACCTAAGAAATTATGTAGTTTACTCATTGGCGTGTATATTTTGAACCACAGATATTCTAATGTAACTCCAGTATTCGCTTGAACAAAACTGACCATAGAAATTTTTGGCTGACAGGGACTTATTGTGCATCTGTCGTAGTGGATTTATCCCTGGCCCGCAAGTTGACCGGTGGATTTCCTGTGAGTCTGGCAACATCAGTAATAAAAGAAAAATTAAAAAACCTCCCACAGTGTTTCATATTACACCAGAATGTTTAATGTCTCCTATTCACTTTCTTGTATTGTGATTGGCAGTCTCAGATAAATCTTGCATACACATTGCTCTCACTGCTAGCTTTCACCGATGTCCAAACAAAAAACAGGAATCAAAGTGTGACAAAATGTTCCAGAAAATAAAAGAGGAACTAAAATGCAACTCTAGTTCCTTTATTCCTCTCTAAATATTTGATTAGGAAATAAACAGTACCGAGACCACGATCAACTTCTACCCAGGATGCATCAGTGATGGAACTCGGACCTGCATAAAACGGCAAAACAAGTTATTCAATGCTCAGTGCTGGAGTTTCGCTCATGAGTGACACTGAGCCTATAAATGTGGCGATCCACCTATGCATGTTCAGACCTCAGAAGCATTCACTTGATAGTCACACAATTGTTAAAACAATTTTGCCATGAAGATTTTTCCTTAGCTATACATTTACATTTTGAGTTAAGAAAATACAAATGATGTCTCTGGGTCTCACCAATGGTGACTGTTGCCGTGTCGCTCCACGCCTCGTGATAAAAATTGAACACCTTACATCTGTACTGTCCTCTGTGTTCTGTGGTCACACACTGGATCTACAGGACACACAAAAACACACAACATCAATCACACACAGTATATTGATATAGACCCGAGTACATGTACAGCTCATCTTAATCAGTGCCTTTTCACACGCTTCCACTGGTGACCCACCAACCAGTCTACTTAAATCAGTGGAAGACAAGGTCGCATCAACCTGACTTTATAAACTTTACACTTGCTCAACTTTCAATAGTGGTCTCCAACATACATATTAAAAACAAACACCTATGACTTTGCAAGGACTCAAGCTCAACAAGTCCCATTTGAAAAGTAAAATAGACCATTTTTGAATGTGACACCATTTTCATGACTGCATCATCGTGGCTATGTATTTCTTGTCTTGATTGTAAAGCTCTTCCTCTGTTTATTCTATGTTGTAATCCAAAAGATGTCTGTGGACACACTTACTTTGAGTGAACGTGTCTTGTGTTGTAGCATGGGCACCCCGTTGTGGTACCACTCATACTGGGCGGGAGGGTTTGCCTCTGCTTTGCACTCCAGGAGCAGAGAGTCGCCCTCGGACAGTGCGTTGGACTGAGGCTGGTGGATGATTCGCAGCCCGCTCACTGACCCAGGAAACAGAGTGCTGCTGCAGCCTGAGATGACAAGATATATTAGGACATGACATGACATGTCGTGAGATGGAATAAAACAAGGGAAACAAGAAGATGAGAAGGAAGAGAGGAGAGATACCTGGACTAGAACCTGCAGAGTGAACCAAGGAAACATGAGCCCACTGAGAGAAGATAAAGTTTTCTCCATGGTTGACCCGACAGATATAGTGACCCTTGTGGACTGGGGATAGAGGACACAGAACCAACTCTGGCATACATGCGGTCTCATCCAAAATCTGAAGCAAGAAATTAATCAGTGTATCCTTTAGTTTACATGACAATTTATAATAGAAATATGATAATAAACATCAAGAGAACACTTTATTTATCTCATCCCCATCACTACAGTAACATCAGTATAATGCATGGGTGGCAGATTTTGCCAAAAAGTATCAGAAATATAGAACGCTCTACATAATTTAGGGTTTGACCTAAAATCTTGTTACTTTTAATGACCATGATTGGACTGACCTCCTCTTTGCCTCTGAACCACTGGTAGCTGAGCCCAGGGGGACCAGCAGCTCTGCAGGTCAGCATCACCCTGCCGCCTAATATGGCCTGCTGAGAATGTGGCTGCAATGTGATCCAAATCATGTTTGCCACTACCAGACACACACAACACATAGTAAAATATCATATGCACAGACAAGAGGAACTCACTCAAATTTCCATTTTGACATGGAGCATCAGAGGATGTGGTGTCGATTTAACAGGCAACAAATTGTGACAGGATCTGGAAACTGAACTCCTGTCTGATTATATTTTCTCTGTTCTCTGCACCTGTGGTGGTGAGGTACTGCACAGCTTCCTGGTGGTCCACCCTCCTCAGGCACTGGAGCAGGAAGTCCAGGGAGCAGGAGCGATCGGCCAGCCGAGCCAGGAGGGTGCGTCCTGGGCTGCCTACAGCGCTCAGCACCTGGAGTGAGCAGCTGGTCAGGTCACTTTCACTGCAGGGAGAGTTCAGCAGTTGGTAGAAGTGGTTACAATTCGTTGCTGTAAGTGTGTGTGAGTGTGAGTGTGAGTGTGTGTGTGTGTTGGGGGGGGTGTTAACGTGTCATGCCATGACAATCCTTGCAATATGTGGTAAATGTTAAAATTAGTGAGAAAACAAACAAACGCTTTGTATGATGCGTTCCATGCCTCACCTGCAGCGGAATTTCGAATGCTCCGACGCCGCGCTGGCCAGCTGCCTCCATCCGCAGGTGGAGTTGTCCAACATCTTTGACAACCTGCTCAGGACGTCTTCACTCAGAGAACCGATGCTCATTATTTTCCACTCCTCCATCTTCTCATGTGCCGCCAAAAACAAACCCAGTGGTCCTGCCGGACAAACGGGGGTATTAAACTGAAACTTTAAGCGCTCACGCTGGCCCCTCCACCTCGGCAGACTCCACCACGTAGCAGCGAGTCCGTCGGGAATGTCCTCCGTGCGTGACTGCCGGCGATGACCGACAACAGTAGCTTTTATTGTTGCATGAACGTCACCATTCGCCCACACGGCTGATGCACTACAAACCCAACAGGTTGTAAACACGGTTTCGGGTTTCCCCCGTGTTCATCTTTATGAATATACGCGATGGAGAGGAAAATCCGCCTGCTAATCAACTCACGACACACTCTCGGCACACGACAATTAATCAGGAAATAAAACGGCGAGCTTTCGCTGTATACCTCATGCAGCGAAACTTGAAAACGAAACCATAGTTTGGACTAAGACCAAACCAAATCCAGCTGCGCCACTTGCTACATCCGCCATGAATATACTGAAGCCTTTAATCATGAGGAAAACTTACCGATTTAACTATGAGTCAAGAGCCCTTGTTCAAATCCAGTTGTAGAGACAAGGGGACGGGAGATGATTCAGTAAAAGCCTATATCCGTCGAATTTCACACCCCATCACTCTTCCAGTTTTACATTTTGTGTTCCCCTAACTATTTCGGTTCCTCATTTCTGGCATCCACGGGTGGCCTCGGTCATTTGCATGAAGGGTTGTCACGGCAACGCCATTAGGCGAGCACAACTTTTATAGAGGAGTGTCGTTACACTTTCAACCTGGCAACCCAAATGATGCTCTACGTCCTAAACCTGGTAGATAAAGCATTTATTAATGTTTTATTAACCCTTAATAAAGCCATTAATTACAGTTTTTAAACCTTTTATGAAGTGGTGCCACGTCTATACTCATAACATGGTATAGGCATTCTCCAAGAAAAGAAGGCATCATTTATTGGACATTTATAAAAAGTCTGCAAAAAAAGAAAAGAAAAGAAAGATCTGTTGAAGTAAAGTATCATCAGACACTAACTACTGTACAAATGAATGTGATGTGACAGCCCTGCATCAAATACGGTATCTTTCTATACTGTATAGTATCTACATTGTCTTTTTGAACTCTCACCACAAGGTCCATTTAGGTCCTGTTTGATTGTATCACACAAGCTACTCAGAGGACATTTTGTTGAGATCGTCCACAAGGTCAGAATGCACTTTCAGTCCTCTTGTCTACTTCTGATGTTCACTTTTTTGTTTCTGTGGTGATGTACCTGATTTCACTGCCTCCTCCTCCTACATGCATTTCAACTCAACCAGTGATGAACTTCCTGAAGTCACAAACTGTACTCAAAAGCCTAGATCAGTAACAGTTACAAGCTTTCTTTCAGTTTTCAAATACCGTTCCCAGAGGGCCAATGTAGAGAAATACCCCACTATGCTGCGTGATAACCTACTAGATGAAAGGCAGGTGGTAAACACTTGGTCTGATTACATTTAATCAATTCAGTTCACAGAGTCTGAAGCACATTGCTGTACAGGAGGAGAGCTGCCCAATGTCAGTCCAGTGACAGCTTAAAACTTCTTCCCTTTTTGAAGTCTGTTGGAACGCCAAATGGTTTCTTTCCTCACACGCTTCCAATATTCCCAGCTGTCCGACTCCAGGTCATGCAACTTTTTAGGCTCTCCCAAGTTCACCTGGAACAACCTGGGTAAATGATAAAAGAGAAGGGTAAACAAGTTGGAAGACGCTTGAAATGCCCTTATTATACAGAAAATTAAAGTTAGGATGACTGGAAAAATGAACAGACAGATTTCAAAAATTATCTTGAACTGCGGTCGCCCTGATACTTTACAGATAAGTCAAAATCTAAACTAATATCAAAGCCAAAGGTCTACTTCTATAGACGTCTTCTGTAATATATCATCAATCTAGGTTATCTGCTTTCCTCAACCTGCCTCCCGACAATATGCTTGAACTGTATTCACTACGTGTAGGTGATGAGAACAACAGTAAGGATGAGAGGGAGCACATGATGTTAGAATATTTGTTGATTTAAGTAAATAAAAGGGGTGTAGTATGTGCTATATGGGCAAAATATATGTATATCTCTTCACCACATGACACATTTCTTTCCTTATTTATTTTAACCAGAAAAAACAGTTTACTCTAGATTTTTAATTTTAAAAAGGAGCAAATGATATCAGACATATAAAAACTGTCACTTGTAAGTGGTCATGACAAACGATAAAGGATAAAAGGACGATAAAAACAAAATGTGTCTGAAACAGAAGAAATACGTGCTCTCACCACTCTGGATATTCCTCAGGAGGCTTCAGGATGGGGTCATCTCCTTGCTTATAGATGTTGACGCCTACCGCATAATTAGTAAGCCTGACAGGGTCTTTACACACTTCTGGGCCTTTCAGCTCTTCCTTCACGATGCCTTTACCTTTTCCTTTGGCCGCTGAAAACATGGGAAAGAGTCAAGTGTCCACGTTAACGTCAAGGATGTGTTCATTGGCACCGACTCTGGGTTGACTGCAAACCACCCACCGGCGCTTTGTTAAAACACTGAAATTTAAGATTTAAACGCAAATGCAGATGCTACTTGTGTGTCATGGCTGGAGGACAACAGCTAGTATCCAGCATGTATTACATGCAGGACATTGTATCGTATGTACATACATAAAAGAGATGCCCTCTCCACTCACCAACTTTTTTCGCATATCCACATGTCCGTATTCTGCTTAACGTGTTGGTCCTGCAGAGGCCTGTTGCAGCGCTGGTTGTAGCACATTTCGTTAACGCTACTATCCTGTATAAACTGTACCCTAACATGTTTTTTTTTTTTTTTTTAAATCTAAGATTACTTGCAAGCGCAACACACCGTGCTACGGTTTGACATTCACTGCTCCTTTTAACTTCCGTTTACCGGTGTGTCGAGGGCGATGCGGAAACGATATACTGCCCCTCGGTGGACAGGATGACTCTGAGGGCTGAGATATAAGACTGCCGCCGTCTCCCATTGGTCCAAAGGGCGGCAGTGTAGGTCTCCCTGCGTCTGGTGCCTCAATAACAACGCAGAAGAAGACGCGAAAAAAATGTCGGAGTACGCAGCAAGCCAGAGGACTTCCCTGAAGTTTAAAGGCGTTGGAGACATTTCAGCGGGGAAAAAGCAAGTATTATGACGTTTGGTAACATATTATAGTAAAAGGGACGTGGTTAAACGGACGAGAATACTTAAATACCAAGTCGCGACTGATCGAAAACCGTTGCTTTTCGGGCGAGGCTAATGTTAGCCTGTTTGCTAATATAGATGCAGTTAATGTCTTATTTTGTGAATATGATAAGGAATTATTTCTGTAAATTCGTTGTGAAAATGGCAATTGATAGTAAGATCAATCACCAGAACACGTTTGTTGCTCGTTCACCGTGTCATTATGAAATATGTGTAGGAAACACTAGCACGTTCGCATCGTCGACATCGAAACAACAAACTAGACAGGCCCGAGGAGATGAACTCGATACAGTCCAACTGCGAAACACATTGTATAAACACAACAAATGGTTAAACGTAAAACCTTACCAACAGTTCCCATCGTTTTGCAGAACATACACTGTGTATGTGCACAAGTGTTTTTTTAATTATTTTTGATAACCGCTCGTTATCTAAATGCCATCATATGTGTTTTTTAGGAAGAAGAAGAAAGATAAAGAGAGTAAGCATCGATTGGAGCAAGTCGCGACCAACCAAAACGATGAGGAAGTGAAAACCAAGAAAGCATATTTTGACAAAAGGACACCGGCACAGATGGCCTTTGACAAGATGCAGGAGAAGAGGGTAAGTTATTGTTCTCCAGTCGCTGTGACTTGACTGATCTGGGGCAGAAGCAGGAACAGGCTGTAGAGATCACATTCTTTAACTCTGCCAAATGTGTAAAACGAGTAAATGTAAAATTAACAGAGGTGAAATATCAGGTAAGTTTGGCAAAAAGCCCTGGTTGCTTTGTGACAACAATTACTATAATTTTTTTTTACCACAATCAGTCACAATACTACTACCATAATTGGTAGATTATTAACCTGTGTGCTGTTCTGGGCTTTCCTGTTCGACTGCAGTGTTGTGGAGCATACACATAGTGAACATTCCCTTTCCTTTTTATATTTGCTGCCCAACAACATGGTATGGTGTTAATACATACACACCCATAATGTGTTCAGTATATTTCCAGCAACAGCAGGAAATTGCTATTGCAACAATTTGATAGCACTATGGCAGTTTTACCAATTTTAAGTCAGTTGTCACCAACAGTCACAGATGATGACAAGCACAGTATTAAGTTAAGGGTGTTTGAAACCTGTCCTTTGTAGTACTGTATACTTACTGTATACTTCTTAAACTGACAGTGATGAAGCACATTTTTCAAGGCATTTATTTTGCTCCTGTCTCGTGTCACTTTCCTAACAGCAAATGGAGAGGATTTTGAACAAAGCTTCAAAGACACACAAACACAGAGTCGAGGTAAGTCACGTACCAGCACAGCAATATTTAATACAGTTTGTTCTTTCAAACCTCTATGACAGTACAGTCATTCAAGTTAATTCATTTGGGGGGCCGACACATGGCCACACATTTCTTATCTTTTTAAATATGAAACTTTTGTGCTCGTATCTTTTACACATTCCAAGTTGCGCACAAAATACTCACATATTTATGAACAAAGCAATGATTGCAAAAATGTATGTGTTTTCCACTGTTTGCTTGCAGGATTTCAATCGCCACCTGGACACCCTGACAGAGCATTATGATATTCCCAAGGTCAGCTGGACCAAATAGAAGAGGAGCAAATGTTTGTTTTGTTGTTTCATATACTGCTTTTACAAAAATCTCACGCATTTCTTTTTTGAAAAGTATATTTGTTATTTGCTAGTTTCCTTTACATATATACACACACACACAAGTAAAGATTTGCTCAACTTGCATTCAGTTATTCTTTTGTTTTAATTCCTGGTGTAGTCCAATAAAGGATTTTATTGAAAATTATGTTTGTTTGTTTTTTGTCTTACATACCACATATCATCTGATGACAACTGAGCATAACGTGTGGATGAGTGAATGACAGAAATGTCACAAAATCAGAATAGTATATTTTTAATTGATAATTTTCATTCAACTGAAACACTGGGAAATATGGCACACACACAGTGTAAACCAATACAGACATGGTACAATCGTCCATATTAAGTTTGAGTGTGAACATGTGAACTACCCAGAAAATACCTGAACAGAGTCAAAAAACAGTTTTTCGTAAGACTTGGAGCAGCAAAACCAACAAGTGTGTATACAAATGCACACATTTGACTACATAGGTATTAATGGTGAAACTTAATAATGTTAAGCAAAAGGTGTAACTACTGTAACATTGCCTGACAGAATGATGTTTAACATGTACACAGATCTATTTGTGAGATACCTGGGTGAAGTCATGTTCACGCATGATGTATTGCAGATCTTGAACCAGCTGAATAAAACTAAAATGTAGATATCATTTGGCATTTGGCTGCATTAAATGAAAGCAAATGTTTCTCAGATATACTATTAAGAAGTGCCAGATGTTCTCATTTCAGATGAAGTCTTGTTCATGCTGTCCTTATGAGTTGACAGAAATGCCCTTTTCTCACAGTAGAAAAAAGGCCATTTGCTTTGTTTTGTAGAGATGTTCATGTTGTTTTCTTTGTAGTTTACTTTGGCCCCAGCATGTCACTTGGCTTCACCCACTGGTCAAACTGCTCCTCGGTCAGGTAGCCCAGCTCCACGGCCACCGCCTTCAGTGTCGAGCCTTTCTTATGAGCCGTCTTGGCGATGGTGGCTGCTTTGTCATAACCGATGTGTGGGTTGAGCGCAGTGACCAACATGAGAGACTCGTTCATGAGCTTGTTGATTCTCTCGGTGTTGGCCTGGATGCCCACCACGCAGTTCTTGGTGAAGGACACGGACGCGTCGCCCAAGAGCTGCGCAGAGTTCAGCACGTTCTTGATCATCATTGGTTTGAAGACGTTGAGCTCAAAGTGTCCGTTGCTGCCTCCGATGGTGACCGCGACGTGGTTTCCCATCACCTGGGCTGCGACCATGGTCATGGCCTCACACTGGGTAGGGTTCACCTTACCTGGCATGATGCTGCTGCCTGGCTCATTCTCTGGTAAGATGAGCTCCCCCAGGCCAGAGCGGGGTCCTGAGCCCAAGAAGCGAATGTCATTGGCGATCTTCATCATACTGACGGCCACTGTGTTCAGCGCTCCGCTCAGCTCAACCAAGGCGTCGTGGGCTGCCAGAGCTTCAAACTTGTTGGGAGATGTGACGAACGGCAGGCCTGTGAGAGCAGAAACTGTGGAAGCCACTTTCTCTGCAAAGCCAATGCGGGTGTTGAGTCCTGTTCCTACTGCTGTGCCCCCCGCTGCCAGCTCATACACCCTGGGCATGGCCGCCTTCACCCTCTCTATGCTGTACTTCACCTGCTGGACATAGCCGCTGAACTCCTGCCCAAGCGAGAGCGGCACAGCATCCTGAGTGTGTGTGCGCCCAATCTTGATGATGTCTTTGAACTCTTCAGCTTTAGCAGCCAGAGCATCGTGCAGTGTCTGCAGGCCGGGCAGCAGGACCTGGTGGACCTCTGTGGCTGCAGCAATGTGCATGGCAGTGGGGAAAGTGTCATTGGAGCTCTGACTCTTATTGACATGGTCATTAGGGTGGACAGGATCTTTGGAGCCCAGTTTCCCTCCCAGGATCTCAATAGCTCTGTTGCTGATCACCTCATTGACGTTCATGTTGGACTGAGTTCCAGATCCAGTCTGCCACACCACCAGAGGGAAATGATCGTCCAGTTTGCCAGAGGAAACCTCATCTGCAGCCTGGATGATTGCATCTGCTATCTTTGGGTTGAGGCCGTAGTCCTTGTTCACCTCGGCAGCCGCTCTCTTCAGGACGCCAAATGCCTTGATCACTTGGATTGGCATTCTCTCGCTTGGTCCCCCTATCTTAAAGTTCATGGTGGATCTGACAGTCTGGGCACCGTAGTACTTGTCAGATGGGACCTTGAGCTCACCAAACGTGTCCCGCTCAATCCTGTACTCTGAACTGGCCATTCTGGACGTGCAAAAGAGGAGTTTAGAGTCGACGCTGAGTCTGTGCAAAGTCAGGAGTTTGCAGTTAAACTGCCGGACGCTTTCCAGAGACCGAAACATGGCTTCTCATTAGAGGTGAATCCGGGGGAGGTCAACGCAGCCTTCCACATTGTAATGTGTCATTGGATGAATTGAAACTGATCGCGAGTCAACCAATAGTGAGGCAAAGAAGGTGGGATTTCCGCTCGGGTTGTCGTATCGAGTGGAAACGATCAGGCCGCTTCATCCGGATCAGTGAAGCTTTTCCTAACATGCACGGCTGTATATCCGCTATTGCAACAAAGCTCAATTTGCGTTTGTAGAATAAAAGTCAGTAACGTTATATAATTTAAATGGATGCAACTGAATACTGAACGAAATATAGATATGACATTTCCAAGTTACGTGAAATGTCTGATATTGGCACAGACATTTTGTTGCGTTATATTACGAGGTGTTTCTACGATCTTCTCCATCTCTCCATGTTCTCGATGGAGTGAGAATGTATTGTACAGCTGTTGCATAAGACTGCTTTGTTTTCGCTATGTGCATCTGAAAAAACTGCTTGTTGCTGTTTGTATCTTAGTGTCCTAAAATGTATACATTGCTTGGCTTTTAACAAGTTTTGTGTAATTTTGTGTCTGTATGGGCTGTTATAAAGCAGTCTATTGCATTGTCATTGTACTGCAGACTGATTTTCATTTCATTAAAATATTTTGGTTTCGAGTGGAAACGTAGAGCGGTTGTATTTTGAAGCACGGCGACGAGCCTTCACCGGAAGTACTCTGTCCGTTGTCGCTACCTTCCCTCCGCTGTCTCTTCTCGCGGTAACGTTAGTACCCTGTTAGCTGGCTAGCTAACCCCATCGTTTCCAGGTTTCGTGTCGACCTGAAAACAACAAACGAGGAGAGACACCGAAAGGCTACGCAGCTGAATATTCTTTACATCCAGGCTGCACGAAAGAGCGGGACGATGCCACACAACTTCCAGCCCGGAGACCTGGTCTTCGCTAAAATGAAGGGATACCCCCACTGGCCAGCCAGGGTAAGCAAGTAACGTTAACAGCAGCCGGAGGGGCGGAGGGGGTGGGCTGCCCTGCATGGGACGCTGGAGAAGGTTCTCTGTGTATCTTTGGTTCTGTCTAACATGGGTGTCTATCACACAGAAGCATAACTTATTTTTCGACTGGACTCACATGCAGCCTTACAGGCCCGCAGTGAGTGCACCAGCAGCGGGCTTTGCTTGAGATGCCTCATCTATGTGGAGACGTACATCAGCAACGCTAACGATGTTATTTTGGAAATGACGTTTGAGATAACCGCGTTTTTTTTTTTTTTTTTTTTAGATGAGGCCATCTTCTCAATGTTCACACTTGTTTATTGTGCACAGCATCCAAATCATTGAAATCAATTAAAACGAATCCTCGCTGTTTTGTTTCCTTGAGGTAACTGACATGAGTACATGGCACCGTCGTGTTTGCGTCCCAGATGCACTGAAAACGTGTGTGATAGCCTCTGGTTACCACCTGAAAGTCTTGCTTGTTTACAGATTGAAGATGTGGCAGATGGGGCAGTGAAGCCACCTCCTAATAAGATCCCCATTTTTTTCTTTGGGACACATGAGACGTGAGTACAGCACCACACCGTCAGACACGTAGAGGTAGACGTTAACTGAATTTGCAGAACTTTCAAAAGTTAGATGTTTATAATTGATTTTTAAAAAATCCGTCTGAAAGGAGGGGAATCGCATTACATTACTCAATGAAATCCACTGACTGCAGTACATTTACCTTTTATTATTGTGCATGATTGGACTGGCTGTGCCAATTAACTCCAGTTCAGTAAGTTATGGTCCCGAATCAGCTGTTTTTCAGCCTTGTATTCATGTTGTGAGGGCAGTGGTGTGTGACGAAAATGAAAAATCTTTTACCTCACACCCCTTCTTTTCACCCCCCGTTCATTAGCTCCATCTTTCCGGAAGGTTCACTGCCAACCGTGGACTTGTGTCACTTTGAGAGTGCAGTATTTTTCTGTGCAATGTGTTGACGTTTGATCCGGCATCACACCATCTGTTTGACAAGATGGCATCTGCAATATATTATCCATCACTAGGTGGCACAGTCTACTTTACTAAAGTCTGAAGTCAGTTTGAAGCTTCCTTAACATTGGTGTAAATAAGATTTATAAGATAACACAGGTATTGTTTTAGGTAAGTAGATTAGTTTCGGTAGGTAGATTGTTTACATTTTCTTTACCTTCTTGTTTCACAGAGCATTCCTTGCGGCAAAGGACCTTTTTCCCTATGAAAAGTACAGAGAGCGCTATGGAAAGCCCAACAAAAGGAAGGGATTCAATGAAGGTTTATGGGAGATCCAGAACAATCCACATGCCTCCTACAGTGCCCCACCTGTAGTAAGTCCCCCTGATGCCAGGAATCCTGAATCCTTAAGAAGCCTGAAGTTGACGGGGAGAGACTGGATGTTTGCGCAGGCTCAGTAGACTGCATTTCACTTTCAGCGAAACATTTGTATAAATCTTTTTTTTTTTTTTCCCATTGCGGTTTCATCTGCAGCCAGCCAGCTCATCTGACAGCGAGGGCAACAATGCCGGAGGGGGAAGCGACGAGGAAGAGGACGATGAGGAGGTCGCGGTTCCCCGGAAAGCCGACTCAGGAAGTGATGTTGACTCAGATTCTGGGAGCGAGCACCATGGAAGGGGAGGAGGAGGAGGAGGAGGTGGAGGGGGCGGAGGAGGAGGAGGAGGAGGAGGAGGAATGAAGCGAAAGCCACCGGCTCCCAAGGTAATTGTTCAGACAGTCAGTTTCACTGGTGGTTAACTCCTGTGATAACGCAAACACGGTGTCATTGAAGTGAGTGGAAACGACATTCTTGGTCACAGTTAATGGTACAAAAGAGACCCAGGATGTCAAGTCCTATTAGCAGCACCAGTGGTACCACAATAATTAGCGATGATTGGATACTATGTGTCTGCTTATATAGGAATGAAAACAAGAGACAGCAAAATGAGACAGCTAATAAGCTCCCTACTTATAATAAGAGTGGTCGTAGCAATGACAAAAGCGTAATGATCAAAGATTAATTGAACTTGTCTGCATAGATTGAGTGCAGGTTTGGCAGGTCAGATTATTTGGTTCCAACATCTGACTGCAATGACAAGTAACTGCAGTACTGTCGTTGGTTCGGTTTAATTGTGCTACGATTGTTTTTTGTTCTAGCGGCCTCCTCCTCCGAAAAAGGCTCGAGGCTCGTCCAGTGACCGCGATGAAGAGGAGAGCGGATCCCCCTCCGAGTCGGAGCCCACGCCTTCAGAGTCTGACTCCGGGAAGAACAGTGACCAGGTAATTACACAGACGCGCGCACTCGCATACAAATACGCACAATGCGGTATGTCACAAGTTTACCTTTTTCCAATAGGATTTTACCCCTGAGAAGAAAACTGGTGGACGAGGTGGAAAGAAAGCAGGTGGCAGAGGAAAGAAAAAGGTGAACCATTTGTCCCTGTATACACTCAAGTCATTTTTATACCTCGTGTGGGGTGGCAGTTTGGGATTTTCTGTCCCCTCTTCCCTGTGACGTTGCAGAAGGCCATGTCTGACTCCGATTCAGACTCGGGGTCAGGGTCGGAGAAGAAGGCTGCGGACAGCGACTCAGAGGACGAGAAACCTCGACCAGCTCTGTCCGGTTCGGAATCCCAGTCCGGCTCAAAGTCAGAATCGGACTCCGACCCGCCTCCTCGAAAGGCTCCGCAAGCACGCAAGAAAGGTGCAGCTTTAGTCTGGTTTATTTATCAGTTACGGCTTCATGGATTATCATCATGATATCATCATGGATGTCGTCATGGTAGATATGTATGTAATGCGATATTAAAGGAACGTGTTACGTCGCTCTTTTTGCTTATTTGACTGGGCTAAGTGTTTGCTTTCTTTCTCTTCCACAGAGAAGCCTGCGCCAAAGCCTCGTGCTCGCAAGCCCAAACCCACCCCGGCAAAACGAGCACCGTCTTCATCCTCCGACAGCGACAGGTCAGGCTGCACAGAGGCTTCTCCTCACGCGTTCTTCGCCACACATTCATACGCTGGCCTTTAGCTCGTGGCAAAAGGCACCGTAAAAGTTGCCCTGTTTTGTCACAGTGACAGTGAACCCGACCGCATCAGCGAGTGGAAGAAACGAGACGAGGAGCGCAGGCGAGAGCTGGAGGAGCGGCGGAAAAAGGAGGAGGCAGAGGAGCTCCGGCGGTTACGCGAGAGGGAGAAGGAAGAAGAGGAGAAAAAGAAAAGAGACAAAGACAAGGGCAAAAAAGGGAGCAACAGTGACAGCAGCAGTAGCTCAGATGAGGGTGTAGATGATCACCCTTTGAAGAAGTCCAAGAAACCCCCTCCACCTCCGATCCCTGCACCGTCTGACTCTGACTCTCCACCACCAGCTGAGGTACTGTTGCTTGCTGGAAAACCCCCCCAAAAAAACCCCACACACGTTATTAATCAAAATTATCGTGATGATGTGTTTTGTTGACGCATGTGGCTTCTTGCGCTTTTTCTTCTCAAAAGGTGAAGAAACCATCCAAAAAGCCCGACAGCCAGAAGAAGGCCAGAATAAAGAAAGAGAAGGAGAGAAAAGAAAGGAAGGAGAAGGAGCTCAAAGAGAAGAAAGCCAGGCGGTTAGAGGAAAAGTCCAGAGCGAGGTGAGGCAACTGCTGCACGCAAACCTCGTTAGAGGTTCTCCATGGAAACTTAATATACGCAGATCATAGAGTTCCCTCTCCTTTAGGTCAAAGCCCGAAAGACCCAAGCGCAAACAAGAGAGGCTGCCAGAGAAGAAAGTGGAAAAGAAGAAGGGTCAGTGTCTCACACTTTCACACTCGGTCACACGTGCACTGTACTCCTTTACTGCGGCTGACTGGCAAACCTGAAACCATGCAACATGTTACCCAAAGCTGAATTGTGTGTTTTATTCCGGGCGAGAGGGTAATTATCGATTCATTATGGTGCATTAGTTACTGTAAGTTGGTGTGTCCGTATGCAGAGCCATCGCCAGAAGAGCGGCTACAGAAACTCCACACAGACATAAAGTTTGCACTCAAAGTGGACAACCCGGTAAGTCACACCTATGGTTTGGGCCTAATGCAGGGTTTTTATGTCGGCTTGCAAACCAAATTATTATTATTATTTTTTTTGGACTCGTGTCTTCCAGGACATAGAGCGGTGTCTACAAGCCCTGGAAGAACTCGAGGCTGTGCCTGTCACCAGCCAGATCCTCCACAAGAACGCTGAGGTCATCGCCACATTAAAGAAGGTGCCTTTCCTCGTTGTCTGTTTGCAAAGCCGTCCTTTATTTAGACAGGATAAGCCACGTGTTTCAAGTAATGGAAAATAGTTTACACAATGTCCCAATTGTAATGGGAACGCTTGTTTACGTCTAACATGTGGCCACAAACTGGCTGAACTGAACCGGCCACAGTGTTCCGGAAATGACTTGCTTACTAATTAACTGATTGATTTACTGTGTTGTTGTTGTTGTTTGACTTCATTAGAATGTAACAATATATCTACAAGATGCTCCCTGTGGTACATCTGCCTCATCTGTTGTTCATCTGACCTGAACTCTGACGTTTTTTTTTTTTGTTTCGTTTCTAAAATAGATTCGGCGGTATAAAGCCAGCACTGCAGTCATGGAAAAAGCTAGCGACGTCTACAACAAGTTAAAACTTCGCTTTGTGGGCAAGACAGAGTTGGCAGGTAAACCTCAAACGGAGAGCAAGGAACCAGAGGATAATGACAAGGAGACACAAGGCACAGGTAAAAAGCCACGCTTTGGCTGCGGCGGTGTTCTGGGTTTAACACGCCTGCGTGCTCACGTCCATCTGCATTTGGCATCTTTAGACTCCGCTCCGGTGAACGGGGAGTCGGAGCAGAAAAAGGATGATACGGAGGTCGAGGAAAAGCCAAAATCACCTGCCCAGGAGGAGAGTAACGACGCCGCTTCAAGTCCAAACAGGTGAGTATACAGCATTTTTGCTCTGCTTTCAGCTCCCAATGGAGACGTGGCTGAAAAAGACGAGAATGTCCTTGGAGAAATGTCGTTGTTTGACTTAAGCAGAACCATTGTTTGTCTTCGCCTAGCGGTAATTCTGATTGGGGCACAGCGGTAGTTGTGACGCGCCGTGCGCTTTCTCTTTAGACGGAGCCCAGACAGTCCTGCTGAACAACAGACGCACACCTATGAGGAGGCAGACAACTCCATCTGCGCAGAGGCAGAGCCACCTGCAGTGGAGAGCTGAAAGACCCTGAACCACCATAGCAGTGGACCAAGTACTAAAAGATGGCGGTCTCTTTGTTTGACATCACACAGTGCTCCTGGCCCAGCAACATTGCAACACACCCTCACTCACTCACACACACACACACACACACACACACACACACACACACACACACACACACACACACACACACACAAACAGAATTTCCTACAGTATCTGTTATGTCACTGTTGATGTTTTGGACATTTTGTACTATAATGATATCAAGCCAGAAGGCCCAGTTGCTCACACCCTTTGGTCCATTATTTATCCCAGCAAAAAGGAACGCTTATTAGTGTGATAGTTTGTGGCGCTGTGCGAACCCCTTTCGTTTCTGAAATGTATGTTTCCTTTTATATGACACTTGGCCCGTCCTGGATCCTCAACCCAACCCTGTGCCCCCCCCCAACTTTGTTCTTTCTACCACACGAACTCTTACTTTGGTCTTTCATACTGTGTGTATATTGTATGATTACATTTTTAGCACTTCTAACCGGAAATTTAGGCCGGGGTAGTGTGAGATCAAACTTTCATGATTCTTGTGGGGAAATTGGGAGTAAACGGAACCATGCTGTTAATCTTTCGCTCTGAAGATTTTGTGCAGCCCTTACATCTGTTGGCTAGGGTTTTTTAGTTTTTTTTTCTCTCTTTTCTTTTTATAAAGCCAACAAAACATCACAAAGGCCTCTTGTCTGTGTGTATGGCATTGTAAGAGTGGTGATGTACTGTGTGTGAGTCTTCTGTGTTATGTATTTTTTTTTAACTATCCGCTTTTGATCTAGTTAATCCAATCTGAAATGTCAAGCCATGAGTTGAGTCACTTAAAACTGTTTTACAGCTTCGTCTTCAGATATTTGCATCTACAGTTTTGTCTCAAATGATAATTGCTGTGGCGTTACACACCCTGCACTCTCATCTCCCCGTAGTGTCTGCATTCAGTAACTTGCATAATAAATGGCTTACGTCTACGGATCACAATCTGCCCCCAGAAGCAATTGAGATCCCGCGTAGCTGCAGCCTCTTTTGACATTTTTCCAGTCGTATGCATACAACCGGTGTTTTTAGTGCTATGTAAATTGGCAAAGCATTTCTATCGTTTAGTTGAGACTTGAATAAAAATCTCAGCATGGTTTAGTTTCTATCTCATTTCTCGGTGCGCCTAACTTTGCTCTGTAATTCATTTGCTTGTGTGAAAGAGGGAGCGTTTCCAACAACAGCATCACCGCGCAGCTGGTTATTTGTTGGCTTCTTTTCCGCAATAAATAATCAAACCTCTTATATTAAGTATAGTCCATTACCTCCCAGTTACTTGAGGCTTGTGAATCATTGGCTGGGATTTCACGGGACCTTTCAAAGTAGTTCCTCATGTTTTGTCATTATTTTTAGTTAACATTGCGCTACGGCTGTTAATTAGAGTGAACGGGGGGACTAGACCTTTAATTCCACTGATTCCCACATGAGAATCTCGCGTAATACTCAAGTCAGCTGACTTCAGACGCCATTTTGTCAGCCATTTCCTACACTGATCCATTGCCAGCGTCTCTGCACGGTACGGGACGCCCCGTCTGGCCTCAGCTTCATCTGCCCGGGCTTGGTAAACAGCAGCGGACCCAGCACGCACGGTAGCCGGGTGGATGAGAGACAGCCCAGCGGGTCGGTCGGCACCCACTAGACCTCTGCAAGGCACTCGGCCCCGCAGGAGAAGAAGCGGTACAAGTCACAGACGGACATGGCTTTGAAGATTGTCAAAGGGAGCATCGATCGGATGTTCGATAAAAACCTCCAGGATTTAGTACGTGGCATTAGGAACCACAAGGAAGATGAGGTAAATACGGCCAAACTGCACCCGCTGTCACCGGGAACACCATCAGCTTCACATCGATCAGTGTTTTAAGTCACCGCGAGCGTTGCAGTTACCGTTATCGTTGAGCAGTTAGCTAACGTTAATAGCTAACGTCGGATAGGTTGGTCAGCTAGCGTTAGCGTTCGCTCAGTCATTTCACCCGCTAGCCAACAGCTACTCAAAACAGTCGTTTTCAGCCGCCAGCTCAGCCGGCTGAGAGCTGACTTAACGTTTGATACGAGCCAGGTCAGGGCGTGTTCGCGGCTACTAACTCCATAGTAACGTTACCTGTCATGTTTTCAGCGGACACGGTTATTGAAGGGTAGTTACTGACAGCTAGCTAACCTAGCTAACTGAGAGCCAGTTAGAGGAAGCTCGGTTTACAGTTTACCAGATCACGCTTTTGCATCATAGCTGACAGCAGTGCTACTGTCAGCACCCAAGTCGTTGAGCAACTGCCGCGAAACTTAAAAAAACTGTTGGTTTTAATTGACTGCCGCATGTGTAGATAACTATCCGCTGGTCTTTGCCTTGCCCATGGTATTTGTGCATTTCTTATTTGAGTTGAGGACACTCAGGACACTTGACCGCTGACCGGATGAGGCGATGCCCTGATGACAGTGTGTGAAAGAGGCCTTCCACTTGTCGCTATTTCCCCCACTATAATGCAGATGTGACCATTCTGGATGCTGATGCAGTCTCATATAAAAACCCTTAAATCGTGCGAAACGAGTCAGTCGAAAGCCCCCCCCATCAGTGACGGATGGTGATGTCATCCCTGTCACCGCTCTGTCTGTGTGGGTGAGGACCATGGTGAGGTGGACAGGCTCCTGGCTCCATCACAGCACCAGACCCGAGTGGGAGTCGGGAGAGATGGGTCATTAGAGGGCACTGTTCGGGGCAGCCACGTGTCCATCTCTCGCATCAGCCTCCCCCATTTGAAACGCTCTGCCTCGGCCTCTGTGGCAAACCTCCTCCTGCTGTGAAAATGCAATGCCAGGTGGTAACTTGAGGCGGGTGTAAAGCGGGATCCCTGGGTGGTTCTCGCTCGGGGCCGCGCAGCCGTGTGCACCTGTCTCAGCCTGTAGGTCGGGTGTGAAATGTCGAGGTGGCGTGTCTAATCTGAGGGTGGCTTTTGGAGGTGATCTCTTTTTCTCAGCCGATTCGTCCTGCTTACCATCTCAACAGGGAAGCAATTTACGTGCAGGCCAGGGGCCAAACCGGCAGGCAAAATGATTTATATGCACATTTTGGCTGTAGTATCAAGTCATCTGCATTGTGTCTTCATGATTTGGATCATAAAATATAAGCACCTGGATTAACTGCTCTGTACCAGGCCATCAGTGTTTGATCTCTTGATTCAGTGTATCTAAGCAGTCCACCGGTGGTAACACAACCTGGGTAGCCTAGATAAGGTGTTGGTTGCCCATGTCAACAGTGGACAGTTTGCTGAAATATTCATACACTGTGTGTGTGTCTGTCTGACAACACCTGAGTGTGTGTTGACTTTTTCCTGGCCAGCCTGCAGTTTCTCATACATTCTTGTTTGTTTTTCGCATGCGTGCTGAGACCTTGCGCGGTTCATTCATTCGCTCTCCGTCCCACGCCTTTCGGAACAGCAGGCTTACTGCAGCAAGGTATGAGGGTGTCCTCAGTGGCAATCAAGGAGATCACAAGTAGGAATTCTCTGCCTACTCGTAATGGCTATCTGTTAAAAGGACAGATACAGTGCCAGCGAGCAGCAGCAGCTAATGGCCGAGCCGGCTCGTTCTCGACCAGGAGAGCACGGGCCCTCCGCCTCATCGCCGGCTCAGCTCGCATTACTGGCAGGAAGGTTGTCTCCGTTGACCCTGTGGCAACTATTTCAGTTATTTCAGCGGGCTCTGAATTGGTCGTTGAAGAAGAGTGAGAAGGAGAAGCGGTGTGTGTGTCTGGTGATACTGTGCCGAAGCCCTCCCTTGTGTGTCCACAAGCCACGTTGGCCGCAGTCTCTCCAGGAGCGGCAGCAGCAGAACTCAGCCCCCAGCTCCCCCCCCCACCGCCCTCCCCTGTCACTGTGCTGTCTCATGACTGCACACACATGACCAGCACACTCTCCACGGTCCACACAGCTCTGTTTGTGTGTGTGTGTGTGTTTGCGGTGCAAGGTTGCTCCTCTTAACAATGGTTGACTGATTGCCCTATCGAGAGGTTTCACTGAGCTTGTCCTCAGCTTTTTAAATGGAATTTGCCGTCCGCCTTCACCGTGTCAGGGGGTTAGAGGAGCGGCTGTTTTCTTTTTCATTAGTTCGTCCAGGTGTGAGACTCCTCGAAGCACTCATTTGTTAAAAAGCTTTAGCGCGTGGAAGAGCTGTGAAGTCACCCGTCACCTTGTAGAACCACATAAAAACACCCTGTGTTTATCCGCTGTGTAATTGGAGCGATGCAGATTCAACTTTTGCTCGTGACCTTGTTGGATATTTTCTCGAGTCTCAAAGCCCAGACAGTTTGTACTCGGACCCGATCCGAGCAGTAGTGACGTGCTGCGAGTCCGAATGTTTTTCAGTCGTGGCCGTGAGGAGAGGAAGTGTTTGCGGTCTGCAAGTCATACGCACGTGCCAGCTCTCAACTGTAACTTGGACCAGCGCTTCAAAATGTTGTATTTTAGCAGTCAATCTGTGCTGGCAGAGCTGCGGAGCACACTCTGACACAAGTCATGAATTTAACGACTTAAGGTTTGGCAGAACTTTGAATCCCATAACCAGCGACTCGTGACATGAATTTGACTTATGACACAAAGACCTGATGCTCTCACTAACCCCAGCGTGGAAGAATATCGGCTAATGCTGGAGGCATATTGAGGGATGGAGCTTGCACTATGACTCAATGAAGTCTTGGATAAAGTTTGCGATTGGCCTGACTTGACTTGGAACATCCACAGCAATGATTCAGCTACACCTCTGCCTCTGCCCTCGGATTGTAATGAGAGGCAGACCAGGATTTTCCGGCTGGTTCCTGGTGCTGGGTACCAGCCTCCCACTCTGGATATCGCTCCAACTAATCTGTTCTGATGTCTGCTCTTTGTCCCCCTCCTTCATCTGCCCTCAGGCCAAGTACATCTCCACGTGCATCGACGAGATCAAACAGGAGCTCAAGCAGGACAACATCGCTGTCAAGGCCAATGCCGTGTGCAAGCTCACCTATGTAAGCCGTGTTGACACTTCCTGCTTGATAAACGTACACACAGTCACGGTCATGGTACAGATGTCACTGTAACCCCACCTGTCCTCGTTCGGATACATACACGCAGATAATCGGGCTGCTTTGAGGTTAAACTTACTGCAGTTGATTCAAAACGTTTGAGATTTAACATTTAACGCTTCACGTTTAAGATTTTTCAGGCATTGGATTTATTGCCTACCGCTATGTTCAGACCGTGTCCTACTCTGCAGGTGTGGCACATTGTGTTGACACACGTACAGTGGGAAAATGACTGCAGGAGGGAAACCGCACGCAGACTTCAGTCTTTGTATATTAGCTTTTCTAGTCAAACAGCGTGATCCTGAGTCAGAGACCATTGTATCTGCTCAAGCCTCCATCTGGGGCTAAGCAAGTCAGCGGTTAGAAACCCCCTCATACATTTGTAGAAATTGTGCTCAGAGCTACTTGTGAATATTTAGTTTTTATAGCCAAAGACAGGCTCATGGCCAGAGGCCAGCGTGTACTGAAAACAGCATACATCTGCTTTTTTAAATGAAAGCGCCCTCTCTATTTATAGCCTGGGCCAGCATTTAGGTGTAGATGGCTCATTGCGATTGGCATCAGTGCACTGTCTGCACGTCACAGGGACAGGTTGGGGCCCCTCTCTTTTTTTTTTTTTTTTTTGCTCACATCTCTCAGTCCGTCCCCTCTCCTCTCTGTGTTACAGCTTCAGATGCTGGGCTATGATGTCAGCTGGGCTGCTTTCAACATCGTGGAAGTCATGAGCTCCTCCAAGTTCACCTACAAGGTACGGCCGTGTCATAATGATTCGTCTTGGAATTGCTCGGAGCGCAACTGAAAAATGCAGATTGTGACATAGGTGGTCTCACAAATACACAGTACGCAGTTACACTGTTAAAACACAGGGCAACATGTGATTCTCTCTCCGGTCGCTGTCTTCCCAACAGAGGATTGGCTACCTGGCGGCCTCGCAGTGCTTTCACGAGAGCACTGACGTCATTATGCTGACAACCAATCAGATCCGAAAGGTCAGTTGTACCCCTGGTCTATGTGTTCCATGAATATCTCTTCAGTACTTTTCATCCCTCGCCCAGCCTTTTCTGTCTTTACACATATATATATATATATATATATATATATATACACACATATAATTTTTTTTATTCGTTCCCAGGATCTCAGCAGTCCCAACCAGTATGACACAGGTGTCGCGCTCACTGGCCTCTCCTGTTTTGTGACCCCCGACCTGGCCCGGGACCTGGCCAATGACATCATGACACTGGTGAGTAAAAGTAAAAAAGTGAGTATGAGTAATGTAGATTTACACACAGGGCGCCAGCTTCTTTTTTTTTCCCTCCTCGCTACTGCTCATTTCCCTCCTTAAGATCTCCTCCGTCTTTATGTACCTCGGAAATCTGTAGTCGAGAAGAGGTGTCGAGGTGTTTTTTTTTTTTTAACAGGCTGAACAAACTGTCTCAACTGTCTTTGCGCTTTTCCCTCCATAGATGTCCCACACTAAACCCTACATCAGAAAGAAAGCAGTGTTGATCATGTACAAGGTGTTTCTCAAGTACCCAGAATCCCTGCGCCCTGCTTTTCCCAGGCTTAAGGAGAAACTGGAGGATCCAGATCCAGGTAACATACAGGAGACCCAATCCCAGACCTTTTGCCCAACAATTTGACTGATTTTGTTTTCTTTCCGTTAGTTTTTGGTTGTGACTCTAACAGACACTGCAGGCACTGTTTGTGACAGGCGCTCTCTGTCACCTGAACCCTGTGAATTATTCAGCAGCTCAGAATACAAGATTAAGGAAGCTTCATTTGCGATTCTGTCAGGTCTGTCTGGGAATATTAGACAGTTCACTGAATTTTTTTTTTGTTTTGGACACCAACAAAATCATCTCACAGGCAATTTCCCTGGCTTTATTGGCTATAAGAAGGACTGCGCCAGTGGCGTCTCATTTATTTGCTCTTAGTTATTTTCCTTCCCCGTGTTAAGCTCCTCTATTAGCCACACTTGATTTAGCCCAACCCAGTAAACACAATTATAGCTATGTGTAACTAAATTTTTTGTCCTTTTTTTTCTGAGTACTTGTTTTCTTCTCATCCTTCATCCTACCTAATGCGATTTCTCCTCTTTAGGTGTCCAGTCCGCAGCAGTGAATGTTATCTGTGAGCTGGCCCGAAGAAACCCCAAGAACTACCTGTCCCTGGCCCCGCTCTTCTTCAAACTCATGACCTCCTCCACTAATAACTGGGTTCTCATCAAGATCATCAAGCTGGTTAGTCAACAGGACACAGTGTCGCTGAAGTTTGTCGGACGCTCACGATATTGAACCCGTCGTACAGGGATAAATCTGACAGAAAAGAGGAATCGATTCTAGTTTCTCCACCAGCACTTGCATCAGTAGAGCGAATCACAGCGCGGTCATATGATCGGGTTGCATTGCGTAAAAATCTCTTCGTGTCAGAAGAAGCACGTTGTTTGAAAGCAACACGTTCACCCCCTTCGTCTTGCGTTGATTATGAGTAACATGCAGGTAGATTAGAGCGTTTGAATTCCCGGTTTGATGCATTGAAGGTCCTTTGCAATGTTCAGAAGGAAGAATAGTGTCCACACTGCTTTATTCTGGAAAACAACATTTTTTTCCCCCCTCCATTTTATCTGGTTGATATGTGTCACGGCACGCTGTGTTGTCTCCAGTTTGGCGCGCTGACACCACTCGAGCCACGGCTGGGGAAGAAGCTGATCGAGCCTCTGACAAACCTGATCCACAGGTGAGAGGAAACCCCTCAGCCATAAACCGATCCACAGCTTGTTAACATCCGACGTGAGGAATTCAGCCATAATAATCTGCACCCTCCGTGTCTCTCACCCACTCCTTCTATCCGACAGTACCTCTGCCATGTCTCTGCTGTATGAATGTGTCAACACTGTGATTGCAGGTCAGTATTGTTATTCAGTAGGCGGTGTAGTAGTCTGACTCATCGTAGCGTGTGTTTGGTAGACATTTACTTTTTTTTTTTTTTGCCTCCATGCTCGAGAATAAGCTCCTAAATTTGCTCATTTATAAAAATGCAGCATGCTGCAGCAATACTGTCCTATTTACAAGTATCTGCAGAATTGACCTTTAACTGTCTTGCAGATCTGACGTGATGCTTTTTGCCCCTTATACAAATCCCCATTTTGAGTTGTTTTTTTTTTCCTTCACACAAAATGTTCACTTAACATTCACATCTAATTTCTTCTTTTTTTCCTGCATTACAGTGTTGATTTCCTTGTCCTCTGGGATGCCTAACCACAGTGCTAGTATCCAGGTAAGACCCCGAGGTCTACGTCTCCACCTGCACTTTAATTTGTTCGCGTTGCCATTTTAACCCTTTCCTCTCCAGTTTAACTGCAATGCATGCTTTCACCGGTTTCTCTTTGATCGCACGTCTGTCAGCCCTCCCGTAGTTTAAGCACAGACCAATGTCAGACAGGTTAGCTCAGCTGCTTTTTTTTTTCTTGCTCTCGCTCCTTTTGAAATGCACGAAAAGCCATTTTGCACCACAAATTATAGGCCCGATTTCACCCATTTCGTTTATCTCGTCGATGGTCTTTGAATTGTGCCTGTGTGACGAGACCGAAACTGGCGTGGAAAGGTTCACAGCGATGTTAATGGCTCTCCACCTCTCCCGCTCTCTCTTGTCTCCCTCTCCCTCAGCTCTGTGTGCAGAAGCTGCGAATCCTGATAGAAGACTCGGACCAGAACTGTGAGCCCTCTGTCAATGCCTGCAGTGTGTCATTTTCTCATTGTCTGCGTGTTTCTGACTATGGAACAGTCCTCCCTTTTAGATGACGATAACGTAGAACCCCTGACTCTGGATAACTCGAAAAAACATCTACCTTCCTACTCTCGATGAGGCGACCTGCTCGGAATACATTTACACTTAGGTCACATTTGCACAAACAGAGGACGTGAACAACTTATGGCTTGTTTTTCCCAGTTTGCTGCATCAGTCTGCAAGTGGTAAAAGTTCGATATTGTCTAACATAAAGCTTGGCTGTATAAAAGCACTCTGTTGCCCACTCCCGGTTGGGAGCTGGGATCGCTGCATCCAGCCATTCGAGTTATCTGGATCCCCCATACATAGCTAGTTAATGTGTGTGGAGTAGACTATAGACGTCTCGTGTTCTTAGAGCAGGCTGTGAACCTGTGGTTTAAGGTTTTCTTTATCCACCATTAGAGAGCACATCTTCCCGGGACTCTGAGGAAACTTAACTAATAAGTTCAGTAAGGTAAAGTAACAAACGTAAGGCTGTCAGAGCCATTTTAAAAACCCGGGGTAAAGAGGGAAGAGGCCACGTTGGAAGCCTGTCATTGTTCAAAATTATTTTATGCAAGCAATATACTTGCATAACAGAAGTGAGTTCCATTGAGATGGCTGGGGGAGAATAAACTGACATACTTGTAGCATCATGCTTAATGCATCCAATGTATCATCGTCTGCTAAAATAAGACAATCGACCACCACAGATGCATTAGATTAATTCTAGTTTTGTATTGATTATGAGCTTGTAAGTGCAGCTCTGTCCGAAGCCTTTCTTTTTTTTTCAAATGAACAACAAAACCCTGGGAAGGAATCGATTGAGGGCCGCATCGCTGTAAAAAAAGTATAAGAAATATTTGCTTACTTCTTGCATTTCATGGAGCAGATGGAACTTTGTCGCTCATACAAAGTCGAGTTCGACTTTTTTTTTGAATCTGCTCCTGTCACTTTTCCGTAGCAGAGGTAGATTCGGAGGCGATGCCTGTGTCAGCGTCTCAAGCAGCCACACTGAGCCTGTGTCCCTGGTCATTTCTGCAATGTATTCACGGCAGTGACCAGCCCCCACCCCCCCACTCCTACCCCAAGGTCACGACCACACATGCACTTATTGATCCAGGAACCTGAGAGGCATTAGTCTCCGCCAGATTAGACGATCGACAGACATGCCGCGATTCAGCAGATTGCTGAAGTTTCAAAAATCCTTTCCGTGAGGAGGAAATGCTGCCAGGGATACAAAGGAGGATAAAGCAAAACAAAACTGCCGTGTCCAGTGTGTGTGTGTGTTTTCCCATGTCTACGTGTTTGTATGTCCTTTCCATTGTCCTGTTTGTTTTGTGTTCCTTTCCTTGTGTTATTTAGTTTGTGTCATTTCCGTAATGAATCAATTGTGTTTGAAGACAACAATATCTTGTCCAAACAGTATGTACATGTAAGTATTTTCCATTTACAGCCAGCTAGGCCTTATTGAGAGACTACTGGCTGTAGTAAAATATTGTGAGACATTTCTAAACAAGTAGTCTGGTTTAAAAAAGTTCTGTCCTCTGGAAACAGTACACTGTACCTACCAGAAAAGCACTTTCTACAACAAGTTATTGCATTTGATTATAAATGCAGTTGCAGTCAAGTGAGGTTAGTCAGGTTCATAAATAATAAGATCTTAAACAAGAAAATACAAACAAACTTACTAATGCAGAGACTTAAGTCAGGTGATAGAAGTTAGAAGCAGACAGACCTTCATAGACCCAAGGATGTATGCCTGTTTTTTTTAAAAAACGCTCAGACCATGTGTGTGCACGTGTCTTTTTGTAG
The DNA here is from genome assembly GCA_016785225.1 of Psettodes erumei. Taxonomy (NCBI): domain Eukaryota; kingdom Metazoa; phylum Chordata; class Actinopteri; order Pleuronectiformes; family Psettodidae; genus Psettodes; species Psettodes erumei. Next base: position 1,435,949 of record JAFBJZ010000107.1, read on the forward strand.
TGAAATACCTGGGCCTGCTGGCCATGTCAAAGATCCTGAAGACCCACCCTAAGTCTGTGCAGTCTCACAAGGACCTCATCCTCCAGTGTCTGGACGATAAAGATGAGTCCATCCGCCTCAGAGCTCTGGACCTGCTCTACGGCATGGTATGGATAAACAAAGTGTCGACGTTTACATCACTGCAGCTGTTTTTTAGTTAATGTTCACTGGCATATTGTTAATTATATATCTATTATAGTTGTGCTCTCGTAGATCTAATGTCACTTTTAGGAATGTCTGCCTTTATCTGGTTTTAAAAAAAATGGAAAAGAATAGTCTAGATTTTCATTAATGCATTTAAATGTGATCATTGCTGAGGCGCTGTCTCCTCTCTCCAGGTTTCCAAAAAGAACTTGATGGAGATTGTGAAGAAGCTGATGCTGCACGTTGACAAAGCAGAGGGGACCACCTACAGAGACGAGCTTCTCACCAAGATAATCGACATCTGCAGCCAGAGCAACTACCAGTACATCACCAACTTCGAATGGTCGGTCTCTCCGCCAGTAAACGCCACACCAGCCTTGGGTCGTGTTTCAACCCAAATTTTGGTTTCACCTTCCAGTCTGGTACATGTTATGGAGCCGCCCCTCTCCATATCTGCTTCACAGGTATATAAGTATCCTGGTGGAGCTGACCCGATTGGAGGGCACGCGGCACGGCCATCTCATCGCCTCTCAGATGTTGGATGTTGCCATCCGGGTTAAAGCCATCCGGGCCTTTGCTGTTGCCCAGATGGCCACTCTGCTGGACAACGCCCACCTGCTGACCGGCAACATGCAGCGAAACGGCATCTGTGAAGTGCTGTACGCCGCAGCCTGGATCTGCGGCGAGTTCTCAGAGTATGTGTTTTTCTCCCATTGGGAGACATATTGACACACTGACGCTGGTGTAAGAAGACATAAGAAAGTATCAAACGGATGTGACGCCGCCCCACCACCACACAGTTATTTGTGCTCTTGTACACAACAGGGGCTGCACACTCGCAGTGAAGCAGCACGCCTCCATAAAGATTTCATGAGTGTAAAACGCCAGTAATAAGATCCCATTACCTCGCCTATGTGGAACAATGAATCTATAGGAAAATGACTGAGACTTTTGTTCAGACACTGTACTTCCCACCCGTGTGTTTCCTACCCCTCCTAACCCAGCGCCGACAGCCTAACTAAACTTACCGATTTCTATGATCATTTCAAATTTTAAATAAATATTAGGATTCCCCTTCATGCTAGGATGTCTGCAGTATCATGGCATTCTCAGATATCTCAAGATATTTTTCCAACCTGTAAACTTCGTTTAGCATCAGTCCACAGCGAGCCCAAATGCAATCGCCCAATAACTGTGAAAGGTGAAATAATCAACCAGGAATAACACAAAGTGCTCCTCCTCTTCTTAGACACCTGGAGAACCCAATGCAGACGCTGGAGGCCATGCTGCGGCCCAAGGTGGCCACCCTACCAGGCCACATACAGGCAGTGTATGTGCAGAATGCAGCCAAGCTGTTTGCCACCGTGCTGAAGGGCCAGGAGGGGAACACAGACGGCACAGCCGCGCAGGAGACCAGCCAGCTGATGATCGACAGGTTGCCGCTGTTTGTCCAGAGCGCCAACCTGGAGGTGCAGGAGAGGGTAAGAGAGGAAGAGGCGAGTGTTTGAGAAGTATGATGTGGGAAATGATCCGGTTTTCTTTTGCCCAAACCATAGTGGAGATGCTTGCTTATATTGCCACTGGCATTGTATACCTATCAACTTTACTCACTAGCTACAACTCGGGTAAAATACTTGTCCTAATTTACATGTCTGTCTGCCGTCATGCCCGTAGGCCTCTTGCATCCTGCAGCTTGTCAAGTACATCCAGAAACTGCAGCAGAAGGATGTAGAAGTGGCAGAAGAAGTCGACGCTTTGTTTGCTGGAGAACTCAACCCTGTAGCCCCCAAGGCACAGAAGAAAGTGCCTGTACCTGAAGGGTATGCTCGCACCGCACATTCAGAACGCACACGCATTAAACCTGCACCGTTACGTAGTTCAGCCTTTTGAGCCATGCTGAGTAATTGGAGGATTGCGGTGTACGAGCAGGAACAGCTGAAACCTTCATTATCTGTCAAGTGTAAGTGATTCTGTGTTTGCAGTCTGGACCTGGACGCATGGATCAATGAGCCTCCATCTGAGAGCGAGTCTGAGGATGAGCAGCCCAAGGCTATTTTTGCCAAGGAGGAGCCCAAACACTCCCGACCTCGTCACACAGAGGTGGACGAGAAGGAGCTGGCGAGAGTAAGCAGATTTTTAAAAAGTTTCAGTTGTCTCAACAGCTTTTTGTAAGCGATTTTTCTGTTTTAATGAATCTTGTAATGCCAGTTCATCGTCTGCCCTAACAGAGTTAAAATCTATTTTTTTCACCCTTTTGCAAATATTATTCTTTCACCAAAATGCCACTTAGAACTGGAAAATGATCACGATATTCAAATAAGAAGCATTCGACATAAACACAAATTAGATGAAACCAATTATCAGTGCAGCTGCAGTGGTGCACATTCTATCTTCAGAACAAACCTCGCAAGTGATATTGACCTTCTCATGAGTTCTGTGGTGAATAAATCTGTTTTTCCACGCGATTCTTTTCTCTTGCTATAACCTGAACAGGCTTTTCTTCATTGATTTAATTCGTGTTGCTTTTATCCCCCCCCACCCCACTCACAGAGGAGAGAAGCCAGAAAACAGGAGCAAGCCAACAACCCCTTCTACATCAAGGCCTCCCCATCCTCTCAGAAGGTGTGCATGTCTCCAACTATTCCAGTCTTTTTAAAGCCTCATTTGTATACGTAATAGTTGTGGTACATCAAATTAATATAGTTTTAGGCTTGTGTATGGAACGTATGCGCTAACAAGCAATGGTTGTTTTTCTTCTGTGCAGGTTTACCAGGACACCCCTGGAGTGGAGCACATCCCAGTCGTGCAGATTGACCTCAGTGTGCCTCTCAAAGTCCCAGGTGGGACGCTACCACAAGACACTAATGTCCCATTTATGACTGTGACATGATGCAGATACTTCAGTGGTTCAGGGCTAGTTATCTGTTATCTGTTCATTATCCGCTGCTGTTTCTAATTTGGCCGATTATTAGAATATAAGACATTACATGCATGTTTTTGGAATCTAGTGTTATATAATTTTCCAGTGGCTCTCTCCCATCCCCGCAGGTCTGCCTATGTCTGACCAGTACGTCAAGCTGGAGGAGGAGCGCCGGCAGAAAGAAAGAGCCGAAAAGAAGAAGAAGGAGAAGAAGAAGAGGAAAGAAAAGCGCAGCGGGCGCGGGAAGAAACACGAGTCGGGCCCGGAGAGCGAGGAGGACATCACGCCTGCGCACATGGTGGACATAGTTACTGAGGAGATGCCAGAGGTACGCTGGACTGGAGCTGTGTAAATATCACCATAAGTTTATGAGGCAGCATTAACGAGAACATCATGAGCAGTAAAACACGCTACAAAAGCCTGAAAAAAGGATCATAAAAATGGGGAAAGGGTGTTTTGTTTTTTGTTTGTTTTTTCCCCGACCAGTTCTTGTTTTCGTATCATGAAAATGGATCCAAACGTTGGACATCACAGTTTTCCGTGTCAGTGTCTGATAATCCTCTCGACATCATTATGATAATCACACTTCACTCTGACTTTACTGTTTAAAGTGCAGCAATTCCAATTGTGAGAAACTGTGCGGCTGCGGAAATGTATCTCACCCAGAATGAAATACCACGACCATCGCTTCATTCACCGGTTTCTCGGCTCCGAGACTAGAAGTCAATATCTCAGTAGATCCCTCGTCATGGTGATCGATTCATTTCGAAAGATATTAACTCTGTTTTATTGATTTGTGCCCTTCGTCGCTTCAGAATGCCTTACCCAGTGATGATGACGACAAGGACCCCAATGACCCTCACAAAGCCCTGGACATCGACCTGGACAAGTGAGTCTACACCGTGTCGATCCCTGTTCAACATGTGCACAGACCGCTGTGTGACTTTCAAATTTGTCTTAGTGCAGAAAGTTGTATAAACCCGTAATTTACATCTAATTAAGACAAATCAATCAAAAAAAACCCAGAGGAACACTGAAGCTTGTGTGAATTATCATTTTCTCATCTCAACTGATTCAGCATTCATTCCTGATTTTGATCTTGAGCCTCCTGGCCACAAGCTCACAGCCGCTGTGACTCGGCCCTTTCCTTCCCCTGACTCCTTCTCATGGCGCTCTGCTTTCTGCTTCCTCTTTCCTATGCCTTCACACACCCATTACTGCCCCTCTGTGTGGGCAGCTTGATGGAAATGGCTGGGCGCAGGTGAGTAGCATCCCCAGCCACAGGACCTGGGCTCCAACATGTACATGGACCGCCTCCGTCTTTCTCCTTCTCTGTCTATGAAACAGCCGCCTCGCTCTTTTCACTAGCATAGCTGTCCTCTCTCGACTCATTTGGAGTTTAGGGTACCTGCTTTCCCTTTTGTTCCCCTTTACCCGTATTTTCAGTGTCTGTCGTTAAATTGTAGGTTTTGACTCAGCATACCATTCAGTCCCCATTTTCTCTTACCTGTTTTTTTTTTTTTTTTTTAAACTTCCATAATCTTGACAATATCAGCAGCTGTGTCAAAACATACTGCTCTGTAAAAGGAAGAATTCTCTTAAACATCGCTTTGATAAAAGTGACACAAAGAAAGGAGAGCAATTTTTCCGTGGCCGCTGCTGATCTTCTCAGGACTCCTGGAATAGGCTCCTCAAAGCATTTTGGCACGTATCTTTGGGAAACCTATCCCAGGGCTTAGCTCCTCCAGTGCCTTTGCTCACAGTTCCCCTGATCCTCCTCAGTTGAGTTGGTTAGACCAGCCATCTCTGCAAATTCTCCCCAGCTGACTTTTCAAGTGGATGCTCCTTGGCCTGCCCTTGGTGGAAATGACAAGCACGTGTGCCCTGGGACCAGTGCTATAATTTCAGTAATTGAAAATGACTTTAATAGTCTTGGGTTAAGCCCGACTTTTAGACTAAACAGTGAAGAAGAGCAACGATTTCACTGGAGTAAATCGAAACATCTGGAGGAGACTGCCTGCAGTATATACTGTACATTTATATTTATATCTGTAACCCTATTTTACTGAAAACTGGCCTCAATGGCAATGACTCGTGTTCTTTTCAGCCATTTGTGATATTTTCTGTCAGTATTAGTGTAGTCAGTCTCTGGATTGTTTGTCCATGATTTCTCTTTAGGTCGAGAACAATCCTCCAAACTGCTGGATATATTAGACATTTATATTATTGTTAATATGTTCATAGAAAAACACACACTAAGATAATTCATGGTGTGTTTTCTGAAGGTTATGTGTTCAGCGTGTGCACAACATGAATAACAGAAATAATACATATGCACTGTGTCTACAAAAACACATTTTGAATTAAATATTCTCATGTTGATTGAGTAAAGTCGCACTGGGCTGTTAAAAATGCACACTGTATGCATTATCAGCGTGGTACACTGTACAGTCACTAATGACAGAGCATGTCTTTATAGAGAAGAGCCAGCAGGGGGCTGCAGTGAATGTGGTTACTGCGTACAAGGGCCAGGCTTCGGGGAAATAAACTTGACAGCTCGCATCGGTTCAATATGTTGGAATTTATTAGGGTAGTTTCTCGCTGTCTGGGAATGTCCGACGCTTCCAGAGGAATGGCTTAACTCAACGCTTTGAATGAGACCTGGCTGCCGCGCAGTGCAGAATATGTGCCTGAACTCAGTGGTTCGCTGCACCCTCCCAGCCTTGTTCACCTTTTCAAACAAATAAATACGCACTAAAAGAATGAAGAGAGATTTAAGATATTTGGGTTTTTTGGGGGTTTTTTTGCAGACGACGGCACTAGTTCCGGATCAGTCGCTTCAGAGGTCCTCATCCGAGCAAAGTTCAAATGTGCTCTCTCGTTTGTGCAGGCCGCTTGCAGACAGTGAGAAGCTCCCGGTCAGATCACACCGTGCAGCTGAGGCTCCAAAGAGCCCAGCAGACGATGGAGACGTAGAGAGTGCTGCCACACAGGAGCCCAAGAAGAAGGGTGGCAAAGAGAAGAGGGAGAAGAAGAAGGATAAGGAAAGGACCAGGAAGGTGAGGATGTAAAAGCTTCTTTTTTTAACTCGAGGGTTATTCTCCTTTCTTGTCAGAAACCACAGTCTCCTCCCTCTGTCTAAGTGTAGAAACTAGTTCTTAACACCAGTAAATCAGATTTATGGCGCAGAGAGAGGAGAACAACAAGGAGCTGTCAACCGCTATGACGGGATGACTCAGTGGGTATTTCTCAACCGTATTGTGACACACAGCTGAATTTATTCTCCTGGGTTTTTTTTTCTTTTTGCAGAAGAGCAAAGAAGAAAAGAAGAAGAAAAAACACAAACATGAAGAAAAGGAGGAGGATCTTCTCGGGGATCAAGCAGAAGAAGAGCCCGTGGTCCAGTCGGAAGAAACCAGTGAGGCGGCCGCGCCGCCCACTTCCACCAATGCGGAGGTAGGTCTGTAGAAAAAGGTGGAGCAGGGCTGTTCTCTACTTAGCTTCAGCATATGTACAGAATATTTTATTCATTGCCTAAACTTAATGAAATAAAATAAATTTAAAAAAGTAAATGTAAAACTTACAATTGGGAGTGACTTTAAAAATACTCTTTATGTAGTCTGCTAAAAGCTTACTGTACATGCAAACAAGATATCTTGATCATTTTCACTGACTCAGCGCTTCCATCGCCTCCCCCCAGCCTCTCTTTCAGTCAGCTCTAGCGATCAAGTATCAGTTTCCTCGTAGCCGACTGCGCAGTCTTTTGCCAAATACTTGATTTATTCATGAAATAGAACAGTGTAATCTCTGTATCCCTTTTCATGAATAGTAGACAGATGCAGAACCTGTTTGGCCCTCGCCCCTCTCACCTCCTCGCATTCCTCTCCCTCCCTTCCTCCTCTAGGTTTCGGATCTGGATTTCTGGCTCTCAAACGCTCCGGTGCCCTCTAACACCCAGGTGGAGTCGCCCCCCCTCTCTCCCCTTCTCTTTCTCTCTCTCTCCCTCTCTCTCCTTCTCCTCACTTAGCACATTCCTCACTCATTTCTCCACTCTTTATTCATCCACCTCATGCACTGTTTTTTGCGGTGCGTCCTCTCTCTATTCCCTCTCGATATGGATCATTTGTTCTTGTTTTTTTTTTTTCTCATCCTCCGCACCTCAACTCACCTCTCTTTCACAGGTCATGTAAAAACTTTCCTCTTATTCCCCTGCCTCCCTCTGTTTACTAGCATGCGTGTATGTGTCTGTGTGCGTCCGTCTCACGGTTTCTCTTTCCTCAGCTTACGTTTTGCTCGCGGAACACCGCGACGGTCTTGAGGTCAAAGGCGCTTGTCGTCGTGTTGGTGGTGGTGATAAGTGAGCGCAGGTCGCCCGAGGCTCCCTGGAATCTGGTTTTGGAATCAGTTCCTTTTGGTTCCTGTCGCCTCTACGGTCACAAGTGGGGTCACCCTCGTCTTTGTTGGCGTTTGACCTTTTTAGGTCAAACAGGTCTTTCGGGCCCTTTAGCTTTGGTTTAGAGGAATTTCATTCTTCTTTCTTTTTTTTTTTTTAAATATGTGAGCTATGAGCCTCACAGTAAAAGCTAACCTAGAGCCTGACTTCTCCAAGGCGCGCCTCGGCATGTCTTTGTATGTTTTTGTATGGGTCTTTTGTATTGGCTGTCATACTTGCATAACATCAGAATTAGACCCAGAGATCTTACAGACTCAGCTGCCACCAGGATCCTGTAACTCAGGGCTCTTCCACGAGTGAGCAGCAGCTCGTGTGGCTAGTTAGTACAGTCGATCATGCACATAACTTCCATGAACTTCACTTTATAGTTTCTCTAGTGGGCCAATTCCCTGTTTAAGCTCATTTAGATGGATATCATTGTTTGCAAGTGACACAAAAGGGAAGCAATTCAGGTTTGTGTTCGCAGAATCAGAGCTCTGACAAGGTGCAGGAGATCACGGATGTTTTTTTTTTTAATGAATGAGAGTATTCACTAACTTAACTTACCTCTATCGACACAGAAGTGGCACCCACTACTTTGGCTGTGCTATGCCGAGGTTGCTCTCGCTAATATGCCTTTGTGTGTTTGTGTGTGTGAACAGGAAGCAGCAACTGTAGCAACAGCAGAAGCGGCACCCGTGGCCGAGGCGGCCTCAGGAGCGGCACCGGACTCTGAGCCTGACGAGCCCAAAGATGCCGAGATGGAGGAGAGTGTGAGTCACCACTGATGATGCGATAATTGCAAAGTAGAAAGTGTGGCTGTGGTGCTGGAGATCCCAGTTCACAGTGACCTGCCAGCCTTCAGCGCACTGGCAGCTCCTCTGCTTTTCACAAGTCTGTGTAAATTAGGGACCAGAGACCTGCTCCTTCTGATGTGGTCTCTGGAGCAACAATAACACTAGTGGCCGGGTTTCATCACGAATCCAGTTTTCAGTGTCTAGAATTTCTGCTAATTTGTCTCCGTCTTCTTTTTGGGTTTCCTTTAAATGATTAGAAGTCCTCCAAACACAAGAAGAAGAAGCAGAAAAAGGAGAAGGAAGAGAAGGAGAAGAAAAAGAAGAAGAAGCATCACCACCATCATCACCACAGTGACGGAGGTGGAGAGGAGTCGGTGCAGAACGGCACGGTGGAGGAGGAAGAGCCTCTGCCGGTCAGTGGTTTTTCTCAGCGTGCACAAACACACCGAGCGCAACTCGTGTAGCCGTTTCATTTGCTGCTTTGACAAGATAAAAGGAAACATTAATGGGATTGGCCCGTGGTAGCATTGTTCCGTTCAAGTGAGTGAGATTAACTTCATGTTTGTGTTAATTTGTTAAAATAAACTAAAGTAGCATCTCTGGATTTTGATATTTCGCTGTGGGGGATGAGTCACAGACCTCAGAGCCAAAACGTCATTAACTTAATGCTGATGTAGGCTGGACAGTTTATCATGGCTCTGATCTGATCTTCCTGACTTTCATTGTTAAAAGACGCACTGACTGCTGCACACACACACACACACACACACACACACACACACACACACACACTGCCTTGCTTGTCATGCATCAGCCGGGTAGGAGCAGCTACTGTTGCCTGGTTAGCATATTGAGTAGCACAGAATGTCTGATCTGACCTGAGCTCTTCTCTCCTTTCAGCCCATGTCCAATTACTGCCTGCTGGCTGAGAACTCCTTCATCAAGATGGTGAGTGAGAGTGAACGCGATACTGCCCAAGGATTTACCATCTCTGAAATTTCTTTTTTTTTTTTGCTCACAGTTTTGCCATCTTAAGCCTCGTTAGTCACAAAATGTAATTGTTACTATAGTTAAAAATATAATCAATAACGTTGGTGTTCACATCAGATTGCCATACATTCCTTATCTGCCTAATTTTATTATACATTCATATTCATTCACTTTACAATACTGAGGGACGATGAAGCGGCTTGCAGCAGAAAAGGGTTTGTTTGCTGGATGACAACACACACTTTTGTTCGGTTGATTGACCACATGCAACGTTTGCCGCCCTCAGTCATCGCGGATGTTATGTTGCATTGATGTGTCACTGCACACCCACCAAATGTAAAATGTTATAACCAGTAAAAGCTTCCAGGTTGTGGGGAAAGAAACCCAGAATTTTCCCTCAACATTGAGCAAATTTTTCTCTTTTTTTTTTTTTCTTTAAACTGTCCCTTTGCATAGAGAAATGTTCGTTTTCAGGCAACAGATGTTAATGTGCATGTTATCTGAGGCAACAGTAGCAGTAAAAAAAAAAAAAGATACATGGAGATCTCTATTTTCTCTCCCTTTCTTTAAAGATGGTGGAAGATGCTGATCAGGTATCAGTGACAGAATATTATTCCAACTCTTCCCTAGATGTGTTTCTCTGTATTGTTGTTGCTCTTCGCAGACGGATCTCTGAGGCAGACTTGTTGAATGTGTCCTCAGCAGAGGTGCATCATTTTCTGACAATGACTCTGTGCTCGTGATTTTCTCCTTCTGGTAGTTTCTTTAGTGGCGTGTGCTTTTTGCCTCGGGTGGATGACTTGGACTTGCTCTGTTTATTCTGTGCCTTCTTTCTAACTTCTCAATAATCGTTTGTCAGTTTTGAAAAGACAAGGAGGGAGGACTGGAGAGCCTGACTTTGAACAGTTGTTCCAGCTGCAAATGAAGTATATAATAATAAAAAAAAAAAATGTTCTCCCCCCCAAGGTGTATGACATCCAGGGGAACCTGCAGGACGGCAGTCAGGTCGTGGTGTCTGTTATTTTTGAGAACAAGTGTGACAGCTTCCTCAAATCCATGGAGTTCAACGTCCTTGACTCTCTCAACTCCAAGCTGCAGAGGCCTGAGGGCTCCGGTCCGCACGATGGCCTCACCGTCCCCTTTCAGCTTCCACCAGGTCAGCGATTTATAAGCAAAACGCACATCTTTGAAGCAAGAGATGGTTCTTCAAACAATGCGAACACTAAAGCATTCCGATTTTCGTGCCGTGTGCGGTGTCAGTATATCGGCTGTCGTGTTGTCAAACGGTGCGAAGTTCAAACCTGTCTTTTGGAGGGACTTTTTGGACTTTGATTACCTTAACTTTTGCTTTTCTCTTGTCTTGCAGGGGTGTCCAATGAGGCGCGATTCGTCTTCACCGTGCAGAGCATTGTGATGCCACAGAAACTGAAGGGAACACTCACCTTCATAGTCAAGGTTAGTAAGAAAAAGCGTACCGCATACACACAGGGTAAGTGGTTTGGCAGGTAAAATCCTCACACCAAAACAAACATGCGGCAGCAGGTTGGATGCTGCTGGTGCCTTTACCTCAGTGAGATAAAGAATCCTTACTGTCTCGGTTTTTATTTAAACCTTTAACCAATAATGTGCCACGTTTTTGTTTTTTTTTGTTACTGATTATATTTCTTTGTTGTTGTGGTTTGTTCCCACAGAATGAGGACTCCTCCACTCATGAGAAACTGGACTTCAAACTGCACTTTACCTGCACCTCCTATCTAATCACTACTCCTTGCTATAGGTTGGTGATTCATTTTTTCTTCTTGCACTAGAGGAATTGTCACTGGATCATTAAAGACGATATGATTTGTCCTCCAGGGACCATGAATATCGGTACCTTCTTATTAGTTTTTGCGTCGTCTCGGCTCTTTGTCCTGGTCAAGAAGAAATTGAAAATTGATTGGCTTCTGTTGTTTTTGTTTGGCCAGTGATGCATTTGCAAAGCTGCTGGAGTCGGGGGACTTGAAGGGCAGCTCTGTCAGACTGGAGGGAGTCAACATGCCCTTCCACCACCTACTAGCCAGGATCTGCTTCCATCACCACTTCTCTGGTAAATACGCTCCATTTATTTATTTTGGTTACAGTGTCAGACTTTTGCCCTCAAACATTGCGGCACCAGACCAGTAGAACGGTGTTCCACCTCGAGGATACAAGTTCTGTGTTTGTCAGAAGGTTCTTAGAAGTGACCTTATTACTGCTCTGTGATGGTGAACTTCACTTGGACCGCGTGTTTGCGAAAGCCCGGCTGACAACAAAACCGGAGACTGTTCAGAATAACAGTCGTCTCAGCCGCATGCGGTTGTTCTGAGCTTTTCTGACAGTTGTGCTTTCTGTGTTTTGTTTGATCAGTCGTGGAGAGGATCGACTCCTGTGCCTCCATGTACAGCAGGTCTATCCAGGGTCACCACGTCTGTCTGCTGGTCAAAACTGTAGGTGGACCAGTGACATTCCTCCTTCACCGATACAATCAGATATTCTTTATTAGCTGTTGCATCAGTCATGAATTAAAAAAAACAAAAAAACAAGCAACCTTGACTTTATCTCTCTCCCTCTGTCTCTCTCTACCCCAGTCTGGTCAGACAGTGTCCATTGACGCAAAATGTGACGAACCGACACTGCTTGGGAATGTGCTGGACGAGATCAAGCAGACCTTCTCTCAGTGCTGATTGTTTCTGACAGCCCCAGGGTGCCCCCAACCCGGCCACATCACCCCCCCCCACACCCTCGCTGAAAGGCAACATAATCATGTTATGAAACACTGCGGCTGGCACGTCCAGTATCGCCCTATTTATTAGTCCTGAGATTCGCAAGATTTCTTTCCCCTCACCTTCCTGTTCCGTGTCACGCACTCTGTTGTTCCTGTGCACTCTGAGCTCTGTGCTCACTCCCCGACGCTCGATGTTGTTTTACAGACTCACTGTGTACATGCTCCATCTTCTCTGCATTGCACTTTCATTTCTACTTCCTGGTTTTCGACCCCTAACAACCACCCATTTTCCACCTCGACTCTGACTCTGTGCTGAGCTCCCGATTGTGGATGCCCTGCATCCTCTGCTCTTTCCTGTATAACTTTCCGCCCTCCACTCTGTTGGCAATTCAGTCTATGACAGTCATGTAATGTAATGTTGACAACTGGACTTTTGCTGTTGATGGTTGAATTGTGTTTTTACTGTTTTGAAGTTTTGTTTTTTTTGTCTTTGGTTTGTTCTCGTTTTTGTCTCTCTTTTTTTGTCTAAGCCTGTCTGCGCCTTTGTCTCACCCTTTTCTTCCTGCTCACTTAACATCTGCGTGCGTGCTGCTAATCTGTGTAGGCCTGGGAAAAAAACCCCCCCAAAAACGTGCGATTGAGTCGTTCGCAGACTGGTCCCAGCTCGGAAAAAAATGGAGACTCTGACCTCTGACAGGGTCCCTAGAGGAGACCAGACACTGGGTAACTGCAGTGAGGATAGTGCAGAGATGAAACCAAAGCTTAAGGCATAGGTCTTTAACTACTAACAGAGCTGCTGCCCTACTTGCCTCTTGGCATGGCTCAGAGCAGATCTGCTAATGTTAGTTTAACAGAATCCTTCTGTGGCATCGCAGATGATTTGTACAGTAGATCAGATCAGTTTAGCTCTCTGCCTTAGGCGTGCAGTCTGACCTACTCCGGCGCTCCATGAGTCTCGTTGAGCCCCACCTCCCTCCCCCGTATATTTGCTCCCTGATCCAACTGCGCTAAGCTGCAGTCCCCCCCCTCCCCCCCTTTCCCACCCCCACAAGAACTTCCAACATATCATTCCTGTCACAAATCAAGGACAAATTAGAAGAAGGTAGGGTATAAAAGTAATTGAAAGAAATGCTGGCACCAGAGTAGAAGAATAATGTGAGATTTCTGACAGCACAGGACAGTTTGCTGTCAGGCCAAAGTAACCTTCCTCAGCCTCCTCTTCAGCTCACAGCTGGAGTTGTTAGTTGTATAGCAGATGCTATATTGTAATCATTCATAATGTCTCACTTGTGAAGCCACTGTGGTGCAGACGGCCCTCGTTTTGTGTCACTATGTGGTCAAATTAGTGACAGAATAATCTGGCATGAAGAGAGCTATTCATGCCCAATAGTCTGAGAGCAAGTGGTGGAAGGCCGTGTGGTCTCAGTCTTTTGGACCCTACTGTAGTTACACTAACAGCCTCTCTCCATTTTTAAAAGCAGCTGCTCTGCATATCAGGTTGCTGAATTTGTTCTCTCCGTAAGCAGAGACTGTGAAGTGGTCAGTGGTTTTAGGTTCCTCCTGATCAGTGTTAGGCAACGTGGCTGCCACGTTCTATCAACTGCAGATCAGAGTTTTGTCTGTCTTCGCGTGAAAACATGCGGAACACTTGCGCCAGTGCCACTTCGACGTTCACATCACAGTAGCTGCACCCAGGCTGGTTGACACACGAGCTGGTGTGCACCCAAACGAATCCCACAATGATTTGTTTCCCTTCAGAAATGGCCTTGCCATGTTTTTGTGCAATGACACGACAATATGATGAACACGAAAGGCCATTTTTAAAAAGAAATGGCCTCCTCTTTGATCTCTCAGAGGTACTTGATACTTTAGTTTGTGTCATTCATGTCACTGCCTGGTCCAGTACAACTTAACCCATTAGTAGCAAGATAAAACTGACTTGGTAGCGTCTCTGTTTATACATACTGATAAGGCCCCCTCACATATGTCTGCTATTGTAGATAACAACTATAATAATGATGTCTATGACCTGAAGATCATGTCAGCCATTCCATGAGATCTTCTGTCCAGTAGTAGAGACTGAATACAGAGGTGCTGTATATCAGGAATGTCAGTAGGAATTGAATATGTATGTATGTATTCCCTGTTTCTGAAAATGACTGATATCAGTGAAACTGAAGAAAAAACAACACCCCAATCATACATTGTCCTAATTATGATCATTTTCCTGTGCATATTTTGATTAAAATTTGTATATTGCATGATTAGGAATGTACACTTTTTATTTCCCTTTTTATCTGTTCCATTCTCATGCTTACACAAAATAACTGGTCATTCCATCTTGTCCTTTTGCTTTATATTCTCTTTTTTATTATAAAGTTTACTTGATCATTCTCTGTTCTCTTATGATGGTATTTTGTTTGTATCTATTCTAAGATCAGATTTAAAAAAGGTGATATTGTTGAATGTTTTAAATTATTAAACAACAGGAAAGGTAGGGGGTTGTATTTGCTGTCATGATACACAGGGCTTGGGGCTCCGAATAATAAGTTGAATAGAACAGGTCACCTGAAGCAGTTTACTGAGAGGCAACCTACTCTGTCTTAATTGTCTATTGGTTCAGTTGTAGTGAGTTATTTTACCAGGTTTGACTTGTGACATTGAAATATACTCCTATATGACTCTGAATTTTTCAAAGTCCTGGCTTTTTATTTCTCCATACTTAATTCTCCAGTTGTATATTGTAATATGTTTGAAAGGGGGCGACATAAATTACATTCCCTTTAAAGAAGGTCCACCCAAATTAAAAAATAAAGGCTGTAAAAAGCTACTGTAGTCTTCTTGTGTTACAGTAAATCAATAAACACCCACACATGCCAAAATGTTTAATATTTTCCTGTGCTTATCAGTGAGGCGATAACACACATATAAAAGAATGATGTGTAGGTGTGCTGTTTCATATGTTCACTTGCTGTTCCTGACCTATACAGCGAATGTAGACGCTTTGAACTTCAATTCCCACATAGCCTTGCTCATCAGCAGACGTAATCGAGACCTCCTTATTGACTGACAGCAAGCAGCTGAGCGGAGTAAAGTTCAACTGACAGAGCTACTGGTTTTGGTTTTGTTGTTTCGTGCAAAACTAGTTTGTTTAAAAGCAGAGGTCGGTCAGCCAAGTTCCCTTTTTCCCCTTACATAGCAACGCACCCGAAAGAGGAGACAAGCTAGCTTTCGCTAGCATCACCGCCAAGTTAACCGGGATAAAACCTTGGCTTCCTGTTTATACTTTCAAAATAAAACATCCACTCAACGCGGTAGACGTATTTTCTGAAAAGGTTGTTCAAAAACGACAGAAGGCCACAAGTTATGCCAACTAAGCTGCTAAAATTAAAACGCAAACATTAAGGTTTATCATATATTTTGAATAGGTTAATAGCTGAGTTAATTTTTTGCTAAAATTGCGTTTAGAGCTAGCTACTGGTAAATGTCCTGAAGAGTGACGGCAAAAGTGGCGTACCAAAAATACGTCAATGATGAAATGAAAATATATATACTGTGACGTTGTAAAGTATTACATATGGAACGAAACTATATGTTCAAACAGATAAATAGAGGCTAAATTTCGAAAGCCGTAGCCGGAAATCGAGTAGATGTGTCCATATCCGACTTGATAAGAACAGGATGGTTGTTAATAACTGGGGCTACCCGGGATTGTTCACAACAACAGAGGAAGGCGCACCAGCTCTGACTATACAAAGCACAGTTGCGATTTCTTTATAATCCTGTTTCGGGTCCTCACGAGCGGAAATTCACGTTTAACGCGTTCTCGTGCGACAGGGGTTCGTTGTTCTACGGAAAGCTATTGTTTGTACCGAGCTAGCTTTGTCCTTCTTCGCAGTCACAGCTGTGGTGGTGTTGCTGATATATATTTACACAAATCGTTGTGGAATATGGCTCAGCATGGACATCATGTAGCCAGTTCCCAGAAAGCACTAATGCTGGAGATGAAAAGTCTTCAAGATGAGCCGGTCGAAGGGTTCAAAATAACTTTGGTGGACGAGTCGGACATGTACAACTGGGAAGTAGCGATATTCGGACCCCCAAATACACACTACGAGGGTGGTTATTTTAAGGTGAGTAGCTAATGTTAGCTAGCAGTCGATCTATTGTTCTTTAGCTGGTTGCTTTAGCCTACATTAAAAGTAATTTATACACAGAGGACAGCTCAGTGGTTCACCTCAGCCTTTAATTAACCGTTTTCAACAACGGCAGGTAACAGTTAATAACGTTAAACTTGGCTAGTCGACAGTTGTTCCCTGTTTGCTGTGATAAAACAGTTTCTCCTTCTTTGTTCAACTTTAAATCAACTCCGCTCAATCAGTGTTATTAGATTTAAGTTATCGATGCTGGTAGTAAGAAAAACTTTTAGCCTTCGGCTTATTTTTTGATGTGAAACAAAAGTTAACCGAGGTCCCTTTATGGTGACAGTCGGCGCATGATCACGCTTGACAGTCACTTTTGTGATAACTTGAAACAAAAGGTTTGTTAGCACAATCGCCTCAAGCTTTAACGTTACTGTGATTAGGCAAGCTCATCATCAAACTCAGTCGCCCCCTTTGTGTTTTATCATCACAAATCGGCAGCCCTGGCTTGAACAGGCTTTTTGTTTGTATATTCAAATGAACTCAAAAGCATGGCTTGCTTCTGAAATGTCGACACTCAACGAGTCTCTAACGTAGACAAACGCATAAGCCATTTAATTTATTTTTCTATTTTGTGTGTGTGTGTGTGTGTGTGTGTGGGGGTAACTTCCGCCCTTGGGAGTGAAGATGTTTGTCCGTTGCACAGATGTCTTGTTCCCGTTTGTGAGCATTCGTGCCGCGAGCCAAGAGGGCTGACGGTTTAAAAAGCCTCCAACGAGTTGCTAGCTACCGAATTGTCTCGGCTACTTTTGTCCCTCCGTGGCACTCCGTGTTGGATTTGTAATATCTTTTTTAGAGGGGTGCCGGATCTACGCTCGCTTTGGTGGCACCCACGGCTCTGGCCGCTGACCTGTTAACCCGCGGTCGGTGGCTGTGCTTTTCTGCCGCCGCAGAGCCTGAGCTACACGCCTACATTGTAAATACGGAGGAGCCTCGCGTTTGTTGGCACAGCGGAGAGCCCGCTGTTGGTTCGTTTCCAGCCTTAAACGAGTGCTCGATGATCAACTTCAGACCCTGGAGAAACATTGAGGGCATTGTTGCTCACCTGAATTTCAAGTCGCTATACTAATGTGGTTATTCATCCTGTAATCCACTTTGATTGATTACTTTGTCTGGTGAAGTGGGAAAAAAACGCCCACCTGGTCGCTCTGTTTCAAACTTGGCCTAGATAATTCTTTTATTGTACATCAAAGAAAAGATAATGAGCTTTTATTAAGGTGGCGTAATAGTAGAATAAAAAGGATTATATAGGTCAGGGCCCAGAAAGAAAATTTAAATTTGAAGCAAGAGCAGCAAACAAGAATAACAACACACTCAAATATTTCCAGATCTTTTTTACGAGGGTTTCTTGTCACGGGCTCATAATGCCAAGTCCCACATGAGCTGCAGTTTGTTTCCACATAACAACTAAACTCCAATGTATCACTGATGGCTCCTACACTGTCCAGGCTATCCAGCGCACTGTGTCACGTATAAACCGTACGGCTCTTTGTGGTTCCAGTTCTTGAGAAGCCCGTTCATTTCGCCTCTGGTGTTTTTCAAGCCCGTGAGCACAGGCAGGCCGAGGGCCCCGGCCAGGCTGCCGTACACGGAGCTCAGTGCATCTGTGTGGGTGCTGTGTGCAGGATTCCTTTGTCGGGCCAGGAATGCACAGCCTGGCTGCGAAATCCAGCGCATGGTTGTGACTCATTGTTCCATGCTGGGTTTCCATCAAACCAGTTTGCCATATACTGATATAAAAAAAAAAGCCATACGGCACATATCAGGTTTACCCGCTCAAACAAGCCGTTATGACACGCTGCGGCTGCCTGTTCATTAGAAACAGGGCAGGTACTGACGCTACATGAAACTTGGCTGAGTCAGGTTTTTATTTCACACGGGTGTTGCTCTCCAGGAGTCGCATCATGATGAATACATCATGACTGCAGGCACAGTGTGGACCCAGACATACTGAAATGTCATTCAAACAGCATTAGATAACTGCCCTGGATCCACAATACAGACGTAATGCGATACGGATCCTTTGTGTGTTCGGTCTGCTTTATCCTGCGAGGTGATCCTCCAAGGTCCTGGGGTGTCTGATGATTACTTGCAGAGGACCATTTGGTCCCGTACCCAGCCAAGGCCCTGGGCCATACATGAAGTGTAGAAGGGGTGTTGACTTTCTGTATTTGTTGTCACGGCACGCATCCAGTTTGAATGAGGCGCTTTATTTAGTCTAATACAGTGTTAATCTGAGCCTTTAACACGCAAACCTTGAATCGGAGACGCCATTAGATATTTCTTATAATACAACGCTGCAATTAAAAATAATGGGAAGGCTGTCTAGCTCCACGGTCTGCTTCAGCTGTATGCCGAGCCTGTCGCAAAATCGTGACCGAAACCTTAAAAACCGTGCTGTCATTTTCTGTCCAGCTCAGCACTTTTTTTTTCGCCTGTGTAGTTTTTTTTTTTTTTTTTTTGTGGCACATCTCTGGTTCGCCTCGCTGCAGTTTTTTCCTGTTTCTTCAACTTCTGTCTTCTCTCCGCACTTAGTAAATCACGTCCCATCAACGTCACCCCAGAGCAGCTTACTTAACCATCAAGATTCAATGCGGGAAAATGACATTAAGCATAGTGCCTTGCTACAGTTATGGGTTTTTGTTGTTGTCTGGTTGTTTGGGTCTTCTCAGAACCTTTTGTTTGCTATTGAGCCCTTTGGTTTTGTTTGTTTTTAACCTCCAGTATTTGCATTAAATTATCAAAAGTGGGAGAATAGTAGTGAATCGTGGCCCTTTTTTCGTCTTGATGATAGTAATAACGTAATCCAGAGCTGTTTGTATGAACCCAGTTCCCTCCTCAACAAGCCCAGAGTAATCACTGTACTTTACAAGGAGCCCGGGCAGCGTGCTGCAACGACAGGCTCCACAAATAGGTTTTACCTTACATGGCATAAAATACAAAAACACAGGGTTTGAGTCTTTAGATTTAGTTTTGCTCTTTACTTTGTCACATATATAGTTTCATATCCATGCAAGGCAAAAACCCCAGCCACGTGCAGACAGAGTAACTCAGATTTTTATATTTTGTGGGAACCCATTAGAAGATTAACTTTTTGAATATTGTTGAATTTGTACACTTATTCTCATTTTGGAGTATTTTTTTAGAACCATGTTGTATTGCTTCTACCATCTGTATGGTTCCCGAACATGAACACAAAACCTACCAAGTCTACTGTGGTTCTGCGCTCTCCCTTGTG
Source organism: Psettodes erumei (assembly GCA_016785225.1). NCBI lineage: Eukaryota > Metazoa > Chordata > Actinopteri > Pleuronectiformes > Psettodidae > Psettodes > Psettodes erumei. The sequence continues at coordinate 1,455,454 of JAFBJZ010000107.1, forward strand.
TTCCTCTCTACTCTACTCTACTCGTGCCGGTCCACGAGCTCCACTTGAGATCTGACTCTTTTTTCTCTCTCTCTCTGTGGCCTCAGAGGCCGTCGGTTCACGTTTAGCAGGTTTGACCTCTTCCGCCTCCGTTTTGTGCCGCGTACAGCGCTCTCCACAGTCATGAGGTCGCCTGTCTCTCATGGTGACGCACGGCAGAAACTATGCTCTGTGCCCAGTGACACAGGGTTGGACTGCGCTGCCGAGGAGGTGTGAAAGGGAGGTGCTGCTGTGTCAGCACGTGGTAGATTTAATTATGATTTTTTTTTTTTTTTTTGCACGTCATCATGATATTATTAAACGGAGTGATGGGCTCTTTCATACTCTGAAACAAAAACCACTCACGCCTCATGTTGAGTGGCTTCCTCGACTTCTTTATAGCAACCGTGAGAAAGGGAGGGTTCGGCCTGGGCCTCTCTGTCTTTTTCAACCTCTGACAGGCCGCGGTTGTGTTGCGCAGCCGACTCCATGTCTGTGCCTGCCTCCCTTCCTCCTAGGGACGCACGCTACATGGCAGGAGCGGCGGAGGGGAGGGTGCGGGCAAAAGAGGGCCCAACCGGGACGCGGAGGGCTCTTGGCTGGGCCGGGTGGAGTCATGTGTGCTCCCCCCACGGCTGTCTCGCAGAGAAACGAGAGAGGGGTGGAGGGCTGGAGAGAGAGGGAACGCACAAACGCCCAGATCAAGAGCAGGCAGAGCCCCCTCCTCACAGTTGTGCCCCTTTTGAAAGGAGAGCCTGCTGTGAGCTGAGGTGAGCGCGAGGCCCCAGAAGGCAGATATAACCGTCCCCCGAAGCTGCAGGCCACGTGCTCCGCTTCACCTCCCGCGTGAGCCACCGGCGTGCTAATCGCACCTTCTGGAACGGGGCTACCAAATACGGGCCGGGTTGTTTTCATTTTCCATGTGTTACAGTCGGAATCGGCGGGTAACATAAAACCAGCTTTTGATCCATTTCCTCTCCTCCTCATCCTCCTCACGAGTTGAGTTTATGAGGCTGGGGGCTGCTGGGTATGAAAAAGATAATGTGTGTTTGTGTGTGTGGGTACACTATGAAATTAGCTCCATACAACAAGGACTTTTTTCCCTCATCCATGTGTGTGTGTGTGTGTGTGTGTGTGTGTGTGTGTGAGACCATGTGAGGATAAGGTCTGCAGAGAAGGCACAGGGAGAACAGACATTTTTTTTCTTCTTCTTCCTGTTCAGGGTCTTTGCATTGACCTGGTTTACTTTGCCTCGCTGTCATTTTCAGCAGGGTGGGCGCGTTCACTCTCACTCCATTATCTTTCCAAGGCTTTTTTTTAGGTCACGATCCGAGAACGAGTTTCACGGCGAGAACAAGTTGATGTCGTACTCATTCTAGGTAACGATCCCTTCTCGTTTGCACGGCAGGACATTGACGCACTTCGTGTCCGCCTCTTAAATGAGCTGCTCGGTTATGTGTGTGCGTGTGTGTGTGTGTGTGTGTGTGTGTGTGTGTGGGGTCACCTTTTGACTGCGGATGCTGTTAATTCTGTGCTCAATCCAATTACGGGGCATGACGGGAAAGCAGGCAGTTAGCATGTTGCAGCGCGTGTACCGAGGCTAGCGCTTTGCGATGGGCCACGGACAGGCCATCCCCCTCATTTCCAGCGGCCGCTGCCGTTCCTGTTCTCCGAAGACCTTATTGCATTATCCCCTTCCTCCTTCCTCCTCCTCCTCCCCGTCGTGTTTCCTCTCTCCTGCCTCCTTGGTGCTGTTGAGACACGGGGATGAGCTGCTCGCTGCTGCAGAGCGAGCGAATGCGCCAGTGCGCCACCCAAGCAGCCCGTCTGTGTTCAGGCCAGCTCCGTCACTCGCTTGTAAGCCCCCATCCATCCTCTCCTCCCTCACTCCCTGTGTCAACCAAGGGTTCGTTTGTTAGCTGGCCTGGGAAGAGATCAGAAGTTAGCAGCACTCTGATCTTCGGCTTGGCGAAGTTTTACCCCACATTATTAGAGTTTCGTGATCTGAAGTTTTTAATACAGCCTGGACAAATTCCTCTGTATCGCAGTATGATTGCATCACCGAGCCTAAAGTGGTAACTGTACGCCTTACGACATTTGCACACAGTCTGTGATGGTGTGCTATAGGCTCCAAAGCCTCCTGGTAAGCTGCACTGTGAAATCATGCTCTTACCTCCTTCCCTAATGCGTGTCCCCACCTTTCCTGCTTGCATTCAGACTGGCGGGATCACAACAAAAATGCAGTATTTTGTGGGAGGTGTCGATGCGTGGATCCCCCGGCGTCACGCTTCCAGTCGAAATGGGATGCGACGGTTTTTGGTCGAATGTGAATGTACGTAAAGGTGCGTCGCGACAAGGTTGGGCACGTCGGTGTCTTTTCTCTGTGCATAACTTAAGAGTCGGGTGGCTCTTTTTTACGTTCCACGTTTTGATGGGCGGTTTTCTTCCACGTCTGGTCCTTTCCCCGTTTCCAGGACAGCTCAGGCAGTTCTGAATGTAAGTGGGAGGACCGACAACTCTCTGCCAAAGGATGAGTAATTTTTGGGGTGTTTTGGAATTTTTTTTTTTTAGCCATGTGAACTGAAGAGATCTGTGGTTTTCCAGATTCCAAGATGCTGGAAAGCATTTCATTCACACATGTTGGACAATCCAAAGACAGATAAACAAATGAATCACTTTACTTTTTGGAAGTGTCAGCGTAAGTTTGTGCCCCGTCAACGGCCCTCTAGTTCTTTTTCCTTTGTTTGCCACCACTTCCGTCTCCTGTGGAACTGGACCCAGTTGTGTCTCATAGTAATACTGACTGGCTGGTGGTTGGAGCTACTGTGGTTCATTTGAAACTTCCTCAATGGCCGAGGCCGCGGTAGCCGTCGGCTCATTTTATCGGAGTTGACAGAAAACATTGCGTTGTTTGACAGTTTGACTATTTTCTCAAATAGACAAGCTAAGATCTTTAACAAATTCTGCACAGATATGAACTCGGTGCTTATATGGGGGGGAGTCCACCACCCCACCCCCCCAGTTTGGCTGTCATGTGTTGCACTGTCGCCAGTGTAATGTGTACAATGTTGGCTTGAACCCCTGCACTCTGAAGGGCCACCAGTTTTTTTTTTTGGCAGGGTCAGTCAGACCCTGGGTGTTGTTTTTTTTTTTTTGCCCCCCCCCAACAAGTGGCATTCTCTCAGGGCTGACTCAGTGTTTCCTCTCCGGTCTGATTTACACAGCGTGAACAGATTTATTCTGTTTGTTGCAAATCAGGTCCACCAAAGACGTCCAGTGCGGCAGATGTTGATATTGCATTGGAAGTCAGGGCACACTGACACACACACAACCGAGCCTTGAACGCAGCACTAACCGGCAGCGTGGACGGCGGCGAACTCGGTGAATATTAACACATCGCACCTGTGGCGGTGACAAGAGGATAAATTTAATTTTTGTCGCTGCATGCAGCCTGGTTTAAATGCTGTGATGCATTCAAACAGAGCTAAAAGCTTTCAGTACTAAATAGAGCACAAGTGGACCCCCCCCCCAGCCAGCCATCACCCCCCCCCACACACACACACGATGGTTCATGGTGGCGAGGACCAGCTGACCATGCCGAATCAGCAAATGTCAGCGTGTGCATATGCTCGTTTGTGTGCGTGTGTATATGTATGAGGGGGGGTGGGGGGCAGCAGACGGTTTCATGTTGTGAATGGTGTGTGTGTGTGTGTGTGTGTGTGTGGTGGTGGTGGTGGGGGTGAGCGTGAGGGCATATAATAGCACAACGCGGCGGTGTGTAGTGGATTGTCTTGGCTTGCAGTGACAGCTGGAGCGGACCCCCCCCACACACACACACACACACAATATCCTCAACCTCACCCCACCCACCAACCCACTGGTGTTTCTCTTAGCGGCTCACACTCGGCAGCTGAATGCGCTGCAGGCCTCCCTCCCTCTCCGCACCATATTACATTACACTGTCATTAGCTCCTCCATGCTCAACCACCTCAGTACGGCTCGCCGTGACTCCACAGCTCCTATTTATAGGCCCCTCTCAGTCACTGTTGAAGCCGATCAGCTCGATTGGGGAGTTGTTCATTTAGCCGCCGCTTGTTGACACCGGAGCCGTAGAACGTGGGTCTCTCGCTGAAGAAAAGCCCTCAGAACAAAGCAGCTGCCTGTGTGTGTTGATGGTTTTTTTTGTTGTTTGTTTTTTTTAAAGCAAAAGACACCACTAGCGCGCCAAAATTATACGCGGCAGCTATAACTATGGTTAAAGAAATCACCCATTGCTTGCCTCGTACATTCTGAGCCAGCGGTGGAATTGCTTCTCCCAAACGGTAAACAGTTTAGAGGGAAGTAGTCGTGACTTGTCTGTTGGCAGGGGAGAAGTGGAGATAAACCGCCGGCCTCTCACATTGCTGTGATGTGTCTTCTTTCGCCCTCAGGCTCGGATCAAGTTCCCCGTCGACTACCCGTACTCTCCACCTGCCTTCCGCTTCCTCACCAAAATGTGGCACCCCAACATTTACGAGGTAACGCTCTTGTTCGTGAGGTCCCCCCTCCCGCAGCCTTTTTTAGCAGACGAGTGAGCTATTGGGAGAGTATACGATTTGAAAATAGGGCTTTTGAAATGTGTTTAAAACAAACCCGTGTAGAAGAGGTTCCAGTTTGTATCTAGTAATCTTACGCTGTATTTATGTGGCATAATTAAAGTGGTACCTCACCACGCTGGTTGTCCTGCGTCCGCAGAACGGGGATGTGTGCATCTCTATCCTGCACCCACCGGTGGACGACCCACAGAGCGGCGAGCTGCCGTCGGAGAGGTGGAACCCCACGCAGAACGTCAGGTACGCGACGCAGCGCTCCAGAGTTCACCAGCAACATTAAATCCTCCTAAAGGGAAACTCGTGTTTGGTCCAGCTCCTGCTATGATGGTTTCGTTCTGACAAACCCGTCGGTTACACGCGGTGCTTCCGACTCGGCTCTCCGACCGTCTCAGACCACGCGGGATCTGAGAGCGACGGGGCTGATGAGCCACTAATCTGCACGTTGTGACTCCCCCGTCCGCGGACAGAGCTCTGGACATTTGAGGCCTCCCCTCAAAATGCCACTCAACCGGCTGCAGTGTAAATGCAGCGAGCATCCAAACACAATGTTTAATTCATACCCTTTCATTTCAGACGTCTGCTTGACACACATTCACCCCCCCATTCCAGCTCTCTCCTTACATTCTTACATTTTTTCCTTTCATGTGTTATGTTTATGCAAAACTCTGACAGTTGAATTGAGGCCTGGATGGGTAATGGGTGTTTTGTAGCCCCCTCCTCCAGGCTGATAATCAAAACACCCACAACAACAGCAACAGCAAAAACATAGTCCCTCGGTTTGGCCCAAGGAAAGACGAAATGATTTGATGGACGAGGTGAACTGTAACACCCAAGCTTGCTCCGTCCAACTGGTTGATTTGCCGACGTATGAATAATGTATGTTACTGTTGTCTCTCATGGCGCTAAGAGCTAAAATCTACAGCAGAGACAAATGGATGTCGAGCAGGCTGCCTGTCTGACCCTAACCTTCATACCTCCCCGTCCGCCTCTCTGTCTATATGTCCTTCTTTCCTTCCATCTCTTGACACTTCTTTGTCCTGCATTCTCAATGTCTCTTGTCTTGTCTTACCTCCATCCTTGCCACCCCCTTCCTCTGTATCCCCTCTCCTCCCCCCTGTATTGCTTTCCTCTATTTTAATCTCTCTCTTCACCTTCCCTCCACCACCGACGCCTTCCTCCCAGGACCATCCTGCTCAGCGTGATCTCCCTGCTGAACGAGCCCAACACCTTCTCCCCGGCCAACGTGGACGCATCCGTCATGTACCGCAAGTGGAGGGACAGCAAGGGCAAGGACAGAGAATACATCGAGATCATCAGGTGCCCGCGGGACACGCAGCTCTCTTCACACTTGAGGCAGTCCGTCGGCGCGGCAGGTACCGAGAGTGCCCCGCGATGAAGCCGCCCCCCCGTCTGACTCTTCTTCCGCTCTCCCTTTCACAGGAAGCAGGTGCTGGCTACCAAAGCTGACGCAGAGCGCGACGGCGTCAAGGTTCCCATCACGCTGGATGAGTATTGCGTCCGCACCCAAGTCCCGCCCACAGACGACGGCTCCAATCTGTTATACGACGACTACTACGACGACGAGGAGCTGGACGACGACGATGAGGACGACAATGAGGACTGTTGCTATGATGAGGACGACTCGGGCACCGAGGACTCCTGACCTCGCTTTTACGCGACGCCCCCTCCCCCCCACTCTGCCTCACCCCTGACCAGTCCTTACGCCCCCTCCTCTGTCATGGACTGAACTTTTATTGCCTGCCCCCTTCTTCATCTTCTTCTTCTCCCCCACAACCCCTCATCATCCACACTTAGCGCAGCCCCCCCTCCCCGCCCCGTCCACCGTCTGCCACATGTGCAGCCACAGTATGCACGTGAAAACCTAATGCATTGAAGAAAAGAGAGCTTTGGAGTTGTTGTTGTTTTTTTTGTCAGTTTCTCACATGTTTTCGTTTATTATTTCATTTGCTGTCTGAGTAGAGGTTACACATATGACACACACACAGCAGGAAAACCTACAGGAGCAGGACTTCCTCATCTGCTTCTGCTTGTCTGCACTGGTTACTGATTGAAATTCCCGCAAAAGTGGTTTTAGCTCCAAGACCTGTTTCTTCCTCTGGCTTTGAGAGGAACAAAGCCAAGTTGTGACGTGTCTCTTTTTTTTTTTCTTTCTTTTTTCTTTTTTTTTTCTAATAACTTGGATGAGGAATGGTCGCGCCTTTCCTCGACATCATCATCAGCAGGGGGGGGGAAACGCAGCGCAGATCAGATCGGGAGTAAAAACAAGCAGAGAGCATTTGCAATGGAAGCTGATCGAGGAAAAAGTCTACATTATACACTGTGTGTGTGTGTGTGTGTGCGTGCATGTGTTGAAAAGCTGAGTCACAGCTCAGAGCCATGTGTGTGACCTCCAGTTACCAGGCTGTTTGAAGCCCTGCCATGCTTCACCTCTGACATTTTTACAGCCCCCGGGGCCTGTGCTGCTCCGAACAGGGAAGCCGCTCACACTCCCTTGTGCCTTCCCTCTTCTCCGTGTTACCACAGATCTGAACGGCCCACGTGGGACAGACTGGTCTAAGCAAAAAAAAACGGCAACAAAAAAAACAGCGAAAAAAAACACACCCCTGAAGGAGGCAGAGGGAGATATTCAGGCTCACAAGGTTCTCAGGTGGGGATGCATTTGCAAACAGCGCCCCCCTCCTGATGGAACAAGTTATTTATAGCAGCGCCTGTCGGATTTGTCCGGAGCGTGAGTGAGAAAGGTAACATCCAGCAGCTGAACTAAAGAGTGGGATCCCTGCAGACGTCCTATACCGACTGCCGCGCAGCCTTCACCAGACGAGCATGCGCTACCAGTGGCCTGGATGCGTTCACAAACGGCTAGCCGAGCCGGCTGCTGCTCATGAAATCCAATGTACTGTACGAAAACAAAACCTATGCAGTCAGTGCTTGAACTCACTTATTATGCAGTGCTTTGAGCGTGGCAGTGAAGCTGAGCCTTCGAACAGTCCGACCCGAACTCCAGCCTGAGTTTTTCGAGCCAGCTGCACACCTGTTAGGACTTTGGACTGACGTTGTCCTCGGTCAGAGATGGACATGCGTGGTTGTATCCGGTTTTGGGTTGTTGTTGTTTTTTTTTAATGTTTGTTAATCCAAACTACAGTAGCACAAGTCTCCAGAGCAAGAAGAAACAAGTGTGAGATTGTACATAAGCCTTCACAGAGCACATCCCCCCCTTGTGGTGGCTGTATGTACAGGCAGTGTTTTGTTTTGCCCCCCCGCTCTGAAACGTTTGACTGGGCCGCAGCCATCATGGCTCACCTGAATCACTGACCCCTGCCGCCCTAGCGGGAGGAGATCAGATAGCAGTGCGAGCGATTCAGAAGAATGAAACTGGCCCGATGGGGTTGATGCAACTGCCAGGAGTGACCTGTTGCACACTCATAGACACATTGCCACCACCCAGCAGTATTTCCGATGGGATTCTGAACGTCGCTGTAACGATGTTTCCGTTGTGTGTGTCTGTGAATATTTCACGATTGTTTATACGATGTGCCGCGATGGGAGTGCAGAAATGGGAAGACGCGGGGGGTGGGGTTGACGGGGTGGAACTCGGAGCATGATCAGGAGAATGTGGTTGTTCACTAGCATGCTGTTAATGATGTGTTTGTGGTTTTAGATCTGCTATAAGGGTCGGGATTGTGTCCGGGGACAAAGGCTCTCAATTTTATCTGAAACTGTTGCATTGTGAATGGGCTGAGGGTTGTCCATTTATTTTGGGCTTCTTTTTCCAGTTTTCGACATAATCCTTTTAATTTCCAAATTGTGGTGTGAGCTGCAATGTTTGTTTTTTTTCTTGTCTTATATGTATTAAGTGCTCAGAATATTGACCTGATTGTTGAAACGCCAGAATTGTTCGAGACCGATCACAAGAAAATCAAATTGCAGAGTTTAACAGAACCAAATTGACACAGCACACCATACAGTAATTCTTTCCAGCCTTTCTCAGCCCTGAATGCTCAGCAATGAGTTATCAATGCGCATTAATTGACTGATGTCCATTAAACAGCCTAGGAATGATTCTCCCTCCCTCCCCCCACTCATTTTTGATGTTGTAGGGTGAATGGGATTTCTTTTTTCTTTTTTTTTTTTTTTGGTCAAACCACTGTTATTTTTATTGCCCCCACCCCCCAGTTCTCTGAGCTGTGATTGGTGGAAGCATCACTGAGGATTTTTTTTTTTTAAACAACAAACAAACCCAGCAGTTAATTACAGAAAACAACAAGAACCTCAGGAAAGAAAAAACTAAAAAACAACCAACAAACAAAACCTTTTCCAGCTGATTGAACCTGACCCCGGGGAGTCTCACTTTTTGGCTTCAAAGGACTGTTTACAATCCCTTGATATGCACATGTGGATATTTTGACGATCACTTGATGTTTTTTTTTTTTGTTTATATTTTCTTTTTTTCTTATGGTTTGTAAATCTATTTAAAATCTGAAATAAAGATCTTTATTAGATATTGACCTTTTTTTTTATTAGAGGTTTATCTGGCTCTGACTGAGAAATTGAAATGTCTTACTGGTTTCTCTCCTTCCTGTGTTCTCTTTATAGATGCCGAAATGGCATGAATGGAGGAAATTTGAGAGGTAAGACTCATGTCCTTCCTTTCCACTTTCACCTGATGGTTCGGATGGACTTGAGGTGTGAGGGAAGTGCATGATGAGATGTGTACCCTGTAGTCACCCTGCTAGACTCCGAGGGTGGTGGAGACTTTAAAGGATTTCCTGATGCCTTCCATGTTTCTACCTTTTTAAAAGTGGGAATTTAAGAATCTCTCCAAATCACATTGGTCTCCTTTACTTTGTCTCCTGTTCTCTTCTTGACATCTCAAGTCTTGGAAGAGACTCTATGGTAAGACATTTATTTTTGTTTTGTGGGGTCAGCGATTAATTGTTTCCTGCTTTGCATGAAATAAATGTAATTTCCCTGTGCCATCAAAATTACTGTCTGCTTTAACACATTACATGCTGGGTGATGCAGATCAGATTGCCAGTAAATGGGCTAAAATATGAAAATGCTGATCTCATGTTAACTGCTTTTGAGTGTTATGTGTTTTTCCCTTATCTGAAATAGGTAAAAAAAAAAACTGATATTTTTTATATATATGACAACTATTGAATTACAGCACTCCTTGTCTATCTGTCACTTTCTACGGCACGGGCCATTCTTTGCACTAACAATCACACCTTCAGCAGTAGCTTTAGGAACCTTTTTTGTTTTTCTGTCTTGTTTTGGTGTGTTCAAACTGTTTGAGGAGTGTGGGTAATGAGATTTGTGCTGTGAAGTCTCCCTCATAATCAGGGTAATGGAGACTTAAAGGATATCCCGATACTCTCCTCATTCGAACACTTGCACCGCTCTACATGCTTTTCTTCTTAGAATGTATTTTGTGGCTGCTTTGTGCCTCTAGGGGGCAGCAACAGCTTGCCTCTCGTTAACATTGGAGCTGTTTGTCAGTAGTTTGTACCAGCTTGAGTGACCACAAATATATAATTTTCTAGGTTCTTTAATAACCTCAGTCTCTGACATGGTTTTTCTAAATGTGCAAGTCTATTAAAGTGTTTCTTTTGTTTTCTCAGTTCAAACGTCTTTGAGTCTGCAATCAACACCACAAGCTGAAGCTTATTCCCTGCCTTTATTCTCCATTCGGGGGCGCTGCCATCCGCTCATATACATTGAAGTAAGAGCAATGTCGGCTATATGTTTCACCCTCTTATATCAATGTGTCCATGCATCTTCTGCTCATTTCCACGTTTCTCCTCAACCACTCTGACTCTGTAAGTACGCTCAGTATAGCTCACATGTTGTGTGCTCTTGATTAACATAGTCTTTTTAAATCCACTTTCTTTTTTTCCTAGTAAAGGTAAGTCACCCATGACCGTCATCTGGTGCTTGAAAATTAAAATCATAATTCTGGGAGATACCTAAAAGGAAGTTTGACCCTTAAAAAATGTAGATCCCTATATCTGCATATAATCTTCCCTTTCTCCTGTAATTTTACCCACACTCGCCAAAGCTCCAAAGTCATCCCATCAGTCTACCCCTACAGAGATCTACCATCTTTGCTGCAGAGTCCATCAAATTTGCTTCCTGTGGCAACAGGTCTGACCTTTTGCCCTACGTGTGTCCAATCCAAATGCCAGTTCAGCGGACCAGAAAAAGCAAGACACTCAAATGGCCCTGGCATTTGCAGAATTGCTTCTCTCCCTCTGTGCTTTCTTTCATACTTTGCGCTGTGTTTTTGTCCGGTGAGGATAACGCTCTACTGAAAACTGCAGGTTATAAACCCAACTGCTACATCAGAGCCAGATGTTACAACCCATGGCCCTCTCTTGCCAGTTTCACACTGTTGCCGTGAGTCACATGTGTTACTCTGTCCCCTACTCCAGCTGGTGGTTTGTCACTTATCTCCTAGTGACTAGAAGCCATCGTTGACCTGTGGATCGTTGCGCAGCCAGAGAAACAAACTGGGTGAACTATGACAGACCGCAGAGGTGAAGAAATGTGAGATGAGAGGAGGAGAGTAGAGAGTTGGTTGGGGTGGGTGATCCATATGTCAGGATATGAGATGTCTCCAAGGCAACAGAAGTTGTGTGGAAGGTGGGAGCGGGTTGACGGAGAAAGAAAGATGGATGGCAACAACATGAGGCAGTGGGGTAAAAATGGACCCTATGACGTGCCAGGCCTGTTCTTTTTTTCTCCCCTCCCTCAACCATAATGAGTGACCATATGTGCTTAGAGTCAAGACACACACACACACACACACACACATACGATGCTGGAGGTGCACCAGACCTCCTGCAGAGCTTTTGTGCTGTTCCTGTTCAGTCTGACGGCATCGTTTCTGCGTACCAGCCCCAATTCCTCCTCCATGTCCTGCCAGGAAGCCAATCGGACGTCAGCAGGGAAGATGTCACGCCACAGCGATGAAACACTCTGGAAATCGAATCCTTGAACTGCTTTTATTATATAGATCAATAGTTGCCCCCTTTACTGCCTGTGTGTGTAGGTATATATGTATATCTGGATGACAGGAGATAGTAAGCATACAAAGCCACAGTGAATCAGATCTGTGTCATTCGGTAACGAAGTTCACTTCTGTACTTTGGGGTTCTGTAATAGCTCTTGTGTTCCTCACACCTCTTTGGACAGACAGAGACGTAGAGTTCGGTCCTTTTAATGAGTGCAGAACAGACACATTAACCTTTTCTCACGCTGTAGCCCGTCCTTCTCTCAGCACTGCCGAAGATGCTCAGACGGTTGCATATCGATCTCATTATTTTGAGAAGGAAGTTGTTAACCGCGTGAACATGAAGCTGTTCACAGAGTGGAATGATATTCAAATATTTGCTAGGTGATATTTTTTTCAATTGTAATAAAGTTTGATATGTTCCCCCCATTTATACTGGATGTATATGGTACTCTTTCCATTTTTTAAAATTCGGTCCCAAAGTTTAAAGTTCTGATCTGTAATGTTTATTTGATTTGTTGATTAATCCATTAGTTAATGGGCAGATTTATTTTTAGACATTTATTTTTTTTAGCAAGAATGCTGAAACATTTGCTCCTTCTCATTTCTTTTTGACATCTTATTTTTGTGAGAACTATCTTAGTTTGTGTTGAGGCACATATATGTACATATATTCATGTATGTGTACATTTACATTAAAAGGGAAAAAAATTAAAGATTTCGCAGAGATCAAAAGATCTATACCCCCAAATGTAATTTCACTGTAAACAGTCAACTAATTGCTACAACCTTAAACCTTAAAACACTTGCTTGCTTGACAAGTGTAACAGGTCGAGTGACTGTCTCTCTGCTGCCTCTAGATGACAGATAGCAGTAGGTGAGGGTTCCGATATGCCTCTGCAATTTATATGGTAAGTAGCTCTTTTCATGGGTTGATTACATCACGCATTGACCTCTGGGAAGACCTCTGAAAGCACCGTAATTATCTCCACTCACAGCTCAAATAGCTGACATGGTTAACGTGCCACGCTGAGGCTGTCACCATGAGTGTCTTTGTCACCACTGGTTGAACCATAATGTCTGAGTTTGCTGTCACCACCCGTGAAGAATATCATGTAGCAGGTCCATCCTCCCTTGTGTTTCACTGATGTATCTTTACATATTTGCATGTAGACTACACATGTGGAGAGACATGGATCACCTACATTTTTGTCGGGTCAAAGTCAGTCACCTCTCATCACATGGCACCCACATTCCCCAATGAAGCAGTGTTTCCTGCAAGGAATTCTGGCCAAAGTACCCTCATGGCTCCAGAGACAGCAACATCCTTTTTGTCCACCACTTTGGTCCAGACTGAAATATGTAAACAGCTAACTACTGCCATGAAATTCATGGTTCCAAGAGGACAGTGTTCACATTTTCTTTCTCTTAACTTTTCATCTGTGAGTATGTATTCATGCTATCATGGCTGCAGATTCTTAATTTTAATTTTACTTTTTACATCTATCTTCATCCCCCATTGTTGTTTATGTAGCTAAGTATTTAATTCTAATAGAAATACTTAAGATTTAACACAATCAGTTTTTAATAAACTATTGGAAAAGGCTGAAATTCAAGTGGAGTTTAAATTCAACAGCTCATTAACTGCAAAGCTCTGCTTGTTTTGGTCTGCGAGCTCCCAATTAGCTGTGACCAGAAGGGTAACTCTATCTAGAACACTGAAGTTCATCTCATTTTCCTCCTGAGTGCGGCAGAGAGAGGACTATTCCAGAGTTATTCATTCAAATGGTTGTTAATTTGCTGTTGTTACCGCTGTCCCTCACTGTCACCGGGTATTGACGCTCACAGTAGCTGAAATCTGAACATTTATACAGTCTTCCCTGTCAAGTCAATGCGGCACTGTCCTTGGCTCTGTGCATCTGATCTCTGATAAATCAGTGGACATCCCCCTCTCAGCACACAGGTTACATGGTACTTGACTCAAAACCAAGCAATCTGGGCAAACAAAGTGCTTTTTGTCCTGCAGATCAATGAAGTCAGTGGGGCCCTTTCTATTTTAGACAGGCAAATGTATTTGTTGCCATAGCAAAGTTTCCAGGGTCAGTTTACACCCGAAGACAGACAGAAAGGCAAAAAAGAGAAAGAGGGAACTGATATAAATTGAATTAGACCATACAGTGCACAGGTGCACGTTCTCCACACTTTATTGTCTGCTCAGCTGCATGCGCTTCTCCTGGTCAAATAGGCACAGTCTTATTAGATGTAATGGTTTACGGACACAGAGGGTTGGGCGCTAGTGGAAAAAAACAAAACAAACAAATCTGGCCCACTGAATGGGGCTTGAGGTGAGGAACGAAGTGTCTTGTCTCTCTCTGATTTTTATGTCCTTTGTTGAAAGTCTGAGTTTCAAGACAGAGTGTTAGGTTGAAGAATTGAGATGCAACAAAGTAAAAGCTCTTTAAAGCAGTTTTTTATTCCAGAGGGGAGAAACAGTGGCTGTGATATCTTTATTCTTACACCGATGTAAAATGACAAATGGACCTTGATGAACTCCATAAAACAACAGATTTCTTCATTATGGCGCAGTACCGACTGGTTACACTATGGTAACGACTGTGCGGTATTAACCTGTTAAAGCCACTTGTAAGATCCCCCTCCCCTGACATGAAACCAGTGTCTTTCTGGCTGCTTCTGCTGGGAAACACGGAAACGTACAGTTTGATCTTATTGGTCAGCTGCGGCCGTGTGTCGCGTATAAAACGCACGACAGGAGCTCCGGAGCTGAGACCGTCTGAGGGCGCAGAGCGGCGCCGCGGAGCGCACAAGCTCGTCTGAGGGAACAAAGAATAAACCTGTTACTGACGGAGCAAGTGGAGAAAGAGAAGTGCGTCGTTTTGTTCAGTGGTGTGAGTATCTTATTTATTCATTTCTCTGTCGATCGGAGCACCGTGTTGTCCCGCATTGCAAGGTGGCATTAAATTTGAGAGTTGTTTGGTAAAAACGGACTGGTGCGTAAAGGGAGCTCTCTCACACCTGCTGAGCTGAATGGTGGTTTGTAACTTAAAAGACATACAAGTCAATTTGTTTTAAAGAAGCCGAACGATAATCTGTTGTTAGATTAATAACCCTAGGAACATTTTCATTATCTCTGACTGAAATAAGAGTTTCAAAATGTCTTTCTCGGACTCAATATTTAACACCATGTGTTTATCCAAGCGAAAGCAAAAATAAAATGAATTTCGTAAATTCAAAGAATAAAACGTGCACTAACAGTTCCAAGTTAAAACAAGAGAGACTTTGTAGCATCAATTTTCAAGTTATTACAATGTCGATTAATAGTAATATAAAGAATGCAACTGTAATTTCAGTCCTTGTACTGAAAGAGTCAAGAGAAAGTAGTGGAGAAACGCTTTTGTTCTTCATACATTTTATCTTCATTGATTCTATATTTACAATATCAGCCAATTAACCTCCCCTGCTGTCAAAAACAATTATCACTCTGTTTCATTTGTTGTAAATGTTATGTAATGTTCTAGTTGATTTTTCTGTTGTCAGTTTAATGGCTTCACATTGCTGCCTGTTGAGACCTGTTAGGTCCCATTCCCTTCATTGTAACGAGCCTAGTAAATTACCTGCAGTTCTTCAGTGAAAGCCTTTTTGAAGCAGCAGCAGCATATATCTTTGTGAGAGTGAATAGCCCAGAATCAGTGTGCTGTAGCTGTCAATACTTCATGTTTATTCAGTCTTAAGCCTTTAAATACCCAGGGTTTATTCATAGACTAGTATAGACAATAGATAGTTTGCTCATCAGAGCTACAACATCTAAGTGTTATTTTTTATCTCTCTGTTCCCTCCTCTGATCATTTATATCTCCACCCCCCATGTGTGCTACTAATTGCAGATACACCTGACTGCCCTTAACCCCACCCACACATCCCACTGTCTGGTGGGACCATGTGGGTTCTGGATAAGATCCGAGGGTCGGTGGAGACCGGCATGCTGCGACAGGGGGAGAATGGAGACAAGAAAGGCGTTGCCCCAGCCTACAGTAACGTCCTCACCCCCGACAAGATCCCAGACTTTTTCATTCCTCCAAAGCTGGTCAGCTGCCCCCCAGAGCCAGAGGTTCTTAACGTGAAGCCCAAAGAGGGGCTGCAGCCATCCATGTCAGAGCAAACTATCGGCAGTGGGAAGAAGATAAGCAGCCCAAGAAGTCCACGTCTAGTGGCCAAGATCGCAGGAGACACCAAGAACTTGCTGAGAGCAGCCAACCGCCACATCATACAGATAGAGAGTGCTGATGATGTTGTGGCTGGAGACACCAATGCAGACCCCCAGTCACAGACAGCTATGTCTCTGCCTTATGTTCCCAAGACTCAGACATCTTATGGCTTTGCAACCTTGAAGGAGAGCCCCCACACTCGCCGAAAGGAGTCACTGTTCCACTGCGAACTCACCAGTCCCATCACTTCCCCAAACGCCCAGAGGAAAACACCTGGGAAAGGCACTGAAGCAGGGAACCATCTCAATCCAGGTGACTTCAACACCTCTCACATGAATCCTTATCGGTACTTCAGTGGCGGGGAAAGTGACACCTGCTCCTCAGCTGAGTCTTCTCCGTTCAGCTCTCCTTTGCTCTCCCGTTCTGCATCTCTGCTCAAGATCTTCACCCATGAGACACAGGCCAAAGTCGTTAAAGCCAAGCGGACATTCGCCCGCCACAGCTCCCTCTCCACCGATGAGTGCAGCTCGGCCGAACCCAGCCCCAACATCCAGCGACGGCTTCACGTTCCCTCCTTCCACGGTGGCGCCGGAGCGTCCGACCATGGCCTCCAACGAGAGCACACCATCAATCTGCACAAAGGCGGTGCAGTGAGGATCAGCGCCAACTACGACTCTAGCACCTCCCGTCTGCTGATCCGTGTCCTGGCAGCAGAGAGTCTCTACGACAAGCATTTTGACATCAAGAGCATCAACTGCTGCGTGTCTGTCTACCTGAACCCAGGCAAGCTGCAGAAGCAAAGGAGCAACATCATCAAGAACAGCCGCAACCCAGTCTTCAACGAGGACTTCTTCTTTGACTCAATAAGCTCAGTTCAGGTAAAGAACCTATCAGTCAAGTTCAAGGTGGTGAACAAAGGCACCAGCCTCAAGAGGGACACGCTGCTGGGTGAGCGAGAGGTGCCGCTAACAAAGCTCCTCTCAGGGCTTTAAAGCTGAGGGACCTGGAGGTCAAAAGAGGGGAAAATGATACTGATTGCAACTTTCATTAGGTATTTGCACTGGTTTCTATTCAGTCAGTTTTTTTACTGTGATAGATTATATCAACGAGCATAGAAGGTAAAATAAAGGGTTTCTAAATAGGAACGTGTACATAGAAGGAAGAGAGACTTCTCTGATCTGAAAAAACAAAGTTCAAGAAAATGAAGGATGTGAAGGTTGTGAAAGTGAAGGATTTATTCTGGTTGAGACTTGCCTGGTTCCTTCTCCCAACAATCAATGCACATTAGGCCAAGCTGGGCCTGACAGCGACAGATGAATTTGACAGATGGAAGTTTTTTTCTGGACCTTCCCTGCCAACTTGCTCATCCAGGTCTCGTTCAAAGGTTGGACGACAACTGTGCATCAGCCACTCCCGGTGCCCATGCCTGCACTGTGTTCATTATAGGTAGCACGGTTTCATTATTTTAACGTGACATAAACCCTCAGCAGCACAGGATGGGATTACACCACGTGTTCAGCACAAAGATGCCTTTGTGAATCAGCGTGAGCTTTGAAGTGGCACTACATCCTGATGTGCAAATGACCCTTTGATCCCAGTTGCCATGGCCCAGCTGCTACAGGGGAGGGTGAGGACAAACAGAGCAGTCACGATATAGTTATATTTACATGCACATCAAAATTATAGTTATAATCCAATTGACAATGCAAGTTGGACTAAATCTTATGACTGCCATAATCTGATTCTGTTATTGTGGCGATGCTCTTATTGACAAAAAGTTCACTAAAACACACTGTGTGTATATCCGTGGTCTCGCATATGTGCTGAAATCATTTGCTTCTTTGAGGCACAACTTGTTGAATAATTAAAATAGCTGTGTTGACCACCTTTGTTGTCGTGTTACAGTTGCCAGCTGTCAGTCAGCAGAATGGCATGAAACCAACAGCAGGATGTGAACAAGATAGGGGACTCCATCACAAAAACACTGTTCCATAGTTCTACAATTGGTCAAAAACTCCAAGCGGTACCTTTTTTAATAATTTACTTTTTTAAAAATCTGTCTAAGCAGAAGGAAATCAAACCTGTTTCTAATACAAATCCACTTATTTCAAGTGAAGTAGTAAAATGAAAATCATTCATTTTTGCTGATTCTAGTGCAACATTCAGATACTAATTTCGAAAACAGTCTTGGAAACAGGTTCAAATGATACTGTCTTTTACTGCACGAAACCCAGCTGAGTTAATCAATGTGGAAGAAAGAGGAAGAAATGTTTGCAGGGTACTTCAGAAGGTCCCTTCATAAATTTTACATATATATTTGGTTGATGAAATCTCTACAGCCTTATGAAGCACCTCTGTGGACTTCCTGGCTGCAGCCTGTCACGCATGCCTCATCCAGTGCGGGCACTTTGATTAAATCTTGTGCAACTAGGCAACGGGCTTTCACTAAATAGGTGCGCCCAACATCTTTGCTCTTCATTCAGACCGATTGGCACCGTTTCAGTGTTGCTGCACAGATTCTCAACACCAAGCGCACAGGAGCAGAGAGGATTTCAATTTTGCAGTTGGTCACACAGCCACATGAAAGATCTTTGGGCCATTTAAAATTTCTTTGTACTTTTCTTTGAGCCCCTCAGGCTCACTGTTCATTGATCACTCAATGTGTAATAGAAATCTTAAAAATGTCCAAACACTGTGCTTTAGTTACACAGGTCAAATTGTTCTAAAAACATTTTATTTTACAGTATCATTTTAATAATTAAGCCTGTGGCTGTGACAAAGTGTTGCTAGTTGGTTAATCCTGATAGACAAGTAACAGTGTTATTAGAAGTAATACTTTTTACTGTGTAATTATATTAAATACATCAGTCACGTAAACAGAATTTATGCAAACAGGCTGTAGCATCAGTCACAGTATATCCTACTGGCAGTGGAAAAATACCGTAATGTGTGTGCATGTAAATGTATTAGGTGTCTCACATGAGAAGAATAGAGCACTATAGTCAGTGCAGAGTACTAGTTGCATGGCATGGATATGTCAATTAGCACACTGGTGTTTGCATGCCATGCTCAAAGATTAATGAAACCCTGAAGCCTTACTGTGTGTGTGTGTGTGCGCGCACACGTGCATGTGTGCATGTGCGTATGTGTAAGAGAGCGAGAGAGATTAAGAGCGAGTGTGTACTTTGATTAGCATGACATTTTGTCTGAAGTTGTTAATTTTCTATGTAGTATTTTGTAAAATGCTTTTGAATGCTTCAAAATGACTGTAAACATGTGTTGGATTTGTATTGTATACAATTACATATGTACTAGTTTCTACTATTGTCAGTGATATGCCAATTATGCACCAGTGAGCAAGAAGTGCTGATGAGAGACATTTGAATCGTGTCTGTTTCAACTCTAATGAAGCCCAGGGGACCAAGCCGAAATGTCAAGAAAGAAATGGGAAAAACAAGGCAACAAAGAAAACAATATTACACATTTTGACATCAGCAGCAGTCCTGTCCTCTCTCACCGTACTCTGCTGTCCTTCTAAGGAATTAGAAGAAATTGCTTGTGAATGCAGCCTCGAGTGCTCTGCGGAGGAGAGCAGCTACAGAGAGAAAAGAAGCCAGAGAAATCAGAGCGATGCAAATTACCGAGGCTCAGTTTAATTCTGGAAGGATTACTCTCACATGGTGATTGGAGCTCATTTGTAGCACTGCTGTTTATATGCTTTATGTACTTTATATACAGTGACACTGCTGGATGGCGTTGTGTGAAAGTTGGTGGTATGTCGTGATCCCTGTTGCATACTTGTGTGCAAACATACGGTGCCTGCTCGTAGAGTTGTATTTTCTGCTCAAACTTCTTGAATTGTACTCAACCCTGTTGTTACAAAGCAGTTTCTGCGGTGTCTTCAAGCATGACTTCAGTAGTATCAGTACTAAATTTCAGTGGACTCTTATTGTGCAGTGTCGGGTGGCCTTGTGCTCTGATTCTAGATGAAGGTTTGGTGCCAGCACAAATGCATATAATAATAAACCTCAATATGGGTGGCGTGTTCTGCAAATTGTTTGAGTGAGCCCTATTTTTCTAACTAATTGCTTTGACTGTTTTCACGTGGCTTATCATTTAGTAGAATTGAAATGCAGAGTATAAGTAATAATAAACAGTTATCTGAACACTTCTGGCTGGGGGAGGGTGGGTTCTTCACAGCTTCACATTCTGCAAATGGTAAAGACAACACAAAACAAGAAAAACACATCTGAACAGAACAACCTTATCAGTACACATATCTGACTGACATTTCTGACATAGCTGAAAGAAATGGTCAAAATAAAATGCTACCTGTTGTTTTTTACTCTTAACTTGGCAAGCATTTAAGTTTTTTCTTTGACTTTTTTCTTTGCCACAAACTTCCAGTGTTTCTAAAAATCCCCTGACAGCTTGAAAACTCAGGAATATCTGATAAGAAACCAGGGTTGTGTTCCAGTTCTGAGGCCTAACTGGTTTCATGAAAAGGCAGGGACTGAAAAACAAACCCTCAGCCTTTACATTTCACATTTGAGAAATATAGCAGCACAAAGTGGCATCCTTTTTTGCTGCCATGAACAGGGGATTTATTGATTCGATTTGTTTTTATTGCTCTTGTGGTCGATTTTAAGCCGGACTGGGGGTTTATCTCCAACAGAAATATAGTGGACAATGTCTAGATGTACTAAGTTCCGATAAGACCACATCCAGTGGATTATTTTATACTATCTGAAAACACATAACATCCCGCTAATCTCCATATATAACAGTTTATGAGGCACAGTCAAACAATTTGGATCAATAAAAAATGGAAAGCTGTGTCTCATTTCATTTCAGACTCATCTTCTCAGACCTAACTCTACTTAGTGTAAACTACTTAGGTTCAGTCCAACAAGTCCTTCATCCTTAACTACCATATAGGTCCTTACACATACATTGTTGCTCTCACCTGACTTCCTCTCTTTATAATTACTACGGCCACTAGAGGTCTAAAAACGTATAACTTCTGCAAACTATTGTTTTTAAATGCTTTTAAAAAATGTTTATTTGAGCCACAGAGGAATTTCCAGAATTAGTTTTCCCATTATCCCGGCCTGTTGTGGTGGTGAACACACATCTATACACTCAATAGCTGTTTAATTAGGATGTCTACAGGGCAGCAAAGCTTGACTGATGATATTCAAAATGAGTATGAGGACATCATCAGTGTCTTTGTGTGTGAGAGAGCGTGGGGCAGTTGGATAGTGTACTGTTGTTTTGTTTTTGCTTTTTCAATATACTGTATATATATACTCTGTATATTCTCAAGTCTTCCTGTCTTGACAGGTTCTCTATAAAAATGAAGCTAAAAAGTGCCGGTCCGTTACTTGACACCAAAATCTTTAATTTCTCTCCAGACTTACAGTACATAATCAATAGAGGCTGATTTCCATGTACTGTTGCTGTTCTTGTGTTTCCTGTGCAGGTGGATACTTTTATACTGTGATGCTACAGTCACTAGCATCTCTTCTGTGGTTACCTACTTACTGTGTAAATGGGTGTGAAATTCTTTAATTAAAAGAGAAGTTCCACAGCATCTCTGCTTATGGTGTTATTGATTTACAATTAATCAGTTAGCATCTGATTAATTGTGTCTCTGATGATATTTGTGCTAATTAAGCATTAATATTGCATTCCTCTGATGGTGTACACAGACTGATGGGTGACAACTGGCGGTGGGGCCTCCTTGCAGGTAGAGCCAGACTGATACATGTATTTGAGGACCTATATAAAATCTGATGTGTTGATCGAAATTGCCTTTTTGTTTGCTATCCAGTCCGGATAGATTCTTCAAGCATTATATGTTCTTTATGGGCAAAGGTAATTCTCCTACTTCATATGTGATATAAACCATTTAAAAACCCATCTGATATCTTGACAAATGCGTTGCCTCAAATATATAAATATATTTTGCATATTTAGATATATGCATAGTACATCAACATTTTAGCATACGATCCCCCAAAGGTTGCTTGTGACTAAGAGGGTGAAAACATGTGGTCCTCAGAGTTCACCTCTGACATTTTCAGTCAGGACAGCATCACCAGTACCATTTCCTCCCTCCCCCCTCAGCTCCAGCTGCTCTGCCCCCGGCCTTTCTGTCTTTGTAATTACTTGATTCACCTCGGCGATGTGACACTCCTGCTCCCTTGGACTAGCCCCAAGTGTTGTTAATGATGTCCTCCCACTTAAAATCCCGTATCCAACAGCGTTTTCAGGCCTTCCATCCTTCTCGACCCCAACCCCTATTCAGCCTTGAATTAACAGTCACAGCATAAGCAAGCAGCAGTATTAAAAGTCTTGACTCTTATACGCGATCTTTAATTGGCTGGGTAAAAACATTGCACCCTCATCATTAGCTTCAGGAAGGAGACAGTATTGGAGTTGCCAGTTTGGAGGGAAGGTGTGTGGGAAGAGACAGGAGGTGATACACACCAGGGAAACACCGGTAATAACTGCTGCCATTGCCACATTTGTATTCCAGTGCATACTTTTTTAACTTTAAAGCTGCACTTCCCATATTCAAAAGATAAAGTAATAGCACATATTGATGAACCCACAGAGAATTATTACTAAATCTGCAGTTCCCTTCAACTCTACAGAAATAATGTGTTCAGCTCATTTTGTTTTAGGGCTTTGGTTCACAGGCAGGTTTTCAGTATAAAAGCCCTGATAAAGCTGAGCAACAAACAGCTAGTGGATATGAGCAATACAGAAAGAAAGAAAGAAAAACCAGTCGGAATCAATAATAAATAAAATATAATATATGACATCGAGATAATTTTAATGTTTCAAATGTTAAATTGTAGGTCATCATCAGCAACTGTGCTGTCGATCTCAATAATTCTACTACCATTACTATGGTTTATTTGGATACACACTAACCTGAGTCAGCAACCGTTTAAAGGGTAAAAGGGTGAAAAAAAGAGATGCCCAAATTATCACAAACTGTCCCTTTAAATAAAACAGATGTCCAAATGGGCGAAAAACGCCCGATCTGGCAACACAAGTGGCGCGACAGTGTATACTGTGTTACCTTACCTTGACGAGCTACTATTAGCAATGCATTATATAAAGCAAAAAACTTGCAAAAAAGATAATTTCCTCAACTCGTCCACGACACGGGGGAAGTCCATGGCACTGTGAAAACGTCAAGACCCTGCTGTGACAACAGATTTAGACCCCTAATCCTCAAAACGGCATCGGGATCGTGCCCGTTCTGGATTGTAACTGTCTGTTCTGTTGTCAAATTCGGCTGGGACAGACGCTTAATCTGGTTTACCCGGGGAAAAGGCCAGGCGGACCTACTGACCGGTAAAGTGGATGATTTATTGTTTTGAGGCGCTTGTTTTTGAACAGCAGTTTCTCAGTTAAAGGGAAAGTGAAGGGGAAACGAGTTACAACACTGAGCGTGTGTTCTCACAGGTAGAAGTAACGTTTCACAAATTTGACACTGGGTTTTAAAGGGTGACTGTTAATTCAGTCCGGATTTGAAACTAAATATAGGACAAGTGGTTTTTGATCTGGATTTGATACAATGTCTGAATATGACAAAAAAGCTAAGAAATCTTCCTTTAAAAGTACTGTAAGTCAAGTTTTCCTTAACTTTCCCCTTAAGATTCGGCTGTAAATACGTTACTGCTGGAGGGCCCCTGTGCCACTTTGTGTCGGTCTGCTGCCCTTTTCACATTACTTGGTTTTATTTATGAAACATTTTAAAGAAAAAGTAAACCCTGATTTCAGTTGGTTTCACCGTGATGTGATTCAAAAGGTGCAGGTATTTTATTGGATGCTTTATTTTTAGCTTTGATCAAAGACGTCGTAAGTTCTGAGAGCAGCCATATCTGTGGGCCAACAGTAGACCGGGGTGCTCCATCAATAGCTGGATCCTGAGGGCCAAATTATTCTGGCAAATGCTTGGACCACATATTTGGTTTCTTGAGGCCAAGGTCCTGGTGTTGGCCTTGGTCTGGCCTACATACAGCATGACTGTCAGATACCAGTTTACTTCCACAGCTGGACCAACACATGGAAAATATCGCCGACAGCCAGACTATACTGGTGGATGACTGCCAGAATTGGCCCAGATGTGGAAGCAGCAGAACCATCTGACAGTTGTGCTGAGTGGAGGTCTGAGGGCTGGGCTGAGGACCCAGGCGTACATATTGGGCCAGTAGTAGTCATCAGTATATATATACTGTATATAATCCAACAAAAGTTGCTAAGTTAAATTGCTCATCTGATGTAATAACTGCAAGGATAGCACCAGGGCTAACACCCTGGAATGGTGGTGTTGCAATAATATCCATTACTCCAGTGAAAAATGAATGCTATTGCAATTCTCCTCATTTTGCAGACACTTCATGCATGATTACAGCGGCAGGATCAGACCTGGCGGGCATAGGTCTGATCCCGTGAGGGACACAGGGCTGAAACCCTACTCTCTGACCTCACTGGTGAATAATTAAGCTATTTGAATTTCCAGCAATCGCATGAGGTCATTAGCTCCTAAACCAATCAGCTCAGTAGGTCACCAAAAGCCACAGCACAACACACTCACATCCACACATTGACTCGTGGCAGACTGATGGTTTATTAGAAATGTGAGCACTTTTTTGTCCTCTCCTCCACCACCTCTATTCAACAATTGAGTTACCGCAAACAACTTTGCCTGTGATGACTGAACACTTCCACTATTTATTATTCAGGATCCCACACAAGCAACAGTCTCACACCGATGCTCGTCCCTGCTCTTCCTAATTCATCACCCGCAAGTGCACATACACACACACACACACACACACACACACACACGCTCAAAAAATACTATTAAGTTTCCCATGCCAGCTGCACATGAGATGCTGCCGCTGCCTACACCCCACTGTGGCAGTGTGAAAATGTTTTCCAATATCCTTCATCTGCCATTGTTCATTTCCATCCTGTGCCGGATGTCTCTCGCAGCTTGTAAATTGATTTATAATGCTGTCTTCTCCTGCATAGGGTGGATGAGGGAAACACAATGGTAGCTGGGGGGGCTGGGGGGGAGTCTAGGAATGGGTGCAGGGTCTGGGTGTGACATGGCAGCATCAATGAAGACCCATATTCTGGAGGGCAAATTTGATTGGGGCAATTTTCAACCACGGCTTCCTTGACTTCAGGGAGGAAAGGTTTAGGGCTGTTATTGGCTTCAGGATTACTATGGCAACCACAGAGCGAATTGCTCTCCGAGTGAAGGAATGAGATGTGTGTATGTGTGTGTGTGAGTGTGTGTGTTTCTAGTGGGATTGAGTATTGCTCTTTAAATTGTCATCTAAGCATAAGTGCAGGAATCTGTCTGTCTCTCTCTCTGTCTGTCCTTCAATTTTCTCGACAACTGCTCATCCGGTCGACTTAAACTTCACGTGTATTGTTGAGAGTGTTGAGGACCAGAGAAAGTGCAGTGTTGACTGTGAAGCTAAGGACATTCCTTTTCTACATGGTACTTGACATGGGGGGGGCACTCCGCACCTCCGTATCTTTGTAAATTCAGTATGTTTCTGTAATGGGTTATTTGCGTGAAGCCATTTGGATCAAGCTATCAAGACAGCTGCAAGCTGGATGGATGCAGGCCAAGCCATAAGCACTGACGCCAGGCACATTTTTCAACGGGCGCTGCACTAGTTGGCATGCAGTGTTTCATCTCTCACTGTTAAACCAAATGACAAAAACTTGGTGAGACCCTTTAGTGGCGTCCCCCAGTTGTTTGCAGTGTGTGTATTCAGGTTGTATGTTCATTCACCATCAGAGGTACTGTGGAGGCCTAAAGAGGTTTTTAATACAGAAACCAGTTGAACCTAAGACTGGAGGTCTGGCGCACAGACTCAAATTTCATGTTATCGCTGTTCACTAGAGATTGTGCTCCTGCTACTTTAAGTATTTCCGATTGCCTTGAAAGTTCACCCTGACTGCCATGTATCTGAGCATATGATGGCAGATTGTCACGTGTTAATGGCCTTTACACTGTTCATGTCCCACTTCCCTCACTGTCCTTGTATAAAGTCTGGATCTGTAGCCTACGGTGAGTGTATGTCCCTATATGTCCAGTGGTATCTGGTCCTTTTGGCAGTCTGTCTCCTTAAACGACCCTTTGCTAAACATTGATTGACCTGTTAGAGTTTAGCAACCTTAACTAGACACATCGCAGTCAGTCAGGCATCCAGTCCAGGATGCTGCTATTGCAGAGCTGAACATTATGCAACTGTTGTGCTCTTTATATCAGGAGAGACATTTTCATACATCAAAACAAGAGAAGTACAGGTTTGATACTACAATATTAATTTGGTAACTAGCTGTAGCAGGTAAAATGAATCATTCATTGTCAGTGGCTGAAATGACAACCGTAGCCGGCGAAAAAAAATGTGAAGCCTGGGTTGAAATCAAAGACGTGTTGACGTTCCAGAAATGAGTAATATATTTATATCTGACAAGGCCAGGATTTAGAAGTTTTACTGGCACAACAGCAGCAATCAATGGAGGTACGGCTTAGCTAAAGGTCATTTAGAGTCACATTTCAAATCAGTCCTTCTCCACACTTGTCCGACATGTAAGAGTGACCCTGGAGATAAACAACCGCGTTATGCCCGTGTGGAGTCCCAACAAGGGCAGGGAATATGCGAGGGGGTGAATTTTGCTGCATTTATCTCCCGGCAGCCAGCAGCATTAATGATGAGCTCGCTGCTTTTTTGTTGGCCTGGCCTCCAGTGACCCTGTCAGCGTCCACTCCCACTGCCTGTAACCGCTGGGATGGCAGAGCCCCGGCCGGCGGTGGCGTGGCACAACCGCTGTGATCACAGGCAACACTTCAGCTGTAAACTCTGTCAGGGCTGAAAACTGGAGCCAATCGTGCTGTCAAAAGAAAAACGCACGGTCTCAGTGTTACCATAGCAACCCAGGGGACATTTGCCACAGGTGAGGGGGAAATTAAGGTACTCAGAAGTGGGGGGGTTTGTAGGGAGGGGGTGGGCATGGGGGTGGTCAGTGTTGCGGAAAAGACATTTTTCTAAGCGTTTGGAGGCAGGTAAGGCAGTAAGGTAAGGAGTGTGTGTGTGTGTGTGTGTGTGTGTGTAATTAGCCGACGGAGGTCATTTCACATCTGTTTCTCAGCAAGGCTAAAAGAGGCTGTGATTTTACTTTGAAGCTTGGCCATGGTATCATGTCCGTAAAATCTAAATCTAAATGGATAAGGGCTGCAGCTAATGTCATCCTTTATTTTCATGTACTGACTGCTGTACTGATTTTTTTTTCTCGATTAATTGCTTGCTCTGTAAAATTGTCCATCAAAAGTTTGCAAAGCCTACAGGGACTTTTAAAATATATATTATTTGTCAGCCTAACATTTAAACCCCAAAGATGCTCAGTTTGCTGTCATTAGAAGAGCAGGGATACCAGAAAATAGTCACATTTGAAAATCTGGAACCACTGAACCTTAAATTACCTTAAACTTATCAAAATAATTGCTTTTTCCTGATTGACTGATCAGTGGTTGCAGCTCAAATGGGAGGGGCTGATTCAAAAATAAGATGTTTACACTTAGAAATGTTGGAATCCAGCCTCTTGACTCAATATGAATCTCATGAGAGAAAATTACTGAGTCCTGCTGAGCAGTTTCAAATAAAGTGCATCATTATATTCGATAATCTGTCACAAATATTTACTCATAAAAAGGTGGCATTAGGCTATAGCTTTCTGAAACAGAAGAGTCGATATTCATCATGTTTCACCCACTTTTGTATTTACCATACGTCACTACACTGACGGAGGAAGTGCAGTGATGGGAAATTGTATGCATTCATCTTCCCTTAATTGTCAGTGGAAATAAAGGGCAGGAAGAGATCCACCTCTGTGAGACTTGTATTGATTTTTATTATGGAAGTAAATTTGCCACGACTTCCCTTTTCCAATGTAAAAGCAATAAGCTTAATGAAAGGAAATGAAAGCAGTTTCATTAACTAGTCATCGGCACCCTGTGGACAAGGCCAGGGCTATTTTCCTCCCCCAGTCTCTGGTGAGAGAAGTACGGTACTGGTAAAAAGAAAGGCAAATTATTCATCTCCAATGGCATGACAACATCCCGCTGTGACTTCTTACCTACAAATATACATGACACTGTACCAGCTCCTCTCGTCCTCTCTTACTGCATCATATTCCTTTAAAAAAAGCCTTCTTTCCTCCTTGTCATTGTTTCACAGGTAGAAACAGCATCACATGAGTCTCCATGATTGAAACTTTGACCACGAGCTGTGCATATTTTCTCACAAGCTGAGATGAGAGAGGCTCCTATGTGTGCATTTGATTGCACGAAATGTTCAATCAAATAGAAAAGGTGCTGCACAGACCAAATTGTGCAATCAACACGGGATAAATTTAAACATTTGTCTTAACGGAGTTGACCGGAGACGATTGACGTCAGCTCTTGCTCAGTGAGTGGTGTTTTTTATTTTAAATTTGCAAATGTCAATAGATTGAACAACAGTTCTCAACAGTGTGAATAAAGACCTTTTGGCTTTTGGATAAGTGATATGTAACACATGATTCAGGGCCACACTGTGCGCTATGGATTTTAGTATTAGTGATGCATATGTGATGAATGGAGACTGTGGACTTCTGAGTGATGAAAGAGAGGGATGATGCATTGCAATGGAGACGTGTAATGAATTCCCATGACGGTGAGCCCATTGATCTAACACGCAGGTTTTTGAGCAAGACACAGCTGCCTGCCCCGAGACTCGGCATTTACACTCACATTTGTGATGATCAGCTCTTGGAGGCCCTGGGTAAACAGGCAGGGGAAGTTAAGCCAGTGAAAGGGTTTTGGTGCTCTTTCATGAAAGCCTTTATGGGGAGTTTACTACTCTGAATGCACTTTTAAGATCTGACTTTTACAAGACAAGCCTCAATTTCCTGTTCGGGAGAAATCAGCGGGTAGTTTGCCCCCGACACAGCGAGCATTGTTTGTTGTCCAGATTAATCAGTTCTGATAAGAGGAGGAGATGTGTGTGTGTTACGGATGAGACGGCATACCTTGAGGTTGCCATGGTGACTGGCAGGCAGCAGACACCTGTGAATTAACATTAGTGCTGCAGCAGTGGGATCTTAATTAGAGAAACAGGGAAAGAGCAGGACGGCCGTGTGATTCTGTGCGTTACCCTTTATCATCAAGGTGCTTCCATAAAATCAAAGAGAATTAGCTTTCAAATGAACAGGTGTCAGATAGAGACATTGTGTGTGTGTGTGTGTGTGTGGGGGGGGGATTTTTTCCCTTTTTAATTGACATAAACTGCCATCTTTGAGGCATTTTATGCAGATTGAGAGGGGCAGCAAAACGGAGAGTCCGGACTGCTTCTCAAACATGTCGTTTTTATGTCTGCTCATTTCAGGCAAACACACATCTGGTTTATTCACGTTTCCACCGAAAACAGATGATGCCAGCGGCAACATTAGCATCCCTGTCCTCTCACAGGTACTTCTGAAGAAATTGTAATTTGTGGTTGGCTCACCAGTGTTACACCGACGTTTTCTCAAACTGTTGAAAGGTACCGCCAGAGGTGTCCTCAATTATAGGCACTCTGACATTGCAGACTTCCACCAGGGCTGAACATTTCACATTTCCCCCAAACCGGGAATATGCGCATCATTTTGTAATATTTTCTAGAGTGCAATGAGATAGTGTCTCCCCCAGGAGTCAAATTGGGCACCTGCTGCTGGTCTGTGCCCGAACCACAGTCTATCGGGTGGCCCCGCTTATTTTGAATCTTTATGCATTCATAGAGATAAAGGAGCCACAGTGCAGCCTGGGGACCGACTCTTAATTCTGAGACACCTTGGTCAAGAGCAACGCCAGGAAAACTGATGCCATAACATGCATGTTGTTTGAGTATATGATTACATTTATGCTTTTGTAATATAATCAAAAAGGTAAACAGGCTGATCCCCCACACTCTGTGCTATGATGAGCACCATCAAATTATTTGTCTCCTTAAAACCCCCTGGGATAAGACCCCACCACCCACCTTTTTTTCTTCATGCTATTCATGCCTTTTCAGACTTAAGGGCCGTAACAAGATTTTAAAAATATGGGGGTCATCATTCTAAGGAAAAAAAGGATGTAAAATTTCCTAAAAACTGTAGTATCTTTCCATTTCCATAACTCCTTCACAAGTATTACAAGCACTCGAGATCCACCAAAACAATGGTCAATCATTGTTCACACAGCCAATACATGTCAGATAAACACCTACAGATTAGGAGAAATCACCAAGTTGTTATCAAATGGCCCCTGATGTCAGGCATGAAAAGTGTAATGATTTAGTTTGGTGATGCAGCAATAAGCTAAGATTAGATTGGTTGTAAAATCATAACTATTCTTACTTTTATTACTTGAATGAATAAATAAATAATTAAACAAATGCTGACTGAGCTTACTGCCACTATTGGACAGGGCAGACAAGGCCAAAAGGTGGATTTTGATTGCTCTTTGCTATAACACAGAAACTTGAAGACTAAAGACTGTAATGTGCTTCCTGAAGGTAGTTTCTGAAATATACCTGTCATGTTGAAATTATGTTTCCCATCTCTGTTGTCTCCCTCTCGCCGGAGCCCAGTCTTGAATCATCTCAGATTAAGATGAATATCTTTAATAATGCCTCGTTTCCTTGACTTGAGCATCTCGCCCTGAACGGTAATGGCGTGATTGTTAAAACCCTGAATACGCCTCATTCACGTCCGTCTCGTTCGGGTGAAGCACGGTTCCTTTGCTGCTGACAAGTTATGGCACGGTGCCATTTGGTGGAGTATCTCTCACAGTTTCTCATTCTTCATTTCCCTTGTGACTCATGTAATAGATTACTGATTTATTCATGTTCTCCACAGCCCAGCTGATCATTTTATTGATCCCAGGGCTTTGCAGATTTCTCCCTTTCAGCACTGATAAAAAGCTCTCGATTTCTGAGAGGGTGCGCTCTCACTGTCACCTGTGCACATGGCGTGATTCAGAACCAGCACACAACACAAAAGTGTCACAAAAGTGCTGTGTCATCTTCACCTGATAAATTATTAATCATTGGTATTGTGTATTTCAGATCTGGTAGACGTACAGTACCGTGGCCTAATGTCCTGTGATTCAGTGTTAGTTGTGCTGAGGTCCACGGTGGATGTTTGCAGTTACCATCATGAATCGTGGAGTCTTAAACTCCATGATGAGGCAAAGCGAGGGCATATCTACATACAGCCAACTACAAATTACCTTTAGAGGTGCAAACTCAAAAGCTCCATGATCATCATGTCATGTTACTTTACGTCTACCAGGTCACGTGAAAATGAACTGAAATATGCAATACCAGTGATTGGTAATTTATCAGGTTAAGATGACACAGCAGACACCTTTGTGTTGTGTGCTGGTTCTGACTTCCCTCACCTTGTGTAGACAAACAAGAGCTTAGGTTCAAGTCAGTGAGATTGTGAAAGTGAGCTGCTGGATTTGTAGATGAGCAAACAACTAATTGTATTTGCCTCATTAATAATTACTTGTGTCGTGGAACAGGAAATGTCAGATTGATGTCCCTTGTTCTGCCTGTCACCTCTTTTAATGAGCAAGTAAAGGAGGGTTTTTAAATTGACACGAAGGCTCCTGCAGAGAGGGTTTTCATGGAAACTCGGGAGGGTGCTTATTAAGCAACTTATGTTCCAGACGGAGTTAATAGAGCTGTTTTTGTTTTGCATCTTTTTTTCAAACTGCATGAAGATGCACAGCACAGCTTCTTATCCTTAGAGAGATGGGGTTTTAAATGTAGGTAAATATTGGATTTTTAAAAGTTTCCAATAATTTTTCCAGCAGTCTCACGCTCTCACATAATAATAAATTGAAGTTGACTGTATGTAGATAGGCCCTCACTTTGCCACTAAGTTTAAACACAAGTTTGATGATGTGGATTTAAAAGCACGCAGTAAAAACAAAAGACCTTAATCTTTATTAAAATAGACCAACACAACAGGCAGACATCTGTTGTGCTCGATTCTTCCGATTTCCCGTCGCTGCCAGATGGCAACAATGCTTTTTCTCAAAGTCAGTTTTTATTGCCAAGTTATACTGCTTGGGAAAAATTCATCAAATGTCCCACTGAATTGCAGTGCACGTCTACTCTGCTGTCAGCTGCACAGCGTGCATGCAGCCTCACACTTTGTTAGTTGTACATGATATTCACCCTCAGGTCGAAGCCAAACACAACTTGTTATTTCATTATCTAGTTACCGATGGGTCATGATTTTGAAATCACTCTAGTAAATGGCATCCAACAAAGGTCTCTTGGCAGACTCATATCTGACCATTACCATGGCATACATTGACTGACAGGTCGCCAAGGCACCCAAACAAGCAACCTGTTTGCGTCAATGTAACCAGGAAAGGATACAGATTAAACCGTGACGTATGCTGTGTATGGTACACATGACAAACAGCGTCTACTCTTTAAGGCAAGGTATTGACGCTAAGTTCTAAACTTTACAGGATGACAATGCAATACCTTGGCTGCCTTGTCTGAAGCTCTCTGTATAAGAGCTGAGTGCTATGCTGAAACTCTTGGCCAGGCAGTATAGACTGCAGAAAAGACATTAATGTCACCACTGTGTCGTCACCTACAGGTTTTTTTCTGAAGGGCCATTTTAAAGCCAGAGCTCCTGAGAGTTGCACAATTGGTACCTGTCAAGAAGGAGGGGGGGGGGAGAAAATCTCCTCCATTTCCATTTCCAGTCAGTAGGAGTCATTTATGATCACTGCTGCAGTGCCGGTGTCCCTGGATGTCATGCTAATTTCACAGGAAGTGAAGGAAGTTTTTTTTTCCTCTCCTCGGGGCAGGTCCAGCCTCTTACAGCTGATAATGATCACTGAGTGAACAGAGATTAGGGTCCACTGCACTTTATTGATCAATCCTTGCTGTCAGAGTTACAGAGAAGAGGACAGTCGCTCTCGCTCTCTATTGTTCTGGTGTGTTCATCCACAACAGAGAGAATGGCAATATGGGGATCATCTAGTATGCATCCAGTTTCAGCAAGAGCAGTTCTACTATTTAGGGAATTAATGAGAAAATATTGCTTGAATGCATGCTGTTAGAGTTTTGGTGGTAGAAAAGCTGGGTTTTGGTGACAGTTTCCTCTGATCTTTGTACCCACTATACACTACCTGCATAACACCAGACAGCAGAAAGACATAGTTTGCATCAAACTGGAGAATATAGAGGAGAGATGAGGTAGGGAAATATTTAGCCAAATATTTCTCTGAGGACTTAATGAAGCTAAGGCTAAGAGGAGAGTGAATATTGGACTTGTATTCACAGACACAAAATGGCAACTGACAGATAATCTTGCATCTCTGTAGAATGGGTAAATGGAAAAACTATCATGTTATGGAAGAACTGCAGTAACGGGGCAATGTTATGGTAACAGCTTGTTTTGTTGCCTCAAAGTGGCCAACAGATTAAAGCTGTTTAGAATGATCATACTTGCTGAAGATTTCATATTCTGTGTATCGACTACATCACATATTTGACTAATAGTTCCAGCACAGGGTCAGAGGTGCTGATATGCAGATACTCATAGACAGATAATTGTATAACTCCACCCTGCTGCTTTCAGCTGAGCCAATTTCATGACTTTGATGAGGAAAACGAGCGACCCTCTGGCTCTGAGTATATTCATTCCTTCATTCACACTGGGCCGAGGGCAGAGGGGCTTAAACATATTGATTGGTCACAGAGCTGTGAGAGAGGCACAGATAGGAATCAGACCTCCAGCTGTATTGGGGGGATTGGGAGCGATGGTGTTGATGATGAAGGTCTCAGCTCACTGTGTCTAATTTGTCTCTTTTTTTATTACAAAAGTCCTACACGGCGGTTCATGTATTTTTAGGTACTCTGCCTCTGAGATGGACTGGTTGTCTGTTCAAGGTGGCTCGCTGCCTTCTGTCCCTGAAATTAATGCATGATCTCATCAATGTGTCTATTTCGGGTTTGCGTAATTTATTCCAAGCTTCAGTGTTTATTCTGGAACAGTATAATAGTCTGTTACCGTTGGTCAGTCGTGACGCCTTTATCACGCCAGGCAGCGTGAAATTTATCTGAAGGAAAAAGGAAGCACAGAGACAGGAGAGGAGTAGCTGGAGACATGTCATGTGAAGGACTTATACTGTAAACTGTCCAACATAATACGATGCAACACATAAAACCAAGCCTTTAATACTTGTAGCAAAAGTTAGACAACCGTGATATTCTTTGCTCTGAAGAATATGATGATAACATGAATTCTGTATTCATGTCTGTCCGCAAATATGAAGCTACAGCTAGGATTTGCTTAGTTTCGCTTAGCTTAGCTTTGGGTAGCATAAAGACAACAGAAAACAGCTAGTCTGGCTCTGTCCAGCAATAACAAAACTACCCATACTGCCAGCACCTCCAACGCTCACCTGCACTACGCATTATATTTTTAATCTTGACAAATTCCAAATAAGCGTTTGACGAGTGAGGTCACCAGGCGTGAGGTTAAAGCTTATTATTTCAGTCACACCCAACACTCATGCCTTATCAATTATCAGTTGCCAGACATCCTTTGGAGATGGTCTGGTAATGAAATTTGGCACATGCCCCCTGAAAACATCAAATTGTTGTTTTTGCACTTTTGTTTTTCTGAGTATTAAACCATAATATCAAGTTGTAACATATTGTAATCACATTTTGTTGCCTTCGGACATGGTCATGTTAGTTGTTGCCCACATTTACAGTACTTATGCTACGATTAGAGCTGCAGGCTGGATATATATTTACTTTATATTTGCTGACGAAACTTCCAAACTGTTTCTGTTTCAAACTGATCTATAGTTTGAGATTTATAAACTTTACAGATGAGTATTGTAGCTTCACCTGTTGCATCTCTTCTCTATTTATTCTTCTTAGATAGTCGCCCTCCTCCTTTTTCCACTTTTCTTTGTCCTCAGCCTCATCGGGTCACATGGTGTCTGCCTGCAGATTTGGGAGAGCGATGGGAGGATTAGCCTTAGATTTGGTTTGCTTTTCACTGCAGAGCTCAGGGCCATGTGCTCCTAAAAAACAAACCCCGACAGACAAAGGAGTGTAGATTTCCTTTTCAACTAGGCTTAATAAATGTGTCACTTTTACTCTACTTTTTGCTTTTGCACCCACACACTGTACAGCACACTGAAGGAGCTGTTTAAACTGGTGATGCACAGTGTACAAGCTATTAATGTGCTGCACCTTTCACAACATTTACTGGCATCATTTAAAATGATGAGCCAACAAAACTCCAGCAGCTCAGTGCTGAAAATAATGAGCGGCCCCTCGTTTTAGTTTTTCATTTTTAATTTCTCTTTTTTGGAAGCAGCTCTTCAGACATGCTCCCATGGTGTGTGCAATAACCATTCTTCAAAGGTCACACTTTTGTGGCAACCTACACAGCTAATTAAAGTCTTAAAAATTAGATGAAGAGTCTATTAACCCTCCCCCCACAAGTCTGCACTTTCTACTACTGTCTGAAATTTAATGAAATTAAATTGATTTTCTTTTTCAGACCATCTTATTCACCCACTCTTCTCTCCTGTTTTTGGTAAAATACCAAACAGAGGAAATTAAAACATTGCGATAGTTAAGCTTAAAGTATTGCTTACATGTGCTGTGATAGACCATGGGCGTACATGTCCTTAGGTTACTTTACTATTGATCTGTATTCGGCCAACACAGTGAGCACTTAATTCTGCTGTTTACTTGCCTGACATTTCATCTATTTTCATCACCTTCTCACAATCTCCATGAAGTCTACTTCCCTTATTAAAGTGTCGCGGCAACTGCTCAGTCTTACTTGTTTTGGCCGCTTTCCTGTTCTGACATTTCCTGTCATTTCTCATGGTGCTCCCTCTTCCCAAGACTAATTCACAGCCCATTTCAGAACTAAAAGTCTGACAGAAGTTAGATTAGACTCCAAAGTGAGTTGGAGCTGCTCACAGTCAGTCAAATGCTGCAGGTAATATGTCTCCTCATAAGAAAAAAAAATTATATATATATGAATAATGAACTTCAAATCAGCTGATCTTTGTGAGAGCTATCCCTGAAACCAAAGTTTCTTTGACAGCTCATTAAAGGTACAAGTCAATAAAATAAATAAATAAGGCTGATATAATGACCATCCATAGTAGAATGTAAAATTACCCCATTAGTATTTTATTTTCATCATGTCCAGTAGCCAACATTTCACTTTGTTTCATAGATGAAATTGGTTATAAGTTGATTTAAAATGATTGATTATGTAATTCATTTATTTATTCTTTGTTCCTGCTTGGTTGATTTCTCCCTCGAGGTCAGAAAAAAGGTCTTATTCTTTGCTTTAGTTCTTCATTTTAGGTTGTTTTCATCTCTTGTCGTGGGAGTCAGGTGAATCAGTTGTTATATCCCATGTGACCCCGGGGTGAGGTCCAGGTCCTTTCTGCCTGTCAGTGAATTTGTTGACAGACCCATGTAGATTGAACAGAGGCACGATCTCAGCGATGGAGCTGGGAGTCGAGGATCCGATGGGATTTGATGCTACTTTGTAACAGCAGAATCCAACGCTGTGGTCACGAGGTGTTCAACATCCCCAAACTGACCCCAGCAAAACCATTCTGGGGTCAAGAGAGAAGTTGTTTGGTTCGGTTATCACAATAATGTTGGACAAGCATCACAAACACACAATGAATGAAAAAAACACATTTTGGCACATCTTCCAGACACTGAGATTTAGTTTTTTAATCTACTTTTAACCTCAAACCCATGTGTTTTATTGGACAAAAACATTTTTGCATTGCTTGTCATATATTACCAGACGTTCCCTTTCCAAGAGATAAAAGTTGATGTGGTGGTAATCAGATGGCTCTGAATATTAAAGATACTCGTGACATTTATATTTAACAGTAATACAATAATTAAAAGTTAAAGAAAATTAAATAAAAATTTGTGCAGTTAAACACGGTACACGACAAAGCTTTGGGGCATACTGGTACCAGTTCACCAACAGTGGCACCCATAATGCTTCAATGTCCATATTCAGTCCAAACCACTATTTCAGTCAGGTTATTGTGGTAAATCAGTTTTTGCATGCTTGCAGGTCTGTTCCATTACACTGTGTATGGTTTTTTGCAACAGCCCTGCTCTGATTTGTGTGGCATGGCACTGTAGAGAAAGTTAAAGTCGACTTATATTTTTAAAAATACTCCAAGATTAACACTGAATCAAACCAAGGTAAAAAAAAAAACAGTATAAGTTATAAGTTAGCTTCTCCGCTCCTCCCAAGAGTTCAGTGCAATACAAAGCAGCATGCACAGTTGCAAGTACCTTCTTTTTCCCAGTACAACGTGAATACAGCATTAGTCTCTCAGCAAGTGTTTGAGACTATCAGTAAGGTTCTTCTTGATCCAGCTCAGACTGTATACTTACCCTGCTTTAGGGCCCCAAAGTTCTTTTAAACAGCAACAGGTGGTTGATGTATTAAAAACTAGTTCCCTGAATACATCAGTATCCCTGCAGATCACATGTTGAATACCTGCAGGCAGATTTTTCATTAGGAGCCAATGTTTGTTTCTCCAGGTCGTTTCGCAGATTTTCTCAGCCACCCCCCCCCTCCATTATCTCTCTGCTACAGCTACAAGAATAATCTTTCTGCTTTCTCAACCTTATCCCTCATTTTTTGATCCCTCCATCTCTTCACCAAGTACTCTCTTTACGTCCTCCTCTCAACTACACACACACACACACACACACACACACACACACACACACACACACAAACACACACATGCACACTGATATCTCTTATGTACTCAACAGGTCATGACTGGAGAGTAACTGTATTGTGTTCAAATGACGTCATCCTCTCATTGGCCCACGGTTGGTGATTGCCATGGAAACGCTGCGTTCAAGCCTATAGCTTGACATGATAACAACACAATTAACTTGAACTGAACCTGTTTAATAAAATATGACGATCAAACCAAAAGTGTTTTGTTTGGGGGGTTTTTGGAGGGAAAGAACACAGAGGTGGAAAAAGGTGCCGCGTGACTCGAAACATTGTGCTTTATAATTATTATAAATAATATTATCAAATAAAAATATAGGCATCCTGCCACCATGCTTTAGTCATTTATGGGTAAAGAGTGTTGAAAAGTAGGAGTATTACTGAAACTCCCATTTGAAAGTTTTCTTTAAAGCATAGCTCCAGGGTTCATCGATCCAGAAGCACATTATCCATCATTGCCTGGATGATTTTCAGTTGTGGAGTAATTTCAGCTTTGTTCATTGGAACAATCACCTTTCATCCATTAGTTGACTATGGCCTGTGTCTTTAGGCACTATAATATCCATGAGCCTCGGCTGTCACAGGTGTAAATCAGAGCTGAGCACTTTGCTGTTGCAACTGGGGATGAGGCATTGCACCATTGTGTCTGCACCCATCCAAAATTTATCCAGAATCCTCAAATGAACTGATTTAAGTTGCTGAATAAACCGCCTCATCTATACAAAGTATTTCTTTGGCTTTATTTCACCTCTGGAGACACATCAAACTGAATTTCAAACTATGTGTTTCGATGTTTCTTTTCCAAATGAGGAGCTGTAGTTGGTGTTTTTCTGTATACGTTGTTGTACCTTAGGATCAGATATTTTCCAACACAGCTGCTCATCTTTTGTACTTCAACCAGGAGAATTTCATGCCCTTTCAAGTATTAGAAGTGCTTCAGCTGCCAGTCTCTTCACATTGTCTATTCAGACAATGAACATGACTTTTACTTTCATAAGCTTGGGCAGCCAAAAATAACTTCCACTTCATGACCACAGGTGCACTTGAAAATGAGGGTGGATTGCAGAAGGCCTTGGATTGGTACTTTAAAATACTTTCATCCTTATGTGGTTTACACTTTGAATTGTACTAAAGGTGAATAAAAGATTTGCAACTACAGAGATAGATTGATTGACTTGTTTGCAGAGTTAGTTCAGAGTCTCTGTAGAGTAGCTACAGTTATTTGAAATTGTGATGTGTGTGTGTGCTGTAAATGAGAGAGCCTAATTCTGTGATTAATGTCAGTAATGTGTTATATTTTTCCCAATATTTGAATAGAGAAAAATATTTTGGAAATTCATATATAATGAGACTCATGTCTCATGCTGTTGTTGTTATAGGTCTGGTTCTTCAGGCAAATATTGTTGTGATCATTCAAGAAACCAGAAAAGTCACATACATGACAAATTTTTCTGAACCTTTCTGTGGTGAAACATATTTTGATTTGAGGGAAAAAAGCATATACTCAACAGTTACAAAAGAAATTTGACTGCACATTGTACACTGTATGATTGTGTATGTAACCAATAAAAATCTTGAATCTTGAATCTTGGATTGTTACTTTTTTGAGATCATTTTGAAGAGTGCAGTGGTGTCTGCTGGCTGTGTCTCCTGGCTATGTGTCGTCTCATCCAAATGGATAGCCGCAAATTGCCACAGTTTATGAACTGTGTTGATTGCCCATTTGCACTGATTGTAAAGGTTTAATTAATGTCTTTTAAATGTGTTCCTGCTCATGAACAAGTTGTTCTTTAATTATGCAACTGCAACGGCTGCAGCTCTCCACCTTCCTCACAATGTCCCTTTAGATGGCAAATTGAGGCCAGTTTTGATACAGTACAGCAGGACTAGTTTTTTCATTCACATGGCCTTTACAATATCTGTTTTGTTCCAGCATTTGAAATTGAGTTTTAACCTCTATATGGAAACAGGGAGCTTTAACACTGTCTCTCCCATATCACTCTCAGCTCATGCTGAGCTTGTAATGTCCATCCTTAGACCTTTAAGTCTAAATATTCTCTTTTATTACAGTCTAAATCCCTTAATTCAGTCACTCAGCCTGAGCTCTGTAGTCTCTTAAGTCCTAGTACCCCGAATTTCATGGCTCTGCGCTCCCCTGCTGTTGTCTTTGCCACAGACATCTTCCCCATGCTTCACTGCCTGTATGATAAGAGGGAGAAAGAGTAAGAATGACAGAGACAGGTAGGGGGAAGGGGGGTGGTTGCCGTGTAGAGGGAGAGAGGTGGTGAAAGAAAATGAAAAAAAGGAAAGAGGGAGAAGTCAAGACACTGACTAGACAGAGAAAGGCAGAGACTGCCGGTGCCATTTTGTGAGCAGGAAGGAATGAGTGGGTGGATGGGTTTGGAGGGAGGTGGGCAGCAGTGGGTGGGAGCTGGAGGGGAGGGAGGCGAAAAGCTTCATCACTCCCCTATTCCCAATTTTATTACCCACTTTATTCATCCAAGGCCACTCATAATGTTCCTCCTCCTGTGAATTAAGAAGTGTGCATCGTCGTCTGTATTCACTGGCTCTGCTGAGCTCGGGTGTCTCTCTCCCTCTCTCTCTCTCTCCCTTGCTTTAAAAGTTAAAATGATATCAGTCTTTTAGGCATCTGAGTCAATAAAGGGTCAGTATTTGCATTGTTAAGACTCTTTTGATTAAGAGGGATGGGCCCGGAGCTGCTCTTCTCTCCATTACCTGTCTAATTACACCTCAGATGATGAAGGAGAGCAGGGGAAACCTTGTTATCTCTAAAAGCCTAATATCATTCTGGTTTGGAGCCGCCTGCCGCCGCAGCAGCAGCAGACTGTGGATTAGACCAGGAAAGTGTCAGTTTTCAGTGAGGTTATTTTAAAAAGGAATAATGACAGAGCAGTAACAGCTCAGAGTGAATATTAGCCATTACAAGTTGAACCTTAACAGTAAAGGGCAGTGTTTTAACAGAAAATATTGAATACGTTAACAGCTGAAAAGACACATATTTTCAATTTTCCATTTTTTTTACTTCAAAGAGTAAATACAGTTTATATAATGGAGTAAGATTACTATGAAAAATACCTGATATATATTAGATCAGCTACTACACATGTGAATGCTGCTCTTAGTGCATGCATATTCCCCTTCTTGTGCTGCAGTTGTGTGCACATGCGTTGCAAACATATTGTTAGTTCAGAGAAGACTGTGCATTTTGTGTTATTTTAATGCACCTTTGGGAGAGGATACGGACAGCTTTTGCTTTTTACCAACTTCTCAGACCCCGACAGATGCAGTGATTGCAGCGTTTTGACAATGTTAGAACACATCAAGCGGTGGAATCGGCAGCTCTGCTTAAACTGCAAAAGTACCATCAACAGAGAGAAAAAGGTTCCAAAAAACACCCCCAGCTCCCCCAGGAGAGAGAAATTCCTTTTCAAAACAAAGCACTAAACAAAAAACATGACCATTTTTCCGATCCAAATGGCTGCAGTTTCAACTAAACATTAAGTTTGAAGTTCTTGATAAATGCTTACACTGTAAATCTCCTACTGTGTCACAGTAATAGAATATTGAAAAATGTGTTTTACCCACAAAGGTGTTTTTTGACGTGCTTTTTTCTGGTCACATCAAAGCTCAGTGATGCAATCACAGCAATGATGGCTGCCATAATTGGCCCACAGAGGTTTGTCATATGAACAGGGCAGGAAACACAGAACCCATTTGATGCTCTCCTGCCAGGTAAACTCAGTAAGTCCTCTGCCTCCGGCAAAGTTAGAGGGAGAATGATATTGAGACAGAGAAATATCTGTGTGGTTGCTCATGGATTTTAGGGATTACATTTCGCCCTCACTGCACTTGAGCTTTCAGTCTCCATGTCCGCCTCCATATACCTTTGTTCATTTCTACGGTGCCTTGAA
This sequence comes from Psettodes erumei, assembly GCA_016785225.1. Taxonomy (NCBI): domain Eukaryota; kingdom Metazoa; phylum Chordata; class Actinopteri; order Pleuronectiformes; family Psettodidae; genus Psettodes; species Psettodes erumei. The sequence goes on from JAFBJZ010000107.1 coordinate 1,497,169, forward strand.
TGGGGATCTCTCTCTTCGCTGCAGAGGGATTCCGCACCACAGGCGAGATGACAACAAGAACTAATGAGGATCCACCAGGGCTGTGCTATAAAGATTCATATCGTTACTCGTTACTCACCCGTGTAAATTGGGGCCATGTTTTTGAGATGTTATCTCCATCCATCTTTGTGATTTTTTTTTGACATGTGTTGTGCCGCAAGCAAAAGCCTCCTGCATTGTCTGAGTTTGGGGTTTGCTTTTGAGCAGTCAACTGCAGTTTTGTGGTTCCCATCCGTAGACGCTCTCTGTACTGTTTGCCACATTTCTTGTGGTAAAAGATGTCAGTGGTGTCTGAGGCTTTGGTGGGGGACCAGTCTGCGGTTTCTGGTCTGTGTCAGACTATTCACCCAAACCAGGTCTGTGAGATAGATGTAGCCCAAGGGGGGCTACATCTGTGTGTGTCCGAGCTCCTCATTTTGGCTTGGCTGGTGGAAGTCTTTCTGCTCAGAAGTACCATGTTTTGTGTCACGTTCAGCCTGAGGATCCACTGTGTCAGAATTTATCAACAGGTCAATAAATTTACCTGTCCTTCATTAAAATGTGTCATTGTTAATTTGGCCTGGCAGTGCAGAGGAAGCCTGTATAGTGAGGGGGTGCAGTTGTGAGTTGTTCTATGAGCATGAGAAGAACAATGAAATATTTATATTATGAGCAGGCACATTTCAGTTACATGCATGTTGCACTTGTACACATATAAACATGCTGAAAAAGCTACTATATTATTTGATTAATGAACAAATACCATACTGCCAGCAAACAACACAGTGTGCTAATACAAACGTTGATTACACCTTCTACTCAAGGTTCACTCACACAAATACACAACGAGGCAAAGAGCACATCCCTGCAGGTCACCCAGCGCCGCCTGGAAAATGCTATTACATTGTTGTTTGGCACGGGTACGTGCTCCATAATGTCTTGTTTTGAAAGGTCGAGAGTGCATTTAAATACCCCCCACAACACCCCACCACCACTCCGCACTCAATCTCTGAAATCTCACAGTGTTACTCCCAGCATCAGTCTCTCTTCTCTCCATCTCAGTCTATATTTATCAGCGTGTCTCTTAATGCCTTTCTCTGGCTGGTTTCAGCTGGAATTAGCACGTCCATCAGGTGGAGAAGCACTCAGCACTGCTGCTTTTTCTCCTCCGGTTGATCTCACTTTAACCGCTACCTCAGTCACTTCACTCTTCCCGACATCTTCTCAAAACTGTGATGTAACAGATAAAAATTAAATGTGATTTGTCAAGAAATAGTGCCAGCATGTGCTGGAATAAACAAAGAAGATAGCAATATGATAGCTAAGCAGCTTTAACGGTGATGGTAGGCAAGGTTGGACGGAGCCAGGCCAGTTATTTCCCCCTGTTTGCAATCTTTATGCTAAGTTAAGCTAAGAGGTGCCGGCTCTGCCCTTAACACACAAGAATAAAAAGGGTATCAGTCTTCTCCTCTGTCTCTTGACAACCAAGAAGTAAATGAATTACCCACCTGAAGTGAAACTTAGAACTACTTTTTGTGCTTTTGTGTGTTTGTGGCACTGATGTAAATACATGCCTGAGTGTGTTTGAGTGTCACAGCGTCTCCACAGAGTGGCAGCGGCCTCATCACTGCTCTCGTACAAAAAGGAAAAGGTCAGGCTCATCCACCTCGTCTAATCAAACATCCATTAGTTTGCAATTTGTAAAAAGGCCGCCCAGCTCTGCGCCTACGCTGACGCACACAGGTTGCGCCCCCCCTGTCACAACCCCTTAATTCATCCACATATTCATTCACCTTTGTGGGGTTCAGTTGCAGTAAACTTTCTCTCAAGGTAATTACACCCTTATATTCATCTGTCTCTGTAATTATACCCTTAGCAGATGCCCTGCACTGAACCTCTGAGCAGAGAGCCACAGAATCAGAGAATCAAATGTTCTCATTTCCCCCGTAGAGCATAGAACACAAATTTCTTTTTTTTATATGTGGGGAAAAAACCCCCACCTCACTAGTTACGTTTGAATAACATAAGAAGTTTAGAAATTTATGACTCAGCAAACTTCTTTTATATCTACATTAATTTGGAAGAAATTATTGTCCTGGGTCTATATGCTTTTTCCATTCACAATAATCCCATTCGATCCAAAAAGAAATATTAATATGAAGATGACAAAAGATCTCCTAATCTCCTGGCACAGATAGATTTTTTAAAAATCAATTGGACAGACATTGGACATGTGTCAGGCCACTCCCACCATTTATCTTCAAATTTTTACAATTTGCCAACAATTTGCACAGATTTTCCAATTAAAATGAACGAGCAATTCCGTAAGTGTGAGAGTTTTATGACAATACATGTTGTCTGTTCATTCACTACATCAGGCTGTTATAGGTTGGCTGAAATATAACAGAAGAAGAAGTGGGTAATTAACATAAACAGTGGTAGCCACCATCGCTGAGCTGACAAAGAAAAAGCTGGTGTATACTTGCAGAAAACTAAACTGCACCCACAGAAAATCCAGTTTAATTGCTCTGAGCTCTGAGGGAGATGAGCACATTTAGGAGCAAAGCCATCATTCTGTCGAAATAACATCTGCTGGGTTTTCAAGATGCTCTCAGAGATACAGAAGGACTGAGGACAGATGCAGACAAGCCTCCATCTGTTAAAAGTGATATTTTTCTTCCCTTACCACAGTGGCTCCATTTATTCCCTCTTCCGAGTAAGTTAAGTTTCAACCCACTCTGACAGAGGTTTGTGAGATGGCCCCGGAATTTAATGCTGCGATTCATCTGCATGGACACAAAGCTTTGTGACAGTCAGTACAGCTCACAGGAGCAACTTTGATACAACAGCATGAAATGTATTATTCAATGAAGCATTACCTTCATTACTATCCTTCACTGAGGGATGGCTGGGGCTCAAGAGGTAGAGCAGGTTGTCCACTGATCAGAAGGTCGGTTTGTGATTAAAAAAGCACTGAATGTGTGTGTAGAAGTGCTGCATGAACAGGAATGTTTGTGTGAATGTGGCTTGTAGTATGAAACGCTTTGAGTGGTTAAGACGAGACTACCTCGATATAAAGGCCGTCCATTTACCATGTGACGGCAGCAGAGTCACAAGGAGATGGTCTGGGTGGATGGCAGGTGCACACAGTGCACAGCTGTGACACTGAGGTTAGGTTCAGGCACCTGAATGATGCTGGATAAGGTTAGATTGGATAAATGTGAAATTTTTCAGCGTTGTCGACAGTGTCTCGGGAAATAATGTGTGGATCTGGAGAAGCCACTGGGATGCCGCCTGGTAGAGTGCTAGTAGGTAGACTGAAAGCGCTGGATGAAATTCAAGTTTTCACTGCGGAAGTTTCATTTCATAATTTTTTTTTAAGAGTGGTCACAATATCAGACATGCTCTTCTGTTCATTGAAACACTGACAAAAGCTTGACTCAGAGGCATTTGTGTAACGTAGTGCTGCTTTCCAGCTTTTGACTCACCTCTGCGTGTATAGGTACCACATTGTGTAGGTGGCCAGTATGAATGGGGCTTTGTAACTGTCATTGTGCACATAATCCAACCTCCTACTAACCCTTTCACTACATTGCCAGGGGACTCCTAGTGCAGATACTGTCATTACACCCTCAGTCTCCTTTGTTCTATCACTCGTCTATCTGTTCTTCGTTCATACAGGCAGAAAGGTTTTTGAAAGTGGAAGAGGCCAAGAGGAGCTTGCACAGGGAAAGACAGAGGCAAAAACAAAGAGGAAGATGGAGAAATGAAAACTCAGAGAGAGATAAACAGTTGTTGAAACAGCAAAAGAAAAACCCAGGGCAGGGAGGGCAAGAGAGAAATGATTGACATGAAATGCTGCTGCCTTGCCGCCTGGGCCAATTAGAACACCATTATTGAATCTGTGTTATGACGCATCATTTAGCGCTGTACTAAGCCTCTGACTGGTAGAGTTGCACCGCCCTAGACCGCCATTATTCCATAATGCCTTTCCAACTTCCCACTGCTGCTGTCGGCCTAGACAAGGGCTAGAACAAAGGCTGTGTGTGGGTGCAACTTATTATTCTGAAGGTTGACATGGACTTTAGATCATAGGCACCCGCGCTCAAAGCTGGTGACACCATGCTGATAATTCTACTTCTAGTTTCCTGAACTATTACATATGTAGGGAGCACTTTAAGGGTAAAAAAACAACTTTTGTTTGGTTCAGTAGTTTATGAGAGGAAACTGATCTTCAAGCTGCAAGTGGCAAAATTACATCAAACACACGCAAACGCCAACTCCCATTTTCTTCACCTTAAATTAGTGTTTTGGCGTTATGGAGAAATACTGACTCTACACTTGGGTCTTAAAATCAAAGCGAAAAATTGGCTTAAGGACTGTAGGTATTCTTTGGAGAGAAGGTCAGAGTATACTTGTATATTTAGATTTAAATTACATTGCATTTTCTTAAATTCTTATTGAAGAAAGTTTTTCGAGATATAGCCCAATTGTGGATGTGATAAACTGAGGTACAAACACATGCACAGCATTGTGAGTGAGCGACAATGAAACCAGAAAGGAGCCCAAATCACTGGTAAATTAAGACGGCCAGCTCATACTCATTAAATATTAAACCCCCCAAAAGTTTCAGCTCTGCCTGCATTTATCCTTGCAGGGCACAATTAGAAGCCTTCTATCATCTTCTTTCATTTGTGCTGCACGAACAGCCCAGTATCACGTCTTGGCACAGTGCAATAATGTGATGCTCAGGAAGATTGTTACCCGGGGATCCAAAGTTTCTGGTACTCAGGCTCTTTCTGGCTCCCACGTGTAGAATTCACTGTTAAAGATTTCGGGCCACCACATACGCACCATCTGTCTCTGTGATTCTCATCACTCCCCTTTTCAGGGAAACACAGAACTCCTGCAAACACCCGGTAGCTTCAAGGGCTTAATGAGCAGTCACACAATTACAACATAGCTGATTATTAAGTGACAGAATAATACACTGAGTTAGTACTTGGCTGTATCTTATAAGGCTCTATTTTGACATTTTGGCAGTTTTGCCTAGTGGTCAAGATAAGACTAAGCTCTGCCAAGGCAGATGATAGTAAAAGCAACAACTTATCAATTTCTAAATGGTCTTTAATTTATTAATTATATTGCACACCGAATACGAGACATATGACCTAAGACATGTTTATTGATCCCACTTGTGGGAAATTCTCTTGTCACAGTAGCAAGAATGGAAAATATATATGTAGAAAATATGAAAAAATATGTGCACAATGTTCAATGTTATATACAGAAAATATACAAGTTGCGAATATAAAAGGCACAGTTGTGAGGGGGGGGAACGGAAAATGGTTTAATAAGATTAATAACAATTTAATAAGCAGTGCATTCGCTGCACACAAAGCTATCAACTGCAGGCACAAAGAGCAGATTTATTCTCCTAATCAGGAATTGTGTGACCGCTGGACCGAACCCAACAAAACATAAAAAAATATAAAATGAAAGTACTGGGTACTTTTGAGGATGATAACAGAAGGATTTTGCTTTAATCAGCTGTTGGAAAAGAACATCAGCTGAAATCACAACGAGAGCAGATTAGTCATTCTAATTGCTACAAATGAATATGCAAACGGTCTGCCTGAGTGTGAGATTATGAGTAATTACAAATTTATAGATAGATACTTTATTGATTCTTGAACAGAAAATGATTGGCAGCAGCCATGTTCACAGTCAAAAACACAATAGCAAACACATATTGTAAAATTACCTGGAATAAATAATAAAAATTAAGAATGTTGTGCAATCTGAGCCAGATGTGCAAAAAGAATCACAGCATATCCTGTATGTAGAGGTTTGAGGTAATTAGGTTATGGAAATACCGACAGTAAAACATAACAGTGAAAGTAAAATCAATTACTGGCCACTCAAGACTCCTTTTTGCACGTTTCCCTTTCTTCTTTTTTGGTAAATGAAGTGCTTAGGTAGTCACAGAATTAGCTAAGTAGTTATGTGGTCCTGTTCTCTTCAGCCTGTGATTGTCCAGGACAGACAGGCAAAGCCATTGTTGAAGAGTTGTCTCAGACAGCCAGCGTGATCTGCATTTGCTGCATGCACTGCTGAATGCCATAATTACTTCGATCACATTTCAGGAGACTTTGCAGTACTCACACAGTCTGTGTGTGCTTTCACTTCTCCTGGTACAGCTTTGCCCTTCAATCACTCATGCGCCTCACATGGGGGGATACGTGAATTCCTTCACATAAGTATACTTCTATTGTACAAGAAGACGTGCATACACCTTTCTACTCTGCAGGTGTGAAGACAGTCCACCGAGTTCTTTCACATCCTGTGTTATTGCACCTTTTTGTCTGCTCTAGTCTACTGTACACTCAACATCACTGCTGATCCAAAGCATACCTTGTGGCTGCTGGTTTCATCTCCTGGCAGTATGGTTCTGATAATTAATTGGCTGAAGCTGCTTGAAAGTGCTAAGCCAAGTCTCCTTCAGCAGCTGAAATCTGAGCTCAATCCAGAGAAGCAACAATTACATGAACGAGTTAAGACATTCGACCGTTGGCCAAACCTCTCCTCTGCCCAGCAACTGCAGCTGGGCATGCTAGGTCAAGCCATACCTTTACCCAAATATGTTGATTATCTCCATCCTAAAAGCCTTTTTCTATTAAACGTAAAACATACGATTATGATCAAGGATGTAGGCTAAGCAATCATAGGGGGGTACTTATGATACTAGGACTAACAGCTCCTATGTTGCAATACAAGAACAATGGTGTCTTCTATATCGTGAGGCAACTGACTCTTGTTTTATGTAATGTAGCTTAGTCTTTTAGTATCAAGACTATGTAGCTAGCTACGTCTGATAAAATCTCTTGCTGACAGATCACAGATGAGTCAACGAAAACTCAACCAAACATTTGGGTTGGGAAGCTTTTGTTTTTAAATTACATACAAATTATATAGGATCTTTTTTTTCTTTTTTTTTTGCACATCTGACACAGTCTCCTCCACCATCACTCCAGACAAACCCGGTTAGTCCCCTCAGATTACTACAACTGGGAGCTTTTAAAGTATTTTACAGACTGAACTGCTGCTCTAAACCAGACCAGACCAGATGATGTATTCCCTCGGGGAGGTGACTGAGACAAAACCTCTCCAGTTAGAAAAGCGCCAAGCTACTGACCTGATGTGGATCTCATATCTCGCCAGCATCTCCCCCTTAGCTACAAATATATGTGTGTGTGTGTGTGTGTGTGTGTGTGTGTGTGTGTGTGTGTGTGTGTGTGTGTGTGTGTGTGTGCGTGTGTTTGTGTGTACTTTTCCATTTTGATGTCAGCGGTCAGGGACAATAATGGCGTACATAGTTCACTGAGGGTCTGGTCAATTGGAATGGAAGAACTTTTTAGAAACTTTGCCACGCTGTATTTCTGTGTGAGAAGGAGGAAGAGGCAGATGAGGTGAGGGAGACTTCAGATATGCTTATGTGTATACAGAATGAATAACAGTGTGCCTGTGTGTGATGCAATAACATTAAGCCCCAAGGGAGATTAGAGCAGGCAGCCTCTCTCGTCCTTTAGATTTGTGTTCCATTAGACGAAGTGATCAGAGTGGCAGCACACAGAGTGGCAGCACACAGAGTGACGAAGAACAGAGGAAGAAGAAGACACAAAAGGCTCCTGTGATGCACACAGACATCACAGTAGCACAAAGGACATTTACTGTCCATTATATGAAAATATAATATATGGACATGTTTGAGCTGTTTGAAACAAAAATGATGACAAACAAGAGCACTTGAGCATCAGCCAAATTGTGCTTGAATTCCTGAGAATCACTGAATGTTTTCTGGTAGAACGCACTCTTTCGGCCATAACCAATAGACATAGTGATAGTGAGTGACAATCAGTGAACATGAATTCACCTCTGAAGCACTGAGGTTTAAACCTCTCTGCATTTGCTTTAGAATAGATTTCGAGTTGGATTTTTTTCCCGAAATCTGATCTTTGGTGTTCTTCAACTTCAGTCTAATTTAATAGTAAGTTAAGAAAATCATTGTCCCTTTTTTCTTATGAAAAACTGAATGAAAAGAAGGAAGCTCCTGAAAACCTTTGCGGATACAAGATTTCACAGTGTAGCATATCTCTAAGTCACACCACAACTTGAATTACGCATGTTAAGTCATTCCTGAGCATCATATCCTCTTAAGAGTTCAGTCCGTCTGAGCCTCCTCCTCCTTCTCCTATTCCCGCCCTGCACAGCTTTTTGGTGTTGAGTACACAGAGCTGTCAGAGAGGGACGTGATGTGTTCAGGCTGCGGTGCTGTGGGACCAAAGCAGACTTTAGTGCTAAATGACCAGGCTGTATGGCAGAGAATTAGGAACACACAGAAAACTGGAGCTACAATGGTGGACCCGGCTTTACCATCCATCCTCTTTTTAATTGGGAACATTTTGTGTTGCTCTCTCATCCACATTAATAAACCAAAGCCCTACAGCAGTGTCTCAAAAACTCATTAATGCACAAGATGCGGTCCAAACCCAGTACTGCTGAGCAGAGGACACTTGTCCTCCTTGTCCTTTTCACCATTATTATCATCACTGCTGTAATTTTTCTAATCCTCTTATTATTTCCTGCAGCTGCATTATTGGATGTGATGATAACTGCCACAACAACACTGACATCAAGCAATAACATAAACATGATAAAACGAACAGCACTAAACAGCAGCACTACTTTCATTATTTTATCACTGGGTCACTTCCTCAGCAGTTTGTGGTTTTGACCAAAATGAAGATGCTCATTTAGGTGAACCAGCCAGCAAGCTCATGTTCATTTGCATATGAGTCTGGCGATGTCGGGTTCAGACTCCTTGTTATACCAGGTCAGGATCTTGTGGGATGTATCCATGCAGTATTCCGAAAGCCTCTCGCTACCTCTGAGTTAAGCCGTGTGTGAAACAGCACATAGGCAGGGAGAGGCGCGCTACAACGGGCCACCTGCCACTACAAACGCCGGAGCTGTTTTGGGAAACTGAGCGGTGATTCATGCTGGCAAATTGATTCATTTCTTGTCCTGATAAGCACCTTTTTTTCCTTTGTTCCCATATTGCTTTGAAAAGACATGTTGAAAAACACATCTGGCCTCCTCACAGTGAAAAGGTACAGGGTGGGTACAGCATAACAGCAGCATCTTACAATGCACAGTGATGCAATCCAATTCAACATTGCAGACTGCAGCTTCAACAATCACTGCAAAGTTAAATCTGCACCTTTCTGAACATTAGCAGCTTCGCTTTGCTCTGGGGCTTTGTGTTGGGGTTCATTTTGTTCTATTTTTACACACAAATCTTGACAGGTTATTGTTGTGATTGCAGCTGCGCGACAATCTGTGCGTGTATCTGTGTATACGGAGCATATGTTTGATAAGTGCACCGCAGGTGCGTATCTGCTTTGAGGAACATTGGTGGAAATGGAAAAGCTTTGACTGGCTCTTATCAGCAACAGACAGTCCATAGCAACAAACCAGGCAGCAAGATGGGTTTTAAAAAGCCCACCGGCTAAACCTGCCCTACACACCTCAGCTCTGCCTCTGCTCCAGAGATCACACCAGCTGCTGGACCTCTCACCCGTCACTCAGCACCCAGGGGAGTCAAGCAAGTCCTGTTCAGTGCAGCAGTGGTGGTATCTGAGGGAGTAGCCGAATGTGGGTATGCCATTTGAAATTTACATTAACAAATCCCTCATTATCAGCAAAAGGTGCCAAGGCCTGGCTTCCCACCTGTTGTCAAATCCCCTCAGCTTCTTCAGTGGAGCCAATTTTTGGCAATCATTTTAAATATAAGCCATGCAAAATTGGATCTGTCCCAAACCAGGGCTCATTCTGTGAGTGTATGCAAGGGCTTCAAGTCATTCATGGTGGCTTCCTCTAGGTAGAAACAAAAGTCTTTTCTTTTTTCATTAATTAAATAAGGTAAGGAGTGACAAATTGCACACAACAAAAGAGAACAAAACAAACCTTGATCAAGACCCTATCTTTCATGTGCTCAGCTCACAGCTGCTGCTTCTCTCAGTCTTGCATGTCCACATGGGGGTAGAAAGAAGAGGGTGACACAGAGGAGTTGTGATTTTGTCATTAACTGCTTGAATCACAAAATGCCTGGAAAAGAGTCAGTATCCCAAGATGGAAACATCTCTAGTTCAGAGTGCATAATTAGAAGGGGTGTGTGTGATTAATTGACTTAACAATTAAAGGCTGCCTGGATGTTGTGTACCAGCAAGGTGGAAATTGGCATCTAAAAACAGTCTTAAGACATAATATATGAAGTTGTATCAACGGGTTTTCTGTTTTCTGACAACCAACTGTGCACACATCCCTTATTTTTTGTAAAGACGAAACTCGCCTGTTTTTCCTCAGCCGTGTTAAGGTCATGTCATTTAGACCCTAATGCCAAAGATGTTCACTTTGACCTCAGGGTTGTAATTCTACCTCCCACTTTGCAAATTCTCTGCAAAGCCTCCATCTCTGGCAGCTACATCTAAATTTTTGGGTCACTGGTTGATGAACAGCTACTAATAAGCAACACAACAACACGGTGTGCCCACGGAGGACACGGTGGAGGTAACCATGTTGGCAATGTGCACGGGCTTTTTTTCTATTTGCATGTCAGAGATAAATGTTGGTCTCTTGCTTTAATCAGTGTTTATGAAATGAGTTTTCATGGTAAATTGACAGTGAGAGATGGGCCACCATGGTCCTGTCACTCTCTGTGTGTTTGACACACACACACACACATACAGGCAGACAGATGTACACACAGCTACAGATATAGCGTCATGTCATGTCATCTGGATGAGTGTGACAGTCAGCAGGGCAACAGGATCGCACCCTCACGGTCTTGTGATGCAGTGCTCTGACAGCCACTACCAGTCACAATGTGTGTGTGTGTGTGTGCATGTTCATTTGGTGTATTACAGTGAAATTACTCAGTGACCTGTTTCACTGTCGATCTATTTAGTATTTGCCATGTAAATATGCGTCATGTTTGGTGTGTACAGAGTGTAGTGCTGTTGTCACTGGATTGTCACAGCTGTTTGGATTCCTGCTCTATGAAAACTGTGACTGTGAGTTTTGTTTGGAGAAGTAATTTGTCACTCACTAAAGTTTGCTTCTGCCAGCAGGCTGGAGGAATAAGATAAGTATTGTACCATGGTGGAAGTTTTCTTCTTCATGACACCTTTGTTGACAGAAGAATTCTCACGAAATTCTTTGTGGACATGACTGCAGTGTGAGAAATTACCACGTGTCACTCCGATGCAAAGCCTGCAGAGTTTTATTTGCAAACTGTGGGTCACAGCGAGCGTGCGATCGCAGCCTGTGACACCATAATTGTCTTGGTGGTGACGGAGCTCTCGCAGTGCGGCAAAGAGAAAAATCATCACACACAGACGGACAGGAAGATTTTCTCTCTCTCTCTTATATCTTCCGGGGAAGACAAACAAACACAAGCAGAGGAGTGCGTGTTCAAAATTTTGTTTTTAATATTAACTAGGAAAAAAACACATTTGCCCACTTCCTTCACCCGTCTTGACCCAAAATTAATTTACTGTCACCATATGAGAGGAGGTCTCCCAATGCAGAAAAGTAGTTCACTAGAAAAACATGCTCTCTAGTCACAGTTTATGCGCTGCTGGTAAACAATATTTTAAAAAAGCTGATTTTAAAAAAAACAATCATAAGTATAGTCATCAGTAAATGTACAGTAAAATTATACATTTGTGTTTGAAGGCATCATAATGATTCAGTAATGTAGCTACTACATCTGAATACATGAAGTACTGTAGCAGTGTAGAGAACACATTGAATACAATCAACAAAACAGCAGCTAAAACCACACGACAGTCACACTGTGAGCTAATGTTAGCCTCCCATCAGGGTCAGTTCATTTACTGAATTTCAATGTCATTTTCCACTCAACATGCACTCTACACTCAATGACACACTGGAGGGCAGAACTCACACTTCTGGTCAATATTATAAAATTATCCACACACTGATACACATAGGACAAACAAAGGGATCATGTTGCCATGTTATTTTTGCCCTTCACTCAGCAAAGCAGATCGCCTGTTGGATTTTTTTTCCCTCTGTGATTGAACTCGCACTGTGAATGGAAGTGTTTTCTCACAGTTTCCGTTTTTGGGATTCGTGACCTTTTTAGCTTGTCAGCCACTGAGTGTGATTTGTGCTTGCATTCCTGGTATTGATTTCAGTGAAGTGTATTAATTGTCCATTGAGCTGGCAGGAACATTGAACAGAGACAGATGAAGATGTTAGTGCAGAATCTTCTGGGCCATGTGTGTGACTCGGCTCAGAGGTTCAACCGTTGGAAATCTGCTGTTGGCTTTGTTTCCATACAGAAATTGGACAAAGTACAAAACACATTTCCACCTCTCCCCTCCAACCAGTAAGACAGCAGTGATGACCAAACCAGGGACTGTTAATGGCTCAGGACTTTGTCCTTTTACTGTAAGTCTTTCTTAAAACCTGTGGAGAAAGAAAGGCTAATTCATTAGCTATACAAGCTACTAAAGAAACTATGCAGAAACTTCTTGAAAAAAAGCATTCGGTCTGTACGATGTGGACTTTCCTTTCGTCTGCGTCACATCTGTTGTGATTCTGTCTCAGTTTCTGGTGAAGGCGTCACGCTCCTGTCACTTTCTTCACTATCTGAGCACGCAGCTTGTAGAGTGTCCACATGTGACGAAGGGAGTTGCATAACAAACCCTTTAACACAGAGAGAGCTGTGTGTGACTGCGTGAACTTTCAGTCACAGTGAAAAACAAGACTTTCAACATAAAATTGTTATGACACAGATTGTGGACTCACCAGGTTCTGCATTCATAAAGACGGTGCAAAACGAATGAACACAGATAAAATGTAGGAAATATCACCAGGTTGAGACAAGCAGACAGGAGCACACGTGACAGACAGAAAGTCCTGAGGTTCAGGATGTCGAGTAATGAAGAGTGCAGTAGTTTGGAACCCATGTATTGCCTTCAATAAAGCACTTGGAATGTCTCTGACGTTGGTGGTGTGCCCATGCGTGGCCCCATCTCCACTTGTAAAAGTCATTACTCTGTTCATGGCAGCGCGACGCTTCATAACGTCTCTGCTCCTGGTTCTGTTATGGATCAACTCACTCACTTTCTGACCCATACACTTCTTCATCTTATCAAAAAAAACTAAACCAAACAAAAAACCCCAAAGAAAATCATAATGGGGGAAAAAAGCTGCAGGCTGAGAGGAATGAAGGTGATTACTTATTCCTCGTTCTCTTATCAAAAGTCACACACTCTTGTTGTGTCTCCCTGTTGACTCCTCCCGGAACGTTTTCAGGCTGAGAGGAAGTGGACTTCGTAGTGATGGTGGCGGAAGTGAGAGAAGAGTTGAACATTGTCCCTTCTTTCTCCAGCTGCCTCTTCATTAAGACCTGATGAGGGGGGGAAGAGGAGGAGGAGGAGCGAGGGAGATATGATTGTCCAGGCTTGAGAAAGAATTCCTAAGGAATGACACTGTGGCCTTCATCTTAGCATTTGCTCATACAAGTGAGCAGTGCAGACAGAGATGAGGACCAGCATTTCCCTTCCGTTTCTCTCCACAAAGTAAACGTTCAGATGACTCCGTAGTCCCTGAGAGACTTGAGCAGCACCGTGTCCTTGACGTCACTGAAGACCCTGCGGATGTTGCTGGTGTCAGTGGCGCAGGTGAAGTGCGGATAAAGAGTCTTCCACTCATCCCTCCTGTCGCGGTTGAGGGCCTGCTGCTCGTACAGCTTGCGAATGTAGTTCTTTGCATCCTCGGGGTCTTGCCTCTTACCTGGCAGAGATGGGAGAAGGACAGGAAGAATGGAAGTGGACAACAAAAAGGCAAAATGTGAATTTGGGTCAGTTTGAATAGGAAAGAAAATGATCCCCTCTTCACTTCCTTTAACATCATCCACCCTGACTGACAGCGTGCACCGTGAAAGTCTCCAAACAATCTTGTCATCTGAGGAAAAAGTTTGCATTTATCATTTCACTGCTGATGTAATTTTGTTGGCTAATCAGAAGTTTCTGTGCAGCTGTGAGCTGCACAGAAACTGAAACAAATTGAATGGTACAAATTGAATGAAAAGATGATTACAGCCAGTTCTCATGAAGTAGGAACTGACGGTCATTTTAGTGAGTTATTTTTCAGTTCAACAATACCCACTTATTATTTGATAACTTGGGTCTGTCACAACATCAGGATGTTGTGATAATGTTAAAGTTAAAGCTGCAAAACATGGCAATAATAATAAAAGTTAGAGCACAGGCACAACACTATTACTCAAAGGCATGTGCCAGAATAAGGGGGTCCAATGTACTGGTGCTGCAACAAATTTACATAATCCTATATTTTCATTTCTCCATTATTTGTTCACATAATCTGTTAATCCATGTAATGCCAAAAATGAAAAAAGTTATTTCAACAAAGTATGCAAACATCAAAGATATTTAGTATACTACAAAATCAATTTAGAGCTGCAAACAATAAATAAGCAAAAGTTAATTTACTATTTTGATAATCAAATAAATATTAATTCAGTAATTTTCATGCTGATATACAATATATTTGCTGATTGTAACTTCTTGAATGTTTTTCTGTCTGATTTTTACAATTAACCTTACTGACTTTTTATGTAGTTGAGTGGTGGTCGTATAAAACCGGCTATCAAAATAGATTAACTTGGGCTGTGGGAAATTTTAGCAACAAAATAATTTGCAGACAAAAAATAAAAATCATTAGTTACAGCCCTAATGTAAAGAGAAAATTTTTATAAAAGCTGCGGATCCCACATTTGAAAAGGCAGAAGCAGTGATGGTTTTGAGTCAAACCAAAACTCAAACCAATCCATTTCAGTACTAGTCCCGTTCAGCTTATTATCAGTAGCCTTCAATTGTAGTTGGTAACAGTGGTAAGACGGGCCTCACAGCCTCCACACAGGAACACAGCAACATTAGCAGCAAAACAGCCAGTGGTCGGAGCTGCTCACAGTTGGCATTAAGGTTAAATTGACATCAAGGAGTTTGACCCTGTATGATTCACACACAGACACACACATAATCACTTGAAGTCACTAATTTCCACTCTGCACACACACCTCTCACACATTTAAAACCGGGGGTTGGCGGGGTGGTGGGGGTGCAGGACTTGTGCGAAGCACAATATCATTCTGCGGTTGCCATGGGTGACAGAGAGAGAGAGAGGGAGAGGGAGGAGGTGGAGGGTGCTGAGGGGTCTGGGTGTGGGGACTGTTAGGGCGATGCTCAACAGCCTTTCACACCAGAGAAGCTACAGGCTGCAGTCACCTCATTAAGCACACCAAGTACCTGGAAGTGACTCATTTGCAACTCTGTGTGTGTGTGTGTGTGTGTGTGGTGGTGGGGGTGGTGGGGGGGGGGGGGGGGGGGGGACGAAAGAAACCAGCAAAACAAATAAGACAAAGAACGTAATGATTGCTGGCTTTGCTGACACCAGGACAGCGATTCAAGGCGTGCGGGGGGGTTCCAGTTCAGAGTCAGAAGAGGATCTGGGGCAGAAATCACAGTAGGATGTGATGAGATACTTGCATGCTCAAAGCAAATTGGCTGGAGCAAAACACCATCAGAACCCTTTTTTGGTCTCTGAAATGATTCAGCCCACAGTGTGATGAGAAAAACACACCTGCAGACAGCGAGCCGCAATGCCACAGGCTTTCCAGGCTTTTCAGTACTGTGGTAATTTCTTTGTTGGGAAGTCTGAGCCCTCAACTTCACCAAAGTGTTGGGCTCTTCTGTTTTTCATTTAAAACCTGTTTTGTTGTGTCAGAGTTCCAACCGATATTTAAGTCAAAATCCAAAACTGCGCACAAAGCTAGATCTTTGATCACAAATACAAAAAATATTGGCCAAGTTACTAGAATTCATCTGAAGAGGGACATGAATGTGTGTACCCATCCAATAGTTGTCAAGATATTTCATTTACAAAGAGGAAAGGTCAAAGGATCTCTGAAGTCTTTATGATTCAGCCACTGTGGACCATAAATATTTATAAAAAATTGTGATGGTCCACCAGGTATATGCAGAAACATTTTGGTCTGGACAAAGTGGTGGACTGACCCACCAATATTGCCATCCCATCCCATGCTGCTTGTGTGCCTGAAAAAAATAACAAAGGTTCCCAGGGCCCTGAGGTGAAATCTCTTAAAGTGCTTGTTCTGCCTGACCATCAATCCAGCAGCAATTTAAGAAGCTGGAACCAGAGAATTCATTATTTTTTGACAACTAAACCGTTTATCATAATTTCGGGCTATTCACTGTTACCACCATCTAATGATTTAATCAACTAATTGGTCTTCCAGTAATCTAATTCATCAAACAAAAGAAACACCTGTGCTTGTATTAGCAGCTCACCTGTGAAACTGGGGAAGTACTTCTGCAGGTCGGAGGTTTGGATTTTGTCAGCCAGGATGTCAGTCTTATTGAGGAAGAGGATGATGGAGGTGTTGAGGAACCAAGGAGAATGGATGGTGGTGTAGAACAGAGCCAGACTCTCGTGCATTCGGTTCTGAGGAACAGAGAGAGAAACAGATATCATGGCACCAGCCGGTTTGTGAGTGATTGACTTGAAGATAGAAAGACACAAGTTCTCTGTGGAGGGTGGGGTCCAGAGTGCGGGGCCGTTAATGACTTTCTTGGCAGACTAAAAAGTGCCTTGGACAGATAAACAGCTTACTGACCGGATGGAAGTGAGGAACTGGACAAAAGGTGACAGAGAGCTGGAGGGGGCTGAGAGGAGAAGGGGGGGTTGGGGGGGGAGAGGTTTTCTTGTGCAACAGTGAGACCTGCTGGTGGACGGGTGACACGACTGCAGTTAGGATGGGAGACACGAGAGTTGACTGACCAGTCTTCAGAGAGCTTGATTTGTTCAACCCACAGTCCAAAGCCCCAAGATATCGATGAAATGATGAAAATTATGATGATGAAACTTAAAAAAGCAGCAAGTCTTCCCAATGAAGAAACTGAAAACAGAGTGTATTGGCAATTTGGTTCGAAACATAACCCAAATGCTTTATAACCAAATAAGTAATTTTTTGTTTTGATTTGAGTTTGTCGTGTTTCTTTTATTTTGTCCACATCCTGCAGCGGTGGACTGAGGCAGGGGACACGTATACAGTATAACACACACACATACACACAAGTTTACTTACTATGGTCTCTCTCTCCTCCAGGACCTGGTCGTACTCGCTCAGGGAAGCGAGGAAGATGAGGGAGGTGACGTTTTCAAAGCAGTGAATCCACTTCCGTCGCTCTGACTTCTGACCACCCACGTCCACAATCCTGTCAGGGACCCAACCAGAGGAACAAGTTAAAAAAAAGAAAAAGAAATGCAGGATCAAAATATTTCAGGGAACAATGTTGAAGTCTATAATTACTCATTAAGGTAAGTGTTTTAACTGTCTCTTCAGCATTGACCTGGAAAAACGAAAGGTTAACTGCCTCATTAAAGTCTCCTAACAGGATTTGATGAGGGGGGAAAACATGCTCCCTAACACCTCCAATGAAGATTCAAACTGGCAGCTAATCAGTTTCCACTACTATTGTTCAACCCAACACATACACAGTGCTCGGGTTCTGTGCTTCGGATTTGAAATGAATACCCTTCCCGTAAAGGACAAGAACACATTCGACGTCACATTCATGAGCTCTGACAGCTTCATGAAAGATGATCTTTCCATGTATTGTATTTCTTTCTTAGGAGATCTTCATAACATATACACAAATCCATCAGCAAATTAAAACCAGTTGCCGGTTTTAATGTTGCGGATGATAGGCACACATTTGGCAGAGGTTTTCCTCACCAATGAATCCTAATTCAGTGTTTCACTTTGTAATCAAACCATCGAGCTAGTCCTTCCCTCGGTGAGCGGTTGTTTCATCCTGAGCTCTATCTCACGATTTAAGAGTAGGTGTTGTTTGATTCAGGAACACAGCGTCCCTTATAGTGTGAGTGAACTTTGGTCTTTGTGTGCTCGGCTCTGTCAGAGCCCCCTGTGGTCTCCGAGAGAAACAATAGCAACGCATGATTAAAAAAACCAAAAGGCACAGAGCGCAGACGCCTCACTTCCTAGCAGGAGCTTTGTACCGATGCAATAGGAAATGTGATCCTGTTGCATCCAAACAGGCATGAACAGACAAAGCATCTGCAAGAGTCAATAGCTTTTTGTTTTTCATAGCACAGTGAATGGTGTTGTATTAGGTTTGTCCCTGTGAGAGGTTGGGGAGTCTGAGGATGGGCCACCTTAGCGTGATGGTCTTGATGGTGAAGGAGTAGTCGTGGATGCCCGTGGTGGGGAATCGAACTCGCAACACGTCCTGCTCTGTGGGGATGTAGTCTTGGCTGGAGATGCGGTCCAGATTGTTCATGTAGCTGAAAGAGAGGAAGGAGGGAAGACAATGAAAGAGAAAGTTTTACATCATTGCTCAAAAGAAAAAAGTGTTTGTGACACCAAACTAGACTTCTGGTAAAACATATTGCCTCTGTTTTCGCCACCCCCAGGCTTGACCATGTAAAACAAACTTTGATGAATTAGTGATGGTAAAAAAAAACAGTGATTAAAAATACAAGCAGGGAGTGGAGTGAGTCCATATCACCCTGTGTACAGATGACGGCTTTATGGCTCTTGTTGATACAAGCTGTCATTAGCCCGTGTTGACCGCCCGCCTCTTATCACGCACACACACCGCGATGATTGAGCTGCTGGGTAAACACAGCGTGGCAATAGAAAAGAGAGACAACAGAGGAAGGCTCTGTTCTCTGACACATCAGACACTTTGAGCGGGAGGCTCACACCTACTCTGTGTTACATCTTGTCATGCCGGTGGAAAAAGTCACGGTCCAAGGTTAACAGTACTTTTCATTTTTAGTTAAAAAGATGGTTCGCGAAGCCAGTCTCATAAGCCGTTACTCCTCTTGCATCAACTGGTTGTTTCTGTATGGTTTAGAAATGAATAAATACTGCTTTGAAGTCTATGAAGAACTAGCTCCCTCCAGTGGTCTGAGTACAAAATACCAAAAGTAAATGTTACAGTTAGGAACAAGGATGTGGGGTTAGAACAATGACAACAATGAAATGTTTAAATACTGTGACTGATCTGAAAGGGATCTGAGAAATTATTGAAACAATACTTTAACAGGTTAAACGCTGTATAAAAAGTAATATAATGCCATGAAATAAAGTTGTTTTCTTGAGAACACAAGTGATGATTATTTTCACTATCAATCCATCTATTGATTATTTTCTTGATTAAGTTTTTGATCCATTAAAATGTCAGAAAATAGTGGAGATAGTGGAGCATCACTTTTTCCCAGAGCCCTAAGCAATGTCAGAACTCAAAGAAAACCAACAAATATTAATGTTGGAAAAGCTAAATTATTTGTTATTTTTGCTTAAATATGACTTACATCCAGTTGACTAATCAGTCAGTCAACTAATCAACAGGAGCACACCCATGAAAACAATTTGTCTACACTGATTTTCTTTGCTGCGTTTCCTCCTGTGGGTTTTGGTACAAAGGTCAGACGTGGTAACAATACAACAATCTGTTGCCACATGGTCCCTTCTTTTAGCTTTTCAGACAATTTGTGATTTGTTATTATTAAGCTTGCACTAAGTATAATTTTAGTAAATGGACATTTTTTCAAAGCCATGTCCTTACTTTACTGTGGAGACTTCTATTTTTTTTTTATGCCTGTTTGATGTAACATTAGCATGATGACACATGTTGTTATCCTTGGTGTAATGTAGCCATGCAATTAGTTTTTAGGTCATTTGGCTGGTAAACACTGCCACCATCCATGACAATAATGATAAATAGGACTTTAATAGGAATTGGTTTGTGGACTAAAGGACACAAACAAATTACTAGGACTAAAAAAAAAAATCACATTTAATACATTAAACATAAGCACATTGTTTGAGGAACTGTTTCGCTGGAAAAAATCGCAAACGATTAACAGTGGAACTACTTTTTACCAATGAAATCATATTAAAATTGGGTAATCTGGCATGACGCGATACAGAAAAAAAAATCCTGTTCATCTCAGTTGTCCTAGTTGTCGACAGAAATCTCAGAGATCATCTCAAAACCTGGACAAATAAACTCAAATCTATTAGACTTTGAGCTGAAATTATTAGTTATTGATTTGACTGCCAAAATGAAAAAGATCCTCGACAAATATTTGCTGGTTTCAGCCTCTCAAATCTGAGGGTTTGGTGTTTTTGTTTTGCTTATATCCTTGCAAATTAAATATCTTTGTATTTTTAACTTTTGGTTGGAAAAAAAACTACAATTTTAAGACCCTAAAATCTTAGGCTTTTTCATAATGGCTAGACTGATCGATAAATGTTAGTTGCAATGCTAATTTGAAAAGTCAGATACAGCCAGAGGTATAAGTGAGAAAAGTATGTAAACCATATGGTCTTTGAGTCTTTAGAGCCATTTTACAGGTGTTTTGAAGATGCCCTGTCTTGCAAAGTGCTGATCAGGACAGATTCTTGTCCCATATTGTGGTATTGTCTGTGGAAACTTGCTGTGACAGCGTTTCATGATGTGATCCTCTCAGGTTACCAGCCCTAACTCAGGACATTGTACACCTGAGAGACTGCCACCGCAAAACCGTGACTTACTACTCTGTAGAGTCCAGGAGCTGGTACTCGCAGCGGCGGCTGTAACAGACTCGGATGCCAGGATCCGTCCAGAGGCGCCGGATTGCCTCAACGTAGCCCCGCTCAAGCTGAGTGATTTGCACTGTGTTAATATCCTGCAGCCATTTAGCAAACATCTGAAAGTCAGCAAGAGCACCAGCATGTCAGAAGTTGTCGTGATATACTGCAACGCAGTCTTTAAACATTAAACCAGACCGAGCACGCCCTGTTATATGTTTTCTGTACAATTAGTCCTCCATCATCAACCTTGCTCAAGGTTTCAGTGTGTTTGTGTTAATGGTAATGCTCCCAGCTTCTATTTATAGACCACAGCATGCTGTGTGTGTGTTTGTTGCTGTGCCACTTGTTTAATGTGGGCACTAATGTAAGTTAACCGATGCCCACCTGCCTGTGTGTATCTGTAATTGTGAGTATGTGTAAATGGGTGCGTCCGTGTGCATCTGTGCTGATGGAGGGTTTGTCGACAGAACATGAGCGACAAGTCTACCTCGTTCTCTGGGTTGGCGTAGGGGATTCTGAGCGTGGTCATGGCTGTGGTCATAGCCTTGATGGCCACGAAGATGTTCTGGAAGATACATTTGGCGAAGGCTTTCCTCTCCTCTTCTGAGAAGCCCCGACCGTGGATGATCCTCATCTGTCGGATAAATGTGGTTTTTCCACTCTCCCCAGTTCCTGTACCAACAAAATGGGAAAAATATGAATGAACAAAAGTAATGACTAAGCAGCTCAGAGGTTTGCGGCACAGCATCGAGGTCCTCCATTTGAACGGACGTGTTGACTGGGCCCCTACTTACACATGTGCTGTCTGCGTCCGCAGAGGGTTTCTCCAGGCATTGCTGCTCTCTCCCTCAGACTAACCACATGCAAACTTGACTTGCAAACTCTGGACCTTTCACTGCAGTCCAGTTTTTCTAGGACTACATTGTCTGAAATACTAGCTATGTTGGCGTTAATGTAGGCAACTATTGCGCAGGGATATGCCGACCAACTCGCCAGTTGCCCTCAACTCCAGAAAGCATTTTTGCATCTTTCAGCTCATTGTTTTGGTTTTATGTACCTTAAAATCTAACTGTCCAGCCTTCAACAGTAGACAAACGAAGTTAGTGACTGCCTTGTAAGAACAGTTTGTGATGTCACAGCAGGAACAACAGTGTCATAATAAAAAAGGCTGCGGGGTCATTGAGGTTGTTCCACCTGGTTTCCCCCCCTACTATTTACTGTGACAAAGGGTTTTATCAGTCTGAAATGGATGGATATGCTCTGTCTGTAGTCAGTCCAAAGAGGTTTCAAACCAAAGCAAAAACAAAAATGTAGGACTGATGTTTCAGAAAATGTCTACAACACTGCCACTGCTATTGAATAATGCACTCACTTAATCACGCTGAAGCAAAATCAGATTAGGAAAACCGAAGTTGCCAAAAGCTGAACTTCAACAATGCTATACAGAGCGTGATTACCGCATCTATTAAATAACATCAAGTTCTGATGTGGTGGCTAAAGACTCTGGATGCGAATCATTCTTATTCTCTAACTTCTTGACACTGCTTTCAAGGAATGGCACATTATCTTTGCACCAAACCCTGTTGAGAGAAAGCGCTCGACTTATGTTATTAATGGTCCTGTTCCTGAACAGTGCCCAAACATTTGTTATCAGTAATCCTACATGGTGACAGTGGAAATAAGACTTCCATATTATTGTTTACTGTCTCTCCATATCACTGAAGGGTTTTCCCCAGGTTCTCCCAAAGTGATTTTTATCTCAGGCGAGGTTCTCCATCTTCACAATTAAAACACTGCGGGCAACCAGCAATATACAATTGTCATGATCAAGATTTTGTGGATCACGGTGCTGCTGAAAAGAATGGTCAAGTAACCAATTAGTGATTTGAAGAGAAAATAAACCAGCTAAACTTAATGGTAATAACATTCATTTTCAGTCATTTATCAGTAAAAATGCCAAA
This sequence comes from Psettodes erumei, assembly GCA_016785225.1. Lineage (NCBI taxonomy): Eukaryota > Metazoa > Chordata > Actinopteri > Pleuronectiformes > Psettodidae > Psettodes > Psettodes erumei. The sequence continues at coordinate 1,519,948 of JAFBJZ010000107.1, forward strand.
CGTTGACTTCATACATTTTTTTGATTAACCAATTAATAATCATATCTAATTTCAGTATCATGCACCTGGTACAGCACCTTGGTATAGCTGACTTCTGGAAAGCATCTAAGCAAAAAGCCCTGCTGCCTCCAAGCAGGTCATGAAACCAGTTGTAAGTGTGAAGTAGGCCTGTAGGTCTCTGGGCTGCTGTCACTGGTCTTCAGGTATAACCAATAACCCAATCTGAACAGATTCTTCGCATACCCACATGGTGACAGATGCCTCGCATAGTTCTCTCGCTTGACTGCGGGCTACAAAACAGGCCAAGCAGTTTTCATTTGTGTGCAAGACGCTCCTTACAGTGTCATCTCGGCGTTCGGTTTTCATCCAGTGCCAATTTTATATCTTCAATTTACTTAATGAATGTATTTGGTATTGTTGGTATTGTCTGTGCCCCTGCAGTTTTCTTACTGCTTGATGCCAGAGATGAGCAAACAGCTGTGTGAGTGTGAATTTGAGTGTGTGTGTGTGTGTGTGTGTGTGTGCAGTCACTGACCCAGCAGGAGGATTTTAATTTCCCTCCTTTCCTTCTTCTTCTGCTGCTTGAGGATCCTCTTGATCTCTTTATCCACAGCGATGGTCCTCTTCTCCTCCTCGGACAGACAGCACATGCAGGTGCGGTGGCACCACTGCCAGCAGCCGGCCATGGCCCCCCAGAGAAAAACGCTGTAATGAAACTGTTAATGAATAATCAGCTGTAATGAGTCGATAAGGACTATCAATAAACACACTGTCAAGCTGCCGTGCAGTGTCCATTTCATGCCCATTACTTAGTTTTAGTCGGGGTTTATTCTAACACGCCAGGAAAGTTTTCCTTGGAGCTTAAAAACCCTATCACTGCCTGTGTCAGTAAATTTGTGGGGTTTTTTTAATCTGCTCGGACTGGTGCGTCTACTTAACTTTGTTGGAGAAGAGTTTGGCGTTAGAAAACAATTTCAACCGCTTACCTCCAGTCGGTCTGTCACACTCCCTGAAAACGAGCAGGTACAGACTCTGATTGCTTTTCGCGGTCCATCTCTCACCGGGTCCCCTGTCCACAGCGACTGCGGCTAAAGCGTCCAAGCAGCGTCATTACCTCACGCACTGATACAGAGCGAAAAAGTTTTTTTTTTTAGCTCACAATGAAACAAGTAGCAACTCGGGAAAGTCCACCGCGCCTACAGAGGAATGTACAGCCTCTACGGTCCGCTGTAATCACTCTCTGTAACTGGAATGTACTCTGAACGACGCTGTGGAAAGAGAGCGGCAAAATACCGTAGCAGCGCCGGAAGTCGGACGGTCGTGCCTGTAAAATAAGAGTCTGGTATTGCTACTTTACGTAAAAGTAACAGATGAAGAAAACAACAACTAACTAAAAACAATGTACTTGTCAACTGTGCATACACTTTATAAAACAATTTCATTATGGTTTAATGTGCTCTTTACTTTACATTTATCCAACCCCCATTATGTGTATATTTAACAGGTGAAGAATTTAAATACAAACATGTAATCAAATTGCAGTGTAATATATTGTTAATGTGTAATAAACTACCCAATAGAATATAACATATTTTTATCCCACCTCCTCTGTACTACATTGTAATACTGTACTTGCATACTTTTTTAAAAACATATATTATAATATTTCCTATTAAATTCCTTATGTTTCTAAGAGAGCATATACGATTTATTAACATTACTTTTATCAAAGGAAAGGATCCAAATACTTCACTATTACCAGTACACTATCTAAAACATAATTTGCCTTGGTGCTGTATGGTGCACTCTTGTTTCTTCTACCTAAAATGCATCTATTAATGCTGTGAGCTGCTTGTACAGCTCTTACATACAAAGTCAGATGTTTTGGATCCAGACGTAGGAAATATTCTTATCAACACTTGTTGCTGTGACATAAACAAACGCATCATGCTCAAAGGTGCAACATGCTTAAGTGAAATTCATGCAGTGTAGTGCAGTTGTGCTGTTCTACCCTGCAGTATATGATTCATCGTTGATACTGACCACTCCCCAGGTATATTCTCCAAAGTAAATAACCTGGTCATGACTCATACAGCTGGTTTATGCATGAATTGAATACACAAAGCTGTAAGTGCACCACGAACTGATACCGATGTCGACAGCAAACTCAGTATAATTGCTTATGTCTGTAGTTAAATGTTGCAGGACATTGCAGCATATGAGACCTTATTCATATTGTTTCTAATGTCTTGTGAGTTCTTTTGGGACTCTCATTTTGAAAACAAAATGATACATCTCAAGGTGTTTCCCAATATAAAAAATAGAAATATAGAAATGCTTCTTCTGGCACCATATCATTCAGATTTGAAAAATGCTCAACAATACAGTTATTTTTGCTTTTGGGACAAGGACTGACATAAATTGGAGCTCTCAATGGAATAAGTGGAATGACAGATAAAAACTGTTTATTTGTTCATATTTATTGTTTCTTCTTGTGGTATTTTCAGCTGTTTCTGTATGTGTGCATGTCTGTGTGGAAGTAAAAAGGCCCTGTGTAAAAAGATACCAAACACTTTTTTTTTGACTTAGAATGGATTCAATTGTTAAGTCAAACATATTACAACTAGTTAAAACATTGTGCCAAAGGAGAAAATGCTATTATTTTGAAAGACTAATACCGGAAAACGACTTTCTCATATTTGTTTTAGTTGGATTAGTACGAATGAGTGCGCGTCGATGTGGATAAAGTTTCGGCTGCAGCAGAGGCTCTCTGCTTCATGTTTCTGTTGAACCCCAGTGAAATCACTGATACTACAAAGTTTCACTGAATTACTATTCATCATGTAGATCATGAAAGTTGAACAAACTTTTTTAGGAGATCGTTTTTGTCCTTTTATAATTTGGAATATGAATGAGTCGATCTGTCGAACTTTCATCAGTTTACAAAATATATAATAACATAAGATGTGAGTGTAATGAGTGTAAATTATTGCCTATTCTTGTGGCAAAACATGGTGATAGATATATCACTGGGCGTTTTTTCATAGAGCAGCGGGTTATCCAGTTTTTCCGAGCGTACAACAGGTATTTAGTCACACCTCCTCCTCCTCCTTGGCTGTTGTTTGGGTGTCAATCTTTTGTCTGAGCCAGCAGAACCGGTTTGTCCAGGCTTTCATGGTCTCAGATATTGAGATCACCTGAGCTTCCCATCGCCATGGGAACGAGGTGAGGTGAAAGAGCAAGAGATGTGTGTGTGGAGGGGTCTTGTTAGTTGTACTGTACAGTGAGTGTTTTAAAGTTCATTGCAGGCGTGATGTATATGTTTGACAACAGTATACAACAAATTACATAAACATCAACTGCATTAAGGATACATATATATTGTATATACATGCATGCGTTTTAATAAATGAAGGATCATTACAGCATAGTTTTTTCAGCAATATGACCACATTTTTTGAACAAATATAGTTTTATATCTCTTTCTATTCAATTTGCATCATAATTGTTGTATGCAATGACAACATGCCAGGAAGAATCTGGTGTGTAGAAAAAAAGAGCTTCAGAGTGGGAGGGGTGAAAAGGACACACGAAAAGCAAAGAAAGAGAAAAAAAGGTAGAAAGAAACAACGTGAGGTGGGGATACCCTGCATTAATAAGTGGGTGTGGACTGACTGTAACAGAACAATATCTGCCACATCCTTCCAGTTACAGGCAGCTGTAGATGTCTGGTGGTGTTTACCTGCTGGCAGAGGTTGAAGCTGAAGCTCCAACAATGATTTACATTGAGAATGATTGATACATTCAGTATAAAATGACATTATACAGTATATGTAGTCAGGCCCTGGAGGTCTTGTATCATTTCTTGATGGCAGACACATTCACACAGAGAGAGACCAGCAGGAAGAAGAGTGCAAGCAGACTTTGAGATTCCCTGTATCACCAGCTGGTGTGGGAAGCAGAAGGTGATCAGTAATTCATCAGAAACTGCAAGACATGATGAGCACCTCAGTCAGTTTGTTTTTTTCATGTCAACATAACTTCAAACAACAGAAATAACACGCATGGATAATGCAAAAATGTTGTTCTGTTTAAAAACAGAACACATGTAAAGTTTTGTTTGTTAAGTTATGTGCCCGACAAGTTCAAAGTGATTAAATGAAGTTGTTAGTCGTGCCTGTGAGCCCAGTGAGATGTGGGCAGGCCGGCGGGTCAAGCTGTAATCTCATGAGTCATGTCTGGAGACTTTTCCTGATCATTCCAGACATACCAACCATGACTCTGCTGACATCCGCAGCGCAACTTTGTTCTTTCAGGTTACATTATGTGCCTTTGGCATTTGAGCGTCCGGAGGTCAGACTTTAAAACTGGAAAAAACACCAGCCAACCGCAGGCAGCTTTAATCTTTTTTCCCCTGAAATCTTATTGTGAAGGTGTTTCAGGGAATGTAGTTGCTGTATTACCTGCAGCCACACCCAATGAGACTAACGTACTCCACCTATTTAAAAAATGTAAGGGAACATTTGAATGTGATTTGAGCCCCTGGGCATCAATTTGAATTGAAATTCCTGATATTTCTGTAAGATTTTTTTTGCTTTTCAAAATAAAAGGAGGAACTTGAGTTACAGGCACAGAGAACACTTCTCTCAGTACAAGGCATAAACGCTGCTATGACGCATCCCTAAAATGGTGTGTTTCATTGAACCTGACTCCAGCAACTACATCACATGTCCACAAGATGTCACTTGGCTCAACAACATTGGCTGTCAGCTCATTCACAGAGAAGAATTTACAGTGTGACCGTAACTGTTGTTGTTGTGGATTGCAGTGAACAATATTTTTGCCTGTTGCTCCAATCGTCACCATCCTCGTCCTCCTCTGCCTCATTCTCAGTGCAAGAGAAAAGCGGGATACTGCTGCTCAGATGTGATTCACCTGTTCATTCTGGTGCTACTTTAGCTCCATTTTCGTTGATAATTTTTGCTTTTGACAATTGCACAAATTTTGCTATAATATTATTTTTTACTGGTATGAAAGATTATAAGAAGAACATAATTTACTCATTTATTATTATTATTTAGATAAATAAAGTGATGTGTAATCAAAACAATATTTTTTATATTATAACTCTATATTACTACCATACCATCATTATAGTATTTATTATACATTCTATATATTGCTTTTGAGTGACACTTATTATGCAAAGTTGTGTAAGTAATATGTTATTTTATAGCCAGTAGTGGAAGCTAGTTTCAAACTATTTATACAAAGTTCAGTATTTAACATGTTCCATTTTCTCTACTCTTTGTTGATTAATGGAATATTTTATAAATTTGACCTCACTTGGCCTTAAAGGTTATTTAAATGGAAATGTGTCTGAGAAGTTTAGAGGAGAAATCTCTCTCTGGTGGAACCGACAACAAGACAACTGAAACACAACAAGGAGACACAACAAACCACTTTACTAAACCACTAATTTAATCTTTAATGCTGTGCTGTATTCTATAACATTTTCACATTTGTCTTATTGCTAATTCTTGATCTGAAAAGTAACCAGTGTATCCTGGTTTAAGATAAATGTCAGTGTATAAGAACAAATGTAACCTGTAACTGCGTACAATATTTCCTACAGAAGTGTACTGGAGCAGAAATGAAAAGTTTCATAAAATGGAAATAACCAAGTAAGCTACCTCAACATTGCAGGCTCTTTATGCAGAGTGTTTGAACATTTGGTACTCAAATTGTTGCCGCCACTGCTTTCAGACAGATGTCTGAATGGTTTCAGGTGCAAGCTTGTGAAAGTAGGAAAGCAGGGAGCAGTAAAAGAGGAACAAAGCAGCTCTACCAGTCCGCTAACATGCAGGACAAGTGTACGGTGTGTATGGACGTGCGGGGCTTTGACAGGAGATGGGCGTTGCCCGTCCAGTCAAATGTCAGCCGCTTTCGCCGACACGCCTCCAAAAGGAAGACTTCCTCTCAAGCAAACTTGGGCGGATAACTATCGCGCCACAGCCCGCCCCGAACGCTCGCAAGTTCTGTTTTCATTCGCTTTGCCTCTGCCAATCCATCATATCCCCAGCGACGTCAGCAGCAGCGCCACACCGGGGATGAGGAGTGGGTGACGAGGAGCGATCACCACCACCACCACCACCAGGAAAAAATACCAGGAGCCAAAAAATGCACGGACTACAAGGGTCCATTTGACCGTCAGTAAGGCGTTTTCGCATTTTGAGGGTTGGGTCCCGGCGAAGTCTTTTGGAGAACTCTAGGTTAATACGATGGAGGTCCTCTGTCAGGCCGAGCTTTCTGGATTTTAGCGGGTGCAAATCCATGGATGGCTAGTTGTGCTAAGCTAGCCAGCTAACAATTAGCCTGTCCATTTAGCTACCCTGGTCACCGGAGACTCGGTCTGCTTGATGAATACCTGCCCTGGGCGCATTTGTAACGCGGTCGTTTCATTCGGGTCGTGAAAAGGCTTTGCCGTTCGCTAAGCGCCGCAGACGCAGGGATACCTTTCCTGTTTGCTCGGTGGATGGACAGTTTTTTGACGGGAGCTCATTGTCAGTGCGCGGGCGTACGGTGTTGGTTGGTTCGGGGCGGCTAGGCTTGTGCTCGGCCGGGCAACCAGCGGAGGGATTGTACAAATGTGGCAGCGGCAGCCAGTTGTGTGCCACTGTCTCCGGGATCGAAGTTGGTAGTTAATTAAAAAACAAAACAACACGTATTTTTTCATGGAGTGTTAATCTAACCAGCCACGCGAGGAAAAAACATTAAGTATTGTCGGTACGTTGAAAATCCCTCAACTTGTCACGTTAGCTCGATCGTAACATTAGCAGCGCCTCGCTTAAAAAAATAATATCAAACTCTATTGGCAAGTGCCGTCAAATAAAATGGTTATTTGCACCGTCGCTTGTCGTTTGGGATGTTTGCAGACACGCTGCATTGTACATTTCCCGTGATCAGCTGTCAGTCCCTGTAGCCCGAGAATTTACACAAGACTTGGACTAAGCTGTCAAATATTTGACACTTCACAGCAGTTTTATCATCGGCAAGGAAAGGCCAGATTCGGCACCAAGCAGCCAGCCAAAGCATCAGGCTCGGTGATCAGGGTCTGGAGACAACCTGCTGAAAACGAACTGGTGCTCGGAGTGGGGTTTCATTATTTGTTTGATACTTTGTGTGACGGTGTAGCCCGGCGCCCCTTGTCAGACGGGCTTTTCAGCTCATGCGGTGATGACTTTAGACTCCATGATGGCTTGTTGCCTGAGTGAGGAGGCGAAGGAGTCCAAACGAATCAACGCCGAGATCGAGAAGCAGCTCCGGCGAGACAAGAGAGATGCGAGGAGGGAGCTGAAGCTTCTACTGTTGGGTAAGTCTGCGTGGTGTCCAAAGCTGTCTCATACTGTTTCACACGGCCATGGCCGAGGACTTGAACTTATATCATAGCGACCTGTGACACACACACACACACACACACACACACACACACACACACACACACACATACACACACACACTCAAACGTTTGATTACGGGCTTCACATGCAAAACACTGGACCCACAAATTGCCCCATTACCCCAGCCACCACAGGATTTGTCTGTGGTGCCGTATGCAAATGAAGATGCTTGTGTCGAAAAAGTAGTGGAAGAGTGAACCACAGTCGTCGACCCAGGAAATTAAGATAGTTTGATCGATTATATATTGAATAAAATTTGCATCCACATTATACATGTATGTGTTGAGTTTCTTCGAAAGCTGCCATAGTTGTCAATGTTTTGCAGAACTTCCCAGGAACCCCCCCCCCGAGCTAATAATTAGATCGTAGCTTGTTTCATTGTTTTTCAATGTCCTCTTGCTTCTCTTTTACCTGCAATGCAAATGTAAAAGCCTTCTGACGTTGACAAGCTTATAATTAAGTTAGAGGATCAATCACGTCAAATTAACTGGAGACTGACTGCATTACCTGATGACTCTCATTTATTAGCATGTACCTGTGTTAGAGGCTGAAGGGGTTTGACTTTATATCAGCCTCTAAGTCTAGTTTAGTGATTGTTACTCAAACTTCATTTGGACTGTATTGTTGATACAATTCGCAAATAGCAGGTGTTTTCATATGAGACACACGAACACAGAGAGTTGTCTCTTGCTGTAAGACATTTGTTAAAGGTCATAGAAATCTTTGTGGTTGTCCTCTGAAGTTAAAAGTGATATTTGTTTGTTAGTGAGTAAAAAAACTACCCCTCTTATTCTCAATTATGTAAAGTATCAAGCATGACTTCGGTTAAGGAGAAGTTTTTTCTCCACAACTAGCTGTGAGCGGTTTCCTTTTATTAATACCTTTCCTTTCATCGTCTGCCACACTACCATAGTTTTATCTGCAGGTAAAACAAGGCTTAAATGATGAAGAAGAGTTGGTTTTAATTAAGTCTGCTACAAGGGAGACAGTGCTCTCCACTGAGGTGGCCTGCTCTGTGAAGTAAATGTTCTCCAGAGAACAGGCCGTGCCATACCCGGACGAGGAGGAGTAGCCATCGAGCATTTTTAACATCTACGCTGGACTCAGAGTTTATGTTTGGCAACAGAGTAGCTTCACAAGACCTGGCAGTTAACAGGCACTCCAGCATCTCTGTGCTTTGCTGTCAGGGGGGAATGAATTCACACTTCCTGGTCACTCACCTATAGCTGCAGCAACCTCTTGCATTGAAAGAGCAGCTATGGTCATGAAGTAATTATTTCCTTGTCTCTGTTATCAAACAGTTCCTGTTTATGGGTAATAGAAGCAGCCAGAGCCTAAGGAGAGCTGTTTTTGTTGAATGCCGTAAGATTAATCATTGTTTTAGCTGTGGTGTCGTTAATATGAGGTGTTCACGTTTCATTAGAGGTCTTTATTTGTAGATTAGTGGAGGCCTATTTAGCTTAGACCAGAATCGCTTTCCAGAAAGATCCTTTGAGAAACCCTCTGCCAAGAAAAAAAAAAGAGAAACAAATTCCACTGAACACAGGTGGAACAACAACTCGTCTGGAGGTGGGACAGAACAAGACTGATGAACCACAAAATCTCCACAACCGGTGTGAGAACCCCATTTACTCTTCATGCATTTTGGGTGGACCTAATCGCTTGAGAGGCCCTTTGAGCGAAATGTATAAATCCACCTGGCTCCCCAAGACGCAAACTAGCAACTTTATCTGGGGGTCCATCAGTAAGCAGTTTGTGGGAGCTTAAGTGAAACAGAAATGCGTAGAAATCCGCCATCATTCTTCCTCCCTCATCAAAGCAACGGCAACCGTCACCCTCTGGGCTGGAGCAAGAGCAGCCGCGATTCACATGTAGCCTGGGAAAACAGAGACGGGCGACAGATGGGATTTGTAATGTGGCTCAGATATGTACGTGTATGCGCAGCCAAGGGTCAGCGCGCGCATCAAATCTCAGGATGCAACTAACGATTATTTTCTTTATTGATTTGATGTGTCAATTAGTTTCGTAATGAATTGTTTTGTTTGTTACGAGAGAGAGAAAAGGGGATAATACCAATCGAAACTTCCCAAAGACAGCGGTGATATCTTCACAGATTTGTTTTGTCTAACCAACTGTTCAAAACCCAACGATATTCAGTTTGCTAATAGATGAGACTGGTAAACTACAGCTGCACCCTTTTGAGATGCTAAAAAGATTAGCATTTGTCTTAAGAATTGGCCCCGCTCAAATAATCGATTATCAAAATAGTTGCAGCTTACTTAAATTCCATCTGGATTTTAAGACGTAAGAATGAAGTGAAGTGCAAACGTGGCCTTTGATTAGCAGGACGTTACGATGGACACTGGGCATTTGATGCCGGTGCCAACACTGTTGTTTGGGACTGACCACATTTGGTTGTTGAATCAGTTAGAGTGGCTTTTCAGTGTTTGCAAACCGCTAATTTCTGTGTTACCAAGACCTCAATTAGTCATTGTCACTTTTGATCCATGCTAAGCTGCTTCGCCACGTGCAGAATAAAGGCCGCGAGGCTTCCGGCCTCGCTCGCGTGTTCATGGTCGGTGACACGCAAATGGCATCTGTTGGTTCAGTCGGCCAAACATTGGTTAGAAATATAAAAGTGTTTTTGGTGGAGCAACATGTTGTTATTGCCCCCCACCACCACCACTAACAGATGAGTTGCCGGGACAGCAAGGGGACTCATCAAAAGACAGAGACGTTTGGAAGACACCCTTCGTCTGTCAAACTCAAGTTTTTTTTGTTGAAAATGTTAAAGTGCTACTATATTATTTTTGGTTGTAGGTTGTGGTGGGAGGCTCATAGTATTTAGACTTGTGTAAAAAGGATCTCAACACTGTCTGGCTACAGAACGAGTTACGGTGAACTCTGAAAGGCAGTCTAGCTTTTTACGATGTTTTGGACGTCATATGTATTAGGCAGTGATTCTTTTGACTGCGGTGGCTTGTGACTCCTGTTTGAATGTAGTGGTTCTACTGTAGTCACCTGAAGTCCGGTTGGATGCGGTGTGAAGTTCTTCTGTGCCCCCTATAAGGAGCATCGGTGGGTTTTTTTGTGTGTGTGTGTGTGGGGGGTTGTCTGACGTTTTAAGCGGAGGCAATTATTCCTGCTGTTTATCGGTGACAGGCTGGCTTTCCTCAGCGGTGTGGTTAGCAAAATGCATGGTAGATATGCCGGCTGAGGAAGAGCCAGGGTCAGAGGAGGGCTCTCTGCCTCCTGCATTGGAGCTAATGAAAGCCACAAGTAATTAAATGTGTACAGCCGGAGCCCAGTGAGCTTCGTTGACAACACCAGTTTGTGAGCTTTCTTCAGTAAATAGGAGTGTTATTTTAAAAAAAAAAAAACTGTGGGAATGACTCTCTCTGTTTTGCTGATGTCAATTTTCACATGAGCATTTTCACTAATTGAAATTGTCAGATGACTGCTGCAATATGTCGCTTCCTGTGGTGGTAGTAAGGGACAGACGGTTATCAGCAATAAACCTCTTCCTCTCCACTTGATCGTGAGTCCGATCAAAGAAGTGCTCATGCGGTGGCTGTGCATCTTCTCAGGACTCTCACATACCAACTTATTCTGTCAGTGAGAAACCTCGATGCACATCAGTGAGAAAGCTTTATTGTTTGTTTAGACAGATTCAGCTGGTATGTAGTAATAACTATAAACAAAAAAAGAGAAGAATGTCATAACACGAAAGTACCTTGTTACGATGAGGAAAACGGAAAGTGTCGGAGAAAGAAAAGTTCATGTTGCGCATTGTGGCGGCGTGCAAACGGTGACTTGAGACAGCAAGACGCTTTTCCAAGCGGATCCACTGTTGACTGAAGGTTAAGTTGGTCATATGGATGGAAAAACCTGTAAAACGTGTACTAATGCAATGCTGCGTAAACGCTATGTATATTTTGCTTCTTCTCTGCGAGCGTGCTCATTGTAAAACCTGTTTCAAAGCAGCATCATTTGCGGTTCTCATAGCAAATAATACAAAATCGCATTTTGTTATTCTTCTAAATTGGTCGTGACTAATGATTACAAGATTGATAAGAGGAGGTGCCGAGTTCAAAACTGTCCAATCAGCATTTTGTATGCCTTTCCTCTGGAGAAAAAAATGGATTATGTCTCATAATTTTACACTCTAAAGGTAAAATCTTGTCTTTTGATCACAATTGTCCACAGTTTTTTAGGAAACGCTATTAGGCGCGTTATGGGAGAGGTGTGTTGCCCTTCAGCAAATAAAGAGCAAGCACATATTTAGTTATTGGGGACAATTTTGCTTTGACCAAAAATCACTGAGTCCTCCCTCGGACAAAAAAGAGGATGCCCGCTTTTCTTTAGTAATGTAAAATAAAAAAAAAAAAAATCTATATTGACTGTTCAACAAGAAGCATTTGTCACTCTGATTTTTATTATATATATATATATATATATATATATAAATGTGTGTGTGTGTGTGTGTGTGTCAAAAATGTGGACAAATGGCTACTTCAATATCAGGTGAGAGTGTGTGGTTCCAAAAATCAAAGATCATTTCTGACGTGCATTTTTTTTTCTGGAAGTGCTTAAACAACACGTCCATTTTCATTATTTCAGTATAATCTGGGGGCAGTCGGGTCATCTTCGAGCTGATTGACAGCTCACATTCCGTTCAATTTATCAGTTCAGAGTTGCTGGAGATGTTGATGTTGAATTCCAGCATGTGTGGGACACAGCGCTGACTGATTTTCACCTGCACGCTCACCAGTAAGACGCAAACTTTGGCATATAAATATAAATAACATAAAAATCAATGCTGTTGATGAAAGTTTATGCCAAAGATTGCAACACGCATGAGATTTTTGAGTCAATAAAAGAAATTATCACTTAAGTATTTTGTGGTTCATCAGGTCCATATAACAGTTTTCATGCGCTGTGCAGTTTTAAGGAGGAAGTGTTGCGCAACTCTGCAGTGACATGACTTGTGCAGAGAAATGCACTCCGAGCTAAAATAGGCTGGAAACAATCTCGTTTTGCCACGCGCCTTTTTTCCCCAAACGAGGTTACCTGTATTGGGTTTGTCTCGTTCGCTGGCAGCGATTGTGAGGCCGAGTCGAATCCATGACATCGGGAGCACGTTGGGTTCACCTGAGCGAGTTCAGGCGCCGGGCACCGCAGGACATTTACCCGAATGCGTAATAGAGAGGGGAGTTGAGCCGCAGGACACGCACAGAGCACACACTTCATCTGTCAATGTGCACACCGCTCAAACAGGTCGGCAGTATCTGGGTTAATGAGTGTTTGTTTTTTGGCAACACCCAAGGATGTCTCATGCGTAGAACCTACCTACGCCTATTGTGGTTTCTCTCGTAAGTCTTACAGTAAGCCAAGCAGATAAGCCCTGTGTTAGCCATATTTATTTGGATCCCTGTTCGCTGCTTCCAAGGCAACGCTGGGAACGACTGGCTTCAGTAGAAATAACACAGTTTCAGACAATACAGATGACTAATCCACACACAGACACACACATTAAAAATGACCCCAAAGTTTCGGGCCATCAGAGGTCTGCCCTGTGGTATCCCAGCGATCCTCATAGGCACAAGAGAAGGCTAGAGGCAGAGTTGGCAGGTGTCTTCTTGCATCCTTTCTCCCACAGTCTGCCAGCACTTACTACTGACTCTCTGCCAAGGTTGATAATGCTAATCAGCACTCACGTGAGCTTATTTCTCAGAAATCTCAAATTGCTAGGGCCGTCCCCAGTACCATTTGTGGAGCCTCAAAAGCTTCGGTGAGAATTACTGCTGAATATTCAAAGCTTCGAAGGGGGTGGGACATTCAGCGCTCACAGTCAGGTCGCGCCCAGCCAGAAATCTGCAGAATTTCTCCTCTGTCTGAGCAATATGACTAGCTTGCTTATTTCTGCTGCATCCACTTTCAGACTCTCACCCGGAGCTCATGGACGGGCTGAGACATTTGCTCTGAAGCAGTCCAGAAAATGTCTTTGTCCAAAAGCCTCCTACAATTTCCCGTTTACTGCAGGATGGTCAGCCAGACGCCGCTGGCAGGCTATCCCACAGGGAAAAAAGCCACCTTGGTCAGCTGCGTTGGCAAAATCCTAGCCTCCCACCAGCGCCTTCACAGCTCCTTCATATTGTCTGTGGATGCAGTCCCCCGACCAAGGCCTGGCAGGAAATTGAGCCACACTGTACAAAGTTAAGTTAAGTGGAGCTTGCCAGTTATCTAAAACTGCTGCAAACGGCTTTGGATGTCTCACTTACTTCCACGCAGGGATGTCGAAGCAGAAAAATATTGCACTGCTGCCACCAATGTAGCCATGGGTTAGGGCTTCACCTTTACTTATATTTATGAAATTATCATGGAGGCTCCATTGAATATGAAAAAGTTGCTTCTGTTTTTACCTTTTCAAATTAGAGGGCCCTAGACATATATGCTAGAGGTCAACTGATAGTGTTTTTTTTAAGGTAGATAAAATAATAATAATTTATCAATCAATCAATTCGCTGATGGTGCCAAAACAGGCAACATGCCCTGCATGGAGCTATCCGAAGCCGTGCTGTAAAGCTTCATCTAAATCTAAATGTTCAGATGCGCCAACAGGATGGTTATTAAAATGATCATGGTTGGCCCATAACGTATACTGCTCACCAGAGGGAAGTCAAACAAGAAAACAAACCTGAATACTGGTTTGGATGTCGATGCCTTCGTGTCAGCCCTACGTGCAGCCCGGCCTGGCTCCGTCCCGTGGCCACGCAGATCAAACCCTTTTCAACCGGTTATCACAGCTATCGGTCTCCAATAGCACTGCTACCGCATGCATTTTCATTACACCGCTGAATAAATAAATGACGCCCGGGACATCTATTTATTTCTCGACATGGTATGACTTGTTTGGCATCGCTTCGCTGCTCAAAGGAAGCGCTGCCAGCATTTAGTGGTCAAAGATTACATTTGTTTGTGGTGGCCAGCAGTGTATTGCTGAAATTATGATTTGGTTGACCGATAAGTTGATTAAAAGAAAATTAGGGAAAAGTCCCAAACATTTGCTGGCTGTCAGTGGCTGAAATTCGAGGATTTTCTGTTTTCACTGTGCCATATCAAACTAAAGTTAATGGTTTCGATTTTTTAAAACTGTTGGTAACACAAAATCACTTGAAGCTAACTGATTTGGAAAAAAAGATGATTTATGAAAATTATCAGTTGCAAAACCAATTTGGTCGCAGTTTTGTTTTTCATAATAGAAACTTTTATTATTTTTGAGATAGAATCTTTGAGAAAACGTGCGAAAAATGGCTTTTAATGACTTCTGTTGCTGCGTCGATTTTTTCTGTATCACCGGGTGTTCCCTGCTGTCAAGATAAAATAAAAATATTTTCAGTAACCTAAAGGACAGATGCGGCAGGGTTTCATTATATGTTTTCATCTATTTATTGACTTTTTAAAAAAAAAGAATTTAAAGTCAACATGAAATAATTTGAATGTCCTATTGTCATTGCTCGTCACCTAACGCCATAGATGCAGTGGACTCTGACATAAAGGAAATACTTGTTGGTCCACTTTGCACGTGTGGTGGGACTACACCCGGACTGTCAGCCGTCCCAACCACTTCTTTTTCCTTTTCTTTTTCTTTTTTTTCCCCCAGAGGTGTTACATATGCAGTCCTAAGCTGCTGTGTGTGGCAGCTGAAAAAGTGAGTTTCACAGTATGGTACGAAGGCAAGGCAGGTAGGTGTTTGTAGTTCTGCAGTGTTTGTCTGGCGGCTCTGTTGGTTGAGCAAACTGATGCTGACACACCCAGAGTTTCGGCAGTTATGTGGCAGTCAGACCTGTGAAAGACTGCCGGGTCCTTCTCACGTCACTGCCTGTCTGGCATGTTCTTACTGACACGTATGGCCCCCTTAAAACCTTCCCCTATCATAAGAGTGTCTCCATTTTAGGTCCGAGTTCCATGAAATAGCAAATGTTTAGTGTTTTTTAGGGAAAGACGCGCGGAGGCAGAACGCTCATTTCCATTTCTGGCGCAGACATGCATTAAATGCAGTCACAACTAAAATCACTAATCCGCTACAAATGGCAACGTGACAGCCTGCTGTGCTGTTATATAATACAAAGAGCATCAGCTGATATATCACTATCAGAACTTTTTTTACTCCCCAAAACTGGCATCTGCGTTGGCCCTGAAAATCTGGTTTGGGTCCGGCTTTGATTACCAGTCTCAACCAAGTCTCGTAATCGTAAGATCTGAAGGAGTTTGCGATAAAATTACACTTAAATGATCCGATTTTTCAAGACCTACCAGACATACATATATTTCGATATAAGAAACCAAAACCACTTCGACTTTGGAGTTCAGGGAGCTCAGAGGATGTTGGGCACGAACAATGGCCTGTAATGAGCTTCCTGAGACATGCCCCGGATTATTTGACTGCACATCTCACAGGGCATCTGTAAGCGATTCTCGCAGGGATGTCGGAAATGTCTGCATCTGGTCCAAGTCCAGTAGAAACGTGACGCGCGTCGTTGATGTGGACCCACTCGTATAGAGCCCAGGACCCCAGGGACGTCGCAGAGGTTGTGCGATGGCGTGGATGGCGTGGCATGTTCCTGCGAGCATTGGCCTCCCAAATGGGAGTAACTATAAGTCGTAGCGCTTGGATTATCTGTCGAGTGCCTGCGCATGTTTGTGTTTGTACACGTGCGTACCAAACCAGCCACGTCCGGATTCCTAAAAAGACAAAAAGCTCCAATGCTCTTTTGTATGTTTATACTGCAACACATCAGCGGCGGGCAAGTCCCCAACTAAGTCTTGGACTGGAAAGAAGGAAGTGTGGATGAAGATGGATCACAATTAGTTGAGGGATTGCGAACTGCGAAACTGGTGTCCAGTCGGGGAGCACTGCTGTTTCAGTGCAACCAGCGTTTTGATTAAATGGGAAACCAAAATAGGCAAAATGATTAAATTGACATCTAAGTCCTTTAGAAGGAAAAGCATGCCAGGAATTTTCTCCAAACTGGACTCGAGATCCGGTGCTGCCCCTCACCCCCTCTCTCTTTCTGTCTCATTTTTTTCGTTCTCTCCGTCAGCGCAGATCTAGATGCGCTCTGTGTCGACACATTTCCAAGCATGCGAGTGCAGCACAGGAGCGACTCGGCTCCTCGCCGCTCCCACCCACTCCCTCCAGTCACCCTCTTATCAAGAAGGCACGTGAAAAGTGACGGCCGACGGGACCGTCTTTGGAGACGAAAGATGTAGCTGCAAATGTTACATCACAGTTGGTTAGTTGGAGGGATGGCCCGGTAGGTTTTAATGTGGTCGCCCGGTGCCCACCAGTCCATCCATTTCTTTCCTATATGGGCAAAAAATATGTACCCGGTTCAAGGATTTTTTAGAGCTGCAACATGAAAACCAACCAGCCCCTTTTTCTCAGCTGGAGAAATGGGCTGCACATTATATGCCTGCTTGTGGAGGCATGGATGTGAGAAGGTTTTTAGCATTGATAGATTGGAATTCATTAGTATTACAAGGCGCGTGCAGATGGGACAAAATTACGGGAGCACCTCACACTGTATTGGATCCCTGGAGCTCCTGCCAGTGAAATGCAATGGAAAGCAACAGAAACCCGCAAACTCCCAGTTGCCATGTTGAAATATCCTCCTGTTTGGAAATCTAACATTAATTTGAAGTTTCTATTTTTGAGTCTCTTGTGTTTTAGCATACTGTGAAGATGTTTTTATTTTATCTACCCACTGTGTTTGTCAGGTTTTTCTCCCATCATCCATCCTCATGAAGCTTTCTGCAATCCACCTTTTACTAATTTCCTCTTCTTTTACATGTCCCCTGTGGTGTTGTCTCTGCTTTCTTCTAGCTGTACAAGGAGGAGGATTTTTGGGGCTGGGGGGGCGGGGGTTAGTGCCATGGGAAATGAATCTCTCTCTCACACACAAACCTTTTTCGAGCGAGCAGGAGTTCATATATCCACAGCAGCTGTACACGGAAGCATCTGCCATCATGGCCATCCAAGTAAAGTGCTGCCATCAGTCAGCCAGCCAGTTCTTTCAGACAGCAGAGTTGGCAAATAGAAATTTTAGTCAGCAAATGCATGCGCCAAGCGAGACTTTCGATAAAATAGTTCCAGGAGCTGAGTGTGGAACTGGCCTCGGGGTCTATAAGTTTCCCCTGTTCCTTTTTCTGTTTCCACAGCATCTCAAGAGCCACAAGGGTTAGGCAAATCAGACAGATAGTGGATTAGCATTGGCTTTGTTTCACGGGGCACTTTATGTTCCATTGTGCGACTCACTTTTGCCTTAAGTGTGGTGTTTAAATTAAAGCAAGCAACAGTCAGGTGAAGGGGTTCTTGAAAGCAGAACCCTCCAGACCGTAGCAACGCTCTGTGTTTTCCACTTACCTCATTGCGCGGAATCAAACTCGCGGATCGGGCACGAGTTGAAGGAAAGAAGCTCGATAATATTGATGGCACAATTAAAACTTGAAAGAATAGTACATCTTAAATAAATGTATCTGGTTACCCTAATGCCTCATATTGATTTATTGGTGCTTGCCTGCTGTCTGAGTAAATGCTATAAACAAGAGGAAGCGGTCGCAAAAGTTTCGATTTGCTCAGTCGCTGAAGCTCAGGTTAACCCCGATGGTTCCTCTGCCAGCAGGTCTTTGTCTGGAGCATGGACATATTGGGAGGCAGAAACTGTGACCCGAGAACTAAACTCAGAACAAGGCTCCTTCAGTCGAAATAGAGCCTCGGTTCCTAAAAATGTTCTTGGAAGAGTTCCTGCAGGCAAAATGGGCCTCTAGACAGTCATTCAGTCATCGAGTTCCGTACAGTCGGACGGGCCTTTAGCAAAACCTCTCCCAACACTGTGAGCTCAAGTGGACGTAGCTTCCTGTTTGATGTGCTTGGGGAAGTTTTAAAGAATCATTTACTCAGGGCGACCCCCCTCCTCCACTCTGTCACACTTTGCACCTCCGTCTTCCTTCCCCTCCAGTCTGCTCGACTCCCTTTCGCTCTTTCCCTTTCATCGTCGGTGCCAAACTCTGCTGCACGTTATTACTCTTCATGTAAACCGTAGCCCAGAGCGTCTGCCGTGGCCTCCGGCTTGTTCCGACCCTACGAGGCAGATTTGGCTCCACTCTCTTCTCCTGTTCTTTGGGAGTTAATGGTTATTTAGCAGGATGACTAATACCTTGGTGAGTGTGTGATGTGGGCAGAGTGATGGTTCTGCTTCGGTTAACAGTCGCGGCTGTGTGATTATCGGCCTTTTCCTCATTCTGCAACTCTGGGCTGCGTGATGAGCCTGGTGTTTGGTCCTCGGTGCCCTAATGTTGCGAAGCTTCTAATGGATCAGCTTTGTGTATGAACAGACGTAGATGTCGTCTTATAGGATGGTTGGATTCTTTACATATACTGTGTACGTTTACAGTACAGGTATCTTAGTAAGCGCTTCAGGGGAAGATGGTTTTATTCAGGGGTTGTCTTAAGTTAAAGAAAACAATTTTTTGGAGTTTCAAAGATGTGGGAATTTAACTAGTACCCCAGGAACCTATGAGAAGATGCTGTAGTTGCTTTATGGGATGTACTGTAGGCGCTGGTGGTTTTGGAAGTTGACCCCTGACTCACTGTTGCGAATCTTGTAGCAGCCAAACACCTGATTGTGAAATCACCACTGAGCACACCCTTAGAAACCACCGAATTTCCAGCTCTGAAATATTGTACTTTGAAAACCGTCCATCTAAAAATTTCATGGTTTGAATTCCCCTCTTCGAAGCGTCTGTTGTTTGCTTCCATGACTTTGCGATTCCCAGGGCCCAAGAGGAGAGCGGTGGCCGAGGACGTTGTGGGATTCAAAAATGCACGCTGAAGTTGCATGTTTGGCCGGGCCCTGTGGAGACACACTGAGGCCTATCAGCTGGGCCTATCAGCTGGTGTTTTCTGCCATGTATTTATGAGTTCAGAGCAGGGGTTGCCATGGGAACTAGTATTACCCCTCAGGAGTAGCTCCAGTGAATGTACAGTAGCTTGTCCGTGAGAAATGCTTCTGCTGGGTTTTCCAGTTAGGCAGGAGAACAATGGGATCTGTTGAATTAAGCCCCCTTGCCTCTGGTTGTGTGTGTGTGTGTGTGTGTGTGTGTGTGTTTGGAAAATATATACAGGAATACACACCAGGGTTGGGCAATATGGCCTAAAATCTATATCACTGATTTTTTTTTTCAAGGATGACTGTATTATCTATAGGTGCTACAAAATTTAAAGGGATACTCCACTCAAAACAGGGTTCTACCTCTGTTTCTGGGACGAATATGAGATAAAGACCTGGCCTACATGTGTTTCGGGAGGAGCAGCCTGCCCCATAATGAAGGTTAATTAGTAAACTTAATGTAATTCATTCTTTGAGTTCAACTGGAGTACGTTCTGCCTTGCTCCTTTGCACGTCATGTGACCCGGTGATGTTGCGTGGCGGGAAGCGCGTCCGACCAGCGGGCATTGTGTAAAGTCAGCGCCTCGCAGCGTCACATGAAGTCGAATGAGCCCGTCGTCTGTACATAACCTGCGGTCGTGACACATCTCCCCTCCTGTGTGTGTGTGTGTGTGTGTGTGTGTGTGTGTGTTTTTCACGGTAATGATGGTATTACAAAATCCACTTCATGGCAAAATACGACACCGGCGACAGTGACGAAACTGGTATATATTGTGTTTGAGTTTGACACAATTATCCAACGTGCTGCATCTGTCCCACGTCCCCTCCCTTCCTCTCCCTGCCTGCCGGCCTCACACTGGCCTCTGTCTTCTCAGGGGCGAGGAGTGAGGAAAACGAAAGCAGGGAAATCATGCTCGGCATTTTTCCTCTCCTTTTCTCATTCCCATCCTCACACCCCAGTGACACCCTTCCCTTCTGCTCAGCTCCTCGGTCAACGAGCAGGCGAACTCCCCCAGTGCCCCCCCCCCCAGTTTCTTCACAACTGCTATTTATGTCCCTCTCTCAAAGACACACTTTGTCTGAAGGGGAAACTCCAATGTTGCCTGACCTGCTTTCCGCAGTGAAAGATCCTGTCTGGTTAGAGGGCCGGGGACGCTCGGGGCACTCCTACACTGTACACTCGACCGTGCTCTTCAGTCAGCGCCGCTCAAACTTGACTCGAGTCACCCTCGGAAGACATTTCGTCCCCTCTCCCTCGGGAATACCAGTTGTACTTTATAACGCGAAAGCACGTCGCATGATCTAATCTGGTGCTGCTGTTCTATTGAGGGAGTGTGGCTAAAGACATTATCACTGTCGAGGCCCCTCAGACATCTTGGACATTCGATCCGGTGCATAAAGCAGCACCGTATTTGTGAATATACGTGGACATGAACTCAGTCACGTTTATATTGCGCTGGATTTTTGCACGGACGCGTTTCGCCACGTTTGTTTGCAGTTTGTTTGAACGCCCTCACAGACGTAGGCAGAAGACAATATTTACCCAACTGGGACGCTCGCACCTATGCAGAGGCAGAACGTTTAATTTGCACTTTAGCATGCACACGTGCGTTAATTAACACGCCATTAGCATGAAATTGTTCTTCAGGCTGCGGCGTTTTGGTCTGTGAGAGTATTATATTGATGCTCTGCTCATTTTGTGTGGGGTTGAAAAGAAAACCGAAGGCAGGCCGTGCAAAGTTTCCATTCTTGAATAATGGAGAAAGTGTAATAAATAATTGTCCGCGACAAAAGATCAGTTGTACAGAGCCGAGAGTGAACGGTGGAGACCAGAGGGTGTGTGCGTGCGGCCAAAGCTGCAGTGACTCAGATGAGAAATGCCGGGAGAAGCGAGACGGAGAGAGGAGCGGTGAAGGGCTCGAGCGCGGTTGCACAGGAAGGAAACGGGCGGTGGAGTGGGGGGGTGGAAGAGTAGGGGATTGATCCGGAGGGAGAGCCGCACAGCGGAGTCAGAAGCCGGGTTCGGGTTACCTGCCTGGCCCCTGGAAAGCTCCTCCGTGTTCGGCGGCGGCAGTGTGCAGAACTCGAATGCCTTCCTCCTGCCGTGGCATCTCTCAGGGCCGAGAGTGGTCGTTTGCTCGCAGAATATGCCCATATAAAGATACAGAACCTGCTTGTGGAGGCTCTTGTGGAGAAGCGTGTGTGTGTGTGTGTGTGGGGGGAATCTGTGGGGATCTGTGCGGCTCAGCGTGTCTCGGTTCCTGCATGTGCAAGCCCGTTTCCTTCTGTGTGTGTGTTGTTTTTGGTTTTTTTAATGCACGCGCGCATGTGCGCGGTCGCCGTGATAAGTCGGCGGAGTGAACTCCGCTCACCCAGCCCCTTTATTGAGCTGAGGTGAGCCGTGCAACCCGCATCTGGTTACTCTGGGCCGCTCCACTTACCCCAGACCGCCAGTCACTGCCAAAACAACGCAGCGCGCATCTCAGGAAACAGGAACCAAGATGATGAGAGACATTTTGACTTGCGGGACAATGGCTTGACCACAGTTAGGCCCAAAAACGTTTGTCATATTCCTATGTGGAGCCTCAATGTAAGAGTTGCATAACGGATCATTGTCTGAGCTTTTTTTTTCTTCTTTTTTTTCTTTTTTTTTTATTGTGGTCCAGTATGTAGTGTCACAAATCAATCAATGAATCAAGAAATAGTAAACCAACATCATTACTTTCGCAGAAGCGTTAGTTGTTAGTTATTCTCAGACGAGGAAAATTACTGATAATTTTGTGCGTCAGAGCTCGCATCTAATGTTACCTGCACTCGCCCCCAGGGCGGTGACACAACATGACCACATCATAAACACCCCCCCACCCCCCACACACACACACAGTGTCAGCTCCTAGAGATGGAGCAGGCACTGTGCGGAAGAACGAGCGGTGCAGCTAAGCCGCCTGCATTGGTAAAACTCTGACACTGGGCTCGGTATCAAGGTCTGGACCTTCGCCCGTGGGGCATGATGGTGCGGATTCCTTCACAGCCTTGTGTACCAGCACCAGGGTGTAGGTGGACAGACAAGGTCAGGAAAGGCAGGCCAGTTTATTACCACAGAGTTTGAGTTACATTAAAAAAAAAAACCCTGCAATTTGACCAAGTTGGAGTTATGCACGGTTTGCCCTGTGGAGGACAGTTCAGCGCCCCCAATTCTTTTTTATTTCACTGCTTAGTTTTGCTCTGAGAGGAGCAGAACGTGGTACATGCACGTAGTACATGGATGTTTGTAGTTTTATGGTCTTGACCCATTTTTCCAACCAGTGTTTGAATGCATCACTCTTACTTTTTCATTTCTAGCATCACATCTTTAGCAGCTTTCACGTTCCACACGTGATATTTTTTCCGAGTTTATCTAAACGCAAGAATCCTCACCACAGTTCGTTTCGGTCATTGCTGCTTTTGTTATGAAACCGTAGGCAATGGTGACTTTGTATCTTGTCCCTGGGTCGTGGCTGTAACATTTCACTATGTCAGCAGAGTATCATGTTGGTTTCTGACCCCTTTTCCACCTTTCCGTGTCCTCTTCTCCCAGGTACCGGAGAAAGTGGCAAGAGCACTTTCATCAAGCAGATGAGAATAATCCACGGGTCCGGCTACACAGACGAGGACAAGAGGGGCTTCACCAAGCTGGTGTACCAGAACATCTTCACCTCCATGCAGGCCATGATCCGTGCAACTGAGACCCTCAAGATCCCGTTCAAGTATGAACAGAACAAGGTGAGCGCTGTAATGCAGCAACGAAGACCTGAAAAATGAGGGGGGAAGCGGGACGGCCGCGCCTCCACCCGCAGGACACGAGCGCTCACTGAAACGGTGCACATAACGCGATAAATAAGTGCAAGTGAATGTCATTTCAGTCAGAGTGGGTTGGACCTTGAGGCTAAATTAGCTGCCTCCGAAATAAGTTACCCGGATCTCCAGCCCAACTGTCTGCTATTGAGTTGCATGGTGGGTAATGTAGTTGGCAGGTTTGGGCAAGGAAAAGGGGATGCATTTATATGATTCTGCTCATTGGTTTAATCCTCTTTTTTTCTTTTTGTCCATTGTGAAGTGCTGAATCGATGAAGTACCCTTCTTTTTCTCAATTTACTCAAATTTGGCACCACACATGGCACCACATGACTGTGAATGTGGTCCCTACACAAAACAATTACCCCCCTTTGCTTTTCTCGCAGAATAATGCCCAGCTGGTGCGCGAGGTGGACGTGGAGAAGGTGTCGTCCTTCGATCAGCCATACATCAGTGCGATAAAGATGCTGTGGGCCGACCCTGGCATCCAGGAGGCCTACGATCGCAGGAGAGAGTACCAGCTCTCCGACTCAACCAAATAGTACGTCTGCGCTGAACGAGCGATCTTTCAAATGATGCAGCAGTATCAGTCCTTTTTTTCCCCTTTGTAGTTTTCTGACAGTTATGCTCGAGCAGAGGAAGAGAGAGAGAGGGTGCGGGCAGATGGGGAGAGTCACGGGAAAGGAGGAAATGTTGGCAGGTTTTTATAAATGACTGATAATAATATCAGGTCTAATTCCAACCTGCATTAATCCATTTCAGACTAATGTGGCTTCTTAGAAAGTTGAGGGCTGGGAAAGAATTCAAGATTATGCGCATTTGTGTATTTCTTTACGAGCCGCTGCTTTCGATATGCATATTTGTTTTGCAGTTGTACGATTGGGAGGGAAAGCAATTGTTTGTGTGTCTGTACTTTGAACATAAATGTGCACGTGGCACAAGTGTACATCTCTGTCCCAAACCCCCCACAGTTACCTTAGTGATTTAGAGCGAATAGCAACACCGGGGTACGTGCCCACTCAGCAGGACGTGCTGCGGGTTCGAGTGCCTACCACCGGCATCATTGAGTACCCGTTTGACCTGGAGAATGTTATCTTCAGGTACTGGCGTCAAGTGCTGCCGATGATGTCACTGGTTGGCTGGCTGGCTGCTTGGCAGTTGGTCAGTCAGTTGGAAACCGCCGATGCCGCTGTCTCCATCTACCTTGTGCCGCACAGCAGGGCTCAGCACTTTTTAACACATCCCTGATGGTGCACTCTCAAAGACCGGCCCGAGGAACGGGCCCCGGCCCTCCCGTCAAGACTCACTACAAAGGCAGTCGTTTTTATTTTCACCCAGGCAGTCAAAGCTGGCCTCTTGAGTGCTAAATCATCCTTTTGGAGCCAAGTTAAAAGTCTTACAAATCTTACGAAACCTTCACGACGAGCACTTTGAGGGGAAGCAGAGGATTGTTTTGTCTTTGGGAGCTGCCATCAAGGATGAAGCCAAATTTCTAAGAGAAAACTTGTGGGGTGCTGGTACGCAACGTTACCTAATCCCCTCGTAACTCTTGGGAATGTTTTTTTTTTTTTTTTTTTTCTTTGGTTACATCTGGACTGTTCCACTTGCTTTTGGAGGGAGTGTGCTATATCTGCTGTTATGCTTCACTTTCTCTTTCCTCCCTCCCTATGTCTTCTGTTGTCCTTCCTGTCTCTAGCTATCTAAGTGATCTGGATCGTATTGCTGAACCATCCTATCTACCAACCCAACAAGACGTGCTTAGGGTTCGAATCCCAACCACTGGGATCATAGAATACCCTTTCGACTTGCAAAGCATCATTTTCAGGTAGAAGAAGAACTACACTATTTCTACTAACTCTAATAGTTTTCCTTTATTATTTCAAAATACAGAAGCTCCTCTGAGGTCTGACTCAGCATGTTTGTTTGTTTCCTACAACATGTATTATGTCCCCTTTTGTGCGTTTAAACCCAGTATCTGAATACGTGTCCAGTCTACTCTGTTATCTACTCTGTTACAGTAGATTCCACAGAAGCTGAGAGACAGATTAATGGATTGGTTGCTTAGTTCATCAACAGAAAATTAAACTAAGCGGCACCCATGGCTCCCATAGTGAAAAGAAGTGTGGTGCAGTTTAGTGCTACAGCAAAACACTCCCCGACCAGCCACTGTCAGAGATACGATAGAGGGGCAACCGGTGAATCTGTTTACGGCGCAGCCGAACAAATTTGGTGTGTTTAACAAAGAATTGCGACCGTGATCTGATTTGATGCTTCGCACGGCGCAGCGAGTTTTTCACACGTTTGTTACATTTCTGAGGAGGCGAGGAGGTGTGCAGCCGGTCGCCAGCACTTCTTCATCTCGCAGCTCACTGTGGCTGTTCCTTCTCGCTCTCGTGCTGCCATGCAAAATGTAATAACCATGCCCCCCCCTGAAAAAGTAAATGCTGAAAAGGAGCAATGTGAGATTTCTTGACAATAGAAACCCATCCTATGTTTATCCAGTGGTGCGCTTTTAATGCGAAGCTGCGGCCATGTGATGTTCAGTTTTCGTTACCAATAATTCAATACAGCTCTGCTATGATGGAAAGGGAGTCAATGGTGAGGTCGTTATGAAAGGGATGAAATTGCACAGGATTACAGGAGCTGCCACCAGAACGCGGTGCGGCTTCCCTTCATCTCACTCTTGCAAAAAAAGAGAGACGATGAGGAGATAGAGATGGACCCAGGGAACAAGAGCGATTACAGAAGAGTGCAAATCAATAGGAAGCCATCATGTCAGCCCCCTCCTACGCCTGGCAAGTCTAGAAATAACTCTGCTTGCAATGACGTTGGGCTGAAGAGGTTCCCAGCAGCTCTGCCACAGCTAGCCGATAGGCCCCGCTCTGCTCGGCTGTGCTGCTGATGGTGAATCACTAAATGCTCTCAATGGCATTAGTTTTGCGTTAAGAGATCAAGAACACAAATGTGAAGTGGCGATGAATGTGAGGTGTCAGGAGCATGATTATTGAGCTTCCTCTATTTTGCGATTCATGCGTGCGAGTCATGTTCTTGTAATGGAGCGCAGTGGATAGCAACTAGCGCATGTGGGGCTCAACCGCTTCTGCTTGCAGCCGACAAGGCCGTCGCCACAACAAGGAGGCCTTTCATAGACAAACATCTCCATTAGGCTTGCTTCCTTCTCTTTTAATTGGCTTTTGAAGTCGCAGAAAATGTCATTTCACTTGGCTTATCCAGCGTAGGAGAGCTTATCGTACTAAGTAGGTCACTCATCCTTGCTAGAGGGAAAAAAAGGAGGTCGTCTGATGTGAAGGAGTTTTATTTTAGGCTGGCTGTTCTGGAGGACGCCATTTATCAATGCCCTCCCTCCCTCAGGCGAAGAGAAACTCACTGACTGAGTTCACCTTTGTGATGTGTGATCAAACTTCTACTGTGTAGCTGTAGAATGATACTGGGTATTTGGTGAAAGCGTCTATAGAAACTAACTGAAGAGCGTAGTCTTGTTCTAATGTTGTCAAAGGAAACTATGAATGCATATGTTGGCCGGTGACCTTTGTTTCATGACTTAGAGGACGACAAGACAACACATTTGTTCAATATAGTCTGATTACTATGAAGATGAGGGTGCCTTGATATGATAAAAACATTTGACAAAGGACTATTACTAAATAACAACAAATAGCTGACAAAATCAACACTAGTACACTTGAGAGTTTTGTGTAATTTTTTATTTGCTGTGAGTTTAAAAGGGCTGATTAAAAGAATCTGACTTTTGTACGTTCTGCCCCTCGCGTGCTTCTCTAGCACCATGAGGTCTCGAGTCTAGTTTGATTTAAATGATTCATATTCTTGGTGCTCTACATACTCTTGGTCATTGACAGAACGCAAACACAAATAAAAAGATGAAGATTAGAACAGGGGGGAACAGATACCTGCACTGTGCACGGATCGATCCAGGTCTCCTTCCCCAGAATCGAAACCCGTACATCATGCCTTACTCGCTCGTTTTCACTTTCTTGCCTTGTTCAGTGTTTCCTCCCTGTATTTCCTAATTCGTTCATATTACATTTTCCTCCAACCTTTACATATTGGGCCTCTCGTATCCCTCACATACAGAACAGGGTCAAGTTTAGTAGATTTATTCTCTTGCATGGACTCTCCAGCATCTACTTTGCAGAGAATGGAAGGATGGCATTGTTTGTACACACACAAGCACACTTCCTTGTAGTTATTTTGGTTCACCTAAGGGAAGGTTTGCTCTGTCCTCTCTGTGATTCATGCTGCAGATTCTCATTTCTTCTCTTTTGTATTCTCGGTGCAAAAAGTGGCGTTTGGCTTGAACTACACCAGACTCATTAGATGTAATGTTGAAGTGGTCGTCTGTCTGTCAGACCACGCTGGCCTTGAAACATATTGATTTGCCACCGCTGGCCACGAAGCTTAACGTAATTGAAAATGAAAAATGTGGGTGAAATTTTGCAAGATGAAGCCCTCTTTGCACTGATGAATTTTCTACTGGAAAACGAGAACGCTCTTGTCCTGCAGTGACCCAGATCCTTGGCTTGTCCTTGGCTGAATCACTTCAGTGTTTGGCTTCTTCTCAGGTGGCTCAGTTGTATTCTTATATAATATAAATTGAATGTAATAAAGATTTAGATTTGGGTGTGCATCGTATTCAGTGAGAGATTTAGTGCTAATTGCGATTTCTTGTCTTTCATGTGACTCTCTCGGCCCTCCATCTCATGCCCTCACTTTCCAATCAGGATGGTGGATGTTGGGGGTCAGAGGTCAGAGAGGAGGAAGTGGATCCACTGCTTTGAGAACGTCACCTCCATCATGTTCCTGGTGGCGCTCAGCGAGTACGACCAGGTCCTGGTGGAGTCGGATAACGAGGTGAGACTTGGACACAGAGATAACAGATTTTGGAATTGTACGGCATATTCACACCGACGCTTCAGTTCACGTTGTGTTTCAACACGTCCTTCCAAGACGTCTGCAGGCTTTCGCTCTGATTTGTGAGCAAATTATTTTGCCTCCATAACTTTCAAATTCAATTTTCTAAACATCCTGTTGAATGTGCTGGAATCCAAACTTAATTTGCAAATATTCACATTCACTGGACGATGAAAATGTTGTCCACGTGGGCACAGTTCCAGTTAACGCTGCACCATTCAGTATCTTCACATTACCAGTTGTTCCAAAAGACGACACGTAAAGTGACACACGTATACTCTACTCTGGAGTTGGCCTGCTCAGGTGTGAATCCTTACTGAACACACAGGTGGGAGGCTACTCTCGAGTACTTCCTTGCTTTTATTAAGCTCTGTCTCCTAAGGTTTGGCGTGGTAGACGAGGCGAGGCACCTTTTAGGCATCATGGCATGCTGAGAGTATCCGGTCCTGTTGACAGGGTCGTGACCGAGACGTCGACCCGTCAGAGCCCGATGAGGCTGTTTTCTCGTCAAAGTCTGGATCATATTAAGACTCGCCAAGACCCGAGCGCTGGAATGATGCTCAGAAGGAGTTTAAATCGGAAATAGCTGCTGTCTCAGCTTCAAGTAGTTTACATGAGCGGGTTTCCAAGTCCACTTGTTTCACTTTTTTATGTTGGCCAGGCAGTTTTGTTTAGAGGAATAAATGTCACATTAGGAGCATACCTGGAGCGGTTAACATAACAGGAAAGGTCTTGTGTCGTCCCTGTGGCTGCACAGTGCACCGCACCATTATGCCATCCAGCCAGACCCGTCACTAAGCTAATGTTTGTGTGTCTGACAAACACGAACACAGTCTATGAATAGAACCTAACAATTACCTTTTTTATGTTTGCACGTATGAGGCGTTAAAAGACACAATTACAGTATTAGCTTTGCTAATCCTCTCTCACCATTCTAATTATAATGGCAATAATTATTATTATCACCATCACAGCTAAGCAATGTAAGCAAACTACTGGATGAGCTGAAGTATATCATATTAAAGCAGCTTCAAATAAACTCTCAGTAACTGCTCTTTTGTCTTTTCGGTTTGCACATTGGGTCGTCTTTAAAGAGTAAGTGAATGTTGTTGTCATTGGCCTGCAATTTTATTATCCCTGCTTTTTTATGTTTGCTGCTGTCAGGATTATTACTTTATTATTTTTTCAATGAACCGCACCAACCCAGAGACCCTGCTGACCTGCCAGTCAAAACAGAAGGCGAAAAATATACAGTCAGTGGTGAGGTTTTACTAGAAATCACTCAGGTTCTGCTTGTTGTTGCCGTGAGTTCTGTAAGTCTTCAAAGTCACAAATACAAGGTTCATCTGCGTCAATTTCACATTCATTGACAACACCAGTGATGTAAACACACAAATGCACAAAACGCGGTTGCTAACTGAGTGTTAAACCAGGATTTTTTTTTTTTTTTTTTTAAATCAAATGCTTACCTTCCAGTAACTTACATAGTATTTATATGAACTGTAGCTTCTTTGTATGAGGACAGAAAACATACAATTCCTGTTTAATAATTGCATCCACAATAAGGAGTGAATCGAGCAGAGTGTGAAAAGTCTTTTGTTTCTCTTCTGCTCCTCATCCCTGTCCTATCTGGCTCGTGTCAGAATCGTATGGAGGAGAGCAAAGCTCTGTTCAGGACCATCATCACATATCCTTGGTTCCAAAACTCCTCCGTCATCCTCTTCCTCAACAAGAAGGACCTGCTGGAGGAGAAGATCATGTATTCTCACCTGGTTGATTACTTCCCAGAGTTTGACGGTAATTCCAGTATTTATTTATTTTTTTTATTATTCTTTCCTTTATTACACCTCTTAGTAGCAGTGTTAATTTCATGTTGTCTGCCTGACCCAGAATGGTTATGTATTGTAGGAACATGCTGAGCTACAGGAGGAAAATTCATTTCCAAGATTTATTTACCTAATTATTCATTCAGGCGAGACTTTGAGCCATTGGTCAAGTTCTGGCTTTAACGCTGTGGGTGTGTAGCTTCCCTCAGTGTCAGTATCAACATATGCAACACAAGGGTTGAATTTCTTTAACTCTCAATCTACAACTTGATCCAGACAGGAGCCTCTCACTTAGATTTTTGATTGTAGAGTGACATCTTATGGTCATAGTGCTGTACTACAATCCAACCTGACATTCCGCTTGAAACGACTCAACACAGCATTTGTCAACGTTACTGAACGAATGATAAAGGTCCGGTGATGCTAATGCAGTGTCCCATGTAACCTAATAATGATGGTGTGTTCTTTTCCTAGGCCCCCAGCGGGACGCCCAGGCGGGTCGCGAATTCATCTTGAAGATGTTTGTGGACTTGAACCCAGACAGTGACAAGATCATCTACTCCCATTTCACATGCGCCACCGACACGGAGAACATCCGCTTCGTCTTCGCTGCCGTCAAAGACACCATCCTGCAGCTCAACCTCAAAGAGTACAACCTGGTGTGAAGGAGAAACGGAAAGAGAGGGAGAAGGGGAGAGAGAGAGAGAGTGAGAGAGAGAGAGCGAGCAAGCAAGAGACCTGCACCTCCCACCGCACATGCACACACACAGAATGCAGAGTCCACTTGTAGTAACACACATCTGCATGAAACACTCTGCTGCTCAAAGAGATAAGCATTGCTTCATTTTTTTGCATTGCATTCACACACTAACACTACCCGTGCTCTGTTCACGTAGCTCCTTGGTTGGTGCCCCCCCCCCCCGGGGTATTTGCTCTGCTCTGGGGCTCCTCTCGGCCATCGGCCCACCCTTTGGCATGGCTCACGTTACTTCCTTTCTTTCTCTACACTACATTATCACCGGTGCTTGTGTGTGCGCGAGGTGGGTTGAGGTCCTTCTCTGGGGTGGAGTAAGTTGTTGTGGACAAAGGGCTTTCTCCCCTTCTTCTTATTTAACCCATGCATGCTATACACTAGAGTATGAGGCCGGGCTGCAGACGCTGCTCATCTGGAAAGGGTAACTAATTATGATGATAGGAATATATTATCAGACAGTGATGGGGTACGGTGAGGTACTTGGTTGCCCCGTGGGTCTTGAATAGTGTATTTGAATTTTTATTTGTTAGGCCTGCCCCGAAAAACCAGAGCACAGGAGCTCTGTTGAATGTAAATAAAGTTTTCATGCTGCTCACACAGAGGTGAGGGCTAGACAGAGATGACTACACCTTCTCTGTCGACTTACGATATTTTCAGCTATATTCACTTCTTGGTTATATTACCGCTTCTATTGTTCTCCAGTTAACGTTGAATCGAAGATGATCACACAAAGTAAGGCAACACTGCAGAAAGAGTCACCATATGCTCCTTATTTCACTGCCCCTCAAGTGTTAATGTACGTCATGAAACAAAAAGACAGGAGAGTATTTACATACCGTACATCCACTCCCCCGTATTATTTTGGATCGCATTGCCAAATTCAAACCACATAGGTTTGCTCTGTAAATACAGCTGCGTTGCCAGTATCCTGTTCGTCCCTTAAGTGGTTCAGATGCTAACAAAAACACATTTGATAACTGGTGTTGCCAAAACTCAGAGAGCAGATGTTCCCTCAAGTCGGATCATCAGATGTTGATGGCATAAAAACTCACTTTGTGTGGCATTTCTCGCACGTCGACAGTTGTCTGAATCACACATGTATGAGTACTGTGATTTATTTTCCTTTTGTTTTCTTCGATGGTGAGAATAATCTTCCTGTGCACAGTGTGTGAATGATGATGCCAGATTAGTACAGTGCAATAGTCAGTTGTAGATTAAATAAAGCTTTTGCGCTGCTATTTAGCCTCAGTCACAAGTTGGTCTCGATCATCCAAATAGCTTCTCGCTGCAGTCAAGTTTATTTTCGCCATGTTAATCCTACATCTAACATTTGATAATCTGTAAGCGATAGCGAGAGAGTAAATAGTTGTTTTTTGTACATCTAATTTATCAAACAGATCTGCGTGTTGTTGACACAGTAAATGAGACTTCCTCCCTACTTTCAGTGCAAAGTTTTTCCCAACCCAGGAGAGGGGAGGAGATTTTATACTGCTGTAAAATATCAAAACTATTTTATGGACAAGTGTTCTATCTTTCTAATGATTCTTCATATATTTAGTTGTTGCAGTTCTGTATTGAAATGCTTGACAATGGGGAAAAAATACTGTTTCCATGTCAGGTTTGTGCTTTATGCAATTAGGAAGATGAAAACAGACAAAAAAAAAACAACTTAGTGGTTGAATATTTACTGTTCAAGGACGCTTGCTTTTTTTCTTTTTGTAACTTTCAAAGATATGTGTTGGCTATTGGTACCAATCCCATATCGTGTCCTGATAGTTGTTTAAATATTCCATTAAGATGAAAGTTGATAGATGGCTATTTTTGTCTTCACAATGTAATTCAGGTAAGTTTTCATAACTTTTTCATCACAAGGGCTACTCCTAGCAGCTTTGATAGAAATGAAAGGACTCTATGGACGGTAACTTAATTAATGGGGGGTTGGGGGTGATGACATTCAGTTGAGGGTGATGCCACAGGTTCAGTGAGGGAGGAATGCAGCAGTCCACAGATGCCTACTGGCGGCGGTCTGGCTCTCTGTTCACTATCTTTTTGCCTTTAGAGAAGGAGAATGGCTAATGTCAGAAGAAGCTGGGTTTCCCAAGGTGCAAAAGCACATTTCTTTGTGTCCTGTAGCTGTCGCACCGAAACATCCTTTTGCTCTCGTCACCGTTTGTGGGCTGATCTTCTTGGCTTTACAATCATTTCGACCACATGGTTATGCATATTTGGTATAATATCTTCTCATTGGTAGTGTTTCCATGGCGTCGCCTGTGTTGGAGCCACAGAGGAAGGGAGTGCTGAGACCTTTTGACCTTGTGCACATTAAAAAAAAAAAAAAAAAAACAAAAAACATTTAGGTTCAACATCACAGAAATTATTCCCTGTCTTAAATTGTTTGCCAAAAGGTTTACACGCTTCATTTCTTTTGTGATTTTTCTATCGAAAAGCAGCATTCTACCTACTTAGCCTTGATTTTATTGAGAGGCACCCTGTGAGAGTAATCTTTGCGACTCTTGTTACACTGGTAAAGGCGCCGTCTTGTACATTAAGACTTTGTGCATTCTGAAACACTTAATGAAGGAGGGACATGTATATTCATACTAAGTGCTACAACTTTTTTTTTTTATGAGTCGAAACATCACTTGAGATGATTAAAGGCAGTGACTTTTTCAAAGCACGTTTAGTCTCGACCGTGGCCTTGTGTATTCAGTTTGTATTGGTTTGTACCTTAGGTGCTAAAGTCGGCATTTGAAAGCCTTTTATTGAGCGGTCGGTCCCATGTTGAGGTAGAAACTTGACGCACTCACTCGCTCACGCTAACAGATGTTAATTTTTCAGGTGCCGCACTTCATCGTACTCTTCAGTTTGAAATTAAGATCTTGCGCGTTTTGATACGGGAATGAATAGTAAATGATAGAATTTAGCTGACTTTGGAAAGGACCGTTCTGTTCTGCGCCACCTCTGCAAACTTTTTTTATTCTTAAAATTCCTTTCACTCCATTCCCCCTGAGCTGTGGCCCCCTACGCTTCATTCTCATGTAGACGATTTGTTGTCGAGTAAATTGACTCAAATGGACTGCTGTGAGGATGATGAACAAAATGAAGGTGACCTCTTCAGGGACGAGTGTCAGCATGATGACGCGCTATGAAAAATTGCGTTGCATCGGTTTTCACTTGCTGACAATGCGCAGACTTTGTCTTGTCCGGTTATGACAGCACCAGAACCAACACAGAAAGGGTGAGATGGCTACACTACCAGTGATTAGAGGCAGAGCTGGGTCACTTATTGAAAATCCTTTCCATTGATTTGTACTGTTATTTGTTTTATCTGCATAGAATGCAAGTTGGATTAAGTTCTGTACGATCCAGTAGAAATCATGTGTGCCAAGCAAAATCAATCAGCAACAGAAAAGATACGGAAAGTAAAACATTTGTTGTAACTTGACCCAGTTCTTTGGTAAAATATTGCAACTTTTGATAATCCACTCTTACCCTATGGTTCTTTTTTCCAAATGAAGCTTGTGTGTTAAGCCTCAGTATTAATGTATTTATTGAAACACTTGCCAAGTGAAGGTACTGAAATGACCATTATAGTATATTGGTGGTTATAATAACGAGTGAGTGAAAATGCTGTGTGTTTACATGTCTGCCATTCTCCACTCTTTTTTTCCCCTTTACATGATTGGACTGTGTATTCTTTCCCTGGGTCGAAGGCACTGAAACTGCACCACCACAATGGGCCTGCATTCATGCAACTTAGATGTCCATTCAAGCGTGCCAGTTGGTACTCTAGTGTGTGTGTGTGTTTGTGTGTGTGTGTGTGTGTGTGTACACACTTTTGATGGCTATTGCTAATGCTTGAGATCCATTCTGGTGGGATGGACATACAGTGATATTAAAAAGCTATCTTTGCATATTTTTTTTTTCCTCTTTTGTAAGGTTGACACACCTTAACATGTGTATTTAGGACCACTTAAGATGACAGACTTTTTTAAAACGCGTTAAAATAAACTTTGTGTAGTGGTGTACAAATTGAAAGTAATGTATTTTTTGTTTGATTTTTTTTTCTTCTTTTTTTTAAGTATACCAAATGTAAATTATGTACAATGAGTGTGCCAATCCCCTTTCTTTGTAAAGCCAGACTCTTAACAAGTGCCAATGTTGTGAAAAATCAGAGGACCTGTGAATTTCAAGGTCCAGTTTTTAAAACAAATAAACACTAAGTATGTGATTAATTAACAAAAAAAGGACAATTTTATTCTATATTTAAGATTAATGATTAACTGCTGTTTTTAAGATAAATGTAATTTTAATTGCATGTGTTTGTCAGGTTGGGGAGGGAGTGGGTGGGTGAGATACTGTATTCATGCAGCGCCCTCATGAAAAGGGTCCTAATGGTTATTAATTTACAGTATTTTAGCCATATTTCTCTTTTGTATGTTTCATTTCAACCACTGTTGCCTGAACCTCATTCAAACATGAAAATGATTTTCATAGCCTTCTCCTTTAAATGTTTTAAATTGGAATAAACATGTTCCTATACTCTCTTACTGCGTCCTTTCACATTTCCTATCAAGTGGAACAATGTTTTCTTGCATGTTGCTATTAAAGGACCATACTGCCTTTTGTGTCCTTTCATGAACTTTGCCTTATTACTAAAGGATATGGCATTTTCAGAGGCCTTAATCCAATTTTCTAACTTTTCGTCAGATGTCGGTCTACCAGCTCCTTCCACCTTGAAGGTGAATGTGGGCATCTCAAGATACAGGGGTGACGGGATCAGGTTAACATTTCATGGGGAAAAAAAACATGAAGCTCTGGAGTAACCATATTCTCAAAAAATATAGTTATAATAAAGGTGGGTCATTTTAGATTGAATCCAAAGAGCAGCATTCTTTTTTGTAGGTCTGATGCTCGGTATTTTCGAAGCAAGATGAGACAACCAGCAGAGCTCAGTATGAGCAGGATCCTCTGCATGAATCGCTGGCATGTCATACAGAAATTTATATTTTGTCAACATAAATAAATATGCTAACATATGGAAATGAAAATACATCAGCAAAGAGGAAACAGGGCTGTAAATTCAACTAAATAATAGGCCCTGCCTGTTACTCATTGCCCACTGAAACTATTAATAATTGATTTCAGTTGCTTAAAAGAAAATGTGGATGGATATATCATTTTTTCTAAAATCCTGACTGAGGCAAAATCAGGATATAATCGACAAATATTAAACAGCGTCTGCACCAAAACTGACACGTTGGGTCCCGCCTGCCCTGAATGCTGGCCACAGGCTGTGAGGGCCGTGCGCTGACCTGTCCACAGGGGGCGCTGCCCGCTCAGACATGAGACGGCAGAGGAGGTAGATCCGCGGCGTCTAGATCCGCGCGGCACCGCGGCGCCCTCTGTTGCTCATCTACCCGCCGCGTTTCTGCGTGGGGGCGTACAGCTCAGCAGCGTCGCGCCTACCTCCCCAGCCAGCTCCAGGAATGGACTGATTGACTGTCGGGCTTCACCAACGCTGACAAATCCACTCTGTTTCTCCGGGACTCTTCCGTTCAAGGGATAGACGTCCAGTGTCTGGGAACGTTTTCGCTTTGAACTTTTATCTTTTCCGGGTTTTGCGCCGTGTGAAGCGACGGCACGGGTTATTTGTTGTCGTTGGTCGAAACGGGATTCAACTTAGACGAACCCGCAGACATTTTGTTATTTCTCAGAATTAGAGCGGTTTCCCTCCTCCTTCCTCCTCCTTCCTCCCCCTCGTACTTTCTCATCAGTGTACTCGCAGCTGGCTGGAGAGAAGAGAGCGGACCCAAGGCTTTGAAGGGCCAGCACGAGACGCGCGGGGAAGAGACCATTACCCTCCGGCCAGCTAGCATTCAGCCGGAACACCGACGTGCGCGCGACGTTGTTAATTTACCCGCGTTTAGTTCGCGTCGCCGCCGCCGCCGCCGCCGGTGCGTTGAGGCGGAAAAGCTCGCAACAGCAATGAATCATTTTGACGGACGGCTTCTGAAGAATTAGCTAGCTTAGCCAGTGAGGAACCAGCACTGGTGATGGTTTCCTGCTCACGGGCACAGTAAATACGGGGGTCGGGACAGGTACAGCCGAATGGTCTCGCATCACTCTGACAAGACACCGACTCTTTAACCACGCTCACGGCGGCGAAGCGCACCACTTATTTTTAGCTTAATTATTTTATTTTTTTGTTGTTGTTGGGAGGGGGGTTCGCTAGCTACCGTTAGCTAGTCACCCTGCTAACACTGGAAAGCTCCTGTCTACGGCTGGGCTAGCTCTGGACAAAGGACCAACCTAAGGAGAGAGATATAAACACGGGGCTCACAGTTAATCGCGTTTGGGAAGGAGAGCAACAAACAAGGAACTGACATGATGTTTCCACAATCAAGACACTCAGTAAGTGGCTTTTATTGTGACATTTGTTAAGAAATTTGGTGCTTGCTAACCCTGCTCAAGGCAGGTTTGGTAGGAATAGAAATTACACACGCCTAACCCGTCTTTTTTGACAACATGCTGTGATTCAGACAGAGTCATTGTGGATGTTGTTTTTTTTTTTGGGGGGGGGGGGGGCAATTGTGACTAATGTTGATTTGTAACTGCAGCATTTAGTTCTGGTAAGTTCTGTAGAAGCTGTAGCATGGCACTGTAGAGAGGAATGTTTTTGTTGTTGTTGTTTTGACAGTGTCTCAACTTTTTAAAGACGTGAGCATCGAAGTCATCATCCTCATCCAGCAGCTCTGATGAACGCTGTCCTGTTGTCAGCCCTTTTTCAATTGGCTGCGCCCTCCTAAACGCCAAACCAAGATATTTATTAACTGAAGTGCTGTTATATATTCACATATATTAAAAAAAATCTCAGAAAGGGAAGCGAAATGGAAGTAGTAGTTGCTGTCTTTTGATGGCAGCTGAACCAGTCACAAATATACTGCACACTAATCTGTGCAGGTGGGTGTTTTTATGACTGGAAAAAGCGCACTCCTCCTCTGTTCCCCTAAATCTCAAGTTTCCATGGTAACAGAAACTTGGTCCAGGGCATGCATTCATCAGTGATGAGGGCTCTCAGCCCATTGGTCAAACATTTATGTTTAGTGACTGGCAGCCAAGGCTTCAAATTGAATAATTTTAGTTTTTGGCTGGTGCCTCGGCTTAAAATGACAAACGGAGCCAGCTCCATCGTGCCCGGCCCCATAAGAAACCTGCCTAAATTTGGCAGCCTGTCTGTATTTATGCCACCTAGTTTTGGTTGACATTTCACTTTTCTCCTGCAAGAGCAAATGTGACAAAGAGCTCTTTGTGCAAGTGCGGCGCAGGTAAACACAACAGCAAGGCGGCTGTAGTGTTGCCAGGGACTGTGCCCTCTGCTTCTCCGTGGCAACGTCTCGTCCCCAACCACTCGTTCTTTTTACTGCTGGAGGGGAAGAGCTTTTTGCTGGAAGTAGAACCTGAATATCTTTTGTGACACGGATAGTTTGCCCTTTGGCAGTCGGTGTGATTGTGCCACGCCATGGTGCTGCTGCTGATGCGAGCCAGCTGATGCGTGTGTGGGAGTAGAATGTGAGGGTTGGGGAACCGCTGGTCACAGCCTGGCTCGTCAGAAAAGTGAAAACCCATGTTCGCGGCGCATACCGAAAGTGTTACGCAAGCATTTAGAAACTGATTACCTAAAAGAGATTTTTTTTCACGTATTCGTCACGAAATAAAATCTGATGGTGAAGGCCCACTGAGTGCGTTGCAATGCTCTTATTCACTTTCCGTGGGATTAGAATCAATTCCCTCTGAAGTAATTGCGGGATAACCGGGTGTAACCCGAGACTGAGCAGTAATCCATAAAAATAAACAGGTCGAAAATTGAGGAGAACTTTCGCTTCTGCAAGTGGAAGAGGAAGTTTAGCCTTAACTGGGTGTGGATAAGCGTACAACATGTGGAGAAGATTGTGATTGGCGGGATCCCTCTTTGGTATGTAGCTTGTCTTCAAAATTACAGATCCAGACAAAAAGAACTGGTTGGCACATCACTTAAATAACAGGCAGAACCAAAGGTTGCTTATTTGCTAATAATGAAGACAGTTGGTAGCTCGTGCCCACAGCTTTGAGTGGAGAGTGATGGAGGCAAAGCTGAGCGATTAGCTGGTTACCAGCGTATGTCCGCTGCATGGCCTCTTGGGACAAATGATTTCAGTCGGCTCTTATGAGCAACGCGCTGAACTAAAGGTCTCGGGCTGTTGTTCTGTTTGAGGTTCCAGGAGTAGGTGCCCGTTTTAATAATGGTCATGCAGTGCATTACAATATTGGGGAATTGACAAGGGTACCAGTCACCAGCATCCAAACAAGCCCCCCCCCAAGTGAAGTTGCGAAGCAGCCGCCTCCTGACGGGCTGAGAACTCAGTCGCCTTTTCCGAGGCGAGAGCAGCTGGGTCACTCCACTCCTGCCCGCCTGGGGGGGGGTATTTTTTCTAATCCAGTGGAGTGTCCTCACGCTGCTTGATTGGAGTGTTAAGACCCCAAACACAAGATTTAAAAATGCGGTTTCGGGAATGTAGCGAGTGCATCTCTTCACCAGCGCCGCAGCTGGTTCAAGTCTCGCCCCGCACACCTGTGTACTCAATCATCACCCTTTTGCCTTGGCTTGAAACGGAAATATACCCCACATATGCACACACAACCCGCACACACACACACACACACGCACACACACAAGCACACATCCGCCCTCTTTAAATCCTGCCTCTCTTCAGCTGCTGCTGCCGTCACCGGGGCCCGCGGGACGGGGAGAATGTGTGACACCCATATAGATAGGAGTGTCAAAAGATAAGGAGCCGGGGGGTGAGAGAGTAGCAGCGCTGTGTCGTAACGACAGCTGATGGATCTCAAAAAAGTGACACGGTCACCGCTGAATCTGCATTTACTTTCACAGGGGTCACGCTAAAACTACATCAGCTCCGAAGCCCCAGACGGGCATATGAAGTGAACGGCAGTGCTGCGTCTCTGCTGTGGATGTGCGTGGTCGAGCGTCCTCTCGCGTGCGATGCGTTTAATTCCCAGCGGCAGCAGAGGAAGCTGTGTCGCCGGGAGCGGCGTGTGGTCACATCGCATGAAAACACCCATTAAAGCGCTTCCCGTGCCAGTTTCCTTTAGCGGGAAACGTCGGGAAATATATTGTGCTAATGTAAAGTGTATGTGAAATGGCTCGACGGCAGATGATAATCAGCTTTTAGTTGTGTCAGAGTCAGACGCGGCGAGATTTTCCTGTCTAACACCGAGCCTGTCCGTTTCTGGATGGTCGCCGCTGTCTTTGCAGCCTTGCAGGGTATGGGTTCAGGCCACTCTTGGGTTTAATGTTTTCTTCGGTACATATTGGTCATACCCAGTGTAAGTGCTGATTTTTTTTAAAATAGGTTCACTGGGAATTCATTTTTGTATTTATTCATATTATATCCAGGAAACAAAAATGACAAAGAACGACGTTGTTTATTTCTGGTGGTTATCCCAACGAGACACAAAAAGGACTAAGGTTCAATAGGGACTCGTACGACTTTAAAAAAAAAAAAAAAAGATTTCTCCAGTGGGTGTGCAGTTAAATCCACCATCGCCAGTTGTGGGCTCAGTTCATTGGTTGAAGGGGGGGGCCTCATTTGACAGTGGCACAGTGCCTGACCCAGTTGATAGCGTTTGCCATATTGTTTGGGTGTTGATTAATCCTAACAAAGCTGGCTGTGGCGTGAAAGTGGAGCAACAGAAAGCGCTGGTGCCAGAGCTGGAGAGGAGCACAAGTAACATGGAGGCAAAACCTCTTGAGTCCCCGGAGCCTGTGCTTTACTGGAGAGGTGGCCACAGGTTGTACGCATGCACACACACACACACACTCCTCCTCCTCCTCCTCCTCCTCCTCCTCCTGCTTGTCTCCCTTTATCATGCGTTTCCTCCCAGATCTGATGTAGTGGTGGGAGGGTCAGGGGCAGAGGGTGCACAGGCATTATTAAGCCCACTTGAATTAACAGAACAGCCCCCAGCCTTTCCTCTAAAGCCTCCAGCTGGGGGGAGCTTAATCCCCATGGTCCCCTGTCTCGCCCATTAAACAAACTCCCCCACACCACCACCACACACACCCCCCGCCCCTGCTCCCTGGCTCTACTGCAAACGCACACACACGTACACAGGTTTGTGTGCGAGCAAAAAGCCCGGCTGTGTGTGTGTCGGTGGGGTGGGGTGGGGGGTAGGACATTAGTGTGTGCACAATCACAGACACAGAAGAAAGCACAAATATGGCATAGAAAGCCCAAACATACACCTCCTCCCCCGGCTCTCCTCCCTGCTGGTAATTATTGCTCTTGTACATGCATAGAAATAAAAGGTTTTTTTTCCCCTCCTTTCACCCATACATTAACAACAAGGACACACACACACACACACACACACAGCACACACACACACACACCGTCACACAGACATTCTTACCAGCCTCAAGGGTCTTATCTGCTTTTTGTATCTGGGGAACAAATTGAATGTGGGGCTTGACACACGCAGGCCAGCAGATGTCTGGGTCGCTGAGGTTAGGCCAGCTGATTAGCATGACAAACAGAGTGTGCCCCCCCAAACAGTCCCACCCTGCGGGAGGCCCTGCTTTTGAGCGGCGGAGTCGAGGCCATGGGTCACAGGTGATGTTGATTTTTGTGGAGGGCCACAGTGGATGATTGTCAAAATGCTGTGGGGTTGGTTGAAAAGGAGGGGTGTCGCCTGGTGCAGCCCTTCTCATGTAGGAGACACGCACACACACACACACACACACAGGCTGACGTGGACTCAAGGAGATACATGTGAATTCATATTAAAATCCTCTGACCTGCGCCCTTTGTCTTCTCATTTGAGTGTGTGTGTGTGTGTGTGTGTGTGTGTGTGTGTGTGTTTGTTGAATATTAGGCTCATTGATATGGCACCAGCTCTCCAGTCAGTCCTTGTGGACCTGACGTTGTGGCTGCATATTATATTATCCCATATTATTACCCTGGTTGGGAAGACAACGTTGTCACTTTGGTGTGATGACGCATTTTCCACGTCATCCAGATGTTTAACCCCGTCCCTGCCAAGCGGCCTCCTGGTTAATGTTTGTACAGCAAACGTGCAGCGTGCTAATGAGCCAAGATTCTCAGATTTGGATCGTACTGGCCCTGAGATATCTGATGACTATTGGCCAGAATTTTTCGAGAGCATCTTTGAAAAGATTGGTGTTGGTGCATACAGCTACAGATGCACAGACAGACACACATGCAGCCATGCGCGTGCACGCACACACACACACACACACACACACACACACACTTACTGCACCATCCCTACGGAGTTCATGGCACCCGCCGCGGCAGCCCCTGGCTTTTATGGAAATACTGAATCAAGGCGACAGGAAATATGTCACCACTCTGAATGATGCGGTCCCCTGCTGGGCCAATCAGTTACAGGACGCTCACCTCGTGGTTATTCATTGTGTTTGACAGAAACGACTGAGGAGGAACCCGCGCGGACCATTTTCGAAACATTCAACGTAGATGTCACAAACAGATTGGGTGAAAACATAAACATGGAGCAGGCAAAATCCCGCACTATGAGGAAGGAAATGCAGCACAGCTTATTGTGCAGTTTGTCGCTAGTCATTGAATAAAAGGTACAATGAAAACCTATTAAGTTCAAAGGCTTTTTTTAAAAAAAAAAAGACACAAAATGATACTTAATATAATTCACTTTATGGTGTAATTGTTGCACAGCAAGTAGGGGCCTCCCCTTAAAACGCTGACGAGAAGAAGATTCGCTGGCTGAATTTTAGGTGCACCCCTTTGGGCTCCTCGAGCCGCTTTGCCTCGCGTAAAAGCGCCACGGCAAATTCGCCAGAAACAGTATAAATCAAAACAGACGCCGCCTGATTTGTACCAGGTTTCGGGGTTTTCGCTCAAGTCCGCGGGAGCCGCAAATGGGAGAGCGTGTGCGTTTCTGCAGCGTTT
Source organism: Psettodes erumei (assembly GCA_016785225.1). NCBI lineage: Eukaryota > Metazoa > Chordata > Actinopteri > Pleuronectiformes > Psettodidae > Psettodes > Psettodes erumei. Next base: position 1,562,731 of record JAFBJZ010000107.1, read on the forward strand.
GCGAATGAGGCGTGTGGGGGCGGCACGTCGTACAGGCTGTCATTTCAAGAATTCATAAGCAATTGGCGGCTCCGTGCGGGATGGCCTTTTGTTGTCTGTATACATTATTCTCTTTCAGCGTGTGTGCAGATTGTGTGTGTGTGTGTGTACGGCCGAGGGGAGAAAAAAAAAAGTCGAATGGTAATGAGTTTGTGCTCGTGCATGTCTACACGCATGTCAGCACGCGCAGACGGACGCTCGTTGGGTGGGTGTGTGTGTGTGTGTGTGCGTGTGCGCTTTGTGTGGGAGTGAACGTAGGGGGTGCGCGGAGTGGAGTGGCTGCATCAGTATTCAGGAGCGTGTGGGAGGTGGGGAGCATGGAGGGAGGGAGGGAGGGAGGGAGGGAGGGAGGGCGGTGGCGGTGGGTTGTACAGCCCTTCCCCAGAGCAGAACGGTGCGATGGGCTGGAACAAAGCAGCTCGACGGGGGGGGGGCTGACTGATTGGGCCGGCCTGGGGCCCGAGGCCCCCGGACCTGCCGGAACGAGAGGCACCGCACCAGTCCAGACAAGAGAATTAGCTGCTCCGTTTGTGTGCCTGAGAGCAGTTCCCATTCAGATGTGGCGAGGCCTCGAACGCCTCCCTCGCTCGGGCTGTTTGTCTGGGAGGGGGAGGGGGAGGGGGGCTCATCCGCCGCGAGAAGGCCCCTCTTTCCGTCGCGCTGCGTTCACAATGCGTGTTGGCAGGTATTGGCACCACCCTGCTGTGAGCTCGGCACCCCGCTGGAGCGCAACCAGTCCCCTCCTCATTAAAAATGCTCGCTCCTCCAGCGGCTTTTAACCAGGCTGAAGGAATTTCATCAGCGTTAGCGGATCTTCCGACCAAAAAGATAGTGTGCCTGTTTCTGTGGACGAAGATCAGCAGGGAACCTGCAGAATTGCTGGAATTCGTAGATTTGTTTAGCCAGTGCAGCGCGCCGCTGGGTGACACGGCACCGTGACGTTCACGCAGCATGGACGCTGCGTTTCTGAACGTCGCTGTTTGGCTACGCTTGGAAACATGTTGGCTGGTTCGACGTTTTGTCCCACCGCGTCTGCAGGCAAAAGTCTTTATAGGTATTCTGAATGGCTGCAGGCTGAGGTGTGTGTGTGTGTGTGTGTGTGTGTGTGTGTGTGTTTTCGGGGGGGACGACGACACACGAATTTTGGCACCTGTTCCGACTTTGGGAAGGTGTTGGGGGAGGAGGCGGCGGCGCTACTGAACGCAGCCTGAAACATGCTGAAATTTCATAATGCCGCAGCACACCGTAAAGACTGCACCGGGACTCATTAACATATAATCGAAATTAAATGACTTGGATGGGAGACGGGGGGTGGGGTGGTGGTGGGGGGGTTAGCGGTAGCTTTCAAAACTTGTAATATGCACACGCACCAGAACTTTAGTGCCATCGCCTCAGCTCAGCAAATTAAACACGAGTTCCCCAGGCGTCAGCTCCACGCCTGCGCTCCAGCTTTCCGCTTTCATCGTCCACTCATTTGTTACGAACTCTTGGTGCTGGCCCTCCTGTCCTCCCTCCCTGTCTTCCCTTCTTGGCCGGGTGTTGTAAGTAATAACCTTGGTTTTTACAAGCAGGCATCAATCATCTGCACAACCATACTGGGTGTAATCTTAAAGCCCCCCCCCCGCGCGGATGGCTTTAATCTCAGGCATGGTCTCCAAACCCACAGCCATGTCAGCCTCACCACTTTCCCCCGCTCTTGACAAATTGCCCATTTCCCTTGGCTTTGCAATCTCTGCACTCTTTCCCCGTGTGTGTTTGTGCATGTGCGTTGTGTTATGGGATGCCTGCCCCCACCTTGTGTCTCTGCTGTGTTTGTGCACATGCCTTTGTTTGTGTGTGTGTGTGTGTGCGGGTAGGTAGAGTCTACCACATTTTTGCGTATCTGTGTTTGCAGGGCGGTGTCCTAAGTGTCATGTTGGTGTGTGTTTGTACTTTGCGCTTGACTGGCCTTGCACGGGGGAGGTCAGGATAGTGCAGGGGGGGGCACGCCAAGCCTATGTTTGCAAGGGCACTTCACTCGAAGTGATAAAAGTAGAATAATCCCCTTTAAAGCGTCTTAACGAGGTCAAATCTGTTGGGCTGCAAGGATGTGCTTGTGTGTGTGTGTGTGTGTGTGTGTGTGTGTGTGTGTGTGTGTGCGCGTGCCTGTGTGTGTGTGTGTGTGTGTGTGTTGTGGGGATAACGCTGCAGAAATGGGGGTAAGCCTCGGCTTGGTTCGTGAGAGATAATAATCAAAATCAAATTCCTGGCCCAAACAGGATTAGGCTCTCCCCATGCTCTAAAGCCCCTGTCCAGAGTGGCTGAAGACACAATCCTATTCCTCAGCCTCTCCTCGTGCGCACACACACACACACACACACACACACACACACACTGAGCTGCTAACACAGCAAGGCTCGCTCGGCCCCGACAGAGTTGGCCAGGGTGAGCTTGGATGCGGGCCAGTTCGCCCTGCCCCCCCCAGATCACTGGGCACATACGCTTCAGTCCAAACACTAATCCAGGATATTTAGATGGAATTGTTTGGCCGGAGCTATTCTTAGATGGAGGATGCGATCTTGTGTGGTGCCCTTGTATTCGCAAAAGGCTCTGAGCCCTCAAAGTCTGGCTCGGTTCGGCTCCCCGCCCCCCGGAGAGGGTTTGCTTTCGCGTCGAACACGCGCTCCATGTGTGACATTCACCCTTCGGCGGGGTGAGCTCTGCGTGTCGAAAAACTTATGTTTCACAGGAAGCGGGCGGAAAAAGTGGAAACATCTGGAGAGTGGACGCGCTTCCAGCGCGGAGTTCGTGTCGAATCGCTCCCAACGCATCGCAGCGAGGCGTCGTACCCAAGCACCGCTTTCTGTACCTGCTCGCAGCACTTTTCACAAAGGCATTTTTCTGAAATGCACACGCACGCGCACACATTGCCCCACAATTTCTAATCTCATCAACAAACTCAACTGAAAAGGGCTAATGATTATTTTGCCTTCAGCAGAAATACTTCTTTTCCGTCATTTGGATAATGCGTTATCCTTGAATAATGACGTGCCTGCGTCTGTGCGCTCAGACTTGGCAGTGGGGGTGTGGCGGCTCAAACGGCGTCCTTGGGACTGTTGCTATGGAGGAAGCGGACAGGCCGGCGTTGAAAAATAGGCCCACTGTTCGTCAGCGTGCATCTTCTGCATTCATTTGGTTCGTTTAGAAGTGGGAGTGAGATAACATCCAGTCATTAGTGAGTGATTACAATGCCACCGCTCCATCCCTGCCCCCAACACACGCACACACACACACACACACACACACACACAACACACACAAACCCTCTCCAACTGAGATGTAAACAGTCAGTCAGTGCTCCAGGAAATACAATCCCCACACTGCCACTACCCTCAGGCAGGATTTATACTGAGGAGGATGTTTTCCAATGAATCCTGCTGTTATTGTGTTCCTGTGTGTGTGTGTGCGTGTGTGTGTATTATATTGTATCTGTGCATCTACTCTGCTTGTGTGTCCAAGTATTCCACTGGATATATGCACAGGATTCATGCATTGACGTGTGTCTAATCACTGTAGTATGGTCTGTGTGTGTGTGTGTGCGTGCATGTGTAAAGCTGAGCCCCCCCCCGGAACTGGAATCTCCGTACCTTCCCGTTGCCTTTGTCGACTGATCTATAGAGCAGAACCAGCTGATTCTTATTTAAAATAGACATTATGGTTCACAGTAGATTTCACATGGATTGGACCAGATGATGATGCCAGGAAGGGGAAGGCTGTGTGAGTGTGTGTGGGTTGGGGGGGGTTGGGTTGGGTTGGCGATGAGTGGGCTTTGGGTCGGTGGAGGGGTGGGGGTGGGGGTGGGGGTGGGGGCGGGGCAGCAATTTCCTGAAACGATGAATCCCATTTATTCGGTGAAGACTGTCTCAATTGCCTCACCAGCACACAAAGCTTTTTAATGCTTTAATTACGTCTCAAAGGAGCAGGGCAGAATCAAATTAGAGATTGTCCTACATTTAGGTGCTGCGCATGTGCTCATGCATGTGTGTGTGTGTGTGTGCGCACGCACATGCTATGCAAATTTAGCACGTGAGCGAGAGCGTGTGTGGGCCGTTGTATCCTCGCGTATGATTCACGGCAGCGAATATTTGTTCCTCTGGGAGCCGAGCGTCATACATGGAGGCTTATCACACCCTACACACACACACACAAACCTACTCCCGTCTCTCTTTTGCTAACGCACACGCGTCTTTCTCTGTCACATTCACACTGTCAAGGCAATTCCTCTGTAACGCAAACAGAAGCGCATGCATGCACACGCGCGCGTCAGCCAAGCCCCTGTCTCGCACAAACACATTTTCACTCACACGGCGTGCAGGCGCCGTCACAGCAGATGGCATGTGTCACAATATTACTGCAGTATTTCATTAACATTATGGGCATCCATCTGTCGTGGGCTCTCGGGCCCCCGTAGCGCACCTTGTTTTGGTCGCTGACAGGGAGAGAGACAGTAAACATTGTTAGCTGTGTATCCTGCGCGGAGGTGGGAGAGCGGTGAACGTATGAAGGTGGCACCGGGGGAACCGTCCCTCGGACCCCTGCCCTTTGCGCGCTCTCGCATCCGGGCTGTTTTGCGGCGACCTCGAACCCGCCAGTCGACTGCAAACCGCTCACACCGCTTTTTATACAGCGTCAGGAAAGCCAAATAATGAACTGTTCTCCAACGGCAGACTTGGATTCTGTTCTTTCCCCAAAAAACGTGGCTTAAATTATCCCTGCACCCCCCCTCCCCTCCCCTTCCCATCCTGTGAGCGGGGTCGTAAGCTGGCGCGTACCGCAACATCACCTCCAGCCGAGCTTGCAAATTACTGCCAGCCATCAGCCAAACGTGGCCAAATCGGAGACAGGGTCAGTAAATGCACCCTTTTCCCTTTTTTCTGACGGAACCCCCCCCCCTCGGAAGCCCCTCATCCTTGACGAAACTTCCGCCTGAATGGGAGCTTTGTGATGATGGGGGGTGGGGGGCAAATGACAACTGATGACCATCAGTAATCCAGACAGCTGAACCATGCTGGAAAAGCTCAGCCGCAGCAGACCACATTCAGAAACCTCACGAAAGGTTTGGAGTGGAGGGTCGACGAGCAGCGGGTCCACAACAGACAGCGTGTCTCTGAACACAAATAAAGCAATTTAGCCTCCTGAGAAAACTGCGTGTCGTCAAAAGCAAAAAACGCTTTGCAGTTGGAGGGTTGTTTTTTTTTGGAACTGCGTCGCCACATCAAAAATCCAGCACGGCTCTGATTCGACACGACCGACGAACTGCGGTTCTGGTTACGCTTACAGAAGTACGTTATTTAACCAGCCGTTTATTATGCCCATCTTTGTCAATCACTTAAATTTGTTTACTAATCCGAGCCACTTGTTTTTATGCAGGCTGTTGCGTGTGTGTGTGTGTGTGTGATGTTTTTGCATCAATAACATATGGTTGAGTGAATACACAGGCCCGTCGTCACTCCAGTTAACCATCACAGTTGAAATATCAGAACCGTCCAGTCTCCTCAGGCACTGAATGGTTCCTACAACTTGTTACAGTTGTTGTTGTTGTCGTCGACAAATTGTTCAGGGGATGAGACTGTCACGACATCAGTGATCAGGTCCTCAGAAATGTAAGTCACCCCTTAAGTTTACAACCGCATGCAATTGTGCGGAGTTGCCCTTTTCGCATATTGTGCAGATGACCTGGAAACTGTCCGTGTCAGGCTAGGGTGGGTGAAATCTACGCACCCGCAGGCTCAGTCGGACGTCGGAGGGGAGCCAGCAGGGTCCAGTCCAGCTGACTCGGGACAGTTGCTTTCTCCCGCACAGCTGGATCCTAAAAGTTCTAATGTGCACCTCCTGGCTTTTGTTTGGTTGTATGCTCTTGCTCTCCTTTCCCTGTCGTCCCCGACCCGGGGCTGTTGACTGAGAGAAACCTTGTACCTTGTATTTTAAACGTTAGCACACTGCACTACACAGGGAGGAAATGGGATCTGGGGTAACAACTCTGCCCTCCGGCACCGGGGGCGGGGACGCGCAGCCTGTACGCAGACGCACAAGCGTGCGCGCACACATTGATTCTGAACCCATACCAGTGCAGGGAGCAGTTACTGCCGAGTACGATGCATTGTTGCCCGTGGCTAAGCGCCTCGTGTTGACACAGGCCCCGTGTGGCACGGACCCACACAGCCGAGGCCGCTGTTTGCCGTCCGCCGTGTTTGGTCCGGCTGCAGAGATAATGGAAAAGGTTACTCCGCTTCGCCGTCTCGAGCAGCAGCCGGGTTCGGGCGGATTAGGGCTGCGGCAGCAGCTTGATAATGTCAGCACTTTCTGATGACATTTGAAAGTGTAACGGCTGAGGTCATTGTGCTCGTCACCGTTTTGCCAGGCCTGGTTTTGTTTTTTGGGTTGTTTTTTTTTTTTTCTAACTGTGCCTTTCTCTTTGAACTTCAATGTTTCTGAATTTCCCAAGGTGCAGGTGCTTTTGCACATAATCTTAAATATTTCATTGAATATCCAAACCGGCGTGTCACACCATGAGTGTACTGGATGTCTCCACCCCGGGTAAGCCGCGGTAAGAACTCGTCCCCGGACACGTAAGAGTCGAGCGCTGCCTACTGAGCCACGGAGCAAAGGCAAACGGTGCCTCTGAAGCAGGAGGTCTGCTCCTGCAACCTGAACAATCCTGCCGCCGAGCGTATTCCGTGGCCACGGCTCTGTGAGCGCGAGGCAGCCCATTTGTAGTTGGAAATGAAGCTGAGCGACATGCCACGGGGAGCAGGGTACAAAGCGACAGGTCATTCCTAACAGCAGCGGGCTAGCTTCCCTTAAGTGCCGCAATCAGATTTCTGATGGGTTTTTTTTTTATGCCTGCTCAATCGTAGTGGGAAAATGTCAATCCCCCACCTGACCCATTATGCAGCCTGCTGAGAAATAATGAGATTTTGTCCCTATTTGGGTTTGATGCTTGCTGTGCTCTAACACGCAACCAGGCCATCCACCGCTGCCTGGGGAACGCGGCGTGGACAGAATTACAATAAGGGCTCATGGCAACATTCAGGTGAAGATGAAGGAACCTCGGTGCAGCTGGGGTGCGCAAAGGTCCAAAAGACGACTTCTGACACCGCGTTTGGTGCGGAGTTCGACCCAGTGAGCGCTTATGGTGTGGCGCGCTTCACCATGAGACCGTCGGACCTGCGCCGGACCTCGGTGGAGGATGTCATGGTAATGGTAATGATGCTGTGAGGAAGGACCAGTGATGATTTTTGTGTACTGCTTGTTAAGACAGTGACATAATCTGCCGTGGATGGACATCAGATGAAGGAGCGTCACCGACATCGCTGTCGAGCCCGTCTCACGTTGAAGCTGAATCCAAGCCGCTGGTGCCTCAAAATAGCATTCAGCGCTTTGAACCGCTTTGCGGTTTCCCGGTTTGCTCCGCTGCGCCTGTCATGTTCCTCTTACTATGTTGCTGCTGCATCTTGCAAACTTTTTTCTCTCCTCTACATGTTTTTGCGTCACGTCACCAGCTCCGCCAGACACCAAGCACGGTGTTTGTCCTGGTCCGTCTTATGTGACCAAACATCTGCCTGTGACCGGTCGCATTCACGCAGTCTTGCGTTAACCTCCTTGGAGGGGCTGAAATTTGGTGTTAGAAATAATCAGGGTTTTTTTTTTTTAAACCATTTGCAAATCACTGAGCAGAACTTAGACTTCGAGGACTTTTGCCCATTTCGGGAGCTTTGATTTGTCAGGCTTGTTTGAAACTCATGGACATTCTGCTTCAGTTGCTTCAAGAAAATTCAGATTTGGAGTTTGCTTGCACTGCGGCAGAGGAGCTTCCCGCACCACCTCCTCCCACGCCGCTACACGCCTGACAACAGGCGCACGAGCGCTGCCTGCGTGATGTCGCAATGTGGCAACGAGGTGGATGACGTCAATCAGAAATTTGAGAGACCTTTTTATTCCGAGCGAAATCTTTCTGAAGGCATCAAAGGGCCCTGAGTTCCCTGCAATAATATTTACGCGTTGCCATCCGTATTTATACGAGCGTGATTGATTCTGGCCTGAGCAAGGAGGTTTACATGTCACCACCCAAACCGAACGTTGGAACCAAAACATGCGTGGGATTAGAAGTTTGACCCGCTCGCGTCTCATTAATCATTTGGCTGTTGTGGCTCACGACACGAGCCATTGTTCATAACGACCTCGCGCTAACACCCACGGTGTTAGCGCGAGGTCGCTCTGGCACCGAGCAGACGCTTTCAGTGCCAGAGCGAGGACAGAGTGCGTCTGGGCTGTGTCCGTAGAAGGTCAAATATGAGCGCATCAGCGTGTTTGTGTGACTGATCGTGGCCATCACAGTGATTGAGATATACCACAGAGCACTGTTTATTCTGGGGAGTTTCAGAAATCTGGCAGAAACTGTGCGTTTGCATGTTTCTGCTTTGTGCGTGCACGGCTTCGGCCTTAAATCTTCTCACGGCTTTTACGCACCGTGTGGAAACATACTTGGCAGCCGTTTTCTCGGTAACGTCGTTACTCATTGAACTGCGTCAAATTGAAAACTTGGTTTTAACGTTTGTGTTTTTAATTATCCGTCTCACTCTTCTCCCTTTCGCTTTTTTTTTTCCCCCCCTCTCTCCGCCCGGCTCTAACTTTTTTCTTCCCTCCCGTTTTTCTCTCTGGCAGGCTTCATCGCAGCAGCTGAAATTCACGACCTCCGACTCCTGCGACAGGATCAAGGATGAGTTCCAGTTCCTCCAAGCACAGTACCACAGGTACAAACAGACACGCAGACACAGAAACGCAGGCGAACAGGACGTACGGCAGCCGGATAAGCGAAGCTCTTCGTAACAAGCAGTATATCTGCAGGCTGTACATGTGCCAATTGGCGTTCTTTTTAGTTTCGACACCTTTTCTGAAAGGAAGCCGCAGTGTTGCTGAAATGAGCTGAAGTTTGGCTGCGAGAGATTTCCACGCATTCATTAGAAATTAGTTTTCAACTGGTTTTATGATTATTGTTGTTGGGTTTTTTTCAAGATGTATTTTCTCACTGTAATTTCACATACATTTAAAAATGAAATTAGGTTTAAATGGAGAAATTATATCCAGGAATTTCCTGGGGAAACCAGCAGTTGCTTTGCAGCTCAACACAACTGATAACCGAGTCAGCGTTTCCTTCAGAAAATACCTTTTAACAAATGGTTTGGAAATTATTCGGAAATAACAACTAACAACACGTAGCTCCGACCTGAGGGGCATCCCCGCGGATGACTGTGATAAAATAAATATGTCTGCCTTTGTTCCTCTATTCCTGAACTCCACCGCCGCACCGGAACATCCTTTATTGACTAGTACCTGAATCAATCTCGTTGACCCTCGGCCATCGATCCGGCTTCACAGCTTAAATACCGCTACAGTGCCAGAAGTCCGCGGCACTTCCAAAGCGCCCGGTCCGACCTTAACTGATCTGTTTGATAGCGGGTGGGGGGTGGGGGGGTTGCCACGGGGTCTGCATCAGCGAGGGATCCTCTCTTTGTGCGAGTGGAGTCTTTGAAGCCCGCCTTCCTTCCTGAGGAGGCTGGTTTGTTCCTCTGTGCTTGTTCGCGGAGCACCTTCCAAAGGCGGGGGGAGATGAAAGCCTAGCATATTGTGTGCGAAATCCCTGCTCCGGTCTGATCGCTCTTGTTTGCGTAGGATTTCGAGGCTGCAATAACACCCCGTGCGTCTGTCTCATCGCCTTTGGTTTTTGTAATTCCCACAACGGCGCTGCTCACCGTTTAACCCTCTTCAGAGAGGCAGGGCACAGTTGAAAGAATACCTTTTTTGTCTGAGCGTACAGAACATGCATACAGTGACTATTGACTCAGGAGGGGGGCTGGGATGGGGTGGAGGGCTTGGGAACCACAGACGGGGGCTTTGTAGCGCGCTGCCGCTGCGCTGTGCTTGTCTGGCGCTGAAACCTTCAAAAGGCAAATGTACCGCAGGCGTTCCCTCGGGTATAGTAGCAAGCATTGTAGCTGTCGCTGTCTTCCTCCTCCCATCCCCCCCCCCCCCACACACACACCCCCTCCTCTCGTTCACATGCATAAATAGATCAGGGAATACATAAATCAAAATAAAGATGACAGCAGGAGCGATTTAGAGACGGAAGAATCGGCAATAAAACTCCATCAAAGTGTCGTTTGAGAGCAGCGGTGCAGGCCCGGGGGCTGCTGAGCACCAATCAGAGGCGGCACAAAGCCAATCCCAGGTAGGCTGGCAGCGGGGAGGCCGGTCGCCATGACAACCCACCACACGGCCTACGCAGGAACACGGGGATCGCAGGAAGGGTTTCATGTAGGAGGGGAAGGGCAGCGTTTTGGATAAGTGGAGGCCGCTCATTCACATACAGAAGGAAGGCGACGGGGGGGGGGAATCATCCATCGCCGCCAAACAAAAAAAAGGCATGCCCCTCCCCCCAGGGTGGTAGCTGTTGCATGCTACCACACTCATCTAACCTGTGAAGTAAAGTAATTGTGTTGACATACAGCCGGACATGTCCCCACTTTGGACATCTGTTCTCCTTTCCTCCCTTGTATTGTCGACAGTTGATCCATATCCAGAGGCAGATCAATGTCTATTGGAAAAGGCGTTAGCTGTTAGATGCTAGCCGCGGTGGATGAGTCGAATCGCGGTCCCGCTGCTTCGGAGCGAAATCCCTCAGCTGCAGGGGAACAACTGTTTCAATCGAAATCAGCAATGAGAATCAGTGGGCGTTAGCTGCAATAGCTCCATGAATAAACGATAATATGTAAAGGCAGAAACCTCACAGCCAAAACATCGGAATATTTTGCGTATGACTGCTCAGCTTTAACTGACTACATTTTTTTATCTTAATGTACCTCAATTAAAGATCCTTTCAACTCGGGGCACTTTCACACAACTCACTATTCCCGAATTCCTAATTAAAGTACAGTAAAACCTGCAAACATATCAGCCAAGCGCCAAAAAAGATCGACTGAGATCTAAAACGTAGATGCCAAATGAAGCTGGAGCTGTCTTTGAGGTATCCAAAAAGTTCCGCATATTTCAGCGTCATGACTTGCAGCAGCAACACAACTGTAATCCCAGATGGGGACGAACGCTGAACCGAAACTGCAGTAATCTCCGGCCAGCACCGCAGCTGCTGTGATAACCACAGACGAAGAAAACAACAGCGCAGTGTTTAAGGATGAGCTTACGTTCCGGCCGTTTGTGACACCAGGTTCCGTCTGCCAGTTAAGACGAGCGGCGACGGAGACTCAGCCAGCGCTCGCTGTAATGGGGCTGTCATCCTCCGCAGACAGCTGAGGAGAACATCCCGCCGCAAATATACACACACCATCAAACAGGTTTCAGACTCGCCCGAAATCTAAACCTACCCGCCATGTGCCTGCTCATATTTTTATTTGATCTGTGTCTTATCCGGTCCTCACATCGGATGATGCCTTCTGAGACCGGCGCAACGTAACTGGCTGTTTCAATCAAAGGCATCACGGGGCTTTTTTTTCTTCTTCTTCTTCTCCTTCTTTTTTCGTGCCTCCGTCTTTTTCACTTGACAATCAGGCTGACTTGTTGACGCGTCCTCCTTTGTCCTGTCGCCTCACGTAACATCAGCACTGACATGATTACAGCTAATGCCTGTCATGGGGACTGGGTCACAGGAAACGCTCCAGTGCTATATTTAGATTTTTTATTTTAACTTCGCTGCCTCTTCTCTGATTCAGAAAGCTGACATTTTGGCTTGGAGTTAAGAATGAGTTGGGGCCTGCTCCTGTCAACTGGCACTCTGGCCAAACGTGGTAAAAAAAAAAAAAAATCTGCCACCGACAGAGATGGAGGTGAGGGCGATGAAGGTGGTAATGATGATGACGGAGGCGGCGGTGATGATAAAGATGGTAATGGTGGCCGAGATGATGACAACGGAGGCGGTGCTGATGATGATGAATGTGGAGGCAGCGATGAGGGTTGAAGTGATGATGAGTGATGATGAAAGTGATGACAGCGCTGTTGGCAAAAGTGGAGGTAATGATGATGACGATGGGGATTGGGTGGGTGGGTGGGGGGGTGTGTGTGTGTGTGGGGGGGGGGTCACCCGGTGTCAGCACTTTAGGAGGAAGACTGTCAAGCTGACTAACAAGGTCTGACTCCGTGCTCTTCTTCTCTCCCTCTCTCCCCAGTTTGAAGCTGGAGTGTGACAAGTTGGCCAGTGAGAAGTCAGAGATGCAGCGCCATTATATCATGGTGAGTGAAGCCGCGTGCTTGTGCGTGCGTGCCCGCGGTTCGAGCATCACTAAATATCATTTTGTCGCCGTACGCTCTGCCAAAGTAGCGCGTTGGTTCTCCTGCGTGAATCGCCTTTTCGGGTGTTGTAGCTTTTGACGTTGAGATGCAAAGAAATTAGCTTCTGCTATTTTCTCCGCCACACGCACCACCCTGCAATGCAGTTGTCTCCCCACGTCTCTCTCATTCCTGCACATTTTAAAACGTCTCTCCCATTACTCTTTATTCCACCTCAGATCTGATTTTCACAAGTTTGGCCATCTGTCCTTTTGTTTGTTTTTTAAAAAAAACCTGGCCTCGTCACTCTCTGAGCAAACGTGTGTGAGAGCAGCTTTATTATGATTAGAAAAATAAGCGATTGTCTGAGAGTACGTCACACTCGTCCTGCCCATGTGAGAATGATGAAATCAAAGTGTGCTACGCTGAGCGCCACCCCTGCTCGGAACCTCTGGGTTCTTTGGGAGAAACAAGAGGTTAGACCCGACTGTTCTGGGGTCAGTGTTTTCTCCAGCAGCGCAGAACGGCAATAGATGGAACCGTCCGGAAGAGAAGAACCGGGCACACGATAAAAGTAGAACCCCCGCTGTTGCATGCGTCTGCGTTTACAGTCCCGTGCGACGAGAGATTGCCGCTGATGTCGGCCGCGCTTCAGTTTGTTTGTCTGATTGTTTGCCTGTGTGTGTGTCTCTCTGTCGGACTGGCGTTTTGTTCCAGCAGTGGTCATGTCACCAATATCGCCACACGCCCACTCTGAAAAAAAATAGGCTGTAGTTGAAATAAATGGGAATAATCCTTTGTTATGCGCTTCCCTTTTTTGGATTTACTGTATGTGTGATTCCCCCCTGTCATTTCCCCTCTCTCGCTCTCTCACTCTCTCTCTTTCTCGCTCCACACAAACACGTTCGCACAAAAACAAGCGCACACACACAGACACACAGATGTGCTCGCCCGCTCTCTGCTCCACCTCGGGGCTAATCTCATTGTTGCTGGCCGTGGCTGTGTAGCCGTCTGATGTTTTGCCTCTAATTGATCCTCTGACTGGCTTTAATCTCATCTAATCTGTGCCGCCGCAATGCTCTCTCTCCGCCATCAGCCAGCCAGCAGACGCGCGCACACGCACACACACACGCCCCGGCACTCGCACGCATGCTCACTGAGGCTTTGTCGGCCGTTCACACACACGAGCCCACACAGTGACACAATCGTGCAAAAAAAAAAAAAAAAAGAAGAAGCTGCACTGAAGAAACGATGGCTCAAATTGTTCGCGTGTGAAAATGTCTAATTGAAGATGCAGTGTAACATATATAAGCTCTGTCGTTCACAATTGTGTTTGAATGAAGCGTTCACACGGTTTTTAGAACCGCCTCCTCGATTACCCTGGTTCACATGGTTTCTTCGACGTTTGGGTAAATGTCCAGCAGGATGTTTGGTCGCCCGCAGGCCGATATTATCAGAGTAAAGAAAGGAAAATGGAGGGTTTTCATTAGTGTTCTTTCTTTGTATTGATCAGTTTGTGGAGCGCGTTACAGTGCGCTGCGCCTCGCTGCTGCTTTGTTTTTGCCCGAGGAAACCTGGTGGTGTTTTTTTTCTGCGACTGCTCGCCTCAGCGCGCGTTTCTCTGCTCTTTAGCGACACCGCGTCGCCTCCTGTCGACCCCGCGTCCCGAAGGATGCGCGCGCGGAATCAAAACTGAAAGAAACCGGACAGAGGTGTTTACGCGCAAAGAGAACACTCGAGGCTCAGGAGAAGTTCTTCTCCGTCCGCCTCGCTTTTCTGTTTGCCGTAGGACTTAACTCCTGGGAGGTTGGAGCACCACCACCTTCCCGGCAACGGCTAAGTGTGACCGTGTCTAGAATTGCTGAAAAGGAAAAAAATAAATCCGGCTCATTGTTGTTTTACCTATTGACCTAACGCTGCTGGCACAGGAAACGTGAAGACACAATCCGATCTTCCTCAGGGCGTGATTGGCTTGACTTGACTTAACTCTTTCCAGTAACGCCCCGAGGAAGACCCAGTGAAGGTCACAACCGATTCCCCTTTTGTGTGATATTTTGTTACACAGATATGCCCTAACCAACTAAGGCATTTTAACTGCATCACTGGCCCGGCCTGAGTGTGCCTGAAGTAAACCGAGAGGCTTCCCTTTGTCTGCTCGTGTTGTAAAGGTGACCGGGGCTGTGAGGTTTTGTTTGAATTCAAACCGTTCCGATGTGTGAATCGGTAATCGGCAAAATTCCCCACGTGGGAGCACGCGAGCTCCGGCTACATGCCCTGCTCCTTCATCATTACGTCGCACCATCATCAATTTAAAACCGCACATCAGAGCTGCAGCGATTTGTCGATCGGATGAGCGGCAGAAAAGTAACTGGAAAGCACTGTGATGATTGATTAACAATCAGTAGTAATGAATTAAATATCTCTGGGGTTTAGGATGTTTGTCAAATAAAACAAAACTTTTAATACATCACCTGGGGCTTTTGGGTCTTCTGACATTTTCAAAAATTAACCGATCAATCAAGAAACCAGCCGGCAGATTGTTCATTAATGAACATTATCCTCGGCTGCCACCCGACCATAGATTAAAAAAAACTGCGCGTAAATGTGAGCCTGGCGGACTGTGGCATGGTCGCCATGACAACAGATCTGTTTTTCAGTGGACGGACCTACGCATTTTTGCGGTGAGATGATGTGCGCCGCTTTCAGATTCGTTAGAACAAATGAGGCTCTGCTCAGACTCTTTCCTTCGCGTGACTCCTCTGAATGAGATCGCGATCCTTTGATGCAACAGTGGAAACCAGGCTTTGCTCTTCCTGCAACCCCCCCCAGCGCCTGGATGCTTGCTTCAGCTCGGGTCATCAGATGTTTGACTTGCAACTCATATTTTCCTCTAAAGTCCGAAAGGATATCGTTCCGTCTTCAGATTTGGCCCGGAAGGTTTTGTGAAACTGTGAATGCCATATTACCGCTCCGTCGCGTGCTCTCTCTTACACATGGAGGCGCACCATGCACGCACACGCGCACAGTTTTAATCGCACTTCCACTCCATCAGTGGCAGGCCCGGCCTTGTATCCCCACAACACCCCCCCCACACTCACACACACACACACACACACACACACTCCTCTAATAGCATATCAGGTTGCCCCCACTCCCCCGGCCAGCAGCAGCACCTCCATTTCCCCAGCGCCATAATTACTTTAGGGAGCTTCCGCGTGGGCCGAGGCAGCTACAGAGATGAGGAGAGTGCACGTGTGCATGTGTGTGTGTGTGTGTGTGTGTGTGTGTGAGTGAGTGAGTGAATGTGTGTGCACATGCACGCATTCACATGCAAGATAGTGCAAGTGTGAGATTGAACAGAAAACAACAGTTCTGCCTGTGTGTGTGTGTGTGTGTGTGTGTGTGTGTGTGTGTGTGTGTGTGAGAGAGAGAGAGCAGGCGAGTGACAGAGCGCTGTGCGTGCGTGTGTGTGTGTACATTTACGTGCGAGAGATCTGTGTGCTGTTTGTTTTCCAGTGACAGAGCCAGTCCCCCTGCAGACAGAGTGGGTGATTAACAGGGTTGACGCCTAGAGGGTGGCCCTCTCATTAACACCGAGCACACACACTCACTCACACACTCACGCGACGCACACACGCGAGCACACAACAGCAGCTCTTTCTCTACCGTCTCGCCTCTTCCCTCTCAGTTCCTTTTCCCATTTGCGTGCTAGCTGCGCGTCTCATCTTCTCTTTGTATGCGCAGGCGGGTCCGTGAATGGGAATACTGTGC
This sequence comes from Psettodes erumei, assembly GCA_016785225.1. Classification (NCBI taxonomy): domain Eukaryota; kingdom Metazoa; phylum Chordata; class Actinopteri; order Pleuronectiformes; family Psettodidae; genus Psettodes; species Psettodes erumei. The sequence continues at coordinate 1,578,856 of JAFBJZ010000107.1, forward strand.
ACGCAGCACGTGGAGTCACAATCCAGGATCTTGCGGGAGCCATTAAGACGTCAGAGACGTGTCGTGCTGGGTGGCCTTTTTTATCAGCTAGATTTTAGCTGAGCACTGCTCAACACCACACATCCATGTTGTCGCTCATTCTATCATCTGTCATTCATTGCGTCATGTTTTTATATATGCATTGTACTCCAAATATCGGGAATTCTATAGATTTTTGGAGAACTGTTACAGGAATGTGATAGTTATGTTGTTATAACGTTTGTTGTTGTTGTTTTTTTTTTCTGTCTGCTCCTGTCCAGTACTATGAGATGTCCTACGGGCTCAACATTGAGATGCACAAACAGGTGAGTTTACATTTAATCCCCCAGGAATATTTTTGTTTCCATTACATAACATATAGAACTGTTCGTTAAAGGTGTTTATAAAGGCTGTTGGTATGTCGTCTGGTCTGGTCTATGGTTGAAATCTGCTTTTGCTGTGCTGCGAGTTATGTGTTCACGGCTGAAGCAAAAAAAACCCCAACAAGATGGAGCCGCGTGGCTTTTTCACTAAACTTTTTCATCTGCGCGAGCCGGACTTCACTGCCATGTTTTCCATAACTTCGTTCTGTTAGACAACATTCACTTTGAATGGAGAAACCATCGAGTGCTTTTTAAAGTCCTGCCAGCAGTCAGTGCCGCGGATGGCCTCAATTTAAACTTGGTGATTGGATGAGGTCTCAAGGACTACCAGTCCTTCATCGCAGTCCCTTATCACAGTTGCTTGTTGTTTCATGGTCGTCTAAACCTTGGAGATGCCTCAGCCGCCGGTCACCCAACGTCATCTGTGCAGGGAAAAACCCCAAAACAAAACAGAACAAGACTTCTATGTCCGCAGCTTTGAACATCCAAAACGAAAATGACTCCTCACACTTTGTTACCGTGTTGACGCAGGCACAGCTGTGCATTCCCGACCCCATTCTCCCCGCTGCACACCTGCAGCTCACTGATTGGCAGGTGTGAATTGCAGAGATAATCTCAGAGCGTTCAGAGACGTTTGAATGATGTCACCAGAGGCTGTGTGCGAAACGCGAGCGCCGAGGGGTTTCGCTCTTTTTTTTTCTTCTTCCTTTTCTTCCCTTCCAGATCAGTCTAAGTAAATTTTATGATTTCCCAAGTCTTGAAAAGTTTACAAACTGCACAAAAAAATCCTCTATTGTGGTTTTGACTGCACAGTCAAACACAGTCATGTGTTACAGTTTGGATGTTGGCTTCAAATCGGGATTTACGGAGCGGTTATTTAATTTCTGCAACCAAATCCGCTTTTTTATACGCAAAGGAAAACAGTAATCGGTTGCCCAAATGCAGTGAAGACACTGCAGCTGGATCCTGTAAAGCATTTTGAGACAGAAGAGAATAGGAGGCCTTCGCCCAGGCGGGGGGAGGGGTGAGTAGTGGACGTCCATACATCAGTTTGTGCGGCTGAAGCTGGGGGAGTAATTTATGCTCAGTCCGTAGGAGGGAGAGAGCGATGGGCCTCCAAAGGGCCAGCCCTTATCGGTGACCTCGTCTGGCACGGCCGCCCGCACACACAAACGCACACGCACGCACGCGCACCGTCTTATGATTGACGGCACATGCTGATAGCCACAGTGGAGGAACCGAGTGTGCTTTGACAAATGGACGCGCGCGCACACACAGAAGTAGCAGCTCCCATGATTTAAAGACCCTCACATATATGCACCGACACAATCTCTGCAGTCGGAAGCTCGGAAGGCACCGTGATACATGTGGGGCGAACGCACACGCGCGCACGATCCATCACGCCCCTTTTTCCTTTATGGGACAGCGAGGAAATCCAGCCCAGTTTGGTTGTATGTCGGTGTGTGTGTTGTTGCATAGGTGTGTGAGCGTGCGCGTTAGCGTTGGTGCCGACGGGACAGCGGCCTGGTCCATCCCGACGGCCGACGGTCAGCTTGCTAGTTTTCGTTTTCTCACATGGCGAGATGCTGCGCCGTGAAGTTCAGCTAGGTTAAAAGGAAAGCAAGCCGCAACGGGATCAGGCCGAGGTGAGGATAAACAGCACGGCAGAGTACGGCGGTGAAATAATGCCCAAAAGATGCACAAGGAATTCATGTGATTATCTTAAACGAGTTATACAATTGATTATGAATACAAAGTAGATAGAAATACAAATTATAGTAGTACTTTTTAAACCTTCCCCACCCTCACCGTCCATCGCAGTCTTTCATCATCATATGCTGAATCAATAGACAATGCCAAATACAAGCGTGTGTGTGTGTCCGTGCTTTCTTTGTGCAAAATGCGAGTGGGTGCAGAGAGTCGCTACTTCCATTAGAGATTTGAAATTGAAGGGGATATGTGGAAACGAGTGTCGAGGAGCATTCATGTCTAGGCCTATTGTGCAGAACTGCCCCCCCTCCTCCTCCTCCTCCACCTCCTCTTTCCACCTCTGTCTCTGTTTCCCTCTCTTTCTTTCTTTCTCTCTCGCCCTCTCGCACATTCAATTGCTCCCTCTTGATCACTCCGTCCTCTTCAATTCAAAAAATGTCTCTCCACTCTGTCTGTTCACTCCCTCTCTCACTCTCTCTCTCTCTCTCTCTTGCTCTCTGTTTTGTCTTGTGAGGAGAAGCAGGGTTGAGTTGTGGATTGATTGACTGTGCTGAATGGAGCCATGTTATTGTTGGGTCCTCTTTGTCTTTCCATTGTTCTGCCTTTCACCCTGTTTTTCTTCCTGTGCACGTGTGTCCCGCCCCAACAGCGTATTCATGCGGCAGAGGCACTTTTGTCGCGAGTCGAAAATAATTCCCCTCGCAGACAGTCGGCATTACATACACACACAGTACAGTATAGCCAGCTCCTAGCACATCCATCTATGCTGAGGGGATCTCTGGACTAGTTGTTTTTTGTCAGCAGTATCTAGAGTCTTTATAGAAGTAAAAGTGGTTGAGGTCGTGGTGCACTCTTGGCAGGAAGCAGTAAAAAAAACAAGACGATCGCATAGTAAAACTCCTGCAGGGACAAAACCAGGACACCATAAGGAAGTCTGTGAAATGTTAGGTTTGTTTACACTGTCCCAACGCATTTTGTCACTGGGTTTCCGTTCCCTGTTCGGCCTCCGTTTTCAAATCGCAAAACACCTTGCTCATTTAATTTAGGGGATAAAAGCAGACATCTCCAACAGGGACTGGTTCAGTCTGCTGCCGATCCCTCGCGTCCAATACTGTGCACGTTTTATGAAGGCACGCGCAGCGTTCAAGGGCGGGGTACAGCCCGGATGGGTCAACACTGCGCCAAGCATGGAGACAAACAGCCATTCGCGCTCACTCTCACACCATCAGGTGTGACATGGTGGAGCGGGAGGGAACCGGAGTGCCTGGAGAAAACCCACGCAGGCGTGGGCACAAGCATGCAAAGTCCGCACAGGAAGGCCCCGGCCCAATTGGCGTCCGAAACCGGAACACATAAAGAGGCCGCGCGTGAAGAGAATTTCCTGGTCGGTAAGCGAGTGTTTCAGCAGCACCGGGGGAAGGCTAGAAATGAGCAGAGAAAAATGTAAAGAGAGGAAGAAACATTCAGATAGGAAAAAAAAAAAAGACTGCGGGAGAGACCCACAGAGGAAGATGACAGAGAGCACGGATGAAAGAGGAGATAGAAGCAGGGGTGGGGAGGTGGGGGGGGAGATAGATGGCATAAAGGGCACTGAAAGGGAGGAAGAGCCGTGGTTAGCATGGAGCGGATCCCGCAGAGACATTTTAGAGAGACATTTGAGAGATGTCAGGGTGTGTGCATGTGTAATGATGAGCGGATAGGAGTGAAGCGCCTGATGGGGAGCTGTGCTCTGCATGCCTAATGAATGTTAGGAGGGCCCCTCTCTCTCCTCATCGCGCCACAAATTAGGCTCTAACACAATTACTGCTGCTTTGCATATCTCAGACGGATTGGATGATTACCAACCAAATGTGATAATAGACCTTGCATGTGAGAGAGCTAGGGAGCGTGCACGACGAGGAAGGGGAAGGGGGCGCGTGCGCGCTCGCGTGGATGACTGTTACTCGGCTCAGCTTACTTGCGTGCGCGCCCAGTAGTTTGGAGAAGGTGTATTAAGTACATGCAGCTTAATTAATGAGGTGATAAAGGGATTCTGATATGGCTGATATGTGTAACTGTGCGTGCGTGCGACGCAAGATGTGTGCCCTGGTTTTGGAAGGTCACAGCAGATGTTTCGCGTACCGATGAGAGCGTGGTTTGAATCGCTGAACGGCAATTTTCACCTAACCAGGCTTTAAAGGACCAGCCCGGTGACATTGTACATTTTTCTCGCTGTCAACAAATCCTGCGAAAAGACCGACAACATATTTTTCCAGAAATGCATGTTTTGAAACTGGAGCTTGTATTCAAGTGTCCCAGTAAGCATGCGCAATCCCAGGAACCTGAAACTGAAGCAGCGAAATGGAAAGCATCCATCGTTAATACTATTACTTGTGCCTCTGCCTTCCCCATTGTGACATGCCGACTAAGCAAGTTTTCCCTCCGCAGGCCGAGATCGTGAAGAGATTGAACGGGATCTGTGCACAAGTCCTCCCCTACCTGTCTCAGGAGGTAAGCACGCACACACACAAAGACATCAGCCACCCCCCTGACCCTCGGCCCTATTTCTTACATCCTGGAATGAGATCACCCTCATTCCCGCCTCATTACCTCTCCACCTCTGTGACCCCTCGCCCGGCTTCCCTCCCTCCCCCTCTCTCCTGCCGTCATTCATCATCACTCCCTTCCTGTGGCCCTCTCCACCTCACTTTCACTTTATTCTCCCTCCCCCACCTCAACTTTCTGCCATATTTAATCTGCTCCCCCACCTCTCTCACCCCCCTTCCCTTTATCCCCCCCCCGACCCCCCCGCAGCCTCCACTGCCTCACACCTCTTTTCCTTTATATATATATGCGCGTGTGTGTGTGTGTGTGTGTGTTTGTGTGCGTCAGTGTAATAAATGGTTGTGTGATTCAGATAAGCCATGCTCTTATCTGCCCAACAGGGGGTTGACCTCCACCCATTACAGCACACCAGCAGACCATCCATTCACCAGTGTCTCAGAAGTGTGTGCGTGTTTTGTGTGTGTGTGTGTGTGTGTGTGTGTGTGTGTGTGTGTGGACAACCGGGTGAATAGCTGAATGGCGGGGGGGGGGGGCTCACCAGAGAGGGTTGTTGGGTCTCTTCTGGGACTATTGATATTGATCTAACCTTTCCACCTCTATCCCCGCAACCTCTCCTCCCCTTGTTTCTGCCTCACTTTTATTGTCTTCCTCACTTTCCTCCTCTCACCCCCCCCCCACCACCCCCACCCTCTGCAGCACCAGCAGCAGGTCCTGGCAGCCATAGAGAGGGCCAAGCAGGTCACCCCTCCAGAGATGAACTCCATCATAAGGGTACGATGTTCCAGCCCCCAGTCGCACCAGGGGTCTTGTGGAGGCTAGAAAAGCACAATTATCGATCATCAACATCAGTTCCCTGGTTTTCATTAATGACATTTATCTAGTGGCTAATTGTTCATGACATGTTTAACAGCTGTGCCTTGAAATGAGTTGGACAAATTCAGTCTGACCTGCTTCTGTAGCTACAATCATTAATGCTGTGTTTCATGAAAGTACTTTGATACTCAGGTTTACTTTTTACCTTCTTATTACAGAGACTTCTTATTTATGTTCTCATATACACTTGAATAGCTCAGGTTTGACATTTTGATCATTTTATTCGATTAAAAGTCACAGCTGAGAAGCTTTCTTTTTTATTTTGGTGGAACTGAATCGTTGTGGATGGCGCATTAGCCAGCTAGCCACAGTCCTCCATCTCTGTGGCTTTAGTGTTAGCCAGCTACACATACTTTATCACTATCAGCTTTGTGCTAGCTAGCTTAGCTACTCCATCATTTGACCCGGCTTTGGTATTAGCTAGGCTATCTACTCCATCACTTTACCAGAGCTTTAGTATTAGCTCGGCTATCTACTCCATCATACTATGGGTCTACTGTTAGCTAGCCTGACCATTCCATCACTGTGATTCATGATTCACAGAGGTTTCTGGCCTTTGTGTCTGCTGCTTAAAATACAGAGGATGCAGGTCGGCATAGGCCTGTGTTTAAGATTGGACCTGTGTTTCTCTGTTATGTCGTAGATTATGGAAATCTTTTCATTTTTAATACGATATCACCCCCTCCTTCTGCAGCAGCTTCGGCTTTTTCTTTGTGTTCAAGTTGTATTCTTAGAGTTATATTTTGAAAATTACGTCTATTATAAATAAATTGCTGCAGATTGTCCTATCTTCTACAGAGCATGTATTCTAGCTTGGATATGTGCGTTCCATCTGTCTTATTGCACATGATCTATTAGTGCTGTACCACCACAGGTGTTATACATTAAACACAGGCAGCAATGTACATCAGTGTCTGTGTTTTGCAGTGATTTGTGTGCCGCATCCACCCTGCTGTGTCTCAGTTGTGTCTGGTTGTCTTCCATGCAGCAGCAGCTTCAGGCTCACCAGCTGTCTCAGCTCCAGGGCCTGGCCCTGCCCATGACCCCCCTGCCACTGGGCTTGAGCCAGCCGACCCTCCCCGCCGTCACCACCTCCTCCGGCCTCTTCTCCCTCTCTTCCCTGCTGGCCTCCCAAGCCCAGCTGGCCAAGGAGGAGAAGGCGTCACGTGACGGAGTCGACAGCCACCGCGAGGAGGACGGAGACAAGTCTGATTAGATGGCGTTCCCCATTCAGCTCTGTTTTTATCCAGAGACCTGAATCCCCAGATCTGAGCCCCCTTGGCCTACAGCCTCTCCCCTGGTCTCCCTCTATCTGACCTTAGCTAACATGGGCTTTAATCCCATCACCACAGCTCCAGCTCCAGCTACAGACCCCAAACCAACTTCCATAATTGGGCGAGCTATGGCACCTGCCCCTCGCATTGGTCCTGATTCCTTTTTTTGTTCCATATCTGGACTGTTTCTTTACCCTCCCTTCTCTCTGTCACCATCAGAGTTTCGATCTCTCTAATGTATCCTGTCTTTTCTTCAAACGTTCGTTCTCTTTTTTGTATATGATTAATCTTTGTTTTTCTGTTTTTTCTGTGTTTTGTTTTTTTTTTTTAATCCGGGCTGCTTTCTATTTCTGTTGCTTCCTGCCATCCTGTCGCTCTCTCTCAGTTTTTATTCCTGTTTATTTTCATTTTTATTTTCCTCCATGCCTCTCTTCCTCTCACTCACCCCCCACCCCTTGCCTTTGTTCTAAGCAGGTTGTTGTTAGACAGGACTGACCCACGAGACTGAAAGCACTGTACTGCAGGTGTCAAAACAGGCTAAATGTTTTTTAAAAAAGAAGATATTCTTTGGCAAGCTGTAAGATTTGTCGCACACAACACAGGATTCTTACAAACTCATGTTCCTAAGATAAGGTCTCACGGAGCTCAGTTTTTATTTTATTTTTTTTGGCAGTTCAGATTGCATTCATTCATTCATTCCAAGCTAAGAGTTGGCTGTGAGTTTAAAGGGTGGATTTTATGAGAAGGATTTTGAATATTGTCCCAGTGCCCAAGTTAAAGAGTAAAATATCCTTCTTGTATTTGCTTTCTACAGCTACACTCACTCACACTAACCAAAAACTTCTGCTTTTAGAGCAGACTTGTTGTAATGAGAAGACAAACGAGAGATTTTCATGTATAATCCTAAAAAAAATATATTGGGAAAGGAAAAGCACCTTGTTAGAGCAAACCTCATGCTGAGAGCTGTCAGGCGAGATAACAAACCCACCTTAGTAACCCCCACCCGCCCAGCTTGCAATCCTTGCCCTTGCCTGAGAGATATGTCAGATAAATCCGCCCAGCACCTTAACTGAAAGGCAACATTGCGACCAGAAGTTAAACAGAGCTGAGGTAGCAGCAGAAACAACTGATATGCCGCTTGACTCGTGCAAACCTCCCGCCACCTTTTTCATCTATACTGTGCGCTAATATTAGAGCAGAGACCAAGGGGAGGGGGGAGGGAGTGTGCATGTTGTGTGTTTGACAGCAGAGGGCAGCGTGTGTCTTTGAAGAGCCGTCCTCCGTGGGTTCAGGCCTCGGCGAAACGAGGACAGGACAATGACAGAGCACAGGCTGCGTCGCAAGGGGAATGGCTTATTTATCCTCACCGAGTGTACAGACTTAATATACAGAGACTAGACTGATAACATTAATCTCTGCATGCGGTCAGTCCCGGTCTCTGTCATGATGCAGTACATGAGGAATAGTCTGGTCTGTTTCAAAGGAGCATCTCTGTCCCTGCACTGAGACAGAATCCCTTCTGTCCCTTCTGCCACGTCAACATACAACATCGAGTGGGAAAGCTGCACAATCTGGCAAAATTATAAACATATATAAACAAGACAGATGAAGCACTGAAAGCACCCCCCCACACACACACACACACACACACACACACACACACACACACACACACACACACACTTACTCGTTACTCTATCTGATCTGACCTCTTGTCAGGTGGGATTTGGGTTGAGCTCTTGATACTGCGTCCCAAAACCTCTCCTCGTTTGCTGCCCATGCCTCCGCGTGGACCTTCTGCCATTTTATTTGTCTCAGACAGACTCTGTAAACTTTACAACACCCTCAGTGGCCCAGCGGTTACAATGTGCCCGGCTTGATTTTGCCGCTGAGTTTTACGACACGTTGTTCCACTCCTCTTCCCTCATTTCCTATAATTTCTTTAATGCCTGCCTTTGAGTAAAAGCAAAAATGCCCCAAAAGTGCTAACAAAAGAAAAATCCCACAAACTTTGACTTTAATGCTCACTTTAGAGTAACCTAATAGCGAGTGATTTCAGACATAGTGTCTGTTTACAATTATTAACGACAAATAATATAGTGGGATATGGATTGTAGAGACGGGACAGATTCCCAGGACAGACACAGGACGTAAGAGTTGCGTGTGCTGTGTGAAATTTTAAAACAGAATATACTGAATTCATTCTGTTACACCTGAGGGTTGCTACTTTGAACGGCCGACTCCTGCTGACACGACGTATCCACGTCCGTGTGTGTTATTGAGAGCAAAGTCAGGCAGCGCTTTCAGAGAGGCCGACTCTCCCCTATGACACGATCGCGGCATTAAGAGGTGCTACGAAACTACCAGAAGTGTGAGGGAGATGTCAGGCGAGCACAGCGCGTACTCGCACACAGTGTCCCGGGAAGAGGTCGAATCAATCACAAGTGAAAACGCGTGGCGGTGGACGGCTGTGCAAGGGCTTCAACGGGGCTAGTAGCAAGCAAAATGGCTCCACGCAATGTTTGCTTTCTATAAGTCGAATAAGGAAGAAAATACAATGCCCCCATTTTTTTTCTTTTTTCTTGCAAGTGCTGAGGGTATCTTTCAAACACATCTCCAGCAGAGGTAGCCTCAGTGGTGATCAAACCTCTGACCTTGACACTGTCAGTCCACAAAGATTATCCGAATAACTATGAGTCTAGTGCCGACCTGTGTTTGTATTGTTGATTTGAAGACAGTCTGTGCATGAAGTTATATATATGTTTTATAAACCCCCCTCCACACACACGCTCCCTTTCTCAGCCCTCTCTCTCTGTTTTAATGGCTACGGCGTGAGTGAATAGATATGAGGTTTCGTTCAAACACAAACTGAACCCTTTTTTCCCGTCTTATAATAACGATGAAGCACATTCCTTTTTTGAAGTCACCTTCAGACATTTGCCCTTTGATGACAGTGGCCATGGAAATTCAGGAAGCAAAGAAAAAATACAAAAATGACATATAAAGGAATTTCGGAATTAAAACCCTCCAGCATTTTAGATGAAAAACGGCTGACGGCGTTGGTGGGACAATTCCCTCACCGATGCCCGTTGTCGCGTATGTACATGAACAAGGTGTGTATAAATGGTTGTACAGGTTTGGTCGTCAGTGATGAACCACAGGGGTGAAACGCGTTGCTCTTCTTACTGCAAACGCTAACATGCTATTCTGCTTGTGAATTGAGCTTGTAGCTACATCATCCTCCCATCTAGCTGCACACTGTATGTATCCAGCTACATACTGAACTTGTCGTAGTGATAACGCAGAGCATGTAGACAAAGTGACACACAAAACTCACACACACATCAGTGCATGTCTGCGGGGGAAACTGAGATTGATTTTCTTTCTAGTGGAGACATTTTTTTTTAATGGAAAAAAAAAAAGAATGTTTGGTCCAAATTTTCTGTGATCAATGCACTTGGTTTTTGGTTTTGTTTTAATCTTCTTTGTTTTTTGAAATATTAATCGATATGAACTAGAACCAGAATTACAAAGCTGACATTATAAACATACAAATGAAATTCTATGTATTTGTTAAAGTAGTTGGAGGCGCTCACCTCTGTATACAGTTATACATAGAAAGCTTTATGTGTATATGGCTGCATCTTCTCTTGTCTGTCCTGGATGATTCTTGTGCTGCTGTTACAAAACTGATGTGACGCCACGGGGGAAACTACAGTACATTAACCTTTTGCCCTTTTGACCCCTTTTCTCATCTCAGCCCCACCCTGCCCCCACCATCTCATTCCCTTTACTCCCATGCCACATCCCACCTGCCCAACTCTTTGCCTCCCCCCATAGCGTGAAGCATTGTAAGCGTTTTGAGCTTTGTAAAGGTCTTTTTTTAAATACTTATTTTGTGTATAATGTAAAACCTGAAAGTGTGTACTTTGGCAAAAAAATGTTTTGTGTCTGAAACCATAGCTTCATTTAAACAAACAAACAAAAAAGCAACTATAAAAAACGTACAACAAACATTTACTATAAATAATATGAAATGTTCTGCAGTAAGGAAGGACTTCTGGTGCCTTACAAATAAAGTCAATCAAATCACAAGAAACTCCTTTCTTCTTTTACACGTTTCTAACGACACCCAGTGTAAATCTTTAATTTGAGCAACTACGGATTGTTTTCTGGTTGCGGGGGATGACTCTGTGGTTACAAAGTCTTTACTGTGACTGAATAGTTGCATTTGATTCCTGTAGTTTTTTTTCTCCACTTTTAACTTAGACACACACCTGCACACGTCAAGTCACTGTTTCTTACCTTTGTAGACAGGCATTGGTTCCAGTTCTTCTCACAGCAGTATGAAAATCAACTTGCAGAGACTTAAAATGTGGTTGAGGTTCAGTATCTGATCTTTTTACAGCAAACGTTCCCCTTCCTTTGTATTTTGTTAATGTTATGTGACCTGTGGAGATGCAGTGGCCGGCAGAAATGGCATTTAAACATTAAGAACAGCCTCGCGTCTTAGATTTTAGACTTGGCAAAGTGTGGTACGATTAATTAGGCAGGGAGTGCTGAAATGATTGAGTGCTTTTTGATCATAATGAAGACCGTGGTTCTCAACTTGTGTGTTACAGGATGCAGAGATAAATCTGACAGGCCACCGTAAATTATTATTTAATGGGATGATTAAGAAATGAGAACCAGCCCTACAAAAAGCAAATGAATGAAATCTGAAAAGAAAGAAACACTAAGAAATGAGCAACTGGACACAAAAGAAGCAAAGTCATGTCATATTTCTCTCAATGCAATATATAGCTATCTCTCTCTCTCTCTCTCTCTCTCTCTCTATATATATATATATATATATACATATCTCCAGAGTGCTTGACTCGTTCTTTTCCCACTGTGCACTTCACACTACTTAGCTGAGAGCTACGCTACACTTGCAACCTGTGCTGCTGCTGCTAAACCTCCACCTCAGCATCCACATGCAGGGTGGAGTACGACCATCAGTCCCCAATGTGCTGAGCTTTTTTGTTAGCAGAGACAGGGACAAAGCATCAGATATCAGTGCCTTACATATTCTACTATTGCATGGTGATCCACTCACTCACGTGAGGTAGTTGATTGAACCTCATTGTAATAGGGCCACAAGTCGAAAAAGTTTGGGAACCGCTGCTTTAAACGCACTGACCTAACCCCCCCAAGAACACATGAATACATGTACACTGTGTGTAGCCCTGATAGGAATGGGGGTGCAGTGGAAAACAAGGTTGTGTGTGTGTGTGTGTGTGTGTGTGTGTGTGATGACGATGATGATGAGTCTGAGCAAAAAGAGAGAGACAGAGAGAGCGACAGAGAGCGAGAAGCGCCTTGATTAATCATGATTGACTCATTCAGAGCCCACTCGTCTTTTCCCCCTCGCTCCCTCGCTCCCTCGCTCCCTCTCTCCTTTATGGCTTGATTACGGAGATGTACTCTATCTCTCATTACCTCCCCTCCTCCATCCCTCATTCCTTTTCTCCATCTTTTCTCCCTCTCCGAACCCCCACCCCCACCCCGCTGCGCCGGTTTATTCATCCGTCCCCAGGAAAGGAGGTTGTCAATCTCCGTCTGCCGCCTCTCCATCCTGTAACCCGCCACACGTCCTCTCATCCATCCCTCCATCCATCCATCTACCTCCCCTATCCATCACTGTCACTCTTTTTTCCTCTCTATTTCCTCTTTTTCTCTCTCTTACTCACTCGTTCCTGCCACTTTGAGATGCGTGTATAAATGTTCTCTTTCTCTGTTCAAAGGCTTCCTCTATTTATCTTCATCCCCCTTTTTTCTTGTTTTTTCCTCCTCTGCATTTAGAGTGATCTGTCGTTCCCTGCATGTCTGTCACTCACAGAAATGGGAAAAAGAAAACACAAATTTTACTTCCCGTTCTCTCTCTCTTTCTCTTTCTGTGTGTCTCTCCCTCTCTCTGTCTGTCTCTGTCTCTCTCCCTCTCTCTGTCTGTCTCTATGACTCTCTCCCTTGCTCTTGGCCTCAGCTGGAGGAGCAAACAGTGTTGACACAGCCCTGTCTAATACAGATGCTTCCAGAGATGCACCATGGGAAACCATCCCTTGGCCTGCTTTTCTAATCTTGTCTTCTCTCTGTACAGTTCCCCATTGCACACACACACACACACATTCTTGGTGTGTTTATGTGTATGTGAGGCATGAGGCATGTGCATGTGTTTTAGGCTATATGTTTTGTGTGTGTGCATGTGTGAGAGAGCCGGTTTTCTCGAGCAGCAGGAAACAGAAAGAGAGATGAGAACTATTCAAACTTTAATGGAGTCATGTGAGATACAAACAACCCCAGTCTCTCTGTCTGTCCTCCTCTGTCCTTCACTGACCTTGCTTATCTCCCTCTTTCACTTCTTCTCGCTGACATTTTGATTTTTTTTTTAAAATTCGCTCTCTCACCTCCTGATTCTTCTCTCTGATCTCTCTACTCACCACTTGTTTTCTATTCTCTTCCTCTACTCACTCTTTCCCTCGCTCCTCCTTTTTTATTTCTGTCTTTGATCTCCCATGCCATCCCGTGACTCATAACCACTGTTGTATTATCTTGATTACTCACTGTCTCATTTCTGTCTGAGTCTCTTCTGTTCTACTGTATAGGGACTGTGCTTTCTTCAACCCATACCTCTTCAGCCCCATTTTCTTTCTGTCTCCCTTACCTTCTTTCCTGGACTGTGTATTATAAAATCTTGGTGGTTGAAAGCATTAGCCACTTCTTCCTTCTAAATGAAGGACCCTTGAGCAAAGCATATGAAGGTTTGGGAAATTTGGAGGAATAGCCTACACTAACCCTCATTAATTAACACATTACATTCCAATTGTGTTTAAAAACAACAATAAAACACTTGTAAAAACAGACTTGTGCAGTTTTATCCTCCTATTGTTGGTCTCAGCTTTGTTCAAATTAAACAAACTTGTGAGACTAACTATTTCCTCCCTTTTACCTCTTTTCAATGCTAAACTAAGCTACCTGGCTGCCAGTGGTAGCTTTATATTTACTCTAGTGTAGAGTGGTCTCAGTCTTCTAATCTGACTCTCTGCAAGAAAGCTAATACAGTAAAAGCATGTATTTCCAAAAATGTAATGCTATTTCTTTGAAGGTGCCCTTTTTAGTTTTCTTATAATGATTTTGTGTTTCAAAACACATTGTATGTATCTTTGTGGCTCGACAAAAGTGTTGATTGAATGTCTGTCTTCATCAAACATTTACAAAGCCAGTATGTGACGCCTCACATCCATGTTTAAACAGCTATTAGCTTTGTCTTTCCTGCCTTTGGTTTTCCTTGCACTTAGCCATGTTTGTTTGCACATCAAGTGTCAATCAGTGGATCAGCCCTAATCCATAAACACGGATATTTATCTGCTGCGTGCATTCACTGACCCATGTATGAAAACATTGATCTACAGTAACAGCTACTATTGGTCAAAGCAACACATGACATTTATATCCATCCTCTCATCTTAGTCTTGGAAATAAGGCAAATACGCTTATTTCTAACTATTCCTTTAAAACCCCAACAGTTCTGTATAAAGAACATATAAGAACGCACTCTTTAAAAACAAATTGTTTCGGCAATTCCGTGGACCCCTTTTTCTTCCAATTTGATTTTCTTCTGTTATTTGTCTTCTCTCTCGTGCTCTCTCTCCCTCTCTCTCTCTCTCTCTCTCTCTCTCTCTTTCTCTCTCTCTCTCTCTCTCTCTCTCTCTCTCTCTCTCCCCCTCTCTCTCACCTTCTACACAGTCTCTCTACCCCCACTGGTAATGTTTTTCAGTGTAGAGCCATCCCCTGTGTGGTTAGTGGGCTGTTACGCAGCTGCCTCTGATACTTCCTGCCTGTCACTTCCAATCCTGGTGACAACACGCCTAAAACACACGCACGTGCAAACACACACACACGCATGCATGCACGCACACCCTTGCCTCGTCTTTTACTGACATCACTTAGGAACATTATATAGTCGCCTGTCCAACAGATATGCATAAGCACGCACGCTGATATTTTTCCACACACATAATCGCAGGAAAACATTGGTGTCTTAGGATACACACAAATACAGACACAGACGCACACATGCAGGGAAACACACACACAAATAGGTGACAGTTGAACACACACTGGCAACATACATGCATGTAGGTATGTGTGGAACATATGTCTACACACACACACACACACTACTGACACAGTGGAGTGACTCCCTATAGCTGAAAGCCAAATTCATTTAGCAAGTGCCCTCTTTCTCTCTCTCTCTCTCTCTCTCCTCTCCCTTTCCAGCTCTATTTGTATCCTGACTGACTGTGTTCCTTCTCCTCCTCCTCCTCCTCCTCCTCCTCTTCTTCATCTCCTGGCTACCAGAAGAGAAACCAGGTCTTCTTTTTTCTTTCTCATCATTTGTCTTCTTCCTTTGCCATCATTTGTCCGTAACTCCCATTCTGTTTCTGTATTCATTTTTTTTGGCTCTTTACTTGTGTATGTAAGTGTTCATGAAACAATTCACATTAAAACACATATATATATAGCTACAACAAAATATGCTGGCAGGCAGGAGAACTAGCACAGAGGCTGAGCCATGCGTTGTCGTGCAAGGGCTCAGCAGCGAAAACATGTTTGAGACATTTCTTTAAAAATGCCCCCCCCAAATAAAAACTACCTGCTTCCCGGCTGAGAGGACTCGCTGTCGATTGGTCAGGTTGCCAGTCCCAAGCTGAAGATTAAAAACAGATATTGCTGGAGCTCTTTAGATTTTGCAACCCAGCTTAATCCGGATAAAACTGTGTCAATTTTTATATCACTCCTGAAACTCTCATTACAGGATTTGATTTAAGCATTACCATCTTTCACTGATTCATTTTGACCTTAGTTTTTTTCTCATGTTTATGTCTTTTTGCATTTGCATTGCATTGTATTCCTCTGTATGTGATCTGAACCTATGATGCCACTACTGCTACTACTATCACTAGTTAATTACCATTTGGTTAATTGTTCTCTCCAGCACTAGTAACACTCAATTGTCGATATCAAGCTGTAAACTTTGGAGGAAAAACATAAATTGCATAGAAAGAATGCATGAGAAAGGAAAACCTGAACCATTTCAACTAAAATAAATATTGCACCAAAATGACCTGATATTTGTACAGACAGATCTTCAGGTCGTACTGAAGTGTTGTTGCCATGTGTGATATGTGTCAACAGTTCACAGGTTCATGGCTGGGCCTGTCCAGTGTATATCACTTCAGCCTCACACCCTGGGCCTGTACCTATATCCCACATGTCCCAGCTCTGACTGGTTGGCCCTGTTGTTTCTGGAAAGCATTTTCATCCTGATCCTCATCACTAATTCATCCGCTTACGACCTCCATCCATCAGCGCTAGCTCAAGTATGAAAACACCTCGGGCTATCTCACTATATTAGTGGCCTGGCTTCCTCCTCACGCCATGAAATCCACTCTGCTTCTTTTCCTTTTCTCTGATATACTTAAAAGAAAAACCCCAACCTTCTCCCTATCTCATTTTGACTTTTTTATCTTTGATTTCTCTTCAGCCACATCTCTGTTTCTGCCTCCTTTTCTATTTTCTGGCTCTTATATTCTCTGTTTAATCTGTTCTTTTGCCTCTTTCTTTTGTCTGTCGCTCTGCTGTTCATTTCTAGCTGCATTTATCTGTGCTCACCCCTAAAAGCAAACATTACAGTGAGTGCCAATGACAAGATAATGGTCTGCTTGTAGTTTGTCTCCTAAACACAGTGATGCTAATGTTAGATCCTCTCAGCCCGTCTGTGTGCTTCACAAATGTATTCCTGCCAACATGTATTTCAGAATTCTAATTTTGTTGGGTTTTTATTTTTTTCACCCTCTTTTACATGACTCTTCTCTATTTCACATGGATCAAGGTTACAAACAGTTTGAACTGCTGCTTTAGTCTTGCTTGGGTTTTTTTCTTTTTTTTTTTAAATCACTGGATTTTTTTCCCAGTGTTTTTCTCCATTTTTTTCAGCAATAGTTTATGGGAACCATTCAAAAATCTTTTGTATGACTTCATAAATACATGGTTGTCAGGCTGCAAAATGTTAGGTTTGCTCAATTGCTAGTACGCTGATTCTTTGTTGTTACAAGTGTTTGCAGCTGTCATCTGTGATATGCTACCCAGTTTTTAGCTTGCCAGCCCACATCCCAACAGTTAGAAATCCATTTGTGTCTGTCCACACAGGTTTTCATCCATGCTAGCACTGTGGCTCTCTGGATGTCAGTGTCTGTCTGGAGGTCGGTCCACTAATTTGTTGAGGCTGAAATATCTTACCAACCATTGGATGGATTGCCCTAAAAATCTGTTCAAGCACTGCTGACACTCAGAGCATGAATCATAATGAATTTGGTGATCCTCTGTCCGCCATGAGTTTGAGATTTCTGGTTTTGAATGAGATGTCTTTGCAGCATTCGGATGGATTGTAATGAAATATATCATAGCCATTCGTGTCACTGTCAGGATGAACTGTAATAACTTTGGTAGCCCAAGACTTTTCATCAAGTACTGTCATCAAAAAAGTAAAACAAAACTACAGGGCCTTTGAATATATGAATCCCTGAAAAGTTCTGCCATTTCTTGCAGGTTTTGTTTTTGTTTATTCATGATGGACATCACTGATAATTCTATCATCAGACAAACTGAATCTAGAAATATGTGTGTAATGTCAGATTTGACTGAGTTATGACTTATTTTTGACAGAAACTGCTGCAATCAGATGCTGAGGTTTTTAAAGTAGCCTGCCCTTATAACCTCCATGAGCTGTAGTTTGACCATCAGCGGGTCAAACTGCAGTCGCTGACTTCCTGTAGTGTTGAGAACACCTGCATGCACCTTTCCCTTTCACCTCACGCATCTTTATCTCATCTCTCTCCTTCTGTACTTTTCTTACAGTTTTAGTTTTAGTTTAGAAATGTAGCTAAATCGAAGGGAGGACCCGAAAATCTTGCAGCTCTGGTAACAATTCTGATTTGTCTGGGTATTTTTAGAATAAGTCGTAGTTTGACTTCTCGATGAAGTCAACAGGAAGGGAAATGTGTAAACACAACCCAGCACCATATATTCATAATTCCACGATAAACCAAATCCAAACCACTTTTTTATTCTTTTTATTTTTCAGTGCTTCTTGATCTTTTAAAACCCATAGTTTCAACGTGAGGTATAAACAGAAAGCTAAAATTCATGTATCTGTAGCATGCTCGGATAGCAAGCTTCGTCTGCTTACCTGTGCTGTGTCACACTAAAAATTGCATGTGGGTGGCTATTAAAATAAATCGTTTCTCCACAGTGAATCCTCTGTCAGCTGAATTACTCAGCTGTCAGCAGTACATATAGTAAGGCTTTAGACAGATGGGATAAAGATGGACAGCTACATTTTTTAGGAAAAGCTAAAAGTGTGCTCTCGGTCTGCGTAAATGTCTACCTCCTTTGAATCTGCGTTCTGCTTGTCTTTCCTCCTTTTTTCCCTCCCTCAACAGTCTGTTCTTACCTTCTCAACAGCACTTTATCCCTCTTGCCAACTCCCTTCCTCTTTTCCTTTCTCCCTGAATATCCTCCCTTCTTTCATTCGCTTACACCCTTTCTTTTCCACTCTTCCCTCTTCAATCTTTGCCTCCGCCATCTGACCAGTCTTCCTTTCCTGAAATCTTTTCCACCCTTCATTTCTCTTTACTTCTTTCCCTTCCTCCTCCCTCCCTCCATTCCCTCCATCCCTCCTTCCCCTCCCTCCAAGCAGAAAGCCATATGCAGCAGTGTAAATGGCAGGGTGCTGTGTGGTTGTGATGTGGTCTGACTGTGGTCTGTTTGCACTGCCACTGCGGTTCATTCTGCTTACCAGTCTGCCACTTCACCCCGTCTGGGCCGAGCTGGCTGTCTGGCCAGCTGGTTGACTGACTGACTGCTGTGTAAATGCACGCACACATATGCACACACATTTACACACCACCACGACCACAAGCCTGTCATAAACTATCCTGGTGTGTCACCGGAGACGCAGAACAGCCATCAGTGTCCCGATGCCACTCTGTTCCCAGCTTAATGCTCCCTGTCATCTCAATACTCCGACAATCCCACTAAACACAATTTATCATTCGATAATTGCAACCTGCAGAAAGCTGGTCAGTGATAAAGCTGAAAATGATTAACGTGCTGACTCCTGCTACTTTATGTGTTAGTCCAGCTGATGGTAACTATGATATATTAACGAGAGGCAGAGGGTGGAGTCTGTGTCTGCATGTGTGTAAGAGTGAGTTTAGCTGCATGTAGCTATTAGGCAGGACGATCTCCATACACCAGAGTTGGTCATGAGCAAAAAGAAATGAATCCAGAAAAACAGAAAGAAAAGAAGTAAAAGTTTGGATAAGAGGTCTTGGGGTTAAATGGGGGCGAAAGTGTAGTGTAATGTATTTGTAGGTAAATGTGTGCTTGTTCATGTGCACTACATCATCTGCAAGGAGGTGAGCAAGAGAGAGAGAGAGAGAGAGAGAGAGAGAGAGAAAGAAACTGAGTCAGACAGAGTGCAGACAGAGAGATAGAGAAGAAGTGGGTGCAGGAGGAAGAGGAGGAGGGTGCTGCCAGAGGGTGAATGTTGGAACATAGAGCATGCTGTGTTGATTTGATTAAATTCAGTTCTGTTCTATTTGCAGTAGGCCTAGTTACTCAGCTATATTTGTACAATGCTGTCTGCCGAGTTTTAACAACACTGACACAGATCTCTGGGAGAATTGGGAGGCTTGGGATTAGACTCTGAAATACACTTTTAAAAAGGATACGCCAAGTTTTTGGGGAGATTAGCCCCGTTTGTCAGTCTTATGGTTTATACACTGCTGCTGATACCAAATTAATCCACGTGTCCCCGGTTTGCTCCTGTGCTGAGCATTAACACTTAAGTGTTCACTGTGTGGCGAGACGAATGTTAAGCAGCACTAAATATAATTGCTCAGCAGCTTTGTGTAAACTAAGACCAGTTACATTTACACAAACTTACACAAACATAAATTTAAGGACAACCCTTTCATCCACAATGTTTATCTGTACACACACAACTGACAGTGTATAGTTTCTAAATATCATTGACAGGTGTGTGTGTGTGTGTGTGTGTGTGTGCATGTGTTTTAGTTCACCGCTCTTATTTTACTAAAATATACTTTTGGTTGTTCGGTTTGGGTTGATTTTTCAGCCAATCCCTGATGTGGACTACTTTATACTCTCTACCTAAATAGTTTACAAGCTCTTCTGCTTCCTGTTTTTGGGCGCCACTTCTGTGTGGACCACATTATTCCTCAAGCAAACTGCTTGTTGGATTGTCTTAAGGGTTTGTCATGGCTGAAACAACTGTCATGATGGGATGCAAGGCAAATAGGCTGCTGTCATAGCCTCTTCCTGGCCGAGCACCTTGCCTTTCCTGATATTCTCCTCCAGGGCAAAATGTTGCTTTGACAAAATTATTTGAGATCAGGGTGCACACATTCAGTCATCTCTAAAATCAATTCAGGCACCTTTCTTGACATTGGATTTGAGGTGGGGCTGACAATTCCTCCAAATTTCCAAAAAGTTCAGTAATTGGCTGTATGGATGTAATTGGCTTTTCCTTGAACCCCTCCCCCCAGAGAGATCAGGAGAGGCTGTGTGATCCTAGTCAGGCTTTTCACTCTGCTTTTGTGAAAAGCCATGAACGCTTTTCCTTTGCAGACACGGATGGATGACACATTGTATAAATCAGCTCATGTCAGGCATACTGAACCCTTTAGACAATGTAACCCAGCACTTGATTTGAAGCACACTGAGGCCATCACAGCCGCTCACAATGCTGGTGCCCAAAGACAGGAGGCTGAAAAAGACTGAGCTGAAAGCCCAAGACACATTAGCTGTTAATGATGAGTGTTAGCCGTACAGTTAGCAGCCAGTCAGTTTTGTGTGTGAGACACAATATCCCTTCCACTCTGCAACTCTTTGACAAACTACAACAGCCAGTCATTTAGCAGATGCAGGCAGAGAGAACAGTAATGCAGCAATTGCTTGTGGTCTGAATGAACAGTGTTGCCAGTCAAATCATTGAGGCCTTAATAGGACCAAATGCTGCCTGGTAGAGAGCTCAATAAGCAAATATTTCCGGAAAACAAATCCAATTCGGGGCGTAACAGGCAAGAGATTTGAAAAATATTGCTTTCCAGTGTAATTCAGTTGAGGGAGCTGAAACCGATTTAATTCGGCTGAGTGTGGGATTCAAAGTTTCTCTGAATGTGTTTATGAATTTGATGGATGGATGGATGGAGCTCTGCAAGCCGGTGTGTCGATGGTGAGTGTATAGCGGTCTGAGTCAATGTCTGCTGACAGCTTGGGAACAGTCAGCCAGCCAGCCCCAGTCCCTAGGGATGCTCAGGCAAGGTCTCACATGCGCGCACACACACACACACACACACACACGCACAGAGCCTCGACTGACTTGATGTTCGCTCAATGTCACTTTGACATTTACTCTCTCGGGGAACGCAGCCGGGACTGTGGAGGATGTGCCATAAAATTGGCAGAGTTACTCAGCAGTATTCGCATACAATAATGCAGTGGTATAATACAAGCAGGTAATTTTTCATCTGTGGACTCTGTGTGTCACTGTTTTTCAAAAAGAAAAGTTTATGTTTCTTGTAATTGCTGATGTAATAGTTTCTTTTCATAATGATGGACATGGAACATATTACATAGCTGCCTTTTGTCACACGTCCCATGTCTGCTGCCAGAAACTCCTGTGGCACACAGCATCACTCTAAGTCACATATAGGGAAAAGCAAAGCAACAACAAAAAACAACACTCACGTTTCCATAAAAATCTTCACATTAACACTCTCGCGCTTCATCTCTTTTTGTTACTCTTGCATGCCCACTTCTCCTGTGCAATTTGTATGATGCAGACACACACATACACACCGTGACTGACCATGATGTCCCAGCTTCCTGTCATTTGGTCAGACAAGTTTGCTCTGCTGCATCTGTCTGAAAAATATCTACCCCAAAAAGTTGTTTAAGTTATATATAAAAAAAAGAATTCCCATACAAGTAGTTTCTAGCCATGTAGATATGCTTTATTTACAGAATGTTCAAGGTATCAGCTCATGTGGCTGAATTGTTTTTGTGACATTGAAAGATCCTGGGAAATTACATTTGAGAAGCTAAACAAGCACGTCTTTCCACTCACAATGTCAATGTTGCTGTGGATAATCCACAGACCACACTGAAAACTTCTCGCCCACTGATGGATTTCAGTTGGCTCATTCGTTAAGATCAAATGCAAAATTTTGTGTTTCCTTTCAATTCTCTGTGACACTTTGGCCCCCCTCACTTCTGGTTACCCCATTCTCCCCCACGTATTTATACTTTGTTCATATCTGTCAGCCCCTGATGATACCATTTCCTCCTTTCATTTTACCCTGTCGCAGATATGGTTGCCACAGAGAACAGGAATGTTGGAGCTGAGGTGCTTGTGTGAGTGTGGGCGGATTCAACACTGCATTTGTGTATGTGTGCGTGTCTGTGCGTGTGATTGGTCTGAGTTCAGGACAGGGTTAATATTGTGGGTACTGGTGGAAGGCACAGGTGGAACGCGTTTAGTTTCTGAACTTAATTGGCATGACATGACCCTGGCAATGTGCCAAGTTTTTTTGTGCGAGTATGTGTGTGCTCATGTGTGTAGTGTTATGTTGTTTGTTCATGTTTGTGCATAGACAAGTGATTTTATGTGTGATCATTTGCTTGCAGTGACACAGACATGCAGTATGTGTTCTCTGCATGTTAGCACTGCTACTTGTACAGCATATGTGCAGTACTGCTTATATGAAGGTAATTCACACATACAGAGAAGGTCGCAAAGGCTTGTATGTACATAATTGTAGATAATTTACTGTGTGTGTTTGTGTGCAGACATGATAGATTAAGGTGGTAGGCTCCACAAAGTAGAACAATACCTATCTTTATCTTAAGTTCAAAGCTGAGCGACAGCAGGAAAGAATGAACGTTCCTGCACGTAAAGCACATGTAAAGAGAAGCTGATAACGTTTGCAAGAGCTTCAGAACCGACAAAAGACTGTAACATGCTTCCACTGCAGAGACATTTGGGTTTATTTTTCCACAATTCCACTTCAAGTGTCCAACTCTGCTTTCAAGATTTACTGAGGTTGATTGACAACTTAAAGTTGAGAATGAACTGTCAGAGAGGTAAAAGTATTACGCAACACAGAATCAGTTTATAAAGGATAAATTCAGTTAATTTCAACTTGGCATAGTCCCTATAAATGTAACTAATCTGGCAGTATGAGTCATGCTAACTTTTCATTTAGCACTCCCAGAGAACCCATGCAGAACACCAGATCCTGGGGCAAGCTGTGCAAGCCTCCTGCATGTTTTTTGTGTCAGTAAAAACCCTTGTCTCTGAATCTAACAAATGCAGATAGCAGCTGTTAGTTAGCCAGAGTGTCAATAATGTCTATAAATAATAATGCATTTATGGGAAATACTTCAGGTTGAAATAAACCAGAAATCTGAGAGGAGGCACAGCAGCTTGGTTAAAGGCTTGATTTTGGATTTGTATAGGATTCCATTCTTACCCTAACACTGGTCAACAGCTCATTCCAAACTAGACTGAAGACCATATGGATCTTGGTGATTGGGGCAATATGAAAATCAGCTGGAAGCTAAGATGGGTCACTGAGCCCCTATCTACTGTACTGACTGTTTTAATTTGCAGTCATCATATGACAACAACAAAAAAATAGAATGAGAAAAAAAAAAGACACAATCACCAGGGGACTTTTCTAAAATATATTCCAGCACAACACCAAACAAGGGATCAAGAATTCAAACATATTTTCCAAGACAAAACATTATCATAAAAATGCCTTTTTATATATTCATTACACAAAGAACACATTCTGCTGATCTCTGCACTAAGAACCAAGATAAATTGTGAGAAATAAGTCAGGAAGACAAATAGATCCCAAGCAAATGACATTACATTACCTTCCATAAGGACCCACTGAGCCATGTTGTCCTAAACAGCTGTGTCTAAGCACATAAAGCTGCAGTGGCTGACTAAAAAGGTAGAAATGCGGCAGGAACTGGGGCAGTAATGAGAGCTCAGGCTCATGTTCAGCTCTGTGTGAGGCTTTGGGTTTGTCAAGATGGTCGCTGCCAGTTTCCATTACCTAGTGCAGAGTCCAAACCCGTTCCACTTGGTCTTGGAGTGCTCTGTTTGTTCAAATGGTCTTGGCGTGCTAATGTGTAGTACACCTCACTCAACAAATACTGTGTCAAGAGAGCAGCCATGGACTAATGTGTGTAATGGGGAGTTAGAATCACTCATATGTGAAGGAAAGAATGTATTCTTCCTCTCCAGTTTTAATCTCCTTTCTCACCAGGTTTCTATCTTATGCATATAAGATTTGAAGATTGTGATTGTAAACAATGAAATGTCATGAGGAATTGCTCAAAGTCACTGAGCTTCTGCATTATGCAAGAAAAGCATCTCTTCCTCTTCCTGCCTTCTATTTCTGTCCTTTCCTCTGTACCTTTGTTTGCTTGCTGATTTTTAGCAACATGACTCTATGGGTGGCAGTGTCGGTCTGTCAGTCGGCCCACCACATTGGTCCCGACCAAAATATCTCAGCATCTACTGGATGGATTGGCATGAAATTTGGTACAGACGTTCCAACGTACAAGTGTTTTCCCAATGTTATGTCTGAATACCTGCAAAACTAATGATTGACACTCTGTTCAGCCTCAGCTATACTTTGTGAAAAGTGCAAGCATATGTTAGGATGTCTACAAGTTAAACATACAGAAAGTTGGTGAACATAGTAACTTTATTCCAGCTAAAAATCTGTTAGTGCTGCTTTTGTGAGCACATTAGCATGTTAATGTTAACATTTAGCCTGAAGTAATGCTGTGCCAAAGAGCAGAATTTCCAAATATTCTTTGTTGATAATCAGACATATGGAGTCGGCAAATGGAATAATCATAGACTTCATATCAAATGATAACTGAGCTGTAAAAGTGGCTGTGGACATATCACATCTACTGTCACTTATTATGTACTGGATGAAATTTTAATCATAGATAGCAAGATAATACAGTGTATTGTCCAATTACTGCTAGATACCAGCATATCATTTCCTGCACTCTTGTTTGTCTGCTTTCATATGTTCATATGTCTGTACTTTGTATACACCAATGGAAAACCCCCCTAAAAACATTTCAACATCCTGGCACTAGTTAAATAAATCAGTGTATTTATAGTTGTGTGAAATGAACATAGCTAACATATTATTCTTGTGGAAATATTATGAAATATTCACTAGACAGTTACATGGATCTAGCAAACTTTGTGAGACAAAGAAATCCCCAAGAGGCTGAGGAAAATGTTTCAGCTCAAAAAAGAAAAGCAGAGAGAAAAATATCTAAATAACAAAAAGATGTTCTATTTCTCTTATGTATCACTGTTTCTCTGTATTTTTAAAAATCTAACTCTGTCTTTGATTCCATATCTAAACACACACAGAGGACTCATAGGTCCAGCTAGTATTGTGTGTGTGTGTGTGTGTGTGTGTGTGCGTGTGTGTTTGTGTGTCTGTGCGCGTGCGTATAAGTGTGTGTGTGTGTGTGTGCTGGCCAAGGTGCAGATGGCGGATGTCAATGTTGAAAAATTCATGATGCCATGTTTGGAGATTCCTGGGGGATATCTTGTTGTTCAACTGGCCTTACAGAGCAGGCATGCCCCCCCCAACACACACACACACACACACACACACACACACACACACACACACACCAATCCAGCATTCCTCACACGCATACATGCATCTGCTCTCTTTCAGTCTGTCTCACCTCTCTCTCTTCCATTCTGTGTGTTTTTGAAACACTCTGCATCTGGTCACAAGAATCACTGCCAGTATATTTTACACTTACATAATGCATTCTACTGTCAAAATGTTTAAAAAGAGAGACAGGAAGTAAGGCGAGAAAGTAAAAGAGAGAATAAGGAAAGACAAAGTGAAAAATAGAGGCAGAGAAAGATTCAGATATTCCCATTTGATTAGTAATATTGGTAAGCAACACAAGATTTTTCCCGTTCATTGCGGTATATTGAATTCAAGAGAAACCTGAGAGTCGGATGAAGAGCGGGCCCTGAGAAATCCAGGGTAAAGCATTTGGCATGCAGGATGCATAGAGCAACATGCAGAGATGAAAAACAAAACACTGCTGTGCTGCTGTCGCTGGATAAATGACTGGCTATCACAAAGTAAAGAGCTGCATGGATTTATTTGCTTGGTGTCAGTGGAAATGATGAAGAAAAGAAAAACGCTGAGGCATAAATGAAGTAGCAGGCTACACACACACACACACACACACACCAAGTGTGGTTGTCCTACTGAAGGTATTAAATCAGTAGGGCTCTGTTTTATGCTGTTGACTTTTGAAAACGCAGCACTATTAATGAATGAAGAGCGAGAGAGAGAGAGAGAGAGAGAGAGAGATGATGACGATGATGATGGTAATGAAGGGAGAGGAGGAGGTATTTTATTGACTGCAGTCTGCGTCAGCCCCGGTTAGTCATACTGTTGGTTTGTGCCAAGCAGCACAGTCTGCTACAGCTTGGAAGAATGGCTATACATACATATACATATATATCAGGTGCATTGGGATCCACATGTAATAAACATCTGATTTGACTTTCTCTTGTTCTCTTCTCTATGTGTCTCTCTTCATTCAGCTATGTCAAAACAAGACGATGACTGACGCTGACTTCTTTATGCTCGGCTGGACAGCTTAAAGTCCTAACTCAGTTGAACCTCTAACCACACCCAACATCACAGGAACAGAAGCTTTCAACAAAGTGATGCTCAAAGTTATCACATTTAAATTTTTTGTTGCAAATCTTTTGCTGTCACTTATATCCCCCAGTCTGTGACCCGTTCACATGAGGACACACTTGGCATCTTTTCCAGTGATACTTTGTGATGTTTGAACTGCAGCCAGCTTTGTGTCTTGCCTGTTTTTCTCTCTCTCCCCCCCAGTCTGGTCTTCAACAAGCGCAGCCAGCCCAGTATGCCTCGGAGTTATGTCTCTGTGGAACAATTGTGCAACATTCAGTACCTCGAAGGAAGTACTGAGGGGTGAGGGTGTGGTGGTCCATGGTCCAGGTGGTGGACGGTTATGCTACACATGTTACACTTTATGCAGTAAACTGAAGTCTGATAGGACCTGCAGGAAGCAACCATGATTCCTAACAATACTCTCAATTTAACTTTAAGTGTTTCAGTGGCCTAATCCAAACCATTTTTTATTTTTTACAACCATAAAAAACAAACTTTGTAATTGCATCCAGCAACAATATTCTTGTCCACAAGTCCTACCCAACTAATATGGGTGATAATGAATCTGAAAGTTTGCTCTTTAGCTTCATAGTTTCATTTTAAAACCAGTGTACCAGGATACAGAGTCAACACAGACACATGTGACAGTTCTTTCCCGCAGCAAGGAGCAGGAAATGAGTTGGATGGAGCTAATTATGGCACAAAGTGTTACTGCACATGTCCCACTCATACAGACCTGTAAGACGCACAGCCAGGAAGTCACACTGATCATGAAAAATCATACACAGTCACACCCAGGCACGTCACTGCACACAAGCAGACACACATACACTCACGAACATGTGTGCGCACACACACACACACACACACACACACACACACACATATCCATACACAGTATAGCCAAATGTTTGCACTACAAGGTCAGGAGATCGCGTGTTTGTGGTCGCTTGGGGATCTGTAACACACTGCAGGTACATGCACATGGCAGTTTTATTCACCCTGTGCGTGTGTGCGCCTGCCTGTATGTGTCTGTGTATGGTTCCGTTTCTCTGTTTGTGTTTGCTGACGTGTGAATAGGCGTCTATTTATCCAGTCAAACCAGCGCAGAGTTTATCCAGAGTCCCACATCACAGGGATAGGGTTTCTCTCTCTGCCGTTTCCTATTACTGCTTGGATAACTCAGTGCAGATCTGCAGATCATTTACAACTGTGTGTGTGTGTGTGTGTGTGTGTGGGTGTGTGAGGACGTCAGTCGATGATTTCTCCCATCGTTCATTATGTACTCGTACATTCTTTTATAAAAGAACAGAACAGAAAGAAGGAGAAAACAACAATCGAATAGAAAAGAATATTTCGATAAATATGTCTTAAATCAATGACCACTTATTACCTCCTTCCCCCATTTCACACATTGTATGGTCTTCCTCAGTATATGTGAATGGCCTCTTTAAGCTTTCCTTTGACCCCCTTCATAGTCAGTCAGAAATAAAAACCGTTCCATGGCTGTTACAACTGAGCAAAGACGTGAGATGTGGTTGAAAGCTCCAGAAAAAGCTGGAAAATGGACTTTGATGTTAGTTTTTTTTTCTGTCAGATGACTAAATCCAAAGTCATGTATGAATTTTAACTTGGTGGAATAGAACAGAACAGAACAAGGCAGGACTGAATTCAAGAGCAAAATAATTTGTTGGTAGAAGACACAAGAAAGGGTAATTAGCATATAATACATTTGAATTGAAAATCTGAAGATATTTATTTTATTTATTTTATATAATGTGTGATTTATCCATGAGATTTCTTTCTGCATAACCAAATTACACAAAAAATGAAATCCCAAATAGATACATGTTTGAGGTTTCTGAAAAAGATTCCCAGCTGATATGCTCATTAAGCTTCTGCTGGTGGGATGGCGGGTGGATTCAATGCATTGGCATTAACGGCTTCATTGATTCTAATAATGTAAAACAACAACGGTAAATGTCAGGCTTTGGTGTCAGAATTTTGAAGTCAAAGAGCAACTGATCGTTTCCAGACAACAAATCTTGGATGAACCTCCTGCACCAGAAGCAGAGATGCCAGCTTCTTCATTAACAGGAGCCTCAGTAGAGTTATGCAGGTAATGCAGCTATGCATGTGGTTGGAGCATCATGAACGACTCACTTCTTCTCAGGTCAAAAACACTTAGGCTTACCATCACCATCATAGCAGGGGTGCTCAAAATCACTATGAGAAGAAGATGCGCTGTGGGTGAGGTAGGTCGAGGAGGAGCAAGCATACAGTAAATGACAATTATGTGTTTCGTGTGCTGAACGACAGTCTGAGATTATCTCACTGAGCTTCAGCGTGGATGTTTCCTTTAATAAGTAGAAACAGTCAGGACTTCTTTCCCTACCATGCATATTGCATTCCACAGCTATACATTCATAAATATGTCAGTATCCTGGGGTGCATAAAATGCATGCACCCCCTTCCATAAAGCTCTACGTCAGCCTTCCGCACAAGTAAAACGTGTCCAGACACACCAAATAACGTGATATCACTGAAATGAGTTACATGCAGCCATGAAAGAACTCAGAGCCGAGGTGTTTGTGTGTGTTACATGTAAAGGGAATATAGGCAGCAATTAAGTTCACCACTACTGAATCACTGTTTCTTGTGCTGTGTGTATTCACATTTGGCATTTGTATATTTGAACCTAAAAGAAAGAAAGAAAGAAATCCTTAACTGACTGCTCAAAGTAAGAAAGCCAGACATTGCAGTTTGTACTGTAGGTCGCAGATGACTTCTTGTGTCCCTGTAGGTTAAGAGTGATGTTGTTCCATGTGCCCCATTATTAGAATTTTGGAATGTGAAGGCTGCCTATGATTTTGCAGTGTTTGAACTGGACTAAAGGAGACTGGCACAAAAAGTCTTCAATTTTGATATGGACTTCACTCACAAGTGAGGTGTTTACCCACTGTTTTTGTGTCTGTGTGTGTATGTGTACTGTAGCCTGTGTGTGTGTGTGTGTGTGTGTGTGTGTGTGTGTGTGTGTGTGTGTGTGAGAGAGAGAGAGAGAGAGAGAGAGAGAGAGAGTGTGTGTGTGTTTGCGCGCAGTAAAAATAGCGGGATTGAAATTAACGGTGGAATTTACTGAGCATTTATGTAGCGTGACTGACAGGGTACGCGCGTGCATGCGAGCGCGTGCACGCGCGTGCAGAATAATTGGAACTTCAATGCCCACAATCCCCACAGACTCCTCAGCAATCCTCCGCCCCCCTCAGCCGCCGCCCACACCCATTGAGCGACCGAGGCGGCCTGCAATTGGCCCAATTGCCTCATGACATCATGACCCAACGTGGGCTTCCGCGGCGATGATTGGGTAGAACGAGGCATACATGCGTCCAATTAGAGCACAGGAAGAGTCCTCAGACGAGGAAGCGCTTTTAAGGTGGAACCATATAGTTGATGTCGACTCTCTCTCCAGTCAAAATTGAGATGTGTAAGCATGAAAGTTAAGATTCACTCGCATTTGGAGCTTATTTTTGGTGTAAAAAAGTGAACACGATACACGTAGATAACTGACTGCCAGGTCATCTGGTCTGTATGTGAATTAAATCGTAACTACCGTTCTTTTCTGTTTGTAAACTTCAACGTTAAAAATGCTGCTTCTCTGAGTGCCTAACGCCTGTGGGGTTTTTTTTTTTATGGGATTGCGACAAAAAAAATCCAAACGCAAACAATCAAGAGTTTTGGTCAAAGCTGTGAAACAAAGTTGCCCATTCGTTTAAGGAAGAAAACGATAAGAAAACAAATGTTAAGCGTCACACATGTGCTGTTAGTCTGCTTCTGCTTGTAGAAAAGTTTCCTGGCTGGTAATATCTCGTGTCTGTCACTTTTTTAAACTGCAATTTAAGGCTTTGTGAGCAGAAAACATAGTGTCTTTACTCTACTGATACCATCCTACTCTGCTCCTCTGTGTTTTAGATGCTGACCATCACTCTGAAGGTGCCTCTGTGGATCCCCTCAGCCTGCATCCACGCTTCTTCCTCATGTTTTACAAAGGCAGAGGTCAGTCAAACGCAGTCTTTGCCATGCATTCCAAATCTAGAGAGAGGAGCTGCAGCGTGTTTCGCTAGTTTTCTGCATCCCCAGGGAAAAAGTGGTTAAAACATGGAAATTTTTCGGTTTTTCTTTTGACTTGGAAAACAGTCAGGCTGTGAGCCTTTCTGATTAAAGGGGTCAAAGGCAAAGTTAGTCTGATTACGCGTGTTATTGTTTTCCTGTTGGAAACCTTGTAGCCCTCTGTGTTTTCCAAGTTTTTGCAAACTCGTATCCAACCCCAAATAGTCCAAGTAATGCCTCAAACTACACAGCTAAAATCTGTCTCCTTCTGCACTTTCCAACTAAACCAATGGTTCCGCATGCAGTGGCTTCACCTCGTTGCCGTTGGTGTGAAAATGAAATGTAAATGAAAGCATAATTGATGGACCAGGTAATGTGATTGTGAACGCGTTATCTCCTGAAGCGATGACACTAGTTGGTGTTCTCAATGTCGGATTCGAGCTGGCATGACCTGACGGGCCAGTCACTGCTTACTGTGTTTGCTTTGGGTACATGCTATAGATCAAGGAAGCATTAGTCGTGTTAGATAGGATTGAAGGCTCCGAACGTATGTTACTTCTACTAAGTCGATGTCGGGGCCTGTCTCTGTTTGTATGCCTGCCCATCTGCCTCCCCTGCAACAAAAAAAGTGTGAGGAGTCGGGGGAATAATTACCTGCATAATCCATTCTAGACAATTAGATAATGCTGATTAGTACAATGGGCTACATGGGGGAATAGCAATAGCAATGTTGGATGTGATGAAGTGGCTGGGCGGGTGGGGTGGGGGGCTTTGGCCATTGAATGACGGTGTGTGTCTGCATATTGTGTGAATGAGAAAGCAAAAGTGAGTTTCTGATTGAGGGCAGATGGGCAGAAGAGTCAGACAGTGGAGGAGAGAGAGACAAAGTGAAAATGGTTACCGAAAGCTTTCAGAGTGTCACAAAAAGAAAATGATTCATCCCGTGGGCATCCTTTCGGCTTGTGGTCTGTGAAGATGTCCTTCCACGGCCTGGGGACGGGCAGGGAGGGTGACTTCCAAATCCTGAATTGCTTGTAGGTGTGGAGGTGCCCTGGTGACACTTTCAGGTTCTGCCTCTCGACCAGTTTGTGCAGGACCAGGCTCCAGCTTCTGTGCAACCTCTGAACAGGATGCACAATTTGAATATGGATGATATGGATGGATGAATGTTTACAAGTGGAAATTTTAGCCAGATGGTTGGTACTGTTTTTGCACAATTTTCGGCAGCTGTTGGCTTCTGACTCCATACTTGAATGCCAAGTCTGGAAAGGCTGTTAGACTCAAGTTGGAGGATCCACAGGGTGGTGTGACAAGAGGTCACTAGAAATAATGCTAGCCAAAGAGAGACCCCGTTACTGCCCTTTTCTTTTTTTAGTATGGCACATAGACCAAAGTGGCAATTACTAAATAATGGTACATTTAATTTTCCTTTTTTTGGCGGGACTCACCTAAGTCAGTTGTTATGTAGACATCATCATAAAGTGACTTGAATAATAGCCAGTGATCATATGTCTCCTGGTGTAGTTTTCTTCTCTTTTTACTGTGGTGATAAAACCACTGAAATGTTTATCTGTGACACATCAAAATGTAGTGTAGAACAAGTGGAGTCATAAAGTCAGCAAACTGACTCTGAAACATGTTTTACATGGCAATATATTCTAAAAGTTTGCTAACATTACCTGGCATTAGCCGCAGATCATTCCAGGCCAAATGAGGCCATAGTGGCAAAACATTTGACTGTATTTAATTTATCAAGGTTGAGTTTGATTACTTGATTAATTAAATTTTTAATTTGTAAGAGAATGAATTTACCCACTGCTTCAAACCAGCATTCGTAGACTTGTTTTAAATTAAACAGGGGTATGTTTAAATTACAGAGCATATGAAGTAGTGTGAAATCAGTGTGGTAAACATAATAAAAGAGAAGTTAAATGTACAAGCCATTTTGCAAAGCAATTTAAGTCAGAACATCGAAGTAGAGCTCCTCACTGGCGAATGTCAAGATCATTTGATTACCTTTTTCATTTGTACTCATCATGTAATGTTGATTTACTGACATATTATTCTCATTCTTATAAATAATCAATTAATAGATTAGCCTTCCCCTCTAATATCTAGACAGACGTTTCTACCTACCAACAGGTTCAGTGTTCAAAAAGATGCTAAAATTATTCACTTCACTGAGTTTTTATGGAAGTTAACATAAGGCAGCATTAGGTTTCCCCAACAGTATCAATAGTGTTTGGTAGCAGAATGCATTGGATAATAAGATGTCTGCATGTGACCTTAATTGAGGCTTTGGGGCTGCCCTCTGGCTAACCCGCTTGTTATCAAATGCAGTTTCTGTCTTACTGGAAACCCTCCACGGATGCCAAGACCGACTGTGTCCGATTCTGCAGTGTCGGATTAATGGCTGTTTGATCAAGTTCAAAGGCGGAGCTGCCCTGGATAAACTCATTATAGACAGCGCCAAAAGACGGCTCAGCCAGACTGGTGTACTGAACATGGAAGGGCTTTAAATACCAGGTCTTGGTTGGTCCTGGTCCATTCTGGGCAACCCTGTAAATAACATGTGCAGACGAGCCAGCAGTCAAAAGTAGGCAGGCAGACATTTTTATCTCGCTGTTGTGGGGATATTTGTGGGGGTGTTAACAGTGGTAATCCTCCAGATACTCCACATAGTGATTTTGATGACATCTTCTGCGGTATAATGTGGACATTGCTGCAGTGTTTCTGCTCGGCAGTTTTGCCAGATATCACTTCGCAGTATGTGGCTCCTGCTTTAAGGTGCATTTTCTTGGAGTTTCTAATGATTAGGTTTACGGAGGCGGCACGCTTTCTTTTTGGCTGTCGTTTTTGGTAGCTACCCAGCTCTTTGGTTTATTCAAAATAAGCCACTGTCACTGTTAAGGGAAGAGTAAAAGCAGCGTGAACGGGACATGAAGCTGAATGGATGTTATCATATCATCTTACAAAAGAGAGTAACAAGAAAAACAGTGTATACTTTCTTGTGTGACAAGCTATTCATTTTTGTTATATTTTCATCTGTGATTTTAATATATCGGCATGTATCTCCTATGTTTTTGATGTGTACATTAAATTGTGAGAGAGACTGCTTCACGGTGACATGTATCCATGGACCTTCCTTGCCTGCTATTTTAGATCTGCAAAGTAACATCAGATAAAATACCATATATGCTTTTGTATGTGCACATAGACTTGTTTCCCTGGCTGTGACTGATCGGAGGTGGCACTTCACACATTTGATGCAAATACAAAAAAAATTTCATGTTATCACTTAATGCAAGGGGAATCAAACAGTATGCACGCGAAGCACTTAATGATAATCAGATTAAGGTAGACATCTAATTGTTGACACTGACAAGTCTGGTTGAAATGAGATGAATTTCTGTCAAAATCTGAGTAAGCGTGACTTGATCAACGGACTCAGCATCACTGCGGGATATGCTCATTGTGACGCTCTTCACATCACACCGTGTCTGAGAGCAGCGGGGAGCGGATGTACAATATGCAGTTTGACACGACGCCGCAGTTACACAAACGTCTGGACGTGGCGCGTCTCAGCCCGCTTCCCACGGGAGGCTCGGCAGTCGAATCAGCAGCATCCCTCACTGCATCACTGAATGTGTTAACACCTGGATTTATATGCGATTAAGCATGATTGGATACCTATCCAATCATGCAAGGCACATTTTAATGCAAGGTGTAAACTGGGTAATAAACTTATCACTTGAAATAACTATTGTGTGTGTGTGTGTGTGTGTGTGTGTGTGTGTGTGTGTGTGTGTGTGTGTGCTGCATAACATGGCTGTCAGGAGCTGGTGTATGAGCGTCGGAGTGTGTGTGTGTGCGTGTGTGAATCTCAATTCATATCAGTTTGAGCGTAAGTCTTTGTGCATGACTGATTGCTTTCTCTGTCTGACCACAATTGAAAAGGGATCCATCTCTCTCTTCGCCTCTCTCTCCTCCCTCTGCCTCTCCCTCCTGCTCTCTCTCTCTCTCTCTCCCTCTCTGTGACTGGGTGTCTCTATCTACTCAGTTCCACCTTAAGAGGAGCTTTAGCAGCCTGTCATGTTTGTGTTGAAGCCAACAGGCACAATATATTACAGTCTAGGGCTTGCTGCTGAAAAGCCTGCTGGATCCTCCACTGACCTGCTGTTCTTTCCTGCTTTCCTCTTGCGTTTTTTTTTCCACATTTAGATTAAAAACAAAGCTCGCTCTCTCTCTCTCTCTTTCTTTCTCCCTCCCTTCTCCCCTCCCTCCTCTTCTTCTCCTTCTTCACCTTCTTCTTTTCTGCGGCAGCAGTCAACGTAGAGGCTCCAGTGTGTCATAGAGAGGGTGAAGAGGAGGAAAAAGCAGAGAGGGTGACTGTTTGGACGGAGCAGAGCGTGTGTTTATGTTTGTATGTTTCGCCATTGGACGGCCGGGTGAAGGGGCACGAGTAGAAGAGTAGGAGGAGGAGGAGGAGGAGGAGAGGAAGAAGAAGGGAGCCCGCCTGGATGAAATTCTGTGTGTCATGTCACTACGCGTGGACCTTGACTGATCACAGCGGGAGGAAAAGGGAGAGAGACACCGAGAGGAAGACGAGGCAGAGAAGGAGGAGAGAGGGAGTGGAGGAGAAACTGAGACTTTGGTTTGACTGGGAAAAGAAGAAGAAGCAGGAGGAGGAGGAGGAGGAAAAGTCTGGTGCTCTGTGTTATTATGACATTGTTGGATAAAAGAACGGACTGAGCTCCCCTCAGTTGCATGTCAACAGCAGTTCGCTTTAGAAGACAGAGAGAGGGAGAGCTGGGAAGAAAAGAAGGAGACTCTGGAAGAGTAAAGACTGCCGTGTTCAGCCCAGTGAAGGAGCAGAGACTGGACTTACTGAGTGTGTGAGAGTGTGTGTGTGTGTGTTTGGTAGGTTTGTGTGTAGGTGTGTGTGGCAGTATAACCGGTGGAGGGCAGAGGAGTGGAGGGCCAGGGGACTAACCTGGCCATCAAACGGACTGGCAGCCTCTCCTCTCCTGGGATCATGTACCCTCAGGGCAGGCATCCGGTAAGGACCTCCTTATGTCTCTTTTCTCTGTCTGTCTTAAGCTTTTTCTGTCCCTCCATCCCGCTCCATGTCTGTCTCCCTTGTCCAATCTCTCTGTCAGTTTTTCATGTCTCTGATGAGCCTTGTTACTTCTATCGACCTCTGTCCTCTTTTTCTCCCTGGTCTCTTCATGCCTCTCCACTTCTCTTCAAGAGGCATGTCTGTCCTCTTTTTACTTTCCCTCGGTCTCTCCTTATGTGTCTCTGCTTCTCGGCCCTTGCTTGAGTCTGTCCATGTCTTTGTCTGTCTCTCCCTCTCTCTGTATTTTTCAGCCCGTCCCTGTTTTCCCTCTCTCTTGTTTAGTTGTAGGGACTGTGCTGTAACACGAGGAGTGAGACGTGAGGGGAGGGTGGGGGTGTTTGGGCAAAGAGATTCCCTGTTATGTACACACAAACACACGGACACACGCACAAATACACACACCTCACCTCCCGCTCTGTCAGCTGCAACCAGGTGTCTTTGAAATCTTGTTGATGGTTCGCTGTGGAGGGTGTAGGCGGCGTATAACTGAATCTGCACTTCTCAGCTCGGGTGTGCGCATTTGTGTATGTGTGTGTCCTCTGTGTGTATGTACAGTGTGTGTGCGACAGAGAACAGATCTGGCTGCATTATAAGTGTGCACGCAGGTGCGTGGTGCTAAAGAGTGCTGTCCGGCCGTCAGCTGCCTGTTTGCTCATTTCTGTTGCTAAGCGAACGCTTGTGCACGTCCATGCGTGTGCGCAGACTGTTCAGTTGATAGTTAAATTCCACTTAATTCATTTCCATTACCACCAGGAAAGGTCATGAGTGCACAAGTATACTTCACCTGTAATACCTCTTTAAATTCCCTTCCCTCCTTCATTTTCACCCTTCATCAGCGGCAGGCATTTGCTGTTAATTTACCTGCCAGGGTAAAATAAAGGTTAAAGAATGGGATGAATGACAGTTTAGGCTCAGTCTGGCTTAGGCCTTTCGTTTCACGGGGGCCCCCGTACCGGTTGCTATAATCACATTTGGTTGTCTGGTCTCTTTGTATCTGCTACAAATGGGTCAGTGGCCACTGTGCCTCATAGTCAGTCATCCAGCCAGCCAGTCAGCCTGCCAGGCCAGCCAGCTAGCTATCACACAGAATTATGAATGACATTTTCACAAGAGGAAGGCATGAGGAATCAATTACATGTACAGAGAGAATGCTAATAAGCCAGCCGCTGGAAGGGAGGCGCAGAGAGAAACAAGAGAGAAGTGAAAAACAAAGGGAGAAAGTGAAACATGTAAGAGCCGGGAAAGGGGGAAAAAAAGAGCGAGAGAATTCTTTAAAAAGGCCCGGCTGGGGGTGGAAGGAGGAATGAAAATGAATGAGAGATGCAACGGAAGAGTAGAGTGTGAACATTCCTCTGTTCTCTCCTTTAGAGGCGTATCAGAGTGCTTCCTGCTGCGATGCTCTGCGTTTGTGATAAAGTTCAATCCCAGATTGAGCCAACTCCAACCGATCGATAGCCTCCCTCCCTCTCTCGCTCTCTCTCCCTCCTTCTGTCTCGCTTCTGTTTTTCTCCCTCTCTGTCTTTTTCCCCCCTCTCTCTCCCTCTCTCTCTCTCCTTCTTCTTCTGCCAGTGGAACTTTATTTCTGGTGTTGCTATGAAATGTGATCTGTGGAGAGGTGTGAGGAACAGTTGTGTGTGTGTGTGCGCGCTGTGCATGTGTTTGTGCTTGCAGAGCCCGCGTGTGCATCTTAATGTAATTACACATGTGCGAGTGTGCGTCTGTAAATTCAGATCATAAAATTTGCGTTTCATCACATTTTTTTTAGTCTATCTGCGTCTCTAAGCATACAGCTGGATTATTCATTTCCCCCATCCATTTTTTCATTGTCGAAGCGCTTTAATTACGCATATTTGAAGGAAATAGTCATAGAAGGTATCTGTCACTTTTTTTTTACCGGTAACTCATTTTAGCCATCACACTGCAGATGTCATATACTTACTTACTTACTATACATTTTTCTGACCTTCTTCCAAAGCCAAAAGCTGTTGCACGCAGCTGCTAACGTTTCTCAGATGTCAACTTCACAAGTTGAATCTCCTTTCCACAAAGTCATAGCAGACTTTGATCAAAACGCAATGGATTAGTAATCAGGAGCAAATTTGAAGTCGCTTCAAGTTAATTTTTGCATCGCTGAGTCATGACCTGAAACTAAAGGCTTCTGAAACCAAAGAAATAATTGTTTGGGAACATGCACAGCAGTCATGTACAATATTGTTGATTTTCTCTTGCGAGCTGGCTGGACTGAGTGAATGCATGACTGTACATCACACTGCTTTGATGACTCCCCAGTAAACGGGCTGTTCCCTCAGTGGGCTCCACGCGTCCTTGCTGGTGTCACTCAAACATCAGTGGTCTACTTCCTGTTAACCGCAGACGTCCAGAGCTACCTTGACTGCCTGCTTCTTGTTACTCCTCTGTGTCCCTTTTGGAGGTGATGAGGCCAGTGTCTCCGGTATAAATAGATAAAATGGACATCCAAGGCTCAGGCAGTGTTATATTTTTATCAGAGAAGAATTCAGACTTTGTTCCCCTGCCTCATGGACGGGAAAGGGTTAAAACTGAGGGCTGATTTGCCAGGCGAGTGGAGCTGTAATTGGTTCCACTGGATTTTTGTGGCAGGCGTTATCAGAACTGAGTGAGTGTGTGTGTGTGTGTGTGTGTGTGTGTTAGGTTTTGTGTGAGGTATGTTTAATGTGTGTTTTTTTGTTTTAGTGTGTGTGTGTTATTTCTTTGTGCCCTTGTCACTCAGTGCTTTGTGAGTGTATGCATTTTTCTATGAACAGTGTGCGTTGCCTTGTTTGCTGAGTGTG
The DNA here is from genome assembly GCA_016785225.1 of Psettodes erumei. NCBI lineage: Eukaryota > Metazoa > Chordata > Actinopteri > Pleuronectiformes > Psettodidae > Psettodes > Psettodes erumei. The sequence continues at coordinate 1,617,619 of JAFBJZ010000107.1, forward strand.
TAAATGTCTGTGCACATGCACGTACGTATTCTTCCGTTTGAATTGTTTGTACAGTTTTGTTTTTTGTGTGCATTAGATCTTATGTGTTAAGCGTCTTTATTCGTAAGTACTGTAAATACTGGTGTTTGAGTGTGTGTGTGTGTGTGTGTGTGTGTGTGCGCGCATTCGTGCGTATACATGTCTGTATTTGTCCTTGTGTTCCTGTAAAAGTGCTTGAGCATGAGTGTGTAGCTGATTAGTGTGTGTGTGTGTGTGTGTGTGTGTGTGTGTTTGGAGGAGAAGGGAGAAGGAGAGCGGTGGTGGTGTGTGCGTGTGTGTGCGCGCGCAATGTGTGCCAACAACAATAACAGTAAATAACGTCCCAGTCCAACCTCGGCTGTTGCTGTGAATGTACAAGCTCTTGATTAGCTGCCACACCCCAGTGTGTGTGTGTGTGTGTGTATGAGATGCACATATAAATGTATTTTACATTCTTTTTAAACATATGTCCATGTAAGTGCAAACACCCACACAAACGAGCACCTCCTCATTCACCTGCAGGTTTCTGTTGGACTCTGCACATTTACGCGAGGCTGCAGAATTTAGAAAGGTTTGGCTGTGTGTACACTGAAATCTGTCACTGTGGGTGAGTGTGTGTGTGAGTGTGTGTGTGTGTATGTGTGCATGCGTGTGAGAGAGTATGCTTACTACAAAATTTCTCCCAGCTCTAGGAGTTGTGGTGGCTGTAGCGTAGAGGACGAAAATCCGACAGTTTATTCAGCAATCGTACAATAAAGAGCAAAAGAGAATGGGAGGGAAAGTTGGATATCGCTTCAGTTCAGTCGCTGAAGGTGTTTAATGCTGCTCTGGAGCTGCAAACAATACTGACTTCAAAATGACACTGTGGATACCTCATCAAATCGGCTCTGTCGAGATGAACCGCATTCAGCCACTTATTACTCTGGAAATATTCTGTATTTGATGGCAATAAAACACCCGTCGAAGTATTAAGGTGTGTGTGTGGGGGGGGTGGGGGGTGGGGGAAGAAAGAAGATGCCTGTCTGTGTGTGTGTGGTACAGTGTAAGAAACTGCTGGGAGTTGTGCGTGTTTGTGTGCACGCAGAGGGCTTCCTTCCCCTTTGGCCATGAGTAGGCTACCACTTTATTTTTATGGCCAAGTAAACAAACTAACGCCAAATATGTGGCCGCAGAAATCGCATATGCTTGATTAATGAGGGCAGAGCCACTGTGAGAATGTCTGTTGGATTTCAGTGCGTCTGTGTATTAATGTTCATGAGACGGAATTTGTGAGTTAATTTTGTAGTTGTCGTGGCAGGATGTGCTTAACTACTTAAACAGAGCGTATGTGCTGATGTGTATACAGAGTTTCCTGGACATGCAACTGTGCTGCATTTGCTTTTGCACAAAGTGGACCTGTCTTGTTTTTCTGGCGTCCGGCTGCGTCCCGGCAGTTTGTTTTCTCCCCAACAGTTGTGGCTATAATGAAAACCATGTACGGTAAACAGCGCCGCGGATTGCTGTCACCTCCCGCAGATGACATTCTCCGCACCTTTCCTTTGTCCTCGCCTTGTTTGCATTTCATTTCACTCTGCATTTTCAAAGGCAAGCCCATGAAATGGCCAAAAGTTAAGCGACAACAATACAGCTGCAGTCAGACGACCGGCAGAGCGAGCAAAAAGTAGTACGAGGAGCCGGCAAGTTCTACCCAGATGTCAGCAGCCGGTCCGATTAAGTCTGCTCTCTGATTAAAAAAACAGGCCATTTTCTATCCCCCAAATCCTGTGTTCTGTGTTCTTTTCTTTGTCATTAAAAGAAAATGATCAGAGCGAGGCTTGGATGGAGTCCAGAGACTCTTGAGGCTGCCAATCTTTTCCTGATTTATAATCCACCGCTGGCTTAGTGGCTGACTAGTGAGCCGCTGCATTAACTGAATAGCTCTCTGATTGACTGACTGAGTTTTTACTGACTGGTTAACTAGTGGACTCACTGGCTGACTGTTGGCTTGTTAATTGGCTGTCAAAATGAATGACGAGCAGGCAGAATGGCTCGGGGTTCACAGGTTCTCAGCTCAGTGCGGGGACCACTAACGCCACATGAACTTCTGTTGTTGGGCGCCCGGCAGGGTGACGCTCTCAAAGTGGTCGAGAGTGGTCTGCTGAAAAAGGGGGTTGACAGAATGTGGGCAAAACTGTATGACAGAAAAATGAAAAAAAATAGGTTAGATAAGTCAGATTTCATTTCGACACCATCGCTCGTCTTCAGCCTTTCTTCCACTTGCAGACCAAACCAAACCGATGAGCTGCTGCTCACATAGACACTCAAACAAGTACACGAGGGGCGCTGACACTCCTCTGCCACACGTGGTATTTCTCATCTATTCATGACTTTTTCCTAAATATTTCACCAGCCAATTATTATTTCATGTGCTATCTGCTTGCGTCTCTGCTCATCTCCGACACACACGGGAGAAAAGGCGGAACAAAGGGGGGCAAGACGGAGAAGTAAGGAAGGAATGGAGAGGAAAGAGGAGGTAGGAACGACACAGAGAAGGGCAAGAGACGGGGCGCAAAACGGAGAAAATGTTCTTGTTTGTGGGTGTTTTTCGTTTGAATGAGTGCATCCATGCATAGGCGTGCCTGCTTATACCATATGAATACTCACATGTCGGAAGAAAGCGTGCTGGGGGCTAAATGGATAGACGGAGAACACGAGCAGACAGAATAATTTCTTTCCCAATCACTCCCAGACCTGCATCTGTTTCGCAGTTGGCGTCTCTCTCATGCGCCCGTTGCCGCTGGTGGAGAAACAAGGCAGCTGCTTGAACAGACGATGGACAGACAGACGGGCCGAGGGATGGACAGACAGAACCAGACTGACCAAATATCGAGAGAGAAAGTGTAAAAAAACAAGCAAACTGGTGCTTAAATGTAATTTCAAATCACCCCTATGCAAAAACTATTCCGTTCTTTCGTGACGCTGATTGTGCTCAGCACTGTGTGGATGACGCCGTTTGTTTCATTGAACACGTGCGCACGTTATCACATGACTTTTGCCACCAGCTGATCAAGTCTTGCAGTGAGACTCGTGACAGACAGACAGACACGGTTAGACACTGACAGACAGCTGATGGTTACGGCCACTGGGTCTCACCTCCGCTTTCTGTTATGTGATACAGTGAAACAGGCTTCAACCGCCACACCTCCCTTCCCTCGCTACCCCCCTCCATAGATAATCCTTCCTAATTCTCTGCTTGCCCGTACCAGCTCCTCCAAATTGTGATTGACTGCTGTCCCACATGTTGTATATACATGGATGTGTGTGTGTGTGTGTGTGTGTGTGTGTACTTGTGCACAAGTGGCCCTTCCCTCCCTTCCTCCCCCCTCCTCCTCCACCTCCACCTCCTAGATTAACCGGATCAGTTTTGGGTTTCAGCATCCCCTGTGCCGACTGCACACACCCACGCACACACACACACACACGAAAACACACATGAAAACACAGGAGGCGGTAGGCTGTTTTTGGCCCTTCGTGACGCGCTATTGGACCCCTAACAGTCTGGGCTGCCATCTGTCATAATACAGGAGAGACCAAACACACACACGCACACATATACACATAGTCCCACAACAAATGTTTGTCGGTTGTACATACGGCATGACTTGCTAATGCCTCCATCTTTGTAAACATTGCAGAAGGATGCATATTTTTTCTTCTAACTTCTAGCTCGGTTTTCCTCTTACCTGCTGAGGTGTCCTTGAGCAAGACGCCAAGTCTCCTATTACCGCTGCTAAGCATGAACTAATTTCACACCACCTTTCCATACTATTGTCTTTATCCTGACAGGCGGCGCTCAGCACAGGCAAGGAATATTTCTCCTTTTGCTGGAGGACCTTTTAACTAAAAATATATTCATATATATACTATATATATATATTCTTTTTGGATTTTTCATTTAATTTTGCTCCCAAGACGTTTTTATTGCTCCAGGGTCTATGAAACTCATCCAGAAAGGTGCAACTTGCAAATCAAAGGAACGGCATGTTGGAGTTTTTGTCCAGCTGATGAAAGAAAGAAATTCCAAATCTCTCATCAGCACACCAAAGAAGACGCCATGTTGACACCAATGGTTATCACTCACGGATCTCTCGTATAATCCTGATCTGTAACTGCGGGCTTTGTTATAGGACTTAGTGCCGCTGATGTAACCTGCCAGCAGCACTCTGTGTGCATTCGCATGTGTCCATGTGCTCGTGGTAGCAGATGGTGGGAGCAGCATTGCCACAGACCGGCGGACAGTGCGCCGGGCAGAGCAGCTAGGCCGTGTTGACTACAGAAAAGACAGCTTGACTCTCTCTCTCTCTCTCTCTCTCTCTCTCTCTCTCTCTCTTTCGGTCTGCCTCCCATCCCTCGGTGTCAGGCGGATGAATGGTTGGCTATCTCTCTCAGTCAGCAGCCATGCCGCTCTTTCATCATCTGTCTCTCTGCTCGTTCTTTCGCTCCTCTGTAAGAATGTCAGACTAGTCTATCACTCCCTCCATCCTTCAGACCATCCATCCTTCTGTCTGTCAGATGAGTATCTGTCTCTCTTCTGCCTTTTTTTGTTCTTTGTCAATCCATCCCTCCATCCTATACTCTCCCTCCCCCTGTGGGTTTGAACGCCCTGCATGTGTGCTTAGAGTGTGAATCCACACATTCAGTGGCGTGCGCTTGTTTGTGTACTTTGCAGTGCGCTCTTGGTTACGCGTGTGTAATGTGTGTGTGTGTGTGTGTGTGTGTGTGTGTGTGTGTGTGTCGCCGTGTGCCAGATCACTATCTATCCCTCACCCCCCACACACACACACTTCCCTCCCCCACTGTGTGTGTGTGTGTGTGGTGTGAATCAAGGTCAGTGGGGATCTGTTGGCAGACACCCCCCCATCTATCTCACCCTCCCCCTTCCACCACTCCCTCCCACACACACACACACACACACACACACACACACACACCCAGAGGGTTTGAGTGTATTGTGCCCATCCAGCCATCTAGATGTCCCCGCTATGCCTGCCTCAGCTCAGTTTAGCTCAGCTCGGCTTCGCGGATTAATTACTGGGGAACCCACCACGTCTCTGACCTCCACCGTCGGACTAATTGAAATCTAATTGAATTGTGCTTGTCTAGACTAATGAAGCCCCGCCACTGAAACCGCCAGTCTTTTAGCCGTAGCTGCGTGCTGCTCGCCACCCAGCTGCACTGTAGTGACAGCACCCTGCCACTCAGTTTGGATGGATGAATAGATGGATGGATAGATGAACAATGGGGTGTTGGGACTGATGAATGTATCTCTAGATGGATAGATAGCTCTTTATTGTCATTGTACAAGATATATAACGAGATTTGTAGCAGCAAGGGGTGGTGTTACAAAAAAAATAAGTTAAGGAAAACATTAAAATATGTCAAAATATCTTGATTACTTAGATTGCTAAAAAAAATAGAACACTCCATATGGTTTGTAACTTAAGATATATGAGCAAGGGTCTGCGGTATGTCATAACTTCAGTATAAAACTTAAGTATGTCCAATGAAAACATATTTTTCTGTTTGAGGTATTTGATCATAGTTCATATCAAGGCTAAGCACTGCAAGTTTTCCTTTGGTGCCAAATTATAGTAAACTTGGATCAGTAAACTCCAAACATTGTTAAATCTCCAAACTTGAACAGGATGGGATTTGCTCAGTTTTCTCTTCTTGTTGTATCACTTTTAAATATAGAGAGATAAGAGCAAAGAATTAAAGGGAGTACAGGATGGCACAGAGAAGAAGTCATTTGCCCACCACTGCATGATCTGTGATCCTCAGGGCTCAGCTTGCCACCCCGTCAGGGCACTTGTACAGAGGGATCTAACCTTGGTGGGAGAATGTGAACCTCAATGAGCTCCTGGTGAGACTTGCTTACTGACAGGTGATAAGAAGTGGGAAAAACACCTGGAAATCTGCATCCTCCTCAGGCTCAGAGCTCAAGTCCCGTGCAAGGGAAATTAGCTGATCCAAATAAGGGGAAAGAGGGAAAGGAAATATGCAAAAAAAGTGAGTATCTCCTCACATAAAACTGTCCTCTGAGAATTGACAAAAAAACAGAGCCACTTCTGCTTACTCCAAACCCATTCCCAAACATAAACAACTGCAGCATCAAAAAACATCCACTGCGCCCTTGTTTCTCAAACTTCATGAAGATTATGGAGGAGGAGGGCGACTGTCGAAAGCACTTTAGACAGACATGGAGGGCTGGGGGTGGTTGGAGGACCCCCTGGGAGGTGCTTGTTTTGTTGGGACTTTTTTAGCTTTTAGCAGGTGAGAGACGGTGCCGTGATTCTCTATAATTTATTCATTTGACGTTTCCTCCCTTCCCAGCTCCTCGGTAGGCTGGAATACATTAGCAACCTGGCAGAGTGGAGAGGATGTTAATGTGGAAGAGAGGGAGAGGCAGAGGAGAGGAAGAAAGGATGAGGCAGCGGAGGGAAGGAGGCAGAGTCATTAGAGGAGGAGGAGAACAGAGAGAGAGAGGACGAGGCTTTATGATGTGTGGGAAGGGGGAAGTGACCTTCCCTCTCACTTTCATCTTGGCTTCTTTCTCCCCTTACCTTGCTTTCTGACACACACACGCACACACACACGCACACGCCTGCATGTGCACACACTCATGCAGGGGAAAATGCACTTACACACATGCGATGTAGACATACTGCATTCAGTCTCATCTTGAACAGACACACACACACACACACACACACATACACACACATGCACCTCAGTATCTGTTTTTCATCCTTTCTTTCTCTCTTTTTTTCCCCGGTCAGGTCCCCTTGCAGCCCGGCCAGTCTTTCAAGTTCACAGTCCTGGAAACTCTGGACCGCATCAAGGAGGAATTCCAGTTCCTCCAGGCTCAGTATCACAGGTAAGCACACACAATTGCATGTGACACATGCAAAGACATGCATCCATATATGCCACTGGTCAACATACAGCAGTTATATCATGTCTAAGAATCATACACAGCAGCATTCTTAATGATATGTATTCCTCTACTTTAAACGTGATGATTGTAGAAAAGACATAATAACTCAGTAGAAGTGGGTTTGAATTCTTAAATATATGAACCAATAAAGATAATATGACAGCATGCAAGGGCTGTCCTTTAATCTTTATTACTACACTGAATGTGCAAAATATTGGAGACTGACAGTGAGTTGCAGCCCTTCACACATAATTCTCTCTCCAAACTTTACACACTTCTCTAACTAGACATCTTCACCTAAATCTAGATGTCACCTTCTTTTCTAATGGGTATATTGTTACATCAGAAAACAATATAGGATCATAGTTTGTACCTAGTGTACCTCAAATGCCCCTCCTGAATACAGTTCCTCTTCTGATATTAATAAATCAAACAAATCTATATCTGTCTGTTTATCTTGTCTTATATCTGCTATTGCCGATGGACTTTGGACTACAGTATAACTGAAGTTGTGGCTAATTTAGTTCATAGTTTCCAGCATATCAAACTGAATATAATGCAATGCAGGCTTTTCTAGAAAAGTACTTCTACAGCTGGAGGTTACTGATGGTTATGTTATCATATGGCTGACCAGAGGTGACCTTGGCTTAGATAGATAAACCATCGTAGGTTAAAACATCCAGCCTCTTGCTCGCACCTCAGTGGGCATGCTGCCCAACCTGCTGTGATACAGCAACACTACTTTACTGCCAGGCAGCGGACTGCTGGATCTCCGGAACACAGGGATGCGAACACACAAAGATGCAAACAGCAACAAATATCTTTTCACGTTCTGGGAATTGTTATGTGATTAGCCGCCAATCACCAACATGACACCATCTGACTTTGCTTAAATGTGTTTAATGTTTTCTGATAGTGTCAGACATCAACTTGACAGTTTAAACGGTCCAGAACAGACACGTATTAATAATGTTCATGCAGTGAAACCTCCCTTAATAACAGCAGGATTTGCAGGAAAGTTGCTTTTGCAAAGTTTTCGCTTTATTTCATCTATTACTGAATAATGTAGGTCATTTAAAACTAACTGGAAATTACATGGGAAAATAAACAAACCTGAATCTGACCAGAGACTAAAGCACAACCCAACAAAAGGCTAAAGATGACCTGAAACACATGGTACATGTGCACATGTGGCATACGCAGGCAGACATCTCCCACACATAGTAGGTGTGATGAACTGCAATACAAAATCAAATCTCATGTTGCTGCCATGAAGATGATATTATTCAGTGCGACTTTGGTGGACTGACTAGAAAAGTTATTGGACTTGACCTCAGGATGCAAATAAACTGTTTAATCGGTGCACATGCCCTTTTTCGTCCTTGCAGCCTGAAGCTGGAGTGTGAGAAGCTGGCCAGTGAGAAGACCGAGATGCAGAGGCACTACATCATGGTGAGTCCAATCAGACCTTCGCCAGAGCTGTACTGTGATTTGTTAGACTGACAGGGCCTATCAAATTCTGAAAAGAGTCTGATGGGTTCTTGCTTAGGAATTACAATCAGGGGAGTCGTGCCTGTGCTCTCGATCGCATGGATTGATGTTGTTTAGTGTTTGTGTCATTCAGGAGTAAAAACTGTTTGTCTCACCACCGCTTTGTATCCCTCCCTGTTTGCCTCTCAAGATTTCTCCCTCTCACTCTCTTTCTCTCTGTTCACCCTTCGTTCAAAATTATTTCTTTCAACTCATTAACATTAAAAAAGTTGTTAATGCACTGACAATGATAATAATAACATCTTGTATCACAGTATCTCCTAATATCTGCTCATTATTTGCTCTGAAAAACATGCGAAATAAATAATCATGAATATTTGTAACGGAGGAACACAGTTTGTACAGACCTTTACTAAACCAGCAGGGGAATATCATATGTTTTTCTCTGTGCTCGCTCATACCTCTCTCGGATTTGTACATGTCATATTTCCATAGGCCTCACTGTATTTTCCCTCCCTCTATCTTGCTCAGTCTGCTCCTCTTCCTCACTCTCTGTTTTCTCTCCTGCGTTAACAGCCTGAGCTCCCCCTGTGTCGTTGTGTCTGCGCGACTAAAGGCTCACATGTATCGTAAGCCTTCATCTGTGGTACAAAACCCGCGCAGAGCCGACCGGAATACGATATGCACCATCTGCTAAGCTGCTCGCATTTCATAAACCTGAGAGAGCAGGCGGGATCAGGGCTGTAAGCTAGATAGACACACAGATGGATAGACAGAAAGAGAAAGAACCAGACAGGCAGATAGACTGACAAATAGACTGAGTGTGAGAGAAAAGCGAGCAGACAGACAGGTTAACTGGCAGACAGATAAATGGATATACAAGCACACAGACAGACAGGCAGGAGATAAACAGATAAAAACACACACTCAGGAGATACAGCATATACACATTCATTCATCTACACAAACACACATATCCTTGTTCTTACCTCCTTATGGGGACCTTCCATTAAAGATTTTTATTCCTCCAGTGTTTCCTAATCCTAATTCTTGTTATAACCACTAACGTAATGAGTACCAAATAAATTCAAGCCAGAATATGCAACTTTTAAAAGATAAAGAAATAAAGCCTTCTTTCTATTACAAATGAAAAAAGTGAATTTATAAGCAATAAAATTAACCCTTGCTCAAATCAATGAACTTTTGATGCTACACCCTCACATGATTTGGTGTAATCAGTCGCTTTCTTTACATGGCTAACAAACCTCCACTGGGTATTGCTTGGTGTGTAACTGCCATTACTGAGTCGGTTTGTCAACTTTGAGGCTCTTCTTTGCTCATGCTACATTTACTGTGACAAAGATAAACATTTAACCTGTGTTTACCACAAAAGTCAAAAGCTACGTCATCTTTCTTTAAAGTCAATGCACAATAACATCTTTGCACAATGTCTCAACCCAAATTTGCCAATGTTTTGCTGAGGATACTAAATTACCCAAATTTAAACCCTCAACTGGTCCTCAACAGCAGGGCTTGTCAGACTGACCTTATTTCATGAAAGTATCCTCATGGTTCTGAAACTCAAGTGCTTCTCAAAGTGGAAGGAAAAAAGTACAAGAAGATACATATATAAATATGGTACTGTGCAGAACACACACAAAGAAAAATCTCTGAAAACCACAGACTTCTCAAAAACACCCACTTCCCTAATCTCAGGCTCTCCCCGTTTTAGCTGTGGTTTCACAGAATTACTGTGCGGAGCAAACAGCCCAGACAAACATCCACCTTCTCCGCTGCAAATCCTCACCGCCCGAGCTGATACAAAAGGAGTGGCTGTGGTGTGCCAGCACCGGTGCAGCTCTGCATCTTTCCAGAGACAGGGGCAAAAGATGACATTTGATCAAACTTTCTGCATATTAAATGTCATGGCCTTTGTGACCACTGTGCCACTGGAGCGGCGTCTACATGCTTAACTTCAACCTCAGGCTTAAACAGTTCCCTGTGGCAGGAGGTCAGATGCAAATGACATGTACCCATATAGGTTAGCATGGCAGACTTTTAGCACTCCAGGCTATATTTTTTTTGACTTGGGCCCAATGTGGCGTAGGACTTGGCTAGCACTAGTGTGCACACAGTGCTATGCTACTTCATAGGCAGAGTTCAGATATGAGAGCGAAGGAGGGAGGGAGAGAAAATGTGAGGGAGGGGAGTGAAAGCGAGGCTCAAAGGGAAAGACAGCTTGAGAGGAAAAAAGAGCACAGTGTGTCAGACATTAAAAAAAGCAGGGAGGGAACTGAGGGAGGGAAGGAAGGATACAAAGGGAGGCAGAGATAAAGAGAATAAAAGAGGAAAGGGAGAGAGTGATAGAGCCAGGAGAGAGATAGAGGGAAAGAGAGAGTGAGAGAGACAAAAAAAATGCTGAAAAGGAATGAGAAAGAGGTACCAAGGGACAGAATTGCAGAGGAGATGGAGGTTGGGAAAAAAGATGCTGTGAAAGGATGAAATGGAGAGAGAGAGAGACAGAGAAAGAGAGAGAGAGAGAGAGAGAGAAGGAAAAAGAGAGTATGCAAGGCAGAGTGTGAGCGAAAGAGATAGCGATGTGTTTGTGTGGGGGGGCGTGAAATGAAAAAAGAGAGATAGAGAGAAAAAGAGAGAGAGGGTGCACGCACAGACACGTAAATAATGTGAAGCAACAACGGACTCGCTGCGCCCACAGAGGAGATAACCCAGAAGGCTATATTTAGCTCGTTAGGCCTGTCATCCATACTGAGGCCTGTTTCCACAGGCTGGGGCTCTGCTCACCACGGTGCACTGCTCCTGCCTTTACTATTCATCAGTTTTAAGCTCTTTAGGGTGAGAGGTTGGAAAGTATGGAGATGGTGTAGGGTTATACACAGTCGATGAATGTGGAATTTTTTCGTGAACTTTTAACACTTGAACACCGTAGAGGAAGTGACAATTAAGGAACCCCAAATTTTTTCTGTAAGGTAGCTACCGCTGCGAGTTTTTTCTTCATTGTTTAGGTGTTTCACAGTGTTATCTTTAGTGATTAGTTGGTGACACTGTCCCACCAAGGAAAACAGATGCATCAGTCATTTTTATGTTAAACTGACAATGACCTATGGAAGCCATTGGGAGCAAAGGGAGAAAGTAGTATGAATAGAGTGACAAAGTCTGCATATGGGATAGGGGGGTACATAGGGAGGTTCAGTGGGTCAACAAAATGCCGGATTATGTCCTAATGACAGCCATCACTGGTTTCTTTTTTCAATGACCCAGATTGTGTCCTAACCTTAACCTAGTAGCTATTTTAACCCAAACCACAATCCTAACCGAGCCACTTTTGTGCTGTAACCTAACCAAACCGTAACTACAGCGTTACTGCGACAGCAAGGCTTTGAGAAAGGATGTCATCCTGCCAAATGGGGCATCAAACACTCTGCCGTTAGAAAAGATGTATTTATTTTTGTCTTTTAATTTGGAGGACTTGTTGCATTTGGCCACCATCTATATGTCTTTACAGAACGTATGGGTTTGTGAGTATAGATATAGCATAGACCTCCTACAGAAGGATTGTAACATGAAAACTGGAAAAAAAAAATTGGATTCGATTTTTTTGTTCATTTTTGTCACTATATGTCTGAGAAATTCTGTTTTTGATGTGTCAACTTTGTGTCTTATGGTAATAGTGTATGGTAACAGACCGCCAGTGAGACTCAAAATGTCCAGACTACATTTTACTATTTTTTTAAAAGGATGTGGTAAAAAAAAAAAAAGCAAAGATAAAGTGAGCTAAACTGCAGGGATATTTGCTGAAGACCTGTACTTTTCTACCATTAACAGGAGGTGTTACTTTTAACTCTGATGCTAGAAATCATCTTGTGAAACTTTTCAAAGTCAGGAAGTTTATTTTTCCTCACATTTACTGCTTTCATTCTATAGATGGCAATGAGTACATTTTACACATTTCATACTTGCAGAAATGATGCCATAACCCTCTCAAATAGCCCCTGACTGTGGAGTGTTGCTGCAGTTAAGTCACAGAGCCAGGTTTGAATATAGTGTATTTGTATGTTTGGCAGACCCACTCTCTTTAGCTTTTTGGATGGCGTATAAGTTTTGTGTTGGCAGCTCTGCTAGACTGGCTCATTGCTTTGAATGTGTGCAGAGACACAGACAACGTGTAACTTCAGCGGTTGCTGCAAACACGCACAAACATCAAGTCAGACACATTGAGAGTGTCTGTGGGCGTCTTGCTTTACTCTGGCTGTTGTATTTATAATTCATGGCTCTCAGATTTCACTGCTCTCCACCATCCTGGAATTCCACTGTGTATTTTTAAGTAAGGTTGCATTGTAGCCCTTGCTAATCAGGGGGGCGTAGACATGTCAATCACATGCTTACACAGTGCGAGTAAGATTCCCCGTCTGGAGAGCTGCGTTCACCCTGCTGGGCCTGAGGTTGAGTCTTGCACAGAGCAGATACACAAGCAGGAGGCTCACTGAGATGTGAAAGAAGGGGTGATAAAATCGCTGTCTTGCATCATAAAATCCCCAAAGTCACCATTTTAATCCAAACAGGCCTTTGTGTCAATGTCTTCTTTCGCTCTGTCCTCTCCCCACTGTGTAGATGGAGTTGACTTTATATGACTTGCCTGCCTGGAATAGGAAGACCCTCCTCATTGAATTACAGCGGAGGGTGTAACAGTCACATATATGGTAGTAGTAATAGTTCAGTTTGTTCTCTGGTTCTCTGTTTTGTTTTTTCTAGGATTCCATACCTTACAGAAACCCTTTTTTTCCTGTGTATTGACTGTTCGGCAGCCCTCCTCTCATTCCTTTTGTCAAACACATAACTCTTACGGGGGGAGACGACTTGCCCGGCCCCTTTAATATAAAGTATAAAAAAGACATGTCTACTGCAGGGTGACAACTCACAGTCAGGAATCCCATCAGGTGGCCTCGTAGTGGCTGAGTGTGTGTGTGTGCATGCGTGTGTGTGTGTGTGTGTGTGCGCGTGTGTGTGCATGCACGTGTGTGTGTGTGTGTGTTTAAGTGAGGTACAGATGTGCTATGGGGTCTGGTGTTAATGACACCTTACTGAAATTTGGACCAGGAAGTCCAAAGTTTGATTCTTTTTGAAAATGAAGCTGCCCATGACAAAAAAAAGAAAATGCCTGTTCACAGCCTGAGAATCAGACTGAATTTCTATTGCATTTCACTTTAAATCTCTGAATAAAGCATAGAGATGAGCTGTGATTCAGATGTTTGGGGATTCAAGTGAGACAACAGTGAGGCTTGCTTACTGTCATTGTGTGTATTGGACATTTGATGTTTGCACAGCTTGCAGTAAGCACCTGCAGGTTTTTAGCCCTCTGTTCTGTCTGTAAAACGGACTCATAAGTGTGTAAAGATACCTAACTTAAACCTAAGCTGACTATCAGTGACTATAACATGAGACTCTCTGCTCTGGCTTCACGAGTAGATCAGTTGTCTTTTTATATTTATAATTTTATATTTCTGCTTTCATCACTTTACTTTTACTTTGGAACCTCTTCAGAGGGAATTAAACAGCATACAAAGGTAAACTGGTAGTTTAACATGAATATTAACATTAATATTATGAATTATGAATTATGTCTGGTCTGTACTGGTCTAAAACAATGGTTGAATACAAAATAAATATTCTCAAATGTCTTTGTTCAGTATTACGCGCTGATAATACAGTAGTTTGATTTTATTACATAATTTCTTTCTGAACAGTGCTGTCAATAGTGTCTTTATCAGGACTATATCATGGCTTCAATGTTTTGTCTCATGCCTGCCGTGCGGTCATTTGTTGGAACGTTGTGTGTGTGTGTGTGTGTGTGTGTGTGTGTGTGTATACATATATCTGTGTGCTTTGTCTGTTCAGTACATACCCCCAGGCAGAGATGAAATGTGTGTGCGTGAGTGTGTGTGTGTGTGTGTGTGTGCGTGTGTGGATTAATGCGGTGCTCTCAGCCTCTTACTCCACTCCCAGCTCATCCGTCTGATTCAGGCTGACACACTGTGTTCTCTTCAGCAACATTACAGTCACAGACTGCTTGAGAAAGGGTGGGGGGGGGGCTTAGAAAAGAAAGGAGAGAAAAAAATGAAGCGAGAAAATAGCAGTAATAAGGGAAGTGAAGAGAGAGGTGGGGACACAGAGAGAGGGCACAAGGGCATTGGCAGAGAGACAAGGAAAAAGTAAAAAAAGAAAACAGAACAAGGACACTGTCAAAGAAAGCAAAGACAAAAGAAAGGGCAAAAAGAAAGGGAGAAGAAACAAAATGTTTCGTTTTTGTGTATGGGTATGATAGAGCAAAGGAGATGTAGGAGGCATTGAAATGGCTGAGGAGATGAAGGAAAAATGCCAAGAATGGGAGAAAGATGAAACTGATGTAAGAGGGCAGGAAGGAAGAGGGCAGAATCTGAAGAGGGATTGCTCCTCACTAAGCTAAACGTTGCTCTCCGACAGTGGGAGCTGGCCAGGGGATTTAAGCAGGGGCCAGATGTAGGGAAGGATTGAGTCTGTTTTAAGAGTCTTAAACCTGTCTGAACTGTCTGCAGCAGGAGACACAAACAGGGCAGGAGTTTTCATAAAGATGGACAGGGTGCCCCCTCCCCATACATATTGTACACACATGTTTAGAAATGTAAAACCATTGAAATTCAAGGTCAGTGCTAACCAGTTGTTCTGGCTCTCCCTCTGATGAAACTGGTTGCAAGAGAAGCTGCACTGATGGCTGAATGTCTGCCGTGACTGATTTAGTCGTCACCCGCTGACAGGACGCAATGGAGAAGTCAAAGCCTGCTAACCTAACCTCTGATGTGGGTTAGCACAGCATGCTAATAAATGTTTTAACATTGGTGCTGTGTGTGTGTGTGTGTCTGTTAGTGTGTGGGCGGGCAGATGAAAGAGACAAGCTCACCCAGGAGACACTGACGAACAATGCTTCGGTTAAGGTTTTTACATCCAAACGCGGCCATGTGTGGTAATGCTTGTGCATGCACACGCACACACGCGCGCACACAGACGCACACACACGCAAACATGAACAAATGTCCCATTTATATAAATCACCTTGGATTAGACCCACTTCCTAAAGCTCATTTTAAAGTCTGCCAGCATTCTTCGCAGAATGCATAGAGGAGATAGAGAGGGAGAGAGAAAGAGAGTCTGGCACCGTCGTCTGACAGTCTCTCAACACCAGGGGGGCGGAGGGGGGGACGAAAGAGCAAACACACCCTGAAGAATGGAAAGGAGTGGAAAGGAGGAGGGAAACATGTGAGTGAAGGAGGAAAGAAACAGAAAGAGAGAAGGAGAAAGAGAGAGAGAGAGGAGCTTGTTGAGAGAACTGCAGGAATGCTTTTTGTCTGTCTCGCCGTGATGATGACAGTGCAGTGTGTATGTTATTAGTGGCAGATACGCATTAGATAGGGGGTACGTTCAGAGGAGTGGAGTGTTACAGTGCGATCAGATAAACAAGAATTACACTGCAACCTCATTTATCTAAAGTAACCCGTCTGCTGAACTGACATAAGGGGACAAGAAGCAGACAAAAAAAAGAGCAATAATAATGGCATGAGTGAGATGTAGACTCACAATGTGATTTTTTAATTATATTATAGGTACACTGGAAATTTAAACAATTTAAGGCTCCAGAGATTTTATTCCCCTCAATTACAAATACACCTTTCTTGCAAATAGAGTGACACATAGAACTCTTGTCAAAGTTTTGAGAAAATGGTAAATAAATTGTACTGGAGATGCAACAGTCCAACTTGTGCAGCTCAGTTAAGTAATTAATAAGTAATAATTAATCAGTAAAGTAATATTGGGGGTACACCTGTATATTGTAAACTGTTGCATACATGTAGATGTATTTACATGTATCTTGCCATGTGAATACAAGCATACATGGTGTTTGGACACCTTACTCTTAATGGAATGGAATGCTTTTTGTTGGGTGATTCAAGAATGCTTGTATTCTTCTAAGAAATCATCTTTACCTGACACTGACATTGCCTTCATTATAGTTCATTTGAAAGAAAAGAAAAACAGAGAGTACACACACAAACACGTGCACACACACTCCGTTGTCTCTCTCTTCTCTCTGGGTGGGCAGTGCTGGGTGTTCTTGTCAGCCAGTTGGCTTAGTGTCCCTCTGCCAGGCTTAACACACAACACACACATCTACCACATGCGCCTTGCAATCTGCTACGCACACGTACACACACAGCCCACACACACGTGAGATCTTACACAGAGTGCTGAATGAGAACGCAGTGACACAACAGAAGGATTATATAAGGCAAAACTGCATGGATGTGTGTTTGTGTTTGTGTGTGTGTGTGTGTGTGTGTATGTTTGGGGGGTAATTGGAAGTTAGGGGTGCAGACAGTGAAGAGAGGATGAACCTATTAAAAACTGACTGCAACTGACAAAACACATAGTGTGGCACTGCAATTTTGAGTATGCATGCAATATAGTTATTACTGTGCTGCAGTCTAGTCCATGAGTACACCTTTGCTAGAAGGAAATACTCTGTAATGTCTTCTGATTTCAATGTACAATTTATTGTAGGGGTTTTTTGCCTTGGATTTTCTTTCACCGAAGCGATACACGGCTGAAGAAAAATATCCCTCTTAATGAAAGTGGAATGTGACGACATGAATGGCAGTCTTAATTAAACAGTCACGATGAAATTTGACAGAAGTGAACTGAGCCGCTCTCTACTCAGTCCACTGACTCTCAGAAATGCATAGTGGCAGCATCAAGGCTCCTTAACTTTTGCTGTTGCAGCGTTCCTACATTCCTGTCCATAATGTTGTGTTGGTTATACACAGTCAGCTGCTTCATTTTTGTACAGAGTGGGGAGCAGCTGTAGTGAGCTTCTTGCAAGACTGTAAGGTTGTACTCAAATGTGAGGGTCTTGGTTTTAGCACTAAGCTGTCAGTATAGTGGGCAAAAGTGACATACTAAAAGAAAAGAGGATGCTGGAGAGGTAGGAATGAAAGAAGAGTGAGTGAAATGGAGAGACGGAGAGAGGTGGAGAGGCTGATGGGAGAGATAGAGGGAGAATTAATAAGGAGAGACAGACAGGAATCGAGTTTGAAAAAAGAAAGATGGGGAGGGCTGTGGAGAGGTGTAATAGTGAAGAGGTGAGGAGAGAGGCTGATGAGAGATGGAGAGAGAGAGGGAGAACAAAGAGAGATGTCACATGTCTTTCATGTTGAGAGGGTTGGAGGAGAGGCAGACATGGAAACACAAAGAACTCCAGCATGTTTGGGGATGAGTGCTTTAATATACATGTGTGTTTTCAGGTGTGTGCATACTTGTGTATGAAGTATGTGGGCATTTTTACTTGTGAAAGGGATTCCAAGATAGCATATATTTTGTGTGCATGAATATGCTTTGTGTGTGTGTGGGTCAGGAATATAAAGAAATGAGCAAAATACACACTGGACGTGAGCATGAGTGAGAAAAAGGAGAAAATACAGATATACCACTTGACAAGGACAAGAGAGAGCATATATACAAAGCAAGTGAGCCAAGTAGAAAATGACAATAGAGAGAGAGAATGAAATAGAAAGAGAGCACATAAAGGAGAAAGATGATTGATAGAAATGGCTTAAAGGAGAAAGAATGAGAGAGTAAAGTGTAAAGGACAGAGATGAAAATGATACAGCAGACAAAAAAACCAAGGTGAGATAACAGAGGATGTAATAGGGAGAGGAGGACGGGAGGAAGGTTAGAAAAAATAAGAGAGATAAGATAATTGACAAGGAAGACATAAAAGGTGTTGACAGCATAGTGCAAGGGAGAATGCACCAGAGGAAGGAGGTGACAAAGGAGAAACAGGACAAGAGGGGGGACACAGTAAAGGACTGTTAGATAGATAGATGGATACTTTGTCAAGTCCGTCAAAGTAAATCACAAAATGTGCCCTTTGTAACTCTCGTTTACAGCCACCCATATAAACATTTGTTGAATTATGTATTTCTGACATTGTGTTTTCTAGGGAAAAAGGTAACTTGGTTATGGTTTGGGAAAGACCAAGAAACTAATTGCATTCTCCCATTCCTGAAATGTACTAATCCATCCATCCACCCCAAACTTCTTTTCTGAGATGTTTTGTGTTACCATAAAAATGTCGCTCTGCGTCATTTCTCACAGTAACACAACAGCACACAGCAATAATTCACATGACCATAAGAGGTCATAAGGGTGCACCAATCCAGTACATTGAGTCAAGGTATCTGATGGTACGTCGTACCAGTCCTGTACCAGCTCTGTCTTTTTCCCCATAATAAAAATAAAAATTCACTGTGTGGAACTCACTGGACTCATGTGAATGTAAGACGAGGCCAAGGCCAGAGGCCCAGTTGGTGGCCCAGTGTAGGTGACTGAAATGAACCAATAGAAGAACCACTACATTGTAAAATGACATCGATAGAAAGTATTTAATATGGGTCATAGGTGGAAAAAACATAGTTCGCTATGGTCAAATGTTCAGTTTTCTAAAGTTAAACTCAGAGACCAAGAATTTGACACACTTTCTCAGACCAAATAATTTAATCTGTACCTGGGGAGGAAAACTGATATTGCCACTGAAGCAGAATAATAAATAAATTCATGTTGCAGCCTGAGGATCAACCAAACAACACATGAAACTGGACTTGGCTCCTTCCAAATCTGCTGCCGTCTTTTGATTTTTATCCAATCTTTTATTCTATTTTTAGTGTTCATGACTATATAATATTTCATCGTAAAACAATGTCTCACCATAAAATGTGTCTTTTAATGATTAGTCTGCACTTATTTGTATGGTAATGTTGCTGAATTTAGTGCTGCGTAGTGTATATAGTGTTGAGCTGTTTATTCCATTTGTTTTATTCCAATATTATTATACTTATAGTGTAAACCTTGTACAATGTGATATGGCAGTTCTGCACCCAATAATGTTCATACCAATAAAGTGAATATGAGTTTAGATAAATGGGCACATTCATGGATAGAGACAGACAAGGATAGCAAGTGAGTAAAAGCAGACAGGAAATAGAAAGATGGACTGAAATGGAGAGTGAAAGACTCATCTGACAGCGAGAAAAAGAAGGGAGGGAATAACCACAGAGAAGGAGGGCAGAGAGAAAAGACGGACTGACAGCTCTTGAAGGATAGAGATTGGACTGAGAGGGAGGGACTGAATGAGGTGGAGAATAAATGGAGAGAAAGAGAGAGAGAGAGAGAAGAGAGTGAAAATGAGTAAGAGAATACAGAAAGGAGGAGAGAGAGTCGTGTCTCGCTCTCATCAGTCAGAGCGTTGCTCATCTGGCGGCAGAGGCTGCCTTTGTCACCATGAAGAATCCTCGCTGTCTGTTTGCAGCTCGCCACCAACACCATTACAGCACATTACGGATACACACACACACACACACATACAGAGGCGAGGGAGCTACACATTAAACAAGTGCACTTGTGCAGAGGTGGTGGCAAAAAACATTTAACAGGCACACACACATACACATTCGTATGTTGTATAATGTGCTGGTTTCACATATACTGTCAATATATGTGAAACCAGCACATGACATATATGTGTTGTGTTACAGACCCTCTTTAACAGCTGCAACACATAATCTGGATACATTATCTGGAAAAATGCTAAAACTAACAATTAATTTGTAACTCGATCAGTCTGTTGATTATTCTCTCAGTTAACTAATAATTTGCTCCATAAAATGTCAGGAAGTAGTGAAAAATATGCCCATTATGATTAAATGACAAAAGCCTGAGTTTGTCTGAGGTACAGTCAGACGAGTAGTTGACTTTAGAAGACACCTAATTATACCTGACTGAAACTTTGTGAGCCTTTGTCAGTTTTGATTCCTTTAACAATAAACTGATCATTTTATTTTGCATTGCCTGATTAATTAGTTGACTAGTTGTGTTAACTCTAAATCTTATAATCTAATATAACATCTGATGACAGGAGCTGTGGTACTTGTCAGCAAACATGGTTTGCCCTGGGTAAGCAAAGCATTACAGCTTTATGGGGTCTAATTACACTGTTTCAAATGTTTCATTTTGCCACAAAAAGGGCCCTCTGTATGGAATTTGGGACAAGTCATGCAACGCAGAGTTAGTGACTTTTTGAACTGGTTGGGATTTTTTGTTGGATTTTTTCCACGTGAATGAGACCACACTTGTACAGATTGCATTTACACCTGGCTCAAGTCTGGTCCTAATGCAAACTAGATCACCTCCAGATGTGGTCTGACCCATTTGTTAGCACAACCATGCTGTTTTCTATAAAATATCCCAATGGATTGTATGTTAGTACCAGGAATGAATGTGAAGTTTACATTATTTGACCCATACTGTACAGACACTTTCACATCCAGGCACACAGACCCCGGCATTCTTAGTGAACATTCACGCAGTTTGACTCATTATTCTGATGGCCACCATATATATACACAGGTTCACACTCACACAAGCAGAGGCAGAAACAAAAAATACAGTCAACACACAAAGTCATGCTCATTTGCCAGATGTAGACACCAGTTGTCAAATTGTAAAACCTCCTCACACACACACACACACACACACACACACACTGAGACAGTGATCACACATAATTCACGCCAAGAAATAAATAACTCATTATCTATACATAGACACACAAAAACTTGTGAGACTGTACACACACACACACACACACTCACTCACTCTTTCCCATCTTCTCACTCTTGCTTTTCTTTCTTTCATTAAAACCTACAGTGACAATCAACAGCATATGCAGCTGCACTGAGCAACAGATGTTCAATGGGAGATGTTGCGTAAGACTGAATGTTAATGTGTGCTGTGTATAAAATGCTAAGGAAGCTCTGTCATTTGTGTTTGTCTCCATAGTACTATGAGATGTCCTACGGTCTCAACATTGAGATGCACAAGCAGGTAAGGAAGACTGCTCTCTGTATTTTTTTTCCCCTCACATTGTCGCCGGTCTATGTGGAGGTTGTGTGAGTAGGCGGAAGGAGGTGAATGTGATATTTTACACACAAACTTTGCATGCCAGTGTGTCCATGCGTGGGTGGGTTTGTGCTAGGGTCGGGCTACTGTCCATCGCTGAGAGCAGCTGACAGTCATCACCGCGAACCCAGCATTGTGATGCAGCCCCCCCGTGTCTGTGCTATGAAGTAGAAAAACATTGTTGTTTGTTACTTATGAATAGTCATGTCCCAATTAAGTTATTTTAGGCCTAAATCCTGATCCAAGTCTGATCCCATGCTAAATTTACGTTACTTAAATGTTGATTAAATAGCCTGTGATACATTGATATAACACAGCTGTAGACTAGTAGATCTCACATACCTTATTTTTTATGACCTTCTTGGTCCAAATGCTGAATATCCTGGTTCAAAAGTAGTCTATAAGCCAACGCTGATGTGACACATTCCACTCAGTCCACACGCTCCCTTTGTTGGATTTTTTGGAACTAAAGAAATCCTCAGTTTGTTCCTGATTTTCCTGGTTATTTAATGTACACTCTATTAGCATGATAAAGCAGGATCTGTTTGATCTTATATTTCCATGCTCATATGATTAGAATGGTGTAAGTGTAACAGGTGGTTTCACCACTGAGCAAAGAATGGCTGATTTTATTACCTTTACCTAGGATCACTGCAGCTTAGCTCTGTGTGGCTTTGAATGGAACGCAAAAATGCAGGAGTACTGTAGCATGAAAAGAGAAGTCAGGAAAAAAAGAAGCAGACTATTTTTCTTTTCTTGCACTTTCATATCTCTACTGGTGTTTATTTTTGTGGACAGTCTCTTCCTTTGTCATTGTCAAGCAAAACAAGTGATGTCTGCTGTAGGTGTGAGAAGAAACAATTACTGATGCAAGAATTAGTCAATAGTAATACTGTTGAACTGGCTGGTACAGATGGAAACGATCCCCATGGTAAATGTTTAACCAGGTTAACAGGACCAGCGGTGACAGACTAACGTTACCTGGCACTAGATGTCCACAGGGCTTTAGCTTTTATTTTACATGGGATAGTTAGGGCTGATTGGTTAAAACACCCTTTGGGTCTTCTAAACAATATAAAGACCAACATGCAGATAGAAGGCAATAAAAGAAGGTCAGTTAAATTTTATTTCATTTTAATCTATCCTCAATGAGATCCTGAATTCTTGAATGAAGACATGTCTGACGACAAGTGTGTGCTCTAAGGTGTCGGTGTCTGCTTGTCAGTCTCCACACTTGCCGCTAATTTGCTGTCTGTGTCACACTGAAAGAGAGGAAGGCAGTCAGACTGCAGACAGAAAGACAGGCTCAGACACAAGGCAGACAGACAGATAAAAGACATGAGATCTCTTCGGCTGTGTTGACACACCTCTGTGCACATAGACAGAATCATTACGTGTCTTCCTTTAAGGTGTCTACTATCTGTGTCTCTCTCTTTCTCTGTCTATCGCTCTATCTATCTGTAATGCTAACTTGCTCTGTGCAGTTGACTCAGACAGTCATTGTACACAAGAGGGATTTATTTTTCACTTTTTACAATTAGCTCCCAGCAGGCCCCAGAAAGCACATTTAGAAAGCAGCGCATTGCTTGAAACAATCTCTTAAAACACCGTCAAATGAAAGCCTCTGCACTCTGCACTTCCTCATAATCATTGTGTCATTTAGCTATCGAGGTAATTACAGCACAGACACATCAAACAGTGGGTTTCTGTCCAAATACAAAGTGCAGTGCACATACTTACTTAAGACTCCATGCTGGCTGAAGTTAAGCCCAAAGCTTGAAGTTATGGTTGATGCAAAATGAGGTTAAGGTCTGATCAGGGTACATTTTAATTGATCAGAATCAGATGTATTAAACAAGATCCCCTCCATTATGGTACTGTTATTAGGTTGTTGTGGTCCACAGGAAGAAGTGTCATAAATCCCCCATACACTCTCTTAAGACACTGGAACTGGTTCCTCCATAGTTCACATTGTTGCAACAAAGCATTTGTACATTAGTATTTAATGCATGATGGGGAGTCTTGGGGGGACATGAGGAACACTTATATACTAACTAATGCACTGATATTACACATGGACACTGTATGACATGAAAGTCACCTATATTGATTTTGATCCATGTTTTGTGTCAGTTTTCTAGGACTATAAGAGATATGGTAGTAAGTAAGTAAGGTAACATTTAATTTAAACGGAACAAAATCTGCAGATGACTGATATTCACTTTTTCTGCCTCAGGTTGAACTTACTTGAAATGTTATGTTGGAAACAGAAAAGTTCTGTCTACTCCTTGGGTTTTATTCTGTGTGAACCATGTTTGAAGAAAGGAAACCCCAAAGAGCCTTTATGTTGGAATAAAAAAAAAGCTGTGACATGTGCACAATAAAAATGAAAGATGGGATAGATTGATTGTTAAACCTCACAGTAGACACAACTATTGACTGAGCAATAATCATAAAGAGAGGGAGAGAGACAGATAGACATGATGAGAAAAACAAGAGACAAACAGGGAATGAAAGAGAACGGAGCATTTATTGCAAAACCTACTTTAAAAGTGCCTTTCCTCTTGAGAAAACTTGAAGTATAGTAAAGGTATTCTCAAGATTATTACAGCTATTTTACTCTATTTCAGGTTAGTGTGGAGTAGTAGTACCATGTAATTTGTAGCTATTGATGTTCACTGTTTATAATGTCATTTAACAGTTTAGATTAATACTTTATTGGTTCCCTGAAGCATCAGTTGCATAAAAGTTGCTTTCCTTAGAATGGCAAAAGTTCAAATATGCTTCTAAAATACTATCCATAGTTAAATTAGTTAGCCGAAACCACCACATGAAACGCAGTGAAAGTTGTACTTTAAATCCAAGAAGAGCAACTATCATGCAGCAGTGGAGACAGACAGGGAACAAAGATAAAGGGAGAAAGAAAGAGTGACACAAGGAGAGAACAGAGAAGGAGAGAGGGAGACAGAGAGAGATAGCTGGCAGCAAAGCTGGGCAGAACTGGACTGTCAGGTCTTGTCGCCAAAAAGAAGAAATGGATTGGGGTGCTGGCTGCACCTCTGAGAGATAGAGGGAGGAGGAGGGAGTGGAGGAGGAGGGTGGGTGGGGAAGATGACAGAGGGAGGCCAAGGAGGGGAGCGTGTGGAAGATAGGAAGAGAGAGAGGGGAGGGAAGGGATGGGTGGTAAGGATGACAGGAGGAGACCAAAGAGGTACAGTCAGGAGAATGAGAGTTAAAAAAACAGAAAGAAATGAAAACGGAGAAGCCTGGTGTCAGGAACCAGCGAATGAGGCTGTGAGCAGAGCGAGCAGGGGGAATATAAGAGAGGAAAGGTAAGGGGAAAAAACATGTTTGAGCTACAGGGAATAAAAGAGTGTATGTAGGGGAAAAAAAGAAAAACAACAAGGCTGGTAAAAAGGGATAAGAGAAGAGGTGGTAGACTCAGTGAGAGGTAGAGAGTAAAAGAGAACTTAAAGTATCACAGATAGAAAGGGAAAAAGAGAAGCGTAAATTGACAGAAATAGAATACAAAGAAGAAGGTAGCAAGCAGGCGTGATAGAATACAAAATGAAGGTGCTGGCAAAAAAAAGGATATCAGAAAGAGAGATAGAAAAAAGAGATAGCATAAGAAATTTGAGAGCAAAAGAGTGGACAAGGATGAAGCACAAACAGAGAGGTGGTATAAAAGAGGACGTTACAAAGCGAGAGGGGATGGAAAAGTAAGTCGGATAGTTTGAAAAAACAGAAAGATCCTTTTTAAAAAAAAGAGGACTGAAGATACAACAGACCGCGAGAAAAAGGAGCACGGTAGAAAAAAATGGCAGTTAAGAGGAGATGGTGGGGACGGGTTGGAAAAAGTGTGAGAGCAGGGATGAGAGGAAAAGTGGGGATGGAGATTAATTGAACAGATGAAAGAGAAGAGGGTAAACAGGAAGGATGGAGCCTATGAGAAGAAACAGATAAAGACCTCAGAGAACAGATGAGGGGGGGAAAAAGAGAGGGGGATAGAGAGAGAGAGAGAGAGAGAGAGAGAGAGAACGACATCAAGGCAGGGAGGGAGGGGAGGTTTGAGTCGCAGTCAGAAATAATGAATCATGAATAGATTTAACAGTATCTGCTCTTATTTCCTCCCCTCCTCCTCCTCTTTCTCCCCCCTCTAGCTTCCTCCTAACATCCTGTCGAGATCACTGCTATTGCCTCTCTCCCCTCTCTGTCTCTTGCTCTAACGCGCGCTCTGTCATTATCAGTGGCTGGGCCATCTCATGTCCCGGCATTAATTGAGCTGTAACAGTCATCACGTGTCTTCCCACCCTTCCTCTGAGCCTCTTTTTTTTGCGTTTTTTTCTGTCCCTCGCTTTCTCCTTCTATCTCTCTCTCCCTCTCTCTCTCCATCACCCCCCCTCACTTTAAATTTCACACTTGCTCTTTATCTTCACCCCCCTCTTCCTCACCTCTCATTCACTCTCTTGATCTCCTTCATTTCCGTTCTATTTCTTTCCCTTCTTCTCACCCTCTATGTCTCTTTCCCCTTTGCAGATGATTGTATCTGAACTATATGAAGGCAGAAGAAAGATAAGACCCCCCCAAACCCCACACCCCTACTCTAAGCTGTATGGCTACATTGAAACACACGCACATGCATGCACACGGTACATTATCTCACTTGGTTCACTTCCATTATCATATAATATCATATATTCACCAGCTGTATCCCCAGGAGGAGCGAGGGAAGCTATAAGGACTTTACCCTGCTCTCTGTGGTTGTTCTGTATTCATTGATATAGCACTTCTGGGGCCTGGGTAGTTATTGCCTGTATCCCTCACTATGTGTCGAGGCACAACATGTATATTCAGTGATTTTGTAATTCAGACATACTGTGGACATTGCAGTGCTTGGCAGAGGGCATCTTAAAGGTACAATGACATTCTTTATGCACAGTTGTAAGGAGTGTGGTGCACAGATTGAAACAGGTTTTATAATGACAGCTGTTTCTGACAGGATGATAGCAGGAGGTGGAGAAAAGAAAAGAAGCTTTGTAAGACTTGAGTCCAGCATGACACAGTAGCAGCCCAAAAACTCGCAACCAGAGTGCGGCCTGGGAAAATATGAAAATATGAAAGGCAGGAAGTGAATGAGATATGATTTTCCTTCCATCAGCAGTTCAAACATCAAAGGCCCATTAAGCAAGGCATAGAGCCCACAACTGCTCCCTGCTGGTTAGAAGACAACCACAGCAGTACAAAACAGCAGCTAAACATTCTCATCTATGATCAACGTGCATTTTTTTTGGTGCATATGTACAGCAGAAGATTGCACAGGCGAAACTTTGAAAAAAAAAAAAGCGGGAAAGTTGACAGAAAAGGACCTGAGGATAGCTGGAAGTAGTCTGAATAGATAGAAATTAGACCCCACCCACAATGTGTTCAACTTGAACAGACTCAACCAGAAAAAATACCAACACTAGCAGCTGGATGATGTCCCACTAATTAAAAAGCAGCCCACATTCGATAAGAGTAGCAATGCTGCCATTTTTCCCTACACTTCATGGTTCACTGTCTCCGTCTCTTGTCAAAAAACACATTTTTATCCGGTGACGTTTATAGTGCATGGCGTCAAACAGGAGCTGATAGCGAGTGCACTCAGATCCACTTATACATTCGACATACTGATCCTCAGCAGCAGAACAGGACCTCCGATGCTCATGCAGCCTTCTAATTTCTGAAGATGACAAAGATAAGAAATAGTCAAAATAGGCTTTCTGTGATTATAGTTATTGAGACCTCAATGCTTGTCTTGACAGTTTTAGGGTCTAGGATTTGTGCTGCAGTTCAAACAATTTTTGCTATTTTTTCCCCCAACCTGTTAGGGCATGACAACTTACCCTGTTATCAGACTTATTGGTACGTAATGTTTTTTGGGACCATGTAATTTGCAGCATAGCTCCACCCAGCTTCAACCTGATGAGAGCTCTAATCAGCCAAAGTAATTAAAAACTCCCAAGTGGGTGTTCAGCAGCTTTAATACTTGAGGAAAGCGTTACACGCAGTTAGCTGTGCAGCTAACTGCAGCAGGTACTGTATATCAAAGTGATGTTTTTTAGTAATGCTACAATACATACAGCAGGCCTGTCACGTTTTATTACAAAATACCAGTGAACTTGTATATAATTTTATAATGGCAGTTGATCACGGCCGGAAGAGAGAAAATGCATTTCTCTCAACAACAAATGCATCTTGTTTTTAGGCAGTGTTTGTCTGTGCTTTGTAATGTAGAGAGAAGCTAAACATTTCACTTCCTGGCCTATGGCAAACAAAATGACCTTGGAGATGTAAATGGTACATATTTCTTCCTTCTGCTCCCTTGCTTGGGAAGTGTGTCTTTTGGCATGTGGACATAAACGGTACATCTTCACAGTTTCAGAGGTAATAGGTGTGTTCAGCCGTAGGGTCCATTATTTCTTTACTGGGGTAGTGTCCCCTGTTAGACCCCTGGGGCCTACAGGGAAGCTACTGTGGCAGCATTTCAATAACTGCCTAGGTAAGTGTTTCTCGACGACTGGGTTGGGACCTGACAGTGCAGCACAAAATAAAAAAATGGTTAGATGACTGTAGGACTTCATCTTTATGCTGCTATACAACACACCACTTTCCTGTCAGGAATAAATACCACATATCAATGTCTTAATTTTACCTGGAAAGGAAACAGCAGTGCATGAAAAAAAACATGTTGCATCATACATTTACTCTCCTCCTCAACTGTCATTCCACAGTCGTATCAAAAGAAACAGGACAATCCTGTATCTGACTCCACTGGGGATGACTCTGTATTGTTAATGTAATATGATTATACATGTACAATGTTTACTGCTTTTAGGTGTGTACAAATGTCTTTCTGATTTATTTAGAAATCAATATCCCAAGGAACCAAGTAGCAGGCTGCCTGAGTCGAGCCTGCGGACTCAAAGGTTAAAGTCCTTCAAACAAGCTTTTTACATAAGGTTACACTGTTAACTGTGACACCAATTTAGGTTTGCAGGAGAAATTCTTGATCAAAGTAAGCTGCTAGGAAACTAGAATTGTTGCACATTTGTTTGCATTTTTGTAGCCTGATACACAAGATACAAACAAGGCTACTGGGCAGAAAGGTACTAAATTAGAGATTAGACAGCAGGAACCTGGTGATGCCTGTGTATTTGAAAGCTGAGTCACAGTTGAATTTTTATAATAGTTCATGGTATAAGATGCCCGCTCTCTAGGTGGTGTACACAGTTTTACATGGTTTATACAGTATATGCATCTGAGTGCATAATATTTTTAAAGTAGCTTTATTGAATTGAAATTCCTGTGCCCTTCTATGTCTTTGATGACATGGTGTCACCGTTTCTTTTTAGACTGATACTGGACCTCTGGATGGTTACTAATTTGAAGTCATTTAGGATAATAACAGCACGAGAGAAAAGTCTGAAAATTTGCAGTTGGGAATTGGTCAAGACAAACATGAAACATCATCACACGACTTAGATAATACACATTATAGCAGAAGGCTTGATAGCCATGGCTCCTACTTAAATGTGTATTTCTTGCAAAGCCCTGGGTCCTAAACACGTACAGATGAGCCTTTATTGAAATAAATATTAGTCAGGATATCATCAAAGATGTGTTAACATGTCAATAACACCCTATAATTTCTTACTTTCTACAATTAAAAAAAACACTACCATAGGTCAAAAATGCCAGGTTCACACACTATAGACAGGATATTGTTAGAGTCACTCTGAGCATATAGAGCATATAGCCTTTACATACTGTATCAGAATGTGAGATAGAAAAACTCCCAGACCAGGCAGGATATTATAGGAAGCTGTGTTTGATAGTCAGGATGCTCAGCAGCCAGGCTGTTTCCCCTGTGGACTCCTGAGGACAGATGAAGCAGCTGGCTGTCCTTCCTTCCTGCTCCCTCCTTTCATTTCACCACCACACTTATGAGGCTGAGGGTGTGGGAGTGTGTGTGTGTGTGTGTGTTTTGTGTGACAGAAAAAAGAAGTCTTTCTGCTGCACTGTTTTTGTGTAGTATAGTTTCATTGCAAACAGTGTTGCCATCTATTTTGGAATTTCTCAGCAGTCAGACAAATAAAAAAACATCTTTAAACTGAGCTGAAAAGAAAGTGAAAGCTCAAAGAAAAAATAGGAAAGGGTGAACAGAGTGAAGAAATAAACTGAGAAAATGAAGAAAACAGGGACTGAGGAAGATTAAGACAGTACAAGCAGGAGAGGGAGGTCTCTAAGAGAATCTGTATCGGTTTGTATTGCATAAAAAATCTGTGTGTGTGTATGTGTGTATGAGGATGGGTTTATCCTTCCACCTAATTAGCCAGAGCTGTCTAGCCTCTTTATGCATGTGTTTGTGCGTGTGCGTGTGTGTGTGTGTGTGTGTGTGTGTGTGTGTGTGTGTGCATACTTTGGTATATTTGGCTGAAGTTGTGACCTGAATCCTCATCTCATTTGGGAGGGGGTTGGGGTAACGAGAATGAGAAAGAGAGGGAGAGGCAGGGAATGTGAGCGAGGAGAGATGCCTTCATTTTCAACTTACTGCTTTGGTTCATAATAGGATTGGGCTCTCCCTTTTTCTTCCTCAATCTCACTCTTTCCATCCCCTCTGTCTCATTTTTTTTCTCTGTCATTTCCACCACCCAGTTGGTTAATAATCCCATAGTTGTGGTTTTGAGGTTTTTATTTATTTAACTGGTTTCATTTAAAGGGCTGGATTAGGACAAGCCTGCATATGTGGGTCAACTAGAACAGGCTTTGGAGAGGTCAAATGACTTTGTGTGTGTTTATGGTGTGTGTTTGCACTCTGTCTGATCAGCGGTCTGTGCAGTCCCTCTTTGCACATGTAGCATCTGCGCTGTTGGTGTGCGCGCACCTCTTTGATGTCTCTCCCTCACTGTCCTTCACTCTCTCTATCTCTTCATGCCATGTGCGTATGCCTGTGCATACATGTGTAACAGAGCTCATTTGTGAATAACGAGTCAGTGGTGGTGGTGGGGGGGGGATAGAATGAGATATAACCCTTCAGGAGTGATAGAAAATTGGTTGAGTGAAGGCAAAACAAAAAAAGACAGAGATAGAAAGATGAGATGAGAAAACGACTGATTACATTCCCAGGGAGCTAGCCTTTTAGCGTAATAGCTTTGTCACTCTGGCAGAAGAGCTCTGAGCAGCAACACAGACTATTGGATTATGTGTGTACATGGGTATACATTTAGACCCTTGGAGTGAGGACATTTTGGTCAGTCCTCACCTTCTGAAACACTTTCCAAGGAGTGCTTGAAGATCAGGATCAGGATCAGGTTAGGATCAGGTGTGTGCTGCTATGTTCTGTGACCAGTGCTTGAACTGGAACAAATACGGTGCCAGTGCTCTGAACAAGTATGTGCATAGTATGTGGCTTTTATCTTAGATAATGTAGGTTACGTGTGTTGTACATCCCAGCGTAAAATCTATTGCTGCATAAAAATGCACATACATTCATGAGGAGCATATGTGCAAGTAATTTAAAAAAAATAATAATTAAATGTATTAAATTTCATTTACAGTTGGAAATGAATGGTTAAAGGACAAGGGCTTTTTGGCCATGGCTCTATGGAAGCCATTGTTGGTCCGCTGGTCACAGTCCATCATTTTGGGCCACAGTAATAACTGTCATCAACTATCTCACAGATTGCCATGAAATGCTGTACATTCATGGTTTCCACATGATGTAGCCTAATGACTTTTGTGACCTGATGACTTTTCCTCCATCCCCTCCCATGAGGGTTACATTGGTGATTGTGGGTGAAATGTCAAGCAACTGAGGTGACCAATAGGGAACACTGCAGCAGTGGCTGAATTCAATGATTCAAAGATCTCTCTTCAACTCATATAAGTTCCTTAAAAGTGGAGTCTTGTTTTTCCTCTTGGCTTTCTAAATCCATTCCCAACAAGGATGTTTTGACTTGGTTGGGTTTTTATTCAGAGAGATGTGGGTACTGTACCTGCATTTTTCAGGACATAGAGGTACTTCCAAAAGAAATATGAGTCGGCTACCAGTGTGGGCAAAAATCAGATGTTACAGGAGTCAGTGTGCAG
The DNA here is from genome assembly GCA_016785225.1 of Psettodes erumei. NCBI lineage: Eukaryota > Metazoa > Chordata > Actinopteri > Pleuronectiformes > Psettodidae > Psettodes > Psettodes erumei. The sequence goes on from JAFBJZ010000107.1 coordinate 1,649,291, forward strand.
TCCAATTCAAGCACTGCCTGTGACTTTAGAGCAAATACAAGAAACTGTGTTGTTCTGCACCACAGTGTGTGCATGCTCCAGCACGTCTTGCACACAAAAGCAATGAGATGTGTCATAACACATAAGATTCATTAGTCTATGTACATGGATGTTTGTGTGCATTACACACATCTCTGCTTTTGCATGCATGTTTACAGTGCAGCTGGCTTTGCTACTCTGGCTACTCTGTGTCTGAGTGTATAGAGCAGGACATGAGTTTGAAGCCGTATGCAGTCTGTCAATGTGTATAGGGTGAATATAATAGCTTAGTACATAATATAGACTGAGAGAGAGAGAGAGAGAGAGAGAGATCTAGTTTGTTGGTACAACTATAACCCCAACAGTGAGGCACAGATTTTGTCTCACAGTCACATGCTCTAGATTCCCTGTGTGTTTGTGTACAGCATGTCCATTTTTTACAGTGTGTGTGTGTGTGTGTGTATCTATCTATCTATACTGTATATTGTAAAGGCATGTGTAGAGACCACGTATGTATCTGCGTCCTTGCAGGCGTGCAAGTGCTTCACATGAAGTCGTTATTAGAACATGTTTGTGACCGTGCTGGATATCCATCAGGGTGTTTGTCTGTTCGAGGAGTAGGAGTGAGCTGTCTGTCTGTATTTTTCATTCTAAATGTTTCTGCCGTTTGGTCCGCTGCCTATCTTGTATTGGTTCTGCACCGAAGGTTGAATCGGTGTCTTTATGTTCGTGTACATGTCTGAAGAAGTGTGTGCGTGTGCATGTGTGTGCTCGATGGGCTCATGCTGGGACGCTGTGCTTGCTCTGCACACAACTCATTGTTTGTGTGTGCTCTCCTCTGCTCTGTTTGGATTGGTTTTCTGTGTGTGTGCGCATGCATGCACGTGTGGCATGGTTTTTGTGAGCATGTTATTGAGTTTGTGTGTTCACGTCTGTTTTGCTTTTGTGTGTGTGTACTAGCGTGTATAGCTGTATTTGTGTGCATAGTACCTAGTGTTTTTGTGTGTGTAGTGTGTTTGGTCCTCGTGTGTGCTTTGCTGCTCCCCTTTCCTCTCTCTCTCTCTCTTTCTCTGTTTCCCTTCCTCTCCTTCCAGAATAGAGGGGCCATCAATCAGAGGCAAGGGGGATAGAGGAAGGGAGGGAGTGGAAGAAGAGGCGAAGAGGAGGAGAGCAGTTGGCTCAGAGCCAGGGAAGAGGAGCTGGCACGCTGCCCAGCGGAGAGAGAGGGAGAGGGCGGAGAGAGGAAAAAACAGGACTGAGCAAGAAAAGAAAAAAAGAGGGAGAGAGAGGGGAGGGAGGAGGGAGATTCTGGGAGAGAAGCAGGGCAGAGAGATAGAGCAAGAAGGATAAAGAAATGAGAGAGAATGAGAAGGAGGGCAGAGAGAGAGAGCAAAAGAGCAAGGCCAAGTGCACTGAGGGAAAACAGAGTGAGAGGGCAGAGAGAGGGAGAGAGAGAGCGATACTGTGGAAGTGGAAAAATGAGCCAACACAACAGAGAGAGAAGGAGGCTGATTGCAGGGAGAAAAAGAGGAAAGAAAGGAGGAGAAGGTGAGGGGGTGGTGTGAGAGAGAGGAAGCAGGCTGTTTTCATTGAACAGCACTGTGCCTGCAACCCCAATCAGCGGGTGATTAGTACGTCATTTGCTCCAAATATTTACCTTAAACTGTTCACAGAGGGGAGAGCAGTCCAATTAGAAAGCAGGGGACAGAGATAAGCTCCAGGATTGTGTTTGCATGTGTGTGAGTGTGTGTGATATGTACACACCTTCTGGTTCTTGTAAATAATGAGGGTATTCAGCAGCCACACACACAAATAAAGGCTGTCAGGAACTTGAAGGCTATGACCAATATTGTAAGCGTACTAAGTGTAAAGTGAACTATTGAATGTATGGCTGCAATTAACAATCAATCCTGTGGTCACAGTTTCCTGAAAAACTAAGGTGCTGGTGTCAACTTTCTAGTCAGAGCAGAAGTCCAAAATTAACTTAAATTAACAATAAGAAAAGCATAAGTGATTAGTGAGTAAGTGACTACTTGACTAGAGTACTTTTCTCCTCCATCGCTTGTTTTGTTTCCCAACCTACATCCAGGGATTCAGACCAGCAACTATTGCAGTAACACGCAAGTGAGAGGTGCAAGGAATAGCAGCAGAGATCGCAGAGATTTTTGTCAACAAATGTTAGAGCAGAGGGGTATCACACACACACACACACACACACACACACGCACGCACGCACGCACACACACACATATACACAGGCACAAAGACACACAATCACACACACACACCACAGAGCTCCCCATAAAAGCTGGCTTGCTCAGCCATAGTGGGACTCAGAGGCTGGCACAGCTGGCAGTGCCTGAGCACACTGGGCACCGTCTCCCTCCTCCTGTGCCAATCTCAACCCACGCTCATCACATTCAAATTCACCGAGCTTTATTGGCAAGATGAACGCGGTCACTGTTGCTTGCCGTCATGCTGGGAGACCAAATACAATGCTGATCTTTCAAAGGGAAGTGGTGTCCCCCATTGTTCGAGTTCAAGTTCACCTTAGTGTCAGGAGTGAAATGGGAACGAGATGGGAAGTGCAAGAAAAAGTGAGCTTGTTTTTTTTGTTTTTCTTTTTTTTTGTCAATTCAACACTCTTTTTGAGTTTGTCTGCATTTCTGGTCTTTATTAAACATTAGGCAGCTCATATGAGCTTCCATATACACTTTTTACCTCTTACAGGCCAGCCAGTAGGTTTCAGTTACAAAACATGTGCCTTGTCATTCCAAACATTAGAAAGAAAACAGCTGTGGGGTGGGGTGGGGTGGAGTGGGGTTCGGGGGGGTTAGATCCTACTCCAGTAAGACCCCCTTCCACTAAAACACTCTTTGTCAAAACAATCAAGCACTGACTTGTTATTTGAGGAAATTCCCACATGTAGATGCACTGTCGTCAGTCTGTGATGGTTCATTTTGTGAGCCAATATATTAATTTGCTTTTTAGTGTATCTACCCACCTGTCTCATTTGCGACGTCAGTATGGTTATTTTCTACATTTCTGAGAATGCCTTTACGCCCTTCACAGAACAGGCAGGAATGTGTGCTGCATTTGTTTAGTTGCATGTGTCATTTGTGGGTTAAACATGTGGGTGGGGAAGAGAGAAGTAGCAATAGTGATAGTAATTACAAAATAAGTGCAGATGAATGAGGTTTTTTCCAGTCAAGAAAAATAGAGAATTATGCCTCTCACTCCATGCGCTACTCTTGTCTCTGCACTGCATTCTGGTCCGCTGAACCGAGGGTCGATTTCGAAATTGGTACTGCTTCTTTCTCATACTCTGGATTTCTTCCTGATTGACAGGTGAAAATGTTGGGTCAAGGAAAAATGTATTGCAGTGACACCAAAGATGACCTTTTCTATGTATATTAAAATTTTTCATGATAATAGATTCTGTCACTGAGGTTTTTTTCCTTACTGAAATTTCATCATTTATCGATGGCCATTTATTGCAGAAATATTCAAACATGATGCAGGGCCCTGAAAAGGTGACCATGTTTTCATTGCACACTACAACCTACTGTAACTCCCTGTATTTAATCCATTTCCTTGACTCCTTGCTTTTCAAAATATGTTTGTTGTGTTTTGATATTTGTATCCATTTATCTGTTTGGGCACACACACACACACACACAGGTTGTGTTCTCAATACTTGCCTCCTGTGCTTCTGTTAGAGCCACTAGTTTAAAAGTTCTAATGGAAATATATAAAAAGACTGTAGATGCATACAGTTTTTAAGAGCTTAAATGAATCAAGGCAGTACACACGGTATGCTAAAGGGAAAGAGTCTACAGCAGCAGTAGTGTTTTCTGTAACTTTGTACACCGAATAGAAACACAAAGAGGAGCTTAGCAACATAAGGTGAACACACCTGTCCTTCAAAAGGCTTTCCTGTAACTACACCAAATTGCTCCTCATTTGCACAAAGTTGAACTCCTTTGCCAAGTTGTAGAGATCTGTTTGCTCACTCTGTTTGTGTTCTCTGTTGGTTCTCATCTCTAAGTGATTGTTTGAATTGAATCAATATTGTTTGTTATTTGTAAGAGCTAATGTGAGCATGTGTGCTACTTGAGAGGTTTGAGTGTTATTTCTGTTTTTCTTAACGTCATTTTTAGTTAGATTTATTTGGACTTGACCACCCAAGATACTCATCACAGAAAATATATATTGGCATGGGTATTGGATTTTGTCACACTGCTCAGGTTGTATCATTATGCAGCAAAAAAGCACTTTGATCATATAATTGTTTTGGTGGTTGAGATTATCATCATGTCAATGATCTGAAGAGATGGCAAGCCTGAGCATGTTGTGTGTGTGTGTGTGTGTGTGTGTGTGTGTGTGTGTGTGTGTGTCCCTCAGGATCTGACAGCCTCTGGAACAGGATGTCCTTGTCCTGCAGTTGATTCCTCCTCCTTCTTTGTCTTCTTCATCTCCCACTTTCCCTTCCTCTTTCTACGTTTCTGTTTTGGAGAATAATTTGCGTGAGTTTTTGCTCTTCTGTACAGAAAGCTGTTGTGTACTTCTTTCTCTCCCCCCTTCATTTTATCTCTGTTTCATGTCACTCTTTCTCTGCCTCGCTCTGTCCCTATGCCACTTGGCAGCAAATCTGCCCTCAAGTGTTTATTGACCAGCCCCCTTTCTTCCTTTGAATCTGCCCATCCATTCATCCGTTCATCCCTCTGTCTGGCCGGGCTTTGCCAGTGCTCCTTGGTGTCTGTGCTTTGGCAGGGCTGTGGAACAAGACTGTGCCGTGTTGTTTCTGACACCTGGCCCAGCTAGGACTGGTTCAGCCTAGCTCACTTTCACTCCATTGTAAAATCCATCGGCTGATGGGCATCTTGCACTCATAACACTGCCCATGGCCTTGAAACCAGAATGTAGTTGGAGGGATGTAGAGTAGCTGTGTTGCAGAAGTTGACTTATCAAAAATATTTTCCATTCATAAAGCATGTACAGTATATACCATGTTTGTACTTTCTATTTATCAGCTTAATAACAATGAATCAAAGGCATCAGTTCAGGGTGAAAGGCTTGCTAATAGTGCTTAACATACTGAGTTTACACTCAACGTTGCAACTGCATGCAGGCTCGATTTCATGGTGTCCATTGCAGGTTTTCACTGTACCTTGTGTTTGGGCAGATAAAAAACACTAATATTTATAACATACTAAGAACAGAGGCAGAAGTGAATCCCAATATTTGCATAACTGTAACCCACAACCTTTTTTTAACCTGAAAAGTTAAAGTTATATTTAGTTAATCATTGGAATTATTATCAAAGACTTGGTGAGACTAGTTATTTATCTGGCCAAAGTTGAGCCAGGTCATCATAATTGATCTGTGACCTGAGGACAACCTGTTGTGCAGGAGGAAGTGATCTGCTGTAGCTGAAGAAGGACAGTTGATACAAAATCGATACTACTGTGTATTGAAGTGAATTAATGTGTCTACTTTATGGCTGGTATTTACACAGTTTGCTTTGTCCCTGGATTCAGATAGTTTGCATTGTAGGTTAGCATCGATAGTGCACTGAACCATTTCACAAGATTCTGTTCATGTACATCAAGTCGGCTGCCTATATCAGCATTGGGCAATTTTGCTGATTAAATATTTACTGGATTGTGGCAATTTTTGACAAATAAGCTTTCCCAATCCCAAAACTTAAACAGGTTATTTCAAACAGGGAAACAGATATATCTGTGAAAGGAACCTGTTATGCCCCTCCTCTTAACAAAGCCAAGATAGCCAGCTCCATGCACCATTGTTGGCTTCTGTTGGGTCATTATCAGTATTCAGAATGTCAGTATGGATTGTATGCAGGTATGGCATGCTTCCAACCATGTGTGTGCATTGTGCTGCTTTTTATTTACAGCTGGAATCTAGTAGAAGAGATTGGAAAAAGTAGCATAAAGTAGGAGCAAGCAGAATAACTGCTGTTTCAAAGAAAATGCATACCAGTTGAATAAAGGAAAATTATTGTCATGGGTTTATATAAACTTCAAGTGTCACAATGACAACAGTATGTTACAGGCACAAAAAATTATCAGCAGCGTTCCTCTATCATGCTCTCACTTCCCTCTCTGTGGCCAGCACAAACAGGCATGTGTGTGTGTGTGTGTGTGTGTGTGTGTATGCGTATCACAAATACAATGCAGAGTTTAGACACAGCCAGCAAACACACACACGTACAATGTGATGAGATTGTGTGTGTCTGGTGGTAGTTCGTTTATGAAGTCATGATGACACTGGCTGTAACTTGACTGGCTGATTGTGTGTGCGTGTGTGTGTGTGTTAGTCTGTGTATGACGACACATGCACATGCAGCCCTGACAGTCATTACATTGCCCTCCCATTGGCCCCCTTGCTGTCGTTCTCTCATCCTCATCTGTATCTTCAGGTGCCGGGAACATGTTGTGTGGATAGAGGGATACAGAGAGACAAAGAGAAAGAGTAGAGGGAGGAAAAACTGAAAGAAATATGAATGTGTTTGGGATAATGTCTGACAGCAAATTAGGAAAGAAGAAAACAGAAGAAAGCGACTGATGTCAGAGAAAGAAAAGGTGCTGCTGAGGGAAAAGAGGGAGGATAAATTAAAACGGAGAGAATGAGAATAATATAGAAAAATACAAACATGGGAGAAAATGAGACAAAGCGAGCAAGGGAGGGGAGGGTGATGAGGGAGAGGGTGGGGAGGGATGAGAGGAAGAGGATGAATAGGGTAATAATGGCTCAGTGTGAGAGCTGTTGTAGAAAAAGAGAGAACGGCTGAGTGAAGAAGAGAACAAAATGAGGCTGAGGGCACTCAGACAGATAGAATTAGACACACGGCAGAGGTTCAGTGTGTGTGCAAGCGAGTATGTGAGTGTGTGTGTGTGACAGGGAGAGAGAGAGCGAGTGTGTGTGTGTGCGCGTGTGTGCGCGTGTGTGTGTGCGTGCTTATGTCTTTATGTGTTCGTGTGTGCAGGCAGCTGTATCCTGTGATGGTTACTCGGTTTGCCACGTGTACACGTTGTGTCAATGTGTGTGTGTGTGTGTGTGTGGCTGGGTGGGGGTAAGAAACTTGAGAGCAAGATGTTATTCACCATTTCCAGTCCAAGATAAAACATTTTTACGGATTTTAGGAAATGGACAAATGTAATGGCGCAGAGTTGCCGACTGTGACAGGTGTAGAGCTTGAGAGAGAAATGCTCTGCTCTGTGTGAATGTGTGTTTGTTCACTCATATGTTTTCTGTGTGTGTGTGTGTGTGTGTGTGTGTTTGAGAGCAACAGAGGAAGACTGAAGCAGTTAAGAAAGTGTGAGGCTGAGCTGAATGAGAGTGCGATGGTGCTAAAAGACCAGATGATGACTGGAGCGTTAATGCTGCCTCCATCCTTCCACCTCTGCTGCTGTTCGCTCCCACTTCCCCCCACGTTTTTTTCCCCTTAGTCTCATAGAGTTGTCAGTGACAGAACTCCTTGCTCATTAAGAAGGTGTTTTAATGCGGCGACAGCTTAATGTGCTGTAAAGGTGCATCATATGCTCTGCGTTCACTGTGTACTTGTTATCTTACGTTATGCGACATGATCATATATCCCCCTCTCTCTCCTTCTGTCTCTCCCTCTCGTTTCTGTCTCTTTCCATCACAGGCGGAGATTGTCAAGCGTCTCAGTGCCATCTGTGCTCAGATCATCCCTTTCCTTTCTCAAGAGGTAAGTGTCAGCCACACTTACACACATACACAAAATATGCCCACACATATCGGACTTCAATAATATTTTGTTTGCATTCAGGGTAATAAATAAATCTAAATATATGAAATATAGCAGGCGGTGTTAAAGGTAAAAAATAATTTCAGGAATTCCTCTTCAATGGAGAAAAACATTTGTGTCAGGTGTTATTGTAATAAATGTGCTCAAGTTGAATAATGTGGGAAAACAGATGTATAGTGCAGCAATGTAACATAGCATTACTGTTACAAATAATGCAACTGTAGTTTAAATTTTAAGCTTTTGTTGTGAATGTGTCAGAAGTTTTTTAATTCAGCTTTATGGTCAGTTTTGAGTATCCATAGCTTGTGGTGTAATGGATTACATTTTTGATGTCATATACACACTACCAATGTATTCATATGTATGGCCAACACCCATTTGACATTTGCAGGAAAAGACAAATAAAGCTAAATTACATTTATTGGGGACAGACTGCACAAGGTTGTCAGAATGAGATGATTATTTGTGTTTTATGGAGTAAGTCTGTCATGCAACATCATGTCATGGCCACGATGTGCGTATATATTATATCGCAAACATTTGAATCTTACTTTACTAGTGTGACAAACAGAATTTGCATTGCTACATAATGATCAGTAAAGCTTTTCTGCATGGAGAGGACCTTTACGTCAGCTGATTTGTCAGCCGATCTTTCTGGCACTAATGATATCATGTCTCATGGAGTAAACATGTGCTGTGGGCTCAGCATGCTCCATATGATCCTTTGATCCTGTATTTGTACCAGACTATCTGTATAAGGTCAAATGTAACTCACAATGGACAAACAACAAATAAAGAACTACTTCTTATGGTATTAGTGCCTGTTATACATAGTACATATACAAAATCTAGATCCCCTTATCTTTAAATCACATCTAACCACTTCTTTCTGCAAGTGGTCTTGGCTTCCACTAACTGCTACATAAAACTAAACTGATCGGGCTGATCAGTCAGATCCCGACAAATTCTAATCGGCCACAACATTAAATTTTGTGTGGCTGATCAGACTTAGGCCAGGAAGCCATGGAAAATATTTCCAATTATATTACTAATGGTTCAAAACAGGCCATGGAATCAAATCTGCAGAAACACTTCTTCATGTCTGTGAATGTGAGTGTGCACTGATGATTGTGCTCCCTGGAGAAAGGAAGGTCAGAGCTCTGTCAGTTGGATCAATATTGACTGTCTGTGTGCATGTGTGTGTGCTTGTGCAAAAAAAAGTGTAAGTGCAAGCACTGTTGCTCACATGCATATTTGCTTTTGTGTGACTGATTACGTTGGGAATTTGTGTAAACAAAACTGAGATTTTAGTTTGTTCGGTATTGCGTTTGCTTGTGTGTGTCAGCGCGCGCAGACGTCTGTATGTGTCTGACCCACATATCTGTGTACATGTCTGGCTATACATACTGTACACTATGTGTGTTTCTACTTATCATTGTTTATCTTGTGTGTAAGCACGCTTGCCAAATCCAGACATTTACATTTATGCACAGTGTACAAGCTGAGTTTGGTTGTTTTAACAAATAGAGGTTTGGCTCTTGTTAATATTCCTGCTGTGTAATTACTGACTGTCCATGCAAATCACTTTACAGTATGGGTAAATGACATACTTATAACATGGATAATAATACAGTGTAACCTGTTTACATGCTGTCTGTGTGTGTGCGTGTGCTCACGTGCGTAGCACCAGCAACAGGTGGTCCAAGCAGTCGAGCGAGCCAAGCAGGTCACCATGGCAGAGCTCAATGCCATTATAGGGGTGAGTCACCTCCATTTGTCATGACAAAATACACACACACTCACACACACCTGCACATACACACATATAGTAGGAATGTTCAGACCAGTCTGACAGTAAGGCAAGACATCCGATTATATTATTTCAACAATGAAATCAGAAAAATTGATCAGGTGAGGAAATAATGTAAACATCACTCACCTTTTCTGTTTGTGCCCTAGATGGCAATGTTGATCCTGCCAACTCAAGAATCACTTGGACAGGTATTACTTTAGCTGTTAATGCTGGGAACCTTTCATAGCACACCAGGAATTACTATGGCTAATGGCCCATTTTAATTTTTTTCCCAAATTGAAATTGATTGTATTTTTTTAATGTATCCACATTTTAAATATTTATGTTCACTGATTGAGCCAACCTGTTAAAATCAGATATTAAGAAGTGTCTCATCCAGAGTATGGGATATGTTCCTTTTACATAAAGCTAGATGACTATACTGCGGCAGCACCACTGCAGCGTCGCCTCCTGTTTGACAGTTTTGCCGGATGGTGTTTTTGGGAGGATGATACTGAACATACCAAGATGTAATGAATCACTGCTCCCAATGAAATAGCTGGGGAGCAGTGATTTGTGAAGCTCATGGCTGCTGGCAGTTCAAATTAGTAACTGTTAGTATAAAGAAATGTATTAACATTTTGCAATAGCTATCCCAACTTGCTGAATAACAAGTGTAGGACTTTAACATGTAGCTCACGGTTTTACTGTCTAGTAACTGTCTACTTACTGTACAAAAACAGTATACATAAGTTACACCCCTGTTTTAAGGTCCTGTGTTAAACACTTTAGTGTTTTGGAAAACAGCTCATATTTAAATTTAAATAAATCATAAGACATGCATAATGTAATAAAAAGCATTAAATCCACAGTTACAATGATACAGTTTTACACGCCCAAAATATACATATTCTATATTCACATTTCATAGTGCATGATCACTTGATCACCAACATACTATGCACATACTTGTACTGTACATATACAGCATGCATATATGTGTTTACATGTACAAACACACACACACACACACACACACACACACACACACACACACCACACACACAGACAAAGCAGTGATGCTCCAGAGTGCTGTGCTAGACGGGGTTTTCCAGAGCTTGTCAGAGCACTGATCACATTACTGTCTACTTAAAGTCCTTTGTTCCTCCTGGCACTACAAACACTGCTGTCGCTAAGGTGTGTGTGTGCATGTGTGTGCGTGTGCGCACACGTATAACACACCAGCCTGACAAAACAACACACGAAAACACATCATAATGCTCCCCTTGGGATAATAGCATTTCTTTATCTGTAGCTGCTTCTTTGCTCTCCACTCTCTCTTTCTCTTTTTTCCTTTCTCTGCCTTTTTTCTCTTCTGTGTTCATTTTCTGTCTGGATTTTCTCACCTTTCCTTTTGTAATCTTTTATCATTTTCTGCCGCTTTCTTCGACCTTGTCCCCATTTCTCCTCTCCCATTGTTTCTGCTGTGTCTTATCTTTTGGTATCTATGCTACATACTTCCTTTCCCTCGTCCTGCACTCATTCACCCCCTCTCTCTATTTTCTCTCCCCTGTTTGTCTCACTCTTCTTCACTTTTCGTTGCCTCCACCATGGTTTTCTTCTGCCCCCCATCTTTGACTCTCTGACTCTAACATTTTCTGCACTCTCTTGTATTCTCTCTGGGCTTTCCCTTGGCCTCTCTTTCTTTTCCTCCTGACTTTCCATCATAATAAATCCCATTCATTGTCTCATTCTTTTCATTCTCTCTGCTTCTTTCTCTCACTTCTTCTCCACTTCTGTTACTTTCCTTGTGAATCCCAAATGTTCAATTTACTCCTTCCCTTCTTTCCCTTTCCTCTTTCTTGTCCTTGGTGTCCATTTCTCTCACCTCTTTAATCCACTAACCTCTTTCCCATGCTGTCCATCTCTATCCATGTGGATTTCATTATATTCATCCATTACTGTCTCTCCTGTCTCTCTCACCTCCACTTTTCCAAGCACTCCCCCCACTCCTCTTAACTTTTTCCTTCACCCTTCCCTTTGTTCTTTGTCACTTTCTCCTGCTCATTTTCTGTTCCTCTTGCTTTTACCCTGTATTTTCTAACACCCCCCCCCTCCCTGATTCCCCTCTCCCGACTCCTTCCTTTCCCTGTGGCCACAGCAGCAGCAGCTCCAGCACCTGTCTCACCATGCCCCTGGCATCCCCCTGACACCACACCCATCAGGCCTGTCCCTAGGTGCTGGGGGCTCAGGGCTTCTGGCGCTGACCGGGGCCCTGGGGGTCTCTGCCCACCTTGCATCTAAAGATGAGCGCAACCACCTTGATCCTGAACATCTACGAGGTAAAGGACTTCTAACCCTTAATTTTATTTTTAAAAGACAGATTGAATGTTCTGTCATGGTAGTCTTCAGAAACCAAATTCAGGTTGAGCAACTGGACAAAACACTCTGACATTAAATCTCTAAAGCCTAAAAATATAATCAAATTAACAAAAACAAATGCTTGTATTAAGAAGACTGAAAACCGTAAGTCTTGATCAGTCAGTTGCAGCCTGTTGTCATTAACAGTAGAGCCATTGTTTAAAGGCAAGCCAAAGTTCATAGCAAGATTATTCTGTTCTTTTTTTACAGCAGGATGTCAAATTTTATTAGCGGATGCAAAGTTTTTCTTTGTTGCTCTGCAGTGAAAATCATGGCTCTTGGAAACAGAAAATGTTATATTACTCTATTACGATATGTAACATTTCGAGAAGATGTTTAGAAAGTTCAGTATAAGTAAGGTAGAATTGCAGACTCTGTTTAACTAGATAATGAACTCTATAATGAAATCAATAGCATAAAAGATCTGTTTTCATCATAAAATGTTTGTCTTTCTGCATGTACATGTGTGCATATTTCAATTTACTTGATTTCATTCTAGAATGGGCACAAAGCCGCAGTAAAGGAAACTTAACCAACAGCTGCTGAAGAGAAAATAGATAATTTCATAATTTTAGACAAGGTAAATCCGCAGTAACACAACATCACTTGTGGCAGGCAGCTTTTTCATAAGTTTCATAAGTTGTTCAGCAACCAGCACCAGCACCTTTCAGGCCGAATTTGAACGTCCTTCCTTAGACTGTGGTCATTATACGGACATATTCATGGTGCTTGTGCAAATGCAGGAGAAACACTTTCTCCCAATGAACTTTCATTCACCCTGATAGAATATCTTATCTTTACGCTCTGTTTCAGGCACCGAGCCAAGAGAGATTTTCTCATGAATAAGCTGAGAGCTGGAAGGGAAAAAAAAGGAGGGATGAATGAGAGTAGAAAGGGAGAGAGATATAGAGATCAATGTTTTTCATATTGGCATGTTAAGCATCTGTGTGAGAGTTTATGCATGTCTGCAGCTGTGTGTGTTTCTGTTCCTACATATGAGACAAAGAATGAGCAGTGAAAGACGCAGCAGGGGAAGACTGCAAGCTTTGTCTGGTTGGAGAACAGAGGGAGTGAAAGATAGAGAGGGGAGAGGAGACTGGAATCAAAAACAATAGCGGCTCTGTATCTTTATTAGAGAAGAGCAGTCGTAGTTCAGCCTAACCTTGGCTGGCTGGGGGGACTGTTGTTATTATTATCAGGACTGACATCAAACTTTCTTTCTTTCCCCTTTCTCTCCTCTTTTATTTCTTACTCTGTTCTCTTTCCTTCTCTTTCTCTGCCCCATCCCAGAGGGAGCACCCAGCAGGGTGAGTAGTTGTGTGTGTACATGAGTGCTGTGTACACCCACATTTCAGTGTGTGTGTGTGTGTGTGTGTGTGTGTGTGTGTGCGTGACAGTGATAAACTGAGGGAAATGGAGATGTGCTGTAAAGTGGCCTCTAAAAAAAAAGGCTCTGTATTGCTGGAGCTCAGCCAGGAGAGGACAGCTCAACACCAGCACAATAGCTGCTCGGCACCATCAACCTTGAGCTTCTCAAGGTTTTTCACATCACACCAACATCTGAGCTCACAGCGTTTCACTGTTATCTGGAAGAAAGCACAAACTGAGAGAATGGATGAATGAGAGAGTGTTTGTTTATCAGTGCCACAAATGTTCTCATAATCCACAAGATTTTACAGAACAAATGAAAGGATTAAAATCCAGTTAATGCGAAATGCTGCCCAAAACACTTCAGTTAGTGTCTCTAGAAGTGAAGCAACTCTTGTTCCAAATAAGAAATGCAAATTGTTCATAAGATATAAAGAGGTGCAGAGGTTCCTAAATGTCCAAAGTCAAAGAGCCATCAAATATCTACCAACAGATAATAACACTGAAAACCAATTTGATGGTTCGCAACAGAACCTGATGTTCAGTATCATTAGTGATGTAAGGTGTTTATTTGCACAAATTCATTTATGTTGTCAAGTGAAGTGAAACTGCTGTGCTGTCTGCGTCGTCCATGAGTGACTTGTATCCTGTGGAACGTAATTGGATGTTTTAATGTTTAGCGCCACATGCTCCTCTTCTTGCTGCATCAACAACTGAGAAATAATATGTATGCACTTATGTATGTTTGTAAAACAGTTTCGTAATGAAAGCATTTGGTCCAGTAAACAGGGAAAGAAGATCAAGCAAGAAGCAGCAATAACTTCTTTCTTTAACTATCACAATGATGGCTTTTCACTAATACTGTTCTGTGTGGCTTTTCGGATTAGTGGCCAGATCACACTTATGTTCTTTCTGCTTAAGAGACTGACTAAGTCGGTGCGGAATACTACCGCCTGTTTGAAGGCTTGATTCCACAGTCCTTTAATTAAAGGTGAGATCTTAGTGGATGGTGTGTCTCAGGCATCTCAGGTTACCACAATTGAGGGATTAAAAAAAAACATCCGGAGTCAATACAACATGCAGAGAAACATGAAATGTATACAGGTGCTCATCTTGCTTCACGGGTTTTAAACATATTTTGTGACACTGTGGTTAAAGTTGTAATTGCCTGCAGAATTAAATCAGTGCAAATTGGCTGATTGAAATTCAGTGGATGTCTATAGCTTGTCCTGGTCTCTCTGACTCTAGATTGTGTTGCTTTACTGAAGAAGCTGTGTGAACACTTTCTTACTGCCCTGGCTGCAATGTACAGCTGGCCTTCATCAGTGTAACTGTTGATAATGCAGTGAAAGAGAGAGAGAGGTGGGAAAGGGTTAGAGAGAGTGAAATTGGAAAAGGAAAGACAAAAGAAAAAAACAACAACAAGAAAATAGGGGAAAGGTTAAAAAATACCAGCAAGTCTTTGTTATGACCTTTATTGCAAAATGAAAATGATTTAAGAACAGTACTGACTTTACTTCCCCTCCCTCTCTCTCTGTCGGCAGTGAAACCCTTAGCATACTTTAATTGCCAAACACAATCCTTATTGTTAAGCACCAGGAAAATAGTTTTCTCATGAGCTGAATTTGCGCTGAACTTAGCCAAGCATTACGGTGTTTGAGAGAGAAAGGAGAGAAGGCAGGGGGAGAGATGCATATCAAATGGGCACTTGTCAGAGAGCCCTGCAAATGTTGGAAATTTAAATGTGGAGGGGGGAGAAGGGACAGTGAGAGGAAGTCAAGAGAAGTGAGAAGAGGGTGGAGGAGAAGGAGGGGGAGGAGGAGAAGAAGAAGAAAGAAGAGAGGGAAGTTTGTTGAGCTGCACTGAGGTCCATTGTGTGGCTTCTCTCCTCTGTCCAGCGCTCCTTCCTGTTGGCCCCGTGGGCTCCTTCCTGTGTGACTCATTGGTGTATTAAACCCTCGCTGTTCTTGTCCTTCCTCACATGGGGACAGAGAATGACTCGTGGCCCTTGCTGAACCTCTGGCCTCTGCCCCAATGCAAAAACAACACAATGCTTTGATAGGCTTTTCTGAGTCCTGAACACCAGGCCGGGCAGTATTGTAAATATGCCTGCAAAGCTTTATTGCTTAATAATGAGAGTCATATTTTATATGAGGACTGGTGTGCTGAGGGAAGAGCACTAATTAGCTTTATATGCTGTCCTGGGTGCTTCTATGGCTACGTCTTAACCTTTGCTTACATCTGCTGCACTTGCCATATGCTGGTGTGTGTGTGTGTGTGTGTGTGTGCCCGCATGCGTACGCATGTGTGTGTATCATCATAGGTGATTCTGCCCAGTGTATTTTTCCTTTTTTACTTGAGCTTCTGCAGAATGATTGTGTGTGTGTGTGTGTGTGTGTGTTCACATCCTAACCTGTACAGTGGCTTAAGTGGGTGTGTTCTGTGTTTATAATACAGTACAATGCTGAGATTATAAAAAGACATGGTGTTACTTTTCTCTATCAAGCATGCACGCAACTAATTTTCTTCACCTTTCTTGGCTGTGATAGCTTGAGAATGGTGTGTTCATACTTTTATTTGTATCCGTGTCTTTCTTCAGAGTAAGTCGGTGTCATCAACAGACAGCCAGCCCACTGAGGAGCGTCAGGGCCCATCAGGGGGCTACGCCTCCTCGCAGGGAGGAGCTGAGGCCAAGAGGAGGCGCTGTGATGACAAAGACTCTCTCCCGCCACACTCCTATGTATGTGTCCATACAAGATGAGATAAGCTAAGCCTGAAAGGATGTGAGCAAATGGAGTAGATGCAGCAGAACATGTGAATTACAACAACAAAATGAAGCATAGAAATGACAAATGAACAAACAAATACATTTAAACTTGCCGCACATAATTAAATTAAAATTTTAAATAAAAGCTGTTAGTTATGAATGGCAGTATCACTGTTGCCATAACAGTTTCAGAATCTTATTTATATCTACGTATTTATCATTTTTACAACTCACTTTACAGAAAGTCACATACACACACACACACACACTAAAGTCTCAAAGTACATTTGTGTCATTGTGGTTGTATGTGTGTGTTAATGTGCATTTGTACGTGTGATAGTGTATATGACATTATAGGCCACACAGGGGGTCGGAGCCCTGTGGCCAATTAGAGTCTTGTTTGGTTTGGATGGGTCCAACGGGAAAGAGCAGGGAGCCAGGGGCAATGTAATGCCAGAAGAGAGACGGCCAAGGCAGATAGCTGTAATGAATTAGATGGCTGTGTGTTTGCAGTCTGGAGGATTGATTGACACTGGGAGTCTGTCTGTGCAAGACAGCCTCCAGCTAAATCAGTTTGGCATCCAAATCTTCCCATTAGTTCACAGCAAGAACAAGCACAGATAGTTTCCACTTTCTAAATGTTTTTCCTCTTTCAGTCTGTCGAGCCACATTACAGTTCCCATTTCTCTCTGTCTGCCTTTAGCTCTTCTATATCTCTCTCTGTCTCTTTATCACCATCTCTCAGTTTCTCTACTTTTCCCTCTCACTCTGTTTTCTCCCTGTTGTCTTTTCGTGTTTATTCCATTTCTCATTTCTAAATGGCTTCCTCTTTCTCCTTTTACTTTTTTCTCCTTCCCCTCTCCACTCCCCTCTCTGTGTCTGTCTCTGTCTCACTGCCTGTTTCTGTATTTTTGCTTGAGGAATAGACTGTAGACATAGCCCTGTTTTGGCTCTGTATAATTAGGCACTGATGTCACTCCACACTGATGTCAATAGGAATATATCAGGCCATGATCACATCAAAGCTCTGTTGCTATGGTGACTAAGTGCCATCGTTCTCACCCCAGAAAAAAAGGAGAGAGAAAACGAGAGATAGAAAGAGATGGCTAGAAGGAGAGCAAAAATGTACCATAGATGGAGAAAGAGCAATGGT
Source organism: Psettodes erumei (assembly GCA_016785225.1). NCBI lineage: Eukaryota > Metazoa > Chordata > Actinopteri > Pleuronectiformes > Psettodidae > Psettodes > Psettodes erumei. The sequence goes on from JAFBJZ010000107.1 coordinate 1,666,605, forward strand.
GTGTTTGTGTGTGTGTGAGAGAGAGATTGAGAAAGACAGATCGAAACAGTGTTTGTATGAGGCAGAGGTTTTGGTAAGAATATATGGTATACAGTATCTCTGTGCTGAATGTTGCATGGTGGACTCAGAGGAAGGAAGCAAAGAGTAGCCAGTGATATTGATATATCGACCTGTGGGTGCACTTGTGTCTCTATGCATGTTTCCATCTTTATTATTAAAGTTCTCTGTGTACACATACAGTACACTGTACGTCTGTGCTGGTGATGGTTATCTTAATGAATATTGAAAAAGCATATATTTTGCCCATCTTATGTCTTCTTTGCTCCTCAGGACAGTGATGGAGACAAGAGTGAAGACAATCTTGTGGTGGACGTCTCCAATGAGGTGAGATGTCTGCATTATTTAAACGATCCTCATACTTGAAGTCGTTTAAATTAGTAGTCATGTGCGATGCCATAGATTTCCTTTCCGATCTGATACCAAGTACTACCCTGGCTGGTATCGCCGAAGATACCAGTACATTTTACAAAAGTTCAGTGTGTTCAGAAAAGGGAAATAAAAACCATTTCAAATAAGACATCAGACTACTCATTCTTTAATAACGAAGACGAACACAGGGAATGATGCACCCCACATTTCTTAATATAGCTATTTATTGTATCATTTATTTATTTCATTACTTATTTCGTAACCATATTTATTAATATAACTTTACATCAAAAGTTATTCAACGGTTTTCAGAATATGGGAACTCCCATTGTTTGAACATCACTAGACAAATGAAGGCCTTGACCGATGTGGATCACTATCTCACAAATAGCTGCACACTTTTCCTCTCTGTACCTGGATAACACCTGCCACTGCCAAAGGACTCAGTAAGTGTAGTCTGTCTGGCTTTAACACAGCCTCTGTTTTCTTCTTCATTGGATTGCTGCTGCACAACATCATATTACAGGTGGAAGGAGAAGTAGTTCATATCAACTGGCTATTATTCAGATCCAGGTGATAGCGATGTTCATGTCTAGTGTGTCCCTGTTGATGATAAAATACACATTTACCCCAAATTACTCAGTTTAGGCATCAATAGTTTCATGAGAATTGATCCTAGAACAGACGTGTTTGAGATTGGAAGTATTGATATTTCTGTATCGATCCACCCATAACTATAAATCAGTATTTTTCGATTAACAGTGGATCACGTGCACACAGTCAGTTAATCAATGAGCTTAATGGTTTTGTTTCTTACAGCCCACAATTTAACTGTTTCTTTCTCCTCTCTCATCAACCTTGTTTTGGGCCAGAATGGGCAGCTTTTCAGTACAAAACAGCAGACAAATTAAACAAATAGCTGCAAAAATTCTATGTAGCAAATCTAAAAATGCATAATTTCCATTAAGAGTTGGTAGATATCAACTTAGAGCTAAAAGGAGACAGAGTGTTTGACTTTTATTAAATTACTATGGAGCACATGCACAGGTTTTTGCTTAGCTGGAACAACAAACCAAACAAATGACACTTATCTGTCTATCTACTTGACCTCTATATGCATTACATTAAGAACACAATTTTTAGTAATTCTTAGTAAAAGTTCATTCAGATTTCATGATAAAGCTGGTTTCCCACAATCAGTTCACAAAGTGAGTACAGAGTAAGTTACTTGCCATCTAATCGTTGCTTAAACAGTATTTTTATTCACAGGCCAGTCTCCAAGAAACCCCATAACACTGCTGACAACACTTGCAGAAGTTATACATCTCACAGAAAGAAATTTCCCCATTACAAAATTGTAGTCCTCTTCAAAATATTTCACCTTCACAACCAATGTTTACTCACAATCTCCCCTTTGTGAATCTTTTGGAACTCACTCACTGAACTCACACTGGGCTCTCTCCTCCTCGTATCTCCTCCCAGCTGCGCTCTTGTGCAAGAGCTGTACCTCTTGCTATGAAAAAACCTTTGATTTCTTTATGAACCCACAAGTTACAAGCAGCCTTTATCCAACAGAAGCTCTCTGACACTGAGCTGCAGCCCACACATAAATAAAGCATGAATCTAACATTGGGAAGACCAGTGCCGCTCATGAGAATAACTACAGATGTACTTGGCAGGGCTTGGAGCCCCCCTCTGTCCTCTGCATGACCCTGGCTGTCAATAGTTCAAGTTTGTATATGCAAGTGTGTTAAGTTTTGAACTAAATTTAGTCTGATTGTACAACTATATTTCATGTCAGTGTCCTTGATATTTTTTGAAGGAGTTAAAGCAAAACTGCTCTTATATGCATTTGGAAACTTGTGCAAAACCAGAAAAAATGAGACCAATGTGGGAAAATGGTTGGGGTGTTTCCTAGTGAATGTGTGTGTGTGTGTGTGTGTGTGTGTTTTAGAGAGAATGCACATGCATGTGTTGGAACATGCACAGAAGCCTGTGTGTGTGACGTTTCAGGCATGGTATTCATGTCAACACACAACAGACAGGCATCCTTTGGTCATATCATCATATCAATAAAATGCTGTTTGATTTATTGTTTAATTTATATCTTGGTGCAAGGGAGATATCTGACAAACTTTTTATGTGTTGTATTTATGAGTAATACAGGGAACTTCTCCCTGTCTGCTACAATACAGTTTATCAATTTATTATCCATCAGTTACCACTTCCTTGTCTCCTCCCCTCTCTCATTAGATAACTGCAGTCTTCTTCACTTAATATATGCAGAGCCATTTGTGTCCCTGGAATATTTTAGTTATTTAACTACTTCACGCAGTGTACCAAAATACAGTATTTTTTTATCTAAGCCCTCTGTATTTTGATATTCCACACAAAAGCAGAACTGGTCTCTTGTGTGATTTGGAAACTGGTACAAAAGCAAAGAGGGAAAAAAAAATGTGACAAATATGAGTAATGGCAGAATAAGAGGAGGGATGTTCTCTGGTGAATGGTGCGGGCTTAGTGTGTGTATGTTTCAAACAGAATGTACTGTGTATTTAAACATACAAGCTAGCGTGTGCATGTGTCTGCATTTGGGAATGTGTGTGGTTGCTTGAGTGGATGGCCTTGTGTGTTTGTATGTGTGTGTGCGTGCGCGTGTGTGTGTGTGTGTGTGTGTGTGTTTGTATGTGTGTGTGCGTACGTGCGTGCGTGTGTGTGTGTGTGTGTGTGTGTGTGTGTGTGTCTGGGTGTGTAGGCACTAAAATGTCTGTGCTGATCACTGTGACCCAGTGAGAAGTGCTTACTCCAGCACTCTGTTCTGGGGGAGGCAGCGCTGCTCAACAGTGGAAGCTCCAGTGATGAAAGCAGCTGTAACAGCAGCATTATCTCCATGTCCATACACTCCTGTACCAGCAACAGAGACAATCTACTGTTTCATATAATGTTCCCTTAGCTTTGAGCTCTGAGGCCAATCAGAGACCAGTCACCACACAGAATGTGACACTAGAAGTTATGTTTTATCAAATAAGCAAGAATCTGCAGCATTTTCTTATAAGTGCCTTAAGTATATTTTGAATCTCTCTAGCAAGTTGCTATTACCTAATCTCAGCTTCATTGGCTGGTATGTGGTGCTTCTGTAACCAGTGAATCAATTTAATAAAATCCAGACAATGTAGTTGGAGTAATAGAGAAGTAACTGTGAAGGTTTATCAGTCACCAAAATTTTACATGTTGCCATATTACCAGAAAGCTTTCATGGTGACACTAACTCACACAACAGTCACTCACTCTTTTCTTGCAATGATTGCAAGGTAAACAGCAATAACATGGTGTTCACATTACAAAGTTATCCAACTGCCCTGTGTGGTTGCATGCATTCAGTTGGCCAGCAGGGTGCTAATGTAACACCATGGTAAAATAGCGTTATCCTCAAAATAGTCACTGGAATAAAATAACTGCAGAATGCAGCTTTAAGAACAAGGATCACTCATTTATATACATTATAGTGGTTGAAATGCTGTAAAAATGGACTCCAAACCTGATAGACCTGAAGTCAGCAACTTGTCAGCAACTTGAGGGCCAAGACAAGAAATAGAGTACAAAAATAGTTGGAGCATTATGTGACCTTCCAAGGCTGAAATATAGAAATCACCACTCTTTTCCCCTCTGGGTAGAACTTTAAATCATTTTTTTTCATTTCTTTGTCATTCAGGAGCCTAACTCTCCTGCAGGCAGCCCTCCTCACTCCCCACATGGGAATGGGTTAGACCGGGCTCCTACCTTACGGAAAGAGCTCCCGGGCTCCTCGAGCACAGGAGAGGCTCCCTCCACTCCAAATCCCCGCAGCCCCACCCCAGGCAAGGTCAAGGACCCTGCCCAGGTAAGACAGAAAGCAAGCCAGGTAGTTGCTGCACTCTGCTGACTGGGAAAGTCTGTCTGCTTTTCCTTTATGGAAACATATTATTTTTAACATGAGGCTGAAGATTTTTTTTGCCTTTTTTCCTGATAAAATGGGATTGTTTTCCACTTTTTATCCTGAGGATGTCCATAATAAACAAATTACCATTACATGTTATGCCATCACTTATGGTGTTTGGCTGGGAATAAAAACATTTAAATTTGTACAGATAGCTGCACTTTTTTTTTTTTATCTTCCTTGAGATTGGTTAAAATGTGACCACCTGGGACTCTGGAGATTAGTGCAATCCTGGTCAAAATTATTGGCATGCCTGATTTTCAAGTACCAAATTCAGAATATCTTCAGAAGTAAATGCAAATGAACCAGTTTGAATATTTTAATAAAATATCCAAGGTTACTGGGAATAAAAGAAAAAAAACTTGCGTAGTAGTGAAATAATACAAACACAAAATGCAGTGTCATAGTGGAAGAGCAGCAGAAGCTGCCAACAAACAGGTGCAAGAATCTTAGAGCGCTACAAGAAATGTTTGGAGGCTGTAATTGTTGCCAAAGATTGTGCAACCAAATATTAGTGAGGGGTGCCAATGACTGTGTGGGTACATTTTGGGTTTTTATTATTTCACTGTTATGCAAGTTGCTTTTCTTCAGTTCTGCAACCATTTTTAAATTATTCAGAATACACAAAATTGGTTTATTTACATTTGTTTCTAAAGATATTCTGAATAAGATACCAGGGCTGTATAATGAGGGGGAAGGCAGGAGCTTAAATTAACGATTGGCCACACGTTATTTTTTGTCATATTTTTTGACTTCTCTACAGATGGATAAGTCCCAGTCTCCGTTATCTAAGTCTGGCACCCCATCCCCATCCCCATCCCACCGTGAGGCCCTTACCCCAGGAGCCCCAGGAGCTCCTGGTCCCAGCACCTCCTGCCTTCGTCTGGTCAGCAAAGCAGCATCCAGTGCAGATCCCCTGGGTGAGGCAGTTACTTGAAAGGTTGAGAAAGAAAGAAAAAATGTATTGACATTTCTCAAAGAAACCAGTTACTCATTTCTTAAAATTTCTTTCTGGGTTGACCTGATAACCAAATGGTTCATACCACATGGGTGCAATTTCCCTGAGCAGTGAGTCCTCGAAGTCCTCAATATTTCATATCTGTCTCTACTGTAAATATCAAATAATAAAAGCCTCTCATTTAGCTGCCATAACAGATTACATGAAGAAAACCTGGAATAGCTACATCTGTAATTCAACTAAAAGTTAAAAAAACTAAAAGTTGAATTGTAACTGTAAAGAATTTGGCAGGATTTGCACCCAGTCATGCCATATATGCTTTTTAACATCAGTATTTCCTTTTCCTCACTTTACAGTGACATGCTTCATCATGCGTTGATATGTCACTTTTTTGATCCACTATCTCTGATGTGAAGAAAGCAGCTGTAACAGCAGCATTATCTCCATGTCCATACACTCCTGTACCAGCAGCAGAGACAATCTACTGTTTCATGTAATGATCCCTGAGCTCTGAGCTCTGAGGCTAATCAGAGACCAGTCACCACACAGAACGTGACACTAGAAGTTATGTTTTATCCAATAAGCAAGAATCTGCAACAATTTCTTATAAGTGCCTTAACTTTGTATTTGACTGGGGCAAAATTTAACAAAAAATTGTGCCTATAGTACTGACATACTGAATGTTTGAGACCATTTGAAAAAAGGGACAATCCCTATGACGCACATTGTGCTCTTGAGGAAGGCTCTTAATTGCTATCTTCTCCTCTGTTGCCTGCAGTGAGGACCATCGATGTACCCAACAGCTCCCTGATCTGACACTTTGTCAATGTATAGACAAATGAAGTTTAATAAAAGAAAAAGTCGTCCATTCTTCTCAGCCCCCTGTGACTGTGTTTGTGCTTGTGTGCTGTGAATTGTTCCCCTTCTTTCTTTCCATCCTTCAATCCCTCCTTCGTCTTTCCCACCCTCCCCAGCTCTCCGCAGTCCCATGTCTGTGCCCCCCGGCTCATACCCGGCTCATTTTGGCGTGGTGTCCCACGCAGGACTGAATGGGGAGCTGGCCAGCCCAGGAGGTTTTGGTGGGGCTCTGACTCTCTCCCCACAAATCAGTGCAGCGGCCAGCGCCTACTCCCGAAGCCCCATGGTGAGTGAAGGCCAAATTATTCTTCTGTGTCATGGTTTGATTTATAGTTCAGTATCGGGTCTCACCTTCTGACTGTCATAGCACAGCGTCAAAACTAGATGAATGTGTTCTGTGTTATCAGGTAGTGTTGTGCATTCATTTTACACTCAAAGTTATCATGTTTACATTCTCTTATTCACTTTGATAAAGTGCGACAGTCGTGAAGAGAAGTTTTGCAATTGAAATGGCCAATCTGCATTACAGAAAACTAACTTGTGTAACACTGCTACAAAAAAGCTTTAGTCTTTCCCTAGCATGCTCTATATTGTCTTCTGTGTCAGTATACACATCCCCTATCAGAAAAATGCACATAAATGCAAAGTAGCCCAAGCAGTCCAATCACAATTTTTATCTCCTGTGTCCCATGTAGCTCCAACATATCATTAACATTTTTGCTGATGTGCGCGCAGCTGTGGTGGGACTGTTAGTGGAGCTACACTATGTAGCCTCAGCACGTAGCTCCCACAAGACTTTAACATAACTCAGCCTTAAGGCAGGATGTTCACTGCAGTGGCCTGTTCACCGCCCTCTCATCAGTCTGGGGAAAGACAGTATGCTCACAGCATCACATATTAGTGTCAACACACACTCGCTTCAGCAGAAATTTCAGTCTACAGACTTTTGTTATCGTCTGGTCCGTCCACTTTTTAAATTCTGCTTTCTTGTAGATTCAGATTTTTGTGAAACTTACGTGTTCATCCACACTTTTATTCCCACCTAGGTGGCTTATGACTCCCGGTCTCACCTGAGAGCGGCAGGGCTGCCCTCCTCTCTGCCTGGCTCCTCCGGTGGAAAGCCGTGAGTTATTACCTCTGTAATACATGTAGATATACACAGATAAAGTTCTACTCCAGCGATTTCACTATGGGGTAACAGCTCATTGCCTGAAAATGCCAAAATGTTTCTATTTCCATTTCTGAGGCTTGTGGGACCTATACTGTTCTTCATATAGTTAAGCATACATTTTACTGTTGTACAAATTCAGTTCTGAAATGAAAATGTCTACTTTTGGCAAATGCATCTTTAAAGAACCTTTTACTATCAGAAGTGTGTATGATATACTTGAGGATACTTATAGCATATTCCCCAGTTTCACAGGGCAGTTAAACAGTTACTTTTTAATCACACAGTACTGTTGTGATTAAAACAGATTATAGGTCATTGAACAGGATAATGATGTCAGGGAAAGAAAATAGTTGCACATACTTCTATCAATACTAGCTCAGTGATAGTCCAAAAATATTTGGTTTGAAAGGAATTGAAATACCTGAATACTGGAGATGCTAAAGAATTTCAGATGTCCAGAGCGTGCACTCCAACACACTTGCACATATTGTCCGGTCTCTGCTGACTGAAGAATGGTATTGTTTTTGTCATTTGTTGCAGAGTAGCAATTCACTCTTGCAGTGCTAATTTGAAATCATAAAACAGCCTTGGCTTCCAACTGCTACAGTATTGATCAGCCATTAGAAATGCCACACTGACTCTGCTCTGTAATACAATCTGCCATTATGTATTCCTGCCCACAGCTACAGAGGGCCAAGTAATTGCCAGAATTCAGGCAAATATTGCTGCAGTTTCAAAGCCATTATGGTGTCGTCACATTCACAACTTGCACACTTGATGTGATTGGTTGTTTCTCTGTTATGTCTATTTACCTGTAGGTCCTTCACTCACACATTTATTGATTGATGATACCTTGTCCTACCTTTCAACTAATTTCTGTTGTCTTCCAATCTCCTTTGCAGTACCTTCTAGTCCAAATTCAGTACTCACTATTATTTAAGCTTTAGCTCTACACTTCTACTGATTTATTTCTATTCTCTTCTCTCTCTCTCTCTCCAGTGCCTACTCGTTTCATGTCAGCGCAGATGGTCAGATGCAGCCGGTGCCCTTTCCCCCTGACGCCCTGCTGGGCCCGGGAATCCCCCGCCACGCCGTCAGATCCACACCCTGAACCACGGAGAGGTGGTGTGTGCCGTCACCATCAGCACCTCGACACGCCACGTCTACACCGGAGGGAAGGGCTGCGTCAAGGTGTGGGACATCAGCCAGCCGGGCAGCAAGAGCCCCATGGCCCAGCTGGACTGTCTGGTGAGAACATGAGGGTGGAAGGATAACAGGGATACATGTTTAAAATAGAGATGGGCACACTGAATGTTTACACATCAGGCAAACAAACAACAAACAACTGACTGAACTGATTTGGTTGTATTGAGTGTGTCATCCTTCCTCCTCAATTTTGATAACTGACATCATCAAAATATTCACATTAATTTCCTGAATGTCCTCCACTATATTACCATCTGTCCCACAAAGCCTCATATGCTGTTTTTCCCCCTTAATGCACTTTAAACAGCTATAATCTAACTTGCTTTCTTATCTTGTCCAATCAGAACAGGGACAACTACATCCGCTCCTGTAAAATCCTCCCTGACGGGCGAACCTTAATTGTTGGCGGGGAGGCCAGCACGCTGTCGATCTGGGATTTGGCCACGCCTACTCCCCGCATCAAGGCGGAGCTGACATCATCCGCTCCGGCCTGTTACGCTCTTGCTATTTCGCCTGACAACAAGGTCTGCTTCTCCTGCTGCAGCGACGGCAACATCGTTGTCTGGGACCTCCACAACCAGACGCTGGTCAGGTGAGAGAGGACTGGGAGGATAAAACAGCAGAGGGAGAAAAATAACATTCAAAATTTGTTCGGTGGGGTAAGATGTGGGGGACGTAATGGCAAAAGGAGCCACAAGGAGGAAAGGATTCAAATATATTTGGTCTGACATCTCCAAGTAAAAAGACCAGGAAGCAGAGTCTGTAGAGTATGTATGGAGGTATGTGTGTGTGTCCATCTCTGAATATCTTGTGTGTGTCACCTCCCTGACCCCACAGGCAGTTCCAGGGCCATACAGATGGAGCAAGCTGCATCGACATCTCCAATGATGGCACCAAGCTGTGGACAGGAGGGCTGGACAACACGGTCCGCTGTTGGGACCTCCGAGAGGGACGCCAGCTCCAGCAGCATGACTTCACCTCGCAGGTACACACACACACACACGCACACATAAACCCACCAAAGCTAACACTTCGTGCCACTTGGTCATATACATAATCAAATGTAGACATGAGTTAATTTTTGGAAGGATATACACACACACACACACATGTGTTCACCTCACAGGTAACCTTACAGTACATTCAAATACAAACACCTGCCGTTTTTCTTTTATAGATTGTTTAGATTGTTATGGACATACACACACACACACACACACACACACACACACACACACACACACACACACACACACACACACACTCTTCCCTGTCACAACAGTGCTATGGAGTTGACCACCATTGTCAGATGACTTTCGATCCACCATCTAATGACTTTCTCTGACGCTTGCTGCCTCTCTCCATCCAGCACTTTCCCTCTTTCTCGTTATTCTCTCTCATTCTTTCCTAATGATGCACTGTTTATTAATTCACCCTATATTTTCCCCATTATGTCATTCCATCTTCCCTTATTAATTTTTTCTTTCCACAATTGTTCCTCTTTTCTGTTCTCACTCATCATCTTTATCTTTTTTCCTTGACACCCTACATTCCTTCATCCCCCCTTAATTCCTTCATCTGTCCTCCCTGCTTCCATCCATTGTTCTCTTTCATTCATAACCTCATCTTCTATCCTCCCTAATCCCCCCACATCTTTTTTCATCCCACTTTTGTTTTTCATTTCTGCACCTTTGACCCTTTATGTCCTCCTCTCTCCTACTCCTCCTACTGTTATTTTCCTCTCATTTCACTTTCAACCTTCCTTTGGCCTCCTATTAATTCCTCTTTTTCCTTCCCTCTCTTTCTCCAGATCTTCTCTCTGGGCTACTGTCCTACAGGGGAGTGGCTGGCTGTGGGAATGGAGAGCAGTAACGTGGAAGTCTTGCACGTCTCCAAACCTGACAAGTACCAGCTGCACCTCCACGAAAGCTGTGTTCTCTCCCTCAAGTTTGCCTACTGTGGTATGGACACTCACGAACTTGGACTGATTTCTAAATGTTTCTCAAATACTTGCAACTATTGATGCACACTCTCAGTATATGCAGTATATCAGTGTGCAGTATTCTGTGCCTGCTTCAACCCTTTCCCTTTGTTTAACCTGTAGTGTGTGTGTGTGTGTGTGTGTGTGTGTCTGTGTTATTTCAGGCAAGTGGTTCGTGAGCACAGGAAAAGACAATCTCTTGAATGCATGGAGGACACCGTATGGAGCTAGTATTTTCCAGGTGAGAGACCAGTGCAATGCTCTGGGGATATTTATGCTCTGTACATATATATATATATAAATATATATGTAGCAGAATCATATAAAAGTGTGTCTGAGGTTCCTGTCCCTTAATTCTCTGTGTACGTCACACAGAAAAAGACGAAGGGGCTCAGAGGGAGAAAGCGAAAGATAAACTTTTTTTTTTAATTTTCAGATTTGTTGATCCAAGGTGACTTGTGCAGGTTTATCAGAGTGCAGGCTGCCTGACACAAACACACATACACAAACACAGAACAAGTGTAATAATTCCATTATGTTGAATCCCAAAACAGAAAAAATGTGTGCTTGTGTGTGTGTGTCATGCTGTCATATTTTTGTAAGCTGCAGTGGCCAGCAGGGTTTGCAGCTTCTGTCTCTCCCCGTGGAACAAAAGGAGAATGCAGGCTATCTACTTTGTTATCCAAATGCCAAACAGCTCCCCCCTGTCACTTTGTTATACTGAGCCGCTGTCTTTCCTCTCCCTCTTTTTCTGGTTTATAACAGCTCTTTCCAGTTTCTGTCTCCTTGTTCCTTTCTTGCTCCATCTATACTCATGTTTTATCTTCTTTCTTTGTCTGTTTATTGTGGTCCTTCCTGCTTCTCTGTACTTACTAATTCTTTTCTCTACTAATCTCTCTTAACCTTGACCCTGACTCACTGTCCTCCCTGTTCAACCCTTCACATTTTGTAATCCTTCTTTTCTTAAACTACCTTTTGACCTTTTTCTTCTTTTGTTCACTTTCTCTCCTACCCTTTGACTGGTCTGTTGCATATCACCCTCTTTCTCTCCTTCTCTGTTTCTTTATCATTTATATCAAATATTTTATTGGCATGGGTGTTAATGTCACATTACTGCTGAAGCCTAAATACATTTTTCTGAATACAAGACAATGTGTATATTTTCATCAGAAGAAAAAACTCACAGACAAAAGGCCTTCACAATACAAATGTTACTGACGTACTGTATATGGATGAAAAGAAAACAATGGAACAAGGGAGTTTCTCTCATGAGTTTTCTCTTTGATTGAGTCATGATGATACATATCCTGCAGCCAAGAGAGCTGTTTAGCTGATTTCCAAAATGTATTAATTAAGTTTACTCTCATTTTTTGGAAGGAGATTTCTTGACATACTGTGTTATATTTTCTGTCTTGTCGATAAATTTGCTGCATTCAGTCACAAATTGCAACTCTGTCTAAGCTTGCGATGATACAGTGAGAACACAGGCTGTTTTCCAGTTTGTTGTATTCCTGTTTTTATTGTCTGGCTGTGTTCACATTTTACTGCTTTTTGTCAAGCTCTGTTGTATTGATGCGCCATGGGACCAACTAATTAGAACAAATAACTGAGTTTGCTGTTTCTGTTTTGGGGATTTCTGTCCAACATGTCAGGTTCTTTTTTCTCCTAGGTTGTCTGTAAGTTGCTTGGGTCACACTTTTTCTGCTAATTTGATGTTGTCCCAATGGTTCTTGGCATTTGTAGTGCTAGAGGGTAACCAGTGGAGCTGGAACAATCTGTCATTTAATTGCTTTGTTGATCGACAGAAAATATAAATGTAGACATACTGTTTGTAAATTGATAGAAAACCAAAACAAAGTAGAGCAAATAAGTAGTCTCATGAGTTTTCCCTTTAGTTGTGGCATGCAGGTGCATAGTTTGAAGGCAGAAGAGTTTTTATAATGTTTAAAAGAAATCAAATTGTCTTAAATTGGTATATTTGGTGCATTCATTGAGGAAGAGAACCACTGACTGGAGTGCTTGCAGACTACAAAGATTTTTGGTTTGCCTTCATCTGCCTGTTTAAACAAGCTGGCTCACTAAGTCCATGCTTTGTCAAGGTCTTCCTTGTCTTTTCGTGCCTAAATAGGGTATTATTGTGTATGTGTGTTTAAGAGCCAAGTAACTAATTTTTGCCCATTAGGTCAGGTGCTTTTATTTGGCTGTGTGTAATTTGTTTGGGCATTTTCTGTGCTGATCTGATGCTGTTTTGAATCAAAAGCATATCAGACTTTGTCCATCATGTTTACACAGTCCACCAACCTTTATGAAGACAGAGACAATTCAGACTATTCAATGCCTGACATTAAGATATATTGGAAAATAAGCATTGAAAGAAATGACTCAAAAATAAAAAAAATTCTCCAGAAATCAGTATTTAACAAACAAAGACACCCAAAAACAAAAAAAGAACATGCTAGAGGGTTTTAAGTCTCTGAGTTTTCTCACTGTTTCACTGTTTTATCTCTTTCCCTCTCCATCTCTGTCACTAATGCTTTACCTTCCTTTCTTTCCAAAGTTATCCTTTGGCTTGTCATTGCATCCCTCCCTCCTGAATGCCCCCCCCCCCCATGAGGGATGCTGTGTGAAATAGCCCCTCACTGGTTGCTTGATGCTTGACAGCCCTGTTGTGTCCTGCAGCACAAAGAAAGGGGAGGGGAGGGGAGGTGAGGAAGATGAGGAACAGGAGGCGGGAAGGAAGGAAGGAAGGAGGGAAGGATAACTTACAATGGAGTAGTGAGAGGAAGAGAAGGAGGAGGAGTAAAAGGTGCTTTAGAACATCAAAAGCCAGGTGCCCAGGTCTGGCTTTTAGACACAAAAAAGGGAGGATTGTGCATTTTGCCAGATCATGCAAACCATCAGAATTGTTAGTGATGCTTAAACCTGCAGTTAATGAGGGTGTATCTCTCTGGAGAAAGAGAGAGCAGGAGGGGAAAAAAACAAAAACAGCGTGTCTCAACATTGAGGCAGATGAATGAGTCAGTATCCTGGAGCATGGAGTCGTCTGTTTGGAAATAATTGCCGACTGTTTTGAAATGCAAATATGCCCTGTATGATTGAGAATTAAGTGATGAGTCATATCTTTTCTAAAATCTCTTTCTTTGCGTTTGTTCCTCTCAATCTGTCTCCAACCATTTATCATCACCTCTCTCTCTCTCTCTCTCTCTTTCTCTTTCTCTCTCCTTATCTACTGGGTTTGTGCCCATGTCTCTCACCCACTGACAGTCCAAGGAGTCCTCATCTGTGTTGAGCTGTGACGTCTCCCCGGACGACAAGTACATAGTGACAGGCTCTGGGGACAAGAAGGCCACGGTGTATGAGGTGGTGTACTGAAGACTGGGATGACATGGCAAGGGACAGGGCAGAGACTTTGGGGTGTTTTTTTGGGGGAGGGTAGAGGAGGTGCACATATAGTTGCCCTGCCAGCTGCTCCCAATCGTCATTGCATCAGCAGCAGCACCTCTGTCTCAGTCCTCTTGAGTCCTCCTTACCCTGACCCGTAGTACATCTCGCCCTCTCCCCTTTTTTGCTGTGATATAAGCTACTGTGGAAGCTCCCAAATGCCCCTTTCCCTCCTCCGCCTTCCATTTTTAGCACACGGATGAGGCATGATAGCAAAGAAAGAAAGAGAGACAGAAAAAAAACAGCAAGATAAAGACAAAGGGAAAGGGCGGTGGAGCATAAAGATAAAGTCGGGAGGAGACAGAGGAGAGACCAGAAAGAGGAGAGAAAGCAAGATTGCAGAGTGAAGAGAAATGAAAGAGAGGAAGATGAGTATGAGGAGGAGAAGGAGGAGGGAGGCAAGGTAATTAGGGCTGTTTCCTGATTAAGAGCTCAGTGGAAGGGAGGCCCCCAGAGGAGGCGCAGAGCGGCAGTGTGGGAGCGCAAGCCAGGAGCACTGATACCACACAATCGATTCATTAGCCAGACAGTGGAAGCCTTAATGAGGCTGACGCCGCAGCTCGCTCTCCCCAGTGAGAGGTGTCAGGGGCTGGGGAAACGATGACGCTCTGAGATGGAGGGGACCGCCTCAGATATCCACATAAATCGACATGAAACATAGACCTTCTCTCTCACACGAAACACACACAAGGAGCATGTCATCAAGCAAAAATACACACACATATTTGGATACACCCCTTTTAGGTAATCATAGGAAGAAAGAAATATATACACAACACACAGAGCACCCAATTAAACATTCATTGCCACACTCCCCATCTCACTGCTTAATATCTATTTTATTTTGGTCTGACAAAGGCAGCGTCTAATGAGCAGCGGAGTCAATGGGATTCTCCTAGGGCCCAGAGACACAAACACAGAACATCAGCCAAGCTGTTCTTCTTAATTCCTTTGGATTGTTCTCCTGACACCGGGGCGCTGCACTCACTCTCATTAAAGGCACTGTCAGCCAGGTGACGTAGCAGCACAGCAACTCCACTGTAAAGCAGACAACAGGGAAAATGAACACCTCTGTTCACGGTATCATAAATGGCTTCCTCACTGCTGATGCGCTAGTGTTCAATGTGCTCTGGCTAAAACTTGTTTGATAAGCTATCAATTGCTATTAATTGAGACGCAAAACACTTAAAGGGAAAAGTTCAGCATTTTGTCAAATATGCGTATTCTCTTTCTTTCGTGAGATTTAGATGAGAAGGTTGATTCCACTGTATGTACCGTATGCCAAGTAGAAAGCCACACCAGCCTGCTAACTTAGCTTACTTGAACACAGCTAGCCGGGTGCTAACAGAATGCAACAACTTCCACCTACCAGCGCCTCTAGGCTCACTAATTAACATATTATATCTTATTTGTACAATCTATACAAATGCGAAAGCGAAAACATAACCAATCGCCACTATTTTTCAGCAGCACCAGTTGCCTGGCAACCATAGGAGATTCTAAAAAAGTTACTCAAACTGAGATAGAGTCCAGCACATAGCACTCACTTTTACAATGGGGTATAACACGTTAATCAGTGAGCTTTAGAGGTTCAAATAGGTGCAGTTTGATATGTATATTTAGCACTGGGCTAGCTGTTTCCAAACTGCATGCTAAGATAAATTATCCAGCCACTGGTTAGCTTCTTGCTGAGCATACAGAAATGATATTTGTAGCAATCTCATCTCACCAACTATGGGCAAGAAACCTAATAAGCATGTTTCCCAAAGCGCCAAAGAAACTTTTTCTCTAAAACTGATTCTTCTTAATTTGCAATCCTCCTTGTATCATACTCCAAACTGGCAGGCAAACAGTATACCAGAGCTCTCTGCTTCTGTAGAACATGCATCACCAGTGTGTAGACTAAAAAAGGCACATTTCAAGCTTTTTTTTAATTACTCATTTATTTCAATATTTTTTATTAGTGATTGCTCGTCTTATGTAATGTGATGATGTGTATATGAATTGGGGTTGCCCATGATTGCATTTTTGGGTGTTGGGAAGCAGAGAGAGAAGCACTCACACATTACATTTTTCTTTTGTCCTTGACAAAGGCCATACAACATCAGCAAACCCATTAGAACAGGGGTATCAAACTCATGGCCCGGGGGCCATAAGATTAATGAGTGACGAGCAAGATGATTTTGCAAAATGTAAAAAAAACGAAAAAAAATCAGAAAAGTCTGCAATTTTGCCATTGTGCCATGATTTTACTGGTCTGGCCCACTTGAGATTAAATCTGGCAGTATGTGGCCCCTGACATAAAATGAGTTTGACACCCCTGCATAAGAAGAAAAAGAAACAGACCCTCCATTTGGAAGAAAAGTTCCTATGTCTACTGTTTGTTGTTTTTGTTTTATTCCCCTTTTTCACAAGTGGTAATAAATGTGCTTTAGCCTGTTTTCAGTCCCTATTGTGCAGTTCTACTATGTTTTTGTTGAGTCTCTGGTCAGTATACAGCAGGCATTGGCTGTGACATGATGATACAGATTTAGCCATCAAAGAGGTCACACTTTTTACTGCATGCTTGTTGCACTAAATTTCCACGTTCATCAATGAGATAGTATGATAGAGTGAGATAAATCTGATTTTATTCCACCCAGTGAATGGTCTTAGATCCACTGTTTTACAAGGAGCATTAAAGGATTACATTATGCAATTTAGTTCAGCTGTAAAAAGTTTTAGCAAGATGTGTCCATGTTTCTCACAGCAGCACTAATGCAGAATAGAAAAATTGTAAGGGATTGGCTACTGTACCAGCGAGGAGTCTGAGATCATCTGTACAGTTTAATACCTTTGCCTGTCTTTTTCCCTGTCTGCCTGTCAGCCACAGGCAGATCTAAACAGTCTCATACACAAGCTTGTATACTACTCAGTATGATGCTGTATAATGGCTATGCATTTGGTGGTATAGCGTGAATATACAGGACATTGTATTTGATACTCTTCTTTAACTGTCAGTAACATCTTGCTCTCCTGCCCATGCTTTCTGTTCCAGCAGTATAAAAGTACAAGCTCATGTTTAATTTCTTTTAAAAGGCCAAGGAACTTTTGTTTTTTCAATGCAGTGTCTTCCTTCCTGATGCATTTCCCATGTGCTGTACAAGAAATACTATGTGTGAGAAATAAACCAAACTTGTGTTCATCCTTTCAAGTGTCCCCTGTGATGATCTTATTGAAGTTAATACCATTGTATGGCAATGTTGATTAGTGAACCACCTTGGTGCAGGCTCAAATGTCCTAACAAGCACTGTATAAATTGCCATAAAAATCAGGTATAAACATCCAAAAATGGCAAAATTTCAAAATGCCTCAAAATGACTCAAAATGCAAGAAAACATCAAAGAACACTGTTTTATGAACACTAGATACAATGTTAGGTGTTAAAAATGCAAAAAAGGTCATACTTTAGCATGTCAGAAAACATAAGAAAAATGTCGAAAAAATGCGAAAAATGGCAAAATTTCAAAATGCCTCAAAATGCCTCAAAATGCAAGAAACATCAAAGAACACTGTTTTATGAATACTAGATAACATATTAGGTGTTAAAAATGCAAAAAGGTCGTATTTTAGCATGTCAGAAAAAATGAAAAAAACGACATACCGCGGTATGTCGAAAAAATACGAAAAATGGCAAAATTTCAAAATGCCTCAAAATGCCTCAAAATGCAAGAAAACATCAAAGAACACTGTTTTATGAACACTAGATACAATGTTAGGTGTTAAAAATGCAAAAAAGGTCATACTTTAGCATGTCAGAAAACATAAGAAAAATGTCGAAAAAATGGGAAAAATGGGAAAAATGGCAAAATTTCAAAATGCCTCAAGATGCAAGAAAACATCAAAAAACACTGTTTTATGAACACTAGATAACATATTAGGTGTTAAAAATGCAAAAAGGGTCGTATTTTAGCATGTCAGAAAAATGTAAAAAAAAACGACATACGACATATGTCGAAAAAATACGAAAAATGGCAAAATTCAAACTGCCTCAAAATGCAAGAAAACATCAAAGAACACTGTTTTATGAATACTAGATAACATATTAGGTGTTAAAAATGCAAAAACGGTCGTATTTTAGCATGTCAGAAAAAATGAAAGAAAAATGTCGAAAAAATGCGAAAAATGGCAAAATTTCAAAATGCCTCAAAATGCCTCAAAATGCAAGAAAACATCAAAGAACACTGTTTTATGAACACTAGATACAACGTTAGGTGTTAAAAATGCAAAAAAGGTCGTATTTTAGCATGTCAGAAAAAATGAAAAAAACGACATAAAATGCGAAAAAATGCGAAAAATGGCAAAATTTCAAAATGCCTCAAAATGCCTCAAAATGCTAGAAAACATCAAAGAACACTGTTTTATGAACACTAAATAACATATTAGGTGTTAAAAATGCAAAAAAAAGGTCATACTTTAGCATGTCAGAAAAAAATGAAAAAAAACATAATAAAATATGTCGAAAAAAATGCGAAAAATGGCAAAATTTCAAAATGCCTCAAAATGCCTCAAAATGCAAGAAAACATCAAAGAACACTGTTTTATGAACACTAGATAGAATGTTAGGTGTTAAAAATGCAAAAAAGGTCGTATTTTAGCATGTCAGAAAAAATGAAAAAAATGACATACAAAAAAAAATGTCGAAAAAAATGCGAAAAAATTCAAAATTTCAAAATGCCTCAAAATGCCTCAAAATGCAAGAAAACATCAAAGAACACTGTTTTATGAACACTAGATAACATATTAGGTGTTAAAAATGCAAAAAAGGTCATATTTTAGCATGTCAGAAAAAATGAAAAAAACGACATATGTGGCGGTATGTCAAAAAAAATGCGAAAAATGGCAAAATTTCAAAATTTCAAAATGCCTCAAAATGCAAGAAAACATCAAAGAACACTGTTTTATGAACACTAGATACAATGTTAGGTGTTAAAAATGCAAAAAAGGTCATATTTTAGCATGTCAGAAAAAAAAAAAAAACGACGAAAAATAAAAAAAATGTCGAAAAAATGGAAAAAAAATTTCAAAATTTCAAAATGCCTCAAAATGCAAGAAAACATCAAAGAACACTGTTTTATGAACACTAGATAACATATTAGGTGTTAAAAATGCAAAAAGGGTCGTATTTTAGCATGTCAGAAAAAATGAAAAAAAAAAACATACTGGCGGTATGTGCAAAAAAAAATGCGAAAAAAAATCAAAATTTCAAAATGCCTCAAAAAATGCCTCAAAATGCAAGAAAACATCAAAGAACACTGTTTTATGAACACTAGATAACATATTAGGTGTTAAAAATGCAAAAAGGGTCATATTTTAGCATGTCAGAAAAAATGAAAAAACGACGATAATGCGGTATGTAAAAAAATGCGAAAAAATGGCAAAATTTCAAAATTCAAAATGCCTCAAAATGCAGAAAACATCAAAGAACACTGTTTTATGAACACTAGATAACATATTAGGTGTTAAAAATGCAAAAAAGGTCATATTTTAGCATGTCAGAAAAAAAAATGAAAAAAACAAAACGACAACGGCGGTATGTCGAAAAAAATGCGAAAAATGGCAAAATTTCAAAATTCAAAATGCCTCAAAATGCAAGAAAACATCAAAGAACACTGTTTTATGAACACTAGATAACATATTAGGTGTTAAAAATGCAAAAAAGGTCATATTTTAGCATGTCAGAAAAAAAAAAAAAAAAAAAAATGTAGCGGTATCGAAAAAAATGGAAAAATGTCAAAAAAATGCCTCAAAATGCCTCAAAATGCAAGAAAACATCAAAGAACACTGTTTTATGAACACTAGATAACATATTAGGTGTTAAAAATGCAAAAAAGGTCATATTTTAGCATGTCAGAAAAAAAATGCAAAAAAAAAAAATACATACCGCGGTATGTCGAAAAAAAATGAAAAATGGCAAAATTTCAAAATTTCAAAATGCCTCAAAATGCAAGAAAACATCAAAGAACACTGTTTTATGAACACTAGATAACATATTAGGTGTTAAAAATGCAAAAAAGGTCATATTTTAGCATGTCAGAAAAAAAAAATGAAAAAAAAACGACATACGGTATATATGTATCGAAAAAATAAAAAAATGAAAAATTTCAAAATTTCAAAATGCCTCAAAATGCAAGAAAACATCAAAGAACACTGTTTTATGAACACTAGATAGCATATATTAGGTGTTAAAAAATGCAAAAAAGGTCATATTTTAGCATGTCAAAAAAAAATGAAAAAAAACGACATACGGCGGTATGTGAAAAAAATGCGAAAAAAATGAAAAATTTCAAAAAATTTCAAAATGCCTCAAAATGCAAGAAAACATCAAAGAACACTGTTTTATGAACACTAGATAACATATTAGGTGTAAAAAATGCAAAAAAAGGTCATATTTTAGCATGTCAGAAAAAAAATGAAAAAAAACGACATACACATGGTATGTCGAAAAAATCTGAAAAATGTCAAAATTTCAAAATGCCTCAAAATGCCTCAAAATGCAAGAAAACATCAAAGAACACTGTTTTATGAACACTAGATAACATATTAGGTGTTAAAAAATGCAAAAAAGGTCATATTTTAGCATGTCAGAAAAAAAATGAAAAAAAAAATACGACATACGGTATGTCGAAAAAATGCGAAAAATGTCAAAATTTCAAAATGCCTCAAAATGCAAGAAAACATCAAAAGAACACTGTTTTATGAACACTAGATAACATATTAGGTGTTAAAAATGCAAAAAAAAGGTCATATTTTAGCATGTCAGAAAAAAAAAAAAAAACGACATATGGTAATGTCGAAAAATGTCGAAAAAATGCAAAAATTCAAAATTCAAAATGCCTCAAAATGCAAGAAAACATCAAAGAACACTGTTTTATGAACACTAGATAACATATTAGGTGTTAAAAGATGCAAAAAAGGTCATATTTTAGCATGTCAGAAAAAAAAAAAAAAAAAACGACATACTGGCGGTATGTCGAAAAAATGCAAAAAAAAAATGTCAAAATTTCAAAATGCCTCAAAATGCAAGAAAACATCAAAGAACACTGTTTTATGAACACTAGATAACACATATTAGGTGTTAAAAATGCAAAAAAAAAGGTCATATTTTAGCATGTCAGAAAAAAATGAAAAAAAACGACATACGGTATGCGGTATGTCGAAAAAAATGCGAAAAAATGTCAAAATTTCAAAATGCCTCAAAATGCAAGAAAACATCAAAGAACACTGTTTTATGAACACTAGATAGCATATTAGGTGTTAAAAATGCAAAAAAGGTCATATTTTAGCATGTCAGAAAAAAAAAAAAAAAAACGACATACAGGGCGGTATGTCGAAAAAATGTGAAAAATGTCAAAATTTCAAAATGCCTCAAAATGCCTCAAAATGCAAGAAAACATCAAAGAACACTGTTTTATGAACACTAGAGATAACATATTAGGTGTTAAAAATGCAAAAAAGGTCATATTTTAGCATGTCAGAAAAAAAAATGAAAAAAAAACGACATACTGGCGGTATGTCGAAAAAAATGAAAAATGTCAAAATTTCAAAATTTCAAAATGCCTCAAAATGCAAGAAAACATCAAAGAACACTGTTTTATGAACACTAGATAGCATATTAGGTGTTAAAGATGCAAAAAAAGGTCATATTTTAGCATGTCAGAAAAAAAAAAAAAAAACGACATACGGCGGTATGTCGAAAAAAATGAAAAAATGTCAAAATTTCAAAATGCCTCAAAATGCCTCAAAATGCAAGAAAACATCAAAGAACACTGTTTTATGAACACTAGATAACATATTAGGTGTTAAAGATGCAAAAAAGGTCATATTTTAGCATGTCAGAAAAAATGAAAAAAAAAACGACATACGGCGGTATGTCGAAAAAATGCGAAAAAATGTCAAAATTTCAAAATGCCTCAAAAAAATGCAAGAAAACATCAAAGAACACTGTTTTATGAACACTAGATAACATATTAGGTGTTAAAAGATGCAAAAAAGGTCATATTTTAGCATGTCAGAAAAAAAATGAAAAAAAAACGACATATGGCGGTATGTCGAAAAAAAATCTGAAAAATGTCAAAATGTCAAAATTTCAAAATGCCTCAAAATGCAGGGAAAAAAAAAAATCAAAGAACACTGTTTCATGAACACTAAACAGCATATTAGGTGTTAAAGATGCAAAAAAGGTCATATTTTAGCATGTCAGAAAAAAAATGAAAAAAAAACGACATATGGCGGTATGTCGAAAAAATGCAAAAAAAATGTCAAAATTTCAAAATGCCTCCTCAAAATGCAAGAAAACATCAAAGAACACTGTTTTATGAACACTAGATAACATATTAGGTGTTAAAAGATGCAAAAAAAGGTCATATTTTAGCATGTCAGAAAAAATGAAAAAAAAAAACGACATCTGGCGGTATGTCGAAAAAAAATGCGAAAATGTCAAAATTTCAAAATGCCTGCCTCAAAATGCAAAGAAAACATCAAAAAGAACACTGTTTTATGAACACTAGATAACATATTAGGTGTTAAAATTGCAAAAAAGGTCATAGTTTGAATGTCAGAAAAAATGAAAAAAAAACGACATATGGCGGTATGTAAAAAAAAATGCGAAAAAATGTCAAAATTTCAAAAAATGCCTCAAAATGCAAGAAAACATCAAAGAACACTGTTTTATGAACACTAGATAACATATTAGGTGTTAAAATATGCAAAAAAGGTCATATTTTAGCATGTCAGAAAAAATGAAAAAAACGACATACATGGCGGTATGTCGAAAAAAAAATGCGAAAAATGTCAAAATTTCAAAATGCCTCAAAATGCCTCAAAATGCAAGAAAACATCAAAGAACACTGTTTTATGAACACTAGATAACATATTAGGTGTTAAAGATGCAAAAAAGGTCATATTTTAGCATGTCAGAAAAAAATGAAAAAAAAACGACATACGGCGGTATGTGAAAAAAATGAAAAAATGTCAAAATTTCAAAAAATGCCTCAAAAATGCAAGAAAACATCAAAGAACACTGTTTTATGAACACTAGATAACATATTAGGTGTTAAAGATGCAAAAAAGGTCATATTTTAGCATGTCAGAAAAAAATGAAAAAACGACATATATAGTATATGTCGAAAAAAAATCTGAAAAATGTCAAAATTTCAAAATGCCTCAAAATGCAAGAAAACATCAAAGAACACTGTTTTATGAACACTAGATAACATATTAGGTGTTAAAAGATGCAAAAAAGGTCATATTTTAGCATGTCAGAAAAAAAATGAAAAAAAACGACATACGGCGGTATGTCGAAAAAAAATGAAAAAAAAATGTCAAAATTTCAAAATGCCTCAAAATGCAAGAAAACATCAAAGAACACTGTTTTATGAACACTAGATAGCATATTAGGTGTTAAAAATGCAAAAAAAGGTCATATTTTAGCATGTCAGAAAAAAAAAAAAAAAAACGACATACAGATGGTATGTCGAAAAAAAATGAAAAAATGTCAAAATTTCAAAATGCCTCAAAATGCAAGAAAACATCAAAGAACACTGTTTTATGAACACTAGATAGCATAGTAGGTGTTAAAAATGCAAAAAAGGTCATATTTTAGCATGTCAGAAAAAATGAAAAAAAAACGACATACGGGCGGTATGTCGAAAAAAAATGCGAAAAATGTCAAAATTTCAAAATGCCTCAAAATGCCCCAAAATGCAAGAAAACATCAAAGAACACTGTTTTATGAACACTAGATAGAATGTTAGGTGTTAAAAATGCAAAAAAGGTCATACTTTAGCACGTCAGAAAAAATAAAAAAAAAAAAACATACGGCGGTATGTCGAAAAAATATGAAAAATGGCAAAATTTCAAAATGCCTCAAAATGCAAGAAAACATCAAAGAACACTGTTTTATGAACACTAGATAGCATATTAGGTGTTAAAAATGCAAAAAAGGTCATACTTTAGCATGTCAGAAAAATGAAAAAAAACGACATATGGCGGTATGTCGAAAAAATCTGAAAAAATGTCAAAATTTCAAAATGCCTCAAAATGCCTCAAAATGCAAGAAAACATCAAAGAACACTGTTTTATGAACACTAGATAGCATATTAGGTGTTAAAAATGCAAAAAAGGTCATATTTTAGCATGTCAGAAAAAATGAAAAAAAACGACATACAATGGTATGTCGAAAAAAATGCGAAAAAATGTCAAAATTTTCAAAATGCCTCAAAATGCAAGAAAACATCAAAGAACACTGTTTTATGAACACTAGATAACATATTAGGTGTTAAAGATGCAAAAAAGATCATATTTTAGCATGTCAGAAAAAATATAAAAAACGACATAGTATAGTATGTCGAAAAAATGTGAAAAATGTCAAAATTTCAAAATGCCTCAAAATGCAAGAAAACATCAAAGAACACTGTTTTATGAACACTAGATAGCATATTGGTGTTAAAAAAATGCAAAAAAAGGTCATATTTTAGCATGTCAGAAAAAATGAAAAAAACGACATATGGCGGTATGTCGAAAAAATGTGAAAAATGTCAAAATTTCAAAATGCCTCAAAATGCAAGAAAACATCAAAGAACACTGTTTTATGAACACTAGATAGCATATTAGGTGTTAAAAATGCAAAAAAGGTCATATTTTAGCATGTCAGAAAAAATGAAAAAATGTCGAAAAAATGCGAAAAATGTCAAAATTTCAAAATGCCTCAAAATGCCTCAAAATGCAAGAAAACATCAAAGAACACTGTTTTATGAACACTAGATAGCATATTAGGTGTTAAAAATGCAAAAAAGGTCATATTTTAGCATGTCAGAAAAAATGAAAAAAACGACATACGGCGGTATGTCGAAAAAATGCGAAAAATGTCAAAATTTCAAAATGCCTCAAAATGCCTCAAAATGCAAGAAAACATCAAAGAACACTGTTTTATGAACACTAGATAGCATATTAGGTGTTAAAAATGCAAAAAAGGTCATATTTTAGCATGTCAGAAAAAATGAAAAAAACGACATACGGCGGTCGAAAAAAAAAAAAATCAAAAAAAAATGTCAAAATTTCAAAATGCCTCAAAATGCAAGAAAACATCAAAGAACACTGTTTTATGAACACTAGATAGCATATTAGGTGTTAAAAATGCAAAAAAGGTCATATTTAGCATGTCAGAAAAAATGAAAAAAAAAAACGACATACGGCGGTATGTCGAAAAAATGCGAAAAAAAATGTCAAAATTTCAAAATGCCTCAAAATGCCTCAAAATGCAAGAAAACATCAAAGAACACTGTTTTATGAACACTAGATAGCATATTAGGTGTTAAAAATGCAAAAAAAAGGTCATATTTAGCATGTCAGAAAAAAATGAAAAAACGACACATATGGTATGTCGTGAAAAATGCGAAAAATGTCAAAATTTCAAAATTTCAAAATGCCTCAAAATGCAAGAAAACATCAAAGAACACTGTTTTATGAACACTAGATAGCATATTAGGTGTTAAAGATGCAAAAAAAGGTCATATTTTAGCATGTCAGAAAAAATGAAAAAAAAAACATACGGCGGCGGTATGTCGAAAAAAATGAAAAAATGTCAAAAAATTTCAAAATGCCTCAAAATCCTCAAAATGCAAGAAAACATCAAAGAACACTGTTTTATGAACACTAGATAACATATTAGGTGTTAAAAATGCAAAAAAAGGTCATATTTTAGCATGTCAGAAAAAATGAAAAAAAACGACATATACGGCGGTATGAAAAAAAAAAAAATGAAAAATGTCAAAATTTCAAAATGCGTCAAAATGAAAGAAAACATCAAAGAACACTGTTTTATGAACAGTAGATAGCGTATTCGGTGTTAAAAATGCAAAAAAGGTCATATTTTAGTATGTCAGAAAAAATGAAAAAAAAACGACATACGGCGGTATGTCGAAAAAATGAAAAAATGAAAAATTCAAAATTGCCTCAAAATGCCTCAAAATGCAAGAAAACATCAAAGAACACTGTTTTATGAACACTAGATAACATATTAGGTGTTAAAAAAAAAAAAAAGGTCATATTTTAGCATGTCAGAAAAAAATGAAAAAAAAACACGACATGGCGGTATGTCAAAAAAAAAATCTGAAAAAATGTCAAAATGTCAAAATTTCAAAATGCCTCAAAATGCAAGAAAACATCAAAGAACACTGTTTTATGAACACTAGATAACATATTAGGTGTTAAAAATGCAAAAAAGGTCATATTTTAGCATGTCAGAAAAAAAAAAAAAAAAACGACATAATGGCGGTATGTCGAAAAAAAATGAAAAAATGTCAAAATTTCAAAATTTCAAAATGCCTCAAAATGCAAGAAAACATCAAAGAACACTGTTTTATGAACACTAGATAACATATTAGGTGTTAAAAATGCAAAAAAAGGTCATATTTTAGCATGTCAGAAAAAATGAAAAAAAAACGACATACGGCGGTATGTCGTCAAAAAAAATGCGAAAAAATGTCAAAATTTCAAAATGCCTCAAAATGACTCAAAATGCAAGAAAACATCAAAGAACACTGTTTTATGAACACTAGATAACATATTAGGTGTTAAAAATGCAAAAAAGGTCATATTTTAGCATGTCAGAAAAAAAAAAAAAAAACGACATACTGCGGTATGTCGAAAAAATACAAAAAATGGCAAAATTTCAAAATGATTCAAAATGACTCAAAATGCAAGAAAACATCAAAGAACACTGTTTTATGAACACTAGATAAAATGTTAGGTGTTAAAAATGCAAAAAAAAGGTCATATTTTAGCATGTCAGAAAAATGAAAAAAAAGCGACATACGGTATGTATGAAAAAATGTAAAAAAAAAAATGTCAAAATTTCAAAATGCCTCAAAATGCCTCAAAATGCAAGAAAACATCAAAGAACACTGTTTTATGAACACTAGATAACATATTAGGTGTTAAAAATGCAAAAAAAGGTCATACTTTAGCATGTCAGAAAAAAATAAAAAAAAAACACATACGGCGGTATGTCGAAAAAAAAAAAATTTCAAAATGTCAAAAATTTCAAAATGCCTCAAAATGCAAGAAAACATCAAAGAACACTGTTTTATGAACACTAGATAACATATTAGGTGTTAAAAATGCAAAAAGGGTCGTATTTTAGCATGTCAGAAAAAATGAAAAAAACGACATACCGCGGTATGTCGAAAAAATGCGAAAAATGGCAAAATTTCAAAATGCCTCAAAATGCCTCAAAATGCAAGAAAACATCAAAGAACACTGTTTTATGAACACTAGATAACATATTAGGTGTTAAAAATGCAAAAAAGGTCATATTTTAGCATGTCAGAAAAAAAAAAAAAAACGACATACCGCGGTATGTCGAAAAAATGCGAAAAATGGCAAAATTTCAAAATGCCTCAAAATGCCTCAAAATGCAAGAAAACATCAAAGAACACTGTTTTATGAACACTAGATACAATGTTAGGTGTTAAAAATGCAAAAAAGGTCATACTTTAGCATGTCAGAAAAAAATAAAAAAAACGACATCGGGCGGTATGTCGAAAAAATGGGAAAATGGCAAAATTTCAAAATTTCAAAATGCCTCAAGATGCAAGAAAACATCAAAAAACACTGTTTTATGAACACTAGATAACATATTAGGTGTTAAAAATGCAAAAAAAGGTCATATTTTAGCATGTCAGAAAAAATGTTAAAAAAAAACGACATAGTAAAATGTCGAAAAAAAAATCTGAAAAATGGCAAAATTTCAAAATGCCTCAAAATAACTCAAAATGCAAAGAAAACATCAAAGAACACTGTTTTATGAACACTAGATACATATTAGGTGTTAAAAATGCAAAAAAGGTCATATTTTAGCATGTCAGAAAACATAAAAAAAAATACATCAAATGGTATGGGAAAAAAAAATGCGAAAAATTTCAAAATGCCTCAAAATGCCTCAAAATGCAAGAAAACATCAAAAAACACTGTTTTATGAACACTAGATAAAATATTAGGTGTTAAAAATGCAAAAAGGGTCGTATTTTAGCATGTCAGAAAAAATGAAAAAAACGACATAAAATGCGAAAAAATGCGAAAAATGGCAAAATTTCAAAATGCCTCAAAATGCCTCAAAATGCAAGAAAACATCAAAGAACACTGTTTTATGAACACTAGATACAATGTTAGGTGTTAAAAATGCAAAAAAGGTCATATTTTAGCATGTCAGAAAAAATGAAAAAAACGACATAAAATGCGAAAAATGCGAAAAATGGCAAAATTTCAAAATGCCTCAAAATGCCTCAAAATGCAAGAAAACATCAAAGAACACTGTTTTATGAACAGTAAATAACATAGTAGGTGTTAAAAATGCAAAAAGGGTCGTATTTTAGCATGTCAGAAAAAATGAAAAAAACGACATACCGCGGTATGTCAAAAAAATGCGAAAAATGGTAAAATTTCAAAATGCCTCAAAATGCAAGAAAACATCAAAGAACACTGTTTTATGAACACTAAATAACATATTAGGTGTTAAAAATGCAAAAAGGGTCGTATTTTAGCATGTCAGAAAAAATGAAAAAAATGACATAGTATGTCGATAAAATGTCAAAAATGTCAAAAATTTAATAAGGCATAAAAAACGCACCCAAACATCAGAATAACGCCATAGTATAGCATGTTGCAAAAATGTAAAAAAAATGTTTAAATCAAAATGGCCTCAAAATGCATCGAAACATCATAGTGTATGGACACTGCACAGTTAATTATGTGTTGAAATTGGGTAAGAAAGGCAAAAAATGTCACAGTATAGTGTGTCATAAAAACAGAAAAAAACACCATTACAGTACGTCATAAAAATTAGAAAAATGTCAAAAGTCAAAATGTCCTAAAAACACAACAAAACATAAAAGAATACTGTTGTAAAAGGGTCATTATATAGTATGTCTGGTATGTTTTTGTTTTTCTTTGTTTTTTTTTACATTTTTAATACATACTATTATATGACAATTTGTCACATTTTCCAACATACTGTATACTACGTTTTTTCTTCATGTTTGTATGACATAAAGTTTTGTGCAATTGTAGCCTCTGACTTTTTCAGCAAAATATTTACTTTACTTTGCTGTGACTTTTTTATGCCTTCATAAGTTATGACATTTAAGTTGAAAATTGTACACATTACTGTGCGATGATATTTTTAAATACAATTTTGTTGTATCATACTCTATGTTTCTGAAAATGGTATGCCTTCTGTGAAAAATTCAGTTTAAGTCTTTTCATAATTTTTCACTTAATCTCTCAGAATGTGACCACCCTGCTGCACATGCCAAAGGAATAACTCCACTTCAGTTTTCAATTCGATTCAATTTGAAGTCTGTTTCTAAAAGACATTCAATGAGGCTCAATGATTCATTAGCCACATCCAAGAGAAAAACATTTTTTCTCTTCTACCACAGATAAATCTTTTTTTTCTCAGCAGGACAGTCATCCCTACATCACTGTAATCTTTCTTGGGTGTCATGTTTTAATAATCCATTCCACAGCCTACTACAGATTAACTTTGTTTCACAACATTACAGGGCTAGATCAGTACAAAAACACAACTATATAGCTGCATTATTTACTGGAGAGCTCCAGTCACATAACCTGGGAATCCTAACTTGCTCGTGCTGTGGGTTTGAATCCGAAGATATTTTCTTGCATGCATTAGGATGCAGATATTGACTAAAGACAATGATCTGTGCTGCTGCATTCTCTCAATGGGAGATGGACCAATGTTTCAGTCATAAGAGACTGAGGGCAGAATGTGTACTCCCCTTCAAATCCTTCTTTTTCTCATCTAAATATTTCTAAAATGTTTTTTGGCATCTTGCTAGGAGCACTTTTCTGGCTATTATGGTTTAAAGAAATATTCAACAAATGCTTGTTGTGACAATGATTAGAAGGCAACACATACTCATACTCAGCAAATCAAACTTATTTCTACTCCTCATAACATTGCATTTGCACTGGTCTTTGTGGAGCAGTTTAACTCAATTTTTTTGTGAAAGGAGATACTCAAAGTAAAAAGTCACAAATGATATACAGCAGATTAAAAAGTGTTCTTCTGGTTTAAGAGATGAGTATGTTTAAGAGATGCCCTGCACACTACAGCCTGTTGTCTTAAAGCAAATCCAAATGAGAGATCCAGGTTTGTCTTTAAAGAACTTTATTTACATGTCCATATATAGCAAGATTCAAGGTTCATTATGGAGTTGTGAAAATACCTGTCTGCCTATATGTGCCCTAACAAACGCAATAAAAAAACATCACATTTAATGTTGAGTGTTAACGATGAACACAATGTAGCTGAGGTCATGTCCCCGAAAGTGAAGAGTACCTGTTTGCAAGTTGTTTGAACTGACTTCAGCTTTGTGGCCTCTGGGTCATGGTTTTCTGTCCCACACTGGTTTCCTCAAAACATCTCCAGATTAATCTTTGTTCTTCCGTTTAAAAAAAAAAAAAAAATCAAAGCAAAAAACAAACAAAAATCAAAAGAAACAATGACAAACTGAGTCTCAGGACACTTTAGAGGAAACGATCTCTGTTCTGTCATTTACGTACTGGAGATGATACAATCATGTTGCTGCTGAAACTTAACCAGGAGGAAAAAAATAGCTGGAACCTCACAGCACACAATCCTGCCATCTGCCACACATCTGCTGCCCTGAGGAGCAGCCACGTGCTGTGGACCAGGCCAGACCAGGCTAAGTTGCCCAGACTGGGATGATTTTTTTTTTTTTTTTTTAAACACAGCACAGAATATGGACCACATTTTTCCATTAAGAGTTTCAAGCCCCCCTCCCCCTTTGAACCCTCCCCACAGTTCTTCGGTCCCTCGTCTGTCTTTTTTGTTTTTTCCCCTCAATGCTGTCCAACTGTTTTGCGAAAAATTCAAAGGCTAAAAAAATATTTTTTTTGCTAATTTCATGTTCACTACAGAGGTTTTATTTTGTTAAAAAAAAGGAACAAAACAAAAGTTCTTTGGAGGAATCCCACATTTGCGCAGCTATTGACTAACCAGCGTTCTCAGAGCATTAAAAACAAAGTTTTTTTCCAGAGATGTGACTTTGAGCCCCCCCTTGCATCTCTTTCTTTCTCATTTCTTTCATAAACGTAAACAAAACAACAAAATACAAGTTGAGTGTCTCTTGTTTTCCATGCCACCGATGCTCTATACAGTCACTGGTGCAGGAGGGAGCCTCAGCTCTGCACCCTGATTATTAATTTTATTTTCTCCAGCCAATCAGAGTTCAGTAGATGACTTCGTAGACTGTGGCCTTCTTATCCCCAGAGCCGGTAACAATGAATTGGTCGTCAGGGGAGATATCACAGCTGAGAACTGATGAAGACTCCTTAGACTGAAAAACACAGAGATGAGGCCATATTAGCAACAAACAGTTAATTGTTGTTTATGTATCAAAAGTGACACAAAAAAAATCACATATTGCTCAAAACTGACCCTTTCGTATATAGACAAGATTAAAAAAAGAAGGAAAGAGAAACCTCAATTTTTCACAACGTACATTCATAGCTTTCCAAAAACAGCAATTTTCAGCAGATTCCTGTGCTTAAAATTCAGTACTTGATGATCTACCTGGAATATGCTGGATCCGTAAGGTGTCCGCCAAGCATTCAGGAGGTTATCTTTACCTGTGCTCACGAACCATTTACCTACAGGAAGAAACACACACAGCCATCAACAGATAAAGCCTCAAGGGAGACAAGATATGGAGAAGCCCAAGAGAAAGAGCTGCTGTTGTAAAAAAAAGGGGAGAGGTGAGAAGCTGGTTCTGAATAATGAGAGAAGCACAAGATTTGTTCTGTTTCTCTGTGATTAAATACCCTCGGGTAATATGATGTAACCAAACCATCAATCTAGTCGGTCTGTGTGTGCATGAGTGAGTGGGGGGGGGGGGGTGGGGGGGGTGTCCGTACCACAGTAGGCAAACTTGAGGGAGAGAACGCAGCTCTCATGGAGGTGCAGCTGGTACTTGTCAGGTTTGGAGACGTGCAAGACTTCCACGTTACTGCTCTCCATTCCCACAGCCAGCCACTCGCCTGTGGGACAGTAGCCCAGAGAGAAGATCTGGAGAGGGAAGGAAAAAGAGGAATCGAAAGGAAGATGGGAAAGAAATGGGGGGGGGTTAAGACCCATAAAGCATCAATGATCATCCGCACCCTGTGAGCAAATTAATTCCTGTTGAGCCTGGATTACAGCAAGTCTGATTTGTGTGTGTATGTGTGTGTGTGCGTGTGTGTGTGTACCTGTGAGGTGAAGTCATGCTGCTGGAGCTGGCGCCCCTCTCGGAGGTCCCAGCAGCGGACCGTGTTGTCCAGCCCTCCCGTCCACAGCTTGGTCCCATCGTTAGAGATGTCGATGCAGCTCGCTCCATCTGTATGGCCCTGGAACTGCCTGCAAGGACAGGGCAGCACATATTCGAAATTCAGTGGTACACACACACACACACACACACACACACACACACACACATATTTCTCTGATGTCCACTTATTCTCAGATACCAAAGTTAGTTTGGTCTTCTCATGTTTAACTTGCACCTGCTTTTTAACATTTATTCAACAGTATATAAACACTGAATGAATACCTAAACAATGGGGCTTTAAAGTGTTAACATTTATTTTTGCGGGAAAAATGATTTAGCATGGTCCAGTTCCACATACCACAGCATTTATAGCACAGGCCTGTTTGCATTGCTTGTCCCTTGATACATAGGTGTGTGTATTAGCTAGCTAAGCATTGAATATTTGGGTTGATATTCTGGGAGGGAAACATAGTCCATAAAAAAATGACTTTCAGAAATTTTTACAAAATTTTATTAACATTTCAGAAATCACACTATTTCCTTCTTCCATTTCTGCACTTGTCTCTCTCCTCTTATTTCCTGTCATTGTAACTTCTCATCCTTTTTCATCATTCCATCTTTTCCGCCTTTCTTATTTATCTGTCTTTTTATTCCAGCTGACTCTATACATGACTGCAGGATGCTTGTTCATGATTGGTGCAGCCTCCTCCCACTCATCTCTCACCTGACCAGCGTCTGGTTGTGGAGGTCCCAGACGACGATGTTGCCGTCGCTGCAGCAGGAGAAGCAGACCTTGTTGTCAGGCGAGATTGCAAGAGCGTAGCAGGCCGGAGCGGATGATGTCAGCTCCGCCTTGATGCGGGGAGTAGGGGTGGCCAAATCCCAGATCGACAGCGTGCTGGCCTCCCCGCCAACGATCAAGGTTCGCCCATCAGACAGCAGTTTGCAGGAGCGGATGTAGTTATCCCTGTTCTGATTGGTCACAATAAAATGAGAAATATAAACATTTATACCCAATGATATATGCTGTAGTTCACCGTAATTGACGACAAGGGGATACGTGTATGGAGTTAAGCATGCAGCTACAGCATTATCACAGCAATAAATAAAGATGCTGGAGGATTTGGCTTCAGGACAACAACACAAAGGTAATTCATCATCCAAAGTGTGTTCTTATGTACGAAAAACAAGGGTGTCACTTTTGGTAGTAAAGCAACATTATTACACACAAGATAGCCAGCAGACTTCAAATATAAGTCCACCACCATCCACCTAAGTGTCTCCCCTCCTCCTTCACATTCTCACCAGACAGTCCAGCTGGGCCATGGGGCTCTTGCTGCCCGGCTGGCTGATGTCCCACACCTTGACGCAGCCCTTCCCTCCGGTGTAGACGTGGCGTGTCGAGGTGCTGATGGTGACGGCGCACACCACCTCTCCGTGGTTCAGGGTGTGGATCTGACGGGCGTGGCGGGGGATTCCTGGGCCCAGCAGGGCGTCAGGGGGAAAGGGCACTGGCTGCATCTGGCCGTCTGCGCTCACATGGAACGAATAGGCACTGGAGAGAATAGGGATAGAGGATAAGACAAAAGGATGAAATGAGATCAAATGCTGCCACAAAAACATTCAAATCAGACTTCATGTGTAATTTGGATTGGACCATTGAATTGGATTTGTACCATTTAAGACCACTAAAAAGTTTCAGAATTTTTATTTGTGGACATTTTTCCAATACTTTACCTCATCTACTTCAACATTTACTAATTATGTCTGATAACTGAAAAAAAATGTATTTAACTATTTGAATCTAGTGAAGTTTCTTTACAAACATAACTGTCGTCTACTACTTTAAAGATGAATAATTACTTCAAACTGCACAAATGAGCACAAATGGTTGAATAAAGGAACCACAAAGCTGATAATTTTGACCTAAGTTCTGGAAGTGATGAAATAGAAACTATTTTTGATTTAAAAATTTTCCCCCTTTTGTCCCACCGATATCTTTAATTGTCATCTTTTCTTTTTTCCCATCCTGGTGTCTGAAATGAAAATTGAGGAGAACCACAACACAGTTCATAGTGGTGAAGATTTGAATGATAATAGCCAAGGTGGAGGGGACTCACGGTTTCCCAGAGGCAGCTGACTGCAGGCTGGCAGGTAGCCCAGGGACCCTCATATGTGGGTGTGGAGACTCATAGCCCACCTGGAAGACAGAGATACCCCGATGTAAGGAAAGAAAACCCTAAAAAAAACTTCGAAGAAGAGAAGATTCACTTGAAATGGGTAACACAGAGACAGTATCAGATGAAAGATCAGAATAAAATGAGATAAGGGTTTTCAACTGCCAAGGTCATGATAAAGGTAACAATAAATGCCAAGGAAATGTCTTGTCCCTCTCCTATTCCTCTAAAACACTTCCTTCTTTTCTGAATCTTTTTGCCCTCTCCGACAGGTTTATGTGCTGAGGTATTACATATGATAGTGACACTGAAAAGACAAATTATCGGCGGCGCATGAAGCTCACCACAGGGGACCGTCCATAACCTGCAGCAGCAGCTGCTGCCGCGGCTGCCGCTGCTGCCCCGTTCATCTGGGGGGAGACCAAGTGGAGGCCTGCACCGTAGCCCGCCGCTCCGGGCAGGTCCCCATTCACTCCTGGAGGGGGCAGGCCAAACGCCCCTGGAGGGTATGCTCCCTGCACTGCCAGAGGGTTTCTGAGACCAAGGGCTAGGGGAAGGATAGAGACAGGAAAAGAAAAGAAAGAGTTAATTTGTAAAATAAAATAATCGAATAAAGAATGAAAATCGTTTTAGCTATCATTTTAGCATAAGATGCACATATTATTGAGGTGGCTCTCTCTGCAGTGCCTGTCAGTGTGTGAGACAGCTGTGACTGACAGGATGTGAACAAGCCTCCACAAAAGTCCAGGACATCAAACATACTGCAGCGCTAGACCACTACTGACCCCTGCTGGCCACCGCACCTTCCTACAGTGAGCCAGTACCTGCGCGTGTGCTCACATAAATACCCTCTGTATTCTCCTCCTGCACATGTAGCCCAATCTAAGAACGAGTATATCTGCATGAACAATGACGTGGGTGTGTGAAAGCAGTGTGGGGGCTAACAGGTGATGCGAGGAGGGAAAAAAAAGAGGGGGGTGGGAGAAGGAGATACACTGGAACAGACAGAGGCTCATTATGAAGCAGCTCACAGTCACAGTCCATCACCCCTCCTAATCTTTCCATTTAAAAAGTGAAGCGCACTGAATATTTTTGCCCACAGCTGCTTATTAAGTCCAGATGGTGGTTGGTGGTGGGAGCTGGCTGACACCCATACCAACTACCGTGGCCCAATGTTGATAGAATCACTACATGTAACAAAGCCAGTACAGGCTAAAAAAAATGTCAGGCAAATACAGATTCTTTTTTTTAAATGATCCCCTGTATGCAGTGAAAGCTTGTGTCCCCTGAGAGGAGGGCTGGTGACGTTTTTCGTTTCGGTCTCACTCAGCAACATGGTGAGAAACAATGAAGAGTTTTTCCAGTAATGTCAGCAAGCCTCACAGTTCCACTTCATATCAGCTTGAAGCGTTCTGAAGTTTAGTGCTCCCTTATTACAATAAAATACAGATGACACAAGCAAGCTTGCGAGACATACCAAGGGGGTCGACACCAGGCTTGCCAGGGACAGGTCTGAACTGTGGGGGTCCGCTGGGTCCGGGGGTGTTGGACTCCTGAGACATTGGGGTCCCTGGCTTCATACCTGGAGTACTGGACTTCTCCCTCTGGAAGAGTTGAGAATAATAAAGGGAGGTGTTGGAAAACAAAAGAAGGAAAAGGAAATAAATCTTGAGTGAAAAGTGAATAAGCAGACTGCCTTTTCGAATTAGACATGCGGGAGGGGGGATATTTTATGGCAAAACGACAGTGCCAGCCAGGGAAGAAGAAGATGAACGGCCGAGGAAAGCACACAAACAAACAAAAAAAGAAGAAGAGAATGACAGTAAGGATGACTGAGGGCAGATGGGACCTGAGGAGTGCCCTGGGATGTCAGCAGCCCAGCCTGAATGTGTGTGGGATGCTGAATATACACCATAATAACTCCAAGATGAACTATTGGGTGAAAACAAAAACAGTAGAATGCAGTGTGTACTGACAGCATGCAAACACTGATGTCCTGTACTGAAATATATTGTGTGTTCTCCATAGGCGCCTGCATGCCCAAGACCTAAAACGGACTCAAACACGTGTCTTTTTATGTCTGTGTTTGGCCAACATTACTGCACACGTATTCGCGTGTGTACCCACACAAATGTGTTTGTGTACCTGCGGGGGCTCTTTGCCACGGGAGGGGGAGGCAGCGCTGCTGGAGGAGGCCAGAGAGGTGGGGCTGGCCTGTGGCGGACCCTCCTTACGTGATGGAGGCATCTTGTCTAAACCGTTCTCCCTTGACGAGTAGGACTGCACACTGCGGGGGGACGATGGGTCCTGAATTCAGAACACATAAGACTTTACTTCACAAGTCAGAAATAAGACGTAACGGTATTTTATTCATTCAGTTTTTGTGCTTTGTTCAAGAGAACAGCGGCATTTTTAGAAAAGCAGAGTTTTTAGTAAAAAAAGTCCTGTTTTCGTCAGCTCTTTCTGACCCAAACAGCTGATCCGCAGCCACAGCATTACACAGTACTTGGCAATGGTGCACTTATGTGTAGGAAAGTCAATGGTTGAAAGATTGTAGTGCTAAGGGAAAGGGCTATTTGATGGGAAAATGATAAAAATATATTGTACACAAACTGATTCTGTACTGTATCTGTGCTGCAATCCTCTCCCCACTGCTAAAGTGTGTTGACTCAAATCTAGTGCAGGTGATAAATAAGTATCTCATACAACTCCACTTCAAACAATCCCAAAACTATGACTTTAAGGTGTTTTAATATGTAGACAGTTTGAACTGCAGTCAAGTGCATGTGTGCCACTGTATTTTTATGGATGTTTATTGAGAAATGAGAGCAGGCAGAATTGGGTGAGGATGGGGAAGTATTATTGTTATGATTATTCAGATGCTGCTCAGGTCCTGCTGGGTCTGTTTACATGATGTATGCAGATGAAAGCACTGAACTGAGGCCAACACAGGCCAGCGGCCCCTACTAACCTCATCCACCACCAAATTATCATCACTCTTATCTGCATCACTGCCCTGAGAGAGAACAGAGAGAGAAAGCAAGATTAGATATTCCACTCTGCTCTATGATGTATGTAGATTACATGTAGAAATATACAACACACACACAAACTGTCACACATACAAGCGGAGTGTCGGTGTTTGTATTAATGTAATGTATTTTGAAAAAGTTTTATAGAGCTTTTTTGCTGCACTTACTTGAGAGCTTTAATTTCTTACACTGCAAACAGAGGAAAG
Source organism: Psettodes erumei (assembly GCA_016785225.1). Lineage (NCBI taxonomy): Eukaryota > Metazoa > Chordata > Actinopteri > Pleuronectiformes > Psettodidae > Psettodes > Psettodes erumei. The sequence goes on from JAFBJZ010000107.1 coordinate 1,704,429, forward strand.
TGAAACAACCTATCTTGACATTTCACTCCCTGAGATGGTTGAAAGTACAGCAACCACAATGGACAATACAAATGTAATTAATTCATTTAAGATGTTGGAGAGCAGAAATCCTCTAAGGCATTGCTTGCGTTTTTAATATTTCATGTAGATCAAAACAACACTGCTAAATTTGATATTTAAAAAAAATCTATCCAAAACTAATTTCTCACTGAGAGAAAAATCATCCATCACAATGTGTGTACTGTATCTGCTCTTCCAGAACGACACCAACACTAACAGAAATTACAGCAAGGAGTGTGTATATTTCAATTACTGTCTAAAAAGAGAGCAGGTCTCGTACACAAGTCCACTGTACACAAAGCAGTGATTTTATCTGACGAGGACCGGCGAGGCTGGGTGAAACTTTCCATTAGTAACTTAAACATTTAACAGTGTTATGAGAGCGTCCTCACATAGTCCGTCATGAACTCCTTCTCATCAGCTTTCCTCTTCTTGCCGTTGCTGAGGTAGTCTGCTGCGCGACCCTTATCCCCATTGGACAGAGAGCTCTGCAGAGCAGAGAGAGGGGAGCAGAGGGACGTGGGGGGGCAAGAGGAGAGGGGTGGATGGAACGAGCGAGTAAGGGAGTGTGGCAGAGAGCAAAGGGGAGGTGAGCACGGGGGCGCGAAGAGGTGGGAGGAGAAGAAGGCAGGAAGGTGAGAGTAGTGAAGGAAAAGGGAGCAAGGGCAGACGGGAAGGAAGAGGGTGATAATGAGGTGAGAGGGACTGCATAAATCATGTCAGGCTCATAAGCTACAGAGATGAATGTGAAATAATATCAGCCTGCATCGATCGACCAGCTCGGTGTAGGAGCGAGAGGAAGAAAGAGAACGCTTTTCAAGCTTTCCTGAAGGCAGCAGAAAGGACTGTGGAGTGGCCCGCGTGTGCTTTGGCATCTCTTCAACCAGTATTGTCACAATTTTACAGTGGTAGCAATGACTGTCATACAGGTGCCAGCATCAGTGCCTGCAAGACTGCTGTATAAAATCAAGTTTTAGGCCAATAAGATGTTTTTAGGAAATACTGAAAGCTGCCAAATATCTGTTTACTTTTCAGTTTGAAAAGTATAAATATATAGAAGCTGAAAGGACAACACAGAGCTGTATCTTCAAAGGTTTTCTTTACTAAAGCAGTGAAACAGAACCCGTGTACTTGTATCGCACATTAAACCCTGTGTAAAAAAAAAAAAAGTTTGCTGTCTGTAACTTCTGAATAAGTTTAATACTTTCAGGGAACTTTCTTCAAGAGAACTATTGAATGTGGTACTAATCACAGGGAATAATGGCTGACAACAAAAAAAAAATGCACAAAAGTATCTACAGGCAATCAATTATACATGACTGATAAATGCCTATTCACTTTAAAGGTTAAAATTGCGCTTTTCTTAGACTTACTGGTCCTGCCTCACGGTCTGTTCATTCCAGGCAGCAGCACCCAACACAACCAGGGACCGAGCCACAGGACAGCAAATGCAGATAAGGACGCACACAAAGACAAACACAAAAATTCAAGATTACATGCCACCTTTTTACATCACTGCAGCTGATGACTCAGTGGAAAAATGTCCCTGAGGATTGTTATTATCAGTAACACTCCTGTGCCCTGCCAAAAACCCAATGCAAAGCCAGTCATCACAATCTATCAAGCCTCGCTCCAGTGTTTACTCTGCTCCCAACCTCGGAGAGACGTTTTCATCTCCAAGAATGCAATCCAGCTCTTGTACCAGTCTTAAACTCATCAAGTGTTTTACAGTTTGAGAGAAATACGCTGAAACAAAAAATAAGTACTCATGCATCATTTAAAGTTATCCTGTACCTCTGTGGTGTTCTGCAGCGGCGGCGGCTGCTGCTGCTGCCTCGAGGTGGGCTCTCTCATCCTTGGCTGCCAGCTGTGCCCCCAGAGCCCCGGAGAGGGCCAGCAGGCTAGATCCTCCACCAAGCGCCAGGCCGGGGTGGGGCAGTCCTGATGGGTGTGGGCCCACTGGCAATCCCTGGGCATGCTGGGAAAGGTGCTGTGCCTGGAGCTGCTGCTGTAAAGAGGAAGAATAGAAGAAACAGAAATAGAAAGGAGACAGAAGAAAGAGATGTGGGTGACTTACGAGCACTGGAGGCAGTGGCTTCGTAGGAAGTTGTCAAGAGGAGGAAAGGAGTAAGGAAAGGAAGGGAACTAAGTGCTGCGACGTGCACGAGAGGTGAAATGCTGGGGTCAGGGCAGTGGTTCTGGAGCCAAATCAGTCTGATGGGAACTAACTTGACAAACAGTGTTTGAAGTATTTTCATTTTTTATTTTCAGTCAAATTTTTGGGAAATTATATTGGACGTTTTATTGGGCCCGTTTAATTCTGCTATTTTTGGGGCTGATAAGGAAAAGAAAATCTTAAACCAAATCTGGATAAGTAATCTTATTCATCCACTGTTTTGAAATATTAGCCAATGAATCTGAGTATTTTAATGTGGGCCTAGGGATATTGCCTCAATAAAAGGAAAAGAAAAGGAGGAAAAATAAATAAATGGGAGTATTAGGTACACACGCTATGAGGCAGAGGGGGGAGCCCACGTACCCCTATCGAAGCATTTAGCTCCCCCATGGTCACCTGTTTGGCGCGTTCCATGGCCTGGACCACTTGTTGTTGATGCTGTGGAACAAACCCGAGAAGTCAGTGAAGGCAGGTGGATTTGCAATTTAATAGTGTAGCTCAACATTTTTTTCCTTCCATAAACTGAATTAATATTAATCAGATGGAACGTTTCTTAATTAGTATGAAAAAGTATTCATACTCTCACAACCAGCATCTTTCAAACACTGATTCCTTTGCAACCATTTGGCGACCGGGGGAAAATGAATGTGCTTTGAAGTTCTGTCCATCTGCAGCTGTGCATGTGTGTGTGACTGTGAGTTACTGATAAATGCATGTCGTGTGCATGTGCATGCCTTCTGTGTGGGCTGCTGTCAGACAGGAGAGAGAATGCTGAATGCTGTACAGTGTGTGTGTGTGTGTGTGTGTGTGTGTGTGTGTGTCACACCTCCTGTGACAGGAATGGGATGAGCTGAGCACAGATCACATTCAACCGCTTGGCAATCTCCGTCTGAAAGGGGAAAAAAAGAAAAAAAAAAAAAGATACTGTCACTTTGATGAATAAACACACACACACGGACTTGCACAGCCAAGGCTGAGCATGAACAAGCAAGAATGCTCACACACACTCACAATAAAGGTTACAAACGCACAACACGCACACACAGCGTGGCTGTGGCCTGTTTGTCCCAGGGCCAGTGTGGTAAATATTTCAGCTGCTTACATCTGGTCCATGCAAATGGAAACTCTGCCAGGGAGTTTGGCTAAAATATTCATGGACAGCATCTGCTGTGGCCACAGCCAGCCCACACAGTGTGTGTGTGTGTGTGTGTGTGTGTGTGTGTGTGTGTGTGCATGCATGTGTGTGTGAGAGAGAGAAACAGAGAAAAGATGCAAGATTCACCATTTTCCCAGTCTGTGTGTGCGTGTTTCTGATGAATCCTTTCACGTGTGTGTGTGTGTGTGTTTTTTTGCACCTTGCATGCTTGAACGTGTGTGTGTGTGTGTGTGTGTTTGTGTTTCCTGCTGGGGGTCAGTGATTTTTGCTGTGGGTGTGTGTCTGTCTCGACCTGTTCTACTACACAGCCAACAGCACAGCTCCCCCTCCCCCCTCCTCCTCCTCATCTCTCTTTCCATCTCACTCCATTTATCGCTCTTTCCATGCATCCCTCCTTCCATTTCTTCCTTCCCAGTATTAGCACAGTAATCAGCGTTACAAATGCTTCCATGTGATGTCTAACACACACACACACACACACACACACACACAAACAAGTTTAGCAGTAGGCCCAACAAGGCCGTTAGGGCCAGTAATGATATGCATGCAAAGATCATGACAACATCATTATGGCCGCAGGCTGTTTGTCTTCTTGACAGCTAGACTCTGCTTTGTGTGTGCTAGCGTGTGTTAGAATGTGTGCGAGTGTGTGCGCGCGCAAGCGTGTAGATACACAGACGCGCACACTCCCCACCCCATTCTCTCTCTTAAGTGATTTATTGATGCCGGACTGAACTTCCGCCCCCTCCCTTTTCCTCGCTCTTCCTCTCTAATGCTCTCTCTCTCTCTCTCTCATTTCTCTTGCTTGCCCACATCTCTCCCTCCCTCTGCTCTCCATTTTTCAGCCAGGCAGCATGCCCCCCCCCACCCTACCCACCCTCCTTCGCTCCATCCTCTGAATCCATCGCCCCCCACCCCAAGGGAGACACAATGATTTCTTGTTAGAGAACTCCAACTACTAAATGACATCTTCAGGAAAGGGAGAGAGTGAGAGCGAGAGAGAGAGAGAGAGAGAGAGAGAGCATGAGCAATCGAGAGGAAGGGATAAGGGGGGGGGACAAAATGAGAGAGGGGAAATGAAAAGAGGAGGTGGAGGAAGGAGAGGAGGAGGAAGAAAAGGGCAGATTGGGTTGAGGAAATGACAGCCAATGAACGAAGGATGTGGGAGGTAGAGGAGAAAGACAGTAAGAAGAAACAGAGGGAGGAAAATCGAGAATGGGAAATGAGGTGGGGGTGGGGGGGGTGGAGTGGCAGCAGCAGCACGTCAAAAGCCAAACGATTGAGATGGTGAAATGAAATGAGCGAGAGAGAGAGGGAGAGAGAGAATGAAAGAGAGAGCAGACAGCAGGAAGGCAGTGACCTGATTTAAAGTGAAATTCAGCATGGACTGTATGTCTGCAAGGAGACAGAGGTGGAGGGAAGATGTACCAAAAAAAAGAGAGAAAAAGAGAAATCAATGAAAACGAAGGGAGAGCGATACAGGGACGGTGAAGAAATGGAGATTAAGAGAGAGAAGTGTTAAAAAGACATGCAATTAAAAGGTATGGAAAAAGGAGGAATAGGGTACAGCGACTCAGGGCAGGAAAGGTATGGATGGATGTATGGATGGTTGTAAGGAGGGAAGGAAGGAGGGAAGGGAAGGAGCACAGAGGCAGTAACAGACAGGGATTTATGGCGGGCGAGAGGGGAGGCTGCTCTGGAGGCTCAGGGAAGGACAGAGTATTCTCATCTGTCTGTGGAGGAGAAATGAATTCTGTTTGTGGATCCTATTAACGCCTCCACAGCATAACGGTGCTATATGGGTCCATCAGAGAGAGGGCTGACACTACAGGGGTAACACTGAGACAGACACATGCGGGGGCGGGGTGGGGGGGTTCCTCAAAAATATTAGTTACTTGGAGTAGAGCTGATGGGGGCAAAAGAAAGGAGGCGGAGATAATAATACCAGAGAATAATGCAAAGCTTTAGGAGTATGAGGCAAGAGGGAAGAGAGAAAGGGTGAGAGGCCTATGGAGATGCACAGAGAGAGAGAGAAAAGAGAGAGAGAGAGAGAGAGAGAGAGCGAGAGTGAGAGAAATCACTCACCTGTTTGTGCATTTCAATGTTAAGGCCGTAGGACATCTCATAATACTGAAATACAGAGGACAACTTTAGTTAATACAGGGTATGCATGGTCATACTTGAACCAGAATATGAGGAGAGTGGCACAAACTTTCATGTGTAGTCAAGTAGGTGAATCTGCAAGGATAAATTGTTTAAATAATTTAAAATAATTGATTTTAAAAATCATTATTTGAACATTTATATACCATAGGAATATGGTTATCGACAGACTTGCACATTTTAAAAGAATGGAGGAGGAAAGGATGGGAAGGAGGAGCTGCGGCAATGCATGTTTAATCCCGACTCAGTATATACACCGTATGTAAAATTAAAAACATCTGCCAACCTTTGCAGGCATTGTTTCAGGAACCGAATAGAAATTTTAAAGTTGAATCAGAAGACCTGATGAATAATACCATGTTAAATTTAAGACGCAGCTAAAGAGGACGAAGTTTGACCATCGAATTTAGTCTAATCTGCACATGGATAAAACACAGAAGTGACAAAAATAACAGAACAGGGAAAAAAGGTTTTATGCTGCTTCCATTGCTCAAAAACAAACTCTGAATTATTAATATTAACATTATTATTATTATTAGAAATGAAACTATAGGGCTGAACAGGGTTGGGTACTCAGTGCTGGAAAGTAAGCGACAGACAAATATATGGCTGGTTGTGATCTTTTCACCAGATTTGCTGAAAATAACACAAATTTGTAATGTATATGCATCCTTATCCTTTAAGACATAAAGATACTTACGCATCTCTTAGAAAAGCAAAAACATTTCATTGCCGCCTTTCCCTTAAAGTGATGCTACTTGTTATTTACAGAAAAGGACATTTCAGTTATTGTTTTTGCACAAATGAAATGTGAGTACGCCCTGAGCCGTCCACAAAATTGTTTCCTACGCTCCAGGCGTCAGACATTGCCAGCCTGAGCATGTGCAATCTGAAGAGCCCATATGTCCCTAAAACCACATCGCCGCCCATTTCACCGTGACTCTGCTGAAAGTCAGATGCTCTGAAGTGACCCTGAGGCACACTCTGGATGCCAGAAACCTAAAGCGCAGCGGGGAAATTGTCACCAGGCAGAAAAAGGTGATAGACTATTGCAATAATCATGCCTAATTTGAGCTTTTTGTGCTCAGCTTTTATCCCAAAGTACAAGGAGCTGTGAGGAATGCAGGGGGTGGGGGTGCTCTGTCTGTCTCTCTACCTTCGGAGATGGATGAAAAAGGGGAGCATTTTAAAGTCAGATGCCTCGAAAAGTGACAGGCTGACATTTGCTTTTCAGCGCGGCTGGTTGTGGAGAGAGGAGATTGGCAGTTGGGCAGCCTGGCAGGATGGGAAAGGAGATGGCAGGGGTCCTCTCTGTCTCCACACATCTTTCCTGGCAGTTAGCATGCATCTGGGCGCGTGTGTGTGTAGCAGGTGTGTGTGTGTGTGCGCACGCGTGTCCGCAACTGTGTAGGCGTGTGCATCGATGCGCTTTGTGTGCATGTCTCCCCCTCTGAGTGCGCTCGCTCTCGGCATGTGTGCGCGCGCTCCTCTTTCTGTGCGCCTCCATAAAAAAAAAAAAAAAAGAAGAAAAAAAAAGACGCCTTTCCTGGCAGCTCTTGCTTGGCAGTTCGTGTGCCAAGTTTCGCCTGTTGCTTAGCAACATCCAAACTCCCCCAAATCATCAGCCAAAAAAGAACTGGCCTGCGCTTGATGCCAGCTACCCCCCACTCCCCATCAGTAAAACTTCAATCCCCCACCAGTCCCTGCTCTGTGCTAAGATTGCCACATAGCTCTTTTTTGGCATGGCGGGATCTGGGCAGCCTCCAGAGTCAGCTGTGGTCGTGTGCGTCTCTGATCACAGGTAAATCAAGGCTGGAGTTTTGGAGACTTAAAAAACAAAAGGGTCTCCTTTTCCTTTTAGTACGACTAAAGATTTGCTGATTATGTGTCCTGAATTTACAGAGTGGTGATATTAAGTTGGCAAGAACCACAAGCAATGCAACATAGACAGCATAAGATATACAGTACATTTAAGAGCAGTATTCTTTTTATATTTTCATGTTACATATAATCAACCAATCGCCTCCATTTCACAATCACAATGATACTTACCCTTGGGATCGAAAAAGATGAATTTCAATAATGCCTTTCTTTTTTAAAAAATGAAATAAGACCACACGTGTCAATACAAGAAATTTTATGCAGGTGATATTTTGATTGATATCGGGAGCAATGTGACAAAAGAATAAACAGATTATCAACTGGACCATTGGAAGCCAGTTTCCAGCAGTGGAAAGTTTGATGGCCGGTGTTACAAACACATTTGGGTTGATACCAAAAGAGTGTGAGGTTCAATGCACAGCTCTGAACAGATGGCCCAGGACTACATATCTCAGACACAAAAAGAAACACTCAAACACGAGCACAAGGCTGCACGCCTATGTAAGTGCTGTTTATTCTGCAGTCTTATAATATGTGTGTGTGTGGTAATGTGTGTGGTCTTGTGTGTGGTTTTTGGTGGGTGTTGTTTGGCAGCTGTTAGCAGATGAAAGGGATTCAGCCGGCTTGGCACCGCACTTGGGACTGTATTCGAAGAGGCTTGGCCTGTGTGCGCGTGTGTGTGCGCGTGTGTGTGCGCGTGTGTGCGTCTCTCACCATAACGTAGTGTCTCTGGATCTCAGTCTTCTCTGTAGCCAGTTTCTCACACTCCAGTTTCAAACTGCAACAGCGAGAGAGCGGGGGGGAAAAAAACACGTTTCTTTTAATTTGTATCATATTCCAAATAAAAAATACACAATGCAATTAGCAAGATGATAACAAATGACTCCCAGCTTTTCTCTCACTTCCCCCTCTCTCTCTCTCTCTCTCTCCTCTCACACACACTCAGTGGGGGAGGAGGGTGAGAGAAGGGTGACTGGGGTGCTGACAGCCCATTATCACCTCGGAGCAGAGCAGAAATAGACGAAGTCACGCTCGGGGCCTGAAATCCAGCCAAAACTGCAGCCAGGCACATCCAAGGTGTCTCTCGCTCTCTCTGGACAATTTTCAATCTATCCGCGTGCCCTCCACTCCTCCTCATTTTGTTGCCTCTCCAATTACCAGCCAGTCGGTCTCTCTCTGCGTCTGTTTGTCTGCTCATTCCGCCTTCTTTCACCTTCGGCGGCACGCTTTGCCAAGCCTCGCTGATGTCCGAGTTTAACTGGGTCGAAGACGTGCCAATGGCGTCTTAAGATACACAACAAATTCGCTGGGTCTTTGAAAACTTCTGTTTCAACAAGTCACTTGCTTCTGCGTACGTTCAGGACGTGACCCGTGAGCGGCGCCCGTCCTGTAAGGCCACCGCGGGGACAGCTCCTTCACGCTTGCACCTCCGAGGTGATAGCAGCCAAACACTTCTCCCGTGTGTACCATATCTCCGCCTGTCCTCTCTGAGCCTGCTCGTCTCTCCTTGCGCCCAAAAGAAAAGTCCCTTGCGTCCTTTAAAACTGGATAATGGCAATGGCTGACACATACCGTATACGTACATATACATACGTACACACGCTTCCATTTCTACGTGCGCTCAGGTCAAGCCCGCCCTTGTTACCTCTGCAACACCCCCACAGAAACCCACACTCTGCTCTACCTCTGACTCCCCCGCCCTCCCCAGAGAGGTAGTATATTTTGGGCCCTTGGCAATTTACGCCGACTTGTTTGCAAGCGGCAGATTGATGGGGGGGGGGGGGCTGTGGTGTGATGTGGTGAGGTGGGACATTGGAGGTGGGGGAGGGGAGGGGGGGGGCGGTCGTTTGGCGGGGGGGAAAATTAGAATATGATTAATACCGCAACATTACCCCCAGCCGCAACAGGTAATAACGTTCCCATCCGCTCCCCTTCTCCAGCGCCGCGTGCACACACACACACACATAATTGACTCATTTATCATTGCCAGCCAGTTGAGGAGAAGAGGGACGAGGGAAGAGAGGGAGAGAGGCAGGACGAAGAGTGAGAGAAGGAGGTGGAGGGAGGGAATGAGGATTAACCCCCCCACACACACACACACACACACACCCCACCCACCCTATAGATTTTATTACAATGGAATTGCCTCTCGGCAGAAGTCACTCACAGCTGGGCTGGGAGCTAATGTGACTGTGTGTGTTTTGTGTGTGTGTGTGTGTTTGCGTGCACGGCAGCCAGCATGTTCATCATGATATGAACTTAGGAGGAGCTTGGGGAAGCAGAGCAATGACTGCGCGTGCGCGTAAAAAAAAGAAAAAAAAACAAAGTTATTGATCAGCACGGAGATAATTACAGTGGCTGCTGTGGAATTACTGTGTTCAAAAGGTGGTGCGATGATAATCCAAGATTATTTTCCGCAGCAGTTTATCGTTGGTTGTCTCTGATTTAGTCATCGATGGTTTAGTGCATGAAAATATACATAGGCGAGAGGTCTTTAAGGTTAGCTTTATCTGTCCAGCCAGCCGTCTTAAAAAGAGAGAGATTCCGTTCGTCTGTCAGTCCTGCGTCAGTTTCGAGTCGGGCTGGAGGCCTTGCATTGTTATTACCATCTCTCTCTCTTCATTTCTCTCTCGTCTCACCTATTTAATGGAGCCAAAATAAATACACAAAATGTTATGTATTACTCGTGAATTAATAACTAACATAGAATGTTTTTGATTTTTTTTTTTTTGGTCAACGTCAATTCGCTGACTAAATATTCCAGCTCTAAACGTGATGCCTGATGACAGCATGCAGGTCCTGCATTCGTGCTCTTACATTAATCATCATTTCTGGGCTTTAAGGGGCTTGAAAATTAACGTTCGGGGTGGAAATGAGCAGCCGTCACACCCATGATGTTAAATATTACCAGAAGAGAGTCGGGGGGGGGTCCTATGTTTTTGGCACAGTGCTTCATATTTTGCACAATGGTATTACAAGGCTGCACAGCACACAAGCACACACACACACAGTCAGACGGACACTTCTTCTGCTTACAGCAAAGGCCCCAAGGTCGCACTTAGAAAGCAATAACCATTCCCCACAAAATGGACTTCAAGGAAAGAAATTACTCGCGTGTGCGTGTCTGCACACAGTTTTGTGTGTATATATTTTTTGCTCAAACCCATTGTTTTGGGGACATTTTGGCTGATCCCCACAACTTCAAGGGGCTGGCTGAGGGTTTGGACTTGGTCAGGGTAAAGGTTGGGGTTAGGCATTTAATCGTAATGGTTGAGCTTAGAGCAAGGCGCTAGAGAACGCATTATGCCATCGAGGGTCCTCATAACTATAGAAGGACCAGCGTCTACCTCCGTGGACGTGTGTGTGTTGCCATTATGTGACTGTAGGAGCATAAAAGAGGTGGTGGTGGTGGTGGGGGGGTGGTGGGGGGGTAAAGAGGGGAGGAGAGCGGTGAGCAGGAAGTGGGTATTTCATGTTGAAATGATTGCCTGTAATAATTAGTCTTTGGCTCAGCACCATTTACCGAGAGAGGAGGAGGGAGAGAGTAGGTGTGGAGGATGGAGCGAACGACACAGCAGCAGCACCGGGAGAAAACAAGGCTGAGTGAGAGCCAGCAAGAAGAAAGGAGGTGGAACTCTCTCTCTCTCTCTCTCTCCCCCGTGTGTGTGTGTGTGTATGTGTGTGCGTCCGTCCGTGTTCAGTACCGTTGCAGCACTGACAGAGCTGTCTGAGGGCTGGCAGGCTGCAGATTTGTAGCGCATTCGGCTGATCATCTTATCTCCTGTCACCGCCAGTGAAAGATTGGAGGAACCGAGCCCACCGACGCACGCACACACGCACGCGCACACGCAAATGTTCTCACGCAGAAACACGCCACTTGGAGCAAAGAAGCATTTAGGTGTGTGTGTGTGTGTACACGCGTGCAATAATCCCACATACTGTACACTTACAACCTATGCTTCACGCGTGTGGACACACATGCTGGGGCATAAAGTATGTACAAGTACACAAACCTGCTAAATCTACACTGGCATGAACACACACACACACACACACACACACACTCAAACAAGAGCCTACAGACAGCGAAGCGTCTAATTAAGATCCTGCACTTTGTAGAAGCGTGCTGACTGCCTTTTTAGTCTCCATGTTTGAAACACGCTACTGGGTGTTGTAAAAATGTCAACTCTTTCCCTTCCACTGTTTGTTTTTCTTAACAATGCTTTTACTTCCAACTCTTCCTTCACTGATTATTTTTGCTAAAGGAACAAAAGGCGTTTTTATGTTTCTTTTTTTCCCCCCCTTTTCTATAAAACACATGTCCGTTGCTTTTGGTTGTTTGAGGCTGTTTTTTCACTGTGTTCACAAAGATCAAATTTAAGCGAACGTTCCTTTTCTTACCGTGAAAAAAAAAAAAAAACAGCGAGGCATCAGCGTGAGCAACGGGAAGGCAAAAACAGAGCCTTAAAAACAGGTTTGTGCTGGCTGATAAAACGATAATAATTATGTCAGGTTTTTTTCCCTTGAAGATTAAATACAGTATAATCAGCGGTATAATTGCTCTGTCGAGTATACAGCAGAATTACAGTCTTTGTTTGTGAAAGTGCAGGCCAGCGACGGCCGAAAAAGCCTATCAAAGTTAAAGAATAAAAAAAAAAAAAGCTCATCTCCTCCTACCAGCCAATCGTGTGTCTGGTGTAAACAAATACACACTAGGGAGTCGAAGGGATGAAAGTGTGAGATGAGGGCAGACTGGTTCTACCAATATAAAGGTTTTATGGCATGACACTGGACAGAAATAGCATTTTTTAATTGGACACACACGCCGGTTTCCAGGCTCTCAAATGCCAGTTTGCTCAGTCGTCTGTGAAAGTCGTGGATATTTGGCGTGGTGGTTAAATTGGGCAAGTAGTTATGATTAGGACAGTTCTTCTCTGATGGCTAGTAGATGAATTAATAGAGAATCAGCAGATTAATAACTAATAATGGAATAAGTAAACCTCGACGCTTTTTCTGTACAGACCCAACTGTGTGTCAGAGACTGTCAAGCATCGAAAGCTGGCGATGAACAATTGTTTACGTTTTCCTGAATAATCATTTCCTGATACAGACCTGCCGGCCAGTAAAGAACACACACACAAACAAATGCGCACATAGACACTTGAGTGGAGGCGTGCAGCGACTGCACCGGTGCCGTGCCTTTACAGTGTCAGGACCATTTTGCCCCCCAGCCTCCAGGTATGTGACTGTTCACTTTACATCTCATTAACTATTGATCAACCTTTCCTCTCTGCTCCACTGGGGAAAAACCTTCCGCTGCTCTCCCATCCTCCCTCTTTTCACACACACACACACACACACACACACACACACACACACACACCAGGGACCCACCCAACACGCCTGTGTACTCTTTCATCATCTCTCAAGGGCGTGTACGAGAGCAAACTCACACACCTACGCACACACATGCACGAAACAAAGCTGGGATCCTGTCGCACAATAGTTGGGCTAACCGTACTCGTCTCCGCTGCCAGACTCGCTGTAAGGGCCGCGCTCTCATAAATGTTTGACACACACACACGTATACACACACACGGTTAGAAGAGGGAGTTGTGTCACACAAACCTACCAACACATAAAAACCGATGCGTAACTATAAACAAACCGCAAACCCTCAGCCCTCCCTAAAGCAAATATAATTTCATCATTTGTTGAGTGACAGAAAGGCAGTTAAACACAGTGGAATCCCGACTGTTTTGACCAAATACACGCTTTCAATTCAGACCAACGTGGGAGACGGTCAAAATGAACACGTCGACGCAGGCTACTCAACCACACAACCTCCTGTACTGAGTGCAGAGCTCAGCTTCGGTCAAATGGAGTTCGCTGAGGCGGCAACTTGTCTAAACGAGAGAAGGAGGCAAACAGAGATAGCATGTTGTACAGTTTTGTGCAATTTAATGGTTTAACAGCAGCATGTCGAGATGTATCATATTAGGTCGGAACAAGTGATTATTTTCACTATTGACTAATCAGCTGATTATATTCTCAGTTATCCGCTTAACCATTTTAAACATCAACAACCTGCGCAAAATGCTCCTCCCAAATTCCCAGAGTCAAAGGTGACATTTTAATGTGTCTGGTTCCATTCAACCAACAGACTGAAATCCAAACATACTGAGCTCGCTACACTTAAAGTGCAGATAAGCTGAAAATATTTTACTACTTTCTGATAGATCAAATTGACTGATCAGTTAATTTAATTTATTTCCGATTTTAAAGTCAATACAATTATTACAAAAGAAGACATATCGTCGATTAAAACTCTCTTGCACCTACACGACCATGAATTTAAAGTAAACAAAAGATTATTCAGGGGAGTTTATGTGAAAGTAAACAAAGTTTTACGAATGATGGACAAAATGTAAATTTGATTTCCACAGAACACTACCTCTGTACCGACATGGAGAATTGGAACACATAACTGGAATATAAAGTAAGATGGAGACTGTCTAGCAGAGAATGAACAAATGAATTAGTTTGGGGGGGGGGTGATGAAAAGTCTTTAGGGAGCAGTGTGTGCTGAAATAAAACATCACAGATAAAGAAAACAATATATAACCACATGGCCGGTAGTTAACCCGGGACTTCAGTTCCAAATGAGTTCAACGTGCGTTCTGTACGGAAGAACCACCAGTCCCCGGCTGACCTGGTGACAGCCAAATAATTTAAAGATGGCCCACTTTTTCAGGGTGTGCTTGTGTGTGTGTGTGTGTGTGTCGGCGTGTGCATCGTATTTGGGCCGAGACGAGCAGAAGGACTCTTAAGTGATGAGTGACAGCGTGCTCTTAGTGAGTGGAGAGCCTATCTTCCTCTACAAACCAGACACACACACACCAGTCAGCACAGCCGTCCTTGTTAGGACACTGCGTTGACTTCTAGTCATTGTGGGCAGCCTAACCTAACCTAACCTCAATTCACACCTCACCCCTCACTTTGACCGGGACCTCGGAAGTGATGTTTTGCCTCATTACGAAAGGGCTTTGGTCCCCATGAGGTCTACTGCTCCGGACAAGGTCCCAAAGAGGTAACAAAAGGGTTCGGGTTACACACACACACACAAATGCAGACATGCTTTTATTATGACTAATGCATGTGTGTGTGTGTGTGTGTGTGAGAGAGAAAGAGAATTACAGTAATGAGAGCTCTGTGTCAGCAGCTCCTCCCGTCTCCCCTCAGTCTGCTGATTACAGCCTGTTTAGATGGTTAACACACACACACGCACACACACGCACACACGCACACAGAGCAAAAACCGGGCCACTGACCGACCGATGACCCTTTAATTAATTAACCCTTCCCTTTCTTTAGCTTCCTCGGTAATCTTTCTCATCCCTTCATACCAACCGCACGCACGACACTGAACCCAACAAGCGACACACAAATTTAGAATCTTACCCTGCCACCCACTCATCCATCCTCCTGCCCCACACACACACACACACACACACACAGAGTTGCAGCTCATCAGCACTAATCTCTTCCCTCCGTCTCTTTCCTGCCATCTAATCCAACTTCTATCAGAATCCAGCCACCTTCTCTGCAGACAAAATACACAACTAAGCCCTGCTATTTCTAGACAACATCTATTTGTGCGACGATAATTGGGGAGGCCTTGTACGTGCATGCAAGCGCGCGTTAGGTACATGCACCAGATTGGGAGTCTGTGTGAGTGGGTCAGTGTGCTTGCGCCCGTCTCCGCGGGAGTCCAGGTCATGTTTTCCCCCTGCAGGGTGAGAACTTAAACGGACGGGTCCGATTACGTGCAGGTGCAGCCTGCGGTCACACGTGGACCTGCGGCCCGACCCATCTGCCTCCGGACTAAACAAGGCCACTGCTAATCCCGCTGACTGCTATCTGTCTGCTCCTTTCCAAAACCGCTGCCAAAAGAGACTTTTTTCGGGCGACATTTAGTCGGCAGCCCGGCATCGAAAACAGCTCCCCTGAGTTACGCCATTCCAGAAAGAGTCTCTTGGATTTATTGTGCCGCCTGCAATGTGAGAGGACAACTCCTGTTTTTACTACATAACGGTCGCTTTAGGAGCTTGAAAAGTAGCATGTCTCAAGAGAAGCTGACATACATGCATAGTGACTGCCATAGGCACAAACAAAGAAACCTTCAGTTAATGCTGGGTGGAGCAATTGAAAAAATATGTTGCTATTTCAGTCGCATTTTGTAATTAAACATCTTTGCAAACACTTCAAACGCATTTAAAATTACGTTCGTGCAGGGCTGGGAAATATATTCATCACAGGATTTGCCCAATATTGGCATATACACTCAGTTGCTACTTAAGCTAATATTTAGTGTGCGTCGTTGTTTTAAATGGGGCGGACAAATTTGCATCACCTGTCAGCAACAGCGCAACACAATTCAACAGTGGTTCTGTAAATAACAGCTTCCAGAGAGTTTATTCAACACCTCTGTGGCTGTTTCAACAGAAGAAGAGAACATTACAACCTTTGTTGAACCTTCAAAGTCGCTTCGCTGAAAACGATTGTTTGATGCGAGTAAATATGATCTGCCGTTTAGCTCCACATGAGAAAAACAAATAACAAATGTATTTTTCCCCCTCTTTTTAATTTGCCTTCTAAAGCTTCGCAAGCGCGCGAATCCTAAACCTGGACGATAACGGCTATTGTAAAATCGTGACGCTATAGGATCGCATCATCGCAGCACTACCACTAAGTTTCTTAGTGCATCATCAGCCAATCCTACATCAGTGCCCTTTTTTTTTAATTAATTTTTTTTTTTTTTTTTTATAAAGGCAGAAGCTCAAAATGAGTTTGATAAAAATCAAAAGGCAACGGCTCCAGGTAACAGCCATTTGTATGACGGTTATCAGTGAGCCAACCCAGTCAGTCCAATTAACAGGCACACACCTGCCTGATTAAACCTACACCTGACAGATCTGTGGAAAGATATCCCATAATACAAGTTTACTATTGTTATGGTTACGGTGTGTCGCCATGTGCGTTTTTTTTAATCTGCTGTTTTTTGTGTGCGTTTGTTCAAAACCGCCTGCGGGCTGTTGGAGGGGCCTGTGGGGAGGGTTAAACAATCCTTCCTGGAAACATGAGCCAGGCCTGCTGAAACGCTGCCACTGGAAGATGCAGATGGAATCACAAGTTCGCTCTTGCTCCTAATCGTGTTCTTAATCTCATCATTAATTTATTGTTTATTCTGCTCACTAGTTCTCAGCCTGGCAAGAGAGCGACGCTCCGGGCGTTTTGTAACACGAGGTGCAACGCCGAGCCGCTGCCAGAGGAGCTGATCACGCCGTCTCACCGAACAGATCCAGGGGTGACTCATGCTCACGGAGCGGCTTGATTTGTCTGGGTCAGGGCTGTTCAAAAGTGTTGGACACAGGGAAACTGCAAACATATATATATATATATTTTAAACTGTCACAGTGTGATAACCTTGGGTTGCCCTCTGATTTGCTGTGCGGATTTTTTTTTTTTTTTTTTTATAAACGCTGCCCCACTTCAAGACAAAATTCAACGTACATCCAGATGAACAAAAAGGCAGCAGGAGAGAAATAAAGGCTAAGAGGTGGCCCTTATCACCGTTTCTGTTGTAGTAACACCAGGTAAGGGTGGCTGTGATTCGTATGGTAGGACGAGACAACACTCATCACATCAGGAGACACCAGCATGTCCATTCTTTTTTTGTAGGTCCTGGGTGAAAAAATAACCTGGATAAAACCATGGACAAAACACCCAGGCGATGCCATCTCTTTCCCCTGCTCATCTTGCACTGCAACGTTTTGACCACAAATGAGCTTCCTCAGACTGTTTTGTTTGAAATGTTTCAGCAATCTGAGGTTGAAACATATCCGATTTGTAATCAGATTTTAAACCCCAAACTAAATGTGTTAATATTGGAATATCAAATAAATGTATCTGTCGTGAAAATAGCTACAACAACCAATGACGTCCGACCAGAGGTTGGACCAACCAAAAAGCCAACAGCCCAGTGTTTCTCACCGCTCGTACTGTAATCAGGCACGATCGCTGTTCTTACAGTTATCATTATCAGGGTCTGATAATCATTATCTGATAATCTATCTTCACACAACTTCCCAGAATGCCTTTCAGGTTAGAAACAAAACTACCTGTATATGTGGATGCAATCATCCCAGCCTTTGGGTTTTTTCTTGAACTGTGTGTTTTGAGCTTGTGGTGAGCTGAACGGACAGAAAGATTAAGGACACACACACACACACACACACACACACACCCTGGCGTTTGTGTGTACAGAGAAGCAGTAGCCACAGGGGTTAGGGGGGGCTGTGGACAGGGAGGGATACAAAAGAAGTTTGAAGTGGGACAGAAAGGGAGGGAGGGGAGATTCTGGCCAGCTGAATCAAAGCAGGATGAAAGAAGAGTGAGGGGGAGGGTACCCTGTGAAGGTGTGCCAAGATAACAGAGAGGGAGAGACAGGAAGAGGAAGAGGGGAGAGAGAGAGAGAGAGAGAGAGAGAGAGAGAGAGAGAGAGAGAGAGAGCGAGGGCTGGGACTGCACAGCCAGCCTAAATCCCACATTCAAAGGCATTCTGGGCACATTCCTGCACATCAAGCCAGCATACAGTCATGCAAAAAGGGTTGCCTGCATACTTATTATATGCATGAGGTAATGTATGCATACTTGTGTCCTGAAGTGAAAAAACAGCACAGTCACACACACACATATATATATAGACACACTCGTAGTGGTCCAGGAAAACTGTGCCAAGAAAGTTAGTCAAAACATCACATAGCTTTGTGTTATCTCAGCCTTAAATCGGATGTATATGTGTGTGTGCATATACACTCATAAGACAGGAGAACAAGGCGGGCAAAGACAAAAAAAAAAGTTTAACCTGGCTCAGCTTTTGCCTCAACACGATGCAAAGTCATCTGGCTACACGCCGCAGCGACCAGTAGGTAACTCTGAAATGTGATTGGGGGGATACTCTCAGTCGCCCATATGTGCGATGACTGTCACCGTGACATGAGTGTTAGTACCACTGTGCAGAGTGTGTGTGTGTGTGGGAGGGGTTCCCACGAGAAAAGCAGCCTTCCTGGATCACATTCATCATCTCACCTTCGCCTGAAGCAACATGCCCATGGCAACATAATCCACGGATGCCCAGTAACGCAATAACACTGACAACTCCAGCACACACCCACACGCATTATAAAAAAAAATGTGAAAAACCCAACACACCCACCTGTGGTACTGGGTCTGGAGGAACTGAAACTCTTCCTTAATGCGGTCCAAAGTTTCTGGGTAGGTTAGTTTCAGCGACTGGGGCGTCCCCGATGCCGCCGCCGCCGCCGCTGCTGCGGCTGCCACCACTGAGGCCGAGGACCCAGGAGGTGGCTGCAGAGGGGCCTGAGAAGAGAGGAGATAGTCAACTTTGGGATCTGACTGAGGAAAAAAAACACAACTTAAAGGCACAGGATAGTTGTCAAAATCAATCATTCTTGACATCTGGTTTCAAAATTGTGTCTCTAATCTTAGGCCAATGGCTGAGTGACGCCGTGGTGACATGACTAATTTCATAAGGTAAAAGAAAAGCCTCACACTCAGGCAGCTTCCTCAAGACAAGGAGCTGCAGCTACTTTATAAAACAACCCCAGGAAGCAAAGATCTCCATGAGCACCAAATCTGTACGTGAATGCCAGCATGCCTGCGTGCAGCCGCTGTGCGGGGCTGTCATCACCAGCAGGGACAGATGGGAATGGGTCACCAACTTGGAGGGGAAGGTGGAGAAGGTACAAGAGCTTCTTAGCCAAATGAGCACACTGTTTCATTGCAAATCTGTGCGGGAGAAAGAAATAAAAAAAGAAATAGAGCAGTGGGCAGGAGGAAAGCGGAGAAAAGGGACCCCATCATGGCTGAAGACCCCTGCCAACCCCCGTGCTTAGTCTCCCCTCTCTGCAGGGTCCAGAGCAATTAGGAGACTACAACCACAGGGGTAATGCTGCAGGACAGGCAGACAAAAGGGAGCTGAGAGCTGGACGAGGAGGGTGGTGGGGGCTGTCTGTCTGTCTGTCTGTTTGGCTCTCTGTCAAAATAACAGAGAGGAGAAGCCGGCGGGGCCTGGGACACAAGCCGATTCACAAGCTTCTCAATGGTCAAGTATGCCGGTGAGGCCGAGTGATAGTCATCATTTTTTTTTTCTTGTGGGAAAGCACTGACTTGTTTTAATGTGGCTGAGTTAGTTTATTAGAGACATGCATTGCCATTAATTCACGCATATTTTGCTCTTTTTCAGCCCGTAATAGGACATAAAGAACATCTATTGGTTTGAATTATTATATGTACACTGAATTAGAATTTGTTGCAGATGTGGCACAAACAAAAAATGGTGAGTCTTGGTGTCGTTTTTCCCCCATCACAGCTGATCGGAGCCGGTGCCGATAAAGGCCCGTGACTACCGCAGAGTTTCACCCCCAAATCAATGCCAATCGTTCCCTTTTCCAAAAAGCCAGACGTTAGCGGAGTATTTGTGAGTTTCCTGTCCAGTATGAAAGGGGCTCGAGAATCCAGCTGCTCTTTTCTTAAATTCCAACAGACTGCACCTACAACTTGCCAACCACAGTTGAAAACTGTCTGAGTTTGCCCTGCAGCAATATTTTTTCCCCAAAAGGGAGGTGGTGGAAGAGGGCCACAGTCTTCTTTGGTGTCTATCCTCAACTGGTGTAGCCATGCCGCTCTGATAGCCGTGGACTTCAAACATTCCTCTTTGCGGTTGTGTTCACTGGATCATTTGCCAGTCAGAGCCTGTGTATATAAAAAAATAATAATAAAAATGGCTAACCAGTCGGGATGGTGAGGCCGGAGGAAAATTTTTGTCAGATCCTAATCAAAGTATTTCTTCAGACAATACTAGAGGGGATGCTGAGGATAAAATGACTATGATGCCCATCGATCTGTCTTCCACTCGTGAACTTTGTAATAATCCTGCCGTGTTGGTCAGTACAACACACCTTTCCTGCTGCAACAACAACAACAACAGTCTCCAAGCTGAATACGCTGACAGCCGGTATGAGGATAGGAGTGAATGAATTAATTTGGTTAAAAAAAAAAAACAAGAGCAGCAACACATCACTCATCTCGATGCGCTAAACATCAACAATGTTTGTCGCACATTAATGATGTTTAATTAACAACGTAATCACAACATCGCTCAACTCCAGCGCCAGGAAGAATGCCAGGGGGAGTGTCTGAGAGATGCTGATGACAATCAACAGCGTGTGCCGGTACGCACGCTCCGTGGATTTTTCCTCGCGAATAAAAAAAAAAAAAAGTGTAAGGAAAAACAAATGAGGGATGGAAGAGTTTAACGGAGGAGTTTAACAGAGCGGAGAGGTGGGAGGAAAAAGATAAGATGGATGGAAAGGAAAAAAAATGGGCCGATAAAATGGTTGAGACTGGTGAGGCGGAAGCAGCGTATACAGAACAGAAGAGGCGGTGACGAAGGATCTGTTTTGAAAGGAGATGGAAATAAAACAGGAGAGAAAGAAAAAGAGAGAGAGAGAGGGAACATGGGAGAGGAAAGGAGAAAAAAAAGAAGATAGGAGAGGGGGCTGTGGCCTCATTGTTCCTCTGTCTAACAAGCTGCTCTCAATCTGTCGGCCAGATCCCCCTCCACACGCACGCACACACACACACCTTTTCCTATGCAACGCACAAACCCACTATTACACACACACACACACACACCCTCAGAAATACAGTATACACATTTCCTCAGTCTTGCTCACACATACACACTCCCCTTTCCTCACACAAAAACCCATGATTAAACGCTTTCACACGACACACACACACACACACACACGGAGCAATTACTCTTCACAGGGGGGGAAAAAGCACCAAGGCCATTTTATGGGAGGATGGAAGGAGAAAGAAAGAGAGGACTATCCCTCTTTTCAAATCTCTCCTTTTCCTCCCATTTCTTTTTATACATTTTTCAGGGATTCTCTTTTTTCACAGGAGGACAGGTGAGAGATGAGGCAGCGCCTTCCACAGAAATGGATGATGCCGGAGTGAGCTGGTCTCCTTTCCAGGAAGAGGAGGAGAGGATTTATTTATTTTTATATTTATTTATTTATTTATTTTGTAAAAAGGTGGAAGAAACCTCTGTCTCTCTTCTGTCTTAGCCACTCAGGACCTTATGCACAACTCCAGTCTGTTGGATAGGATTGTTGTTATGATGATTCACACCAGACTAGACTGGATGCATAAGACAGATGCTTCCTTGGAAACAAAGGAAGGCTAAGCATAGATCCTACCCCAGCATACATAACCTCGTCTTTTTCTTTTTTTAAACTCCTTACATCTCCCATGAAACACTGCTATTAGTCTGTGCCAACTCCTGATCTGGCAAATAGCTGAGCAGGCTTTAAAGTGGGAGGTCAGGTCATCGAGCTGACCCGGTGATCTATGGGAATGGGTCTAAGCTGGGAGCCTCTCCCGATAATCCCGCGGTCAGTTATTCCCTCCCTCTTGGCTGCGTCCTGGCTGGAAGGCAAACATGCCGTCTGCCCTTGAACAAAGCTTACACAGACTGAAAATCGCTGTTACACAATTACAGGCCAGATCTTTCTGCTCTTACAATCGTAAGATCGGGTTCTGTCTGTTCACTACTGAGAAGAGACTGCGTGAGGTGGGCTGGCATGGGGAAGGGAAGCGTTTCTCTGATATGATTAGAGATCATCTGATTACTCAACTGTTTAGAGAAATCAGTGGGGAGGTGTTTAGAGGCCCCCAAGCTGCAGCGCCGCGTTCTTTACCGGTGCCGCCGCGATGCGTCGCGTTCCAGAAAGCCGGCTGAGAGAACTGCAGGCCAACGTTTGAGGCCACCTACTGCACGAGCTCGACGCTGAAACCCCAGATGTGACCCTTTCACATCAGATGTACGCACACGCACGTTCACACTAATCTCTCTCTTAGCCCAGGAAGGCCTAAGTCAATTGCAATGATTAAATGAGGACCTGGTGATGAGGGGATGAGAGAGCGCGTGAATGAGTCATCTATGGGGATAGAAATGATTTAAGTCAAATCCCACATCCCTTCAGTGGGATAGGATCGTGGAAACAATCCAATAAGGCTGTTTTAACCATGCTAAGTGCTGAGAAACAGCTGAACGCCATCCGCAGCACTGCAACGTATCACATCAGGTTGTCTGCTCTGCACACGCCTTGTACCCGAGGTCGCACGCCGCTCAACGTGCAAAGATTCCCACACAAACGCGTGCCCGCAGAGTACGTACGGAAACCAGAATGTGTAGACAAACTGAATTCTGACGTGTGGCTTTCCCTGAATGAAATCATTCCTGTTTTCCTTTGAGTTACCTCTAATTACACCGCAAGCAGCAAACCACGATGACCTCACATCCGTGCTTTAACCCCCCTCACCCTCAAAAAAAAGAGGAAAAAAACCCCAACATGTGCATATACGCACACGCACACAAGGCCGCACGCCCACACATGCCTACTGCAAACACGAAATGGATCTGCGCACAGCGCCGTTTGCCACAAGTATTTACAAGCACACATGCACTTGATTGTGTTCGCACATGACATGCCACCTACGTCAATAACGGCGGGAATCAGCGAGATGTGTCTCAATCGCCGCTGCCCACGCCGTCCCGCAGTGACACGCAGTTTGCTAACGGAACGGAAACGGCTGCGATGCGGTTGTGTGACCGTAGCAATATTAGGTTAACTTAAAAAGAGCCCTCCTGCGTCTTCCTGTGGCTGCAGGGCGATGAAGGGCGGAAGAGCTCTCTCTCTCTCTCTCTCTCTCTCTCTCTCAGCATCAGAGAGAAAGGACGATTTTCCTCCGAGTCCCTTTGCACACCAAGCTCACGCCCCTCTGTGATGAGTGGTTGCCACTCTGTGCTCCCCATTTCAAATCCTGGATGCTGATTGGGCCCAGCTTGGACCAGAGAATCTAGTTCAGACCAAAACCCCACTGGTGAAATAATAATAATAATAATAATAATAATTACAACCTTCAGCATAAAATTTTGCCTGTTCACACAAAAACAAGACTGAGTCTACAGTCACATATGTGACTAAATGAGTCCGTGAGACTCACGCTAACTTGCTGATGTTTAACAGATATCATTCTCAACTGTTAGCATGCATCTACCAATTAGCACTTGGTCATAAACAATAAAAGCATTGGGCAAATGAAAACTTTGAGCTAAGGATGGCTCCAGATGAAAGCCACGGGATCCCCGAAAATGATTTCAATTCATCCCGGTGGGATCGTGAACGTCTGCAACAAATTTGATGGTGATCCATCCGAGGGCTGTCAAGTCATTTCACTCAAAACCGCAAATGTGAACCTCATGCTGGTACCGCAGGAAATGTCAGGGGATCACCGGAGCGATCGGGATTTATCTTCTGGGCACCGAGAGCGTCTGACCAAAATTTCTTCTAAATCCACCGGGCCTCCAGCGTGGATAGAGTGGCTTCAGAACACCTCGCCAAATGATTTAGATTTATTTTTTTTTTCGTTCATTTAATCAGCGCTGATCTGTCTGTCTCCTTCAGCTGGGAGGATGCTGCGCTGCTGCCTCCTCCGTATAGCTCAGCCCATTAGTCAGGCCACTAATTACACTGCTTACCCACAGAGTCGATCATCAGAGTAAACACCCACCGAGCTCTCTCTCTCCCCTCTCCCTCCCTCATCCACTCCCGCCAAGGACGCTGTGACAGTGGGTCTCGCGCGTGGTGCCACTTCCGACCGTGTGCGTCCCCCGCGCACCGCAAACACAGCTCCCCATCTCTGAGGTCCACGACACATGTCAATGTGTCACAGTCCTTTCCTTGACCCACCCCCACCCCCGCCCCGCCCTCCTCGCATCAGACGGCTTTCTGCCATGGCTCCGCGAGGAGCGCGCTCGTAATCCGTCAATGATTCCTGCGCTTAGAGGGGAGGGGCCCGCCGAGCACCTGTTTCATTAGCGCCGCGCATCTTTCTTTCTGCCCTCCCCCCCCACACCTCCCCGTTCCTCTCTCCTTCCTCCCGCAAGCCCCGTTATTCAAATTTCCCTGCTGTCAGCCCACATTAGCGAGGCGCCACAGTTTGCCTGTCAGCTGGCTTAATTGCTGGAGGTGCCTTCTTTTATTAGGTAACCCCCTCAGCTCGTTTGTTCCCTCCGCCGAGACGCACCTCCACAACAGCTTGTGTAAACCTGAGATCCCTTCAGCCTCTTTTTCCTTCATTTTCTCCCGCTCCCTCGCTCTGTCTCTCCCTCTACCCCCCACCCCCACGCTCCATCTAATCGCCGGCTGAGCAAAGCAGGCGAGGCTCCTGATCGATAGACAAACTCGCCCCACTGGACAACAGCGGCGATAAAGAGCTAAAAGCATGCTAGGACTGAGGAAGAGGAGGCTTGCTTCATGCTAGCTCTGAGGATGAAGAGGAGGAGGCCTCACCTCCGTGGCTCATTCAGCCCTCCCGCCCGCCCTTGTATATGGATTCACCGACAATACCTTCCTTCAGAAAGACCACTGCCTTAACGAAGAGGAAGATTAGCGGGGTCATGTGGCCTGCATACACGCAGCGCGTTAAGCATTAGTTAATCGCTGTTGTTGTGGCATCGCAATGATAACAAGAGTGACAGTGTAACAAGGGCTGTACGCCATGATGCAATGTCGCCATGTTTGTATTAGAATGTCAGTTGAAACCATGCGATACTGTACCATAACAATAAGCATCAGACACTGTTTGTTGGACAAGAAGCTTTCGATCTGTAGTAATGCAGTGACGCCACGTTTGGCATTTGAGTTACGTATTCAACTAACTTCACTCGAGAGACAATTATTCAACTCTGAAATTACCTCGGCTTGTACCGTTTTTCTAACTGCACGGGGACTGCGTGAGACAAAATGGGACAAACACCACCAACAGTCAGGCACAAAAAAACAACAATGTCAACATTTTAACAAATCCACAGCGCGCTGATGAAGTGGAGGCCATCAAATGCTGCAAAAAAAAAAAAAATCCGGTTCAGTGTTTAACTGGTATATGAAACGACGCCCCCACACAAATGCACCCCCCTGCGGTGTTGTTTAACGTACCGGTGAGTCTGTTACAGATTCAACTTCTTTGCTGCACGATTGCACGAAGCCGCTTCGGCGTGGACGACCTCCGCTCAAGCCCCCCCCCCCTCATTCAAAGCATGACAAGGGCTGCAGTTTTTCAACACAGAGCGAGTGTCTGCCCCCCCCCCAAGCAGTCGCCTCGTTAAAAAACCCCTCCCCCAGTCCCAGGCTTTGTTGAGAAGAAAATGGTTGGTAAAGGGCCGTTGTAAATATTATTGCCAGTCTTATTAAGCCCTCTGAGAGGTAACTATGGTCAATTAATGACATTTGCATTATCATATACAGAGCAGGCTTACAGCGGAAATGGAAAGCTCTTCAAAACTACATCTCCCCACAACACAAACGGACAGACATGGGACACTTCACAAGCACTTGTGAGCAACAGCTAACCCGCCAATAATGTCCTAAATGTATTCAGTCTGTCTTACTTTTGTGTCATTTCAAGATAGTCAAGTGTGTACGTGTTAGCGTGGCTAGCATGGTCACTGTCCCTGTGGTAGAAAGACCACTGAGGAGGTAAAGAGAGCTTGCCATGTTTGATACAGGTCTCAGCACATAGAAGGAACTCGGGGCCTTCTTTCGGAAACGTTTATGTCACGTTTATGTAGTCGGGGGACGAGAGACGGCGACATTACGTCTGTGCACACAGTTGGATTTCTGGTCTCTGAGGAGGAGAAGTTCAGCATTTAGATATGTACTGTAATTAGTCAAAACATATCAGATGTGCAAGATGTGTCATAATTTATTGTGCTTCACGCCATAGAACGTAAGCCATATGAATCTGTGATCGACAGTCTGGCCCAGAAAATGTTTGTGAACCAAGTGGTTACCAAGTTCCTAATCAGGAAAGAAGATCTGTTGTAATACTTAGCTATAAACATGCAGGCTGAATTACTTGGAGATGGTGAAGGATAATCTATAATTATCCCTTGATAAAAAGACAACTCTATATTTTACGATATACGGGCCACGTGTTTATGTAATTTATGGGTCAGGTCTCCGGTGAGGACAGGTTACTGCCAGCCCAGCGTTTCAGAGATTAAACGGTTTGCCGGGTTGAGTGGCCCTTCGCTCTGAGGTGCAAACAGCAGCCACCGATGACCCGAGACTCTCGCGGGACGGGTGCCTCACACGGTGCCGTTGAGATCTGCGGAGGGTTGAAATGAAACGGGGCCCGCTGGCCTAAACATTCCACCCGGACCCGCCGCAGTCTGCTCCTCTCACCCTGGGACGCCTGCCCATACATTAAGATGTGGTTTGGAGCTCTCACAGGAACACAGCGAGGAGAGGCTGGATGAGAGGGATTGGGTTTACAGTGCAAACCACAGGCCCACAGTCTGCCTCCTGCCCTGCCTTCCTGCAGGCGACTGTACTGCATACACAGCTGCTGGCGCGCATGTGGTGTTTGTGTATGCGGTGTATGTTTGGGTAGAGGGGGACTCGCAAGTTCCCCTTTATCACTGGAAAGGAAGCAAAGGCTGAAATAGAAGTTACGACGCATGATGGCCGTGGAATCGGAGATGCGAACACACAAACGCTTCAAAAATGTAACCAGTGTGTGTTTTGGGGGGCTGAATGAATTTGCAAGAAGAATCAATTTAGGCGGTGTGCACACACATTGTCAGGAAGTTATACTTGGCCGTGTGCTTGATCCGGTTTTCGATGCAGGGGGGACATGAATGTCAAAACACCGTCAGGGGTGGGGTGCAGGGTGGCATGGCTGAGGGATGTAGATGAGGGTTAGGCAAATGAGCAGGTCTTAATTGATACTTCACACAGCTGGAGGACCGGTGTTTATGTATTTCAGTCAGCTCAAAGGCTCTCCACCTAACTCGACTAAAACAAATTAAAGCCGCGCAGCACGAATTTCGCTCCTAAACACGCAGGTCTATCGCAAAAGACAGCGCAGCAGTTTCCTTCTCATTTTCACATCCACACTACTAGGACTTTAGAGGAGGACTTTCGGCAGCAGTGGCTGGCCTCTTGAAAAGGTACACTTGCTAGTATCTGTGTAATCAGTAAATCAGGGGAATGCACGAATCACCCTTGATATAACTGAAAAGATTTTTTCTTTTTTAAAAAAAGCAAACGCAGCTTCTTTTTTTCAAAAAAAAAAAACAAAACAATGAGTGGCACTTGAGAAGGGCAGACCATTGAGTGATGGTGTCAACAAGCCAAGCTGACTCACTTCCCCTCCTCACTCAGCCCATGAGGAAGGGACAAACAAACACACACACACACACACACACACACACACTTCATCATCTGGGTCAGCTCCACGCTAGCGTGGAGACAGAAACAGGCTCCATGTTTTCTAACCTTACGGAGGTGGCCACCAAGGACATAGGATTCACACACAAAGACGCTCCAGCAAAGTTGAGCGTTGTTTGAGGGGGATGAGGAGGATGGGGGGGGGGCTCTGCCTCACTAAAGCCGTACTGACAACAATCAGCCTGACCTTCATTACACAAGGCGTTATAATATGAAGACAAATAAGATATGACGCTGCGCGTAACAGCCTCTCGTGTCTCCTATATCCCCGACAAAGCAGTCCCCGGAAATACATGTTAAGAATGACAAAGACAAACAATTTCGGTTCGCACTTTCTTAATGAGGCTCAATACGGTTCCCAAACAACCGGGCGTTTATTACCGGCACGTTGCGTTTAATGTGAGGTGCGGGCTCGGAGACAATAACCTCGTTAAATGCGTGTGGACTGTAACGTTAGTCGCGTAGCCTACTTACCGGTGGTCGGTTTTGGGGAAACATTGTAGCCGCCGACTTCTGCTGCGTCTCCGTGTGCGCGTATATATTTTTTTGGTTGTTTGTCTTTCTTCTTTCTCCCTTTTGGGGCGGAAAGCCTCGTCGAGAAATACGAGCAGCCGATGTACTATTGTTGGTCTCAGAGAGGCATTTGGCCCGGTTTCAAAGGCAGTGGCAGAGCTAGTCTCGGCTCGCTCATTCCTTGCTCCAAGACTCCTTTGTTCTGGGCTATATCTCCAGCCCCACACCGCACCGCACTCGACGAGTAGCAGCCAGGCTGAGGACGGGGAGCGGAGAGGAGAAACACCCGGTCCACGGGGGAAAAAAAAGCTTTCTTCCAAGTCCTCAACTTAGCGCCTCCAGCAATTACGATATCGCAATTGGTTTCCCTTCTCCGATATGTTTTTCGCCGTCTGTAGCTTAAAGGCCAGGAGAAGAGGAGGGGGGAGTGAAATGTGGTTTGCTTGTGGCTTCGGAGACGGACACACCACCAGCACATTCAATGCAGCCGCAGCCTCTTTTGTCTCGCTCGTTGGCCTGCACTCTTTTCACACAACACTCCCAGTCCCTCACTTCTCTCACCCACCCCCCACCCCCCTGCTCTGATCCTCAATGGGACATAACATATGAGTAGCTTTCTTTAAGGAGTGGGGGAGACCTAAAGACACGGTTTACTGCCCCCCCCCCCCACACACACACACACCCCACCCCACACACACGCAAATTGTTTTATCAAAATTAATAACCCTCGACTGGATTGAAAGTGTTCATTTTGCATAAAAAATAAATTAATCCCATGTAAATTAGAACTATAGGGGAAATAAGAATGTGAGCATTCACATAATGCTGTTCATATCAGCCTGATTTTATTTGCAAAGAAACCTTTGCTGTGTCTCCTCTCTTGTTGTTAATGTTGCATTGTAATTAGATTCATCCGCATATTGCCATGTAATTGAAAAACTATCCACACAATTAGGAAATTTTAATTTTATTTTTAAAAAGTGCAAAAATATTCCTTAGAAGGGAGAGGTTGAGTTGAATTGTTCAGTGATTGAATGAAATCTCCACGTGGGGCTCGGCCTCGGCACGGTAAACACTGGTAAAAAGGAGCCAATGAGCTTCGAGGAGACCCACGTGGGCAGTGCTGACCGGTTGCTGATTGGAGGACTGCAGGTAGCACAACGCTCTGCACGTCAATCAAACAGGCAACAACCGCTCGGTGAGGTTAACCCTTTCCTGGGTACAGGGGAGTGATTGAGAGAGCAAGGAGTTGTGTGTGTGTGTGTGTGTGTGTGTGTGTGTGTGTGTGTGTGTGTGTGGTGGCTGTATCAAGATTCAGTGGTTTTCCTTTTTTCTCCCCACAAACCGTCAATGCATTCAAAAAAATCTCACCCCCCCCCCATTTTGTCCTCGTCGATGTGGAAATAAATAGACTTTGCTCTAACGTCTGCATCACCCTTTTCATTCCTAGATGTCAAAAATTAATCATGACCACAGGGGAACTGACCAAACATGAAAAGACAAAATAGATCTAAATCAGAGCCCGAGAAGGCACCAGAACCCCCTTAGAAATACAGCAGTGATGATGCGTCGACGCTTGCATGGCTATATATTGAATATATGCGTATTGATGTAACCTGGAAAAGGAGAATTATTGTGCAGAAGAGTGGAGAAATGGTGGAAAAATTGGTATTCTGGAGGCACGACCCCTTTAGCGGGGCTCATAATTAGAGAGAGAGATATTGAAAAAGCAATTTCTGACAGTGGAATCACAACCTGCCAGAGGTGGAGTTGGAAAATATAGATGGGTGTGTGTTTGTGTGAGAGTATATAGTGTGTGTGTGTGTGTGTGTGTGTGTGTGTGTGTGTGTGTGTGTGTGTGTGTGTGTGTGTGTGTGTGTGTGTGTGTGTGTGTGTGTGTGAAAGAGAGAGAGAGAGAGAGAGGAAAGGCAGAGGGGGAGGGAGGGAGGAGGAAGAGAATAAAGGATGAAGGACAGCAGGGGGGATGCTGAGAAAGAGGAGCCAGTAGGAGGGTTAGAGATTGAAAGAGAGGGAGAGTGCACATGGGTGATGAAAAAGAGTCTGCGTACGTGTGTGTGTTTGTGGCTTGTGCATGTGTGTGCGTTGAGCAGACAAGTGAGGGAATGAAAGAGAGGGAGAGTGGAGAGAGGGGGAGAGAACGAGAGAGAGGTGAGAGAGAGAGGGAGAGAAAGAAAGATTTTATTGCCATTTTTCCTCCATGAATTTTAATGCACAGCACTGGCCTCCCTCTCGGATTCTGGGATCACATTTATTAAAAAAAAAAAAAAAAGAAGTCATGAGGAATGCAGTGCTTTGCAGACTGCTGTTGCACGGGGGATGTTTCATGTTGGTGTGGGTGTATATGTGTGTGTTGGGGGCTGCTTGCTGGGCTGGGTGACAGGGCGGGGGTAGGCGGTAGGGGGTTGCACAGGATGTATGAGGCTGTGTTGCGTTGTGCTGTGTGTGTGTGTGGGGCGGGTAATAATATAGATGATAGAAAATGATAAGTGAAGGACACATATTATTGCTATTGGCAGGTCATATGAAGGAGTGCACTAGGTAGTGTGTGTGTGTGTGTGTGTGTGTGTGTGTTGGCTGAGCTCCAGTGATTATATACACCAAGTCCACTGTGCCCTTCTCTCCTCCACAGTGGCTCGGTGCAACGGGACATCAAAGTAGCCCCACAATGGGAGAGGACACAATGGTCGTAATGCTACGGGAGCTTTTGGTTTTAGCTCAGTCGTGTGAGGTTGTAAAGAGATAAGTCTCTCAAATGCAAGTATGCTGAGTGTAAGCAAACACGTGCTCACTAACTCCCCCACCCACTCACCCACACACACACACACCCACACCCACACCCCCCCACACACCCCGCCACACACATACACACACACACACACACACACACACACACCTGTCTCAAAAGGGCAAAACAGTGGAAAGTGCCTGAGGGAGCAGCAGTGGCGACAGCACCCTTTCTAATCACAACTCAATGCAGCAGTGAAAACCAAGATACCGGTTACCCATACAGTGGGGAAATTATCACCAAGCAGCAAAACACTGGGAGGGAGTGGTTTTGAATGAGGTGATGACAACAAGTTCACTTTGCACAAAAACTTTAGAGACCGCTTCATTCCTTTGTGGTTGCCAACAGCAATATCAGTGTCAAACTGTGAGTGTGATATAAGCACTAAATGATGCCCTGACAACACTGGATAAGGTCTACTGGAGAGACATCCTGTCGAGACAGTGTCTTAACGCTTTTCTTTTGTTTACTAGGAAGGCTGCATGTTGAGAGGGGTTATTGGGTTATTACATTGTTGTTGTTTTTTGTTTGTTTGGATCAATAAGAAGCTTCGTCTGTCTGGTGCATGAAAGTTGTGAGATTGTATACTAAAAAACATTCAAAGACATAAGTGTGAGGGACAGAAGCTCTCTGATATTCAAGCCCAAACAAAAAGTCTACTTAACAACAACACCAATATGAACAGTCCTGCTGAAGCACAATGCTTTTCTTTCCTCCTGCTTGTCGAATTTTTAATCCCAGTGATGGAAGGCCAAATCTAGATTACCTCTTCATGTCTTGATGGTCACTTGAGCTACCTGAACAATACAATTCAATAGTGAAAGAAATGTTCAGCTATATGAGACATCAATGGTAAACATCAAGTTCTGGAGGACAGTCCTTCAGAATCTAAGAGGATGGCCTTCCTTGCAGACCCTCAGTTTTGTAACAGCCATACTGATAGGAATCCAACGTGGACACAGCAGGGAAAACTATTTCTCTCTCTAATGTCTCTTTAAATGCTGTGACTACATCATTTTTTCGACACATGAATAAACTCATGTTCTACTATTTCTATTTTATTCTCTATCATTCTCACAAGACACAGTAATCTTGTTATCTGTATGCAACAGGTTCCATCCCCTTTTCTTGGAAATATCGAGAGTTCTCCGGAATTACAAAAAAAAATTAAAATTCACAGAGTCATAAAAATCATCTTTCTTAAAAAAATACTAACTAAACTAATTAATTAGGTTTTTTATTTCAAAATAATCCATGGAACACATGTGTTAAAAGATTGGACTGGATGGACATTTTCCTTTACTTCAAATTTGTTAAACTGAATAGCAGACAGAGCCCCCTCTTTAAGAACAAATTGCATCCTATGGGGGAAAAGATGATATTAGAGGAAGATGCTTTAGATTGGGTCATAAACTTCTGGGTTTGTAGCAGATCTCTTTTTACTCCCCAGCCTTCCCAGCCCCACCAACTTCTCCTGTATTTCCCCAGGGGCTTAGAGTTGGGGATGGAGACTGGCTCCTGCCCAGTGTGGGCTTGAGTGACATGAAGACAAGGCCACAATGTTGTCATAGCGTTGCCCCCCCCAACTCCCACCCTCCACCGCCTCCTTCATCCCTCGCTTGCTTCCCCCCTCCCTTTCCCTGTCCCTCATCAGACAAGCTGGGTGTCAGCACAGAGACGGTGCAGTGATTTATTGGTCTCTACTCCTCCGGGACACCACCCTCAACACACACACACACACACACACACACATACACAATGTCAACCCCTCCTTCCTCCTCGCCCTCACTCCACCACCCTCCATTTTTCCCATCCCTCCCGCCCCCAGCCCCCCCTTTGCCCCCAACCCTCCACCCACCCCCTCCCCTTCTGTCCTCTCCTGCTGCATGGCCCCTGGGGGAAAGAAGGGCTAATGACCCACATCAGCAGCAGCTATGCTCACATGCACACGCACACACAGAGTCGCAAACACACACCCATCCACACGCACGCACACACACACACACACACAGAGTCGCAAACACACACCCATCCACACACGCACACACACACACACACACACACCTCCTTGCAGGCAGATACAAATAAATACCCTCTGCGACACACATACGCACACGTATGCACACATAAAACAGACGCTGACACATTTACGCCCACAGGCATGTGTATCTGGGAACTCAGGAATTCCAGGGTTGTGCTGTAACATTGTTTCCCCTACTCAAAAGTCTCCTCCAGTCTTTGGAACATATAACACAACACTAAAGCGATCAATACTGTGAATTACCTGCTGCTATGATATTTGCTAAAAGCTTCATTCATTTTTGTAAATGAGACACTGCTTTCATCGTAGCATGCTGTAACATTAGGGAATGCACTTTTTTGTTTTTTTCACCAGCATTTTTGCCTTTATTAGACATAACAATGAAGTGATTTATATGACTCTGCAGTGAAGTGGACTCAGATCTCCTTTTGCCTTTCCAAATATCTTTGAATGAACTCTGCTGCAGTTTGGCCATGAAATCCCTAATTACACTGTATGCTCAGAGGTAATGATGAAGCAAGACGACTTTTGTTTCTTTTTTTCCAACAAAATACGTTTCCTCGTGGCATCTGGTTGCAAAAAGTAACTTCACCTGTGCCAGTGTGAATTCCTAGACAAGGTCAATGCGATATTCTCACATTCTGCCGCCTCTTTTAAAGGGCCGAGTCAGGAAAAGAGCATCTTTGCACAGGGTGATTTTGAATTCCGGCAGTCGAGTCGCACTGAGTGGAGAATGAAGCGGCTAAATCTGAGCATTGACTTGCAAATGCTACTCTCAGCGCTTTGCATGTGCTGTCACTCATTTCAGACAGCAGAGCGACGCACTCTTGCAAAAAAAAAAAAAAGGGAAAAAAGCGTGCAGTCATCGCCAAGGGCTTCCACTTTACATGAGTGCTGGCGAGATGGAGAGTGCAGGTCAGGTGTTAATTTGTGTGTTTAAGCACTTTAACTGGGACGGAGAACATATAAATTATTTTTTCGTGCAAAGGAGGACAGGAGGATGTACTGGGGAGAGAAGCGATCAGTTAGATGTTTAAAGTTTCACACCAAAATGAGGCCAACTGACATTTGAAAGAAACAATATGCACAAAAAGTAAACAAAGGATAGATAGCAGATAACACGTTGATGGTTGACCAAACATTAAGAATATGGAGTGTTCTTTAAAATTAGTATGTAGCACGTGGGGATATAATTGTTGACAAACAACTATTAACCTGTTAAATGATGGGATCAGTGTTGTTAGAGATAGGCGGGAAACAGTTAAAATGGTAAATATGCATAAACAAACGGTAAATTAACACAAGTATGAAGCGACTCTATACGGCGATAGCTACCTTTCAGACAAGCTCCTTGTCAACGCGTAGTGTGTAACAGAGTCTCCTGCAGGGCGTACCTGTAGAGCTAGGTCAAAAGGCTAGAACACTGCATTCTACTGCCATCTACTGGCCAACCATAGTATTGCATGGCAAATTTCAGTTCAAACTGTTTTTTCAGGAGGAAGTCGCATAAATGCTGCTTCCCAGCACTTCAGGACAACTTGAGAAGGGGGCAGGAATCAGTCTGGCAGAACGTCCACAGGGACGAAACTGCTGATCATTTCTACTGGCTCACTGTCAGCACGTTTTGAGACGGTGAAAACTTTCCTCACTGAGCAACGGAAACATTTGTTCAACGCTGAGACGCTGTGGTCTCCATTTTCCGGCAGCAGGCTGCAATTCTACACACATACCACACGGTGTCGCAACCACCACACTACACTCGAGCTCTTAATATGATCATGATCAGGAATCCTCCATTAAAAGGTGCACGGGGGGGTGTACTCCAATGGATTTACGAAAGCCTTATCCTAATTCAGCAATTTTTGCATTCGAAACCAAACAAAAAAATCTTATTGTTCAGCTTCTTTTCACCCTGTGGAAAGAGCTTCATATCCTGAATGTAAGTGGTAAACTAGATATACAGATGAAGTAAAAAAAAAACCCACCTTGATGTGTATGACTCCCATAGCACCCAGACTAATATATTCACAGATTCACACAAATATGTATTATGTAATTGAAGGTTCCAACTTAAATTTTCTTCATCATATAGAATACTGGTAGGACTTTCTTAAACACATGCATGATTGCCTAATTGACAATAAGTGATTTTGATGGTTAAAATCAGATGGTTAAGATTGTTTGTCAAAAAGTAATTGCATTGTTTCTCAAAGTTTTAAATTCAACGTGACTTGGTGTGATTATGTTTCCATTTTTTGGGCTTGTTTTACATTCTAAGTTCTGCATCATGAGGTAAAATTAGTACTTTTCAGTTATACTGCAGTCCAGTACATTTGAAATCTGAACATCTACCTCATGGCAGCCCACAGAAACAAAACATTTAATATGTTATGCCTCATCTACTGGATACTATTTTAAAATAATGTAATCAGAAAAGTCAGCCACATTCTGTGTTCGTCACTGTAAATGCAAATGTTTTTTTTCTTGCATCTCCCCCTCCAGTTTTTGCATGCCAGCACTTTCCCCTCTTGAGAAGATTGTTGAATTTTCGGAATATGAACCATCTTCTCCTTCTCTTTCTTGGCCAGGCAGTATCCACACTAACATTTTCCCTTCTTTCGTTAACTACTCCCTCTCGCTCTGCACATTTCTGGCACAGGAAGGCATCTTGTATTTTCCAGGGGAGGCCAGCTGGCTGTTGAGCAGACCCAGGCCTCCCACTTCCCCTTGAGGTCCTTCTCTCTTACTCTGCTGCAGCTACATAGGCAACAGCCACAGAGAAGAGAAAAGTCAGTTTTAACCCCATTGTAGGCAAGATTAAAAGATTAAAGATCAATTATTTATCTAAAATGGGGGGGTGTTAGACTTAATGTGATTTGAAATATAAATACAATCTCATTCAAGAGTCAAATGCCAGATGCTATTGTAGAAAGAGTCCTGATTCTGCTTCTGGCCCTCCTGTGATAATCAATACTGTATCGTTGAACAGAGTCCAACTACCATATACAGTAGAAACAAAATTAAGAGGCCAAAAGCAGTTTCCTGCAGAGCTCTGGGATTTATTATCAGCAAAGAACTATGTTATCACAAGACCACATTTGGAGTAATAATGTAAATAGGAGCGTTAAATGACAGGTTCAGAATGACGTACAACACCCTGGTATCCCACTTCAGCTGAGTGGCTGTGTTCTCACTGTAGCTGATTTAGTAACTAGTAAGGCCATTCAGTTTGGGTTTAACAAAAATGTAATTAAAAGGTCATTTAAGTAGGTATGTTGGTATTTGTAAATTACCATCCATACGCTGTGCAAATGCTGATTTCAGAGTTTGAATGGCATGTGTGTTTACCATGCTGATGGGTAAAATCCACACACACATTATCCTAGGTCTGCAACTCTTCTCTTGGCCCATAAGATAATACACTTAACTCTGCAACAGAAATGTGGAAACTTAAACATTACAGTGTTATAAAAATGTCTCAGGTTAAATACTGTAACCTAGCTCTGTGAGAGACACATATCATCCTTGGCTGATGAGATGGGTGGTCTCTGCACAAGTCCATACATGAGTGATTTACAGTGTGTCACTGTATATTAATGTGTTATTTTTGTGTAAACATGCAACACAGGAAAAAAAACTCCACCTTTCCTGATTATTGTTCTTGTGCATTAATAACTGCAGCCTGAATTTATCCACGTGGCCTGACCACACGGTGCTGTTCGCTTTGGTATGACATCACTCCAGCCGAAAGCAGGAGCGTGGGCTGTTTCCCAACAGAGGCCGCCCTGTCACACACGGCCTCTAGCGACGTACCCGAGGTTTGTTTACCTCTCTGTGTCGCTACTATTCCACAGCGGGACTAGTTCTCCCCCACGACCGTAAATTTTTAAAGTCTTGCATGACTTGCAAGGATGGGGGGGGGGTCATGAAGCCCCCTCGCTGAGGTGAGAGGAATGGTGTGTGTCAATTTATAATTTATATAAACCCCTCATCAGGGTCACTGGTGCTAGTGGTGAGGATGGCGAGCAGCCAGATAAGCTGCCTCTGTGCTCTCTCTCTCTCTCTCTCTCTCTGTGCCTCTCTCCCTGGGCCATATGAAAGAAATGTGCCATTATCCAGCAAGGCCCCTACTGCCCGGCCCCTGAGTGTAGGACTGCTGTCCAAGACAACATGCAAAGGCCAAGAGACTGGAGACTGGAAGCTGGAAGCTGGAGCCTAGAGAGCTTTAGATACCTCCTCAGACTGTTTACGGCCACCTGTAGTACAGCCAAAAGCTTCTCGTTGCCCTTTCCTTACTACTTCTTTCTTTCCAGTAGGTCATTTCCATTGAGATTAAAACATCTGTGTAATACACAGACTGAGCTGCTATTCTAAAGTTAGAATTCAGTTAATCTTTAGAAAATTAAAATGATTCCAGAGGTGATGCAGAATTGCAACATTCATTATAATATTATATGGTCAATATAATTCCCTGTTTTACATAAATGTGGTGCTTAAAAATCTTTGCAATCTTCTGTGGGTGACTGTTCTTCAGACAATGAAGTATTACTTGCTCAGTTTGTTGTTATACCTAGGAGCATTAGCTAAATGCCAAAAACAAATTAAAATCAGATAACTTGTCATATAAAGCCTCATCATACAGTCTGTAGTAAATGGCGTAGCTAATATCACTGTCATTGATTTTAATTAAGAAGTTGTTTACTCACACATTTTTCCCAGGAACCTTGGTCAGAGCTCAGGTGGCAAAGTGTGTGATGAACACAGAAAACTTTGTTTACCCTGAGCAACATCCTCCTCCCTCTCCTCGAGATGACCAAGTAATCCCAGTACAGCAGGGAAATGTAATTCCTACATCATGTTCTGAGTCTGTAGTGGAGTATTCACGAACACTGCAAAAATGTTCCATGACATTGGACAATTAACGCATGGGCTCAGCACATACAAAGATGTTCAGATGGCCTTACCTATAACTGATGGTTACCATCCCAAAAAAGCTCCTTCAACATGGGGCACACCTTTTTGTGGACAATATAAATATGACAATAAATTGATTTTATAACTATTCTTCTATGATCACATAGTTAGGAGCTTATGTGCCCCAGAAACTATTTTTAACTCTTTAATCAGGATATTCATTGCAAGGAAATATTTGCAAATGGAATTAAAAAGAAGCTCTTTATGATGAGATCAAACTTATTATAAAGAATAACTAAGATCTTAATACAGTCCAATATCAGCCTGTGGAGATCATCTGTGGAAATTACCAAGGGGCCATTGGGTTGCATCATTTCAGTCTCAAATGCTGGAGAACTAGTCAGGATTTGTGTTTGTATTGGAAAGTGCAGCCTCCAATCTGCTCGGTCCATGTTGCCCCTGAGGAACCAACCAATGCAGCACCGCTCAGAGGATTATCTCAAGGATACACCATTGGCTGACTCAGCAGGTGCGCTGTTCACAAATTATTGTTGTCATTATCATCTTAATCATCAGACTCCTTATCCTCATTGCCACCTGTCTCCTTCTCAGTCTCCCACAGATGAGTTCAACTAGTGAAACTATACATTTATGGCCAACCTATCACTGCTGTGGAAAGGAGATGTTCCAAAATTAATCACAGGTGCAGAGTCATTCTGCTCTGTCGTCTGTGATTATAAAAGCAAAAACAAAAGATTTACAAAATACACATCAAAAACATGTGAGCACAATTAACTGCAAACAGAGTATGAAGAAATATGGACTCATGGGCTGGAAAAAACTAAACATTAAATAGCTGTTTTTTGCGAGCTGATTATAATGAAAAGGTAAATAGGATGATGTCCAATAAGAACAAACATTCTGGTCCTATTGAATGTAAACAGTCTGTGATGACACTGTAAACATGGAAACATTAGCTCATTATTTTGAAAGAAGATAGTCCCATACCATGAGCATGGAATATGGTTTCCCATTGATATTAATTCAGGCTCAGATTTACTTACAAAGCCCAGAAAACAGGTATTTGGGTCAAGATGAAATTGATAATATGTATTAGATCAATAGCTGCCTTCCTGAAATGCAGCTATTTAGCTATCTCAATTAACCTGGCTAGGTTTTCATAGCAGCACTGCCAAAACTCTGATCAGAAAATGATTCCCCTCAGCACATAAAGGTTAGAGAAGACTATTCATTGGATTTGAGTCTTGTGGGCTTGATTATAAAATAACATATTCATACCGTAATTGTAATTAATTCAAATTACACAAGGCCACAACATTGGGTGAAGAGCCTGCATTCATAATATGGATATGCCTGAGTGTGCACGTGTTTTGCATGTGGAATAGAGAGGGGGTTAATTAATGTGTCTATTTGCAGGAGGAAAACTTTTGGCTATGGAGCAGGAAGACGAAAACAACAAGAGACTAGCTGCTCATTTCTGGAGGCATTTTAATTGCTAGAATACAGCGCCAAGCTAAAAATGACTCCGCTGGCCTCCAGCATGAGAAAATAAGAGAAGCTGCATCCTGTGACACCTCTGAATCAAAGCTGCAGATGCAAGGTCACCCTCCCTGTCATAAAAGTTGCTGTTGTAGGAAATCTACCTCTGACAGTGTGCACATCTGAGTTCAATCTTCACAAATTCCCTTCCCTCACACCCTCAAATCATCAAATGAGAGTGGAAGAAATGACTGAACCGTGAATTTCAGGCCATTCATCCTCTTGTGTAAAATCAGCACTTGCAGTCGCCTGCCCCTTTATTCAATAAGTGACAGTATGTCTTACAGATGCTCAGAAGCACCAATAGTTTCTTATGTACCAATGCTGACCTGTGGGTATGTGACTGCGGAGCACCAAGTGACTTTCCCAGAGGCAGTTTCCCCCTTCGAGTGCTGAAAATGGGATGTAAACAGTTCCAGCTCAGTGGAGACCACAAAATAATAAACTTAAATTTAACGCAGGTTGAAGAACAAGACCATGCCTGTGTCTCCCATTTATCCACTTCTAATCCTGTAATTCAGTTCAGGAGTCTTCTATGTATATTTCAGTGTTACGTTGCCTATCCCTAATTCCCTTTATTTTTTCTGTCTCCTCCTCCTCGCACCTTTATACTAACTTTAATTCAATCTCAAACAATTATTGGACAATTTCCTATCTGAGGCAATCTTACACTATGTCACAGTTAGGCCAAAAAACCAAAACAGTCATCTATCACACATTAAAGGTGCTCAACTGGTGGGAAAAATTTCAACGTGCCAGATATTAGAAATATTCACTGTTTCAGGATG
Source organism: Psettodes erumei (assembly GCA_016785225.1). Classification (NCBI taxonomy): domain Eukaryota; kingdom Metazoa; phylum Chordata; class Actinopteri; order Pleuronectiformes; family Psettodidae; genus Psettodes; species Psettodes erumei. Next base: position 1,744,937 of record JAFBJZ010000107.1, read on the forward strand.
CAAAGACTGCTTTTGAAAGTTGATTTATTAAGGACACCATTGTTGTCTAGCAGCAATGCTGTCCCATATTCATTCTTCACCCCTGTTTCTGGTCCTGAAATTCCACCTTGAAACCAAACGGCGGTCGCCCACAGGGGACGCTGACCAAACTGGGCTGAATGGTCAAGTGTATAACATCCAACATCGTCTACCACAGCATCAAAACACTGGCAACCGGGCCTTTTCTGTCATGCTTTACTGCTTCCAGTACTGAGGTTTTTCGCAAAGCCACTCATCTCAAGAGCCACTTTTCACCAGGCTCCCGGTCATTCAAAGAATTCCATTCCTGTGGACCAAACCTGTCAGGAGATGTGACAGTTTCCAAGGAATGATCTGTTTGCTGTGTCTGCGCTGACACTTCTGTCAGTTCTGCTCTGTACTCAAGCATATTATGTTTGTTCTAGCATGATATGTTTGTTGGCTAACTTCCAACCTGATTCATATCATGCAAATGGTTTGGGGTCCAGTTATGAAAATTACTGTCAAGCTGTAGAAATTCTGCTTTATTTCTGCTCCAGGTGCCAGTTTGAACTTCCCCATCTCACCTACCGACTCACCTCAAGGAGATGGTAGGTCTGATGTTGGTGTTGGGTAATGCATTTCAAATAGATAGTGTCTTACTATTTACAATCACAGGTAGATTTGCTGGTTAGCAAGCTCAGAAATGCTCTGGTTACCGTTGAGACCACATCTCATAATATATATATATAAGTATATTTACCGTAAGGCCTTAAGGATAATATATTCAGTAAAGGTACATCATGCATCTCTGGAGAAATTAATGACATTGGTGTGAACGCTCATATTGTAAATCACACTGAGGAGCTAAATGGCTCAATAGCCATGTAAATAAAATACCTTAATGTTTTCCATTCTTAGTTGTTTTGATACCACACTAAAAAAATAAAATAAAAAGCCTACGCATATGCACAACTTTCACAACATGCAAGTGAGTAATATTGTTTTTAAATGAGGGATGACAGTGGTTTTCAATCCCGCTGCCAATGAAACGCCCACAAATGTTCCCATGGGTCCACTGTTTATTTTGTTATAAATATATGTGGAATGTTCCATTCTCCAGCCTGGGTGCACTGAGGCAGCATGGGAGCCTTGATTAACCCCTCCTGCATACATCCATTTCCATACAACATCACCTCCATTACTTTAAATGAAATAAACTTATTAAGTGACGGTTTTCCTTTTTAAGCACCATATCATGCTTTACCTGACCATCAAAATCAGTTTTCATACAGACCACAAACAGGACAGTATTCCTGCATAAATTATAGATTAGATGAAGAAAAATACCACTTCACCCAAATTGTGTTTTGTGGACCACAGACTAAATCCTTCTCACTTCCTTTGTACTTGGGTGGTGCAGTAATCTTAAAGAGGGCTCTGCCAAAATCTAAATGAATTAATTCAAAACTTTTTGCAAAGCAAAATAGCACAAGGTAATTGAGAAAATATATATTTTTCTGAAGCCTACTTTGGGCAAAGTGTTATCAGGTTTCTGAGAGCAGATGCTGTAAGGCATTGTGGTCGACACATTGTAAATTATACCATTTCTTTCTAAGGAGTACAGAATGAAACCAATGGTACCTTCCACACCTTGTTACAATGACCTTTTGACCAGGACTGACTTGTTTTGACTTGTTATTATGTGTCATTTTAATGAAAAAATGCTTGCTATCAAGATTACACTGTGCTCGCCAAGAACATTTTGAAATCTCGATGATGCAATGGTGTAGTTTATCATATAAAATTGTTTCATTATCTGTGGACCAATGGAAAAGTTCCTTTCTGTAGCACAGGCTCACCACCCATCAAGTACAGTAGACAATATATTGTGCTTCAAATTGACAGTTTAGAAAGCCAGTGCATCATAAAATCTGTGACATTGAATGTATAGGTTAAAAGAAAACAATTTAGTTCAATGCGGATTATATCTTTATTTAAAATTCTCTGTTTTAGAGACTCTAGATATAATCTATACGTGAAAGCAAACAACACAAACTATAGCTACAAAGTGACATGAAAAAAAGATTGGCTAACCAGTGCCCATTGTGAAGCACTAATCCAGTAAAACATAAAAACACGTTGAGCCACATTACCAGCTGAGAATCTTGGTTTCCATTGAACTGCAGGGGAGTCAACAGCCATGACGTTTCAACATCCTCATCTTCATTTGGGCTATTAGTCTGGCTGCAGTAACGCACAGATGATTTAGATGTAGGGAGCAGGGGAGGGGGTTTGCACGGCACTTCACCGCAACCAGTTCCAGCTGTTTCTTGTTGTAAATCTGCTTTTTAAAATGTGCAGAAGTCTCCAGGGACTGAGGTTCACCATGGGATACCCCACACCCCAACTCCTAAAGTACCCCACCTCTCCCAAGACCCAGCTCAGCTTCAGGGCCTCACAATCACTACCAGCTGAGATTCTACATCTTCTTGCACCCCACCCCCCCCTATCAATTTTGAGGTCTGTCTGATCTGTTGTCAGTCCTCCAGGGTTCTGTATGCTGTACAAGACTTGTACAGAAGACCTTATTCACAAATTAACCCCATCTATCAACACAGGAAGGGGAAAAGGAACATAGACGATTCTTTGAAGTGGGAACAGAGCTGTGTTACTAGCTTCAAAAAAGAAAACTTGGGTATGTAACCCTTTATCATTACAACCACCCTTTAAAAACCCTGCCAAGGCATCTGGCTTATGTTTGGACCTGGGATTAGATCTGTTTTTTATGTGGTAACTTCAATAGGGACCAGTCTTTGAATGCACAGGCCAAAGCACACTGCACAGGTGAAATTAAAACTTACCTACACGTGAAAAAAATTACACACACACATACACACGCATGCACGCACACGCACACACACACTTCTCACAGAACATGAAACATGTCTCATAGCATAAGTAGATAAGTAGTAGTATTTGTGGCTCATAGTGGCAAGCAGGGGTGATTGCACAAAAACCTTAACAGCGCTGGCAATTCCAACCTTATTAGAGATAATAAAAAACTTCTCGCAGTTAAAATAAATTAAACACCATTTTCAAAATGGTTGTCTCATCCTTCTTTGATTACTATTATTTGAGAAATAAAAAAACACCATAAGGCAGAAAACAAAACAAACAAATGAACAAAACAAAAAGAAAGTACAAACCAAATTTCTTAACATTTGACTGGCAATATAGTAGTGGTATGATGCAAAAAGTTCAACAGAACTTAAAGTTACATGCATCAATGGTTTCTACCTCTGCAGTCCGTTACACACAGGGGAAACATGAATCCATCACAAACGTCACAATTAAATTTATACATTTTAGAAAGGCATCACTACTGTTGATGGTAAATGTAATGAGAAGTCAGACTCATATCTGGACACACTTGGGCAGTGATACAGCATGGCAGTCATTAGAGGATAGAGTAACTGCTTGAAGTTGGGATCTTAGGCAGTAGTAAATCAGATGTGATCTGTCAGGAATGTCATTTCAGATCAAAAGATTATCTCTGAATGTTACTTATGGCTTGAAATTTTGGTTCAATTCATATAAATCATTTTTCAGAGCAACTTTGGGATGACATGCAGTTGATGGCTTTAGTCTATGAGAAAATTAGCTGTTTTCTGTTGTTTAACCATTTTAAGGTGCACTAAAATTTAACTAAAAGAACTTCTTTGCATATGGAAAATGAAAAAAAATATGAAACACATTATAGCTCCATTAAGTGATAGATTTGATATTGTGAAAGAAATGCTAGCACTACCAATCCCACCATGAATCAACGCCTAGATCTTCCCATCCCATATCACTGCATTTTTTCAGGCATTTCCAGATTGGTGTTTTGGTCTGCTCTTACCGACACATCATATAAAACTGTGGAAATCTATTTTCTGTAAACACAGCCTTGGAAACAGACTTTTAGTTGTTGTCACAAATTGTTGGTAAAGAGAGTGAAACTTCTTCCAAGCCAAAGTGACCTAGTTGGTCGGCCAATAGAGGCAAAACACAAAGTGAATATCAGACTTACATTCATTAGATGGCCAGAAAATGACTACAACTGGCATGTCCATATTTCTCTGCTTCTGCTGTGTTACTTGTTTGTTAACACATTAGCCACAAGCACTAAATAAGGCAACAGTATATCATAGCTTCGCTGTGTGGAGCTTTTTCGCTTAATGCAGCTTTAAGCAAATACACTTCATCATCAACAACGATGTCTTAAAAACAATATTCTCCTCTCTCTCTTACAGGAGAAAAGGAGGTCATCATAGTGTCTTTGAGAGGGGGCTCAGAGACCTGGCACTGGGATGCAGCCCCCTCAGTCAGTCCAGTGGTTGGGGAGCAGGTGGGGAGTGTAAGTGGTTGACACAAAGGGAGGGAGCTGGGGGTTTGGAGGCTGCAAGCTAAAGACCAGATCCCTAACTTGACTTCTTTCAAGCAGAAAAAAGGGCTCATCGGAGAGTGGAACTCATGTGGACACTTCAAAATGTAACATTTCATATTCATAGAGCTTCTCACATCAGGAGACTACAGTAAGCAGCCTACAGAGTCAAGACTTCAGGGGACTAAGGTTATTCCCTAAACTAAACAATGGCAGCTGCACAATCAAGGTTGATGCCCCCGGGTCAGACCCTATGACACAGGTTCGGGGTATGCAGGCTGCTGCCCTTCTTTTCCCCAGCGTCAGCCCACTATTACACAGAGCCAGGATTGTGGTGATAGTTGTAATGGTTGGTGTGCTCGGAGTCTGCGATCTGCAGGCTGGGTTTCCTCTCCGGCTCCTCGCTTTCAGCCGTGTCTTGCTTAGTGCAACGTGCAGGACGCTTCTTAAAGAAATCTGACACAAAGCGCACCTGCAGAGGATAGGAAAGGAGAGAGGAGAAGAGAGGAGAGGATATTTAGCCCACAGAGATTGGAGTGTCAGCATGAGAGGGATACCTAGGAGGTAAGGGCAGGGCTGGAAACTGTGATTACATACAGTATGTCTGGGCAGATCTGTGCACAGCTGTTAAGCGACACACCAACACTCACACAGTCATGCACATCTGAGAGGAACACACAGAGAGCAGGCACAACCCCTGTAGGCTATAAAACACTATGCCCAGGAGGGTCTCTAATTGCACACAGCACTGTGAAGGCCAAAGCCGCGGGGCTCACTTCCCAATTAATCATACGTGGACACACACACACACACACACACACACACACTCTACCACTCTAGAATTTCCACAAGGTGGTGCTGACAGTGGTTCAATCAAAACAGGGAAGTGGCCAAACAATAAAAGAAGCCCAGCTGGACTAAGTAAGGAGAATGGACTTATTGCCTGAGAACCAGCCAGTGTAAGTGTGTGGGTTTGTGTCAAGTTGCACTCTCCTGCTGTCACACTTCACTCCCCTGTCTATACACATTTTTTGCAGTGAGAATGAAATAACGAAATGTGGATTATTTTTTTTTTGGTGGTTGACCTGTTTTGAAGGGAGTATTGTTAAAGATTTTCATTAAATGTCATTCTCATGATCCAGGAAGTCCCACCCATGTTTGATTTTCCTAAAGCCTGAAACCACAAGAGTGAGACTCAAAGTTGGGATGTCAATGGGTATAAGACTAGAAATGCTTCACAGAAAATACAATGTCAAATAAAAAAGAATTGTAAAAACTCTCTGTGGGAGCTATTTCCAAAGATAAGAGTGAAATGTTTGAGATAAAAGCAGATGATGTCACTACTGTGTTATAAAATAAAAGCTTATGTAAATTTGCAGTGTTCAGAGAAGCTCATGACTTGATCCCAGATCATAAAAATCATTTTTGGGTAGGTAATGACCTATATATAAGCAAGTATCACATAGAAATTCTTATATTTTGCAGTGTTTTCTTTGAACTCAGTTGTCCTGGAGACTCACATTTAGTGCAGCAACAAGCGCTCCCTGCAGCAGCCCCACCAGCACATCGCTCCAGTGGTGCTTGTAATCAGAGACTCGGGTGTAACCCACGTACACCGCGAAGGCCACCAGGAAGAACTGGATGGTGGGCCGGAGAAGTCTGGCCCACTTTGCCACCAGTCTCGCCTGCACGTAAAGCTTGTGTGGGGAACAGAGTGGAATAAGGGCAGAGGGGTGGTAGATTGTTTGGGGAAGGAGGGAAAAGGAAGGAATAGATCAGCATCTATCTGCAATGACATAGTGTTATATAGTAATAACATAATATGCTGACAAAGTAGGGAGGTACTGCAGCAGGCAAATTTCTGTTTCACAATCTCTATGTTTGCTTAAATAGAGCCTGCTGTACTATCAGGGTCCAGGGTAGGTGTTATCTCCTCCAAACACCAATGACAAAAAAAAAAAAAAGTTTATTTACAGTATTTAGAGCATGAGTGTGTGTCCCTCTAATGTAGAAATGGATGGATTTAAATGTACAAAAGTGTTGAGCATGAATTTAATTTGCCCATTTTGGACTGAAGACCCCCCCATTCCTTTTTTGCTGGAAAGCAGTAGACATCAGAAATTTATGAACCTGGCAGCAGTACAGATTTCTACTACTGGGCTTCTGCTGGGTTACTGTTGAAGGTGAAAAACTTGGCATCGCACTACAGCCGCACTCCGCACCAAAGACAAGCTGGATATCACAGCTTAGCTCTATTTCTTTGCTGTATTTGCCTGGCAAAAAGTGTGTAGACTAAACCAGTGACAGGACTGGACACTGGCTGAAGATAGTCGGCTTCCTCTCTGAAATTGAGTTTTCTTTGAACTCAACAATGTTGCTTTACTTGGCCTCATGAAACTCGCTGTCTAGTTCTGGTGCCTGGCTTTTAACAGAAAGAGAGAGATGAGGCCAAATGTAATGAACCGGATAGACCTGGAAGACAGACTTCATCATTGCTGGGAAAAGGCACCAGCGGTCTCCAGATCATTTCTTTTGCTGTCCACATTCTTCCTCTGAACTTTTGCCTTGTCCTTGTTTGTGTCCACAGGCACGAGCTGGCTCTGTGAACCTTTTCCTCATTTAACCCTTGACTACAGATCCAAATGCAGCATGTTCTCACATGAGCCCATCTAGGGAACGTTTCCCCTGATGTTTCTATATTTGATGTACATAGTAATGCACATTTGTAAGTGTTTTATGGAATTTTAGTGATGACTGAGGTTTGTGTGCTTCACTTACTGCAAGGAAGAGCATGCAGTACATCCCAAAAGAGGAGTGACCAGAGTAGAAGGACAATCTGCAAGAGACAAAGAATCAACTGCATTACATTTCATATTGTGGCATTCCATTTGTATCCTTATCATGTAAAATGTGGTTTGTGAATGTACATGCCGCAAACAATATCAAACAATGTTTGACTTTCTCTTCTGGTGTGTGATAATTAGTGTCTACATTTGTGTCAAACTGTGATTTTAAATGGAAACATGTCCTCTCAAATCACATTGTTCATGTGTTTAAGCACAGCACCCAGTCCTTCTGCTCCTACCTGGACTCTGTGACGTCCTCTGGCTTGCCGGTGCAGTTGATCACCTGCATGTATCCCGTGCAGATCTTGGGGGCGCACACAGCCATGAAGTTAGGTCTCGGACGACCGATAGTGTACTTGGCAAGGTCAGTCAGTGACTGGCTGACCGATGCTCCAAACAGGAAGGTGCCCACCACCTTGTAGAGTGCAGCCACATATTGGTTGAAGTCTGAATTAGAGTAAATCCTCTTGCTGTAAACCAGATAAGCCTCTCCAGAGGAGATCTGTGGGGAAAAAGGAGAACAAAGAAAAGAGGTTTTTGAGGGTGTTGTTTCAATCTTTTTAATTTTTTGCATCATTGGAGTGAATTTACTTTAATTACTTTTCCTCCTTATACATCAGCACTTTACCAAGTTTCTAATAGCCATTTAGTTTAGTGAAGCAAACCGCACTGGGTGTTGTAACATGAGTGAAATCCATTGTTTTTGGCTTTACTGAGGTGAGAAGGAAGCAAACTTACAATGATGACAGTGCAGGAGATGGTGACGGCTGCCAACATGCCATGGGTGATGGTGTCTGGTTTTAGGGGGTACATGATGCTCTCATCGTCACAGTAAACACCCCTTTGATATGGCTTGAATACAATGGTCATAATGATGAAGGGCAGTGCCGCTGTGATGACAACAAAACAGAAGGATAACAGTGTGAGGAGAACGGATTAGATCATAAATTAAGCTAAGAGAATTTTCACTATATTTGGAGAACCAGTGCTTTTGGTGTTTGAGCGTGACATGACAAAAAATGTTTGGAATAACATATTTAGCTCTTATTGAAAAGTGTTTTCAGACATTACATCACTTCCAAGTTGGGAAGTGAAAATGTTTCTCTAAGGATAGCTAAATTGTTTTCTCTCTCTCTCTCTCTGGACCTAAGGGTCTAAAATCACAATTATAAAACAACCCACAAGGAGAGAAAAAAAACAAAAAAACATTTGAAAGTTAAATGTCAGGGTCGAAATGCACAGCAGGGACTAACAAAAATAAACAGCGCAGAACTGTATTTATATACACAGGCATGCCGGTACACGTAAAATCACACATCACAGCGGACACGAGGGTGTACAAACACGGAGACCATACACAAATTAATGCAGACACAACACACAAAACTCCAGCTCTTTGGAATGATGTGGCTGTGTGCAAAAGTAAGACCAAATATAGTTGCTTAAGGCTCCCGAGAGCACGAATGTTGTCCTTGAAAAGTTCAGAAACATCCATCCCAAAAATACTCACTCAGTCTCTTCCTCTCTTCTCTCTCTCGTGCATACAAACTCCCTTCACTTGTTTTGTAAGACAAATGTTCAGTACAAGGTTACAAATACAGGCTGAAGAATGCATTCTGCAGATGCTCTCTTTTCTTCCTCTGAATAATAATATACCACCTATTGCTGCATTGTACTTTACTTTATTTTCATGTTGTCTAGCCAAAGCGCATTTCATCATTTCATCACAAAATTATTTTACAGCTCAGTCTTAAATAAATCCTGCCTTCTCTCTCAAGCATGGCAAATAAAATCTGCTACAAAAAAAGTTCCCTTCCTGAAGCACAACCCAAGTTTTTTCCATAATTGTCCATCCAGAAGAAATGAACATAAATAGAAGAAATTTTACTAAAACAATGAACAGAGAGCAGAGCAGTGGACTATGCTGAGAGGTTTGAGGAGTTAGACTGGATATTTTTTCACTGCAATCTATTGTAACTGCTGTAATCCAAACTGACCTAGCTTCTAACCTTTCACTGCCTCTGTTCAAGGCTATAATTGGGTGGGTTTTGAAATAAAGAGATCTGGGGTGGAGTATGACTCCAAGGCAGATACAGTGTGTGGGAGAAAGACCTGCAGTAGTGCTTCAACAGCTGCAAAGCCAGTGGTGATTCTTCAAGCCTTACGCTCCTTGGTGGTAAAAGTGAAGCATTGCAAAAATAATTAGTTAATTAATAAATTATTGACTTTAGGGCTGCAACTAATGGTTATTGCCATTACCAAGTAATCCGCCAATTATTTCTCAATTATTCCAGTCCACGGTGATGTCTTTACTATCGTAGACAATTAATAAAAAATAGCAAATGCTTACATTCATCAGGTAAGTGAATTTTAGTATTACAGCAATTGTCAGAAAAAAGTCATCACAAAAGAAAATTATTTGGACTACTGGTAGCCTGTGATGGATATATATCTTTATTAGAAATTTAATATAGTAGTACAGGTGAATAATTAATGGACGAACTGATGAAAGTGATTATGAGTTGCAGCCCTAGTGAGGAATGTATTCTCCACCCTGACATCCAGACAAACAGTCTTGGGGCCACTATGGAAATGCCGCATGGCCGCATACTAAATACAAGAAAAACAGTAGTGGAAAAGCACAGCACTCACCAATCGTATTACATTTCTGTATAAATGAGCAGTGCACCCCTCCCATTCTTTCAAAAAAAAAATGCCTGCAGCTGACATAACTCCAGGAGGACTTCCAGCAAGACTGACTGATGAGAGTCCACATACTGAAGACATGAGACTAAAGGAAAATATACAAGTGGATGGTGGATCAGGATTCAGCTGAGGTGAACACGGTAACACCGGGTTTAACTCCACCCAGAAACCTCTAATGATGGATGTGGAACAACAGCCTACAGTAAATGTATGAACACAGACATGAAACAACATTTGTTACCAAATACTGAAGGTTTGAAACACTGGAGCTGAGCAGATGGTTCAAAAGGTCATGGTGTGCGACGTAATGCTTAAAATTAAACAGTGTTTTAATTTGAGACACTAAAACAGAGAATCCCTTCCTTCTCAGAAAAAAATAAAACAAAATATAGGGACACCATAATAACTATAACTGTCAAGGTATTTCCAAGTCCTACATGTTTGTAATAATCCACTGTGAATAAATCCTGGAATTTACAATGAAGAATACACTGTCGCACCTTCACAATGCCATGCAGTGTCTGATTTTGCACTAGCCTGAAACTGTATCATATCCATGTGCACGTGAGATTAGTGCAGACATTGTTTAGTGACATGCCAACTGCACACATGTTCCTCAGGGACACGATGAAGACAAAGGGCCATATCGGCTTGGTGAGGAAGGCCAGCTGCTCCTTTGTGCAGAGAGGAGAATAAACAATAGTGTCCTATAGGATAAACACATCATCACATGTAGTAACCTGACCTTGGACCAGCTGAGTGTAGACTAGACAAACAAGGAAGGAGGAAAAACCCAGCACACAAATAGAGATATTCCAATTGAGTTCAACATGATATTCATACATAAAAAGCTGTATCTTCTTCTGCTGGCTGGTTTTCAGCACATTTCAACGATGGACACAACAAAACTGAAGGGTAAAAATGTCAGTCTGTTCAGACTGAGAGAAACGTTATTAATCATCAGGCATTTTTCCTTGTTTGTGCCTTTAGCAAAGAGCAAATAAATGGACTGGGGGGAGTTACCAGGACACGTGATATATTTAATATATTTATATTTTAACTGTTACGCTTCGCTGCCATTTGAAACAATTAACGTCTGAAGTGTTGACGTTTGCTGGCAACAACGGCTGGGTGACACCTGTCCCTTCCCACTAACCACCAGGTGCCCACTGGATCCCTGTTTACACATCTACCAGCCATGTCGGGGACACGGTGAACCAGGGGTATAAAGCCTTCCTCTGCAGATTTTCCTCTTAGCACCACCAGAATCCTGTTTGTAGAAACCACAGCACAATATAGGGTCGCTTAACTGACATCCTGTCTTAGGCACCTCAGGGGAGCACCCTGACATGGATTTACTGATGTGGCTTTTGGGTGGCAGGCTTCTGCATCTGTATCCTGCATCCTGCTCCCGGCTGTCAAGAGTAGAGCAGAATTCAAAAAACCCTACTGCTGCTGGTTTACCTTTCCTTCTCCTCCTGCCAAAAGGTTGGAAATGAATCAAACATAGTGATACTACATAGAGTTTCATTATTAGTGGAGTCATTATTATGACAAATACTTAGAGGGTTTGATAGATTGTCTAAAAGACTGATTATCTCTCTGCAATTGCATTGTTTCAAGAACAGAGCAAAGAAAGAGAAAGCCATGAAATTCTCATTTCTCTGCACAGTTTCTTTCACTGGCCGCCCTGATGCTAAGTACATTCAAAATATTATTTTAAAAACAGATCCAGACTCTGTTATATATCTAGTATGGTCGCAACTGATGCTTACACAGCCCTTTAATATACCTTAAAACATTATTTGAAAACATATATGAACAGGTTGTTTGCATTGCCACAAATGAAAACAAACATTGTTTTCCTCCGGGGATTGGGGGGTTGAAACCACGACAGTTGATGGAAAACACGGGGTGGGGGTGGGGGACACGGTGGCATGAAATCTACTTCCACTTGACCTATTACATTAACCAATACAATTTTTTTTTTAGGTAACACTGAATGCTTGCATTTAGCAAGGCATTAAAAACACATTGGAACTACAAACAAAACTAAAGGAGAGACTTGCAGAAGTGGATACTAATGCACATTGTAAATATATAACAGCAAGTACTTTTTTTAAAGGTTTGTGTAAGATTGGACTGGACAAAATCTGGGGGAAAGTTTGTTTATTTAATGCGGCATGGTAAATGTCACTTCAAGCCTGCAGAAGGACATAATTATTTCTATATTGGAGTCACATGGTATTGTAACTTCAATCCAATTTATGAAGCTTTTAACACTTGCCAGAGCGGGGGTCATTAATCACATTGAGGCGGCAGAAAAATTAAGTGAAAAGCTTCAAAGAGAAGTGCCAGAGGGTGGTGAAATATATCATCTTCCACTTAACATGCTCGCAAACGGCCAAATGGCTTTTTGCATGTCTGTCGTCGACATTAAATTCTCAAGTATCATATGTATTCATCCGTTTAGCCATATGCTAAAAGTTTTTCTAGGGTTTTTTGTGCTTATTAAATCCTCTTAACCAAACATGAATTTTGCCAGTTTGCCACACAGTTCGTGGACTGAGTGAAGTCAGAGCACCTGGCCTTAAATAACCCTCCCCTGGCTTGTAAAAAAAAAAAAAAGGTATGCATTTTTCATTTCTGCATTTATAAATGAAGCACTAATTCTGCTGACATATTTCTTTCACTTGTTGGTCATAAATTACAAGTTTGAAAATAAAAGCACTCAAATAAAATGACGTAAAACAGCCTGGACTGACATCATGGGCAGAACGAATGGTAAAGCCTGAGGTGTATTTGTGTGTGTGTCTTATGATCAGTGTCCCTGCGGATTATATCTGCTGCAAACAAACAAACCAGCCCCTCTCTGGGGAAAGCAGACACACACATACACACATTTTGCTTTCAGGCAAAAATAGATGCAACTGCAGACAAAATAGGTCTTCAGGAGAACCACAAGACAAGCCCACAACCCAAACTGACACCGCTCCAGGGCTGCCTCCACTTAAAGACCAAGCAATGCCTCTGACTTGAGCTAAACTCAGACACCTATAGCAGATTTTTCTGTCACACAATCCAAGAGAACATATGCATGGAGAACAGGAGAACCTTCTTTCTCGACACCTGCTGCTACGGATGTAGGGACGGAAAATGCTGCCCATTTGGAATGTAGCCAGGAAGTTAATCGTCTAACAGGCAATCAGAAATCTCCAGCTTGAGTCCCTTAATGGGAGCCTGTTTGAAGTTGAAGGATGCAGAGCCAGGGCTTTCCTGTCTCAGATTAAGGAGGACCGATTTTAGAGGCTTCACTCCCATATTAGGAAGTTTAAGGCTTTTCATTTACCCAGCTGCAAATTTGCATCCATCCGCCATGGCATCTCGGTTTTTCCCCGACGAAATGTGAAGAAAGCGAAGTAACTGACAATGACCACGTGTAGAAGAGGGCCTGAAGAATAAAACAGTCATAGGAGCATCATGGTAGATTTTTAACCACTGACTGAATTCTCACTGGGGAACAAAGATGCCAGTGTAAGAGCAGATTCGCTTTCCTTCATTCCTCCCACCACTTCTTACTCACATCCTCCATTCTTTTTTTCTCTCTCATTCAAAGTCCTTCATTCTACTCTCTGCAGCTCCATCTTCTTGTCCGTCATTCTGTTGATTGCAGCGTCCTCCCACACACTTCTACTTCTGTTGTAAATATAGAGGCCTCAATGGGATGGTGCTTTATTTAGCTGGCAGATGTGCAATTACGCAGGACCACTTGGACCACAATCGCACTCTGGGACTGAGATTCAAGGCTTGTCTTGTCTTCTCTCCGCCTCTCTCTGTCTAGTTGCTTTTGCATCTCAGCTTTTTGTTTTTGACCTTTTCTCCCATTTCTTACCCTCTTTCATATTCACATTTGCCTGCCATAGTCCATTGTTCTGCCACAGAAAGTTTGACACCTTGACTTCAACTGCCACGATCATTTGGAAACTGCTCCAAGAGTTCGAGAGCACCTCACACCTACTTGCCCTGCATGGTTTTACAACCATGACACAACCTGCTGCACCTGCAGAACCACATGGATGGACAATTATGTCCCTCAATTTGAAAAACACACATTGTGGGTTTTCATTATGCATATTTTCAAGGCATGTAAAGCCTGTGTGTGCATCCGCTTGGGTGTGTGGTGTGAGAGGGGTGTTCTCATGCCCCTGGGCTGCCCCGCTCAGTGTAAAGCTTTCCCTCAGGGTCACAGCTGGAACGATCGCCGTGAGTGCTGCTCCTTCTAATTTCTTCCACTCTCATTTCTCGTCTTTCCAGAGTGAAGGTCACACAGCAAGTTTCTTCTTTCTTGTGTGTTTCTCTCCCCTTTTCCAAGCCAATTTTCCCTCCTGACGATAGCTCTTGTATCCTCTCCTTTCTCTGTGTCTCCAGGTCTCATCTGCTCCCCGGCAAAAAGGCAGCTTTTTTTCTTTTAGCTGCAGTCAGTGTTTCCACTTCCCCCCTCCCCCCCCTTCAAAACAGTATATACTGAAATGACTAAGAAACCTATGGCACCAAAGCTATGAAGTGTATCCACGTACAGTATGTGATGTGACAGACCTTCAAAAGATGGCTTAGAGTGACAAAACAACTAAACACTCCCTCTTTTTAACTGTCTCACCCCAAGCTGGACTGACTAATGTGGAAGGTATGTGCTGAGCCTACAACCTCCGCCGGCGCTGGCCTCTGGAATTCTAATTCACATGAGGAACGCCCAACTTCACCAGTCACACCAAAATCCTGCTGCTGCTGCTGCTGCTGCTTCCCATTCTTTATTTTTAATCCCGCTGTTTCACTCCGTCCATCATTTACGCATGCTTAGCTCCAAGCAGCACAGAAGGAGACAGAGTGCCTGGCGAGGTCCGATGAACGGTGGGTGGGAGGCTAAATCTGGGCTGGCAATCAAAGAGTCTGGGTTTGAAGGAGATCAAAGAAGCAGGCCACACAGGTTTCAACCTAAACCATAAAAGGTCTGCCGTAGAAGTTAGAGTGTATTACTGTCCCAGAGAGGCATGGTGCATCTCTGAAGATTCACTGAATGTGATGCTGTGTGTTCATTTTGAAACATCTGCATGTGCTATGTTTAGCTGTTGTCTCAAACTAGTGATATTACGAGCATTTGTCCAAATCAGAATCACATTTTCCAAGATCCCGATCTTTACCAAAAAGGAAACTGTGCGTCTTGCGCCTCCTCACTCACTCTGCCTTCACGCTCTACACATAGGTTTTCTCTCTGACTTAACTGGAAAGAATAAAATGTCTTGTCATTTCTCCAACATTTTAACAATCTGCCATTAAAAGACACCAGAAAGCTAAATTGGCACTGTAAAAACAGCAGGCGTTAACTATTCTGTGGTGCAAAGTGATCCAGAGGAAAAACAAAAATCACAAAATGTAAACGTGCTGGAGCTTTGTCTGTTTTCTCATCAATAATGTCTTTAAAAGAACAATAATTATTACAATCATACAGCAATAGTTCCGCAAAATTCCCAAACTTTCTCCCAGCTCACATGTGAAAATTTTTTTTTTTGGAAAATCAGAAGTGTTCTGGGAATGTGGCTTTAATGTCTAAAAATTTACATGCTAATGATTTAAAAAGGAGCTACAGTGTCAAAAAGTCCTTGTCCACTTAAGACCATGACCAATAAAGAGGCTTTACATGTTTACCCTGGTACACTTAAAAAAATTAGAAAAAGAAGAAGAACAACAACAACAATAAACTATGGGCTCATATTTCTCAGAGGGATGTGTCTGTTTGTTGAAAGGGCTTCAGTTTCCATGACATGGCTCTCCTGAGGAAAACAATTCCCATCAAGTGCCTTTGCTGCTTTTCTCTGAGAACTCAGGACAATCAGTCTTCCCAGTCCAAACCACATGAGATGCCCAGCTCCCTGGAGACACTGCTGGTCGGCATCACCAACAACCTCTGACCGACATCCAGCGAGGTCAAAAAGAGAAACATTGGGATACTTACAATGTAATCAGTCTACTGACTGCATGATAACTCCTTGATAGTATTACTGTTGTTGGGCATTGGGAGCAAAGCACTATTGTATCAGGCAATGAATCATTCAGTAACAAAATAAAAAACAAAGAACAATTTGACAATCAAGCACGAGAGGAGAATCGGAAACTCCCTCATTCTTGAGGCAGGAGTTGGAGGAGGAAAGTGACAAACCCAAAGCTGTGTCTGCAGACGGCAGCTGCAAGTATCTGATATTATATCCAAGGACCTAATGACCAAGGCACACAGGAAACTCGTGGTTAATTTGATCAATATTATAACCTGAGGTCATCTTTCTCGCATGGTTTAAGAACCTGCTCCCTCTGCATACAGTGGACATTCGTGTATGTGTCTGTAATTGCACATATAGGAGACTTTTGACAGAACTGGTTTGTCACAACATATTTAACAACAAAACAGACAGCATGTACAGTACTTGGAAAAACAAAAGTATGTGTAGTGTGTGTGTGTGTGTGTGTGTGTGTGTGTGTAGCCTCAGGGCAAGGCATTGAGGCCTCTTAGTCACACACTACTTTGAGTATCTAGCACATTACTCATAACTCACAGCTCCTTGCCATTCATACGGCTACAGCAGCACCCAAGTCGTGCAAGACATACGAGCAGTTGCTCCTCCCCTGACTCTCAAAACTAAATGCACCTGCAGAACTGCACCTATGAATCCGAGCTGTGGGCAGGGAGAGGTTAAGACTGGCCTTTCCCCGCTGTGCTCCAAGCCAACACCCACAAATCTATTTGTACTGAGTGGAGATTTACACAGACAAGGGAGGAGAGGGGGAGGGAGGAAGGGAGGAAGGGAGGAAGGGAGGGATGGATATACCAAAAGAAAGAACGGAGAAGAAAGAGGGAGGCCAAGCTTACAATGAACAACAAACTCAAGAGTGAGGCAGATATTTGAACCACACAAACAGTTCAAATGTCACTCATAATGGATTCGATAGGATGCTTAGCCTTTAACAAAAACAATAATACAGCAGACTTTTTATGTAAGTAATCAGTGAAACACTCCTTGGCTCTATGCAAGCATTTTGCATCAGCTTTCTCAGTTAAGGAGAGGGAGGCACATCCATTCATATAACAGCAAGTATTGTTACTTTGACCTGGGTGAGATTGGCAGAGAGCATGTCAAAGAACTTTAACTTTACAAATTACTGTTTACTTTAACAAAGATTTTTCTATAGCTCTTCAACCATCAAAAGGATGGTTACACCTGCAAGGTGCAAAAGTGGAGAAATGGAGATGAATGTTTGGAGTCAGAGGTGAATGTCTGAAATAAAGACATGACTTCAGTTGAAGAGCATTATGGGCAACATTCGCTGTTAGAAGATTCACATGCAAATATTCTTGGTCTTCTTATCAGAAAGGAAAAAGTCAAACTATGCAGCTCAAAAATCTGTTTCCATACCAGCTAATGGTCAGCATAATTACAAGCTCAGCCATGTTGTTATTACATGGCTGGGGCAACCTCACATAAGCTTGGGGTTGACTTGATGATTATTTGGGTGGGAGACGTGGGTGGCAAGAGGGAAGGGAGAGGCAAAAGGGTGGGATGCAGTCATCCAGGCCTGACCGAACAAACCCAGCCCAGACGTTAATCCCAGACTTGTGACAGCAAAATGGTGAGGCTTATCAAGTTCAGCAGTCTGGTAGATCTTCCCACAGATGGAAAAATACCCCAAAAAGTCTGCTGAAAAACCAACAAGGTTGGGTGGTGGCAGTGGTGGGAGGGAAAACCGCACAGCAAAGCAAATCTGAACATATAGTACATGGGCTGTCTTCCCTGTCTCCATCCTCGCTCCATACACCACCTCACCACCATCACCCACACAGACACAACAAGACGATCAACACGCCACCAAACACCTCACCATTATGCAACATGTCTGTCACAGGCTTGTGGCATTAACGCAGTAAAACTAAGGTCCCATCACAGTGCTACATTCCACATGCATGCATTATCTACGGTTGTGAAGTATTCCGATGGGTAAATTTTTTGAAACACTCCTTTTGATTTTGACCTATTTATCGAGGGATTCATATATTTATTTATAATTTTAATATTAAGTAGTTTTACTTCACATTTACATATGATTTAATTAAATACTTTTAAGAAGTAAGAAAAATTTTAATCACATTTTCTTTTTTTAATTCATGTGTAAAATGGCTTATTAATTCCTGTTTAATTGTCCAATTAGATATAATTAGATATTAATGGAATGCTTTATCACCATTTTCATGACAGCTTTGGCCCTCTGTATATAATTTCCTATTCAGTTTTCATTCACAACAGATTAAGTGCAAAAGACAAAGGAAGGACAGATGTTGATAACTACAGCCACGATATGCATCAATGACATGATGAGTATTTAGATATCACTGTTTGTTCATTGCCCCAAAAGATAGGGGGGGGGGCATATTGTTCCTTGGCAAAATGATTCATAACTGAAGTTAAATGCAAAACAATGGCCTGTGGATCTGTGGAACACAAGTGGAAGGGATATATTGAGTAATGCACTTTATGTGGGAAGTCTGTCCGTTCTTGAGAGGATTCCTGGCAGACAAAATACAGGAAAAAATGGGAAATAAGCGGGGCTCACACATGCATATCAAATTTCCATAAACAAACATTCAGCTTCCTGAGGCTCTGTAAAGTCCAGCAAAACATTTTGAGTTTTTTAGGTGAATGGGCTGGAGCGTGCAGTGAGCCTGTGAGGAGAACGAGAGTGCAGGCTTCCTCTTGTGCTGCAAGTTCATGTCACACTTCTTGTTGGTATTTTCATAAACAAACGGAGAGACAGGCTGTTCTGTTAGTGTTGGACGCATGCATGGAAAGTCGGTTGCTTCATTTGCCTCTTTTAAAAAGATGGGCTGGCATAAATGCTGATTATCTGTTCGCCGGAGGATCTTTGGAAACAAGCGTTCCTGACATCGTTGTGCGTGCAAATGAACAAAGAATGCAGGGATCCCATTATTAAACCACTTCCTGAGCTGATGTCATGGGCACAAAACACACAAACACACGAGCTGCTTGGCAAGAAACTGCTGGCAATAAAGATATGATCAGTAGTAATTGCTGACGGTACTCGAGTGCAGTTCCTAGATAAGATTTTATGTTAACGCATAGTTTTGTACTTAAATGTACGTAACTTACCAACTAAAACGCACAGCACGTCCATCACCACGTACAGCTTCTTCTTCCTCGGCTCCTTCATTTTCTTCCCGTTCATTCACGCTGCAATCGACAACTATAAGAGAGAGAATAACTACTTTTTGAATAAGCTAAAGAAGTCCATCGGCGCTCCCCTCGCTTTGGGATAAAAGCGCAGGCTATGCAAACGACCTGGCAACCTGCGCTACGAGTTCTTCCGGGATCCTCTTCACTACCTGTGCTGACATTGACGCCGCATGTGCGTTAACTTTCTCAAAAGAAACGACCGCGTGTTTAAAAGCTCGCGCTTGAGCCGGTACGCAGCACCGCTGGACTGTCGCGTCCCTTTGCGCGCATTACTGCTTTGGGCAGCCGGAGCTAAGGAGATCCTCCGCTTTCACAGAGCTGGAGGAGTCCGGGCTATCCAGTATAAACTCTTCTCCCCGCACACACCACGCCACTGCGCTGGTCCCTCCTTCCAACTTCCTCCTCTGGCTCCTCTCTGGCTCCTCTCTGGCTATCTGATCATAGCCAGGCTAGAAGGTTTTGGGGTTGTTGGGTTTTTGTTTTTTTTTTTAACGCAGGCGTGCGGAGTGGAAGAGAGAAAACCTCTTCGCGGTTTGCTCGATTTATCTCTCCCTGCCTTGCAAACCAACTTTTATGCCTGTTGTGTACAAAGAACTCAAAACACTGCAAAGATCAGACCAAGAGGAGGTGCCTGAGAGCAGTGAAAACCAGGCACAAGCTGCACTGTCAGGTCAAAAATAGGACCCAGAGGGGGAAAAAAGTCATAGGCAGAAACAAATGACTGTCATTACTCCTGACCTCATTATCTGAAGTAATCTGGACATAATGAGAAGTGGCATTTCAAATGTTCTGCGAAGGAAGTGGCTTTAATTGAAGACCCAGCTCTGCCTGCTCTCCCTGGAAATCCTCACAGAGGTGAGAGCCTTACGTGAACTTATCCTGTCATGCACTTCTCATTAAAGCCCCCACAGGGCAAACACTTGATCTGCCCAGTTCCGTTGAGCACTTCATCTTTCCCCACTCTTCTCCCTCCCTCACAAGAGTTTACCATTGAAGCACATTAAAAAGGCAAACAGAAAAATAGGCCTGTTGCTTCTTAAATAAGATCCAAAAATCCAAATATCCAAAAATGTTAGTCAACACCTTCATGTCCCTGGGAGGCAGACCGACACTGGGTGTTCAAGAAAATATAGAGGACAAAACTTACAGCCTGTCAGAAGCAGCAACTTTTATAAGCCCTTTTGAGATTGCAGCAAAATTAGCATGACTTAACACCAGCATGACTCCCAGCTCCAGGTCCTTAGTTTGCTCCAGGCAGTCGTGATGTTCCCCCCACCACCCATCAATACTGGCCACCACCTGCTGTATCTACATCCAGCACTTCAGAGTCGTGAGTTACCATACCATTTAAATCTGTTTGCTTGATATGAGCTTCACTAATAAAACAAATGGGCTCCAAGTCTGTTAGTTCAGCAACCACAAATTAAGACAGTAATCTGACATGCACACACACTCTAGTGCAGCTGTATTTAACTTCCTATACCTTTGCAACATCAGGAATATAAAGGGGAATATCCAGTTTGAAAGTTTAACAGTATAATGAATATATAAATATATAAAGCTGAGATTTCGCTGCCCCCTCCTGGTTGTTAGAAGCAATCAAAGGAGTGCAGCCAGGAGGTGAGTTGTCTGTGGTTCATGAAGAGGATGTGACTGCAATTGGTCCCACTCATATAAGATGAAGATACAGTTCCTGATTCTGCACCAATGGGACAGCCACAAACTGGTGACAATATTACTATTATAGGGCCTGAACTGAATTGGGGTCTATGAGGGTCTTTTAGATTAGAAGACCTTTAGATAGCTCCTGAAGCTTGATATACATTTAGAATTATTGATATCTTTCAACTTGTCCATTTTATTCCAAAATAATTAGAGGGTCTTGGTGTTTTTGTCATACTTTTATTAGCAGATATTTAGGAAGCAAGATCCACTCTACATATGTTACAGCACTGAAAGGAAGAGTAAATTGGGAAAGAAAGGGCCTTGTTTTAGGGCCACAGTTCAGTCTTCATCATACGGTGCATTACATAGTTTGGAGGTCAACATGTGTGTGTCACTTCATCAAGTGGAACATTTTTTACGTGTGTGTTCAGAGATGGAGATTCAAGCAGTTAGGCTGTTGAGCAAGGGGTCAGGAATTAGAGGCCATAAATTCAGCTTTATCCTGGGAACAAGTAACAGGCAGTGTATAAAGGGTGGTCTGGACATTTTACATTTTGTTCAGCACACAATTAACTGCATTGTGACCATTTCTACATTTGTCTGTTAACCTTTAGAACAATTGTACATTGCAAGCTGAGCTTTTAGAGAGAGACGATTTTTTTTAACCTGAGGGAGCATGCAATGGCACGATTTCACTATTTGCTAAACTGATTTGTCTAAGCTGTACTTAATGTATTGTGAATGGCCAGTGATAGCTCTCAGTTACGCCAATTGATATATAAATTAAAATGTTTTAACTCACAAGACTCTGCAGAATTTCAGTGACACTTTCAGACACGCACTCACACTCACAGAACACATATAGTCAGCAGAGACAATTCTGCTTATTTGGCATAATATACTGAGTGCATGTATTATTCACAAGCAAGCCTTATTAAGCAGGGAAAACAAAGCACCTAAAGTGTTTGCTGCATGTAAACTGGATATTCAATTCAAGCAAATCTACTGTAATTTAGTTGTTCTGTCTTGTAAGAAATATATAAAGTCTACCTTCTGTTGTTAACCGAGTGCAGAATAGTAAAAACATTACGATTAGTAATGTATGCTGTAATACATTCTCCTACATGCATCCTACATGGTCACTTTGCATTAATTCTACCAAAAATGCTATCGTTTACTTGCACAATTACAGAGTGGCTCCTAATCAGCCACTGCAACCTGGTCTGGAGAGCAGCAGGCCAGATGAGATAGGGGGACAGCTGCAGCTACGTCAAATGATCAGGGCTTTTCCTGCTTGAGTACAGTGCACATGGGTTTCTAATTCTGTCATATCAATCTCATGTATTTAAAACATGTGCTAATATGGCTGAAACTCTACCATCCAAAAATAACAAATTCAAGTCTTTCTCTTCATCTTCCGCCAATTGCTGTGTTGCCAGTGGTTTTCTCAGGACACACTGGATCAGTGCTGTGTGGCCGACACACAGCTGCTAAACTAAACTGTATGTGATGCTGCTAGAAATCCACATGGTCTCATCGTGCTCAATGTGATTCACATTTTCTAGGTGTCTCTCTGTTTAACTCCTTGGACCAGCTGGAAACGAAAGGTCTTCCTAAAATGTGTTGATCATGTTGAATATGTCTATCATGCAGTATGGTCACAAACAAAACTACAATGATAACAGGAGGAAGGTCACTAACGAAAGTCTGAATCTTTGTTCTCTGACAAGCACACTTATTTGTGTATGGACACACAATCACAAAGGCCACACTCATCATGTGATTTAAATGCTTTGCATTCAAGGCAGTGGCAATGCATGTGATCTAAATTGTTTGTTCTTAGCTACAGTGTCCCACAGAAGTGCACTGGTCTATGCCCCTCCTGGTTGCACTTCATCTGAAGAACAACACAGCACATTTCAAATATTGCTCAGCAATATTAAAGTGTGCCTCTGTGTGTTATTTCCTACTTGTTGTGTTGCTCTTCCTCTCACAGTGGAGGCTGTACTGCGTAACGAAGCCACGCTGCTCTTCCTTCAAGAGCAACAGCGCCCACTGCTGGAGAGCTGCGCCGTTGCTCCTTTCCTTCACCTGCAGTATCGGGCCACTAGAGGGAACTAGAGGGCCAGAACGAGGGGAGTCTTATCAACAAAATCATACAAATGTCTGAAAGATGTTAAGAGTATAGGACATGTACATGCACTAATGTTGGGCTCAAAGTTAAGATACTCATCTTACTGTATGTCTACACATACATTACCACCTTGTCAGCAGTAAGTCTGTGCAGAAACTGCTTCACCTTCTCAGTTCTGGCAAAAAATGTTATTGGAAAAAAACTATCCTGGGGCCAATAGGTAATCGTTTAGTAAGAAATTTACAGGCCTACTGGTATAGATTTCATGAGAAAAGTTGCAAGAAAGGATGCAAGGAAGCAGGTTGATGATTAGCTAACAGGGAGACCCAGATAGACAGCTCTTCAGATAAGTTGGAGGGCCAAAAGTTGAAAGGGATCTTTCTTGTCGACAGGTAGGCAGGTCAAAAATGTCAATCAAACAAAACAGGCATGTGAAAAGAACAAAAGAGATACAAATCAGAGCTTTTGGCAGAAAAAGTAGATAAAACTCCAGTTTTATCAAAATAAAGCCTTCTAAAGAGAGCTATGATGCCCTTGTGCGTGTGTCTCCCCATTTTGTTGCACTGATGTTTGTGTTTTTCTGGATGTTTGTGCATCAGTTTTCATCATTTTAGTTTGAATGGAAACCATGGAAACACAAGGTACGCCTGAAATTGTGGATAATAGATCTTCACATTACCCTTTACAGCACAGACAGTGCGAGCAGGACAGCTCCTCCACCGGGGTCCAATGGCATGTCTCTTAATCACAGGCTATGAAACAGTCTCTGCAGGGGCAGGAGAGACAAAAATAACTTCTTTTTTTTTTAAGTATCAATAAATACAACTGATACAAAATGCAATACATGTTAATATTTCACCATTGTTCAATTTAATTTTTTCTTCTTTACAAAATAGAATAATTACAAACAACCATAACAGAGGCAGTACAATATATAAACTGCTAAAAAATAAAAGAAATAAAGAATTAATAAAAGGCAGTGATTCTACTACTTTTCCTGCCTTTGTGGTCTTGTCCTGACCCCCCACCCCCACCCCCCATGTAAACAGTCAAGGACAAAACAAACGTCAATCGGAAACCAGCTTGGCTTGAAACAGGGAACTCGGGAAATGCTTGCACATTTCTTGATAGAAATAAGGAATGAACAGACAGATGAAAGGAAGGATAAAAAGAAATCCTTTCCCGCCCTGTGACATTTCCTTCACCTCTTCAGACACTGTGACTAAATGTACTGACACTCAGGAGAAAGTCACATACATTCATGTGGGCATGAATGGAAAATTCAATACATGATGTAGTGAAATGTACAAAATTGTTGACAATAAGAGGCATTTTAAAGCTCATCCATGTATCCTGTGTTAGACAGCATTACATAATCAAATGACATTTACTGTAATAACCTTTCCGCTTTGTCCATCTACATGTATTTGTCATATTTATATCATTGCATCATCGTGAAGTCCACATTTCTCATTTTATTTCTCAACTGATTCTTTGATGTTTGAAACTGAAACATAATTTCATCTCTATTAATTTGTTTGATAATACACACATGAAAAGTGCACTGAGAAGTCACTGACAGTAAAAACATTTGCCCTGCAAAATTTATATGACAATTTGACAACTGTCCTTGATGGGGCCATGGGAATAGAGGATCTGTAATACAGACTTGTAGTGTAAGATAACAATTAGAAGTTTAAATGCGTACACATGTGACGCTTATCAGTATTTTTCATCTTGTCTCGCTGAGGTCATTAAAGATGCTCAAGGAAACAATTCAGAGGAAAAAAGAGGTGTGTCTTGTATTTGTTTAATCCACAACTCTGACACTAAGAATATTACTACTGTTCCTTTGTTTACACATCTTCACGGATTGGACATTACTTGGATTTTACTTCCTTGTTGTTTCAAGAGGCAAACGAAAGATGCCACAACTGTTAAATCCCATGTTAGGATGACCTCTGCACCCCGACATTTGTCACTGCATACACTTTTACATCACTTTCTTAACCCAGGAAACGTCCAATAACATAATCACTTTTCTGACTGTATGTACACATGACAGCTGTTCGAATCATTGAAGGTTAGCTCCTGATGAATGATCTTGAAGATCAGAGTTACAGAACCTGAGAAACTGTTGAACTGGATTCAGTGACTTACCTATCTCAGTATGTGCATTTTATAATTCCATGTTTCATTCGAAGCCCGTTCTACCAGGTCAAACAGGCTCTTCATGAAACTAAATATTCCAGATGATAGATGGTCAGAAATAATGACAAAGCACTGCACCTTTATAAATCTCAATGTAAATCCCCAGGGAAGAACCAGGATGAAAACAAAAGTCAGGAAAAAAAAAGAAAAATCTGCAAAAGCACTGTGCTCCTTGTCACTCCTACACTGTTCCATTGCTTGAAAAGACCATAGAAAATGTTCTTCATTTTCAGGCCTTCATGGTCAAACAAAATTCTTGAGATAGATCAACTCTCACGCCAACAGTTTACCGACAGCCGGAGCTGAAGGAGCTGTTGGTGAGAGTGAGAGAGGACAGTTACGGGCTGAGTAGAGGACGTTTAAAGTATTAAATAAATTGTTGTTTGAATGGACAGATTTTACTCTATGGTCAGCCATGTCACTCTGGTTTTGTTCAGAGACGGATCCCAAGACGGCTGCGGTGGCAAAAGTGCTGTGCAGTTAGCAGAACAAGAAGAAACGTGATTGGCAATCAAACTTCATCTCGATAAATAAGAAAAACAAAGCAACAGCTGTTCGCATTGTCAATCACTGTTTTGTTTCAGAAAAACATGGACTTCAGACAACTGGTTTCTGGTTTGTTTGCATGGTCACCGCAGCTCTCATCACCTGCACTGTGCTCTCACAAGTCGCCCCAGTGCAGGTTGTGGTAATAAACTGTTAATAAAACACATAATCAACATCTGAAAGTAGTGATTAACACTTCCACAATGGACAGAAGGTTCAAGTGTCTCAGTTTAAAAAGAGAGTTCATACGGAAAAGCCCCCCCCTCCCCGGCACAGGTAGTAGGTTCATCCTTTTTCATTAAGTTAGGTCAATGCACTTTCTGCCCTGGTTTCTGTCAGCCTGGTGTAAATTCCAATCAATGATTCAATCAGTGATTTTGACGAAGGGCAAAACCGCAAATACCGGTTTTATAAGTCTTATAAGTCTGGATTTTTCCGTTTCCCCTCACTGTGTAAGAGAGCGGGTGTGCTGGACAGGAGAGGGGTGCAGCAGGCTGCCAAATGCCTTGAAGTGAGATGGGAGGACAACAGATGAGGGAGTGGAGGCAGACGGCAAATTGAATTCCACCTGCAGCCCTTGGGGGGCGCCAGGCCCACCGCCAGGTGCGCCACAGTTCGGGTCCTCTGAGACAAAAGGTCCACCGTGCATGTGAAGCTGGTAGAAGCAGGAGCCTGGGAGGCAGCGGTCGTCATGGCAGGACGGGGGGCTCCCGCAGGCCAACTTGGAGCTCAGGGCAGAGGGCTGGGACTGGAGCTGGACCAGAGATGAGCGACAACAACTGTCTGAGCCAGGATCCCGCAAGTTGTCCATGGGTGGTAGAGAGAAGGGACAGCCAAACAGCTGCTGTTGACATCCGTCTCCACACAGCTCTGACAGTCCCATCACCAGCTCACCATCTGGACAGATGCAGAGGAGTTCATGGAGTGATTTATAAAACATCTACGGCTGGTTTTTAAGCTCCAGTAACGTTCTTATACTGCATTTTTAAACGGACGTGTTTACAATGAAATCTGGTGATCGTAAGTGTGTACACAGTATACACATTCCCCTGTGTAACAGTATACTGTGATGAAAATTAAACACACAGTTAGTCTTGATGTTGCACTTGATAGATAAGTTCTTCGGTGAATGACTTAAACTCATTGCATCAGTAAGAAAAAAAAAAAAGGATTGCACATAACGGACATGATTCAAAACACCTCAGCCATGGGATATTACATTTCTTGTATCTCCTTCAGGCCTTATGAGTTGCCCTTTCTTGCCAACCACAGGTAAGCCACTAGTCCAACTGAATTATTCATGTATTTCTATTAAAACACAAAGCCAAGAGGGTGGGGGTTGAACTCATTCATAAGTGACTTAATAATCAGGCATTATCTGTAAATGAATGTGTTATTTACCGCATAGCCGTAAGAGGTTTAATTGTCGTTTACATTAACCCAGTTGCTTTTGACTCTAATTAGTTTGATTATATACCACAGTTCAGGGGATTTAATCCCAGTCACAACATTATTTCTCGTCTTCTTCAAGCTTCCTGTTTTTTTCGTTACCTGCAGGCCCAGCCTGCTTTCTGTGGCCTGTGGTGGATGAGATCATGGCTTTAAGAGAAAGCGGGGCATTCGTCTGCGCCGGGGACGGCCCTCCTCCTCTGGAGCGCCGTGTCAACATGCACACATGCACACACAAACACATCAAACATAAGACACACGAGAAGCAGGAAAATAATGAGGGAATGGGGAAAACAAAGATGAGACATAAAATGATTCATAGTACAGAGACATCAGATAATGAATATGTGATGTCAAAATAAAAAGGTGAACTGTGTCATGAAAATACAAAATCCACGGGACAAAAATTAAATCTATAGAATGGCTTGTATAACATAAAATTTTATGATTTGGAAAATGTGTCCAACATGCCTTAACATGTCAGTTTCAGTTTAAGTGTTGTTGGAAACGTAATTTAATCCGTTATGTTGTATTTACAATATTTCCCCTTGCCAAATGCTGATGTTGTGTCTTTGCTACGAACATGACATCACTAGAATAATATTTAAGGGCATAATGGCAGTAACCCTCTCTCAAATATAAACTGCACATTATGTTAGTCATCTATTATAGGGAGAAAAGTTACTGGACTAATAACCTGAAGGCTATTTAATGAGGACCAGAGTGAATGCTGGCAATTGCTTCCAGGATTCGAGCCATCACATCAGGTGCTTGTAAGAGACTACCCATAAGTTACCTCGTTTTTCCAGGTCCAAGTTGGACTGTGGGGGTAATGGGGACCCCAGGTGCCCAGAGCCCATGGAGCTCTGAGACAACAAGCCTGAGGAATTGTTGCTCCCCTCCAGCTCCCCAACGTCCCCGTCCTGATCTCCATCATCCCTGCAACACACAACACAACTGCTGTCAGCACAGGAAAGCGTGTGTCAACGGTTCGAAGCTGGAGTGAGTGGCAGAACTTATCAACATTAAAAAGGGCAGAAGAACGGCACATTCTTAGACAAAGTTATCGCTATTAGGTACTGATTCCAAAGCCCCTCCCCTTTGCACCAATTTTTCCTTTTTCCATTTTGCATGCTTGAGCTGGATCCATTCAGATTTTTTTCTGCCATCCCAATAAGATGGAAGTGAACAGCAGTCGTTTTGGGGCTCAAAGAATAATAATAAAAAAACAGTTCTTCTTCACAGACATAATGGGCCCTGTTATAAGACTTCAAGAATGTCACAAAAACAGTTGCTTGTAGAAAGTAAACCAGAGGAGCTGGGAATTTTCAATGACGGGAAAGACGCTGGATTACTCTTAGGATAGCTCTTGAATGAATACATAGATTAAGTAATGTCTGGTGAAACAGGTTCTCACAATATTCCCCCTCACCGTGTATCACCGTGTTATACTGACAATATATTGGGAAGTTCAGACAAGCGCATACAGGAAATACTCCCTGGAGGTGCTTAAGGAATACAAGGAGTACATGAGCCATGAGAAATAAAGCAGAAAATGTGTCTTTAGATATATCACTTTTTTCTTTCAGTGATTTAAAACTGGGTTAACTGACTGTCTGGTCATTAGTGTTCCTGCAGCACTCACATGCTCCCTGACTGCAGGCTGCATTTCTTGCGGCTGAGCCTGGTGGCCTGCTGGGTGAAATACTCGTGCCGGTCAGACTTCTTCCACATGTAGTAATACTCCACGCATTCGCCCACAGAGCGCGTTCGTACCTGAGGAGACGGAAGAAGTCGTTTTTGCCTCCGTCGTCAAACATCGGGTTGGGGAAACAAACTTCAGGAGAGGTTCAACAGCTACCCTCCTGAGCACTCACCTTATTAGCCTGAATGAGGTGGAAGTTTTTCCCATAAACCCGATAATCCGTGCTCAAAGTTCCTACACTCCTCCTCACTCCAGGCACACAGCTCATCTAAAGAGAGCAGAGAGCAACAGTAGGATTATGGGTTAGACATGAATCCAAATTTATGAGCATGGTGTTCATTTTCAATTGTTTTTTAAAATAAAAGCCATCAGCGGTTCAAGGTGCAGCAACAAAAGCAGAGTTGCAGCTGAGAAATTGCCATTTTATGTCCACCTCCTGACTTGTATCTTGCCCTGATTGGGCTAACTGCAGAAACAAACATGTCACACAGACAGGATGTGAAAAAAGGTATAAACCGGGCCGTCTTTCCCAGCAGCTGGTAGTTTTCTTCCAATCCAAACTACAGCCAGTGCCTTGGACTTAAACCGGAGCTTCCTGCTGCTGAACAGGAGGTTCCTCTTCTGCAGCTGTGTTGCCATCAGCAGTGTGTTCTCAGGTGTATCAATTACAGGTGCATGATGATCACCTGCTGTCCAGCTTGTTTGCAGAAAATCACATCCCTAACATCATCACCACGTCATTCTTTGCTGATGGACGAAGCAGCTAGCAGAGCAAAACCCTCCCTCTCCGGTTTTGTCGCTAAGCAGCGAAACTGTGGTATTATTTGCCAAAGAGGGGAACAATTCCTTGGCATCTGTCAGCGGCTAATGTTTTGAGACATACAGTACAATACACTTTAGTCCTTCTGAAGTACCAGCAGCCACCCAAAGGATACATCTCAGACAAAAGAAAAAGTTGGAGATAGCAGGACAGCAGAGGTTCTTACCACTGAAAACCTTCACGTTGAAGCGCAATCGTCTCAGTGCCTCTTCTGCATTGAAGTTGCATTTTGTTAGTTCATACAGTGCCTGAGAGTAAAAGGAAAAAAGAATGGGTAAAAATAATATCCAATGATGTTTTCTTCAGACAAGTTACTTATTTTGGAACATGTCTTGTTATGCAACTGGTTAAAATCCAAAAATAAAGGCGCTCTTCAATTAAGCAGTGAGTTAAGAGACCACAACCTTTTGTTCTGGTGGAGAATGCGATGCATTGCTCAAAAGCCCTTCAGTAAACAGAGGGGCTGTGGCGCTATACGTGCAATCGCAGTCAGCAGCAGAGCTGGAACCCACTCAACACGGTCGACATCGTCACCTGGGATGCAGTGTCGGGCCCCCGTACCTGTTCGTTGTCTCGGATGGTGCCCTCTGGCATCAGCGTGCGCGCTGCCCCCTCCTGGCCGCGCGGCCTCTGTGTATTGAGCAAGAAGTCCTCCACTTCCTGTGTCGGCAGAACTCCTGGCCTCCAGAGCAGCTGGTCCTCGCTGCTGTAGGCTGAAGAAAACGAGAAGCGGTGGAAAGGGCAGTGGAAGTGGATGAGGAGTTGGGAAGCGGTCGCGGATTTAAAAAGACAAAAACTTGTTTACCTTTATCCTGATAGGTATACGGACTGAGTGGAGGGATTTTAGCCTGGTACATAGATCCAATCATGATCTCCTGAGAAGGAAATCAAAGACAGAGTCAGTCGCAAAATGCGTCACAGATGCTGGTAACCGATGAAACCTGTGCTGTGTGTTAGGGTCTTCCCCACTGGTCTTGAATGAAAATATTGTCTAGCATTGTTCTTGACCAGTGAGTCACAATGCAATGCAAGCAATTTGTATCTTGCAACTAGTGCAGTAGCGTACAGTATGCTCAAAACTGTACAGATTCAGACCGAGTGACCATGAGGTGTGTTTTTGCCCTCACCTTGTGCTCTTCGTTGGAGGGAATAGAGGCATCGTCAGAGTCTTCATCTAATGAGCTGACTAATGTGTCTTTGTCTCCATCTTCAAGAAGCAAAACATCAGAGAAGATGATCAGGTGATCGTTTCAACGACTGTGCAGGTGCTATATGTCAAGATTAATTCAAAAGTCTTGAACCACCTAAACCCTACTGAGACATAATTCTCTTTCCTGGGTGAACAGCTACAGGTAGCACTGAATGAAAGACACAGGGTGGGAGTAAAAAAAAAAAAGTGATGCGTATGCAGTAACTGAATTAAAAAAAACACAATTCGGGATAAGGCAATGACAAGAAAAGAGAAACGAAAGAAAGAGGAACAATGCTCTCCTCTCTAGACCTTGAGAGAAACTTCCTTCTTAGTCACTCTCCTGAATAAATAAAGCACACAAAAGGCAGCATACCTTCCATATATTTAGTTTTCATGTCGTGTGGACTCAGCACCAAGACTTTTATTCATTTCAAATTGAATCACTACCACGAGAACGCTGTTTGAACATACTTAAACCCCTTAAGGTCAGAGATGTCTCAGTGCCTTTGACATGATTCAGTTTTATGGACAGGAGACACATGACGCAGGAAACGCTGTCATACCAAGAAAGTCTAAAATGAAATAATACAGAAACCAATGAAAAGTTTCATGAAACATAATAAACCCTGGCAACTCCTGTTATTGGCATGTGGCACCAAGTTATGAGTAAGCTGCATTGTCAGCAAAGCAATGATTTAAAAATTAAATGAGCGTAAATATTCCACCAAAAAAAACCCCCAAAAAACAGAGGCTCGAGGAACAGCACACATCTCTCATTAAAACTGCTCCATCTTGATCAAAATTATGAACCAGACCAAACTTTTCTTCCCTTTTCTTTTGATGTGAGGTATGAGATTGTGCTAAAACGTTTAGTAGTCATGCGTAAATGTACATCTTTTTGTGTGCGTTACCTTGGAGACGGCGGAGCAGATCTGAGGTGTTTGAGGTGACCGATGGGGTGAGATCATCAGCTAATGATTCCTCTTCCTCCTCCCCAGGAAAGAGATCCTCAGTTATCTGATCCTGGACAGAACAATAAAAAAAAGCGATAGAGCACAGCAGAGAAGAAAGTAGAACATAAAAAAAATTAATGCTTCCCAAATCGATCCCCTTCCTTGGATTCTCCTTTAATTTCTGTAACTGTATTAACCCAAATCAACGCTTTTCACTGAGCACACCTCACCTTGTCCAGTGTCATGCCTGGCAGGCTGGCAGCCATGTGACAGGTCTCCTTCTCTGGATCTGGCACAGTGTCGCCGTACAGAGCCAGCAGCTCCTCCAGAGGAAGCTCACCAGCCTACAAACAGAGAGCCACGGACGACGACAGCAACAGGTGGAGAGAGACGATTTGGTGAGAGTGAGCAGAAATATGTGAATCACTCCCGCGTTTCTTGAAAAATGACCTCTAGACATCTGTCAGTTCAGTGATCGCGAGGGGCACCCTTGGCATTTTTTTTCCCTCCTCTGCCCAAATAACTCCATAACTCTCGCTCTGTTGGCAGAGTCACTGTCAAGAACGGGGCTTTTCACATCCATCAGCGCTCCAGACCTGAGGGAGTTTGGCTCGTCAAAGTTGTGGCGATAACGTAGTAAACCCTTTTCTGAAACAAAAAGCTTGATGATGCTTGAATAAAAGGCAGGTTGATGCCGATGCGGAAATTAATGGCTGCGCGTTTCACATCATTTCCCAAGCACTCCCAAAATGTAATGGTTTCTAAGCTATACCAAGAGCCACCTCGGAAAAAAAAAAAAAGAAACAGTGAAAATCTCTCACGTAATCCTGCTAACAAAAAAAAAATACAATAATAATGAACTTTGAGGAGGTAACAATGCGTTCACAAAAAATTAAATATCAACACGTTGACTGGTGAAAACGACACAGCAGCCGATGCTGCTGAATAGTCAAAGTGTTGTTTGTACATTTCTCTACCAAAGTGTGATGTGAGGTGTGGCGTGTGGATTTTTTTGTCATGCATGTGCGGGCTCTGACACACAGAGCTTTCTCACTGTCACAGACTACATGCATTAAGTAGTTATGGGATATGGGATAAATGGTTATGTTTTAACTTTAGTCCATGGGGGGTTTTTTCCCCCTATATTTTCCAGACACAGACCTCAGACTGCCTTATTAAAAACGAGACGGGCATGAAAACCTTATTTTCTACAATTAAAGTGAAACTGTAACGGTGTTATTGTCGCATATTAAGTTAACCGTTTAATCACGTAAATCAAAGCAGAAATGTCCGGTTGTACTGTCTGGATTATTGTGGCTGCAGAGCTGTTGTTAACTTAGTCTTAAAGCAAATAATACCCACGAGGGTTTTCATTTCTGTGGCAATGGGTATTCAGCTATTAAATTCCCATAATCACAGAAAAAAAAAAATCTTTTGTGAGAGACACCTTGGCTTTTGAACAGCAACCGGCTCTGACACAGACAGACGTGGCTGGACTTGACCGTACAGTGTGGGATTGCGCTGCCATCTTCATGGGGCGAGGGGAGTCCTCCTCCACCTCCTCTTAGGACCTGTTGAGACTTCTGCTTCTCCTGCCGAGGGCCTCCATCGCTTGTACCTCATCCACTCTCCGCTAAGCCACAACTGCGACCCTCATCTTCAGAGGCTTTTCACCCACCTACACAAACACACACACACACACACACTGTGTGAGCATTCAAAGGCAGGTGAAACAGCATGGACGTGCATTACAACAAGGCAGCGCATTCCTTTGTGCGTCTGTGCGGCATGTGTACACACATACGCACAAAGCGCACGGGATCAAATAGTGGCTGATCCCGGCTCATCCCGTTACAGATCAGCTGACCCTTGACTTTTAAACCGCCCTTTTTTAACTTGGGAGACCTGTTGCTGGGACCTAAGTGTCACTGAAAAGGATCAGGACCGGGCTGATGTTTGTGGGCGCTCAGTCGCAACTTGAGGATAACTTCCAGAAATGCCTGAACAATGTCCGGTTTTGCTGTGACATTTACTGCGTGCACACTATTCCTTTTGAAATGATCATGTATATCTTATCTTTCTATTGCATCCACGTGTTTTCCTATCGAGGCTTTAGTCTCTTAAGACACTCTGGGTCATGTGTCTGTGATGAATCGATGCAGCTCGAGGCCACAACAGACTATAAGACAGAAGTGTTGTGGGGGGGGGGCAACAACTTTGAAGCGCTGTGAAGAGGCCATATGATGATCTAAACAATCCCGCCCTAGATCACAATACAGTGCCAAAGATCGCGGGATTAGAGTATACTTCAAGAACCGGTTCACCGGTTCTGGACAAGTCGAAAGTCGGAGAACTGGACCATTTCGGTGCCTCTCGCAGCCCCATCGGGCTCAGTCCGTGTCTGACCAGGGGCGCTTTCCTGTGACTTGGTGCTGAACGTCTCTTCCTCTCTCCGGCTCGCTGCGAGTGGCACAAGAAGGAAATAACTAGTTCTCAATATTTCCGAAACAGACGGTCGGAGTTTTGCCGCCGCCGAGTCGTGACATCCCTCCCCAACTTTTACTTTGCCACTCGACCCACTTCCATCGGCGCACCTGAAATAGTTCAGCACCACCGCGTTAGACCCCGACGGGCTCCCTATTGTTTTCTACGGCTTTACTATCAAGGCAGAGGGGGAATGGCTCTTTAAAGCCTAGAACGCGGAGAGAGGCGATACGCCGGAGAGCTTCTCCATTTCTTCCCCCCGCTTCCCACTCCTAAATGCCCCCGCGGCTCTCTTTCGCTCACCGGCCGGCGAAACCGTCGACTGCCGTGTCCTACCCTCAGGAGTGACACGAGTCTGACACACGGTCCGGTTTCTCTATCGTTTGGTTCACTGCATTCCTCGTTTTCGCTCACTTACCTCCGCCATTCCGTTTCTGCGCAAGCTGACTATTGCCCGGATGTTGTAGGTCTACTCTTCTGCACGGCTCCGTGTGTTGCCACAAACGATTCAGCAGCAGCAGCGGCGGCGGCAGCGACCGTGCTACAGTTGGGTGCAGAGTTATATTAACGATTTCCAAGAATTTTTTGCTATTTTTGTCCCGCGTCACCGACGTGTCATTTGAGAATATCCGCTTAGTTGTGGATAACTGTTTTAAAGCTCCCTCCCACTTTCGGTGTCAATTCTAAAATTCTACTCTCAAAGCAATACATATTTTAATATATACATATATATACACTACTAAAAACTTTTTTAAAAACTTAATTAAAATTGAATGAAAATTTTTAAATCCTATAAATATTGACCTCTGACCCCATTGTCATGATAAAACAACAGGTTCACAATGAATGCAATACTGAAAATATCTCATCCAATAGAAAGTCGGTATATGTTGAAGCGTGAGATTATAAAGCTCATGCTCAACACGTGTGTGAGGGAGGGGACACGACATGGCCAAAGCAGATAAAGATATAGGACTCTGTCCTGAGCCATTGACTGCTTTCAGGAGATAGGAGAGGAAGGGTTAAGGTATATATTGACCACGCATGATATTTTCAACCACAGCAGACAAAACACATCTGTAGATAATGGTGATGTCTCTGTTAATCAGTTATCAAACCAGTCTCTTTAAGTAAAGAACTATATGTAAGCTATAGGACTTGTGGACAATGTAAATAACAAAAGAAAATGTGAGCAAGCACAAATAATGCAGGAAAAAGGTAAAATGAAAAACAAACTTTGGAACTTGGAACTGATCGTTTAATAAATACCTTAAGTCTTTACCTACTATAAATTATAACGTTTGTAATAGGTGACCCAGCGGAATTTTGTTTTCCATAATAATAAACTGCAAATATGGTAGATTTGATTTTAAAGATACTGTTTGGCCTGGGCCTGAGCTTTCCTCTTTTGCCCGAAGGTTTGACATATTCATGTAGATGTACACCTATTAAGCTAGAGGTTATTCAATTTAAGATCTCTGGACACTTAAGTAAAGAAAAAGTGTGACACGAAAGACATTCTGATGCGTAAACTGAATGAGAACTTTCTGCATTTTACAAAAAAACTTGCCATTGTTTTCAAGACATCCACCCATCTCTCATTCAGTGGATGTTTATGTTTTGTTGCATCTATCTTGTTATCTATCTATTTTGTTGCATTCTTTTATAGTTTATTTAGTTATTTTAAAATCATTCTATAGATGGCTCAATGTAAAAACTACTCTTGTAAAGCAAATTACACTGCTTGTAACATCCTGACTTCCAAATTGCTATCTGTCAGTATCGCCTGCGCAAACCAGCCATCATGTGTCAAAAGGTATTGCAGGGAAAAGAAAGGGGTCTGTGTCAAACAAAAGGCCAAACCACACAGAGAAACCAGAACAAAACATATTTGTGTGTAGGGAGAGTGTGACTGCATGTTCTGGCTTTTCTATCTGTGGTGTCAGATTGGCCTCCTGTTAGCATACATAACCATATATGACTGACTAATAGATGGCACAATCATTTTAGCACTAGATAAAGGAAAACCAGATATACTGTACAGGACAGTATACACAAACCCTCTGGCAGTATCATGGTGTCTGGCTGAAAGGATATCAAAAACATCTAGGGCAAACAAGAACCTTTTCCGTAACATTATCAGTTGACTGGTCAGAAATTGGCTGCTTTATCAGACAACTGGTTATTTCATTATTCCCCTTCATATTACAAAGAATGCAAGAGAGGTTTGCATTTGAACAAGGCTGGAGTTGGACAGTATATAAAGTGCTCATCAACAGACCACTCTTCTGCACTGAGGGACCTTTTCTGTCTTTAATTGCCTCCCTAAAGAAAGAGTTTTTATTAAGGTTTTACAAGCGAAGGCACTTTGTTGTGTCCTCTATTTCTTCAGGGTCTTTACTCTGTGTGTTTTGTGTCATAAAGAAAAGCTGTTCACAAAAAGAGCAGCTGGGTGTTTTTTGCAAGGCTTTACTGGTGGTATGTACTGTGTGTTTTGATTTTTTTAAAGGAGTAAGTGTGTAAAACATCCCACATATTGCAGTAAAATTTCTTATTTGTTGTTCCAATAAAATCTCCACCAGTACCTGACTTATGTTTTCACACAAGCTTTCTGTAATGTACCTGGATCAGTAGCACATCTCATGACTTGATTTTGGTGTGATGGAGTGTTCCAGCCATTAAATAATAATTCATATATTAATAATAATTTTTCACCTTGACGATATGTCTTACAAAACACTCCCAACTCAAGATGCACTTGAGCAGTGTTCAA
The DNA here is from genome assembly GCA_016785225.1 of Psettodes erumei. Classification (NCBI taxonomy): domain Eukaryota; kingdom Metazoa; phylum Chordata; class Actinopteri; order Pleuronectiformes; family Psettodidae; genus Psettodes; species Psettodes erumei. The sequence goes on from JAFBJZ010000107.1 coordinate 1,782,140, forward strand.
ATGGAGATCCATCTCCATGACAGTTATGGAAACTCTAGCCCTTAATAAGGACCATATTATATGCTTGAAAGCTCAGGGGAAAAAAGCAAGTAAGTGGACTTGAGTTGGGATAAAACATAATCACATACCACATGCATGTTGCTCATGGCATATATGGCAAAAATAAAACACTGTGCTTCTTATGCTTTATTCATGTGTTTTTATTCATGTTTCATGTCATGTTTTGGTTTGGTGTTGTTCAGTTACAGGAGTATCCTTTTGCACTGTAATCACAGATCAGCGAGGGCTCACTAGGCTGCTGAAGTTGAGGTTACTGCAGTATGTTGAGACAAATATGGAGAGGCCAGCTGTACATGGAGAGTTTTGTTAAAACACATTCAAGTAATAATGCTTCAAGCTGTTGTATCTATTTGAGCAACTAGACATATTGTTTCAGTTTTCATTGAGTATGTGTCTCATTGTTAGCTGGAAAATAAAGTATTATAATGCATGCAATCATGTCTCATTGGTCCAAACAACTGTTCATCTCCAGTAACTGCAGTAAAAAGAGAGTGCAGTGAAGACTTCAGTCTACAGGGTGTAGTATAAGCATGCTCTGAAAAAAAGGAAAAATGGAGAACTGGGCATTGGACCACTGACCAATAACACTGTACTGTTGCAGGGAACTTTTCCAGTGAAGAAAGGCTGAAGCAGAAATTTTGCTTTGGGGTTGCCATTAGTTTTGTTTTTATGCTTAATGATTATCCGTCTCCCTTCCTCACATTCACAGTTTCTCTATGTGTGAAATATTTCCTGTAAAGTGTACTGCATGCTGTTATTGTAAAGTGCTATGTGAAAACCCGTAAATAACACATACCATCATGGTTGTCATCACTAGTCTGTCTGTGGTCTATGACATAGTCCCAGTGATAGTTACATTCCAGTGCCTCGACACTTGTTTTGCCTTGTGATCAGAAATTCAGAGGAATGCAAATACAAAGAGGACAGTGCAAACTGTTGAGTCCTATAAACATTCATCTTTGAAGAATTCATTTGTTCAGAGCGTCATCATGTTCTCTTAGTCTTATACTTACCAAAGTACTATTACTTACCAAAATGCAGGTTTGGTCTGTTGTCCCCGAGACTCAGCTGAGAGCTTTGCTGACCATCTACTTTCAGATGTCCTGGTTGGATGCTGCAGGGTATTGGACAATTGCTATACCTCAGCACACGAGTCCTGGGGTTCGGTTCCAGAGAAAACACACAAAAATATACAAAACCTAAGCTAATATCACTACAGTGAGATCGGTGTTTGGTGGTGGTGGAATGTGTTCTTTCAAAGATAATATTATCCTTATGAAGAGTTTCTGAAGACTCACCATCTATCTGTCCTTCCTGGTTCGTGTGAACCAGCTGGACCACGAGCTGACCTTTTCCCGGATTCAACCATGGCTTATGTCCAGAATCCAGCAAATGATGAGGCTATGAGTCACCATGACAACCAGTGAGTTGTCACAAGAGTCTGCCACAGAGATGTCATCCATATGTCACAAAAAAGTATTCATATGTGCCAACATGTGATTTTTGATTATTAGTAGTCATCACTGTTTATGATCAAAGTATTTTGAACCATAAGAATAACACATTTAATGGACTTCCATGTGATATAGTGTAAAGAATGTGATTTGTATGGTGGCACAATTATGTTTTATGTTATGTTACTGTGCCAAAGTGGAATAGGGACCCCCATTATGTAATTAAATGTAGTTAAGTAATTAAATGTTCTTCAAGGGCTGCACCATACTCAAAATTGGGAAATAATGTAATTATAGTTAGTATTCTATTTGTATGTATACACTATAACTATCCCTGTTCCCTATAACTATTGTGGTTCATTATTTGACTATTTGGAAAAGACTGCAACTAAGGAGTTTTTTTCGGAAATGACTGACATTTTCTGCATTTGGTTGACCAACAATGCTTTCTCTTTCATTTTCAGAGTCCATCATTGTGTGTAACAGCTCATCTAACCCACAATGATAAAAATGACACTGTATCAAACAGACACAGAGTTTTAAATCTTGAAGTGCCTTTGTCTCCTCCCTATGGTGAGAATAAGGTGATTGTTTTCTTCTATGGGCACATTTGTTTATTGTGTCCACAATTCAAAACACTTGCACAAATACTTTAAATAAAGTTAGGCAGCCAAATACAGTAATACAGAGCTGTTCAGAGAGTGTGATTTACATTTATTCAGCTCTCATGCAATCTCTCAGTGCATGTATGCACTGAATGTCACGAGGAAGCATGTGTTTTTGTCAGCCAGACATTGTCATATAGATCATATCATTTCAGCACATAATAGCTCTGCTGCATTTACAGTTGGGTTCTGTGGCCCCAACAAAAACAAACGCTTAAAAGCGTCCACATCCTCATTTTAAGCTCGCGTGACAATACTTGCCTGTGAACGCCACACATTCCTTAAGAAAAATCATTCAGCTTATGCATTGTTTCAGTTTCCTTTGTTGTTTTAGGAAGCAGAAAAACTTAGGGGGTTGATTTCAGTGGTTACACGTCTTCTCTTTTCTCAAACTATAAACCTCCACCAAGGAGGTTATGTTTTGTTATCGCCATTGCTAGAGGGGCAACAATGCTTGAGTCATAATATCACATACTGACCAGATCTTGATACTCTTTTGGTTTTGGGGAAATGTGCAGCCTTGATGGAGGTCTGCGCTCTCGGAGAACTTCCGATTGAGGTTGAGGCTAAATGTTAACTGGTCCTCTAAATACACAGTATTGTCAAAATAGATACTACTGTGGTCTTATTAATATTGTGGACGAGTACATATCAACTTTTTTTTGCTGTCAGGATCACAATTTGACAGAATTATACTCCTGCTCTGTTTATATCACGTTATGATACTCTATATCAATTCACACCTCTGCTTTTTGTTCATTTTAAATATAACTGTATATGATTATTGTGTTATAACACACAATGTGCCATTCCACAAGGGGGCAATGCTGTTCTATGAAAAACTTGAAGATGGCAAAAAAAAACAACAAAAAAATCCAACTGCTATTTCAACAACTTTGCCAAGTTGTTAATGTTCAACATTGTAAAGTACTGAGCTTAACATTTTACTAGTTTACCCTAAGAGCATTCCTCTGCTAGTACCACATTTGGTGTATGTGTCTTGTGCCTGGCTGGCACAGATGGGCCAAGAGATTACTGGCAGTGCAGCGGAGTCATAATGGGGCTAATTTTCGGCCTGGCTGCTCTTTTTGCTCTCAGGTTTCTGCATGCACACTAATATGACTGTCTGCCCTTACGTAGGATTTCCTTTTCAGAAAGATTTTTTTTTTTTTAAAACAGCAACAACTAAACAAAAAAAAACAGTAGTGTGGTTAACACAGTGACCTGTGAGACTTTCCTTGCATAGTTGCAACATTTCTGTTGGTACCCTTTCTTGTTCACTTAGTGACAATTTACACTGGAATTCTCTCTCTCTCTCTCTCTCTCTCTCTCTTGCGCTCTCTCTCTCTCTCTCTCCCCTTCTCCCACTCCTTCTCTCTAAACAGGATGTTTGTATCTCAGTGGGGCTGCCAGTACAAAGCTGATGATCAGATAGCATGGCCGTGGAGTGCCCAGCTCTCCCAGCGCTGTGACAGATTAACTGGGATTTAGGGCTTCCATTCGGATTCCCGCACTAAACCAACACACCGCAAGAGACAGCAAAACACAGGAGGTCATGCAGCCGACAGCACGCTTCCCCTGGGCCACTGTTGCATTCTTACTACTTCTCAGTCTTCTAAGTTTAATACAGGCAGTGTGGTGATGAATTAAACAATGGAGTCACTCGAAAAGGAAATGACCAGGGTGTCCCAATTCTTATGTAGAGAGCAAAAGAACTAACATGGTTGTGTGCTGATGCACTGACAAGGAGTGTTGCACAAGAGCAGCCAAGCCTGTGAGTGTTTGCATTGTGGTGCCTAATAATTCAGGCTACGACTGATGGTCACATTCAAAGGTGATATCATTAGACTCAGGAGACTTGGGTTTCCGTGTATTGTGCTGCTGTGCGTGTGAACTCACCACAGTTAATATCAGATGCCTGGACAGGCAGTGGTTTGCAGAGCACAGGATCTGAATCATGAGCACAAGGTATTTCATGTTGAAACACTGTCACTCACGTGTGAGTTATCCCATCACAATTTGGTACTTTAAAGTCGCAAAGAGAGAAATTACAATAAGAAATGAAGGTGGGACATAATTAGCCATTTTTCTTTCCTCAGTTATTAAAGCACATTAATTATTTGAGAAATGATGGCGACAGCCAAACACTGCAGCATCATTTATAGTGAATTGTGATAACAGTAAAAGCAACAGCAGAAAACTGGTTGTGATCATCTTATAACAGTGTGTTCTGTTCTCTTGTTTTATTAATAGTCTGCTTGATTTTTTTGACCATAGAAGAAGTTTTCATGGAAATAGTGGAGGGCATTTCCTGTGAGACGCAGCAAGCTCAAATAAAAACACAGGAGTGGAAAGATGTGCGTGGCCCTGCCCTCTCCTGTTTTGGTCTCTCTCCACCCCAAGCCCTTATATCACCCTCTCTCTCGCTCTCTCTCTGTCCCTCTGTCCTCTGATTCTCTGGCCAAACCACTCCTTTCCTTACATTGACCATTTTTGGACTTATTTCACTTCATGAGTAGCTCAGGAGCTGACTTGGGTTGAAAAAGCTTTCATTTTCCAGTCAAATATGTGAAAACAGGCCATATGATGTCTGTAAGTTAAAAGTATACATATAATTCTATTTTGACCCAAAGGAAGGATCAAAGGAAGTCAAATATGAACCCTAAAGGTGTTCACCTCCAATCTGACTGACACAACTGATGCTCTGTCGGCAGGATTTCCTCGCATGTTGTTTTTTCAAAAATGCACAAGAACCTGAGTGTGAATTAGGCCAGTAAGTGGTGTCATTAACTCTCTGACGCCCAGACACATGGGCCTTTCACGCAGAGGACTCACTGGTGTGTGTATGTGTGCACACATGTGCCATAGATACAGCACACAACCAGCCCACTGTTTGAATCTGCAGTAAATCTGCAATCATAACCAGCCTCCTTTTACTTCCACACAATCATAATAGTTGAGAGTAGATACAGGCTTCTTTTAAATATTACATCACTTCAACGGTCACTGGCTTTCAACACCCTGAGTAACCCCAGAGTACTTTGTAGCAATTACAGTAAAAAAAACAAAAAAATCATTACTTGTGTATTTAAAGTAAAACATTTTTGTGACAACTATAGATTAGTTTAACAAAATCAACCTAGGCAATACATCCCCTCAACCGTGATTTTAAACAATGGAACTTTGGCAATTCTTCCAGACTGTTTCCCTTTAAACCTCCAAGACTACATCTGAACTGAAAATTTCCAAGGCACCAAGAATACCAAGCAAGCGAGTGCCTTCGTAGTGATGGTTTTGTAGATCAGGCACTCCACCGCAAGGTCACACTGTTATCTTTTGGGTCTGCATCCATGGAAAACAGTCCTTCAGGGTGAGGGCTGCAGAGAAAACATCAAGTTCAACAACAAGCCCTAAACTCTCTGGAAATACAAGTTTCAATATGTTTCCATTCACTCCATCTTGATAAAACTTGAAGAGCACCAAGTCCTGTCGATAAGGTGTAGAACCAAACAGTACTGGGCAATGCCACAATGGAGCAAGGTAAAGTTGTACATGCACCACAGCCAAACAGAAACCAAAACACACACGATAAGATGACCATTCCACCTTTTGGTGTTCCAAAATATATTAAAGATAATTCTAGAAGTTAGGCCATGATAAAGATGTGAGTGCAGCTTAGTATACTTTTTAAGCACTGATAGTGTCTTTAGGTGATGGATGTGCTGGAAACATCTGTTCACTTTCCTGTGTTAGTGGTTTGATTGTTTTGGTTGAGACTCCCGGGAAAAGAGTTCCAAGCCAAGGGCAAGGTGGTAGCAGTGTGTGTGTGTTTCAGAAATGTTTTGCAGTGATCCAACCCAACAGTTTACCCATTGGAAAGGATGAGCTCAGAAAGCAGACAATTCTTTAGTATTTATACAAAGGGCATATAAACTTTAGACAGACCAGGATCTGACACACCATTGCTGGCTCCCGTGTTTGTAGCCCTCTTGGTTTATTTTCACACCACATTCTCCACAACGCAACTCCTATTCACTTCTCTCTGCCATGACCATCACAGTCACCCCTTTCTCCCCCACTGCTGAAGCATGCTGCTGATGGACCCCCCTCAGACTGACCCACACCACCAGAACTGCTACTGCACGCCGCCTGAAGCGGGAGGACAGATGTGGGATTACTGGGTTGGGCGGGTGGGAGGTGGAGGAAACTGCTGTGATCTTAGCAATGTGCTGGATGGTGATGTGTTAGACTTGTAAACACAGACAGACCACAGCACTGCAGGCCGGCCAGGGAGTCTGTGAGTCCACAGACAAACTTCAACCACATGTGCCCTACAGGTGCTCAGAATCTCTGAAATATCAACTGCTGAAGGGCTGAAAACAGGATTAATCTTTGCTGCATGCTGTAGTGCTGCTAATAAAATTAGCTTAACATTATCTTATGTTATTGTACTGTGTGTTAACCTGGTGTATAAGAAATAGTCATTGAGATCACAACTCAGTTACAAAGAGCTACATCCAGTATATCCTCCACCTAAGTGTAAAAACACTGCAAAAACATTTTTGTAACAAGTAATAATCCTGCATTCAAAGTAATCTATTATAATGTCAAAGTACTGAAGAAATGTCAGGACAGTGTACTTACTGTATTTTAAGTGTAGTAAAATACAGACACAGATAGATGCACACACCCTAAAACTATGAAGTCATCCAAAAACTTGATGACAAATTACAGGACTCAGGGTTGTAGGTAAAGTCAGAGATGTACATGGTGAAGAGGGAAGGTGAAAGGTCCCCTGTGGTGCTTCTGTGCTTGATGTACTGACTCTTGTCTATATGTCAGAGAGCTGTGGGAGTGTCTACCTGCATATTTGGGAGCTTCTCTCTCAGCAGGATTGGCGTTATTCTACAGAAGTCAAAAAACTGGATTCTCATAGAACTGCCTGCTTGGTCTCTTTGAACCAGGAAGAGGATGACATTATTGACTCCAACCTGAGCTCTGTTCCCGTATCCTTAAAAACATATGACTTTTTCACATTAGACCACACATTCCTCACGTTGCTTTGCTGGAGGTTGCTGGATTTATTTTGCATCTACAGCTGTAACAGCTTGTAACTACTATATATACACGATAGATACTAAGTATAACAGCAGGAATACCTTTATTTCTTTTGTGCTGAAAGCACCTAATGCCAAAAGCAGGTCAACTTTTTCCAGTATTATTTCATTCACTTATTCATATACATTTGTTGGGTTTGCTTGGTGGAAACATGTCTGTTCTGGGCTCTCAGTCCGCTGTCACAGTGTCCATGTCTAATGAGATGTGAAGTGTGTGTTTTTAGCCTTTATTTTGTCCAGCCTGTCTCTGGAGCCAGAGAGCTTTAGGATGGCCATGCCCGATGGCCAGGCTGTCTTATTGTTGTTGCTGGTTGAGCGGTCACCACGGTAGTCTTTACTACCTCTGCAGATCTCTATCAAACCTTTCTTTCTTATGGCCACAGAGCCCACTGTCAGTGAGAGTCTGTTAGCCCAGCTGTGACTGATTGCTATTCACACAGTAATTCATTCACAAACATACACCATTCATTTAACACAGCCTACTATGGCAGGGTCACATGCTGGGAAAATACCTCTGGACTCGAATGCACACACAAGAGCATGCCCACATACTCCCTTACAGCCCTCACAGAGTATTGAAAGGTTTCCCTGTGTTTATATGATGCGATTTTACAATAAAGACACTCAGGTCTTAATGTTATTCATGCATTCAATTTCACTGCATGAACACACCAGTCATGTACTGTTCGAATAAAAGCCAGAATTAGTCACAGGGACATTTTGAATAGTTTTTGCCTGGGGGATGTATAATTTCTGAAAAACTAACAAGTCATGTAACAAACACAAACTGACACTAGTGCAAATATTTTTACTGAAAAAAAATCCAACTCTGAGATCTACTTAGCATCACTAAGTTTGAATTTTGATAGTGCAAACACCCTGAGAGAAAGAAACAATACAGCATATGAGAAGCCTCTTGAAAGAGTAATGTCTTCCAAATGTGATCCATGATCAGCCAATAATTTTCTTGAAGGGTAATAATACACAACCAATTTTCATTTTTATAAGATTGATGAAAAAAGTTCATCATTCAACATCATCAACAATTTCTCTTACTCTTTCTGCCTACTTTTAGTTCACATGTAATATCTTTTTTTTTTTTAGGTTATATTGATTTTAAATTATTATTTTGACTGCTCGCAGCTAGTTAGCTTATCTTAGCACAACGACTAGAGGATGGGGTAGCTGGAGTCTGGGAATACAATTCCCCTTCCAGCACCCTTGAAGTTTACTAATTATTTGATATATCTTGTTTGTTAAATTCAATAACTGCACATACATCATTGTGGATTCAATTTTGGAAAGGTTGCCAAACTAGTTTTTAAACAAAAAATGGAAGATGGACATTCCCTCATGAAAGGAGCTTTGGGTCAAAGCTGATACACATTTTTTTTGTATCTGTGTAGGAGCATTCAGAAGCTATAATCTTCTTTGCAATGTTCATGAGGTTCTGTACTCGTACCACACTGTGCCAGCACTTACTATAAAAGTACCATAAAGACTCTAAGAGAGAAAGAAAAATACATGAGCATGACTTTGAAAGGCTAAAGTGATTCTAAATTTGTCCTGATGGCATTTGGAAACGGAGTCTGGTCTGTTTCTATCAGTGGGTTAGTCCTTTCTCAGGCTCCTGCTGCATTTCTGTGGAAAGCTGAGGGTGTGAGGTTGGGGCAAGGGCAAGGGGGTGGGTAGAAAGTTGGGGGGTGATGGGGGTCTTTGGACTGGTAGTTGGTGTAAGATTGGCGGTCACTGGAACATCAGTCAGCGTGGACCACCATGCACTGGACTGCGTGACCATCAGTCCTCATCTCAAGGGAGATGTACCTTTGACCCTTTCTTATAGAAGAAACAGACAAAGCACAGCCAGCCAAGATATACAAACTTTCAAAAATAGGATGCATAATTCCCACATGTAAAGGATGCATGGTTTTTGCTCTGTGTGGCGATTGGCCCCTTGATGTGTGTGATTACCAAATACAGAGTCATGGTTGTGGTGTGAAGGAGAAATGATAAGAGGGTACACAAAAACACACACACATGCAAGTGAGCAGGCACGGACATGCATTATGTTCACGGTCATCACATTTCCTGCGTAGAGTCATTTATCTTGACACACACACACACACACACACAGTGGATTCTTCTACAAGCTTTCCCAGACATCAGAGAAGCAATTCTGAGAAAATCAGTCATGATTGTTTACATGACTGAGGTCCAAGTTATTTTGAACATATTTTCACAAAGCAAACACTTGAAGCAGATTTAGTGTTTAAGACCCCCCTATCGTAAAGAAAATAAATCGCACAATAAAGATCTTGACAGCATAAGTTTCCTTGTGATCATATGACAGCAGACTGGTTGACAATTTCAAGATGAGGGAGCCATGATGAAGAATTCAGATATGGCGCCATGTTTACGAGCACTTAAAATCATTTTGAAGTCCAAAGCCAAAGTCATTGTATTTTCCCCCAAAACACCAAATGTCCTAAATTGTGGTATTTGAAATTCACTATTAATTCCTATTTTGACTCTCCTCTCTCTGATTTTTTAGCATTTCCACAATACATTGTGGAAAGGCTGAGAAATGAGACTGTATTACTCAGGACTGCTAAAGGTCTGTGTCTTCATCTTTCTTGCTGATCTCTCCCTTCCTCGTGACAACTGCATGTAATGAAGTGTAATGAATACAATCTCATACTTGCTATTTAGAAAGAAACAATAATTGTAAGTAATAATTCTGCACAGAACAGGTGACAAAGTGACCAACTAACCACAGAAATTAACTGCACATCCATCTGTCCTCCATCCATCTTTTCAACTATGCATCTTTTGATGTGGGTATTTTGAGCTGGATTGTAGATAAAAAGGTTATCTAAAAGAAGCAGACAAGCAGTCACCTTGTGCCCTTAAAGACCTTAGACCTCCACTGATAATCCACCAGCAGCACCATTGCACTAGATACACTATCAGCCCTGATTAGCTCTGCTCATGACTTCCTACAGTGAAGTAATCCACGGTCTATGCAAGAAAATATCCTGACAATCCAAAATATCTGAGTTGTATGTCATCTGCCGTGGAGAACAATACTAATGAGTCCCATCACTAATACTTTCTAACGTCATTAATGCAGTCATTTTCATGGTGGTCACCTATGAATTAGCTGGATTATTAACTAGTCCCTTATTTCTACTGTATAAATAATACTGAATTGTACACAACGTTCTAAGAGGTGTGAACTTCCATTAAATGTAGATAGTATATTTCTACTGTATATCAATATCACTTCATATTGAAGTAATATGTTGTTGAAGCTTGTAGCAGTGTGCAAACATTCTCTTTAGAATTTTTTTTTCAGTTGGTTTGGGTAAACTGCAGAAGTGGAGGGAAGTGGGGTGATGGCCCAAGAGGCCTTCCTTTTCCACCACCGTTGCTATCCGTCCTCTGTTCCCACTACACTTTGCATTCCCAAACATCCAACTCACCAGCCAAGCCTGCGTCACTGTGCCCTGACTCACAATGCTGCTGCGTATGCACACAACCAGTGTAGACCACGCACACAAAGTTGAAGAAACACAGCACGCACCAGCATCACCACCAGACAAACTTTTACAGGACTTGGCAACGATGCCATTTTTTTCCTGATCTGTTGACCTGTAGCTACATTTCCTCTTTCCACCATAGCACCAAACATCCAGGAAGTATGCACTGTATCCAGCTTGCAACAACATGGATCCAAGGCCTCTAGGAGTGTTTTCATATGGTTATAAATGGGTTGTCACAGAGTCAGTACATCTCTTGCTGCTCAGGGTAAAGTCAACAGTTCTGGGGGTCATTCATTAATCTGCAATGCCTGGGCTGACATGTGCAAGGGGGCCAGACTGCTTGTAACCTTTCACAATCAGTGATATCACAGGGACTGTAAAAGAGAGAGAGAGAACTGTGTGTGCTGCTCCTTAGTCTGCTGCCCTTTCTGCCCCCCCAACATTTGCTACGCTGTCGGCCTCTGTTAGCAAGCACTGCCATCCATCACAGTCTCAATTTCTGGCCTGCTGTATGTTATTTTATCCTATTTCATCCAGAAAAAGAATGCAAAAATAAAAAAACAGAAGAGATGGACGGTTTGAAAAATAGAGCAGACATCAGCAAAGAGAAGCAGTAAAGAAAACAAAATGGCCCCCCTCTTGACCACAGTTGATTCTGTGGTACTTTAAAGGCACTTTCCAGACAGATCAGTATGAACGATCTTACTTTGGCATTGTCTTCTCATTGTGCAACACAAGACTTTATGATTAATCTGAGTCAAAGTAGCAATACCATAACATAAAAGCTGTCACAGCTCTGCTGAGACTCCATTGTGTTTTGACTTTCTCTTTCTCTATGTGTTTCCCAAGTTGTGCATCTCCTCCTCTTGTGCCTGTCTGTCCTGTTGTGTGTGTGTGCTGTGAGCATGGCTCCAACCACCTGAGCTGCGGCAGTCCTCTGCACCTGGAACCAATAGTCGAATCAACCACCATTCATATCATTAAACCTTTAAACCTGCCAGTCGTTACCTGCCTCTGCTTCTGGGTTCAAAAAACACAGTACATAACAAAACTACTCCATTGCAAGTAAAAGTCCTGCATTCAAGCTCTTACAGCTCTTACTTAAGGACACTTAAGGACAAAAATGTTCTTGCTTTTTCACCCTCCCAGGTTAAATGTGACACCATGGTACCTAAAATCATTGACTATCACGCAGGAAACCATATCATAAAACGCTAGGTGTAAACAGTCAATGAGAAATAACAGCTCTTACCCTTTATTTCCACCCAGTGCACCATCCAGTGGGTTGAATAATGGCTTTTGGGGGAATGTGATGGGAATGTGTGTTCTGTTTTTTAAATGCAAAGCACAGGCAGTTCAGAGAGGGGCAGGGTGGTGTTGGTGTGTGTGGTGGAATAGTAGGGTTGAAGAGGAGTTCAGTCCTCAGTATGTTCCACACCATCCATATCCAGCTCTGCCCCCCTCCCCTAACCCCCACCCCTTGTGTTGTTGAGATGCAATTGGCTCCTCGGGTCACACATCGCCAGTGAGAAAAGACTGTTTGGTACCCAGAGGGATAAAGCATGGAATTCAAAGACAGCTTCAATGTTTGTAGTAATGTTTGACAGAACGTACCTGCTATTTTCACCAACAGCCTGCTTTTCTTCAGTCATGCAGTTGCATGCATCACTCCAGTCTTTCTTTACTGAGTAGTTGGGGGGGGGGGGCTCAGATATACATTGATGGTAGTTGTTCAAAGCATGACAACATTTAACATAGCTTTTTGATCGTGCTGCACTGATTAAAACATTGCTTTCACACACTAATCCATATGATATTGACCTGACTTGTACTTTCTACCTGGACATGCAATTCCCTGGACTGCAGACAAAATCCCCAGTTTTGACCCCTGTTGCTCCTTAGCTTCACAGATGCTGGTCTTCTTAAATATAAAATAGGAAAAAAGTGCATAAAAGGAGAAGAAAAGTGTGACTCTTCCCCTTCCCATCCATTCCACTTGGCTCCATTGGGAGAGGTCTGACCTATCTCACACTGTGGAGGAGCAAAGGGACCTAGTCAACTTTTATCTGAACATAAAAAACAATGACTCATCAAGTCACAGATATATGAGGGGCTGCAACTTTTTTGGGGCGGAGGAGATGAGGTCCACAGAAAGGCAAATAAACACATCAGAATGTGTCCTTTTATTAAGCTGTAGTCATCTTTAGAAGCTGCTTTTCACTTTCTGTGCTCTACCAAAATGGCCTGAAAAGAGACAGGGTGGGCTATTCTCAATTATTTCAACCCTGAAGATATGCACCGGCATACTGTATATTTAAAATACATATATATTAAAATATGAAGTTGACAGGCTATTGTGGGCACCAGAATGAAACAATTTGGTGTGAAATCCTGTTTGAGGATGACACAACTCCACATAAACACAAAAACTGTAACCGTGGATGAAAAACCATAACTTGTGTTGGGACAAGTTAAGTGCAGCAGTTTTATGACACACTGGAGCAGAGGAATTAATGGTTCTTCAGACACAGTCAACTAAGTCAACAAAAACAAAGCTCTTCGACTTACACTCGGTGAATATGAACCAAGAGCAATCAAACTCACATTGGCTGCTTGCTTGAACACAAAATGACACACGTTGACATTTTTTTGTAAACATCTGGCATAATGAAACACGCAGCTCCGGCCTTTCTGCGGACTCGATAAACCTAAATGGAGAGGTAAGGAAAGATCCCGCCCCGCTCGGCGGGAGGGGTGGGAGCGGGGCCAGTCTGGAGCAGGACAGGCACAGAGCGGAGAGAACGGAGGAGAAAAAAGTTTAGTGGACATTTTAGGATACTTTTATAGTTATAGGGAACTTTCTGTCAGGGCAAGGGCAGGACTTTTGATTACACCTCGAAAATATTCATTTGTTTGGGATCAGAAATTTCGCAGCAGGGCATCTTTACGCAGGAGAGAGAGAAAATTCCACCGGGATGTCAAGATGAAGGCAACAACTCCAAAAGGTACGATAAATTACTGTAGACGTGATGACCAGATATAGACCAAATGTGCAGTCTGTACTTTGGCAAACACAGTCTTGCAACTTCGGTTCCGTATAAATTCTACTCCATTTAACTTTGGGGCAACTTCTCCAAAACAGTTACTTAGACCTCCACGAGTCGGCATCTCATTTTAATTTAGACCGTGTTGAAATGTTCCCAACTCAACTATTTTATTTCGATGGAGAAGAATTTATATTTCAACAGGATTAGACATAGCTACACATATCTGACGTTATAATTGAGAAAAGCCCGTTTATCAGAATCAAATATACCCTAAATCATAATTCTCATGATATTTTTTTTTTAACGTATCAGTATTTTCACCATTACCAAGAAATTCTGGATGTAGGCCATGACCTATAGGCCTTTGGAACAGCATGAATAAACAAAACAAAACAAAACAAAAAACCCTTGTAATGTAATTTACCGTTTCTGGTTTATTTCCTTTTACATCTTTATCTGTAAGTCTGTTGTCATATACATTTTTTTTAATTTAGTGATGTGCTTTATCGTTGAAATTAAATAATATGAATTAGGAAGGCCTAATATGTAACCTTTTAATATTTAATTTCAAATAGCTATTCTTGATGTTCCTTCATAAGTCACTTTCATTCTTCAGAGCCCTCAGAGAAGTTTTTTACATGAATTGCAAAATGTTGAATCTAACTGTTGTAATGTTTGTGTTGAATGTAAACGTTATCCCTTAATTGCATTTAATTGGCAGGTCCTTGAAGAGGCTGTGAAATGACTGCCCAAACATTACTGGGCTGAGCAGCCTGACCTCCCTCTGCTGTGTCCAGTGCATGGGCTCCCTCTGCTGTGTGACTGAGGAAGGCCGGGGGATGGCAGGCAGCATGGGGAACATACTGGAAGAGGGGATGAACAATGTTATCGTCAGCCACTACAACCACTCAGGAAAGTGGGATCGGCCTCGCAGTAGCGGGGCCTGTAAGATGGTTGTGCTGCTCTTCATCTGCGTGCTGATTGTGCTGGAGAATGTCACGGTCCTGCTCGCTCTCTGGAGGAACAAGCGCTTCCACAGTCGCATGTACTTCCTCATTGGAAACCTGGCGCTGTCAGACCTGCTGGCTGGTGTGGCCTATGTGGTTAACATCTTTACCTCGGGAAAAAACACCTACTTTCTGACACCAGTGCAGTGGCTGGCCAGAGAAGGGAGCATGTTTGTGGCCCTCAGTGCCTCCACGTTTAGTCTTCTGGCCATTGGGATTGAGAGGCACATGACTATGGTGCGTCTGCGCCCATGTGAGACGGCAGGTCGAGGGAGACTCCTGGGACTGCTGGCAGCTTGCTGGCTTGTGTCAGTGCTGCTCAGCGCCCTACCCAGCCTGGGCTGGAACTGCCTGAACAATCTGGCCTCCTGCTCAACAGTGCTGCCGCTCTATGCTAAGAGTTATGTGGCCTTCTGCATCAGTGTCTTCAGTGCCCTGTTGGTGGCCATCATCATCCTCTACATCAGGATCTACCGCCTGGTGACCTCTAGCGGCCGCAGGGTGAGCAGCAGGCCTTCAGAGCGCTCACTGGCCCTGCTACGGACAGTGGTTATTGTTCTTGGAGTGTTTGTCATGTGCTGGGCCCCCCTCTTTCTCCTGCTGCTGCTGGATGTGGGTTGTAGTCCAGATAATTGCCCTGTACTCTACCAGGTGGACTGGTTCATCGCCCTGGCTGTGCTAAACTCTGCCCTCAATCCTCTGATATACACTCTTTCAAGCACGGAGATGAGGGCTGCCTTCTTCCGGCTGCTGTGCTGCTGTCAGACCAACATGGAGCCCACTGGGACTCCTGTAGTAGGCAACCTCCACCTGGGCACAGTCATCCCCACAGCGGAGAACAGCAAGACAAGTTTGGGTAGTGGAGGTGGCAGTGGGGCTTGCAAGTCCACATTTAATAAAGGGAAAGTCCCCACGCCGATGAACTCTGAAACCAAGCATGGAGATCCATCTGCCACTGCTTTGCCTCACCCCACTGGGCCTGCAGTCCTGCTCTCAGCTGTGCTGGTGAAGGCGGGGGCGTTGCCGTCCCTGAGCAAGTTCTGAGTGGAAGCACCTTACAGTCACAAACGTAAACAAAGAACTGACATAGTCCTGCTATCAGCCACTTTCTGTTTATGCACTACGGCCAGTGTAGCATGGATATGAATAGCAAGAATGAGTAGTGTGAACCAAATAAATTCAGATTGAAGACTCAAGTACAACTGAAATCACTTCAAGCCACTATTTAGAACAATTCTAATAGTACCAATTAGTACAATATAATACACAACACCACAGTGACTGAAACATTGAATATGTTTGACACAATTGACATTTCGAAACTATGAAAACATAAAACTGAAAAACCGAAAACAATGAAACTGAAACAAGTCACAAATGAAATGCCTTGCCTTAGGCCGACTGTTAAATTAGTCATAGTCATAATATTTCAAACATATTATAATTAACATTATTACCTCCACCAAGGAGGGTATGTTCTCATTGCAGTTTGTTTAGATGGATTACACAAAAAGTATTGAACAAATTTTCAAAAAACTTGGTGGAGTGGTGGGGCATGGACTAAGGAAGCACCCCCCAACCCCCATTCAGTAAAAAGGAGGCAATATTTCCTACATTCCAGGAGCATATGCTGTGTTCTGCCTTGATGGAGGTCTGCCCACTCAGAGTGCTTTCTAGTTAGTGTTGCATCTGTCAATGTGTTTATTACATTTTGTTATTATTTGAAGAAAAAGATCAATTTGGTGCAATCTTTTGCCTTTGCTACTGTATACGCAAGTACTCTTAAAACACAAGCATTTTCCATCACAATTTGACTTTGTAAAATATTTATTTTCTATGAAAACATTTGGCATCTTAATACTATAAACTATTTGTTTATTTCTCTTTTTTTGCTTTGTTTGCATAAAAACCATCATGGTACTAGAGTGTTATTACTAATTGTATAAGTACAATAATTGTGTTATTACTTGAGATGCACTATAAGAGAAAACAGGGCTTAAAGGTTTTTTTGTCAGACTAGCGGCCTTTTGAGGCTGTGATACTCACTACACACCACAAAATTGTTGATGGTTGGATACTTTGCTACATTGCTGTTATTAGATTCTTACCACTAGTGGGCAACAGCATCAAATTTGTCCTGATGGTGGTGCTACAGGGGAAGCAATGTCTTTACATAAATCAGTGTTCAAGTTTTATCATGGTGGCCTTTTTTGGTCATTTCAGGCTCAGCTCTTCATTCTTCAAGACACTTGGTTTGTCTTTCATCAGTCCAAGCTCTGCTGTGTCCACATCAGCTGAAGTGTCAGCTAAATTAGCATGGCTAATTACCACACTCATGGACATTTTTTGCTTCTCATCAGCACATCTAGAAACCACTCGCATTAACTAACCACTAGTGAATAGGAGTGTTGGATGTGAATAATTTAATGGTGGTAGACTGTAAATGATGATTCTGCCTGGGGTGATGTAGTGCCTGATACCATTATTATAGAAAATAAAATCCTATTCCCTTTTATGATATGTTCAAGTGTCATGTTGTTATATTGAATCAGCACTTTGCCTTCTTTCAGCTCCCTTCCTCTTATCCCAGTTCAGCCTCTGCTGATCCTCTTTATAAACTGGGAACAGGCATACAACCCACTGATTGTGATTTTTCCCAGAAGATTTTGGCTCATACTAACCTGTTGTACTCAGGGCTGACATGAAAGCTTGAGCTATACATATATTCATGTAGAAACATTCTGATTTGTCATTTTATCATTTGCTATTCAGACAGGAGAGGAGAAGTGTCACCAGACTTCATCTGCTGCACTCATTTAATATCCTAATGGGAAGTTGACTGATGCTTTCTTATTCCCATTCTTACGCAGACCTGTGCCAGGCAATGATGAATAATGCAGAGGAATTCTTGATACTTATTTCAACTAGGTTTTTTTTAGTTGGGTGAGGTCAGGTCAGTGTTAGTCATTAACCCCACCTTGAAGAGCTTCCTCTTATTGTTACATTACATCGTTGCTTCTTCTTATACTCTTTACACATTTAGGATATGTTTGGTCAAAACAAGTTTGATGGGTTTGATTTCACAGTGCTATGACTTCTGATCAAACATTTTTCTAGATGCTTATAACTTAAGACATTCTATTCATGTGTAGTGAAAGTTATATCAAACTGAACTGATAGATTGGGGCTGATAGCAGCAGAGTTTGCTGTTGCTACCACATTGCTCAGCAACGAGCAGACAGGAGCTGACAGACTGGCATTTCATACACACCTTAACTAAAGGATGTGTCTCTGCTCCCCGCCTCGCTTTTCTGATGAAAAAGGACAGCAAGGAAGTAATATCAGCCAAGCATTTCCAGCTTAAAGGTCACTGACTGCTTCCTGTCAGAAATGTTTGAACACACTCTTTCCAGAATTAGCCGGGGATGATCGTGACCTTATGCCATGTGGAACACTAGAAAATGCCAAAACACTGAGCTGTGCAGAGGTGTAGTCAGCGAGTTCTGCTTCCTGCTGGCTCTTCCTCTTTTCTCATCCTCCTTGTCCGACTCTTTATCCCCTCCCTCCTTACCAACACTCATCATACTAATTCAACTCAAACACGTTTAGTAAAATGAATAAATTGATTTTCGTAGAAATCTTCTTCATTCTGTCCCCGAATTCCAGCTGTGACAGATACTATTTGTCCAAACACTTGAAACAAACACAATTTAATGGCTGCATGTGCTAACTGGGTCAAACACCTTAATAAATCATGTTAACTAAATAGCCGTCACCAGACTTCTTTGAGGATTTAGACATGGTGGATTTGTGTCATTCTCTGTGCACAATGCCTATTTGCATATGACTAATGTGAACACGACAGAGGACAAGAGATTCACACCACCCCCCTGTCACCATGATCCTGGCTTTATACTGATGCGTGGTGAGGAAATGTGCATGCATGCATGTGTGTGTGCGTGCATTTGCATGTGTCACTTTTTCTTTTTTTTTGTGCAGTACAGTCGTGTATATGCCATGTGTGTGTTCGAGAGGAAGAACAAAGACTCCATCTGGTCCGAGCCTCTGAATGTGCCAGTATGAAACACTTCTGTCATTCTCTATGCTCCTTTTTGAAGCAGCTCAGAGGTGGAGTGGGGCCAGACGGAGAGCGGCAAGGGGTCCTATTTCACCCGACCACCACACACACACACACACACACACACATTTATCTGGTGTGTGACGATCCTCCTCCATTGCCTACACCTCCACGGCTCTCCGATTCAATACAGTGCAATTACACGTGGAACAAAGAGAGTGAAGACCCACGCAGACTTTGGTGATAAGCTCCCTGGGATCAGAGGGCTTTATACAGGGAGCAGCTGGCAAGAAGCTGGGAGAGCCAAGGCAAAGGTCACTTTGTAGGAAGATATCTGAAGGAGCTGGATGAGATTTGGATTGGTGGGCACACTTCCCAGCATCCCTTTCTACACCCCACTGCCATTCATTCTCCTGTCTAGTGCTGGTCAAGTAGACTCCAGCTGAGTTAGAGCAGGAATATGATAGTGAAAATCACTGAACCACATCACCAGGATCACTGGAATGTCATTGGGCCTCAATAAGTGTGGTCTGCTGGTATCTAAGAGAGGCAAGATGATCACAACTGAAGGGGATGAACTACCAGAAGGCAACATAGTAGATGTTCAGGTCACCTACAAGTCCCTTGGAATCCTGCAGGCAAATGAAAACCAAGAAAAGGCTGCAAGGAAGTCAGCCACACCCAAATACCTACATAAAGTAAGGCAAGTCCTTAAAAGTCAGCTGAACGGAGAGAACAAGGTCCAAGTCATCAACGCATAAGCACTGCTGGTCATCAGATACCCTGCTGGTATAATAACCTGGCCAAAGAAGAAACAGAAGCAAGTGATATCATGACAAAAGCTCGTCACAATGCATGGAGGGTTTCACCCCAAGTCCAGCACCCTGAGACACCAAATGGAAAGAGGGAAGCTGAGGATGAGGCAGCGCAAGAGGGCAAGATCCCAGAGTGCATCGGGAAGATGGCCCTGAGGGATGACCAGCTAAGTGAATATCTCAGAGAGCAGAAACCTGAAGATGAGGAGGAACCATCACAGAGGGACGATCATGCCCCTGTACGGCATGTAGCATTGACAAATAGAAACCATACCAGCGGCTGGCTAAGGCTGGAAAATCCATTTCATTATAACATAAATATTGCACTCATCTCTGTGGAAGATATTAAAAAGGAATCTGGTCCCCACTAGCGGCAAAACGGGAACTAAATACTATTTTTTGTATACACTGTCAGTCTGTACAACCAAGTTTGAGTATCTTTTGGGTGCCATCCTATCATAACAGATAGGTGGCAGAAGTGGATAAGCGATCTCCTCCAAATTTTTCCCTGTAAACGTCCCCCTCTCCCAAAAATCCCCCCAAACAACAGCTGCTTCTCTCCAAACCTTCTCCGATTGCAGTCGCCTGGCAGAGCCCGACGGCATTGACACACACACCTGCTCACACTGACCTCCAATCTATCTACTCCATGCCCGCCTGCTGCAACTGTAGGGATTAGCATGTCTGGGACAGGGGATAAGAGAGAGCGAGAACGGCACCCTCTTAGTCTGACATGCGTGTCCCGTCCCTCACTTGTGGCACTGAGCGTGCATGCACAGCTGGCTGGTTCCCTGCCTCGATGCATGCATGCAGCCTCGACCTTTTTCTGTGTGTGTGTGTGTGTGTGTTGTGTGAAGGAGCAACTATAAATCAAGACTTCAAGTGTGAATCTCACGCAAGAGTTATAAAGCTCCTGGCAACTCAGTTTCAAATCTTATGTATGTTTCTATAACATTTACCCACACATAAATAAAGTCAACATTTATTTACCAAAAAAATTTCAAGTTTGACTAACAATGTATATATTAAGAGTTAAGCGGCTGAGCATGTCCTCCAGCACAACAGCTTGTCCGCTTACTCATGACTGTGTGGGTGTGCTGTGATTCGATTCGATTTGATTGATAGTTTTTCTTGCAAAATCATCACTGGATTCTGACTCAAAAGAAGGTTTTCAGAGCCACCATGTGTATTTAAACACCACATAGTACAGCAACTTTGGAGGGAAATGTCAAAGGGCCACTGCAATCCTACTTGCCCGAAGAGGCAATGCTTAGCCTGTGAAAACAGCTGTATATCATCATCTGTGGTTGGGGAGTAAAAAAAACAACCTGATATAATATACTTATATCTTATATAATATATATGGCCATAATACACATTTCTGAGAGGGTCCTGACCAAAATGGAAGCAAATTTGTTTCCCCAGTAATCATAAAATACCAGTAGGTGCCCCTTGTCAAATGTCAAATATGTGTATTGTGTAATGACACTTTGACTTGCCCTCATGGAGAAAAGGACACACAGGTGTTGCTAATATCATTAAGGCTGGCTCCCTTTGCACCATTGCAAGCAACTAAATGGAACTGAACCATCATTAATTTCATTATTTAGGTCTGTGATATTCCGACTGCGATGTGTCAAAACATCTTCCACCAGAACGTCAACTGCCCATCGCACATCTTTATTTGCATGTACTTGTATCAGGAGGGCCGTGGCAGCGTGTGCGTTATGT
Source organism: Psettodes erumei (assembly GCA_016785225.1). Classification (NCBI taxonomy): domain Eukaryota; kingdom Metazoa; phylum Chordata; class Actinopteri; order Pleuronectiformes; family Psettodidae; genus Psettodes; species Psettodes erumei. The sequence continues at coordinate 1,803,656 of JAFBJZ010000107.1, forward strand.
GATTTCCTAACACATGCCTTGGCTCCGTGGTGATCACAGGTGTTCATTCCTCCAAGCCTGTCTGATGGATTAACAGCTGCCGTCACCGCATTATCGTCAACCCCACCCCCATTTTGATTCTGAAATGACAGCTGCACACATACATGCACGTTTCACAATTTACACACACCAAAATCACTGAATAATGCAGAGGATGGTGCCATTCGTTTCAGCATACACGAATGCACTCCTTAAAATACAGCTTCGATTCAGGCGTCCTTCAGTCGCACGGAAATGAAATCACAAAAAAATTCTACAAACTCTCATGAGCAGAGACAAGGTAAGAGCCAGACAAAAGCCAGAGAAATGTGAGCGTGATATTTGTTTGATTTCTACATGCTGCATTGCCACCGTCATTATTATTCATATCCTTCCCCAGGGAGCCCTGTTTTAAAAATGGGACTCTAGCAGCCCCCCCTTTCCATGTCACAATCTCTCTCTGTTACACTCACAAACACCCACACACGCACACGTACACACACTTGTTTGGAGTCTTGTTGGGGAAGTACAGCTCGGCGGCAATTCCCCCTCCTCCTCCTGCTCCTCCCCCTTCCCTGCCTTCCCTTTCCCCCCCCTTCCTTCACTCTTTCTCCCCAACAGAGAGTGATCCAGCTCGTCTCCTCTCTCCGTCACGCGGGTAATCAGCCTCTGCTTTTTCATTTGGCTCGGTAATGAAAGCAATCCCAGCGCTTTTCACTGCAGCGCAGCCCAAATAATGAGGGCTGCCTCGCCCCCTCCTCAGCCACACCTCAGCCCCCAGTCGTCACCCTCTCCCTCCCAGGCCTGCTGTTAATGGATGGAGGAGAGCAAGTGTGCGAGCGTTTGAGTATGTGAAGCATGCAATCTTGCCAAGTCCTTTGTCTCTTTTCTTCATTCTGAGCTGCAAACGAGTCAATTGTATGAAATTTGATCGGCAGTGCTCTTGATCAGAACACTTTGTGAGTGTTTTCTATAAACACAAACCAATTTTTCCAACTATATTAGATGTTCTCAATCCTTTTTGGCATGTGACCCAACAATACCAACCCATTTGATTCATTTTAAGAGGCTGAATGAGATAAAAATGCATCAAATCAAAAGTTCATCTTCAAGCCCACTGTTGGGCCATCAGGTTGTGTTCCACTGATTTAAATGAAAATCAACATGTACAAATGTTAAACACTCTTGGGAATTCCACACTGCAACCGGACAGAAGGACATGGAAACCCCTTCTGGATGGAAAGCATTTAGCTGAGATGTAAAACTCACCCATCAGCATGTACGGACACATCCAGCTGAAAAGTCTGTGACCAAACATGTAAGAGATGTGAGAATGTGGCTGACACGAGGGAGAGTTTGAGTGTCAGCAGTCCTGAGCGCTGGACACTTAAAGGCAAACTTAATCTCATCTTTGTAGTCAGTGAAAAGACAGTGAAAGCAGTGGCAGGTTTCAGGTTTTTTTGTTGTTGTTTTTTTTTGACAAAACCAGCATTGTCTACCAAATGCAACGTAGGCAAGCAACAAGAAATACAGGTCAGCAAGGTCAACACAAGTACCAATACAACACAGCTTCTCTGTTGCTTACGAGGAACAATCAACGAGTAACACGGAGATGGGTCGAGCAAATCGTCAACATACAGCAGCATGACGGCACAGAGTGGATGAAAACGAACAGGTGTGGCTTTGTGTAGAAAAGCATTTGAAATATCACTGCTGTTGGTAAAAACCTTTTTTATCTTCAAAAATAGCTTTTTTTTTACATTTACAAAAGGGTGTTCTGAGCCTGAGGATGGCAACGGTTTTTCACACTGTACAGTACAAATCAATTTATTGATTCTGGTAAAAAAAAAAAAAATCAGCAAAATATTACTTGCAAGGTTTTCGCCCGACAACAGCAGTGTTATACCAGTGTTGATGAGGTGTGTTTTTTTTGTGGAACAGCAGTAATTTGATCTCAGTCTTCTGCAGGTCTTCTGTAAACTTGAGCAAGCTTCAGGGCACACAGACTTTCTCCCATCTACAGTCCTAACTGCACACAATTCAGCTGTGAGAGAAACGTAAGGGAAAGGGGAGAATTCCAGATGTCCTGATGTAAGCCCACTTGGTTCAGCATGGAGATGAGAGAGAGGAGTTACAGCAAAGGTGGCCAAAAGTTCAGGTATTGCATTTCACGTCAATCGATCCCCCGGATGTCAGAGACACTTGGCACAGTTACAACAGCAGCGGTGGGTGAGGGCATTAGCCCCACGGTGTGTTGAATCATCAAAAGTAGTCCAGCCCAACAAGAGGAGATCGCTGGCACTCGGCTGGGAAGATCCCATCAAACATTCAAGTTTTCAGTGTCCCAAACAAAGACAAAAACAGGTTTGGGGAGGAGCGCCCAGGTCAGTCAGAGCGTCTGCACCAGCACAGGGAAAAGCAGGGACAGGTGCTCGGCACCTCGGATCGGAAGTTTGTGCGTGGTGTAGAAGTGTATCACCTCTGGGATGGTGTCAAACGGTGGGCTGTTCTGTCCCAGCACATACTTGCCGTCTTTACACTGAGTGAACTTCATGTGCATGAAACCCTGGCAACTCCTACAAGGGGAAACACAAAAAGGAAGAAGAAGGTATGAAAGGTGAAAGGAAGATTGATAGTGAGAGTGAGCCATTACGGAAGACAGGAAAAAGAAGTCTAGGCAGAAAAGAGGGATGACATGCAATGTGGGGCACATAAAACACAACATAGCCGTACCGTACATTTTGTCACATAATGGCATTGTGGAGATGACAGCCTGGATTTATGTTCACTTCTTCTCACTGCACTTTGAGGATTTGATTCTGACCAAGATTTAACACCACGTCGCAAATTAGGAAGACGGGACGTTTTGATGGATGAATGGGTGGTATGATGGCACGCGGTGGGAAAGAGCGAGCGAGAAAGAGGAAAGCACCGGACTGTTAAAGTGGCTTAGCCAAGAGAACCACACCGCTTCCTCCCCTTTAAAAATCCAGGCAGCCAAAACAGGACTTCCCCTTTAAGAGCCAGCCAGCCACTCATGATCTATGTCTAATTATAGAAGCAGAGGGAAAGACGAAGGCTGAAACCAGTCCCCGTAATTATCATTGTTCTACACAACCAAATTAAATTTTGAAGAGCGATGAAACCAAAAACACTCTCAAACACAAACAGCCAAACAACAGGCAGTCCGTGATCATCCCACGGGAGGCTCCAGAGTGCTGAGAGCCAGATGCATCATCACATCAACGCTCATCCAGTCCTGTTGTATCTCTGAGTACATTGGACCCACTGCTCTTTTATTCACCTTGGTTTAAATTTGGCAGGCCTGTCCGTTTCAGTGCTGACTCACTTTGAAATGGCCCTTAATGATGTCTCCATTAAACAACTGTTGTCATTCCTCCCATTCCTCTCCTACAGCGTAATCTCGTTTTGCCTTCTCCAAGGAGAGATACTGCCACAAGGACAAAAACACCCAGATGCCGATATTTTCTCTCTATATATCTTTCTGAAGGGTATATTGGCATCTTGACGCAACACATTCATATTTTGTTGATTTTTGATAGCAAATAATTGATAACCTGCACATTGCAGAACAAGCCAAATCATCTAAAACCCAAAGGATTAAAGTGATACCTGAGGTGAAAGGCTTTGCTACGTGCTGGCAGGAGTGCTACAAAAAAAAGAAAAAGCGCACACTAGACTTTGCACATTCTATTGAACTATAAAGGTACACAAACTTTCACATATCTTCAGGGACCCTGCAAGAATGCAAGATAAGTCTGGTGTGTATAAAAATGCCCGCATTGCAAAACGTCTGCATGCATGGATTACAAAGATAGAGGACAAGGGAGACAATGTACGAGACAAAGCAAAGTGAGACAATGAAACATGTGGTCAATTTCATACTCTTGAAACCAAAAATGCTGGTAATAATCCCACATTGCACTGGTTCAGTGCAGGTCAAAGTCTCAACACTGTGATGTGTCATTAGGAGTGTTATTAGATTGAGTAATAATTTTACCCTTTGCCTTGTGTTACATTTAGAGTGCATTGAGCTAACCAGGCACTTTGTTGGAAACCCGTACGATCATCCACTTGTGATTCTTATGCGGCCTAACTTTTTAGCAATGTCGTGCCCCTAGATCTTAGCAATTTACCTTTTTATACAATAATATTACTTATTATTATTATTTCTGATATACTTATGAAAATAAAAGGCAATTTAATTTGATTAAAGATCAAAGCTACACCTCTCCAACATTGCTGTGATACTCTTTGCGATATTAGACGCTGGAGGTCAATGAATGTCATTTCCTCTTTTTAAACATCCAAAAGAATGTGAGTTTGATACATTTTGCAGTTTCATAAGAGACTTTAGCTCTTCCAAACCATGTGGCAGCTGGTGGACCAGTACTAGAAGTGACCTTGATGCTTGAGCAAATGTGTGTGCGTGTGTCACATCCACTCTGCTCACGTAAATGAGTAATGCATGAGCTTGTTTATATGTCAGCGCAATACAGTGACACACTCTCCCCCTACCCTCCCTGATTTCCTTCTTGTGTGGCCCGCAGAAGGTAATTCATATTCATTAGTGATTATGGGGAGGATGATGTGCGCACTGAAGTGTGCTCTACCTGCCTGATTACCACTTAGAGGGCCCACTGGGGCCAAGGAGGAAGGCCACCAAGAGGGGCCAAGGATGGGGTGAGCGTGGAGGCATGAAGGGAGAGCAGTGTGAGGCAGGGACGATGGATCATGGCAGTAATTACAAGGGAGAGATTTTACCAGATAAGCAGTATTGTGGCCTGCAAATGAGTATTGGGAAAAGAATCAGTGTGGCAGTGATCTTAAGTGCGGGTGATGTTGGAGGGGAGGGATGGATGGGGGAGGGAGAGAGAGGGGTGAGAAACAGATGGAGAGGTGTGGGAGAATGCAATATGAGATCGGTAGCTCAGGTGGCTTCACAGACACTTCGCAAACACTCCTCAGTCACACAGCAGAAAATAAGAGAAGTGTGCAATTACATTGTACAGCTGAAAACCTTGGGTGTTTCACGGCTTGTCTTTTTGTGTGTGTGTGTGTGTGTGTGCATGTGTGTGCGTGTCTTACCGTAGGGACAGGGAATAGTCAGAGCGGTTTGTCTGACTGTTCCTCACCAGGTAGCTACACTCTTTACACAGCGTTAGCAGGGACTCTGCCTCAGAACGTGAAAGTGATCCGTGGTACCATCTAAGACACAAAAATACAAAAAATCTATAACAAATGACAAAACTGTGACTAACCACAACCAGTGAGTGAATATATTGTTTTCTGCCCTAGTAATAGATTATGATAGATATTGTTGGACATGATATATAGTCAAGTGTATTGAATGCTACAGGTTGACAGTGATGCTGTTTTCCTGTTCAAAACAGAAGGAAGCCAGAAAGCTCATAACAGCCCTTAAGAGATCATTAGGGAGTAATGGGGCATACTAATCAACTACCGTCGTCAAGTGAATTTGTGCACATTTATGTGTTTGTGAGAGCAATGCCGTGCACCGTGCAAGTGCATGTGTGCTTAAGGGGTGTCATGTCCCTGGATTTCATTAGTAAAACAGCCCTTTAAATGCACAGGAACGGCACATAAATTACACCAATGATGTCTGAAATTACAAGACCAAAGTAAATGTGTGTTTTTTAATGTTCTGACTTAATTAGTTGTCACCCTAACCTTTCATTCTGTAAGCTCTGATGAGCGCTGCTTAGCCGAAACACATAAGCATTTTTATTTGTGTGCACGCCCTTAGTGGATCAAAGCGGTGCAACAAAATAGGTATCGGCTTAATTTGTGGGATGTACAGTACAATCCTTTTGTCCCTCGAATATTCAAAATCACTTCCATAGTGTGATGAATGCATGTACATGACATCTGTGCAGAGACATTTACAGTCTACAGAGATTCACAGCATGGGCTAATTGCATTTACATGCACAAATAATTGCATTACTCAGTTTTGTTTGATACACATCAGCATCATAACTCAGAATAATGTTCAGACAAGATGTCAGACTTGATCGTATATTTCAGTTATATGTGAACATCTCACTCCTTACTCTGCCAGGGTTGCACCATGTGCATACAGTATATTCAGTCTTGCACAGCATTGTGGGTACATTTTCATGTTAGTTAACGGCAACTGTATCACCACTACTATTACTGCTATTTTTCTTCTAAGACAGAGCAATTTCTTTACCATGTATCATATTTGAGGTAATTAAATTAATGGTAAGAGGGGCACTAAGTTATTAACTATCAAAGGTCATTGAATACCAAAGCCTGCAAGCTTCTTAATCTGATTAAACCTCAAAGAGTGTGGTCTATACTCAGACAGAGAAGAAGTATAGATATGGGATATATATATATGAGATATATGGGTTGAAAAGAGGACTGCATACATACACCTGCTTCTCCAGAGGCAGGGTAGGGTCCACTCTCTCCCCAACCATCGCAAGACCTTCCTGGGGCATTCGAAATTTCATCCCCCCTCCTGCCAGCGGGCTGGATCTGGGCCCCGGAGGACGTAGCCGCTCTGTGGGTGACGAGGAGCGGTCCCACTCTGCACCGTCAAACTGCACTGTTGGCAGACAGGGACAGAAAAAGTGAGTCACAGTATTTACACAATGCTGTGATCAGAAGGGATTAGACCTCACAGCCAGACTCGGGTAAACATCAAACACCCTGGCTATTGCAAAACCGTGCATGCAGCAGAGAGGCCACGCGCACTATAGGACAGCAGGTCCTGTCCTGACAGACTGCTGAACCAATGGCGTTGTCACAGTTGCCACCACCAACATTTTTTTGAGGCCCCCACACCAGACAGTGGCAGAAAATTGGTATATTTTCCACCTGGCTCTGGTGCTCACATCTTTGTCTTCCAGAACCGACTTTATAGCTGACTAGTTATTTACTATGCTAAATCAATTTTGAAGCAAATTACATGTACACACTGAAGTGTTATTTACCCCTTTTGTGCCTGGTTTTGGTGAAATCCAATCTACTGTACTTGTAATTAAAAAATTAAGTGCACCGCAGCTCTACTGAGTTCGCCGATATGAACAAGGCAGACATTCCAATTTACGGGGAGCTATTTGAGCATGGTTGATGTAAGTTAGTGTGTGTGTGTGTGTGTGTGTTTGTGGGTGGGGGGCAAGAAGGGAACGCTTCAAACCCAAAACTTTAATGAGTGCAACAGGCAGGGACAGATGCAGGTGGCGCAGATGAAGGCCGTTGGGAGTTCAGGGTGGAGGTAGAGCAGATGCAGAACAACAGCTAAGGTCATGGAGGTCAGCGAGACCGCATATGGGTGTGTTTGGGGTGATAAAGGATGGCAAGGCAGTGGAAGGGGGTAGTGGTGTTCAGGGTGAAAGGTCACCTTGCTCTCTGATGGGGGGCTCCTCCTCCAGCTGACCCACTGGGGCAGGCCAGGGCAACTCCGACAACTCCCTCATTTCTAATAGAGCGGGGGGAGAGCGGGGGAGGAGGCGAGAGAAAACGGAGTGAGACAAGAGCAGATGTGTCTGAACACAGTTAACCAAGGTGAAGATATGTGAGAGGAGCGGTAATTAAGAAATTAGACAGAATGCAGGCGCAAGATTTTAGCGTGGGGAGGAGAGAGTAAGTGAGAAGTGTGATGCGGAAGAGGTGAAAGACAGCGAAGCCCCCCCCCCATTAAAAGTGCTACAGGCGCAGTGTGTGCACATGGCAGGGATGGGTTGTCATGAAACGCGATTAAATATACCTCCTGTTATTGGGAGAAGCAATGACGGCTAACCTCCTGTCCCCGTGCTGCATCACACGTGTGGAAAAACAGAATCTCGGCAATTCAGATCCTGTGTTTGCCGCAATTTATCACGTGAGATAAGACCGAAGAAAGCAAAGGAGATAAGACAGACGGGACACGAGAAGTTCAGAAGCTGCATTATTTATAGTCATCTGAACGAATTCACTTGAGGAAATTGTTTCTTGGCGAAAACAAAACATGTCTTTAAGTGCAATGCAACCCACAGAGCAGTGTGACGGCAGAGTAACGCTCCTGTCCTACCTACAGGAGGGGAGCAGCAGAAGGTGCGCTGCGAGACAGAACTGAAAATAGCTCATTATCTAACATGGGAGGCAACTATCTACTGTAAAAGTCGTTTCTGCCACCCGACACGCACACGTGCTGGCACACGTACGGCGACAAACGGATTACAAAACAAATAAAAGGAAAAGAGGGGTGATGTGTTAATGAGCCGGTAAATCCAAAGACCCCCCAGGCCCGCGACATCAAAGGCCACTTGAATGGGCGTTTTGGAGAGAGACCCAGACTGTACATACATGCCTTGCTCCCTCCCTGGTTAATTATTGAGCAGGCAGACACACTCCGCCACTTTCGCTGGCTCTCCATGAATTATTGATGCATGGTGCAGTACAATGGCCCCATCTGGAGTGGGCCGCACCTCTGTCGAAGCCAGGATTAAAGCTTGGCCTGGCATCCCTCACTGGCAGGCAGGCACGCACAAAACACACAGGTCCGCGAACACGTGCGCGCACACGCACACACACACAAAACACGCACACCTGACACCGTGAAACACCATCACTGCCGCACTCTGCTGCCTGTCAACTCGCCACCACATCACATTTCTCACCTGTAATTCTCAAGCAGAAATGAGAGGGGGAAGACAGGGGAAGGGGGGGGGTAAATGAGAGGCACACAAAAGCAAGTGAAGGGTAACAAGAATGAAGAGAGTGGAAATAGCCAAGATAATTTATTACAGATCAGAAATGCGCTCAGCCATCTGAGCGAGAGATAAGCTCAAGGAACATTCCCATCAGGATGATTCTCCCTAAGCGCTTTCGTAGCTGTTGCTCTTTGTAACAAGTCATTTTCGTTCAGTGCTCTTCAGTAAAGAAGTAAAGAAATCGACCAAAGAGGGTGGGGCGTGTCCAGTAGTTTCCACTTACACGGCCCAGTTGCACATATGTCTTTATTTTAATAGGAAACAACAGTCAGTGAACCGTGTAAGTAAAAAAGATGTTTTGAACGACATGCTCTCAGGCAACTTAATTTTTTGGATTGATAGTTGTCTTACAGCAGATATCAGACTCCAATCACTTTGAATTCAAGCTGTAATTCAGCCCCTATCTAGAGAAGTAAAACTGAAATTTGGGGATGAGTATGCTGTGAGTAAATTCACAGATCTCTTTCTTCCTTACATGAATCATTCCAGGATCTGATGACATTTGTTTCAATAAGCCATTTTCACACAGATTAATATTAAAATCACATGTATTTCCTTTTGACTGTTGGGGGGCTCCTAGACCTAAACAAGTGAGTTTCTAACACTGCCAGCTCCTGCCACTGAAAAAGGCAGAACACACTGATAACAAAAGGTTGAATACCAAGTTAACACACACACACACACACACACACACACACACTATCACACTGTGTCAGTCATTCACTAACAGGGAACATCTGGCTTCTATTCACTTCTAAGAGGAGCCTGTGGGTCAGTCATACATAGAAGGCTGCTAATGCTCTGCTTTGTTTGCCGACACAATGAGACAACGCAAAATGGGTTACGGATAAAGATGCAGAAACATCTGTGCTCACAGTGTTTATTCATGATTTCTGCTTAAAATCTACTACACCGTATGCGGAAACGACAGTGTGTGTGTGTGTGTGTGTGTGTGTGTGTGGGGGGGGTTAGTTCTGTCTCCCATATTAACCCAGTTGATGAAACAGGTGACAGCAATCCAGTAATTCTTTGGTCTCACATGCCTTGTGCCTCAGCTACCTGCTAACAATTACCAGAAATTATCTTAGGGGGAGGGAATGGCCAGACTGAGGTTTCCTTTCTGTGCTGCATGGAGCACACATTGCCTTGGGTGACGGATAACTGACTTTTTTTAAGCACACCAGCTGTTTTCTGTGTCCTCATAATAAAGTAGGTGGGGCAGACAAAGGCGATCGAACAGCTTCATTAGGTCCATTAATGAGGACATCTGTTTTTCAAAAACAGCCCTGGCATCTCGTCTTCTTTCTGCCCCACCAGGACAGACAATTAACACCTTATGCCGGCACACAGGGGGAGGAAAAAAATACGTGTTCACACAAGTTCATTTTTATGATAAAGATCCACACCATTCTGATTTTAATCTTAGGAGCATCACACACTCCTTGACCATCCCTTCTGTGTATCCATTTCCCTGAGGCTGTCTCTCTCTATTATTTCTGTTCTGAGAATCCCTCTTTCTTCATCTCCCCCTTTTACCCTATCTTCCTCTAACTGGGGCATTATCTCTCTTTCCATATTCCCCTGCTCCTCTCGTCTCTTGCCCTACTCTACTTCCATCATCTCGCCCCTCCATCTCCCATATTGCCCGGCGAGAGGTAATCGCGACGGACGTGCCTTTTCATTAATGTCAGTAAAGGTTCGCGCTGAATGAGAACGAAGATCGGCGATGAGGGAAGGGGCAGGAGAGGAAATGTGACAAAGGGAAAGAGGAGGCAAGAGTGAAAGCGAGAGAGAGAGGGAGAGACAGAGCGAGACAAGAGTCCTTCCCCTGTGCCAGTAAATTGATGAAGAGACTGGTGCGATGCCCCCAGGGCCTGCTTACAGCGCCAGAGAGAGCACCTGAAATGGGAATCTCATTTTTTCGTTATCCTCTTCTCTTGCTTGCATGTTCGTCGGCATGCGCACATACGCACAAACACATCCAGGCTCCTGCTGGGAACACAAGCATTCAGAATAGCCCAGAAAACCTGTCCTGTCCTGTCAGAGCACGTGTCCAGACATCCAGACATGGCGCAAACACACGCCCACCATCTGCTGCGACGTCTTTGAAAGCTTCGCAAAATGGAGCCTTTGCTTCGATAGCCATTAACACTTTAAAGCAACCGCCAGCACCTGCTAACAGTGCTATTTTCAGAAGAATGGATAAAGCAATGTGCACTTAGCAAAATGCTACTCGTTTCTCAGTTTAGCTCGTCATTTGCTGATTGTTAAAAAAAATACTGCCATGCTCTGCTAACAACTAAAAATTACAATACTAACAATGCTCTGTCCAGTCAAAGGCTACCGCTAAACCTGTTAGTGCTAAACACAGAGTAAAGCTCAGACTAATAAAAATTTTGGACAAATTTAAATATTTTAAGCTCAAATTTAAAAAGGCCCCCCAAAGTGACTATGATATAAAAGTCGGTCATGACCGTCAGTCCACTAGTTGTTATTTCAGTCTGGAAACAAACAAAAAGTGGTGGACTGGCCAACAGACAGTCATTCCACAAGCTGTTCCTTCAGCCTGACTAAAACCCAACGGTGACTCAAGCTAATTAGACATTTCATGCAATCCTCTTCATTTACCTGCTTTCAACAAACATTGTGATGTATATCAAATACATTTCCCAAGAATTCCACTGTCATGTTTTTAGACTTTACCTAAACCTGTACCTAAATTTTCACCTGCTTTTAGGACGGACGCACACACACACACACACACACACACACACAAGCCTTTTCTCAACCGCCCCGGTCTTTGGCTGTTGCCTGATGAGCAGCTGCACTGGAATAAGTGGAGGATAAGTGCTTTGCTCAATGGCAGCATAATTGTAATTGCTGGAGGCGGCATTGTTATTCATTCACCTTCCCCTTGCAGATCTCTGGCTGATTTGCAGCTCTCTCATCACGTGTCCACTCCTCCAGTGCTCAGCCATCGTCTAGCTTAAATCGAATGACTCAAAGGTCCCATGCTGGACTATAAAACTTGAAAAAAAAATACCTGAAACACCCATTCATCTGTTCATTAGGTGTCGCCGTCGTAGACCTAATGAGATGGTGCCTTTCATTAGCTCGCTAATTGGTGCTGAATGGCTGCAGGGCCGATCTCTCATCGCCGGACTGTCTATTGACTTCCAGGAATTAATGATTGCTGTAATTCGAGCTGGATGGTGTTGGCTGGTGACAGCTTTCCAACACTGTAATTAAAACCCGCCGGAGTGAGAGAGGCCGGTAACATCCGACCCCTTGGGCACCTTCACACAGCTGGTTGACGTGGATCCACCATCCAAATCCAATGGAAAATAAATAAAATGCTTCGGAGGCATGCTTACTCTTGATACCGTTTGAAAGAAATCGCCGGAGCATGCAATATTCACCCGATTATACTTAACCATGGATAATCTGTGAAAGTCCTAATCAGAGCACTTACAGCACATGGATCCAAGCATGCAAATCCAGATGCAATATGCTTCAGCAGTCCTCCTCCCCTGTGCCCCAACACCCACACACTCATTTGTGCGCAACATGCGCACAACCTCCTCTCACCCTTGAATTAGGAGCCTGGTGACAATCACAACTGCCAAAGCTATCCACGTGTGTGCGTATGTGCACACACCTGTGTGAGGGTGCTGATGAGGGGCCGCTGGCAGACCGTGATGCCCCCCCTTTGCCCCCTGCAGCGGGTTATCTGAATGAGCGTGTCACATCCGCAGGGAGGGAGGGCTGCGGGGACGGCGCTGTCACACTGCTGCTGCGCTGGTGTGTTTATGTGTGAGGGAGTGCGCCTGCGTTAGCAGATGACTGATTGCACCCAGCGACAATGGCCCTGGCTCCCCCTCCTCTCCCTTCGCCTCACCTCACTACAGCCCCCCAACCATTAATTCTCCTCAACGCCCCTCCCCTCTGAAGCACTGGGCCTCCACAAGCATCCACTGAGCTGCCACCAAACAAACCATAACCTTGGACGCCCCTTGCTATTTCTCAGCAGCGAGCTTCCTCTGCCTCTATCCATTTTCAGTCTCTCGGTTTCTCAGTCCTCTCTGTCTCAATCCTCCTCCTCATCTCTTTTTTCCCCACTGTCAATCTTTTCCATCTCTGTCTTTTTCTGCTTCGTCCTTGTCCTCCCCATCTCTCCCCTCCCTCTCGTGTGGGTCGTGCCTAGCAACGCTGAGAGGGTCTGGGAATATGGATTAAATGTGAGAATGGAAAATACTGTTTGTGTGTTTACACTTCAGTGCTTTGGTCTGCTCAGACAGACAGCACGCCAGCTCAGAGTGCTGACTCCGAATGGAAAAAACAAGGGGTCAGACAGCTCGCGCCTCACCAGCGTTTTTCCTCCGCTCCGTTCTCTAATGGTGCTGTAAGCGCTCCAGTATGCAGGAATGCATACTTCATGCGGCCCGGCGAGGAAGAGCTTGGAAGCAAGAAAACAACAGATAAAGCAGGAATGAGTGCTAAGTAGGTGAGAGGAGATATCGGCTTTTTAATTAACAGTCGTGCACCTCCATCTGAAACTCCGCTCTCACATAACAGCGTCTCTTCGCTGCTGCTCTGGTTAATTTGAGCATGAACACGGCGTGAATGGACATCTAAGTGCGTGCGTGTATTCAGACAATTGTGTGCTGACCATGACTCTCTTATTAACACCGGATCAGTCACGCACATGTAGGCATGTAATTAACTGAGATGAGAGGAGGGGCTCACACGGGAGGGGAAGAAGAGGGGGGGGGGCGGGAATGGAAGGGAGTGCACACGAAGCAAGGTTGATTTATTATCCCATCACCTTGACCTTGGTGACTTGGAGATGCAGCTCAATTAAGCTGACTTGGCCTGGCCCGCCTCACACCGATCCACTCCTAAATGACCCATCAGTCCGTTTCTGTTTCTCTCTACCTCGCTTGCTTCCACTTCACTTTCTCTCTCCAATTATTTTCAGTAGATGGAACATATCAGGATGGGATGTGATGTGCACTGTCAGTGCAACTTTGAAAAAAAGTAACCACGCACTACACCAATTATTGTACAAATCCTGCCGACGACATGATGACAATCAAATGAAATGAAAAATCAACAAGAAAATGAACCTCGCCTTTCTGCGTGTTCCTCCACCACTAACCTTCTCTTTATGACATCTGCTACATCTCTGTCACATCAAAGCACACACGTGACATCTCTGTCAACAATAATGATCATCTCGCGAGGTTGTTGGGACTGCGGTTTGTCGTATGTGTGAGAGTAAGTAATCAATAGTCATCAGAGGTGTTTAAATGTAGATAAAAAAGGGACGGAAAGATTTGTGTCATTTGAGCCTAGACACTGAAGGTCACGGCCGTCTCCATTTCCTGCAAAAAGGGCTTTGGAGATGTAATGATGAGGGGCCAGCCACTACTTTAAAGGTCAGAACGGTAAGATGAGTATTTTGCCATGTAGTGTCAGCAGAAAGGCTCTGTGTGCACCTGGAAGGGCTTTGACCTTTATAAACAGCCCCATTTGAGTCAAGTCTTAAGTGATTTCCTTCTTAAAAACCTTATTTTGTACCTGAATGTTTATGCTTGGAACAATGAACCTCCAGCAGATGTCCTCTGTACAGTTGGGGGTAGGGATTCATCGTTTAGCTCAAAGACAATAGGTAATTGAAAACATGGGGCTTCAACATGGATGTGTAGTCCACAAGACTGGGGCAAAATAATGTAAATGGCTGTCCCCTTGTGTGTTCAAAAAGTGAAATTGGTGACATAGCTGAAAGCTGTTGTGGAACCACTATGAACAAGTGCTCTCAATGGAAGGTAGCAAAAGGCTGCTAAAAACTTGCTAATATGGCTACATGCTAATCAGCAGTCACTTCCTAGCCATTTCCTGGCCGCTGCTCTGCACTGCTAAAAATCCAGATTTTAAAACCATGACATTGTCGGACAAAATCACCATACACATACGTTTTTTTGGCGATATCCAGATGATCCAGAATGCAGTTGTGCGTCTTCATGTCACTAATGCTTCCAGATAGATCAACATTGGTCTGCACCCAGCGATGTGAACTACATCGCAGGTTAATGCTGCCTCTCGGCCACTGCTTTCCTCCGAGGAATGTCATCTGGCAATACCAATCTAAATCTCACGTGCCCAACCCCATGGCGGTTGACAATATCGCCAGATTGCTGTCACAGTCATTCTGGTTACCTGCAAAAGCTTTGGAGATGTGGTCCTTCTTCCATTCCCAGGGCTGGTCATACTCGTCAGCCGGTCTCTCGTCATCTTGTGGCAGCCTGCTGCTCTCCTTGCCCTCCTCCTGTGGCTCTCCATACACCAGGCCCAGACGCTGCCCGCGCTCATCTTCGTAGGGGGTGTCGTACAGCTGCACCCCGCCACGCACCCGTCCTCCTGGGCCACGCTGCAGCTCTGTTAAACCATATGCAAAATAACACACATTCATACACAGACACAAACACGGGTGTGCAAAAATTCAAAGATCCGTCACCTTTTAAGCAAGAAAACCAGATAACATTAAGAAATAATATTTGCCAGCAGCGATGAGATTCCCCTTAACACAACACTGATATTATTCTGCTCCACAAAGAAAAACAAAAAGCTTGTTGAGCTCTGACATGACTAGAATTAGAGGAGAGAGACAAATGATGTTTGCACAGCTTGCCGTGGGCTCAGAATCTCATATGGGGGGCTTAACGAGGCCTTGGGCAAGATGCTGAGTAGCAACATGGTAGACAACCCACTCCCCCCTCCTCCCGTCCATTCTGAATCCCAACAGCAATCTCGCACAGCTCACAGCAACGTCCATGTTCCCTGGTTAACATTTTCATCACTTTCTCAGTGGGTTCCAACCAAGAACGGCTTCTCAGCACCTGCAACTGTTACATGGACTCAAATCTGGTCATGAGATAAAAGGCTTTAAGATTATTGACGCAAGCTAGAGGACGAAATCTGATTTCTGAATGCATCAATAGGAGCCTCTAAGCTGCAGCAGCGATCAGCACTGGCGCTTTGATACGATGACCTCAAAAATGTACCCTTTAAAAAAAACAAGTAGTACGGAAGGGGGCAAATGGGGAAAAAATAAGGGAGTAGGCATCTTTTGTGTCCACAGCCAGCAGCCTTGCAAAGGAGGTGCAATCACGTGAGAAGTGAACAGGCCTAAATGGAAGGATTCACTGGTGAAAAGCAAAAACTTTAACCTTCACACGACAAGAGACAGCTATTAGGTGGCCCTGTAGTCACCATGGTGACAGAGTGGAGACCCTGGGGAAAGTCCCTGAGGTTATAAAGAAGAGGGTGGAGGGGAAACAGAGAGAGAGAGAGAGAGGGAGGAGGAGTGAGCGAGGCAAGGGAGGACGGAAAGAGATGGAAAGGATGTGGCTTGGTGAGGAAACAAGGGGAGGAGGAGGGCAATGGGAGAGAAGGACAAGGGAGGGAGGTGGGAGGGGGGAAGGTCTGTCAGTGTTTGATGTTAAATCATTGAGACAGAAGCACAGCAGGGCTGAATGCTGCTCTACCTGTGCTGGGAGCCCACGGTGTCAGCGGCAGCCTGGAGATGGAGAAGATGAAGGCGGAGAGATAAAAACAGGCGCGGAGGAAATAAAATGAGAAATTCATAGGAAACATGATGGAGAAAAACACAAGGCATGCATGGGGGGGTGTGGTATGGCAGCAATTTGCCAGAAAGCTGACAGAGATTGAAGATTGAGGGGAATGACGACAGTGAGGGCTGGGGAGTGTTTAGGCATACAAATGTGAGTCAGACCTGGGACTCGAGACACGTCTTACATCCTCACGAGCCAAGCTCAAGTTAAAACACTCCAGCTTGAGACGCCTACACATTCAAAAAAGGTTTTTCCACCCTAAATGTACGGTCGAAACAACCACACAGGTGTCTTTTCAGGACGGCCTTTGTGCAGGATAATTACTATTCCAATCTCACATCTGGCTTTGATGCTCTGCGGTGTTTTTTAATGAACAAACACAAATGGACAGACAAAAGCGAGCAGAAAGACAGCCCCGGAGTGACGGCCTCAATTCAAAGTCAGTGAAAGAGTTGTGACAGTGTTTTGCCAAATGCTCTGCCATCACTGCTGTGAACCGAATCTCTCCAATGGCTCCATCCAGCTGCAGCGAGAAAAGATTTTTTTCAAGGTTTGTCATTTTGGGCAGAGGAAAGGAGGCTCCATTCGGCGAAGCCCGAGGTTGTGGACCTGGTGTGGCCAACAAAAAGGTGGGCCGAGTGACAAACAGAGGGAGAACAGGACATAAAAATTTGCTAAAGGACAAATTAGAGAGACAGCCAGACTCCCCTCAGGGCTAGGGAGAGCCCTCGAGATGAAGAGAGATAGGGAAAAGAGGAGGGGGGAGGCTTTTACACTAAATGGCTAGGACAGACCAGGGAAAGTGCAGGGTGGGGGGAAAGGGGGCAGACAGAGATGTTATGGGGGGAGAGACAAATGGAAAACGATAGATGTGAGCTCGACGATGTGGGAGAAAATCACAGGGGGAGGAGGGAGGGTTTGAGACTGGATAGGACATCTCCAGAGGGGCCGCCTCATTTGTGATGAACTGTCTAACACAGGGGAGTGGACAGTTACACGGCTCTGGAGCAGAAGTGCTGGCTAACAGTGAAGCACTTAAACAGGAAATACAGAGCAATACTGCATTTAACATCACTGTCTTTCAAACAAAGCACTGGCAAATATGAAAATAAAGATATATTTATTGCATAAATAGAAATACATCACAACAGAGGAAAATGAAAAGGAACGAGGGATAATATCACTGATCATTGCAGCATTGCTTATTAAAGAAACTGCTGACAGATTGTAGATCAATGATAATTTTATTTCATGCCACAGTAACATATTTTATTCATGATTTGGTATGTCTGATTTTTGTGATGGGTGTCCACTTAATCTCATTTATGATGGCAACGCTAATTCATTATTTATGTGTGCATATGGATTTACTGTATGAAAAAGATAATTATCAGAAATGCTTAAAAATGAGGAAAGAAAACGGGAATAAAGAAGGGGAATAAATCACCATATTTCCCTGTGGCTCACTGAAACCCTCTAATACTGAAGAGGAATCTGTCTGGGGAGTCCACTGACCTGTTATAACTCTCTGGGCCTCATATGGTTCCATGTAGCCATTGTTCTCACAGGGAACAGGTCCGTGATCCGGCTCTGGTCGGTGGTCCAATCGAGCGTCGAATGGGTCCGAATAATCTGTGTCCCCTGCCAGCGGAGCAGAAGGCACCACCTAAAGGACAAAGGACAAAACACACGCACTTATTCATGAAGAAATAAGACTTTTGCTACGGAACATTAACTCGTCAACCTTGCAGAAATAATGTCCCTAGCATTTTGTGGCTTAGTGTAGAAATAATAAAAAAATACTTTAAATGTTTTTATCCTGCAGGCATATGTACAAAAAGAACTACAATCCCAATCACAGGCCACAATGACATTTATGCAGCGTTTTCAGATCATCAGTTTGTAAAAGCACATGCTTTCTGAATCAAACCCTTGAATAAAAGCATCCTAGGGCATGAATGTTTTCTGCATATACCAACGCATAAAGGGAAGGAGTGTTGCAGAAACAATACCTCATCAACACAT
This sequence comes from Psettodes erumei, assembly GCA_016785225.1. Lineage (NCBI taxonomy): Eukaryota > Metazoa > Chordata > Actinopteri > Pleuronectiformes > Psettodidae > Psettodes > Psettodes erumei. Next base: position 1,822,097 of record JAFBJZ010000107.1, read on the forward strand.
AAAATGGGGAGAGCAGTGCCAAACTTTTAACAAGCAATCAGATCCTCGCTGAATGGCACATTAAATATATTTTTTGGCCGCAGATGAAATGCTTTCGGGGTGTCATCGACAGACTAATTTGCACCTTTAGAGTGCGACATCACAAAACTACATCAGTGCTGTGTATATTTAGAAGCTACGTGATTTGGTTCTATCCTCAAAGCTTTGAAGAAGGAACAATATTGTGTCTTTGTTCCCATATGAAAAGGAAAACGGACGCAGAGACAAACCATCCTGTTGGAGGATGATCCCTTTTTTTTGGTTGGAGGAAGAGAGCACATTGAGCGAAGAGGGAGCTGGTTGGTCGGTAGGGAGCATTTGCTCTCTTATGCAGGCACAGAGGGGAAAACGGTGGTCAGCTGGCGTAATGACAGCTACAAAGGCAGCCATATGGTCTCGCTGTCACACACACATACATACAAATGCACAAACACAGACGAGCGCACATAACGGTACCTACAAACACATGCCCCCTTTTGGCGCTTGGTGTCCTATCGCTTCCTGCCTCTCTGACGAAGGAAATCATGAGCGAGGCTCATTTCCCACTTTCCTGCTCAACACGCACGCGTCGCAAAATTACATCCTAATCCCGTGTTGGTTCTGTAACAGGTCATCTATCGATGCACTGCAATCTGCAATGTTAATTAGAGTGTGGAGGTTCCCACAGACCCTGGGAAATAAACGAGACCAGGAGGAGAGACGGGGAGAGGGGATCGAGAGGAGAGCTATTGACTTCAGTTAAGACTATTACTTCAATCCACTCCAGGCCTTTCGCACTTGTAGCATTTTTCCACGAGAGGAGTCATGGATTTAACTGCGGCAGTGAAAACCCTGAAATACTCCTTGACTTACTCAGCATATGTGAACTGAATTAATGTGAAGACCATTTCCTTCTGAAACCTTTGCTGCTGCTCCAGTCACTCTCCCAACATCTGTTTGCCCCGCGCCCTCCTCACAGTAGCTGTGTGTGTTTTCTACAGCACTACACTCATAGTACATAACCAGGAAAGAGCTGCAGTCCTGATGACACAAGCAGCGCCAAAGCATAAATTATACTTCCCCGTGGCCCTTGACACATCACCATACGGTGTACTGCATATAGCCCCCTGTACGTGTCCATGCGGGGGTCTCTCTCAGCTTGCAAAACCAAACCCCATTTATTATTTATGGTAGGACATAAACTCAGGGGACTGTGACCCTCCCAGACTCAACGGTTTGCTCAAGCCATCAATAATTCTTTCTTCCATCTACAGTCGCAAATCTTTGTGGCACGTGGGATGTAATGTGATTTATGTAAACAATGCATATTTGTGACACACATTACCAGTCGCTTGCTTATGGAGTCTGATCGATAAAGCTCTCACTGTGACAGAAATGAGATGAGCAAGGAGAGGGGGAGTGTTTTTTTTTCTTTTTTTGCCTTCCATCCATCCCTCCTTCCCTTCATCCCTCCTTCTCACTCCTCTCCGCAAGACATTGTCAACATAAAAATGTCATCACAAGAACACCTGTCAGGCTACAAAGACTCAGGCTCTTACAGGCTCTTGCTGGTCCTCCAAAGAGATGGCACTGAGAAGGATCTTGGTGCGTCCCAGCTCCTGAGAGTCCACTTTGATAAGTCTGTGCTTAGGAGACTTCACATCCACGCTGGATGACTTCATGGGAGAGCCGTACACCGGCGTGGCAGGGTCAGAGGCCCCCGACTCGCCCCTCGACCTGTTCTCGGAGTCCTCGTAGGGGTCCTCGAAGTCCAGGTCCCTCTGGAGTCGGTATGCTTTCAGGATCTCGCTCTCGGTGTAGTCTGGTGTGGGTGGCTGCGGGGGCACTTTCCTGCTGCCAAAGCTCAGGTAGTCTTTCAGCCACTTGGCCATCGCAGCTCAGCTTCTGAACGTACCAGTGTGTGGTGGAGACAGAGCAGGAGGCTGCAGGAAGAGGGGACAGAAAGGGACAAACATGGGGTCACTGTCTGATGATATTGTGTGAGCTATAGTTTGGATATGCCCTGTGGATTCGCCTTTTTCTGATCTTGACAAGTCAATTCAGACTTAAAATAAACTCCTTTTTATTCCTGAAACAACATTAATCCAGAGGTCTTGATCCTCTCATAATATTTGCGCCGGACAACTTTTTTTTCGTGACTACAGAGCCAGGATCACACTTACACGCTCTCAAGTGACATTAAACTGCACCAACAGCTGGGCTTTTTACGCGCTCCTTTTGTTTTACGCAGGGAGCAATAACGCCTGGCATCTGGACTTTGCCCAAAGGCTGCAATTACATTTCACACCCCTGCAATAAAGTTCGACGTTAACACGCTGATATAAAAAAAAGAATACAGAGACTGGAGGAGACTGTTCAAAAGAAACGCGGAATCACACCAATCGAAGTTGTGTTATATTCAGTCACCGGACTTGCTCCTCGGTTGTTAGTTAACCAAGATCAAATCCTGTAAGTTTATAATAAAACCAGGAAAATATATTTTTTAAAATAGAAAACATGAACGCACATTCAGATTAAACATTTATTTCTTCGACTTCTCAGCGAAAACACTGGGTTTGAACACCAGCCATCTCTGCGCTGCGGAGGCACCGCTCACTCACCGACACTGTTCAGTCCTTCAGCCACTTTGGGTGCTTTATTCCGCGTTTCTTCATGTCGAGGGCAGTAAAACGAGACCGAGAGGAGACAAATCCTTCCACGCTTTTGCTGTTATTCCAGCAAAAAAAATGGCATGGGAAAACAAGGACAAAACAAGGGCAATGCTTTCCTTTCCACCGGAGTTCCTCGACCCGCAGACGGCAAACGTGCGAGTGAGCAGAGCGACTCCAGCTCCGACGGAAAGAAAGTCAAGCGAGCGGTTCGAGGGGAGGCGCTTCTCTCCCGGCGGAACGTGCTTTCGCAGTCAGCAGAGCGTTCATTCATTGAAATATCTGCACATCACACGGGCTGCAACAAGAGATAAGTCCTCTGTCGAAATCACAATGGGGTGTACGGGGAGAACCAATGAAGAACAGAAAGCTTTTTTTTTTTTTTTTGGGGGGGTGCTCGCACGAATGTGCTCCTAAAGATGTGCATTATTTATTCGCATGACATCACTGGAGAGTTGTTCATGTTGTAGCTTCAGTGAAGATTTTCCTCTTTCTATTTTAACAGCTTTCCTAAAAGAACATGAAACTGCGAAAAAAAAGGGGAAAAAGCCTGAGGGTTCAGCACAAAACTGCTTAAAAATGCTTTGGTGGAATTGGGAAGTCCTACACCAGCCTTTGGGCAACATGAACAGTGTTTAAGTGAAGTTTAAACAGAAGCGTTGAGGCACAGAGACGAGACAGTTCTTATCGCACGGACGAGATGGAAAGAGGCACTGGGGCCTGTCAACCGTGATTGAAAAAGTATTTTGTTCAGTTTCATCCCTCCTGTTCCGTCCCCTGCGCCCTCTCTCTGAGTGCGTTTCATCCTCTTACAGATGTCCCATTATCCAGGGTCCGGGCTGGCAAACTGGATTACGTGCTACAGCGGGTAAGGCCCATATAAGTCTGTTAAAAGGCTGTAAATGCCTCTTTCTTTACGAGACTCATGAGCTCACTTTCTCCCAGGGGTGGGAGACAGGATGAGGTCACTGTGCTAGAATCCAATCCCACCACGGCCATCACCGTTATCCCATCAAGGCCTTCACAGCTTCCTCCTCCTCCTCCTCCTCCAGCCTACAGTTTGCCTGTCTGCACCAGTGCTTTCACCGAGTGCCAGCTCCAGGTTTTTGTAGAGTGTGCGTGTTCGGTTGTGAACTTTCATCTTTCAGATCCATGTAGTCCAATTTCAATTAGTCACAGTGGTGGAGCAGTTAATTTGACAGGATCAGGATAAATTCCATGATAAAAATGGCAAGTTACTTTGTCTTGCTCCTGTGGAAAAGATGTTCTCTGTAGATGTGACAGATCAAAAACTAGTGTTTCATGTCTCCTTTTCACTTCACTAGTCTCTCAACCCTTACCCCCACAAATAAAGGTCTTTGAGATTTTAACAGGACAAGATTTTAAAAAATCTCGCAAGAACAAGATTCACATTTTGCAAGAACCAGTCATTATCCTGCGGAACACAATCAATATGCTGAGCTAAAGGTCTTATCTTCTGGGATTGAGATCTACTCTTTCAGTAAATTGATAGAGATCTTGTTGGCGCAACACATGGACCTTGGATACTTCAAGATAATTTGTTTGCACAATACACGTGGATGACACAATCACTATTTCGAATGAGTTAAGATCTTTTTTCCTGAGAGAACAAAAAAAGCACTCCCCCCCGCCATTCGTTTCTACCTTTGCATTTTTATCTCCTGTCATCTTTGAATGTATCCGTAATCTTCCCTCTCTTCGCCCTCCTCTCAGCCATACGTTCCTCTTTTTTCATCTGCACATCGGCTTTGTCCAACACCTCTCTCTAACCCCCCTCCAAGCCAGTAGCATATTGAACATCATACATTTCATTTTTCACTCCTTCCTCGCTGGGTCGAGAGCAAGATCTGTATGGAAGAAAAGATTGAAGCTGAGCGAGAAATGGAAAATAAGGGACCCAGAGAGAGGCAAGACTCAGGAACACAGGGAAAGCACAGAGGGTGGGAAAACAGGAATGGCAAATCAGGATCTCTCACAGCGAGGGATCATCACAGACAGACAGACAGACAGACAGACAGGTACAAATCAACAAGTCATTGTGTTTTTTCACACAAAATAAACCCCGCTAGGAGCGTAGGAGCCAACGATTTAATTGAATGAGGCAGAAACATGAAGGCACTGTGGAATAGTTCACAGTTAATAAGACTCTCTCATTATAAAGGGCTAAATATGGATGTGACATTTTCTCTGAACTTCACGCTTCACACGATGTTGCTCTTTCCCAGCTCAACGGCATCATTTATACAATTTGGAAAAACAAAAGGTATGCAAACAAGCTGCTCTTTCTCTTTGTGGGTCCAATCGCTCAGATATTCATGTACAACCTGACACACACAAACAAAGGTTTTCTTTAAAAGGTGAGGTTCATCTGATTATACTCTTTGGGCTGAATACAGAGGCTGGAGTCGAGGCTTGGATAGACTTGTAGGAATAATTGATTCCCCCAGTTTCATCTGCCTTAACATTTACTGCCCTCATCTGATGGTTCGTGTGTATTGCACCGTCTCCTTTCGAGATGACAACAGGAGCAGGTCTCGTGTAATTTTAACTGAGATGGAAAGCAGAGGTGTTAATGCCACTACCTTCGTAAAGGCCAGTGTCAAGTATATATAGTCAGCAGAAACCAGAATAGTAAAGTAACATTTGGCGAAGTTAACCCTGCTCCTGACTATTTCTGGGGTCTTTATTGTTCACTCACCTCCACATTTTCTTCAAAAGCGAGCTTCTGGGTTCAGCTCCTCCGGTGTTGTCATTGGTTAACTTCACCTTCACGTTTCGGTGATTGGCCAAAAATATCCAAAATAAGGAGCTCAAAGCCCCGTCCCCCCGTGCTGAATTGTGACTTAGAGATATCGCTGAAATGGATAACACGGACAAAATAACATGGACTGTGGTCCCGTAGTTTACACAAACACAGAAACACAAGATAACATCTGTACATTTCGGCACGCACTGTGTCGTCTGTGTCGGCATGCGACAGACACAATATATCATCCATCATTGCCAATCAAACGCTGATCCGGCGTTTTGCGCATTGCTGATTGGTTGATTTACGATCGGGGCGGGGACTACGTGCTGTCGGCCAGGCAGCAGTGACTTCAGTGTTTTACTAAGAGCAGCGGCTGATGGGACAGGGGAAACACTCACCTGGAACAGGACTGTCCTCCACAGGTTGGCTGCATGTTTATACACATAAAGTTATGATCATAAAAATTACTGCATTGGGGTTTTTGTTAGTCTGGGGTTGACACATTTGTAATACGTTTATGAAATATTTTGATAGACCTAAATTTTGCACTTGGAAATGAAAAAGATGGAAAAATTAAAATCTTTCTCAGACACACTGAACAAGCTGCAACTTACAATAGCACTTAATGTGTTTTATTTATCTTGTCTATTTCAGTGTCCCTGTGGCTGCCAAGCCATTATGAAAAGTCTGAAGGCAAAGTTTAAAAAGAATGAGGTAAGAGCATTTTGTTTAATGGCTCGTGGAGTTTCACGGTTGGGTATATTTAAAAGTAGTACACCTGTTTTGTCTACAAGCTATTTGGAGATATAAGCCATACACGCTGTGTTTTAACCTAATATTATAGCAGTCAGGTGCTCTACATCAAAAAGACATTTAGGTCCCAAATTAGTCACCCCTGTCTGGGGGGGGGCACTGGGTTTCAGTGTCACTGAGCAGCAGCAGGAGAGCAGAACTCTCTCCAGACTGCTGCTATAACCAGAGATCTCAGGTAGCCTTCAATTATTCACACATACGTGTGTGGACGCCTGTACACACACACACACACACACACACACACACACACACACTAAAAGCATTCCTACTTTCCTGCTGTTATTGCTTTGTTACTCTGTGGGCCAGGTGCTTGTTGCACACAGGCTTATTGGTGTCAGTGACCTTGCACACTTTAAGCACTGGGGCACAGGTACAAGCACATAAACTAGCAACTCCTGGCTCTGAGCATTTTGATCAGGATGATGCTCCATTGCAGACTGTTAATGTCACTAGTTCTAGGAGAAATTCTACATCCCTCCTTGGACTGCACACTTAATGATCACAGCAATAGTGGTGACAAAGCTGATATTTGTCGATGTGGCTGATGAATAGTTTAACTTAATCGTCACATAGATAGATAGAGATAGATAGATAGATAGAAGGGATAGATGGATAGGCTGCATACATGTATCTGTGGCCTGTTGGTCTTTGTTATGTCCCCTCTGCAACGTTAATGACCATTTAAACCAGCAGAGCATGGGGTGGCTTGCCCAGCTTGTTTCTCTCTCTCCTCTTTTTGCTGAGTCTTCACATCACACAGGCCCTGCTCTGTAACTGCAGAGAAACAGATCTATGACGCTGTCGAGGGGTGGGGGTGGGTGGGGATGGGGACTGACAAAAACTAATGGAGAGAAAAGGGAGGCTGTTCCAGAGAAGGAGGCAGCAGAGAAATTATTAGGTTAGAGAAAGGAGGACAGTGAATAAAGGAAGGAGGTGGCAGCATGTGTGTGTGTGTTCGAGGCGCTATGTCCCTTCTAGCAGCTCTAGCAGGACAGGGAGATGCTGTTTTGGATGCGGACAGGGAGGCGCCGCACAGGGAGACATTGTGAGGACAGAGAATAGCAGTGTTACTGTACTGTAATGCGAGTTTATTTGTGTTTCATTGGATTGGTGATTTTGAATATAGCATTAATTCTCTGGCATAGACCTCTGTTGTTACGTTGCTGTGACCCCTAAAGGGAGTCTGATAGAAACTTATGGTCAGCTGAGTTCTCAACAGTATCTGATTGAGTGTGGTCTTGTTTTGTGGCCAGGCGGGAGTGTGTATTGTCAGTCAGGAAACACAGTGGTGGCTTCGTGCACCGTCGCTGTATTTAGTTGAACGTGTGACATCCTGCTAGCCGCATGCATCCTCAACAGCCTGTTTTTAGCCTGATGAAGCAGTTCTGTCCGTGTTTCAGCTTGCTGCTGCTGCCAGTAGGTATCTTCTCTTTAAACCTGAAAAATATAGTAAAGAAAGGTGATTAGTTTCACTCTGGATATTTCTGTATCAGAGTAGATTTATCTGACTTGTAGAACTCCCCACATTCTCTAATCTAATTTAATATCAGACATTACATGTACATCATCATTGGTTGTTGCATATCATAATTGCATTATACTTCTTTAAGCTGCCCATCCATTGTTTTGTATGTTATGAGATATGCAGTGGGGTATCAGTTTCCTGTGGGCAATACAGGGACATGAGCTGTACTCTGGTTTGTGCCCCCGCTTAGAGTCAGGACTGGACTAAGAGTGATGAGAGGCTCCTGCAGGCTGTGGAGCAGAATGAACCTGACAAAGTCTCGACTCTCATCGTCAAAAAAGGTCTATGTCCCACCAAGCTGGATGCTGAGGGAAAGTCAGCGTAAGTTAATCATCTAGTTTTTGTCCTTTCTAGTCACACTTGGAAATTACTTATAATATTTGGATTACTTAAAGATGGATTAAGATTATGGTGGTGTAAAATATACCATTTCTTGTACACTTGTATTTCGATCCATCCAGTTCTTTATCAGTTCTTTCTTGACCCTTTTTTATATTTCCCACTTTCTCTTAAACTAAAACTAAACTGATGAGAGAAATCAGCAGTGCTGAAACAATTCTGGAGAATCAGACATTTTAAATGGAAACCCATTCTCATGTCTCATCTTTAATCTTTGATTTATATTGCCCTTCTTCCTTCTGGCAGGTTCCACCTCTGTGCATCCCGAGGTCGGCTAGACTGTCTCGAGGTACTCATCTCTCACGGAGCAGAGCTCAATGTCCCTGATGGTGCTGGTATGGTATTTAATCACTAAATAAGAGTTTTATCTTATGAGCCAAGGTTGATAAATGGATTGTTCATAATGTCTGTTTATAATTGACTGACTCCAGGCTTCAGCGCCCTTCACCTTGCAGCCAAAAATGGCCAGTCAGAGTGTTTAAAGAGACTCTTACAGGTAAAACACAAAATGACAGCCTTGGCTGGCTTGCCAGTAAATTGTGGTAAATTAACTACCCATGGATTAAGGTCGTGGCAAATAAATATTAATGAATTTCAAGATTGCACTAAATACAATTACTAATTGTAATAATTACATATTCTCTAACAGGAGAGACTGACAGTCGACTGCACTGACAGTATTGGCAGGACACCACTTCATCATGCGGGTAACACAACTACAACAGAATGACAGTTAGCTATGATAATAGTTACTTTGCATGTAACACATCTACACAGTGTGAGTCACACACATGCACGCACACTCATGTAACTCACATAGATCCCATTCAACCTACTTTCAGTATTGAAAGCAAGCAGGTATTGAGGAACATTTAACACTGAAGTTGAACTCAGCAAAAATCCTTTATCCATCATTTCATTATGTAAGTTTAGCAAATGTAAAACTATATATAACTTCTGATATGAACCAAAGTTGAAATTTCTGCAGCGGTCAGTGGCTGCTTGTCCTGCACTGAGACCCTGTGGGACTTTAAAGCCAATCTGGATGTCCAGGACAGTGTAAGTTAAAGATTACAGTTGTAGTATATGAAATTGGTTTTGCTGTTTATAATTTTAATAGGGTTTATGATAATGTTATTTTGCTGTTGATGTGTTTCCCTCTGTCAGGACGGGGCCACCCCTCTGATCTTAGCAGCCCAGATGAGCAGAGTGGAGCTCTGTGTGTTCTTGTTGGAACGAGGGGCAAGTGCAAACATTCAAGACAACCAGGGAAGGTACTGGACTGTTAAATCTTCAACTCTTTCTCTGAGTTGCAGAGAGGGTTTGTTATTTAACAGGACAGACTTTCCTCTGCCCATCACACTGTTGCTACAGCTTTGACAGATGGAATGACAGAGATTGCCAGACAGTAGGAGGCCCGCTGAGGCTGACTGCGACATACTGCAGCTTCTCAGCTAAGCTACAGCCTAAAGTCTCTTCAGGAGTATACTCACAGCAGTAGGGTGGTCTGGGTCACGATGCAGGACGGATGCCCGTAGAAAGTCTCCAGTAGTTGGGAGTAATTTGGAGAGATTGGGAAAGATGCAGATCAGGACATCCAGCAGGGAGGAACAGCTATTAATTGTGGCTAAAATAACCTCTCAGAAAAAGTATTGGAGAATTATCCATCCATATTTTCATTAATTTTCAACAATCTATACATCAGATCAAAATTTTTTTTTTACTGCTTTATACTTTACATAGTAAATAATCCATCCTGAAATACAAAGTTCTGTACGTTTGCACTTGTGTACTTACTTTATGTTTATACAACAGATCTGCATTAATGCTGGCCTGTGAGAGTGACAGTGTTGAAACCATAGAGGCTCTGCTGAGACGTGACGCTGACACACAACTGGTTGACACCCTTGGACACAAAGCCACAGACTACAGCGTAACCACAGGCAACCAACGCGTAATACAGATGTTGCAGGATGGAGTACCTCCAGGTACAGTATGAGGCCTGGTCACCTTTTTTATTTAGGAAAGAAAGAAGGATTTAATTATCATAAATCAGCATTGTTAGTTCTGTTAAATCAAGCAGAATAAATGAAACAGCTTGTGACAGCACAATACATGGTGGCAACATCTTCATCATCATCTTCATCTACAAGACTGTGTGAATGGCTTCTGTTTGTGGATATACTGCTCTCGATCCTGGATGTTAAACTGCAACAAGACTGTAATAAGTGGAAGTGGATCAGGAGGACAGCTGGAAGTGATTGTAAAGTGGGGTTTAAAGAAAAGGAGAAGAAAGGCTTGTTCCTCTTTTATCTCCCAACAAAGACTTAGCTGTTATATAAAAAACAGATGTGTGACTGTTTGAAAAAGGAGATGAAGGAGAGAACTTTGGTGTGCACATGATGCCTAACCACATTAGTTTTTGTTCTATGATGAAATTTTAGTGCATTTACTACAAGATACATATAAGCCGTGACTATAAACTACATGTTAAAAAGGGGAAGTAAAAGAGTGTGTACTTGTGTGTATGTACATATTGACATGTGCCTGTGGCTGGTTGCTGAACCTAGCTGCTGTATAGGTTAAAGTGTCGTTGCTGTTTGTGTGTTTTCCCTCTGCATACGTAGCTTCTGAGGGCGCAGGCGAGGAGGTAATGTTGCATAGCTGTGTATTGCATCACCCTCCATCAATGAGATCATGGCCCACTTTGGCCAGTCATATTGTGCATGTTTTCCAATATGAGGTCATTGTTTTTGTGTGCTGCTTTCTTTTTGTTGGCTCTCTCTTTGTTGCTGACCCTTTTCTCTTATCTTAGTTTCCTCCATTTTCCCATTTTAAGTTGAGCTTGACCTCCGCTTGTCTGTGATCCCCCTCCCGACCCCACACAGCCCCACCAAGTCCCCTCAGGCGCCTCGTCAGCGCAAGGGGGGACTACACCCCGCAAACGGAAAGCTCCACCCCCACCCCGCACTCCTCTCCAGGTACTGTATGAACCATCTCAGTGGATGGAAAACACATTTTTAAAAAGTTGTTTAGATGTTAGACTTACAGTATTGTCAGCGCTTACAACCTATATCAGGGGGAGCAAAGTCTGCTCTTAGTTAAATGTTGACCCCATCGCATGTTGCATATTTGAAATGTCAAACCTGAGTGAGTGAGTAGTCTTCATCAGATAATGAAGACAACTGAAGATAATGTAATTTTGTAGATTAAATCAGGAAAAACAAAAAGATTTATTTTGTACCTCCCAGTTTTGGACAAGTTAAACTCTATTTTACTACATGAGGCCAAACAAGATTTAAGCATGTCCACTTTTATGCTAATTCTATCCTAATGAATTGGTCATATTTCTGTAATACTATAGTAAATCATCTCCATAATGTCTAATAAAGATGTATTTTATTGTTTTTAAATCACAAAGATCCAGAGTTTACCACCTTCTCCAGAGCCTCAGAATCCTGCTCCACCTGCCGAGTACCCTGAGCCCCAGCCCCAGTCTCCCTCTCCTTCTCCCCAACCTCCAGAAACATCAGCCCAGGTTGGGAATATAAATGTAGATTCTTTTTTTACATAGTAGTCATAGTAGTTTTTAATACATGAAATGCGATCATTTATTCGTAATTTTTTCTGGTCATCTGTGTAAGGCGGAGGATGAGGAGGTGTTTGAGGAGATTCGACGGCTCCGTCTGGAAAGAGGCCGTCTGCTCCAGAAGATCAAAGCCTTGGAGCAGCAGCAGCAGAGCGCCATCTCTGCCTTGGAGGAGGTACTGCACTGTAGACAGCGCCACCTCACCTTGGAAAATGTTTCCCGTTTTTACACCTGTCTGTGTGTGCTGTAGTTGTCCCAACTAAAGCAGCGTCTAGAGGAGGCAGAGGCAGAAAGGGACAAGCTGCTTGAGGAGCTGAAGGGAGGCCATGGTATAGGGACCAGTGACTCTGAGGATATGGATGAAATGTTGGACTTCCCAGGTATGCGATCTGTGTGCACATGTACTTCCCCAGCCCTGCCACAGAGCCACAGAGCATGGATGTACATCCGTGCATGTGTCCCTGCTACGCCACATTGGCATTCCTGTGTGTGTCACATCAGGATGCACACTGATTGATTTCTTTTTCCCTCTAGAGAAGCTGCTCTCAAAGCGCTCCAGAGCCTCCCTTGCTCAGGATGAGGCCACTTCTCAAGCGGACACTGACTCAGCCAGCCCCTCCCCTGCCCCTGCAGACCCAGGAGCTGTTGCTGAGCTGCATAAACAAATAGAGGAACTTACCTCACAGAATGCTGAACTTGTTCTCAAAGTGCAGGTAAGGTCGGGGAGAGCACATATGCACAGCTAATGTACTCTGTGAACACAAGCATACCTACTGACACCTGCACAAAAAAATACGCAACTGACATGTCCCACAAGAAGCTTACTAAAGCTGAACATGAACATGAACCTTCTCTGTCTGTCTCTCTCTCGCTGTCTCACACACACACACATAAAACACACAAAGTCTCAAGCCTCTTTAAAGGGGATAAACTGATAGCAGTGAAGTGATTATTAAATGGTTCCATGGCAGAAGTGGAAGATGCCATTTCCAGGGGAGCTGAGTGTCCCTGGCTGGAGCACAAGTCATGACCACTTAAACTTTATGACGCTGTGCTCTGGGGCACTAATGCAACGAAGCAGTTGCGTCAAATATAAATAGAACAGATGTAGACATGGGGGCATTTTGTAGTCATTCCTCACAAGCTCAGCCAAGACCTTCAGTTGTATCCTTCTGTGTGAAAAAGAACCAGTCAGGAAAGTTGGAATTGTAAGGTCTGTGACTGTGTCTGTGGAAGAAGGTCAAAAGTAAACAAGGACCAGACCTCCTGCTGCAATTTACTGTAAATGATGAAGCGCAGATTTCATAACTCATAATGACTTAATTAAAGGGAGCTCCACCAACTTTACACAGTTTGATAGTCACTGGGAAGTATATTTGGGCCCATGGGAACATGTCTCCAGTGGCTCTGAATCAGCTTTTTCAGGTCTGCAAAAAACTACATGGGATGATGTCACCATGATTATATCTGCATGAGCTTTAATTTATATAAAAAGTTTACATTTATAGTAGAAACTCTTTGTTACAAACTAAGGGTGTGGTTTTAAAAAGCTGTGGGAACTCACAAAGAGAAGATTTCATGAAATGTTGTTTCCAGTGTTTTTGGAGCTATCAGTACTGACTGATAAACTGTAAAAGGCATCCTATTGAAAGGGGACAGTCTCCGTTAGTCCCAATAATATAGTCCTCTGTGTTGTATACAGATGCTGGAGATGTTTGAGAAGGATGACACAGACATGCAGATCTCCAGTCCAGACTCTGTGCCATTAAGTCAGTATGAGACCCTGAGGAAGGAGTTTGAAGCCCTTCAGGAGCGCTTCTCCCAGGCCCAGGCTTCAGAAGAGGCCTCCAGTGTGGCAGAGGAGTGGTAAGACTGATTCACTGATTTACCACTAGCAAGCCTAAAAAAGCCAGTATGGCACACACGCACTTGAGCTCCCCTATAGTGAAACAGACCTTTGTGTGCACACCTTTGCTAATATCAGCTTCAAAGCCTCAGCAGTATCAAGTCGCCCTCTATCAGGTACCATTTTTAAAAGTGCTGACCGTTTACATTTTTCCTGCAGCACACTGGAGGCTGAGGAGGCTTTGATGCAAAATGCAATCTCATGACATCATGGATTCGTTGACTTCTTGACCTTTTGGGAAAATGCCGAATGTGTTTCTTTTCCAATGGGAACATTTGCTTCTTTTCTGTTTTTGATGTATGCAAATTGAATATTTTGGGGATTTTGGACTGTTCGTCAGACAAATAATGGTTTGTCTGAAATTTTGTTGGACAGTTTTTACTGTAAACGTGTTCTAAACATGTTCCCTTCACTTTTTTAATTGATCTAATTGATTTGATCAATTCAGTTTTGTATTGCCTGAGTGACTGATAATCCTCATCTTGTTTTTCAGTAGTAATGACTCAAAGTCTCAGGAAGGAGGTGCAGATGCAGAGAATATAGAGGCTTTGAAGGACATGCTGCATGGGTTGAAAGAGCAGCTGGCCTCCTCCCAGTCTGAGCTGGAGGAGCTGAAGGAGCAGATGCGCCTGGGGGTGCTTTCTGTAGAGTGTGGAGAGGGGAACACTGCTGTGGCAGGTGCCGGGACCGGAGGCGGGTCAGGGGCCGCAGAGGAGGGTCCGAACCAAGAGACGCAGCAGCTGAGATTGAGGGTGACAGAGCTGGAGGAGGAGTTAAGAGATAGGGCGAGGAAGGGGGGTCAGAGCAGCCAGGACAGTGACACAATCAAACAGCTGACAGAGAAAATAGAGAAACTCCAAGCTGCTCTGACACAGAAAGAGTCTGTGAAAGGAGAGGGGGAGAAAGAAGTTGAACAAGAAGAGACAGAAACAGTGAAGCGCTTCCGTGACAAAGTGGCTGAGTTGGAGGCAGCCCTGGCAGAGAGCAAGCTATCAGGGAAAGCGGGAGGAGCAGCCAGAGATGGAGATCAAGTCCGTCGTCTCCAGGAGCGTTTGGGGGAGCTAGAGGGGGAGCTGAGGAAGCGTGTACCTCGCACTGAGTTGGAGGAGGTGCAGGTGACTTTGGGGCTTCAGTGTGAGCAGCTGGCCAGGGAGAGGGCGGACGTGGCCAGAAGGCTCAACGATGCTCTACTGGAGCTGGAGAGACTCAGGCCTCCTCAACGTGGCGATGAGGAGGAGGAGGAAGAAGAGGAGGAGCACTCGGAGAGCTCAGAGCCCTCAGTCATATCAGGTGTGTGGCATTTTCTTCAAAATAGAAAAATATTATATGAATCAAGCTGTTAGTCCTTGACTTTTTTGCCCATTTTATGAATGATCATCTCTTCATTCAGAGCACTCCAGGCGCACCTTGGCAGCAGTGAGAGAAGAACTGGAGGTTGCGAGACAAGAAGCCGCCCAGGCTCTGGATTGTCTGTGTGCAGAGCGAGAGGGCCGGGCACAGGACGCCCTGCAGCTGATGGATGCAGTGTCGCTCTCAAAGCACAAGGAGGCGCTATCTGCGGTGTCAGAGCAGCTCGCTCAGACGGGTTGGGGTTGGGGTTGGGGTTGGGGTTGGGGTTTAGGGGTTGGGGTTGGGGTTGGGGGTTGGGGTTGGGGTTGGGGTTGGGGTTGGGGTTGGGGTTGGGGTTAGGGTTGGGGTTGGGGTTGGGGGTTGGGGTTGGGGTTGGGGGGGTTGGGGTTGGGGTTGGGGTTGGGGTTGGGGTTGGGGTTGGGGTTGGGGTTGGGGTTGGGGTTGGGGTTGGGGTTGGGGTTGGGGTTGGGGTTGGGGGGGTTGGGGTTGGGGTTGGGGGGGTTGGGGTTGGGGTTGGGGTTGGGGTTGGGGTTGGGGTTGGGGTTGGGGTTGGGGTGGGGTGGGGTTGGGGTTGGGGTTGGGGTTGGGGTTGGGGTTGAAGTCCCAGAAGGCCGCAGAACAGGGTCTCATCTCAAAGGAGGATCACGAGGCCCTGCGGCTCTCTTTGCAGGCCGAGATTAACGCCATCACGGCTCGTTTCAATGATCTCACACGCAAACATGAGAAGACCTGCACCGAGGTGCGTGTGTGTATGCATGTTATTGTTTTTGGCTTCTCCAGTCCTTTCTAATTCTATCTAAAGCCACATTAGATGCTATTGTGTCTGCCACAAAGTGACCAATGTTCCATGAAGGCCTCTTTTCCTGTCTCTTCATTATTCATTTGTGTATTACTTTTTCTATTCAGTACCTTTCCCTGTTTCATCAATCCTTCTGTAAATGTGCTTACTGGTGCACAGAAGTAGTGTTATATGTGCGCTATATGGTCCTGATGACTATCCAAATGTCATTTTCCCTTCACATGTGGAGTGGCATTCAGACATAAATTCTCTCACTATGTAAACTGAGCACTTGCCTTTCCAAATCAGGCTGGCAAGTGTAGAAGCTGAAAAGGGGCCACAGAAAATTGTGGCTTGTAATTGAGTTTTATGTGTGTCATAAATTGAGTCCCACTAAAAGCAGAGGACATTGTCTTACATTTCCATAGTCGAACTTCCTTGAAACAGAAACAATTCTGAAAAGGATACCAAAAGCAAATGTGTGTAGATTTACTGCAGTGCAACCCCAGCGTGGGTGTATGAAGATCAAAGAGGGAGCTGTTGCCGAGGGAAATTCCCGTGAGCAAAGGCTCAGATAAAAATGGCTGTGGGAATAACAATTTTGAAAGTGAAATATTGAAGGAAATAATTGAAAACATGCAGATTCATTCATTAAATCGGGAAAAAAGACTAAGCATAGCATGAGATGTATGATATGGCCATCAAAGAGCGAGAGCTTGAGGTTGTTTTTTTTCTGCAAGCGTGTATTTTTTTAATTAATGTTTTGATATTACCTTAGCAAGAGTCTGCTTCTCTGTCAGTGCTCCTTGGCCAGCCTCCACTTCTACATTATGAGCTCGACACTATACACGAGACCAGAAACAGACAGCATTTTTCAAGTGACAGGGTGCCACTGCTGGTTTTACTGGTTTAGGTGTTCCAGGTGCAGCGGGAGGCTCTGTTTAACAAGAGTGAGCGGCAGGTCGCAGAGTCCCAGCTGGCCACAGTGCAGCAGCAGCTTGCTGAATTACAGGCGCAATCCAGCCACATCCAAGAGCTCCACAAGGACATCCAGGAATCCCAGGGCCTGGTCAAGGAGAAGGACCGCAAGGTGAAAAATATGCAAGTAGTGTTCAAACAAGTGCCAACTGTGAGTCGGCCAAACTAATGTGCCAGTCTTTGTGCAGATAACAGAGCTGTCCAAGGAGGTGTTCCGGCTAAAGGAGGCTTTGGGAGCTCTCTCACCTCCTCTCGGCATCTCATCCTCTTCCTCTTCCTCATCCACCCATCATGGTAACCCTGGGCAGCAAATGGCACTGCAGAACAGGATCTCAATACTCACCCAGCAGCTGCAGGTGAGGAGAGACTTGACACAAGGGAGGTGTGAAGTGAGAAAAAAAACTGATTGTTCCATAAAGATGACAAAACAATTTTTTTCTGTGACCGTTTTTGCAGGACTGGGAAAGAAAGCACAAACAGGTGGTGGCTGTATACCGTTCCCATTTACTGGCAGCTGTGCAGGTTAGTTGAATGCACACATACACACCAGAACATATTAAATGTGTATTATTTTTATTGTGGAGTTCGATGTGTGCATTTGACACCAACTTGGGGTGGGGTTGTATCCATTATATGTATGTACAACTGGTTGGAGAGCCACTCATAGTCTGGACTGTCTGTGAATGGCACCTACTGCTGAATTTGTCCCTTTGTGGTGTGGACAATTAAGAGTGGGCAAGTTCAGTTCGCCATCTCTGCTTACCAGACAGAGTGGATGAAATTTCAGGAGAGGTGCAGGGAAAGGGGCTTGACTCACTCTCTCATTCTATCAGTATCATCACACGGTGTTCCAGGGCTAAGGTACACATTAGTTATTTCCTTGTGACAGGTTTGTTGTAATGAGGGCTCATTCAGACGTCGATGACCTTTAAGAGAACTGTTGAGCTGCTTAGTTGCTTTTTCTTCTTGCCTATTTTGCAGATAAATAATTGATCTGTATTCCTAATATGTCTGAGATTGACATGGTAAAGTTTTGTTTGTCTAGGTAAAAACTAAATTAAAATGCAGTACCTTTGTGTTCTGACATCAGTTTCTGCTGCCCAACAGGGTCGAATGGATGAAGAGGTGCAAGGTTTGCTACTCCAAATCCTGAGGATGACACAGCAGTGACACTGAACCTCAAAACATCCGCCAGTCCCTCTACAGGTCAGCGTACAGTAGCTGTAGCACAGCAAACTGTGGGACCAGAATCATGAAAATAACATCTTGAAAGCCAAATACAACTGATTCGTGATCAGACGTAGCTGCATGCCTTCAATACTGTAGCCTAATAACAGCCTTAAGATTTGTCTGATAACCAAGTGTGTCTATTTTGAAGAGTGCCTTCATTACATGTCAGGGGTTTGTGGTAGCAGAAAGTAAACGTAGTTGTACAGAGGTTATTTAGAAGATAGAATTGACTGATTTTATATAATTGTTATAATAAAAAGGAAACACACTTTTTGCCTGTTGATCCTTTTCTTTGTAACTCACATCACCATGCACAAATGCTGTTGCTGGAACACACAATAGCTTTTAAAAGCCACAGCCTCTGCACCACCCCTCATACATATCTATTTTTGGGTGATGAAAATCTGGTCTTAATTTGGCTGCAGCACGTGTGTACGGAAGGTGGACAGCTGAGTTCACTGTGCAGCTGCTACATTAGCTAGATCCAACATACAAGGAGTCACAAATGAACAGAAGATACCATTTGAATTTCTTTAATTCATCTATAATAAACTCTTTAATTAATTTTATCGCCAAAAAGCTAATAAAGTTAATCAAAGAGGAAAAGATCCAAGAAATTCCTGAGAACGCAAAATTGGGGAGAGTTGAAAAAAAAAAAAACTTACATTAATTACTTGGACCTCACGAAAAGCAGCTCACCTCATCTCTCTGTGCATTCATGAAGGTGTTGCTGAGAACAACGGAGGGCCTGGATAAAGATGTGTTGCTATAAGGACACAGTGAGAAAGATATGCTAAAGACATGATGTACCTCTAGTAAGCTTTAAAAGTATGAGATTGGCTGTCAGTGTAGCCAACTAATAGAAATATGACAAGCAAATCATTGAGATGTACAGACACAGGAATGGGATACAGACAATCAATAAACTGATGTACTTCCCTGAGCCGGGACAAACGAATGATTTAATTTAAAGCTGTAGAGGAGTACTATCTATGGCTTGCTTAGAGAGAGCAACAACAAAAAATCTCGGGGGAATGTTCTGAGGGACGCACATAAAGACAATCGTGACCACAATAATACATTATTCTCACACCCCAAAATAAGAGCAGCTTACATTACTGTTCACAAGTATAAGAGCTTAATCGTCCTGAAGTTTGTTCAGTCATTCATTGGCATGGCAAGAAAACTAGTCTTTCGTATTAGGAGCATAAATGCACATTATATACACTGACACACAAATGCCTGTCTCTGTAGTTATTAAGGCACTGAAGTTGGAGGGGCTGCGGAAATACAGGCATGGATGTGTGAGTTTGTATGCACACTAGGTGTTTTTAACCCAGGTTGTAGTATTCATTTGACCTCAGAGTACAGTCTGACCAATAGTTTTCACAGGACTATACAACACAGACAGTTTCTTTAACAAATTATGAGCAGCCCTTACAAATAACATACAACCTAATGACCGATATTCATGGTGAATGTGTAAAGCTTCCCGCTTTCAAGACAATGTATTTTATGTCCATTTGTGTGTCTTACAACAATATATAATATGACTGCATGATTTATTTTTTAAGTGGGATTTGGTGCTTAGATTGTTATTAAGAAACAGACAGAAGAACATGTGGCTATTTTATAAATCCAGCACCGAATCATGGTCGGTGCATTTCCATTGTGCCATCTCTTAGTCAGGTACTACAGACCTGGAAACATGTAACAACAAACACTCTTTTTACAGTCCAGTGAAACAGATGTTTCTCCAGTTGTCTCTTCGTATCACAGTATTTTCATTTCTCACATTTATACCGAAATGAATTACTGAATATTGAACATGGCATCTTTTGTTTCTATATATCTGCAACAAATAAACACACAGTTTCTGGCAATTAGACATTAACATGACAGTTTTGTTCTGACTCGTTGGGTGGGTCATGGTGGACTGGAAGCACATCACTGTTAACAGGCATTGTCGGATATTTCTTCACATCAAACATCAAATCCTCATGTGATTTCCTGAAGTCTGGTCCTCTCTGAACTGTCACACTGGTTCACAATTACCTAGCTCAGGGTTAAGTCAAACGGTGGATTCTGATTGGTTTTGTTAGCTTAATAGCTGCATGCTGAGGAGTCCATGACAGATGAGGGATAGTTTGGTTGATCCTGGAAGGCTAATAGGCAGAGAAAGCACAAGGAGATGTCCGATGACTTGCTCTAGTTGGTTAAGAAAGTGTCGGTGATATCCTTTTGTTCCAGATAAATATCCATAAGGGATAAATTATTTCCAGTTACAGGTTTTCTGTGTGTTTTTGCATGGGCAGACAAAGATTTAGCTCTGGAATAAGAGAAGAAAAAGATGATATAATTTTAGGCAAAGATGTAGGGCCAATAAAATAACAGATTGTGTATCTATATAGTGTATATTTAATTTTTTTTTGTAATTAATGTCATAACTTCTCCCGCATCCATGTTTATATGTATTTCCAGTTCTAATCATCATAAATCACTTCCATCTTCTCTTGCATGCATGTGTGCTGCAGTCTTACCACCCCATGCAGAGGCCGAGTGGCTCACAGCTTCCTCCTGACCACCTGTTTAAGGTGGAGCTCACTCTCAGCTGCCACAATAGGCAGTTCATTCTTCAGATGGTACGAGATGAGGTGACTTATGCTCTCAAATAACATGTCTTTTGTTCGGACCTGTGTAGAGAAAAACAAACGAGGGGCTGTCATTAATTATGTTGACTACAAACCACATGAGACTTTTATAAACTGTTGTAAAAATACAACGACAAGAAATGTCAGTATGACCATTGTTCAGTGTTTCTTAATGATACCCACAAAACAGTCATTAAAGTGATTCAGAAATAATCAGCTGACAAGTGTGATGTAAGTTCATTTTTGCTTTGCTGACTTCCTGGGAAGCCTAATCGCTCGCTGTCAGACTCACCACTCCCTCAGGGTCCACTAGCAGTAAGTGTTTGGGCAGGCCACAGTGCATGCCTGTTAGCACATACTGCCCTGGGTTGGTCGTGCTCTCCCGGACGAGAAAATCACCGTCTCGGACCAGGAGTTTCTCCGCATCTCGTCGGCTCATTCGGCTGTGGTACCAAGTCTCTCTGCGGAGCTGATCCTCGTTTGGGGCCACAGGGGCTCGACGCCGTGGAGGGCTGGGCCATTGGTCCTCCAGGATCTGGACACCTCCCCCTCCAGCCTGAGCACCTCCAGCTGTGGCCGATATACCAACAGCTCCTCCACTCGCCTCGTGGAGCTTCAGGGCATCCTCAAAGGGCCCTAAAGGGGCATTGATGTTTCAACAAATTAAAATATTTCTCTGCAGTATTTTCTTACAAAAAGTTGAGATTATTCTCACTATATGTGTCAGAATATGACATTCTAAATGTCTTACTCATGTCAAAGAGATCTTTCTTGGGACTGTCAGGTGCTCTGTCCCCTCTTTGTCCACTGGGTCCCTGTGCCAGTGAATCCAGGTTCTCCAGACTCTGGGTGTTAACATACTGATGCTCCTCGTAGTCTCTGCCAGATGACTGGCCATCAGCACAGAGGTAACCATCTGATGTCAGACCTGAGAAAGAGAGATGTGCTTAATTGGGTCATATATACGTGAGTATGTGTATGATTTTAAGGTTTTAACGATCATGTGCCCCACCAACACCAATTTTCCAATAAAAGGAGACAAAAAAACAATCTTTCTGCAAGATTAATACTAAATAAAAAACTTTAACTCCTGGCAGATACCCAGCATGAACTGGTTCAAAATGAAACCATTTCTTGTCTAATTTTATCATCACTACATTTCTAGGTCACTAAATCTTGTCAATTTTGTCAATTGCAATTCCACAATGCTGAAAGTCAACAGAAAAGACAAGTTAAGACTGTTTAATCGCTTATTAATATGTTTTTTGATGATATAAAAACAAATAAATATAAAGATTTATCCTGGCAAACTGAGACCACTGCATATATTGGTGGATACAAAAGCTGCAGGTTTTCCTGAAAGAACAGTGTGGTTGCACTAAATTCCTCCATAAAGACAGTGAAAAATCCTTTCTCGATATTAACTACCACAATAATCCAGACGGAATTCAGAGAATCTTGAGGACACTCCAAGCCTCACTCCTATGAGAGCTGAGAGACAACATGTACTACAAGGCCAGACCTTTTACCTGGAAAGTCACTGTGATTAAAGATCCAGAGAATCTTAATTCTGTCAGGTGATTTCTAAGAAGAGCCCAAACACTGGGCTTCTGTCTGTGCCAGAGGCTCAGTAAATTTCTTTTGGGCCAAAGTGCAGAGATTGGGGGGGGAGGCAGCAAGAGCGCTGAAGGAAAGCCTCCATATGTGGACATGGTTTCTTTACAGATCAGTAAATAGAAATTTCTGACAAGCCCTTGGAACCCCCCCAACTGACTTATATTAAGGGCCATTGTTTTACTGAATAAAAGAACATTGCACCAAATTTTTTTAAAGGATTTTATTATTAGAAATGACCTCCTGCTTTGCCCCTTCTGAGGTAATGTTATCTTACAAAGGCCTTATATGCCTTCGTGGCATTACAAACTGGTATAGAAGATTACGCAAAACTGTTTTTCTAGGTGTTATACCTGCTTACTGCCACAGGGTGTCTCACCTGAGCTACTGCTGGTCTCAGTGTCCCAGTGGAGCTCATAACACAACTGACCGGGAGGATAAAATGCTTGCTCCCTCCTTGCGGGGGAGCCCATCTGCAGACAGACACACACACCAGAAGAATAAATCCTGAATACATTTCTGTCTCTTTACCTGGATTGACAACTCTCTCATCTCTTGTCCCCACATAATGTTGTTTTGAAGCACTCTATTTGAAACATTAGCTGCAGTGTGTCACCAGATTTTGAACAAGCTGCAGGCAGTGAAGGCACAGATTTCTCTCACACGGTGAGCAAGAAAGGAGCCGAGGCTCTTCGAGTAATCATATCTGTCTTTGGCAATTATGGTGCAGGCAAATCAGGAGGACAGTTATGGAGTAAGATATATTTTCATGCTCCTGCTGTTCATTTAATTCCTTGTAAACAATGCGGGGAAGGAGAGGCAAAAGATATTAGTCATCCGTTTATGAGGGAGTATCAAAGAGTTTAGCCTGAGTCTGGCTGTCATTGTCTGGGAAAGGATAGTTATTCAATACCTGATAAGGACCAGATGTTGCTTTGAATATATCTGTAATGACATTGGATGGTGACACTGGGAATAACACGATTCACATGACTCTTGGATGCCCTCCTAAGAGGGTCTTATTTGCACTGGTACAACAAGTATTCAAATCCTTTACCCAGGTAAAAGTACTAATACAGCAATTCAGCAAGTCCAATATCTATACTTATGAGAGATTTAGATTTAACTTTAGAGATTTAACTTTTTAATGAAAAAATCTCCAAATGTCGACTGAACTTATCACGACTGGTCTTGTACTTCTTTTCTACCTATTTTTACTCGACTTTTTGGGTTTATATAGGGTGAAATTTTTCACTTATATGGAGGGAATGACAGTAAATTTTCACTTTTTAAATATTTATTTTGAGAAAAATGACAGAATTCAACCTCTGTGGTCATCAAACTACATTTTTGTAAAGGGCCAAAAGCAACTAAGGTGACAGCCACTGGTTATATTTTACTCAGTGTGTGTATTGGCAAGTCAAAACTACAGCTGTCAGATAAATGAGTGGAGTAAAAAGTGCAATATTTCCTTTGGAAAAAAAATAATTGAATGGAGTAGCATAAATTAGAAATAAAGTACTTCAAAATATACTCAAATGTAGTACTTAAGTAGGTGTACTTCGTTATAGTCCACCACTGCTATAATGACAGCTAAGGCTACTATACCAGAATCCAGAACCTGACCCGACTTAACGTTGGACACTCACCTGTGCTGCCTTCTTGCTCTGTGGCTGGGTATGGATGTGACCCAGGAAGGCTCCACTGGGCCTGAGCCTGGAATCCACTACACCCCCAACTGGAGGCTCCTTCCCCGGGATGCTGTTGTAGTAATCATGCTCAGAGAAGTCCTCATCCTCCCCCCACAATGGCTCCTCTGGCCTGACAGACCTGAGGAAGCACATACTGTACATGTAAGTAGAAGGAGCTTGTTACACTCTGCATGACTATACTAAAAAGCAGTTTTATTCCTACTTTATCATCACCACTTCTTCTAAAATCCAAACAATAATTATTTTGATTTTTATTGTTATTTATATTTATATTATATTTGTTATATTTATTGTTATACTGATATTAATAGTAAAAATAATGATAAGGAGATCTGGGTTCTCAACTGCATCAGATCAGATCAGATCAGGTGACATCTCTGCTTCCGAAAGTGATCAATTTAAATCAGCTAGAGATTTATATTTGTCACTGGAGCTGCTGCTGACAGCAGAAAGATGTTTATTTGAAACCATGAATAGAAAAGACCAACAGTCTGGAATTTCTGCTGTCTGCAGTGGAATCACTACAACACATAACGTTTGGAAACAGGATGAGAAGATTTATAAGGATAATTTTTTAAAAGAAGTATTTTTCAAGGTAAGTGAAGAACAAACTGTCATGTCTCTCTGCATTGAACAAAGAAATCTGAGTGTTGTACAGCAGATCTTGATTTCGTGGTGGATATTGCAACTAAACTCTTTTATGTAGTCGTCTGGATGTAGGCTGTAGGATTTATACAGTCAAACATCATTCAATTAGCACCTTGGTTCTAACTCTTCATCTTGTTATTATTGTACAATATAAATAGGCTGCAGATGTAGGGTTTAATATTGTGTCACCACTGAGGACAGATCTGCCCGAGTAAATAAAACTGCTTTGATCTTTTAACAGAGGTCATGATTTCATTGACTGTGTGTTACCTCTCTATAGACGTCATAGTTTTGGGAGGACTGTGTAGGTACTGTTTGAACTGCAGCTCAAAAGCCTGGCCGATGGTGCTGATGACACTCTGGGCTAAACCATCTGAACACTCCAGGATATGACATGCTGAAGGAAAGAAAAAAGACATTTTTTTTCCAGCTGCCACATACTTTAGGAATAAGATCCTAACCTAAAATTAATCCCATTATAACTGTTTTTTCCAACACCCCATGAGCTATTTTTTGTTATAGAATTGTATATTATTAGTAACGCGTATCTCATAAAGCAAGAACAGTAGTAGATGTCATAATAACGTGTAATGTATTGTAATGGATAACTTCATTTTTGTTCCAAATGAAAACAAAGCTTTCCAGGACATACTGTACCTCTCTGATTCACTGGGTCTTTGGCCACATATGCTACATAATCAGGCGTGTCCTGCGACAGACAAGAGGAAAATGTCAATGAGACCAGATAAATTAGATGTATACAAGTACATTAAAAGCCTTCACTGACTCTTGGGTCATGAGATTGGAAACCAGCAAAATGCAGTCCAGTCAGATTTGTGCTGGCTGCCAGTGTAAAGGAGTGTTAGGTGTAAAATGCTGCACTCACCGTGTCTCCCCCTGAGGCAAATGAGATGGACTGCATGGGATGGTGCGCAATCACCTGACAGAGACAAGTCGATAAATCAGAGG
The DNA here is from genome assembly GCA_016785225.1 of Psettodes erumei. Classification (NCBI taxonomy): domain Eukaryota; kingdom Metazoa; phylum Chordata; class Actinopteri; order Pleuronectiformes; family Psettodidae; genus Psettodes; species Psettodes erumei. The sequence continues at coordinate 1,847,716 of JAFBJZ010000107.1, forward strand.
CAAAGGTTTGGCATCATTCTATTTTTTTGTTATTAATTTTTTTTATTGATTAACATGGATATATTTAGCAACATAAGTAGACCAGAAGGGTTTGCCCGATACAGGATTTGAACCAAAGCCAGAGACTGAAGCAGCTGGCAACTCACTAAACATTTGTCATAACTACATAACTACGAGAATTCAGTATTTCACCCCCGCCTTTTATTTTTCGGTGGAAATGACTCCGACTATGACCGAAAATTCTTCAATAAAAACTTTGATGCCGTGTTTTATGCAGTAATTAATTTAACAACAACATGCCACTATTTATTGGACATCTAACCTGCCGTGTGGTGGGGATGAGCAAACCGAGACCGTCGACAGAAATATTAACGGCGATGCTCATGCCCGCAAATCGCAGGTTACTCTTCCCCATAATAGATTGGAGAGCTTTGTTCAGGGCCTGCATGAGAGACAATAAAAAATTACTATCACATAATTAAAGCTATGGTTGATGTCAATGTGCATTTGTCAAGGATACCAGCAGTAACAGATGGGTATGTTTTATCATAGTCAACAAGTCAGAAAGCATCACACATCTACACATCTAGTTCTCTAGCAGGGTTAAAATGTTTTTGTGCATGTGAGAATATTACGGATTATTTGCAGCATTTCGAAACATCCACAGTAGGATTAAAAGTTTACTATTAACCTTCTTCCTCCAGGGCCCCTTTCCTCCTGGCACAGCTTCACAGAGCCTGTTGATGGCTTCCCTAATTAGGAAAATGAAGAAAGGTCAAATGTCAAAATATAGTAAGAGACACTGGGTGCAAGGGACATATAATTAGTCCTAGACATAGTGTAGATTTATGGTGTTTGCACACCCACGTATGTGGATTGTGTCTGGTTTGTGAGTATATCAGAGATAAAATATTTGAAATGTTTACCCCATGTTTAGGAGTACACAAATTTGTTGCATTACAATAATGGAAAACCCCTCAGGTTAAACATGAACAGGAGCTTTGTGTTTCCTCCTTCTGGCTAAAGTCATAGGTCAGAGACCTGACACAGATCAAAGGGCAAGAAAAGGTTTCCAGCAGGGCTGTCCATAATCTGCTTAAGCAGCTTTTGCCAGCAATTTACACAGATTTTACAAACCAGTCAGTCTTCATCAGCGATTGTTTCTTATCAAACTCATGTTTAAGTTGAAGTAGGGAAGAAGAAACACTATGATTTAATTCAAACTAAAGCACCCCACAACTTCTGCTACTTCCTTAGCGCATTATTATTCACATTTATTTCCCACAATGCAATTCACTTTGAAGATTTGTAACAACTTCACAATGAAGCTGCTGTAACTCCTGGGAATGGCTGCCCTAATGGGCGTTTAAAGCTTCCGTCCCCTGTGAGACTGATGGCAGGAACGAGGCATGGAGCTCATGTACTCTCTGCCAGGGGGACAGTGGGGACAGCAGTTGAGAGCCCAACTGCTCCTATCAAGTGGCTCGTAAATATTTAAAAAGCAGCGTGCCGGGCCCCATCTCGAGTTAAGGTCTTCTCAGGGATTTTTGACAAACATCACCATGTTCGAAATGACTCATGCCGAGGGGAGGGCAGAGGGAGGGGGAGGAGGAGGAGGGAGATGAGCTGTTGTTGTTGTTTTTGTCTGCAGCCTCGGCATCTTCCCTGCAATAAAATGCTGAGGCTTCATTATCACCGGTGTTGCTGTTTAACACAGTGACACGCAGAGTACTGTTGGAAGAATGCTCCCTCTTCTAATCCAGGAGCTGAGGGACGTTTCTTACCACAACCACAATGAACAGTTTGTTGTACTTTTCCAGGACTCAATTAAGTTGTGTACAAGCCATCCAGCTGAAAAAAAGGACACACCTCGACAGAAAGAAAATACAGCCTCTAACTATAAAATGCTGCTTTTGAATCTCACATAGCAACAATGCACATTCTGTATATCAGTCACTGATTTCTGGCCTTGTGGGGCACATGAGTGATAACACGTTCCCCAAGGAACCAGAGACAGGGCCCTCATGTCATTAGCGTCACATGAGAAGGTGGGAGTCCATTTTAAACCAGCTTTTGACAAACCTATAGGCTTAAACAAGCTATCAGATGGAAAAAGGCCATAGTGAATTTCATTGAAATGTATGAAGTCAACAGCCACTGGGATGCTAACACAAAACAATCATCCTCAGTGCACTAATACTATCACTATAAATGATGTCATGCTATTAGTCATACAACAACTAAACCTAATGTACACAGCTTATGCTTTGTATGGTTCCTCCCTCTGCTAATGTTTTGTTTTCCTGTTTTGTTTTGAACAAGAGAAGTTACAGCCGCAGACATTATCCAGCAGGGTGCGTTCATGGGGACCACTGCAGCTTTCCACAGTCATTAGCGTACATCATCAATAATAGATCTCTCTCTCTCTCTCTCTCTCTCTCACCCTCTGCTGCCTACTCCCCCTGCACTTAAGCCTTGGATGCACGGTGGGCTCCGATTTCCACCGATCGATTGAGGAGGAGAGTGAGAGACAGAGAGGGAGGGAGGCTGAGGGGGGAGAACACGGGAGCGCACTGTGTGGTCAGGGACTGCAAATAAACCCTGCTTTTATAAGAATACACTAACACCCTGAGGTATTGTTCATGATATCATCACCTGTCATGCTGTGCATTTATTTTTTGTTACAGCAAAAGCAACAGACTTGAAGATCATTCATCAGGTAGGAAAAAAAATAAAATAGTCATTCACAGATTATAAGTATTTTACCAGCCCAGCAGTGACACACCGCTGAATTTGATATCACTACTGCTGTTATGTTAGTTAATCCTATACATCTTGAATCAAATTCTCACTATCACTACCAATAGAGGTGGTAACCAACTTACCTTGTCACCTGAGTTCGCGTGTTAAAGTCCAGGGAGCGCATTGACTTCAGCACTTCAATGCAGCCCATGTACTGCAAAGAGAAGAAAAAAAACAAACAAGACAAAAGCGTTAATGCCATTTTGAAGATATGATTGAAGACAGATTTAGGTCAAGTTTGATTACCCCCTTTTTGTAAATGTAAATGTAAATGCTGAAGTGACCATCCTATCAGTTCTACATATATAAAAGATTTTTTTATAATACAACACATACAGTATTTTGTATTAAAATGAAAGATTTACAAAATGGGAAATGACCTAAAAAATTAAAGTTGAAAGTAAACATGAACGTATTATGGAATATTTACCAGATTTCTGAGGACCTTAAACAGGATAATAAGTACTGGCTAAGATATCGCCTGTAAACATGACAACTATCACTGTATTTGCAGCAAAACTGTTTCCAACAACATAATCTAGTTCAAACTGACATGCAGGGCACTGAAGTGCACTGCAATGAACAGCAGCCAGCTGAGCAACTTCCTAATGGCTGTCAGGCTGAGGTGCTAATGGCAACTTGACTAGATTAGCAGCACTAAGAGCTCCAAATCATACACAAACTGTAGCTTCTCAGTCCTCTGCATATGTGTGAGGTTTAAATGAAAGGACATGGCAGTGAGTAAAATCTATGACTTCACATTTCCATTTGTAAAATACCTTACATGCCATCACCAGTAAATGTTTATTTCATATATACTTATTTTATTATATACTAACATTTTAAATTTGTCTGACATGACATGCGCGGCGTATTGAAGTCTTACAATTTGACTATGCAAGACAATAGTGTTGACTTGGCCATTCATTTTAATTACTTTTTCACAACTTAATTTGTGTGTGTTTATACCAACAGAGTAATAGTTTTTGTTTGATTTCTTAAGGCTTTGTGAAACTTATATGGTCCTTCATGGCTTGTGCCCTGTCCATCCTACACTTCTCCTCAGTCAGTGTCATATTTAGTGTATATTCTAGGGTTATTGAGCACAACAGACAGCAGACAGACCACACAACAGACACACAAACAAACAAAATACACAAGCACATCAGAGAGAGATAGAGAGCAACCTTTGAGCCTGAGAGCTTAATGAGCTTTCTAACCAGATTTGGAGAGGGGGGAGGATGTCTTCCATCAGGAAAATTGTCTCTCTTTTTTCTTTCCCTCTCTGCCAATGCCTTCATTGTCACTCACTCATGTGCTGATGCAGTGCATCCCCTTTTCTATCACCCTATCTGCACTTGTATCTTTTTGGCCAGCTCAGTATCCCTGTGACCACGGGGACACTGACTTTCCAGAAAGCATTCCTCGGAAATCTAATAACACTGACATCCTCTTTCAAACTTCTTTGCATCCTGGCTGCCTTCTTTGAGATAAATCAGGGCCACTTTGTAGTTTTTCAGTGTAAAAAATGTCCTAAGCCCATTTCATATCCTAATATCTTCCTATATATCCTAAATATATCCTAATAGCAGAATATCCCAGCATTTAGGATGTGCAACAGTGGATGACCAAAGAGTGGACAGATAATTAGGACAGCTGCTATCACACAGTATCTGAGCGGTGTAGACCGTGAATGATTAGTTTTCTGAAGTTCTATACATATCCTGTCTTGTTTGCCAATGATGTTGTGAGGAATGAAAATCCCCCACATTCTGGACAGTTTCCTCTTAATTTCATACTATTGTGCAGTGCACCATGGTAGGACCTTTTGAGTCAGAAAATCGCATTGCAAATTATGGATATTTATAATTTGATGGGAAAACACAGTGCACCAGATTGTGGGGGAACAGTATAAAATGACAGTAGTCTGGTTTTAATATAGCTCTTTCAAAGAAAGCTGCTTTGGCAGCTGCAGTTCTTTGTTTGATGTTTGCTGTATTGTCCTGGCTGTCAGAGATGGCAAATGCAGGCCAGACCCAAAGCCTGACATGACCGTGAAGACAGAGGGAAAGTGTAAAGGAGGGAAACCAATACTAAGAATCATATTTGTTTCTGTCCTTGCTGAGAAAAGACTGTGTGTGTGTGTGTGTGTGTGTGTGTGTATATGTGAAAGAGTGGGGGAGAGAGAGGAAGGGAGCTGCGTGCTTTGGTTGCCATGCTGATCAAAAATGGCACAGCACAGCAGAAATCTACTGTTACTTTGACACTAATACATGCAGCAACGACTCCTCCCTGCATAGATTTACCACTGAATCACACGTATACTACTGCTTTAACTGCCGCGAAATGCATTTCAAACATTAGCTCAGGCTGGTCTTCTAACCTGATTGCAGTACATGTTCAGAGATGACAACAATGAGCTGTAAAAAGCTTTAATTAACTGAGTTATCAATCAAGTACGAGAGCAGCACTTGTTATGAACCTAGGAAAGCTCTGCACAGTAATGAGAGCTCATACGTACTCAGCACTGGACCCCTCCCATACTGATCCAGCTGCCTGCTTCTACATCACATGATGCAAATGACTGTGATTAAATGTAATTGAATATAGGAATGAATGGTGCCTGTATAATGTCATTAGAAAGCGAGCTCGGGCCCCAGACTGCACTAATCAAGAGCATGTCATTAGTTTTAGGGGGTGCAGCGGGGAGAAGAGCAGTGCAAAGAGAGGCGGAGATGATCAGGAGTGGAGGATCATTGACATTGACGTCAAGCGGTCTTGCTTGGGATGGAAACCCTTTGTAAACACAGAACACAAGCACACACTGCAAACAATAAAGATGTCTCATCGCAGAACTCAGAATTGTCTATTTCATTTATAATCCACTAACTAACCATCTATTTCTTTATGTAGCCTGATCTTATTTAATAATAATAATAATAAAAATAATAATAACAATAATAAAAATAAGTCTATGTAATATTTTAAAAAACGTCATTGAAGCTAACTGTAATGCTGTTAACTATAAGAAAGACTGATATTCACTCTGCTGAGGGATTGTAGATCCCACTTTATGAATAAAATCTTGCGGTCTCGTTGCAGACGTGAATGTAAACAATCCCGAAACAACACAAAGAGCACCACTCCCACAGGCTTCCAGAGGGAGCTCAATGCAGGTTACATGCACCATAAATACAGATGGTTGTTGTTTGAAGCGTACGATGCATAGAATAAACAGTGGGGCAGGGTAACAACCCCTACTACAGACTGCATGCATCATTTCACGGTTTATCTTTGTCCACCCCGACGCCTCTGTGCTATGCTGACGCAGTCTCCCTACCTGCCACACCACACCATCTATCTGGATTAAATTATGTATTCCTCAGCCATTGCCACATGAGCTGCATAACAAACTGCGCTGGCACTGTTGTGTCTTTTTGTTTCCCACCCAGACAGAGAAACCTTCAAATGGGGGGGACCATCAACATTAGTGCATTCATTGGTTCCTGTGAGAAGGCAGTTGTTTATGAATGAGTGCCTGGAAAAGAAAAGTTTTTCTTTTGGTGCAAAAAGACGCAAATCCTAAATTGGAATTGGATGTTTAACTTTACAGTTATGTGTTAAAAAAGTGGCAAGTGACTCACCCTGACAATATAAGATGCTCCTGGTCCTGCAATCTTCTTGTCAGGGTGCAGCCAGCCCTGGGAAGGTTTGTGGATGAAGCTGCCCTTCTGGTTGAAGTCTTCTCCCCCCAGCCACATGCCTTCCACCCTTGTCCTGCGGTGCATTGCTGACCTGGAGCTGCTAGAACTGCTAGGGCTAGCCATGAACTCTGTGGTCCCAAATCCATGCCCCCCTGGACTGCCAGAGTTTGCTGCTGCAACTGCTCTCTGGCCCCGGATGGCCTGCAGGGAACAGGGGGTGACACAAACAGGGTCACAGGAGTTAAGCACTGCCGCAAGACTCGCCACTGGGCCACTGGCTGAGGTCGCACCACTGGGCCTGTGTGATGTTGAAGGAGGGGAGACAGAGGCCTGGGAAGGAGCTGTTGCAGCTTTGCCTGAGTCCTTGCTCGAGCTGGAGCTAGAGCTGGAGTTGGAAGGGCTTCGGCTGAGCAGAGAGTTTGAGAATTTCCACTGGGGCATCTTGGGGATGAGCATGCAGAAGGTCGTGGTGGCATCCTGCTCCCCATCCAGGCAAGGGGAGTCAGCCAGAGCTGTAGCCCCAGCAGAGGAAGAGGTCCTGCCGCTGGGATCCAGAGGAGGCAGAGGAAGGCTTGGGGTGGAGGACGGGGCTACCGGCGTTGCCACAACTTTGCCGCTCATGGCTAAGCTCTGCATCAGGTCGTCGGAGGAGGTCACAGACTCGTTGAAAGCGGCCATACTTTGGCTTAAGGAGCATGCCCGGAGGAGCCGCCTGAAGCAGGAGCTGAGAGGGGGGATAACTGCCAGAGGGTGAAGGGGGGAAAGGGAGAGGGGGAAGGGGAGGGGAGGGGGAGGTGTGACAGAAGAGTGGGAGAAAGCTAGAGACAAAATCTTCCAGGCGGAGTCCTATATCCTTGTCAAAGTCAATCGAATACTGCCTGGTCCTCTCCCGCTCACGCACACACAGTGTCCCGCTCTCATACCGCTCTCCTCTCTATCTGAGCTGGCCTGCTTCCTTTCACTGCCTTAGGCAAGCTCGCTCTTATGCTCCCAGTCTCTCCCTCTCTCTCTCTCTCCCTGGATGATGTCATTGGGTCTATTAGCCCTGCCCTGCCCAGCTGCTCTCAGACTCTATTAGCTAAAACACATCTGCCTGAACCACCCTGCTCTCAAACACACACACGCTCACACTCCATAGAGCCCCTATTTTTTTGGCCATAAAGGACACTCGGCAAATAATAACATGTGAGTGTAGTATCTTTTGGGAGAAAAATAGCAGTATGATTTCAGCGTATGATCTGAGACAATAAAAGAAAACAATGATAACGATTATATTTAGGTTACATTACTTTTAAAAGACGAGATTGTGTCATCCATTTAGTTTAAGTGCATTTTGTTTGAGTTGATGTGAGAAATTCCATTTGCCCTGGCAGTGCACATAAAAATGAACACAGGACACAATGCAACCACACGCATAAAAGACTACATGTCTGAAAACATCCACTCTATCCCATCTGTCTGAATTCTCTTCCCAAGTTCCCTCCCATCCACCTCCCCAGGGAGCAATCAGCTATCTCGGCATGATCCTTTTAGCCCCTCACTTGCACCCTCCTCATTCCCCGTCAAGTGTTACCCTTTTATTCTATTTCTCTCATAATCGTATTTTCCCATCTCACACAAGGGTAATATAAGCTATGCATCAGCACAAACTGGGTTAAGCAGGGATTTACACAATTTTTTGTGGTGGTCAAATCATGCACACAGGTACAAGTGAGCAGATTAAAAAATGAATACGATATCAGGAATAATCCATGATAACCATGAAGGTTAATCAGTTTGTTGGGAAAATAAAGAAAAGTGACATTGAATGTGGAAAAAAAACAGAAGGGATGACTTAAAAAAAACAAGCATGTGCAAATACACATAGATGTGAGCAGTGTCTGGAATGGTTGTGAAATAACCCAACAGGCAGGGGCATTCTTAAACAGAAGGGATAATATGCTAAGTAAATAATACCACCTGCACAGACAAGGAAATGCTCATTATGTTCCTATCAATAGATTAAATTCAATCAAGCAAGTCATTACGACTTGTTTCTTCCTATAACCAGTCTGGACAGCAGTGTCTTGTTTTCTGTCTAACAAAACGTGACTCAAGAACAACTCAGTAAACAAAATATTAGCTCAGAACAATACTGACCGAAATATGGACAAATTGTGTACTAAATTTATTCCAAAATGCATCAGGGGCAGGAAGCTTACCTGTATGTCAGGGTCTGAAGAGAAAAAAGGATGAAAATAAGATCCGGTCCAGTAAACATCCAACAACTCTCACCGGAGATGAACTATGTGTATGATTCTCCTATCATAGTGCAAACCAGCAGTAGCTATGGCTGAATATGAGAACAATTCCATTTTCAATCGCCAGGAAACCAAATGACACATACTGGAAAAAACACACACACACAAATAAATCTATCAGAAACACTATGACACCACCACCATAGCCATCCCACCGTCTCCTAAACAGCCAATCACTTCTTGCTTGTTTGCCTCAGAGTATAAGAAGTTACTGATAAACCAGATGTGATCAATAGATACATGTTGACAGATGCATGCGAAGCTGGCCTTGCTCTGGACATTCTGTCCCCCTTTTTTCCGGACACAAAAAACAGATAAAAATAAAATATATTTCTTCAAACCAAATTGACTAAAGTACTTTTAAATAAATGGATGCAACAGAAACTATTAAAATGTGGTATGAGGTTTAATTTTCATGAGCACCAACGATTAAATTGCATCTGATGTTACACCGTAACCTCAATCACACAACTATACTATGTTTCCCCGTATGTGAATTAACATATTTACGTCCTGACTTCACATCTACAAGTGGAACAAATCCTGCTGTGAATACACAACCACTCATTAGCAGCCGTTACCCTGCCAACAGTGATTACAACTGAGAACAACATAGGTTACCTGCAGCACAGAGACAAAAATATAGTGTTTGGTTAAAATGTAAAAGCAAATGTTTGTACATGTAAATCATTGACTGAGAGAAGTAATATGTGAATGTAAGGCCCAAAGAACATGCAAGATGACGATTTCTTACTGCATAGCCTGTTATTATACCACGGCAAATTTAAATTTCAAGAAGGAAATTTATCAATTCAATGGCAATGTGTCAAACAGAAATAAGAGTGATCTATTTTTAAATGAAGGGGTGAAGTCTAATTATTATCTAATAAAATATACCAAAACGTTTATTACAGGCTATTCTTTACTTTCATGACAAGTGCATTAGCAAATACATTGATAGTATACGTAAATTGGAAAGATTACCTAAATGATCATTTTCAAATCAGGTGTTACATTTTTTACTTCTGAATGCTGTACTCGTGGACGAGAATATTCACCCGCAGGTTTGAAGGTGGAAGCCCCTCATGTCCTCTCAAGCGCTCAATCTGCGTAGCCTGTATACTGCGACATGATATTGAGGCTGTGACGCACCTGTGATCGGGGCAGCTCAGCCACTTGGTTCACCCGCGATAACCTGTGCTGCTAAGGTGCTAAGATGCTTCGTGACAGGGAAACGACCCCTGCACGCTACCTGCGTATCACACCTGTGCGCGATCAGTTTGTGAAAGGCACGCGACAGAGCTGCCTAAAAACACAGCCGTTGCGTTCACTGCCACTGCTGACATGTAGATCAACGTGAGGCGGGGACAGGAAGAGCTCAGTGAGCATCCATTGTGTTTGAAATGGGAGAAAATTAGCTTTTGGCACCATTTGATGAGAAAGAAAAATTCCAATTTTTCACCCATTCCACTCCCCAGCAAAGCGGTAGAAGGGCAGAGGTTGAAAACAAATGAGGAGCTCTCACTGAGCCTTTATTTCGACGTCTGTTTTGACGAAGAACCAAAACCAATTTCAAATGCATCAGATATCTTCCGTTGAAACGCCTAAGAGTTATTTGAATTATGTGGCAGCTGAAATTTGAGGACTCTTCTTTAATTCACACAAAAATATGGGCACGACTGCAAATCGTGTTTCCTGCCTGTGCTTTCGTAACGGAGTGAGAGTGTTGCTTGAGAAATAGACGATCTGCGCTGGAGGGCGGACCCCTCTCTTGACCAATCGGGGTAATGTTGGGGTTTGAATCGTGGTCTGAAAACAGCGGCAGATGACAGCAGCTTGTTGCGCTTCTCAGTAGCACATAAAGTGAACAAACCGCTTCGCATCACCCGAAAACAACCTTTTGGACTTCAATCTTGACTGCATATCGTTGTCTGAAGATGTCAAAAAAGCAAATCTACTACTCTGACAAGTACAACGATGAGGAGTTTGAGTACAGGTACGATTGTCGGCATTCGCTAACGTTTCCAAATGTCCGTTATTTTGTGTCGCGTAGCAAGCTGGAGGTCGTCGAACTACGGTAATATTAGTTAGCTTCATGGATCAACATGATGTTCACGTCGCTTCGCTCGGAAACGGATGATTTAGTAAAAGACGGCACTGAATATATAAGCTTATCTTAACGTTTCTTTAACGTTAACACGCCAACAATACTCAAACAGGGTCTGCTAAACAGCTACCCATGCTAATTGTTGTTGAAATTAAGTAACTCCCACATTACTAGTATTGCACGCAGGCTTTTGAGTGTTAGCACTGCGTCAAACCTACCTGGAATTTACAGTCATTTCCTGCTTTTGTAAAATAAACCAATTTTCCTGAGTTCTAGTGGATCATTCTTGACTATTTTGTTGCTTGTCTTCACACAGGCATGTCGTGCTTCCGAAGCAGTTGTCTAAACTGGTGCCCTCCTCCCACCTGATGACAGAAGAGGAGTGGAGGGGACTGGGGGTGCAACAGAGCCAGGGCTGGATTCACTACATGATCCACAAACCAGGTGAGTTACTGTGGACTTCTAGGGAAAGCTCAAAGGACAAAATCCAGTCTGTGCCAAAATAAATAAAGTTATAAAGTATAAAGTTCAGCCAAAGCTAATGTGTGGTGTAAGCAGTCTTTGTTAAATCCGAATGCTAAAGCCTCATTGTAGCTTCAGCCATCTCTTACAATCATTTATCAATTTCTTCATGACTAGTGATGAGAAATGATTTTAGGGGACAGTGACTCTTGTTGATTAAGTGAGTATAGAATTAAGTTGAGCACAAAAACTATCAGAACCCTCTAATAGCTCTGGATGTGCTATTAGACTGAACCAAGATGGACATGGACCACAGCTGTCTGCATGGCAATATACTGTATGGTGTAACCACTGTACTGTAGTTGATGGTGACACATACTTCTTTGCTTTACTCTCCAGAGCCACACATACTGCTTTTCAGACGGCCTCTCCCAAAGGATTAAATGGGAACCATCTGTAAAATACCTGCTATCATCTTTGGACCATACATCTCTACATATGTGCTAATGTATTGTGTATTGAATTGGTTGTATTGTTTTTTGTTGTTGTTCTTCTTCTTCTTTCAAACTCCCTCAGTTTTTAGAGGTAATGAGAGGTGAATATCTTGATTCCACTGTGAATGGTAACATAAACAAGATGAAGGTGAATGTTTGCCTGTCAATTGTACATTTTTAATACATTTTTTAAATGTCTTTTGATGTAATTTTGTGATGATTGATTTACTTACTGAGTGGTCACAAAGGCCACTGACTCTATTTTCTGAAGCCCATGATTTCCCCCAAAAGAGTTTTCTGTGTTTGAACATTTTCTGTTCTATATATACTTTCATGTTTGTGTTATGTACATATATTATTTCTAGGTATTATAAATTTGGACACTCAGTCATAGTTGATTCAACAAGGTCTTTGTTGCTGAAAGAACAAAATAAAATGTGCTTTCTTCACATGCATTTGCTCATGCATATTTTCCCGAGCATTACATGATTATGTTTCTGTCATTTTGTCAAAGGGGTTGATGCTCAGTCAGAAACATTGACAACTAGCGGGGTGACAAATTCGGAGTGCCTGATGCCCAGAGAGAAGGCAGGGGCCCGGGCCTTGTGAATCGTTACTTTCTCTGGGTTGTAAGTTCCGGGACCGGGTTTCTTGGTGGCATCTCTGGGTAAACTGTGGCGACCCAGCATGGAAAATGCTGGCTGTCGGTGTAGATATACACCTGGGTCTGTACTGTTGTACCTGCAAGGCCCAGGCGTCTGGGCTAAATCCACAGATGGTCCGCCTGTGCTGTAACTCCCTGATATTGTGTAGCTTGCGCTGGCCGGCTTGTTGGGGACTCGAGGGCCCATGAGCGGAGGGAGACAGTACTTGTTGGGAGCGGGCACTGAGTCGGTGCTGCGGTAGTTTGTGCGACAGCCCATTGTGTAGGATGGGGGTCTGCGCTGGAGGTTGCACGGTGGCGCTTTCTCAGGGCTGTACGCACCTGGTCCAGGAGTTTGGAATAGCTCCTCTGGAGAAGAGAAAACAGTTGATTAATATAAACTGTCAGCTCAACACCATCTGGTAGAGTGCACTTAGCTGGGCTCAGATTTTCAGTTACAACAGCTGACACCGGCTCTTAAAAACAAGTGTTTTTTGTTCAGGGTTCATTCTTTAACTGTAAGAGAGTTATAAGTGAGGCTGTAATGTACAATTAATCATATAACTTGTAAATCTTTTAAAGAAAACATGTGCTAAAATGACACATTTGATCATAATGGAGGAATAGGAACTTACTCTGTGCTTTCATTCTTCCCAGCATTGAATATGCAGGGGTGCCATCTTTTCCAAAGCGAGTCATTTTTGCATCAACTTGGTACTGAGGTCCTGGACTGGAGTCCACACAATACACTGCAGGGAGTTTAAACGTTTATTGTAAATTTAATACAAGGTCTCCTCTTTCTGTTTGATACGATCATTTAAGGATCCCATATTAGTCTAGCTCGAAGAACAGAAAGTGAGGAGAAAAATAAACACTGAATAATGAGGCATCGTCTCCCCCTATTGGATCTAATTTGATATTACATCACTTTGGGCATATCACTGACATAGTTTGTGTGCTGCCTTTTCGACATGAAATTACTCTTCTGTATTATTTTCTTTTGCCTTGTTTATTGTTGATTGAGTTCTCTTTGTTATAACCTAACTCATATTTTTGACAGTGACGTTCTGACCAGGCATCAGCAAATCATTAATTTATAGTAAGAATAAATAATGAGGTTTCCACTTTAGAAAAATGTATGATTAAAAAAAAAATAGTGCTCACTGTTGATGCTCATCTTGCCATGGAAAGAATAGGCGGGGCTTGTTGGCTTGGTGAAGTCATGACCCATAAATCCAATGGTTGGAGGAAGCCCATAGCGACCAGGACCCGGCCCTCGAGACAGGGGGCAATTTCACAAAGATGTAGGGCCGACACACTTATTCACACTCTCAATTCCACATTATGTGCCATAAATTGCATTTGCAGTGCACAAATGACACAGATTTGCATGTAGTAAATGTATGCATCTTTATCAGTTGCCAGTGAGACATTTGTAAAAACAGTGTATGTCAGTGAGTAATAAATATGTCTACCAGCATGCAAAACGATCACATCTTACATAATCCTGAATAACTTCGACCTGTCATTTGATCGTATGATTCATTACAGCATGAGAAGCAAGAACTGCCTCACCATCCCTCTGCTCTCAGACACCTGTCAGCCGATTAGCCTGCAGCTACAAGTAATTAAAAGACTGCATCTGATTTTTGCCCATTATGCACACAGGCCTGTGCTGCAGGCAGCAGCAGCACACAACGCCAAGACACGATCAAGAATTACATCAGCATGCAAGTGTTCAGTGGCGTGTGCACAAGCAGAGTAAGTGGGAACATTTTTTCAGAGGATGGAGCGAGTCCCAACAGGTCTGCACACTGAGACATCCTCCTCTGCTCAAGTCACTGTTCCCCTTTGAAATCATGAGACACTAGAATCATGAGAAAAGTGACCTGCTGGGACACACGTAAGGAAATTCAAGTCTGCACACAGGGTGTAAGGTTTTGTACACATGGATTCATATAATTATTAAAAGCACTTCTTTGTAAGATTTAATCTCCCATCAGTTACCTTTTTCTTTTCCTGCAATTGCTGGATGTTTTTTCATCTTTTGACGCTTTGTAGCATTGATGGATACTTCTGGAATTCCTCACTAGTAGCAACACTATACAAATATACATGCATGTTAATCATAACAACAAAACACTGTGCATAAAGTGACCAACAAATTGATGGAGAAAAAACTAAACTTTGTTGCAAAAGGTTTGTCGCACCTTACCACAGGTAAGTCCCCCTTTCAGCCAGAACTGAGGCGGGCTGCGTATTTGAAAATCAAACAGTCCTCACATAAACCCACAGGAGGACCTCATTCCATAATCCATGCCCACCTTGGTGGTTTTCTTCAAATATCACAGTATTTTTTCCTCCAAGATCCAACATCACCCATGCCTCCACCAGTACTAAAACCTAGAACACTGGATCATCCAGAATCAATCCCTAATTTCCTCTGAAACAATTAAGAAACCTGAGACCTATAATACACATCAAAGTGTCAACAGCAGAGCCGACTCCACGCTGGATCGGGTTTTATCTGTCTGCCTGTTTGTCCTTTTGTTCATGTTCTCCATCCGCTGTGGCGCAGACAGGTGAATGGCCCTTCCTCCACACAGGTGGATGCATAGGTGCGCTCAGCTGCTACTTAGGAACAATGTCATCACTCCGATTCACTCTCATGTAACGCTAGCTCCCCCTGCAAACCATGAAACCAAGATCCCCCCTCTCCCTCCTTTCTCTTTTCACTCTTTCTGCTCATCGCAGTGTGGAGATGCAATATCACTCTTCAGCCATGCATGTGGTTGCCAGGGAGACTGCTGTGGATAGTTTGCTGCGGCCAGGTCCCCTGCACTGCTGGCTCATTGTCACAAGGAGAACAAAGTTTTTTTTCCATTCAGACTGGTAAATCATACCATCCCTGCTCAGCGCTTGGTGAGAGGGTAAAACTTTTTGTGAAAGTTCCATCATCAATTTGACCTAAAACTATGAACTACTGACACTTTCACTTCTCTCCATGCAGTTCTTTACATTAATGAATACACAGAATTCCTATGTATTTCCCTGTATGCCCAGTACTGCCTTGTCTCTGCATGTATTGTGTACATTTTCTCAGCCCAGACATGAATATATAAAACCCCAACACAGACGCAGTGTAGAACACCTGGAGCAGGTACAGACTGACTGCCTTCATTCAGCAGGCCCCACTGATCTAGTCATAAATTGCTAACATACAGCTGGGATACACTGCTGGAAATGAAATTAGCAACCCTCTGGTTTCCCATCCTTAACTTAAGGTCAAGCCAATTGCCCACATGCAGTTACAATTTTGCCCTCTTTGATCTCCTCTAATCCAAGCGATAATTTGTAGTTGGGATTTGAAAGGCTCATTTTAAAAGAGCCGAGCTGCGAGCTGCCAGAGGCCACAGTAACCGAGGTGGTTGACAGGCGACGTGCAGAAAACAAACATTAAACTTTAACAGGCTCCAACTCTCTCGCGGCTGCTGCTTTGGTAACACAAATCTGTTGTTTGCAACAACACACATGCATACAAACCACATCCACACTTGTCTACAGTACAAACGGATAGACACATGTACATGGTTTCTGTCTCTAACACAGTAGCTGGAGCCTGGGGTCAAAGAGTCAGTTATCAAAGCAGAGCGTCTTCTGGAGCAGCAGGGTTGTAATGCAGCTCTCTGCTGGCAGGAAATGATCTCCAGACTTAACTAGCCTCTCAAAGGAAATGGAGCAGTGCGGCCTTCATAAACAGCTGCACTGGAGCTCCTCTGCTAGTGGAGCAGTTACATGTGCTGTTGCTGACTCTGCAGAGATGGCACTGCTCTTAAGAGTAGCAGGGGTCAAGGTATTTCTTTTCCTATAGTCATACAAAGCATAATGCAATAAGCAAAAAAAAAGGAAGGGGGAGTGTGGGTAGCAAAGAGCAGAAGGCGTGACTCAAACACATATTACTGATGGGACACATGAGCAAGTCTTGTCTGTTTATTAGCCAGAGCTGTTAATCCAACAGTCAAAACCCTGGATTGTATTCAAATTTTATTCTTGTTTTTTATTTTAAAAAGCACATATGAATCGGGGCTACATCTGATCAAATTTGGTCAATTTACAGAAATTTAGAACTTCATTCTTGACTTTTAAGTTGATTGCTTCACGAATCAAAATTTAACAAAAAAAAACAACAACAATAGCTTATGAACTGTACAATCAAATCTCAAGGTAGGTAAGGTGAAAAGTGACTTGAGAGTAGGTGATGTTCGTGTCTTGGTACAAAAGTTTCAGAAACATTTAAGCTGGTGTGTCCTGGTGCACCAGTGGTCGAAAGACGCGCCTCTTGTTGCTGTCCATAGTCCATAGTTTGAGTCGGCCAGAGGCCTTTGTTTGCATTTCAGTCGGCCCCCCAACCCTCCTTAAGTTTCCTGTCCATCTCTACTGTGCTGTCTAATAAAGGCAAAAAGCCCCAAGAAATCTCAGAAATGAAAAACATTTCAGCTTATGTTTCTGTAAAGCATATGGTTAGCATATGTCTTCTTCCAGCAGGATACCAGCACAAGAATTTCATCAAACATTTCAATAATTGGGTTAAAGCTTGCTATGAAAGAAAAAAAAAAGCACATACTGTATCTCTTGTTTGAACTGAAGGGCAAAAAGTAGACTGTATGGGCAGGCAATGATGGAAAAAATAAAAATGATATGACCTCTAGCTACAAATAAATACCACAGATAGAAAATATAACAAAAATATTTTGCTTAAAGTCAGGTGTAATTACAAACATAAATACTTGATTATTTCTTCTAGTGATTATAAAGGCAGTACAGTGAATAACAAAGACGCTATGGTGCCTATTGGTGACTAAGAGTCTGGAGGAAGAAAACTAAAAGTCTGGAGGACACTAGCTAAATACCAATCATGCAGTCACATTCAACCACACGCACACAAACATGTAAATGCATTCTCTCACCATTCAAATCAAACTGACACCTAATAACATGCACAATGCACACAAAGTCACTCTCTCATTCTCCAGACGCCCCCATGATGTCTTCCTTTCAGGCTGAGCAAGTCCCAAGTCTGTCTTCTCTTTCATTCACTAGCATATTCACAAATAATGTACAATTTGGAGGTGGGTATGGCTTCACTCTGTGAGGGTTTCTGTGGATGACAGGAAAAACACAACGTTCAATAAAAGGTTATCTCAGTCCTTGTTAAAACATTTTTTCTCAAAAGATTATAGCACAAAACCTGTGGAGAGGCAATGTTGATGATATTATTCAACTGTCCTACAACAGCGAACAGCTCCTTCTTTCAAAATCATTACTAATAACTCAGACCTGAGGAAAACTGATCCCTTAATGTACTGTACTGTACTGTACAATGAACTGATCCTCCTCATACATATTTCTATGAGCTGTATACTTTTATACCAATTCCTCTGTGCCATAGACCTCCCGCTGTTTCTCCCCAAAACTATTAAAAACACACCAATGATCCAAACTGTTGCACTGGGTAACATTCTTAGTTGTTTCAATACTGTATATTATATACACTGCATATTTGTGAATCAATTTTAAAGATTCAAGTCTTTAGTAGGAAGGATTAATCCTGAGGGAAAGTGCTAAACACAGGGCAGACATGTCAGACAGTCCTGAGAGACACTGTCCTATTGATGGTTTTGGTCTTTTCATGGGATTTCTTTTCAATAACAAAAATATAGAATAACATTCATCTTAACCTGGGAAAAGCAGCTCATAGATCCTCACACAAATTCCACTCTACATTGGTCCCATTCTAAAAAAAAATGAAAGCAATAATATCCAGCGACACAGAACAACAAACATGATGAGGCCAATCGTACCATCGTTCAGGGCTGTTTTTTGTGTCCAGTGTGGGTAGCTGGGTATCTGCTGCTGGCAGGAGCACCTTCTGCTCCACGTCCCCCCCACCTTCAGGAAGGTCGAAATGATCCCCTCCCTCGGCATCAGCGAGGAAAGGCTCAGAATCTGGGTCGTACTCATAGGAGTAGTAGGAGACCTCTGCCATGGACCCCTGCTCCTCTTCACCTGGAGAGATCAGTTTTGTGAAGACAGACACGTTAAGCCAAAGGTCTGTAGCGGCAAAGCCCTGAGACATTAGCCATCAAATGGTTGATTACAATATCTGATATGCAGTAACAGCCTCTTCATTTTTGCTACTGAAGATTAAATTGTGGGTGCCATGGAGACTTAATTTCCTGTCCAACTTAAGGCGATCAGCAGTAATACTGCATCAGTGACAGTAGGGGTCCTTCCATACTTAAAATGTTGTACAATCCCATAACTAGTAGTAGTAGTAATTCAAAATCACTCTTTTTGGATGCGGGTATAGTTCAAATTTAAATATTCCGTTTACAATTCACTTATCATGAACCCTACAATCAGATTTTCTCGTGGTACACATGAGACTTTCAGCTTGTTGTAGACATTAGACTTTATGGTGAGTTATAAACATACACAAAAAAAGTTACATAAGCATGTCATTCTTAATATGGGAAATGTAAATATTAAATGACCAAACAGCATGCACATGACAGAGAAAAAAATTCAGCTCAAATCAAACCTGTAAGAATGTGCATCTACTAAACTGTATGTTGTTGTCTGGTACAAGTTCACTAATAAGACAAGTCTGCACAGGGAAGCTAATTCCAGAGCTTCAGTTTCCTCCACTGTTCTAGTGGAAACTGTCAGTCCCTTGGCACAACCCACCTTCACCTATTACACTCTGGGTGCACTTAGTGGGCATGTTGTCAGCGTTCTAATGGTTTACAATGACAGTGTTTTTACAGTACTTATTCAGTCTAATCAGCCCCGCGGTTATCATATTGTAGGTGAGCGTTTGTGAGTCTGAGAGTAGTAGATGTGCAATAGCTCGGTGTGCATATATATATATACACACACACACACACACACACACACACACACACACACAAATATATACATACACATGCACACACACACATTTGTATGCGTGCACGTCAGCGCATAACAGCATTCCTGTGGTGAGTGTGAAGCGTTAGCTTTTGTACTAAGGAGACCTTTGATTGAGAGCTGAGCTTTGTGAGCTGCAGGCAGCGAAACAAGTCAGCGCAGGCTGTGCCACATCTCACACACACACACACACACACACACACACACACACTTGACACTTGTTCACAACTCTAGACTTTAATGTTATATACTGTATCAGTAATAGCTCACACATTACCACATGCAATACATGCACTTCCACACACAGCATGCACACACGTCTGCAACTCGTGACCGACAACAGTGCCTTTTTATGTTTTCATTGCCAAATGTAACACAGCTACATCCTCCTTCCTCACGCAGCCAAACATCCTATCAGGAATTCTCTGGCTGCCTCTGTGGAAGTGACAGCTGATCTAAGCTCGTGGCACAGCAACAACAACTGAGCCTGCAGTGGTGAAACCTATCCACCTATTTATCACACCGATTGTAGACATGATGTGGTGGCAGGGGAATGTGCAGCCACACACCCCATCTACATCTCTACTTTCTTTTGCTTTCCTCTTCTCATCCCTTCTCCTTTTTGACCCTGCATTTTTTCCTCATTCATCTTTCCTCTGTCACTATCCGTCTCCCTTTTTTCCTCACCCCCCCCCCACAAACATCCTTTCATCACTTTGTTTCTTACTCTCTTTTATTCATGCCCTTGTGAACTCCCATTCTCCGCCAGATTAAAAAAAACACAGACAAACGCACAGACATTTTATTAAAGATATAACATGCAAGCAACAAAACATCTATGCGCACACATTTGCACGTGGCAATTTAGGTGCAGTGATGCTTGGAATCTTGACTCATTTAAATCTAGTGGACACAGAGGCTCTCACTGAGCTATAATGAATGCCGAAGCAGATTAGATCCCTGAAACTTGTGTATTTTAAAAGACAACTGTAAAGTGAAGAAGTAAAAGCTACTTAGTCCAGACTCCGCTGCTGGGTACAGTTGGTCTCAGCACACAAATGGAGTGAGGTTGGAGAGCAAGAGAGAGGTGATATGGAAAAATTATGAGAAGAGTGCTTTGGGGAGATGGGGGCTAACAAAAAGTGGTGTATAGTATAAGTGATTAAATGTGTGGTAGATTACCTGTGTGTACAGGCACTGAGGGCTGCTCAGTTTCCTGGCTTGCTGTCGGTTGCTTGTCCTCCACCGTGGTCTCCACTGGAAATACAAACACACACGTTTGATTATTCACGTTTATGTGGCTGCCACAGCACCTACAAGAAGAAAAAATAGTAACGAATTAAACAGAGTTTCAGTGTTGCATAATCTAAATACTGCCCAGAAGCATTATCCACCCCACTGAGCAATGCTTTTTGGCAAAACAATGATGTACACTCTGTCTCAACAGAAGCCTGCATTAAAATCTTTCCAAAAATAGCAGGGGCCAAACCGTGGCCATGGGGGCCATGTGTGGAAACAAATTATATCTTTTTCATTTTCAAAACGAGTGAAATGCTGGCATGAATGTACCCCACACAACCATACACAAACAAACAAGATCAGGGAGTGCTAAACAAAAATACAATTCTTTTGATAATCTACCCAGCATGAAGCACTTGGCACAAACTGGGGTCTTTTCCCACCAAAGTTTTGTCTATGTCTTTTCCCAATCTGCTCCACAACATGAAGGCTCCTTTGTTGTTGGGCTGTGCGTCGGAAAGGAATGTGACAAGGATTTCAAAGGGCTGGACAAAAGCACTCTGTCATTTGGACAGAGCCCTGTAATACAGCAGAGAGCAAGAGAGGGTGGGGGGTGGGGGGTTGTGGGCAGCTCTCCTCAGAAAACTCATCTAGTAATCAGCCCAACACCTGAACAGCTGTTTCCACAGCTCAGATCATGGCACACACAGATGAACATAGACTCAAACAGACATAGATGCTCAATGAATGCACAAATGGCACGATTACACACTAGCAAAGCAAAGTCAAACAACTGTATCCAGTAAAATACACAAGGTCACAAGTGTTCCTGCGAAAATGCACTCACACAGACAAACACTTGTTTCTCCTAAAGGGAAGGAAACTTTTGGGATCTACTGCCAATTTCTAAGAGTTAGAGGATTTAACACTGTTTTTCATGGATATGATGGCAGTAGATAGTTAAACATGGAGGAAGATAACATCCACACTTCTAATCCTGCCTACTGAACTCGGATTGGTGAACTGGTTCTCCAGCCGGCAGACCTGTTTCAATCTTTGAACACATCTGAGATGTGGGTGGAGATTCAGACGTCTGGGACTAGGCTACAGCAGCGCAAGCGGCAGCATGAGGGAATTATAGAGCCTGAACTGAAGTAAGGCTGGAGTTCAGTTGATGTGTAACGTGTTGCGAGATGAGAGAGCTCTTACTGTGAGGACATTGGGACAGCGGAACCTGCTTGATGCGTGTCCCATTTCGACAGGCAAACACTTCCATCTGACACTGGTTCTGGTAGAGTTGCCCATCTGACCCGCAAACTGGCTCCCCATCGTAGCCACAGTCCCTGTAGCATGTGCAACGCTCAAACTGTTCCTCCTCCAGACAGCCAAACACATTGTTGCACTGGTTTGCCTGCACAAAACCTGCACAATAAAATCAAATAAACACAAGACTGAAGGAAATGGGGTGTTTGTGTTTTTAATTTTAAAATAAATCTCACCTATCCACTGACTTGTTGAACTCTCCACCTCATTGCAAGTAGGTCCATCACACAGCTCCCGTGCTAGTGGACTGCTCTCACTAACATTGTAGAACCGGGTGGCCTCAAAGGCTGCAAAACACACACACACACACACACACACACACACACACACACACACACACAATGATGATCTGCACCATAACAACATCATAAACTTTCCACAAAAAAGAAGACACTTCATAAATCCTTATGACTTTAGAAGTTTTTCCTGCTCTGTAACTCTTTAAAGAGCAGTACTTAAAATATTCATCAGAGGCACACCTGGTTCGTAGTAGTCATAGATCTTGACCGGAACAGGCGCTGTCTTGCCCACAATGTATTCCCTGACAGCTTGAAAGGCCACACACGTCATACACTGGCTGGGAATCTAAGATGCAGTGGTAAAACACAGGAAAAGATAAAAACAACAGCACACATGCATACACACTCCTGACTGAAACAGCAGCGACGTATTTGGATTAAACTCACCTCATCAAAGTAGAACAACACTTTTCTCCCGTTCAGCTCGTATCTCTTCAGACCCACTCTCTTATCCATCAGCAGCTGTTGAGAATGACACAAGTGAACCTGGCTCAGTATGTAGAAAAACACACAAGTGGAACTGGACCAAAGCACATCTGCTATTTGCAGTTATATCAGAAAGATTTTAATTTGCCTATATCCTAGAATTTGTTAGGAAAATTTGAAAGTGTCTGCTATTAATTTCCTTGGTGAAGCCTTCTAGTGGGAATATTTTTTTAAAATTTCATATGAGATCCTTCACAACTGTCTTTAACATTACCTTGTGTAAACATAGTGTTGGAAACCAGCTAAACATGTGACGTGCCAACGACTTCATTTAAAGAGAGAGGCATTTCCTTTTTAGCCCACCTTCATTGAAATAAATGGGGCAGACAAAATAATAGAAACACCACAAACTGCAGCTTCCAAAATGACCATGAAATTAAAGAATCAACGCTTCTCTAAAACAATTTCAATAAAGACCCAACATTACAACCTCCATGAAGGTAGGATTCATTGGAGGGCTGTTGTATTAGACTGCATTAATTTTAGCTTGAGGTACCAACCGAGTGTACACATTAGCCATGGACATGAACACCAATCAGCACCACAGCGGACTGGACAGCTCCACCTCATACTAATCAGGGTTGACTACACACAGAAAATTAAATATAAAGTGTAAAATATATAACAAAGGCCCCACG
The DNA here is from genome assembly GCA_016785225.1 of Psettodes erumei. NCBI lineage: Eukaryota > Metazoa > Chordata > Actinopteri > Pleuronectiformes > Psettodidae > Psettodes > Psettodes erumei. The sequence continues at coordinate 1,871,182 of JAFBJZ010000107.1, forward strand.
TTGACTAAATTAACCCAGGAGTAAAATGTCCTATTGGTCTCAACAAGCCATTTAGACATGCTGATACTACAGAGCATCTCATTTTGCACAACACTGGATCTCAGCTGTCATAAATCCTTTAAGTGGTGTACTTGGCTTTGCCTAATTGTATAGTTCATGACTGACGTGTATTTAAACACACCGTGCTGTACAGTGCCCGTAACACCGTTATTGGTCCACATGGTCAGCATACGAATGTGCTCTGCAAGCCATAACTGGAATGCAAACCTTATGCATGACATGACAGCCAAGCTTGAAAATTTACAGGTCACCAATCATGGACAAGGCTCGGGTAACAGTATGTTAGTTAAAATCAACTTTCCTCTGGGATAGCCTGATGAGTTTATACTGAGTGAATTTCTGGTATTTTATCATGGTATTTTTAGCTGGGTTAGAGATGCATGCTCATTTCTAGTAATTATGAGTGTATCAATAAGTAATCAGGAAGCTGTTTACCGCAAATCTGAGTGTGCGCACAGGGAGGCAGCAGAGTTAATTCCCCCCACTGGCGGATTTTCATTCTGTCAAAGGTGGCAGCCTTTGGACAGCAGGGGTTTATGAGGTGCTCAGCCTGAGCTGGCGCCACAGAGACACACACACACACACACACACACTCTCTCTCTCTCTCTCTTTCTTTCTCAAACACTCAAACACACACACACACTATACAATTGCTCTCTGTTTACAAAAGCATTGTTTGTCGATCGAGCAAAAATGGCCAATGAACTCCCATAGCTCAAATGTTGTACCCATGGTGTGCTCTGGGTTGTTAAAGAGAGCTCATTATAGTGGGTGATAAGAAGCCATGGCTGTGGTAGCTCACCGGGCTAATCATTCATGACTACAGCATCCATGAAAGCAACTAGACATGACTGTAGCAGCCAAGCTTGCCACCATAAATTGAGGAATGTAAGTGGCAGTCGGGCAGGCAGCAGTAAAACTCCAAGGGAGGCCAGCAGGGGTGTAAACTGAGCTTGTTAGCCGCTACAGCTCAGGTCAGCCTCAAATGACACAGTCACAGCAGTATATGTGTGCATGTATGTGTGTGCGTGTTTAACATCTCCCCAGGTAGCCAGTGAGGTGGCTCTTTTAGAGGTGGAAGCCTGCAAGCTAAGACCCAATAACTGTCTAGTAATGAGGGACAAGCTTCTGATGGGTGGCGAGGGAGCTGACCTGGATCCAGCCCTTAAATTTACCTCCACTTTCTCTCACTCTCCATCAGTGTTGCCATTTCTTAAGTCATACAGGTATCCTACCAATGTTACTCCTTTGGTCATGTGTTTATTACAGTATGTCTATGTCTTTCCACTCTCTTTTGTAAAACCACACAAGTTTTCTTTCAGTCTGTACCTCATGAGCTGAATGTGAGGCGAATGTGTGTGTTTGGTCTTGTAGGCCCAGAGAGGCCCGATGGCCTCTGACCCCTGAGACATTGTAACTCCACAGGGCCTGAGCTGGCTGGTCTTTCTCTCATCATACATACCGAACCACCATAAAAAAAGGACCCTCATCTTAATGACCAGTCTCGTGACCGTGACAGCTCCGAACACATGGACGCACATACAGACAGACAGTTGAAATATTCTCACGTTGCCCAAGGACAAAACAGGCAGTGTCTAGAGGACCTGTCACCATTTGAAGGAACTCTTCTGAACAACAATTTTAAAGAACAATAGCAGGAATGTCAGGTATACCCCCAACTCCTTCCCCGCTCCAACAAATATTTACATTGAAACACCTTCCGCTGTACTCGAGGAATAATCCAAAGTATGTGTGAACGTGAGGAGGCATCCTGTGTGAGTGTGACCATGTACACGTGAATCTGGGTTCTCCAAAGTAAACAGGAGGAGTCAGATAAATTCCATGACATACTGGTTTTTCATCAAATGGCCTCCAGATGTGGATGCATCTGTCTTTCTTTCAACCTGCCTTTCAGTTTGGCCTCTTACCTGACTACTTGCACTGCCTCTCTAGCAGTCACTGAGCCATTATGACGAACAACAGCAGCCAGTGAGTGTCTATGAATCTGTGTATGTTCACATGTACATTATCTAATTCTTTTGCAAAGTGTGTGCCTGCGTGTTAATGCGATAACATACCCGTTCCAGGCTTTCGACATCCGCTCGGAAGCCGGAAATCATGGGAACTTCTATGACGGCCATGTTGGACGAACCTGAATGGAGCCACCTAGACAGAGAGTCGTGGCCAAGATGAAGATAGGGTGTTGTGAGCAGCTGAACCGTGCATCAGGTCCACCTCTTTTTTTAGTACACCGTGTGTGTTCTACCTAGCACAAACTTCTAGGGAGATGTGGAAGTCCATTTTGTCCTGGTGGGCTGCTGGGTCATCGTCATCGATGGGTGCCCGGCGCTTGCGGTTGAGCTCAGAGCGGTTGTCAGCACGGCTCCGGGCACGCAAGGGAGGATGACGGGAAGACGAGGAGGAGGAGGGGCTGCAGGTGTCGCTCCTGAAAAGGCTCTTTCAGGTCCACTTTGAGCTGGAAGGCTGGCTTGGATACTGGGTCGGGTACGTTGTAAGAAACATCAATCTACAGATGCAGAGAGCAGTGGGAGTCTAGTGTTTAGGAATGTTATCCACAAAATCAAGCCTTTAAATGCTCAAATAGAGCAACACTACTGGATCGAAAGGGGAAAAAACACAGATGGTCAGGCTTTTATAATCATGGCACTCAAATTTGAAATTCGTTTTTTTTTATGAAAGCCTATATTCACAGGACTGCACGATGCCTCCGCTGAAATGACATTCACTTTCACTGGTTAAAATTATTTTTGCCATGCTGAAGCATGGCTCTAGGGATTTACACAATCAGTCTGTCAGTCCCCTATCTTGGTCCAAACTGAAACACTGAAGAAACTATTGGATGAATTGCAATGAGATTTTGTACAGACATTCCTTGTCCCCAGCTGAGTGTCTCTGCTGATTCCCTGGATATTTCTTTGGCATCACCAGCAAGGTTGATGTTTGTTGGCCTTTAGTAAACAATAATTAATGGATGTTGCCATGAAATTTTGTTCAGACATTCCTGGTTACCAGAGGATGTAGAGGATTGTACTGACTTTACATTTGTCATTTTCAGATCATATTAGATAATAATATTAGATGAATTGCCATTAAATTTGGCACACAATTGGTGTAGACTCTTCAGTTACAACCAATACTGACCAATAACAAGCAGACACCTTGTGAAGTCCTGATACAGACACACAGAGCTGATGATAAATCAAAGTGTCTGCTATCAAAGCAGGTCTTCATTTGTTTGCCAAATATTTGGTATGTGTTTCAGGAAGCTATTTTGAAAAGAAATATTTTGTTTGAAAAAAATAAAATTAATGAAATAAGGGGTTTTTTTCTATTAAATATGTCATATATTTAACAGCTATATGAAAGACCCAGGTTTTGGCATCGAAGATTGGCAACAAATTACTTAGAGTTAAAATATTTAGGACCTCCGGCCTTGAAAAGACTAGAAAAGCAGTGAAAAAAAGATTTAGGCAGCGCTTTAAAGCATAAACCACAAATCATATTCACTGGACACAAGACATGCATTCAGTAGACTACTATTTCAGCCTGAGGACAACTCACTGCTTTGATGCTCATTTTAATTTCACAGAAGATTATTATTGCAAGAACTGTAGAAATCCTGAATAAATCATCCGCTGTGATTTGAGACCTTTGCAAAGCTACTAAATAATAATTCCTGAGGCACAGGACGTATACTCATCACATACAGTGTGTCTACAAACACATACACAGGCAGCTCTCTTTGATAGTCCCGCTCTTGTATTTCATTAAAGCCCAGGTGCTGCTGGCCTGAGGGGTTGTCAGAGAGGTGTGTTGACGCACAAAGAGGTGTGGATGGAGGGAAAGTAGAGGGGAAGAGAGGTGTGAAGAAGGAAACAGCACGTTTGTGTGTGAGAAACTCGCTGAAGAGGACAAGCTGGAAGACGTTTCAGGTGCCGCACAGTAGCGCACAACACCCGCCGCTCTATCTGGTGCTGCCTCAGTCACATCGAGTCAAATCTCACACACAGGTTTCTGCAAACAGGATTGTAAACATCCAACTTTGATCATTCCCTGCTTTCTCATTAGTGCCTTGTTTGGTTTTAAAGCAGAGCTAACGTTCAAACACAGGCGATAAGAAGAGAGGACAGAATATCATCCAACAAAGAGGAAAAATATCCTGCTGTTTATGAAAGGAGTTCTTGTTTCTCTGTGACAAGGTAGAAGTAAACAGCATCCTGTCCAGGGGACCACAGGAATCAACAGGAATGATCAACACATTCCAAAACCACTGGCTAAACTTTCCCAGATTACTCCAATTTACAGGAAGGAATTTGAGCATTACAGGGCGACAGCAAACGAGTCTCCCCTGTCGGAAGATTCTTGCTGTGAGCCAATGAAGTAAGCATAGCATTACAGTTCCTTTTTGGGCAATGATCAAGACGGCAGATGTGTCTGTTTGTGCAAGCATGTGTGGGTGTGTAGTGCTACAGTACCTGCATGAGACAGCAGCCTTCTCCTTTTGCGCTCACAAAAAGGCCTGTGGGGATACTGGGAATCTGAAGAAGAAAGGACAGAGACAGAAGAAGGAGAAGCAACAAAGGGAGTCAGAGGGGGCAAGGAGAGGTGAGCGAGTCATTTATCAAGTGAATGAATGCTGTAGGCTGCTGCACAGCCACTAGTGGTCCCCTGGCTACTAACCAGCAGGGCTTAATTGCCCCCAATTAAGCTGACACCACTAATCACAGCAGAGGAACATGCCCAGCAGAGAGAACGTTCTGCACTCTCACCTGAACCACTCTGGCTCATGGAGCACTTTGACACACACACGCAGCGGTGCTGACCTAGCGCCACCCTGCCCTGGCCAAACGTAGTTCATGCCCACACTGTCAAGTTTGTAATGTGTGGGCAAACAGGCCAGTAAAACACAGCTATTAAATCAACGGACCAACTAGGCGCTTTTGGGAAATCCAGCCTGGTTTGGTTTGGCAGTGTGAAAAGTTTTTTGGCTACTAAACAGCTGGACATGGAAACACAGAGTTTAATGTTAAATGCCAGAGTCTAGCTTTGGTACACAGCTGCTCATCAATCACTGTAATCAAGAGGGAAAAGTTTCTAAATTGCATTTAAGTGCAGCGGTTTTGCTTAAGTGTAATGTCCTCTCTGAAGTACCGGCAATCATCTGTTGAATTGATAATTAATGTTGATAAAGTGCTGTCAACCTAGACAAACATTCTGAAAGTGCCTCATCTGTACAGAAAAACATGGAGGGGCAGCCCTGACATAAAAAACCCAAAACACCACCACCAAGGATCTCACTATTCACTGTTTCCGTGGATATGATTACCTTGGCACTCTGAAGGAGTTTCTTGTTGTCCCTGTTGAGTTCAAAGGTTTCCTGGAAGTCGAGGTTGGTGGAAGCTAGTGAGATAGTCAGGTTGACCCCTCCCACGTAGGACAGGATGGCATACTCTGACAGAGCCTGCAGAGCCACACACGTGTCCTGGCACAGGGGGATTAGAAGAAAGTCAACTTTACACCGATGCCGCTAAGAGTGTTTGATCCCAAAAAGAGAAGAGACGACTGAGCAACGGTGGCTACCTGCGTGGAAGAGAAGCCACCCAAGGCATTCCTTTGCTGGGAGAGCCATTTGACCACAGGCAAGGCAGAAGCCACATCCCCCAGGAGGGTGTAGGTCAGAAGACCATAGGCTGTCATCTCCACCTCCGCTGACACCACTGGGATAAAACAAAAGCTGATTGTGAAGCTTTTTATTTGAACTGCAGTTTATTTTAGGGAATTAAAGTTGCATATCGGGTATCTTGAAAAGAGAGATAATATTATTGACTGTACAATATACCTGACTGAGAGAGGCCATCACTGAAGCCCATGAAAGTGTCCTCATCTGTCATAGTGCTGCCCGTCAAACTCCAGTGAGTGAGTCCATCTGCAGAGACAAACAAAGTGAGATAAAAACACAGAGGGTGCAAGGGGAATGTCCCATATCACATGACTCACTATCCTAATTTTCTTCCAGCAATTGGGTAACCAAGCCCTGTGCCTGAATTGTACTTGGCAAATAAAAGGATTCTGATTCAAGAAATTCAAGACATTTTTATTTCCCTCAACTCAGTCAAATCTGCAAAAACTTCAAAAAATTTCAGTTAAGAGGAAGAGAAGGAAATGGCCAAAGGAAACTGACAGTGAGATAAGGAAACTAAAGGGAAAGGGAGGAGTGGATTGGACTAATGCTGATGATTACAGCAACTGCTTTCACAGTTGTTTCTGTCCTATATCTTCTGTCTGAGCGGTTTCTTAAACTGTGAGCAGCCATAGAGTAGGAGACTCCAATTGCAAAACTGTAGACTTTTGTGCTTTTGCAAAGACGTGATCAAAGACATGATCCCTTCATTTCTACATTTCGGTTTATACTTGCTGTGATTTTTTTTCTGGTGCATTGGTCCTGTTGTTACAGACCACTTTTCATTAAACATCTGTTCTTTGCCTGTCACCTATTCATACATCTGTTGTCCAGTACTTAGCTCTGAATGAACGATCCTCCACTGACTGCTCGTTCACGTTGCACTAAGTGATGAGTGTGGCAGTACCTTGAGCGATGGCCATGTGGTTGAGGCGACGCAGGGCCAGCGGGGCATAAGGGCTGCGCAGCAGAGACAGGGCGTATGCAGACAGGGCTGTGGTGTAAGGGTCGTCGGCAGAGTAGGTGTTGGTCTCCAGGAAATCCTTGGCTTTGGCCACTGCCACCTTCTCTTCCTGGATCAGGCAGGACAGCGTGTAAGACAAACACAGATGAACATGTGGAGGTGGTAACGGTCAGCAGCTTATAATGCGTGGCCTTTGCAAAAGCAAAAGTATTGCGCTGAATAAAAAGTAAACGTTTCTGAGAGACTTGCATTTTCTGAATAGTCCAATCAGTGCCATCTCTGCATGCCTGGACACATTCATGTATATGTCTTCTGAAACTACTGTTGGTAGTATGGTATTGATAGAAGCTGATGAAACAGCTGATGAAACTGAACATTGTAAATGTTAGAGTGATGCCTCCATGGACATTTTAAAAAAGTAACTAAACCTTTTAAACTTTTATTCATGTATCCATGTATTTCACTATGTATGATGTTTTCAGTTTGAAAAGTGACAAACATGATGTGCTACATAAAGATTTTCAACATTCAACATTTAATTTTTGTTTGTACAGTAGTGGCTTTTTGCTTTTATTACATTCTGTTTTATCTGTCGCAACAATCTAATCTCCCCTTCGTGATTATCAGTTATGCCTCTCAAATGACCTTTGGCATACCTTTTCCAAACACACACACACACACACACACACATTTTGCACTGTCCAAACTAACGACCCTTTCTTCTGCTCAGATACATCTATCGAATAAACATTCATTTCAGCCATTAAAAAGCTGAGAGTTTACTTTCATCTCATGCAGATGTGACCTTCCCTCTCATCCGTGAGATGATAGGCCTCCAGAACCACTCACTGTAATTGCGGCAGTCATCTTTTAATTAAGTGAAATTGGAAGGGGGGATGGAGGTTCTGCTTTGATGTGAAGGATACCTACTCAGTTTTTATCAGTTGTAAGAGGAGAGATTCTTAGAAGAAGCCTTTTGGGATAGATAGCAGAGGAAACGAGGAGAGACAGATGGATGGAGAGAAGCCAGGGAGGGGAAATGCTAAATAAAGAGTCAACTATGTGGACAAATGGAGGGCAAAGACAAAAACAATCAGATGTTTAGCGGCCTCTATGTCGCAGGAACTTTCAGTACAAGCTGAAGACCATCTCAGCAAAATTTTATTTTGACCCTTCCCTTTTCCAATATCTTTTAGCAAGTGAGCAGCACACATGGTGAAACTGTTAAGGATGGCTATTAGCAGAAGAGTAAAGAAAAATTGAGCCAAAACCAGAGTAAGGCAGAAAAAAACAGAAAGGATTAAGAGAGGAATGCAACCTAGGTATCTTCCATATGACTCGACTGTTCCTACACGTCAGCCTTAATCTTTTGACGCAGTCCAAAACGTGATTAGATATTAGATTAGCAGCACTGGGGCATAACAAATATGAGTAGGCTGACTGCCAGCACATCCATCTTCACAAGTATCAGGAATGCAGTGATACGTCTACACATGACCCAGGCTGGAAGGATGGGCAACAGGAGTGAGTGGGACAGGTAGCGCGCCGTGTTTTGCTGTTGACGATTAGGACTTAAAACACACCGAAATCATACATCAAATTTTGCAGTGCCGCATCCTGTGTGGAAAGTTAAAAAAAAAATTTTGGTTGGTTTAAGTTCTCCCAAATTAACCACCCTTTGCTCCAGCAAAAGCTCAACTCCCTTGCTTACCTCTGTGGCTATCCCCGTCTCCAAGAGAGCTGCTACCACATAAGCTGTAAGAGAGATCTTCCCATGTATCCCTCCCTGTGGACAAAAGCAGAGATCAGCTTTCAGTTACTTCCACGTCATGGAGACCACGTCACGTCATACTCACGGCACAAAAATTCATCTGAAATTCATCCTAAATCATGTCGATTCTAAGGCAGCTAAAAGTAAGGGGTTCTACCTCTGGAAAAGGTATCTCATTAAGCCCCAACTCAGCCTTCAGTTGTCCAGAGTATAAATATTTGGTTCAATGGAGGTCTGATTGTGCAAATGAGGTAAATTTATAGAGTCACACAATAATAACAAATATTAGTATTGTGACCCTAAAAGTCCAGTCAAAACCCATATTGTCAGAGTTTAAAGGGAGAAATAACTAACTTCTCCCTCCCCTTCATGAAGATCGTCTGCTTTTAACCCCCACCCACTTCCAACTAGACACAGGCCTACCTGCAGGTCTTTGTTGAGGATGCGTCCCATGGCGGGAAAGGAGCCATCATCCCGCTGATGTTTGATGAGCCAGGACTTGGCTGCCCGAAGCTCCTCGGGATCAATGAAGATGAAACCCCGAGACTGAGCAAAAGATTTCAGCACAAACGCTGTTAACCTAGAGGAAGGAGAGATAGAGGTGGAGGGGTGAGACAGATAAAGATGGGTGAGGGGGAAGGAAAGGGGAAGGAGATAAGAGCGGAGAGATAATTGAAGTTTCTATAAAACATGTGCTGGCACATCCCCGAAAAAAAATACTTAACAGCTGAAAGCAAATCACTTTTTCAACAGAGCAAGAGGATTTTCAACCGGTCACACTCTTTCAATCTGTCAACATACAGGGAGGGAGGGAGATGGAGGGATGTTTATTTCAAGAGCACTGGTATGTACAGTATAGACAGATCTGATGAAATGGAAAAAACGAGAGGAAGTGAGGAGGGGAGACGATGGGTGCGGCAGGGTTTGATCACCGCTACAGGATGCGGCAGCTGTGCTCCTGAGAATGTGAAATCTCACACGGGCCAATCAAGTATGTCTCTGCATGCGAGTCGGAGATTCCCCAAAAGCATTCCGCAACTTATACAAACACAGATCCCTGGGATGTAGGTTGTGAATTTGGCCGGGCTGAGCGCGCAACTGAAAGTTTATGAGCTGTGGTTTTAGTGGGCCATGGTTGGAGAACGAGCAGGGAAATCACGGAGAAAGGCCAAGGTCAGCCCTAGGGGACACGGCTGAGCTAACAAACACACACTCATCTATAAACAAAACACCTCCTGGTAGTGGTCGAGAGCTGAAGTCTTTGAACAACTCCTCCCTGACTACGACCGACTTATTGGGTGAGGCAGGCTGCTTACCATAAAAAACAGAGAGAAACACTAGATGGAAGTGAAGAAATAAACAAACAGGTCATGCTCTGGATTCTCAACGCGGGCTCGTAAGTGAGAGCACGACCTGAGCGAGAGCATCGGGGAGACGAGAAGGAAAAAAAAAGAACTATGCTCTCATAAAGAAAAACATTAAATCTTCCCTGGCTGAAACCTGAATGTTATTTCTCCCTGGAGACAAAACCAGGGACGAAGCCACAAGCCTGTTGGAATTTTTATAATGTTAAGTATTATCGTGTCACAGGCTTTAAATGTTGGGCCCTAGGGAAAGGTACTGGAAAGTGTAAATATGATTTAGTTTGGGGAAGGAAGGAAGGAAGGAAGCTCTAGACAGGCTCACTTCCACCGCTCAACCCTTGGCCGGGGTCATTGCTCTCCTGAACCCCCCCAACCCCATATTTTACTTTCTACCGTTTTCTTACTTCTCACTCCCAGATCCCCTCTCTGGGCTACACTTATCCAGTGCCATACTTCAAAGGGAAGATCTGAAGTCCACTGTTTTTGTAAGACAATACAGGGATGTGCTCCGTGATAAAGCCTAGGTTGATAAGCTTAAGGGGGAATGTTATGAGTTGGACTTGAAGTAAGTTTTCCCAACTCCTGTTTAAGTTTGAGGTTTTTTGCCTGCAACTACCAGGATGTTGCTGGTATGTTGTTTCAGAAAGCACCCAGAGGTGCATTACTTAAACTAGATTATGACAACATATTACCAACGAGGGGTTAGAGTTGGGGATGACATCATGGATTAGGTGCTACTGCTGCTACTATTGCAATCAAATTGGGGAAATTAAATCAAGACATGCTTAAAATGCTAGCAAATGTCTGCCTGTGGCTGATCGTTTTTCTATTACCATTTGGTAGATATGTCTCTATTTTCATTTCTAAGGATTTGCCTTGCAGGTTGTCTGTGGATGAATGCTTTGTGACAAGCCTACATGACTTAATATTTAGTGAACATGCAGACCCACTGAGGGCTTTAAGTTTCACAAATACACACATCTACAATGACTCAACAGCCAAGCTGTAGCAAAAGAAAGAAAGGCACTTTGGCTTGCCAGTTTGGCACAGGAGTGGAACTGGATATTAGGTTAATACAGCAGCGGATATCAGCTCTTTCAATCTCTGGTATTCAGCCCCCCAACGCTGCTAACGCTGTCAGATCTGTCTTTGGGCAGACACAAATGCCATGCCAGCCTCAACATGTAGAGTCCCGGACTGAGACTTCAGAGAAAATTAGAAAAAAAAAATACTGCCCCACTCTTAAATGTATGTGTGTGTATGTAGCCAGCCACAACGTTCCCTTAAGTCTGTATTTCCAGAAAAGCGGGCATTTTTCATTTAAGTCAACATAAAAAACAGAGACAGGTTAAAAACATGCTCTCTAAGCATCTCCCCGCTTCTGAATTACATTAAGCCAGTGAACTTTCAGCCCGCTTTGTGCAGTGTTAACAGCCTTTGCAGCAGAGACGGCCAGCACCGCAGACCAAACTGTTACTGCCCCCCCTTGTCATTATGTTCCATCTTTTTCAGCAGATCCTGTCAATTTCCTTTCAGATCCATTTTTTACAAGCTGGAATACATTAGCACTGCATTGCATGTGCTTTAAAGCAGTCCATAAATGCACCGCTCCACTTGTGAACTCTGGAGCCAAAACAAAAGCCGGGCTTGTTTTGGATGCAAACGTGTTGTTGATGGATTCATAAAGTGTGTGATGCAGGTTTACTGAAGGTTCACCATCTGTGTCGTGCCCGCAGCCCACACTTGTTGCCCCAGGCGCCAAGGAAAACTCCAAACCGCTGCCTGCTACATCCTCATATCCTCTCTCAGTCACCAGGGGAAGAGTTCAAGGTTTCCATGGCAGTTTAATGTTACCAATTACATCCAGGTAGTGAGTCATTACAAGGCATGCACCGCTTCTATTTTCTAGGCTATGTCACAAAGAGGTAGAGTGGCTCCAGACAACTTACAACAGTGTCTCCAATAGTGGCATTAAGTGCTTGTCTGTGGGGCCAAAGCAGCAGGGGTCCACTCAGCGTGACGGATATGAACCCTGATTAACTGCAAATAAATCTTGACAGCTTTGCCTACCTCAGGGATCCAATTGTGCAGTTTGTTTACGATCCTCTGTTGTTTATGTAACCTGCTGTTTCACGGTATTAGCTCGATTAAATATCATAATACCCACCTCAGCTCATTAATCAACCAGAGGTATGCACATTGTGCCTGGGCCTCGAAATGCAAGCAGTGCAGCACCCCATTGAGAGCATTGATTCCAGTTTTATAAATATTATGGGATGGTTCAGTCTGCCTGCCTGGCCCCGGGGAGTGTAAACATGAAATAAACACTCAGAGGAAAAACTCACCAGTGATTTAAACACACCAAGAGGAATGGATTAATTTGAGTGCAGCGTACCGAGATGCTGATAAAAACTTCATTGCTTTGGCCAGTAATCTATTTCACAGTTAAAGCTGGAGAATGTAGCTGCAGCTAAGCGTAATTTGGCTGGTATGAGTTGTGTAAACTTCAATGGCTACCCCTACAATGACTTACCACATACTGCCAGAGGAATCCCTCTCTCCAAAGGCACTGTAGGATCCGTCCTGTCGTTTGTAGGTCAGCTGTCTCTGGTAGCCTGGATAAGAATAAAGAACATGAGCAAAAATTTTTTTTACCCATCACTGCAGATACTTTGTCAAAAACAGTCAGAACAGCAATCCGTAGGATTCTTACATACCCTATGTAATGGGAGAAATATACAGTAACAGTGAGAAAGAAAGAAGATGTTCTAAGAGTAAACAGAATTTAAAGTTAATTGTATGTGTAACGTTATGTAAAAGCATCAGAATTTTATTCAAAAGTTCTCCCCATAGCAAAAAGGTGACCTGGAATGTCGGACTGTACATTTACAGGTGGCGCAGAGAAAAAGTACAAACCTGGGTAAAGAGGAGCAATAAGTTGCACGCAAACAATATGAAGCACAGTGAACTTCACCCAACTCTTTTGTGCATAGCAAGCTGCACCTAATATATGAACAAAAAATACCAACTGTGCTGGGACATGCCCTGTTGTGCGCATGATGAAGCACTTGTCATTGTGATTATGCAACTATAACAGAGTAAATATGCAAAGGTGTCCAGGTGCTCCACACTGTGATCATAGAGGGTGAGTGTAGCATAAGTCATTTATCTGGTTAAAAAAAAACAACATTATTTAGTAAATATGAAATAATAATATATAATCGTGTGTTTTGCCCTGTACTTTATGCAGCTCAGTGGCTGAGTTCCAATTTGCTTCATGAGTTTTTATTATTATTATTATTATTTTTTTTTGAAGCAGTCCATTCTGCCATCTTAAAGTCAACCTCAATGTAATTTCCAGTGTCAGGTTGGTGCCACGTATCCCTTGGAATTTGCCATCAAATCAACACATACAGCGGTGCAGGGTGGCCTGCCCCTCATACAGCACACTTGGAAAAGTGGAGAGAGCGTTACTGAGGGTGGGGGATCTTTACGATGGGTAAGTGGAGAAAACAGAAGAGGCGGAGGGAAAAAAAAACTTGTGTTGGTAACTCTGAGTAAAAACATCCAGCTTCATGTTCTAATCCACCATCCAGGATGGTGAGTGCCAACCAGGCCTCTGTCAAGAAATCCACAGTTCCACAAACAAAGTCCGTTATCCAAGGTAAACTTTACTCCATTAGTTTCCAGAAGACCCAGCGACAGTATGCAACTTGCCAGCAAATCGAAAACATTCCTTCCTCTCATCATAAAACCACTCTGTGCACAGCTAGGCTAGAAGGGATTTGACTTGTTGAGATTCATGGCACACTCTAAGAGCTTAATTGACGCTCTTGTTTCCCCTGCTTAAACAGCTGCTCGCTGACTGGAGGTAGGTCACTGCAGATATAGGAATGTAGTGCACAGAGAAAGACAGGTGGAATCTGTGGTACCAAAGGCAATCTCTCTTCTCGGTGTTAAATATTGGATCACGGATTTAGGTTTGTCCAAAGGAAGTAGTCCAAGGTAACACAGTAACAGAGATATTGATTTGTATAAATTAAGATTTACTGAACCTCAGGTTCTTATAAACACCTTGAGGAGAACAAATGACTAAAAGTCAGATTATCTTAATTACAAGCAATAAATAGGAAAGTGTCTAAATCTCAAACCATATCTCCCTGACATGTACAAACGTCGGGCGAAAAACAAAAACCACGGTATGACGTCAGGAGAGGAAAAGAAGGTATTTTTAAAGCTTAGGGAGGAGGTTATCTTTAATCCACCGGGATCAGGGTGCATTAAAAGCATGGTCTAAGGGTACCTTGTATTATGAGAACCAGAATGAAGGTGTGTTGTAGTTTCTTTACCTTGCAGCAGATAGTCAGTTGCTTCATTCTCAACCTCAGGGCTGAGCTGCCTGGTCTTCTGCAGGTACTTGAGAACAAAGACATTTGGAGCAAAGTGGATCATGTTCTGCTCCCCACATCCAAAAGGCAGCCGCAGCAGCTTGTCCAGGTTGTTCAGAGTTGGCCCCATGACATCCCCTGATACAGGTGCACAGATACATACACACATATTACCTATTCACACTGCAACATGTACTGCATTTAAGATCCACTCAAATGAAAGCCTGACTGATCTACTTAAAACAAAGTTTAATAGATGGAGATCAGACAAGGTTGTGATAATGAATTAAATCAGTCTGTGTGTCTTACACACAGTAACACAGCAATAATACCAATCATAAATGCAGTGGCCCTCTCAGATCCAGGCACCATGTTGTGAGGGACCCCCAGAGTGAAGGCCTCATTGTGATTCTCATCAGAGTCTTCCTTCCTCCAGATCTTAAATTCTCCAACGGAGCCCCAGCCTGTCGAGAAGCCGATGTGACGCACCTGGATGTACAAAGAAATAACGTTGTTTCTTAAGAGTTGTCTCGAAAAGAAAATTACTGCAACTAGTATACAAATGCCATAATAGAGTCAAACCTGTCCAGGGAAATGGCCCGCCCAGTGGAGGATCACTGATTCATTGGTTGGATGTAAACCATGTCCTACCTGGAGAGAGTGATGCAGACAGGATGAAGGAAAACACTTCTGGATGAAACAATTTGTATCCATTGTATATTGGGTTTTTTGTATTCTATGGTCATGCCACAGCTCCAAAAAACCAATAGATCTGTACACAAATAAACAACAGTCAACAAGAAAACGTTACAAGTCAGTGAACCCACGTTAGAAAGCAAACCGGTGCCGTATTTGGACTCCCCCATACCGAGCTCTAATAACGTCCCTCTGCCAAGGGTCAGTGACGCCAGTGTGATTCACTCACCTCCCACACACGATCACAAACACAAACATACAAACAGACCCACGTAGAGAGCATTTCCTCTCTGCTGATAGAGTTTAATTTCATAATCACATTAAACCAAAGACCATGCATGGCCGAGGCCCACAGCTCGTTCGCCCCCAAAAATGCCATTGTCCTCAAGAAAATAAATGAATGCTGCTGGATTGTAGTAGGCATCGTTCTTCTGTGGGCTTTTAATTGCTGCCTTGGTGAATGGTGCAAAGCTAATGCCAGGGCCGGGGCAAGGGGTGCAGCGTGCCAGCCACAGAGAGCCATGGATCAGCGAGTGTCCTCAGTGACATCAGCCCGTTAAGCGTGACCTTACAGGAAGTCATGCCAGTAAAAGTGGCGCCAGTCCTGCTAACACACAGACCCCATGGCCTGCTGAGTCTTTTTCACCGCCCAATTGTGTTAGACCATCCACTCAGGATCTGAATATAAACTATTCTGGTGTCCTGTACTTGTAGATGAATATTTCCTTCTACAAATCCCTCATCTCCCTACCTGTACCATGCCTCCCTTCCAACTGATCCAGAAGCTGCGGAACTCGTCCCAGGAGAGGATTCCTGGTGTGGAAGCACTGACCAGGGGCTCGCCCATCTTGCCCAGGGAGATCCAGGAGCGAGTGTTTTGCCTCCCCCCAAGTACGATCTCTAGCATCTCTGCGCTGTCGTGGGGGCTGGCAGAGAGAGCAAAATGGGCATCGTTGTGGGTCTTCACTGCAACCTGGAACTGGTTCATCCTGGCCGGCTTTTTCACATACTGATACTCATACTTGTTGGGGGTGGAAATATGGATCCTCTCTGACAATGGAAATACAAAATACACTCAGGTACTTAGGGTTAGTAAAAGTTACAGTATCAGCAGTGTGTGTAGACATTATGCATCAGTACATTTAAGGAATGTATCTAGGGACTGGATACAGCTGGAAAATGATAGTGCACCAACAATGTCTTGAACATGAATATAAAATAATAATATGTCAATATATAACAGAGGAAAGTGTGTCCGCACTGACCATTGGGACAGAAGAAGACACTGTAGGTGTATTCTCTGGGCAGGCCTTCTGGCTGCAAGGAGGATGAGGAGAGGAGAAAGAATAACATATTATCTAAAAATTCAAAGTGAATTTTAGATAACAACAATATATAAAGTCTTCCCTCATAGAATAACAGTGATTAATATCAGCTCTCGTACCTCCACCAGGACAGTCCTGCGGACGTAGTCCAGCCCAGTTGGTGTCCTTCTTTCGTCCACATCGTTGCCTGTTTTCCCCAGTTGGAGTCCATCTGAACAGCAGCTTGGTTCACTGTAGGCAATGGCGCGAGCTGTCGGGCAGCACAGAACAGAATAACCGTTCCTTCTTTTCAGATCTCACACGGCACAGTGTCACCCATTTCAGTCGTTGAGCATGTCTGTGGAGTGTCACCACAAGCCCATCGCAAGTTGCCTGACAAATCGTGGTTGCCAAAGAACAGAGTCCAGCATGGGTTGTCAGGACCAGCTTGGTTGTCCTGACACTTTAAATTGCCTTAATGAATAATTCAATATGTAGCACTAGTTGTGGCACTACTAGTAGTAATAGGAGGAGAAGGGGTAGGAGTTTATAGGTGTAGCATATGACACTTTTTATAGGTGGGTGTCATAAAAAATACCATAATCATGGCAACAAATTAGGGTTTTGATGAAAACATGATCACGTGTCACGAATGACTAATAGTTGGGTGGGGTCTTGTCTCTATTGTATTTCAGGCATTTGTGGTCATCGCTCATAACATACATTACACAGGACAAACATGTCTGTAAGAGGACTCCCCGTTCTCTTACTGAGGAGCACATTGGAAATGTGGCCCTGTGCCAGTAGTGTCTCTTTGTGCGTGTGTACTGAGAGGGAAACACAAGGGGCCAGGGGACTAGGAGTGGGGCCATGGGGGGCCCATTGACCGCCAGTGACCTGCAAACTCATCAACATGCCACTGAGTGTCACAGCACAGCTCTGATTGCTCCCCCACTGCTGGCCTGCTTTGTTCTCACATGCGCTCTGGAGGGGACTGTTTGCAACTCTCGGTGGGTGACCAGATCACACACAGCTCAGCTCCTTGGCCAGCAGAGCTCTCCTAAGTCAAAGGCTTGCCTTTTTGTGAGGCATCACACCGAGCGGACCAGCAGCCTTGTCAGAGGGCCGTAGCACTTAAGAATTCAAATGATGCTGTTTTTATCATCCCGACAGCCCTTATCTGCATTACTTACATGTGCATTGTAACCCTGAATCATTCATACACAACAAACACTGATCCACTTCCTTCTTTCTAAATGTGACACAGACCTCTGTGAAATTTATACAGAGCTCTAAGTCATGGCCTTGCATAGAAACAAAATTGTTCTGTCCCAAACATTTTACAGTAATATAACTGAACAAAAAAACCACACATGGCTGTAGAGAAGTGCTTTTCTCCACTGTTGCAAAACATGACAAATATCCTGGCTAACTAACCTAAATTTCCCTGATGGCTTTAATGGCAACTGTCATGACATGACAAAAATATTCATGGCTTCCTAATTGAAAAATCATTTTGGAGGAATATCATTTTGCTTCCACCCTGACAATATCATATTTGAAATAATAATAACAACATAAGAGCTGATGAAAAAAAAAAATCAAGAAATTCTTGAGGAAATTATTCATTTGACTTTAGTTACCTGTGATGTTAGCAGCCCCAAGTTCGGTGAAAGACAATACAATGGATGTGGGAGTTGCCTCTCCGGGCGCAACACACTTCTTCCGAGTAAGGTGGTGCCTTCCAGGATGGCCAACAAACTTGATGCCCTTTGGAACTGATACTTTAACATGAACCTGTGAGAGGAGAGGAGCACACAAATCAGAGGCAATCGATCTCCTATGACAGGGCTACAGTGACATCATTTCTGCCAGGCATGCCCCTCCCTCATATAGCGTGTTCCCCTCAAAGCTCTGAAAGTGAGGGAGAATTTTTAAATCACATTGTGAATTTTCCATGCTGACTGACTCATGCTTCTCAAGCTCCCCGAAGGATTAAGTTCCACTCATCGTCCAATTTTCACAGAGGACTCAGTAATGCAGAGGGATCTTTTAACTGTTCTTTATCCACACGCCATGAGTCGTAAATAACAGGGCAGAAAAATATAGGAATCACATGTTGCTGGGGTGGACATCAAAAGAGGGGCTATTCTGGTTTGCATATTCACCTAACATGACATCAGGGCGGCACATGCACAGGCCATTTAACAGGCTCATCTGCAAACATCATGATGTCATCTGTGTGGAGCGCAGGATGGACCCATTTAAGGCCAAGACAGAGCTCAGAAGGCTCTTCAAAGTGAGCACTGAAACATACTTGTGGGCTAATCTCCTATCTTGATGTTATAGACCTGTGCTTCCTGTGGACACAAATTTCCATTCCCTGTGTATGCCCGGGTCTACAGTTACAGTACACAACAGTCCTTCTCTTCTTTATCACACTGTTTTGATAACACTGGTTTTGCTAAGTGCAGATTTAAAAAAAAAAAAAACTAACAACTTACAGGACCAACAAAGTGGTTTGTATGTTTTAACGTATCACCTTCAGTAAACAGCACATCATACATTTTCAGGTTGGCAAAAATGCTCCATATCTAACACTTTTGCATTTTGACCAAGCCTCTTTAAGCTAAAATGTTTATTAATATAGATTTAATTTACTTAATGTCGTAATTCTGTCTGAACTCTTCTATAATGCAGTTATAACACACTATCCTGCCAGATGTTATCTGAATGTTACAAATGTCCTGACGAACCATGACGAACACAGTCACCTGCATTCGTTTTCTTGTGAAGCTTATCTCTACGTGGTGACGCAGCTGTGGTCAAAATCAAACTATCCTCTGCATTACATTATAGAGTTCATTTGTTCGGGGATTTTGTGTCTCTGCACTGAGAAGCTGCTGTACAGGGAGGCTTTTAAAACAGCCCTCACTCATCTACTGTATATAATTTTGTCTCAATTAGAGGAGGATTACACACAATTTGGAGTCATTGGGCTAAAATACAGGTATGGCCCTTTAAGATGCACCCTTGTGAACTAACGCTACCCTTTCTGTTTTTAAGGACATGACTCATTGGACTTGTTTGTTGGTGAAGGCAACTGCTAATGACTCTCATTGCACATTCGCTGTAGAAAAGCAACAGGTTTGCTTCCTGTCCATTTGCCCTCTCATTCATCATCTTACCTCAGAGCATGTTGGCAAGTAGTTGTAGACGGTGAGGGGAACTTTGGTCTGCTCCCCTCTGATTAAGCTGTAGGGCAGCGTAAAGTCAACAAAGAAGGGCTTGAAGGTACGAAGCTCCACTCTCTTTGCTAAGCCCAGACCCTTCTCTTCAGACAGGCCGACGGCTTCCGTCACCCATGTGGTGATTGAATCCGGCACGTCCAACTGCAGCTCAGCCTCCCCGGTTTCAGAGCTGTCAGTGACACATGTTGAGATACAACTTGACTTGGCAGGGAAATTTAAAAAAAAAAAAAAAAGAAAAAGATTTTAGCATCCTTTCATGGTTTTATTTAAGCAATTAAAAAGGCAGAGACTACAAGGACGGGCTTGATGAAACACTTTTATTTGGTAACACCTGTGTCAACACCAACACCTGCACCAGTGTAACTACAGCAAACATTCTAAAATGCAAAGGTGTGGGGGACAGTCAGGTGCTGACCCAATCTGTTTCTTTGAATGAATGGGCTGAGATCATTATTGGCAACACATATTTAATGTTGGTCTTGGCAAACGGTCATAGGCCATAATAAATTTGAAGAACTGCATGTACGCCCTTTCTTTTGATCAAAGTTGCCCAAAATCCACTTTAATAGACTTTTAAGGGAAATCAGAGCTTTGGACTTCACAGGAAATTAGGCAGAGCTGAAGTCCCATCCAAAGGAATCAAGCATATGGAAATCTATGGGCAACTCATTTATATTGGCTTACAATGAATGGAAGGAGCTGTTGAGAAAGTGACAGTCTGTTCCAAGATCGCCCATTTTAAATGAGGCACATTCACACCCAGAGGGGGGAAATCTTGGATTCTGCCACATGATGGAACATCCGTCTTCTCACACACAGATTTACCAGCACCTTTCTTTTCCCTGTGCTCTCTCATTCCTTTCTTCTACTAACAATGTGTCATCTCATCTTCACTCTTTCCTTTCCAGCACTTGTTTGTTATCCTCACTTCCCAATTTTCTTGAAACCTATGAACGTATATCTCCTATTGACTGTCGCTTTCATTCTTCCATGGTACGTGTACATTCGCTCCTTTCCTTTCCGCTCTTCTCTTCTCTTCTAAATGTTCTAAATTGTGACTAAATCCCATGTAAGTAGAGACAATCTGGTGCACCTGATATATCTAGCCACAGGCATGCAACACACACACAGAGGCACAAGTGAAATATTTACACAAAGATTTAAATACCTGACGTTGAGACAATGCCACACCCAGGTCTCTGGGAAAAATGTACGCCTCCGCTTCTCTGCTCTGCAACCAAAACACAAGCTGACATCAATAAAAGGCTTCAGCTGCTCACAATAAAACAACACCATAATTGGTCAATGTATTATTCTGAATTCCACGCTGACATTCTCTGAGTCACGTCATGTGTTTAATGTTCATCACTAGAGGGAGAAGTATTTGTGGCGTTGAGGAAAATAGACTTAAAGCATGGACAAACCAACAATTTTTTTTTCTTTTGTGATGTTTTCCTCTGCTTGTCCGTTACTCAGCTCTGAGACCTTATTTAACCTAAGCATGACAAATGTGTATAACTAGTTTACAATTGTTGAGCTCATGAAGTAATTATTGCTCTCTCGTGGGCTCTGTTTCAGATCCATTGTTTCAGAACTGTGTGTGGTCCAGTCAGATATCACAGTAAATTTTCATCATTAACTTAACTAAGCAGCCAATATGTGAATGTCAACAACTGAATATCCTTGAGCAAGACACAAAATCCAAGCCAGCTCACTATTTGTTAAGGTTCAATACCACATTGTTAACTTTGTTGCATCTGATCATGTGTTTAAGTAACTTTCAGATTAAAGAAAATATTTAGCTTCAGACATGTTATCTTTTTAGGAAAACATCAGCCACAACTAAGACAGTTGGAATGAGACAATACTGGGATTCCTAGGCATCTTACAGTGGTTCATTGATGCTCAGAGACTGATATCGCTATCGCAGGTCTTTTACCTGGTTGTGGGCCGAGAGTGCATGGCAGCCACTAAGGTGGAGGTGTGAGGCTGAAAGGCAGGAACGGCCTCGTCTGTGTACATGCCTCCGCTCTGCCGGTGGTTTAAACTCACCATATCTGTCATCACAACCAGCCCTGATTCCTGTGTTAAACATACAGAGACAGAAAAACACACAGACTCACTAAGTTGATTAATTTTTTTTCCCCCATGTACGATCGCTGTGGGCCCTTTAGCTACGTGTGTGTTCTCACTGTGAAAGCAAAGCGCGCATCCTTGGTGATATCCCAGTGCCATGGAAACACAGAGGACCGTTTGCGTCTCTTAGATGACAGCCCAGGCCACCAGAAGTGTCCGTCTTCTTTAGGAATGCCAAAGGCATCTGAAACATCAAAATCTGCCAGCTCTTTAAACACCTGCTCAAAGGAAACACATTCACACAGACACACGCAGTTACATATACACAGTATCGAGTGAAACCTTGAGGATGTATTACTAAAAGTAAAGGGCTTTGGATTAACTGCTCTAACATTTATATTGTAAGTCACACAAAACATGAATTTATTCTTATAAAAAGGTGGACATTATACAGTGAAATATCCCTATAAACCATAAATATGACCAACCTTGTCAGGACTGAGCTGGAAGTCAGGCTTTAACAAGTAAAGACTCTTATCCACAGTGGCCACACAAACACAGGAGCCCCTCTCTCCCCGGACATGCAGGGTCACTGGGTCCCCTGGCATGGAGTCATTTGTTGACAGAGAAACAGACACCTGCAATCCAGCCAACAGAAGACACACAGTGGATATACATGCAAAGATGCATTTTTAAAGACCACCGTGCATTTTAAAAACACTTTCTCTACACCATATTCAACCAAGCGCTGGCTGAAGAACTGCGACGGACAATTATTTTTATGATTATTTTTTGTTTTTTTAATGGTATGTTACTCTGTGACTTTAACATGTCAGAAAACAATATATAAGTGCCACACACAGGCCGAGGTGACGTCTTCAAATTGCTTGTTTTGTCTGACCAACATTTCAGAACATGCACAAAAGAAGGACAAAAGGTACAAATCCCCACATTTAAAAAGCTGGAACCAGCAAACTGCACTTGAGCCTGATTAATTACACAAATGACGGATCAGTTAGTGAAATTGTTGTCATTAATTCTGTGTCAATCAAATTACCAATTAACTTACTAAATCATTTCTGCACAAGTTGGCAGTGTTGCCTGACAGAGCCTAAGGGGCAATTTGTGCGTCATTTGGAACAACATCAGTTCAGTACAGTTGACTAGTACGATATGGTGGAAAACAACAGGACCGAGAGTGGAAAACTACAGCCTTTGAGAGAGGAGGGATGGCGAGAGTCGGCCATTAACTTTCACCGGTCAAAACTATTTTTCAGCGGAGTGCAGTCACAAATTAGCCCCGTTAATCGGTTTCGACTGCCCTCCTTTCACCACTCTGTAACCTGTCATCCACTCCTGTCACGACCCCACTCGTCTGCCTGCGGCCCGCGTGGCCTCTGTCTCATCATGCCCTCGCAACCCCCTCCTCCGACACACACACAGACATACACACACACACACACACACACAGAGTGTGCTGTAATGGCATACCAGGGAGCTGTAAATACTTCAGGGAGTTAACTCCACCTAATGCAGGCAGGAACTGGGGATCTCTCCCAGGCCAACACAGCTGTTTGTTTACAGACATTACATTGTGGACAGAGCTGGTGCATGGATACTTGGGCTCAGCTCCAAAATGTATATAGAGCATAAACCATTTTCCCCAGTTTTTAAAAAATTATGCAATGCAGTCATTCTTATGATAACAAAAAATCCAAAATTTATTGTACAATAGCATCAATGGGAACTTACCACCAGTTAATATCATTTTAAAATGTCTGTGTTAATGTAGCAGGATAATACTAATAAAACACTTCTCTCTGGATATATAGGGTTAAAAGAGACTTCCATTTACAAACCTGGTTCTCAAAGTCAGGCTGGATAGGGACTTGCAGGCTGTCCGTGACACCCTCGCCGTTTTCCCTCACATAGTAGACCAGCAGACGGCTGAGGGGTGCCATGCTGTGACTAACGGGGAAACGTAAATAAGTCACACAGCTGTCCATCTCGGCCTGAGAGGGGGAGGAGGAGCCTGCAACACCTGGGAGAGCGCAAAGAAAAGGTTCTTTGGGGTGGCATAACAACAACAATGCTGAGAGCAAAAACAAAAATCAATGGGCATCCAAAAATCAAACCCAGAGAACATGTTAATCTAAGGGTTTTCCGTGCATCTAAGTACTTACCGGTGGCAGAAGGAGGCAGGTGTGTAGTGTGGATGTTTTTGTCAAAGGTGACTGTGGCCCTCTTCCCTCGATGTGAGGCTGTAAGGTTGGCTGGCTGTTGGCCTGACAGGATAATGTTCCCCCTGGATGCCACCTCATAGTGCAGGGTGAAGTTACAGGGACAGGTGGATTTGAGAGCCACTTCTGCCTCTTGGCCAATCTAGAACCACAGAAAGATCAACAACAGTGTTATGGTCATTTTTTAAGGATGATACTGTAGACTTGAACCCAAAAGAAACTCAGCACCTAACGGCAACAATGACACATAACACTCCACATTGAGGACACTAGTTACCTTGAGTGCAGCACTGGGGCTCTGGATCTGGATGTGACACCTGCTGGGTGAATACCAGCTGCTGATGGACAGGTAGCTGGGCAGGTACTGGTCTCCAACCGTCTTTCCTTCAATAGATGTCACCTTGGTCTATGCCAAGCAAAGAAAAAACACTTCATTTGCTTAATATTACCTTGTTACTTCACCCTATTCATATTACATGAAGAGAAGCTACTGTCACTACAAACACTGACCTCGAGCCAGACATACTGGGCAGCAGTGGGGATGGAGGGGATCTCAAAGGAGGCTTCACCATCCTTGGAGATTAGCTCAGTGGTGTAGATATTGTCTTTGGGGGTCAGCTCAGCTTTAACACGCACCCTCACCCCATCTGCTGGGCTCCCATCAGGATAGGTCACCTCAATCTCAAAAAGAGAGGGTTAACAACAGTTGGTGGGGAAAAGACAAAAAAACAGATACGCCCTGATTTATGTTTATCTGTCCACTGATATAAAATGAAGCAGCTTAAAGTGTCCTTTAGTTGACTCACCTTCCCTTTGTATGGCAGACCAGGTTTGAACTGTTTTCGTGTGTCCTTGGAGTACTTGATGTCGATGAGCTGTTTATGGACGGATGTTGAATCGTCAAATGTTGTTTGCCTACTTCCGTCCACGCTGGTCACAGACGCCCAAATGCTCACTGTGCCCCTGAAGTGATCTGCTACATCCAAGGGCATCATGTCCTTGACACACAGGCTGAAGTTTGCAGAGCCTTTGATCTAAGAACAGCAGATGAGTGATCTTGCATTGTGAATGTAGAGACAATACTTGCAGTGCCATGGTTTGGATCACCCATAATAATTTTAGTCAACAATCTTGTGTCAACACCAGCCTTAAAATCTGTATTTTATAAACAGGAGCACGAAGATATAGGGGAACAAATAAACTGACCTCCATGTTTTTGATCACAGGGTGGCCCATCTCATGACGGTAGTAGCCCACTCCATTTACTGTCATATTCACGGTCAGCTTCCCTGTGACTGGTTTACCAAAGGTATACCTATAGAATATCCACATGTCAGACCTCTACATCTACAAGACAGCCGAGTTGAACGAACCAAGAAGCAAATAGAAAGCATGGCGAATGTTACAAAGAAAAGCTACAGGTTCCATCATTTTATGGGAACCGTAGTTTGATAGATGAGCAAGGCCTCAACTCTTTTGGAGGGTGACTTTGATTTGATCTACTCTAAGGTGAATTAAGCAAGTGACTTACCTGGCCCTGACAGTGGCCAGCTCACATGAGTTCAGGTCACGGATGTAGCGTGGTGGATCGATCACCAACTCAAACTTGGGCATCACTGTAAAGGAGGCAACAGATAATTACTTTTCAGTATATTTGCTGTATTATCTCTCTGTTGCCGATGCAACAGGACTCATCTTAATGGTATGTCCCCTAATATTAAAGATGCAAGTCTCCTGTAAAAAGTAAACAAATACACAAAAGACACTAACCATAGAACATCAACGTATCACAGAGGTTACAAAACACAAACAATCACAAGTGAAAGCACCCACACTGTAAAAAAACAAAACAATGAACACAAAGTTCTTGCTGTGCAAACAACTGTCTCACATGTGCAGGTCCTCACCATATTTCTGCACTTCAAACGACTTGTTATAGGTGTGGCCCTGCACCTCCACAAAGATAAACCACTCCCCAAACACAGGCTGGTCAGACAAAGGGAAACTCGTGTTCACGACCCCTGCAAGAGAGAGAAATCTTCAGTGATCCAATCAACACATTCAGTGTCTGTACATTTGATTGTTATTAGCCATATACCAACATATACACTCCTGATATGATAAGTTACAGTTGCAGTACTGAATTAAGAAGCATGATACCTATCACGGTCCACTATGTAAGTTCAAAATAAAAAAATGTTTCCAAAATCATTAACAAGAGAAACCTACTGTTCAATAAAATATGTGTATGAGTAAATAAATTGCAGAAGACATGGCTTACCACAGCAAACAGATTTAAGCCCCTTCCAATGGACCATCCTGGATCCTCTTGGATCCTGAAAGACCAAATAATGGGACCAAAATTTACTTTTATTATTTTAACCATTTTTGTTCCACATTTACATATTGTCGTGACACATTGGCAACAACATATATTATAACTGTGGAGTCAGGTCTAACAGTCCTGGAAATGAACTTGACCCAGAGACCTAATTCCTGTCTCAGACCACTGTCAAAATACTTTCACAGCTTTTCCTCAGGTGAAATATATGCTGTAGGTAAGAGGGTAGTAAAAAAAAAAATCTATGTGTTTGTTGCAAGCTATAAATCATGCACACGCTTCCGAAAAAGCTTCTCACGAAGCTGCAGCTTGTTATTTGCCGTACAAACGTCTCAGTATCTGGAAGGAGAGACAATAAATGAGCAAGGTACAGGAGAGGGAGACGCTGTATGTGGGAGTGTTGAGGGGGGACTGTTACAGACAAAATGAAGAGAAGAGATGTTCCTTTCATGTTGTTTATCCTTGCACTGTTCCAAAGAGCACCCTGTTATCTAGGTGAGCTCCCTCGACTTCTGCTCTGTAATCTCCAACTAGACTGGGAACTAAAATTGCCACTGTCCCCTCCCGGACGTGGCTCTGCCAACCCTGGGTGGTCCTGCCAGCCTCTCACAACTCACCAAAACATACGCCTCAATCTGCAAAAAAAAAAAGAGAAAGACAAGTACAATATGTTTTGAATTAGATTTTTTTAACTGTAAAGCCTTGAGAGGATCCTATACTTCTTCCCAGTGCTTCGCCCTACTCCTTCCTTATCCAACAATCATCCATCTGTGAAAGTGAGCACTGCCCATTACCAGCAGCAGACCTTTATAGCTGCAAACATCAATAAACCATCTGTCTGCACAGTTGCACAGTATATTTTGAGCCATTGCTAACATTCCAAGAGAAATGACTTGAGCTTGGCTTCTGTAAATAGGTGACTGTACATTTCTGTACACTCAGGGGGCAGGATAAGTTTCTCCTCTCAAAGTTCACCAATTATAGATGGAAAAGTATGTTTGTGCCAAATATTATGTTGTTCTACTTCTAAAATGATAATGGAATATTGTTTGAATAATGTAAACAGAGAAATGAGCATTCAGTGTATGTATTTTTGCAATTATTGTATGTTTTCCTGTTTCGTCCCAGTCGGTGTGTCATGTTTGCCATGTCTTTAGCTACATGTGCTGAATGTGCAACTTTTATCTGCATAACAATTTTTCATTTACCTTGTCATTTACTGGCCTCAGGTCAGGGGTGACTGTGTAGACATTGATCAGCACTAAAGTCAGAAAAAGAAATATATAATTGTAAAAAACCAAAAAACAGCAAGATTACATATTTCACGCCTTTTAACATAGCTTGAAATTTTGGAAGCCCTATTTCGATGAACAAAGTTAGTGCAAACAAAGTAATATCCAAAAAAAAGACACAGCGTAAAATCAACACTAACACATAATCACTGGGTTTACTTCCATATTGATTGCTCAGATCAAACTCAGCAGTAGCGAGACAACATCTTTCAACGGACTTTCATGAGCCAAGTCTTATTCTGTGACAAAAAAGAGCCTCAATTCTCTGCATTTCTGTGCAGTGATTAACTACCAGGTGCACTATGAGGGAACCTTTATGTTTGGGTTTGTAGACAGGTTTGTCGGTCTGGATGAAGACAGCTGTGCCCTTGCTTTCCACTGTGACGGTGGTGTAGTTGTGGAAGATGTAGCCTCCCTCTGTGAGGTGACGGTTCCCCCACACCTTCAGGTGAGCCTGGCCTCTTAGTCCAGAGGGAATCTGGTGGCACATCCACACACACATAAAAGCAAACACAGGAAGGATCAGGGCTGGATTTGACAAAAGTAAATTAGGTCAGTGTGGGAAGTATTGAAATGGTTACTCTATACTGTGGTCTATCAAAAATTATTCACCTTGATTCACCATTTTCAACAATTTCTGAGGGAAAAAAAGCTACAGAATAACAAAAGTACTACATTTAAACACCAGAGGAAGATGCCAAGCTATAACACTGCTCACTGCACATGACTGTATTTCATGAGAATGAGGGTGGAGGTTACAGGGAGGGGAGAGCAGGCAGGGGAGAGAGACAGAGGGTTAGAATTGAGTCGTGCATACTAGATTGATCTATTCCAGCCTTCGGGGGCGGCGGACCATACATGCACGTCAACAGCTGTTGCATATTACATTGAGGCTGTTACCTTATTCCCAATGAATGAGCAGAGACAGATGTTGCATTACAAATAATGTTAGTGTTGATTTGCATGTTGCCTGAGGAATGTGCACACAACGGACAAGAGGTTCTCACTACTGTGCAGCTGTCACCGCTAAACAGCGCTGTGCATTTTAAAGATGTCTCGTAGGGAGCATGCACACACTGTGGGACGCTGTTTAGAAAACAAAACGCAAACTGGGTTGCACAGACAGACTCACCTTTAGCTTGACAGTGCCTTTGTCTAAAATAGAAACAGTGAGATCATTTAATGTGGGATATTTCTTCTTGACACACACTTATACATCTCAGTTCTCCCATATCCATGTAATCATCAAATACTATTAATATTAAGTAGTTGTGAGCGCTACCACACTGTCTGAGTTTGCCTTGAGGTTCCCCCTGGCTTAGTAAGACATCCAGCTGCAACCTGTCTCCATGCCACTCTGAGGCTGCGCTAGCACCATCTATTAATGGTGCTGTCAAACAAATCACACACTGTATACACTAAGTGGTTGGTGGAATGGGCTACACTGATGCCTCCAATCGTAGATAATGTCTATGAAAACCCCGGCCGGGCAGGAGCACAGAGTCGGGTCAGAGGTCAATTAGGCTCACGCTGTGTGTGTTCTACGAGATGCGTGTGTGTTTTTTCCAGCCTGTGTGATCTCAACATCACGAAAGGGGGTATCTCATAGCTCAACTTGTCAGTGCAGGTTTTCTTCCCCAAAGTAACACACCGTGCCAGTGTAACCTAAGCTTCACAATTTGTTCTCACCGAGCACTGAGCTGTGTCCGTGGGCTACCGTCTGTCCCTTCACCGACAGCTGCACCTGGACGCGGGTTTCCGTTTTTGCATTGAAGATGGTTATGCTCACACTCTCCTCCACGCCTGCTCGAAACACCGAGGGTGCAGCAACCAAATAACCCCTGCAAGGAGAGAGCAAGGTAGAAAAGAAGGATGGAGAGAGAAAGAAGGGAGGTGGAGATAGAAGGAGAGCAGCGGACAAAGAAGTGCAGAAACCAGTAAAAAGTAGGAGTGGGTGGCAGAACAGGGATAGGTGGCAGCAAGAGATAAAGGAGAGGTCAGGGGTGAGAGAGGGAAATGTGACAAGAAGAGGAAGTAGATAACGTATTATGCATAGGAATGAACATATATTACATTTCTGCTTGGTTTTTAGAGGCAAACCATCAATGATATCACTCAACAGTCCTGATTTGCAGTATATATAGCAGTGCAACTGTAGTGTTGCCTTTCCACAAATCCTACAGGTGAATCAAGAAAAAAAATTACATTTCTTTCTCAATCTTTGTCACTTTCTCCCTGACCCACACACGTCCACCTGTGTGCACACAAATCGCACATACAAACAGCGACATTCCACATAGATTTCAGCAGCGAGATCAGGTTTAATTGCGCTGGTTACCAGGGACACGGTACCTGTCGGCCAATGAGCTTTCTGCTCAAGTGTTTTCTTTGGGTGGTCTCGCACCTCTGACAGAACCTTGGCGTCTGTTTTGGAAAATAATGACTGTGATTCCACACAGTCACTCTGACATTTAATTGAGGGAAGGAGCCTGTCTCTGAGGTCACAGAGCAAAGGTCATTCTTTGATGATGATTAAAAAAAAGTCTGGGGGAAGAAGAAGCTCACTTCAAGTTTTATTTGAATGAAAGGAAATGCCATTTGGCATGAGGAGCCATATCTCTCAGGTAACAAAGGTAAAATTAATAAGATCTCTTGTTAGCATGGTGCAGCACAACTAACTCAGTAGAGTGTGGTATGTTAGGGGTTAATATGGGGTGTGTGGAGCAGATGATGAAAGTGTCCACCAACTGGAGTGTTGTATTTGAGTATCATTCAGTTACTTCTACTATTTGTGAGAATGTGTGGATTTGGGGAAAAGCAAATACCAAATCAGCCACCCACACATGGCAGGGGTACCTGAAGCAATTTGAGTAAATATCTCTGCGTTTGATCGATTCAGTCCCGACCCAGTCCTTCCAACCCTAGCTCTTAAGGAAAACAGGCCCGCTCACCCTCTGAAAACTTAAGTGAAGATCACACAAATTAGGAGTGAGCAAAGCCTCAAGCACAAACCCAATTGCATGCCTGAAAGATCAGGTGGTTGGCATTACGGCACTGCTGCATTACAGCCGCAGGCAACTGCAGTTCCTGAGAGAGAAAGTGGGGAGAAAATCCCCTGGAAAATAAGGCTTCGGGAGAAGGAAGATAATACGAGGAAATTGACTCTGTGCGTTTGATCTACAGTGAGTTTAACCAGCTCTTGGATGAGCCTGGATCAGGCGGTGGAGACCATGCTCATTTCAGTCACATGGCTTGATGTGCTCAAGTTCTCATTGTTTTTTGCCCGACTTTTCTTGTCCTCAACTGAGAGCTGGTCAGTGCCTGAGAGGGATTTGTGTTCTCCTTTGTAGGTGAAGTCCTAAACACTCAGTTCTTTTTTAGTTCAGTCACATGGTTTTATGTTCTTAGCCTTTTGCTTTCTGCCCAAACTGCACCCACACCTGAGAGTTGTTACGTGACAAGTATGTAAGCTCGCTTCGGTAAATCAAGCCTGCATTTGTCAGTATTTTGTTTTTGCTTTTTTGTTGTTGCTGTTTATTGTCTACATTGAGCTGCATTCCTTACCTCCCCCTTGACAACCTATTCTCTTGTTTACAACTTTTCACTATTAACACAACTCTCAAGGTCAGGATTAAACCTCAAACAGCTGACAGCAAGCCTGACTGATGGCATGGAAGCCAATATTTCTTTTGCCTTTTGGGTCTGGAGGAACAAACAGGCTCCTGCCAAAGCCCATGAATTTTCCTATAAAATAGTTGTCATTATTGCATAGTTGCATATAGATCAAGTCAGGGGCAAGAACAGCAATATTGGCAGCGCTGGCTACCTATCAATACATCACTTTGTGCAGCAAGTCCAATTACACAACATGTTACTGGAATGAAACGTCTGGGGAAAAACATGAATGGCAAAGTGTTGTGACAGTACAATGTTATTATCACGTATATGAAAACGTGACGGATATGGGCAGTAAATATTACACATCAAAGATCAAGATACCTGCTGCATATACCATGATAAAAAAAAGAATAAAGTTGATATGACGACAGGGTGTAAAGTTAAAATACATATATCTGTATTTTGCCTGCATATGTGGATCAGTGTAGCTTCAGTGAAGTTCCGACTGAGAGCATCGGAAATGTGTGTAGTATAGGTACAAAGCACTGCACCACACGCGACATCGGCTACTTACTGTCTTTCTTGTGCAGAACTTCTGCTCGCATTGCAGATGATCAAAGTCCATGAAAGACTCAAAGCTGTCAAAGACAAGCGCAACATTTTGGCCTCAGCCAAGCGAGATAGATACTGCAGATTATCGTCTCTCTCTCTCTCTCCTCTCTGAAAGAGCCCGGATCTCTCTCTCTCTCTCTCTAAAGCTGATGAAAAGTTAAATGAAATTTGGAGCAGTCTTGCGTCTGCAGCCCTCTCGGTCTATCTATCCATTGAGGTTTGGTTGGTGCGGTGGGTGTGCACAGCTTCGTCCGGAACCAAAAGATCAACTTTTTGTAACCATCACACTTCGCCGGAAAAAATAAAAAAAAAAATAGGGGGAAAAATCCAGTTCCAAGCAAACCGTGTTTTTTTTTTCTTTCTTTTTAGAGCCTAGAGTACACGGACAGTCCTCTCCCATGTGCCTTCACCCGCCCCGGTTCCGTTCTCTCATATTTCAGCATTACAAATTGTAAGTGTCCTCCCACTCCAACGCGCAAAAAATGTCACTGTAAAGAAGAATTGTTTGACATCTACAAATCGGCGAAACTCTCCGCTTCCCCCTCCGATTGTTCCCGGTGATCTCTTTCAACTTTAGTCGAGCTTCTGTCTTTTTTTTCTTCTTCTTTTCTTTTTTTCCTCCTCGGGTCCTGCAGCAGCAGCGGCGGCGGCGGCGGCGGAGTCAGGAGGCGATCAGCTCCAGGCTGCGATTCATTCACTTCAATACCTCCTCTCACTCCTCTGCGGCGAGGGCATGACTAACCCCAGTGTAAGGAACGGCGCGGACCCTGCAGCTTAAACCACTGGAAATTACCTGCACATGTTAACGTAGTTTTGCTTCGGTTGATCTCAGAGCGTGTGCCGGCTGCGCACTCGCGCCCTTTTTTACGTTGGAATACATCACAAGACTGCCACGCTGCAAAACAGCTACAAGAGCAACACACCAGAAACACATCAGGAAGGATTATCTCTCATTTAGTCACTTATTTATTTATTTTGTATTGGAAGGAGTGCGCCGACACCCTGTGCAGATATCTGCTGCCCTCAAGTGGTAAATGGGCTCAGATGCAGGGAAGTTTGTCGATGAATTAAAAAACACACACACACACACACACACACACACACACCAAACCATTTCTCTTTCACATAGAAAATTTTTATTGAAATGTTTCCGAGGCACTGCATTTGTTAGAATAAATGAACAATGTTGCACAGTAGATTCTCCTGCAGGTTTTCTGAAATACTGAACAACAACAACAACAACAGCAGCAACAACAAAAACACAATATGGCATTAAAATAACATTTAAAACAGAATATAACCTGTAAACAGTATCAATATAAAAATAATTCACATCTTAAAACATGAGCTTAAAGTAACTGAGGGACCAAATACATGAGGAGGATGAAAAAGTGCATCCAGAACCAGAACCGTATTTAGCCTCTTTCAGAGTATGGCCTCAGATCGTTAGCTCAACAACAACCCATTCATTAGCAAAATAAAAACACCATATACTGATATTGGGCATCCTAGAAGGAAGCTCCCAGGCTTGACTCCCAACAAGATCAAAAAAGTAGAGTGATGAAGCAACTTCATATTAAAGACAGCTGCATTACTGAAGTGCTTAAATAGGTCATAAAAACCCTGTCTGTAACGTCCCAATGGAGGGCTGGGAGTAACTTGTATTAATAATCAACCTCAACCCTTTTTTGTCTCAAGCGCAACCGTGAATGATCCCGCTAACAGTGAGGTCTCTCTGTTTCTCAGCCACTATGTTGTGATACAGTTTACAGTGCAGTTTTTCTTGTTCGGGCTCCGTGAAAGAAGCCTTGGAGAAAACCACTTCATTTTCCTGGCTAACCTTGACTCCATAAGCCTGACAGAGCTGCGCTGTGAGAGATGTGTCCAGTGACAAGAGCCGAGCCAGCGTGTCCAGAGGAAAGCGACAGTTGCGACTGCTGTACCCGTGGCTGAATATAAGCAGCAGATCTCTACGACACCTCACCAGGTGTCGGTGGAGCGCGCAGCCCTGCAGGAAGTTCAGCCTCTGAGCCAACCGGAGCAAACGTACGGGGTTTCGCTCCACGAATGCCCGGTTGATAGACAGCGCGAGACTGATGGCGGGAGTGCTGCGGAGCCGCTCGGGGAGCTCCATGATGTGTCGTGTGGCATGAGCTGAACCTGGGAGAGACAAGGAGAAAAGGAAATTAGGAGCAAATTCCGAGAAATCATCCCAGTTATGTTTCCAGAACATCTTTCCGGTGACTTACTAGTAAAATATATTTACAATGCAGGACTTGGGAATTTGCTGTGCGCGTAACTGAATGAATGGGCACATCTATGTGCACTAACGCCTCATACGTACAAACATACTGATGCAAAATCCATTTAACGATTAACCAACCTAAATTGTAAAGAAGTCCAAGAGCTTGAAACTCTTCCTGGTTGGGGTGCAGTCCAGTTCCAGTTGCGTAGCAATCCAAAAGCCAGCTCAGATTTTCCTGTAAGTGCGTGTTGTTAATGCGGGGGTCGTAGAGTTGCAGGGGCTCGCCGCAGAGACGATAAGAGGCGTAGATGAGGAAGCGAACAGTCCGCTCTAAAATAGCCACACAGTCCAAACCAGACACCCTCTGGATAATCATGTCCTGCTTCACACTACGCAGCCGATCAAAAACAAAGCTGTACACCTGAAAGATGAGGATGATTTTAATTTTAAAAAGTATATGCCTGACATCAATATTAAAACATTCTTACTGGTAGTTAAAAATGATTGTGGTATTTAAATCAACTTCACAAGTCCTGTATGCTAGACCTTCACCGTCACTCAGTTTATGCAGTTTTGCTGCCGCAAAGCAGATGTGTAAATATTACTCACCTCAGTCCAAGGTTGCAGACTAGGGGAGGCAGCGATGTCATCAATAAGGTAACACACTGTTTTCAGCAGCACAGCTGGTGGACGGAGGTCAGTGTGGTTGGTGGAGTCTTTCCCAGCTGCAGGTCTGGAATACTCCTTGACAGCACGCAAGGGGTCTGCCCTGGGCAGTCGATCTCTTTCTGTGCCTGCTAACATCTCAAAGTGGTGAAGGCGGCTCTGCGCCTGACGGACGCGCAGCTCACGTGCGGGACACATGGTCTGACAGGTCCCTATGGGCACCGTTTCTTTCACCTGCTGCTTATGTCTCTCCTCCTCCTCCTCCTCCTCCTCCTCCTCCTCCACCCGTCTCTCCTGTGCTTTGGCTTGGCCTCGCCACGGCTCCTGGTTCCTGCGTCTCCACTCTCCTCCTGTTGGTGCATCCCTCCGCTGCGAGTGAGAGCTGCTCGAAGAGGTTTAATAGTAGTTGGCTATTAGCAGATCAACATTACAAAAAGTAAATAAAGAAGAGCAGCTTCTCTCATGTTGGCCCTCACCAACACTTGCACATCTCTACACACTGTAATGTGCCCTGCTCTGTCTGTGCTAAACTATTATATATAAATGTGCATCTGCTTAGGACCCGCTCTAGCGCAAATACATTTAAAGCTTTATAACCCACATTTTCCTCTTTAATTTGTATTCCCATCACGAGACTCTAACTCTTAATCTCCCAACAGTCTCTCTAATAGTATTTCTACCCAATTTTAAAAGATGAAATAGCAAATTATCTAGCCAACTGTGTCATGATACGTCAATCTAAGATCGCTATGTTTGGTTAACAGCTGGGAAACTGCATTACCTACGTGTTAGGAGCCACTGCATGTGTCCGGTGCAGGCATAGTAACCACACGGCTAACGTTAATTTCAAACCATTAGCTCGGACTGACGTGTGGATAGCTTGCTAACAATAGCAGATAACGCGCGGATGGCACTTCTTCTTCCTACCGGTGCATTAGTTTCCCTAAGCAAACCGTCACTCTAAAAAAAGTCTTGGCCTTGAGTACTATTTGCACAAAATGCTTAATTCATGTGAGAAAATCAAGTTTGTACTTACATGCGACGAGGCGTTCTCCTACGGTTCATGGCCGCTTTAAGCAGCCCGTCAGCATCGTCCAATAAAAACGTGCCATTGTTGTTTTGATATAACGTCACATCCGGGTTTGTGATGGTTTATTTTTAGCGGAAGACAGAAATTTATGAATGAAATTATGCGGACTGTTAACCCTTCAGTCTAGGTTTAAGCTTCCCATGCGCTGTCAGCGAATACACTCAGTGAGCACTTTATTAGGAACAACATATTAATACTGGGCCCGAGAATGTGTCATTCAGACATGGTATTTTCTCACTTTACTCTCAAAGCAGTCTCAATTCTTAGTTGCAATGGTGCGATTCATAACCTGGTGCTACCGTGCAAAAATACTGAAGCATGTTAGACGTTAGATTCTTATCCATCACACAGTGCCAGGAGGGAGTAGTCTGATCCGTACCAAATTCATTCTGCAGCATGAAAACAGGAGCAAGCAGTCCTGCAACCGATGGTCTTGCCTCAGATGAGACACTGAGACAGCCTAAATCCACAGAATACCTGTGGCAAGTTCTCTGAGACGCTAGGATCAGCCTACCTGCCCCATGCCTTGAAAAAGTACTCACACGTTTGATTTTAGTCTTAGATAGTGTAAAAAAAAAAGGTTCCTGGCATTATGTTTCAAAGCCTCTTCACTTTTCTTTTACAACATAAACCATTGTGCAGTACTGTACACTGAACATGTGTATTTAAGTTTATCAAAGCCTCCCAACTCTTGCAACTCTGCTCACTTATTTGTATTCCCTGCTGTAAGACTCCAATCTGATTTTTTTTGCAGCTGCAGTTGACACAACATAAAACTAGAACCTCTTCTTTAATATTGCTGCTTTGAATTGCTCATTGCCAACAGATAACAGTTTATTTTATGTTTTACAACTGCAAAAAGGCACAAATACTAGACTAGGAGGGTCGATGGGGTTATCAAAGCATGTACTGTGTATCCCATTCTGTGTTGTGTGAGCAATTCCTAAAAACTGTTATTCAGCTTGTCTCTGTGTGGATCTTGTGGTCTTTGCAGGACTAAAAAAATGTGCAAATGAAAAGACCCAGAGTAAATTAAATCTGTTTTTAAGTACTGCAGCTGACAGCCACCAGAGGGCAGTCTCACTTTGGTTTTCGCCAGAGGCAGCGAAGTCTCTCACTGGCTGTTCAGCTGAGAAATGATCTCAGTCCAGAGTTCTTCACCATATTGGAAAAAAGTCCTGTTCAGATATAACTATTAAAATATTATCAGTTTTGAAAGATGGCTTGAAACTGACATGTCATGCACATTCTCTGAAACTGATGTGTTTAATATCCTTTCCCTCTGCATCAAGAGTTAAGGCCGTGGTGCAGAGGTAGAGAGAATGACCACTGACCAATGGTATGTGGAAAAACTGTGTGCGTGTATGTGTAAATGCAAATCTGAATAGAAAATTGTCTTCTGTGGTTTAAACTCTCCCCTGCAGCGATTTCACTGAGTGCTTATTATCATTTTTAGGTGAAATCACTCCAGTTGAGTGTGTGTATCCAGTATGTTAGTTAGAGGGTTTATAAATAGACACCGTGTTTCTCGGCAGCGTGGGACATATTTAATTCACAACCAAAACTGCAAGCAAGTGGGGGGAGTTATTATTGGTGGCCAGGACCCAGGACCATTTTATTTTTATTTTATGCTGATAAACTAAGCAACATTTTGTGTCTGATGTTTTACTTCAGAAGCTGCGTTTCTTTCCTCGACATCTCTCCAGTGTTTTTATGTCCATCACTTAGTAAGGAGGTGGAGAAAAGTAGAATTTACAGTGGACCCAAACTACTTAAACTTAATTCAGACGTCAGTATTTCTATGATTTGGTAAGGAGATTCAAAGCCACTTTGCTTGTTGGATCTCTGCTCTTGTCATATTTTCAGAATCGGACAGACTCAAATCAGAGACACTGATAAAAAGTTCAAAACAGTTGACCTTTATTTAGTAGACAAAAACAGACAAAGACAGTGGCACACATTGGGTTTTTTATCCATCCATGTGATTTATTGACATTAGAAAAATATTAATAATGGCGGGTTCATCAAAGTGCATGTACTGTGTATCCCAAGCTGTGTGGTATCTCACTGTTTGGGACAGTAGAGCTTGTGGGTTCTCGCTGTGCCAAGCTGTTCCTCCTCCATGGCCTGCTGGACCTGGATTGTATGGCAGCAGGCCAATGACGACAGCTCCAGCAGTTCTGAAAATGCACTGGAAAAGAATGGAAAAACACCAATGTCTCAGTAAAACTGTAACCCAATCAATGGCAGTATGGATCGTGTTTTTTCTTTCTTTTTTTGTTCAATTCTTCAAAAATAAAGTAACTCCTTTTTTCAGCCACATAAATGTTGCTATTCAAAGCAGGGCCTACCCGGACAGCTGCTGACTGACGTCCCTTGATGTCCTTTTCACATCCCTGAGGCACTCGAGACAGGCACTGTTGTCCTGGTGATCTCCCTCTGTGCACTCCACCAGCAACTTCTCGCTCTCCTTTAAGCAAGCCTCAGCTTTATCTAAAGTGGGTTGATACAGGCGGATGTGATTATCACAACATATACATCAGCTCCTGCGATGCACGTAGCGTAAGTCGTTTGATGTTTACAAAAGCATGCGCTGGTTAGGTTGGAACATTGTAATTAATGCACGGAAATATCTGCTAACACAGATCTGTTCTCAGCATGTTTTATGTTCAAACATCGTGACCACAACCTAGAAAGTCCCTCCTGTCCCCGTCGATGTAGAAATTCTTGACAGACAGCTCATGTCGGGTGGTGTCCACAGCTGTCGCAAAAGTCCTGTAGTCCTCTGTGAACCGCTTGGCAGCTTCTGCCACTGGAGTCAGTACAGCAATCTGATGGAAACCGGCAACGCTGTATGAGGTTGAGAATCATACTCTGCACACAGTGCTAACCAGATTTTGAATAGCGGTTGTGAAAGAATCTTATCATCACTCAGCACAGGTGACAACACGTTACAAAGGTCTGTACAAAGGAGAGAGTTTGGTGACCTGCAAATCCAGCAGTTCGTTCAGCAGCCTGTCCTTTTCGGCAAGCAGGTATTGGCGCTTCTTCTCGTGGACTTCCTTTCGCAGTGCCTCTTCGTCCTCCATCATCTGCAGGATCCTTGCCTCCGCGTCAGCCTTGAGTTTAGTAGTATTGTTCTCCATCTTCAGCGAAACATCACAGAAACAGAGCCGGATCATTCATCGTATGGGTATTTTGACAAGGTGTTTATCCCCCACCGAACACAGTTGAAACAGCTGTCAGCATTTTCATGTATTGGAGACTAACTCACCTTGGCTGTGAGGTATGCCAGGAGGAATGTTTGCATCTCAATGTCCCTCTTCTCCTCCTCAGGGTTTCTCTCGGGCTCTGCTGCATTTTCCATCACCGTTTTATCTTAGAGAGATTTGACATAAAAGCATTACAGTGCTGTCCCATTCGTATTTAACTCCACACAAAATCAAAATCAGTTTACCTTTAATGACTGAAATATCAAAATCTGGTCGAAAGCAGTGTCCATCCGAGAAAGTAGACTGCAGCATACTTTTCCCGATCAGCGATGGTTCGCTTTCACGTGACATCATCGCTGTGAGGAAGATAAGACAAACACAAATCTTTTTTTATAGATCTCCTTTAGATCTATATGTTATTGACTCAGTTAACTCAACAACAAATCATGCCCAACCCAAGTATCAACCACACAGGGAAGTTCACACCACTGCTGCTGAGGCACGCTACAGTCAGCATAGTTAAATTCACAAGATCAAAATTTTTTAAAAATGAACTCATCTGTCATAAACTGAGTTGGGAGAGTGGAAGTACTCACATGCTGTAAGAGCCTGTGGGGCCACTGAGCGTCGAGGTGGAGTGCCCACCTTTGGTCTGACACCGCGGGGTTTAGGTGAGCAGGGCCTCGGTGGCACAGCAACAGACTCATTGGTCAGTGAGTTACTCTGTTGATGGTTACAACATCAAAAGGGGAGACAACAACACGCGCAGACAATATAAGTCAGCTCAACGGCACATGCTCAAAATTGTAAAAAAATCTTTTTAAAATTTCACAGGATTCTGGAATCTTTGGTCGACAACAATACCCAACACGAAAACTGCAAAGAAAAAAGATTTTAAAAAGAAGCAATACCTTGGAAAGCGATGTCTTCTCTGCAGACTGCATATATCGAGACTTGACCATAGTTCCACCTGCTGATGTTTGTTAAAGAAAATATAAGATATTAATAATGAAATAAGCACAACGATCAATGAAGTCCAGCTATACTCAATGAAGCATATACATTATGCGTCACCGTGACGTAATCTTTGAAGTTGGACAGAGTTCAGACCAACGGGGAGGCGCTTTATGGGAACTGCGGCCATGGGACTACAGGTTACGTCTGACAAGCGACAGCACCGTCCGAACTCAGTGCACCCACAGACTGAGGTATCCAACGTCACCGCAACCACTCACCTTTCTTCCCGGCTCCACTGGTGCCGGCTTTATTCGCGCTGCTCCCACTTTTCGAGCTGAAAACACAAAAGGAGCCCTAATAAAAAATGAGCGCACAAACTACAAATGAAATTCTGGCATTTAGGAAACGCGACTAGATACATTTATTTGCCTTTACGAGCAGCTTATCAGCAACGTGAAATAAAACAATGTACAGAAACTACATCGGCTAGCCTGTCTGGGTTCGCTCTACATGAATTTCCCATAAAATCAGACTGGCCATAAATCTCCGAAATAAAAAAACACCCGCTCAAAAGACGGTAAAATAGGACCAGGGCTACCTTTTAGCGTCGGTGGAGGCATTTTTCAAACTACTTGGTGCTATTGTTGTTCTTCTCGACGCCATGTTTTGAAGTAAACCGCGGTCCTGTCTGGGCGGGGAGAAGGAAGTGCGCCCCGATGAGGGGGGAGCCCTCTGCCCTCACAGTTACGCGTGAACGCGGAGGGGAGGGTTGGAGACGCGCGCATGTGCGTCACTTTAATGAACCGGCAGAAACGAAGTGTAAGATATACATTTGTTCCGCCCTCCTTCTTCTTCTCTGGACTTTAATGACGGCTCGTAAATGTTTGACAGTGAATGCTGACACCTACTGTACTGGAGTATGTACAGTCATGGTACTAAATCATCTTAATACGGTTTATGAAATTTAACCGTTGTAAATAAATAAATAAATACATTTCTCCAGAGGATACCACATAACCTCTGAAGAAGTTGTAGTCCATGGTGAACCTGGCAGTTATTTCTGATTAGTGGCATTAACAACATCCTGGATATTGAGATCATTCCAAAGTCGGACTACAGGGAGGAGGAGGAGACTCCTGTGGAGGGATTCGTTCTTCTTTACACCTACAGATGTTTGACAATGTGTTGAACCCATGTTAATTGATTTCCATCGCAAATGAAGAATGCAAAAAAAAAAAAGAGGAGGTTCTCTGGGGAGTGTACAGTACCAGACTCACCTTTGCCCCAGTCTACCTAAGCTGCATGTTTGTAACTGGGGCACCCATCTACTACCCACAGAGACACACAGGAGAATAACAACTTCAAGCCTCGGACCTTATGTGCATGTAACTGCATGTGTGCATCTTTATCTAGTCTGTGTGGGTATCTGCTTAGCAAGTTCTCTTACCTGCAGTTCATTGGTTGTTTGTGTGCACAAGTCTTAAGGGACATAATGGGTGCTGATCCCAGCTGTTTGAGCTGGTCCTGAACAACAAGAAGGACAATAGGATGAGAGCGGGTGTGGAACCGGGTGGTAAACACTGGTGAGCAACTAATGTCCTAAGTCACTTCCTCAGACATAGATGGATAAACCAATGGGGGTGGGGATGGAAAATACTAGTGGCTTGTGAGTGCATGAGAATTTGAAATGTATCCTACATTATCCCATTGTGGTGTTTCAAACATAAATTTCAAATCATTAGTCGAATTAGATTTCCATAGTGAGTGTGCTGGATAACATCCAGGCATTGAAACAAGTTTCATTCTGACCTTTCAGCTTTAATGAAATTTCATGATAAAGGTTGACCATTTGGGCTTGGCACTAAAACAAATCTCTCACAAATACATGTCTGTATGTGTGTGTGTGTGTGTGTGTGTGTATGTGTGGGAGAGAGAGAGAGAGAGAGAGAGAGATGCATGTGGTGTGTGTGTCCTAATTTATCAGCCTGTGTAAAGGCCGGGTCTTATCATTGCACTCTTCTCTTCCAGCATAATAAAGCCTTGAGGCATTCTGCTGTGTGTCCGCATGCTGGCTGTCCATCTCTCACCACCAAGCAATGCCAGAACCAATAGCTGCTTTGAGGTGGACAACTGGTGCTGTTGATGAAGGTGATATGAGCAGTATTCACTCTTTTGGATTCAGTCCGTGGTATTTTTGGATTTTGAAGTTGTTTCATTTGTATGGTGAGGTTTCCTTTTACTTTTCTCTGGAGTGAAGGAAAAGATTCAGTCAACCGCTGCAGAGCTGAAGTGAAGGAATGAGAAGTGCACATTGAAAGACAGAAGTATAAAGAGACATGGAGGTGCTGAATGAAAGTCCTTGTCTGCTTTCCGAGCCCACCTCTCTTGCCTCGCTCTCTGGTCCGAAACTCTGACGTCTAATGACGGATTTTTC
Organism: Psettodes erumei; assembly: GCA_016785225.1. Taxonomy (NCBI): domain Eukaryota; kingdom Metazoa; phylum Chordata; class Actinopteri; order Pleuronectiformes; family Psettodidae; genus Psettodes; species Psettodes erumei. The sequence continues at coordinate 1,913,464 of JAFBJZ010000107.1, forward strand.
TGTGTCACCGTGACCTCACTGATACTCTGCTTCGTCACTTGAAGACATTGAAGGGCGATAAAAATGTGAGAAGAAACAGCTTTTAATTTGTATCCAGAATGAAGTTAAAGGGGAAAAAAATCCATTCAGCTCTCCTAATGCATGCATGTGCACGACTGCACACGTGCACACACACACTCTCACACAACCCAGCCATGCAGCCCACACACCAGCCCCTCTTCCCTTTGCGGTAAGCTGTTACTCATCACTACCCAGTCTGCCAGTCTGGTCCACATAGCCTTCCAGGAATGCTTCAGATACACAGAGCCTTATACAGTAAAGCCAACAACCAGTATTTGCAACGTTTACTTGGATATCTGAACAAAATCACATCACCCTTAATAAATCTGATTATTGTGCTTGTGGGTATCTGCCATCTCTTTATTCATTCAGCATTTGGTAAATGATTTTAAAAAGTTAGAGATTTCCTCTCTTTGCTCTTAACTGTGGCCCTTGCTATAGAAAGCAGCTAGAACCAGGAGCTCCCGGTATTAAGTCATTAAGCTTCTCTCTGTTAACTCGCCCACAGCAAGCAGCTGAGTACTCGGACAGCGTTTACTTCTTACTGTCATTATATAAGGTTGGTTAAAATTTCGGAGTTCATCACATTGAGGGTGACATAATGACAGTTACAGAAGCTTTATAAAAATGGACAACCAACTGTCCTCACTGAAAATCAGTGTCTATCAACACAAAAAAATACCTGCGAAAATTTGTAAAAGAGTTAGATGAGAACACTGATGCCAATCTTCATCAGACACCATTTTATAGTGGAAAGCTGAAAGTAATCTCAAAGCAACACCACATTCATCAGATGACCTGAAGCCTTGTTTTCCACCTGAACCATGTGTCGCTCACCTCATAATTGTTTAATTACTGTGCTTATCTTGGCAGGATGTGACCTCAGCTTGGTGTTCGCTCTTGTGGATGAATGTTGCTGCATGCCTGGTTGCATTGCTGGAGGCTGGGGGATTTCATTTCATTGTTACCAATCAAAGGTTTACGTTCCTTGGCGAATGAAGAATTGCAGGAAAAATTGTAGTTTGTGCGAAGCAGACTCTGTTCCTCAATCGTTAATCTTATATGTAACATGTATCATTAAACTGAGGCAGAAAATGATGCTAAACGTTGTTTCAGGATAAAGCATTGTGTGTGCATGTGTGTGTGTGACTACCTGTCTTTATGTATCTGTGCATTAAGCATCCATGTGAATTTTTGCAAATGAAAGATGAGCACCATATAAGCAAGCATGACTGGTTGTGTGTGTGTGTGTGTGTGTGAGAACCATGTCCAGTGCTTTAGCAGGGCAGTGTAGCGTGCAGTGCAGGAGCGAGCAGAGGCGGCCCGGGCCAGCGCAGCCCCAGTCCTCTGGTAATCCCTGCGTTTTCAGGAGCCCTGGCCCGTACTTGATGAGCTTGAGCAAGAAAAAGGTTGTGCTCTCTTGTGTGTTTCTCTCTCTCTCTCTCTCTCCCTCTCTTTCTCTTTCTGTCTCTCACTCTTTTATTCCCCCTCTTTTTTCTCATGCCCCCCTCCTTGTCTCCGTCCCCTGGAGCCACTTTGCGAATGAATGGATTCCAAGTGTTTACTCAGCAACTCCGTCTGTCCCTCTGTCCCTGTATATTTCTCAGGATTTAATCAAAAAAGGAAGAGGACCTGCAGACTAACCTTCATCAGAGACTACCATAGGTGTCAAAAATTCGAGAATGTGCAACTGCATTTTATGAGAAATTCTCTCTACCTATATTCATGTACAGAGAAATTTTGAAAATTTAATAAATTTAATACTGCATTATATTCTGCATTCTTTGGTCAGGGTTACACAAAGTGTGATTCTGGCCACAGTTAGAAAACAAAGCATCTACTACCACTAACAGTTTGATGCTAAACATTACAGTGAAATGTATCACACAGTACCACAAGTCTTTTTTTTTTTATCATCAACATGGTCAGGCATTCACCTCCCACCGACCCCAGCTTGAGGGAATTCTCCACCTAACCACTGTCATTAATCCAACACTAAAATAAAAGATTTACTGAAACACGATTAAAATTTTTCTTTTTTTATACTAAACAATTTCAGGTTCTTCCAAGATATCTTTTCTTCCCCTTATAATTACATTACATTAAATACAGTTAATTTAAGGCATTTGTCAAACACTGAATTTTTGCATAAGAGGTTTCTGAACAGGCCCAGAATTTGACAGTAAAAGATATATGGCATTTTCGATTATCTTTCCTATTAATGCAGCAACATAATCGGGGTGGTGGTGGTGGGGGTGTCAGTCATCTTTGAAATCATAGTAACACTGGATGGAACTAAGGCATGGTTTTCACTGCATACAGAATCTGTGTGTGAAAACGAAATCATAAATACATGAAGTGACCACAGCACAGGAGGTACAGGGGAGTCTCTGCTGGGGTGGTTCGGGGGGGGCGGGGGGAATGGGGGGGTAGGTGGGGGATTAGCAAGAGGCCGCAGGCCCCGAGGCTGAGGGCCTGTTTCCTGGCCTGAGCCCCTGTTTGTCCTGCCTGACCTGACAGCTCTGGGGGCAGATCCTGCTTGGATACAGCCCCGCTCCCACGCCTGTCTGAAGCTGTTAGCCACTGGCTGTGAGTAGCTAGCTGGGCTTAGTGTTGTCTGAGCTGCGGCTGGGTCGGGAGGGGTCCAGTCATCTCTGTGTATGTGTGTGTGTGTGTGTGTGTGTGTGTGTGTTGGGGGGGATACCAGCTACTTTGCGTTGGTGGAGTGAGGGTGATGGGGAAACAGGCATCGAGCAGAGCAGTGGGCGGTCATGACTAACGACTTCAGTTTGACGCAGCATATTCTCAGCCCCGCCAGGCTGTCTTAAATGCTCAGTGAATGAATGTAGCCGACATATGAATGCAAATGGGTGAATATCAAGTTTTAAATTAAGTGTTTGTCCAATATACCTACTGTATGTTCAAAATTGTCGTCCAATGGCCCCAAATCTCCCTCAAGCGCATTCAAGCAGACTGATGGTGAATGTAAAGGCCACAGCCTGTGACCCACTCATTAAACTCTTCACTGACCCTTGTCTCGTCGCTCCTTAATGCTTCATATCATTATTTCTTTCTGCTCCTTTTTTTCCCCCCCAGGTGACGTCCGCATGTCATCAGGTTAATAAATGCGGGTGCAACCTGATGCTGCCTCGCTGGGCTCAGTCCCTGACACTGTATCATTCACAACACCTCGCCCGCATGTTGTGAAACGGAGTGGCAGTAGGTCAGCTCCCTGTGTATCTTACCCCTTTGTAATTAACATCAACCACTCTATTTGCCTAAATAATCAATTAGAAGCACTGTCACAAGCTTGTGTTTGAAGGCTGTTGTCTGCACACCAACTGTGTGCAGAACTGTGTTTTCACTTCAGAATCCATAAGATAACACCTCTCTTCTCCGGCCGGGGGGCTGTTTGATTATCAATCTCCAAAAATGAAAATGAAATGAAGGGATATTTACTTTTCTTCTCCCAAAAGCTTTGATAGCTCAATTGCTTGTTTTCAGTGGCTTGTTATTATTTTTCAATTGGTGGATTGGCTTTTGGGTTTGGAGTAGCACAGAGCAGCTCTACCAGTGTTGTTTCTGCCCTGGATATACACAGAGCTCTCAGTGAAAGCCCCGCAGAGAACAGCAGAGAGGCAGCGTCAGAGAGATAGAAGGGCTCATCAATAAATCTCTCAAACATTACATCTAATAATAATATTCCACTAAGGTTTAAAACATCGCTAAGTCAGGTTTTCTGGGTAATTACCATAGACTTTATGGGCTACTCCATACTTTTTTTTTCTGGGCCGTATGTTATCGTGGACTTGATCTGCCCAAACTCCTTTTGAAATTTAAGTTATTTTTGTTCAACTAAATCCCAAAACCCCGTTTAGAAAACTGATTTTTTTTTTTAAAAGCAACAATTACTAACACACGGCACCGACCGAAAAATACCCCAAACTCTCAATGAAGATCACATGATTAAGTGTTAAATATGATATCACAGTGCATCCTAAGTTCTGATGGGTCAGAGGAATATTAAAATTTTCTTCTGGGTTTTATGCCTCCATCGTCACTGCAGCCAGTGGCGTCATTCCTGCCCTTCCATATAAGACTGTCAACGCCTTTCTCTCACCTGGACTGACACACACACACACACACACACACACACACACACACACACACACACACACACACACACACACACACACACACACACACACACACACACACACACACCGCCCAACACCACCAGGGCAGGACAGGAGCTATTTTTGGCCAGAGCAGGGGACCAGCCACACGCACTAACACCTAACTTGTTTCGTTTTACGGGTATTTATTTATTTTTTTTTTTACCACGGCTGATCATTTCGACAAAAAGAAGACCATCACTTTGTTTCTTTTATGAATCTGGCAAATTATTCATACTTCTCTGGCATGTGCAACATGACCGCAGAGACGCAGCACTCGCCCGCCGAGGCGAGTCCTGTTGTCCTGTCACCAAACGTGAGCCTGGACTCGCCGCTGCCTCCGCCGCCTCTGATGCTGCAGGCCCGGTCAAAGGACAATATTCTGATCAAGTCCGAGCCCAGAGGGAACAGTCCCAGCACGGAGGACGGGGCCTCGCTGGGCCAGACTGAGGAGCACCTGCCCACGGGGAGCCGCCGGAGGAAGAGGCCCGTCCAGAGGGGGAAACCTCCATACAGCTACATCGCTCTCATCGCCATGGCCATCGCCAACTCGCCCGAGAGGAAGCTCACCCTGGGGGGCATTTACAAGTTCATCATGGAGCGTTTCCCTTTCTACAGAGAGAACTCCAAGAAGTGGCAGAACTCCATCCGCCACAACCTCACCCTCAACGACTGCTTTGTGAAGATCCCTCGGGAGCCCGGCCGACCAGGTAAAGGTAACTACTGGACTTTAGACCCCGCAGCTGAGGACATGTTCGACAACGGCAGCTTTCTGAGGAGGAGGAAAAGGTTCAAGCGCACAGATGTGAGCACTTACCCCGGGTACATGCAGAGCTCCAGCGCCTTTACCCCGACTCCAATGGGCAGGCCCTCGTACCCCAACACGCTGTACGCCGGGATAGGGTCTGGTTATGGCTCTCAGCTGACAGCCACATCCCCGCACCCTGCCATGCTGCATCACTACCAGACCTCCGCCGGAGTCGGCCAAGGACAGCCGCGCATGTTCAGCATCGACAACATCATCAGCCAGCAGACGGTGGTGCAGAGCGGCCCGGGGGGCGAGCTCAATCCCCAAGCGTTGGGGTTGGGTGGCGGTGACCTGGGCGCCATGACCTCCAGCTGCTCGGTCACCGGCAACGACCCGTCTGCGTGCTTCCAAGCCCAGACAGTCAACCCCTCGGCGAACATGCTGAGCAGAAACAGTGGGAACATTGCCTCCAATCTGGTCGCCGGGTACCCTTACTCCTCTTCGGCCTCTCCGCCGAACCTGCCCACCATGACCCAGTCCGGGTTCTCCCCGGGCAGCTCTCAAGTTTACTGCTCCGGCAACCGGCTCTCCCTGCCGGCCCTGCGCCCGGGCTCCTGCGCCGAGCACACGGAGCAGCTGCTGGGCCTCTCCGGCCCCATGAACTCCTACAACAACACCTACATGAGACAAACCAACTTTGCATCAGGATTAGACCGGTATATGTAAAATAATAAAATAATAATAATAATAATAATAATAATAATAATAATAATAATAATAATTAAAACAATTACAGAAATGTTGGCTACGTATTAAAGAAATAGACCCTCAATGACTCCATATAAAATGAAACACGATTCGACTCATAACATAAAATGATCATATCCAAAAACTATTGGACTGTTAGCCGAAATAAGGGCAATTTTTAAACGGTCCACTATGATGTTGTCATATGAGGTCCTGTCAGAAATTGATTGATTTTTTTTTTTTTTTTTGCCAAGATTAGAAACAAAAATAACACAAAAATGACCGAGCCTCGTGCAAGCAAACACATTCCTATTGAAAAGGTGTAAAGCCATTTACATCCGTTTGACACATTCCATGATTGTATCTCAGAGCTTTAATATTGCGACACATTTCGTTCACGTGTTTTAGAGATTGTTTCCAAGTGTACACGCGTCTGTTGTAGCTAGCAGGTCTGCTGTTTTTCATGTAAATAGTTTGTTAATGCAAAAAAAGTTAATAGACGACGAGTTTTGTTATTGGCGAGGACAGTTTATCTAAAATATTTTTTAATAAATGTGCTTTTTATTTCTGATGTCTGGATGATTTAAACCAGTGAGTTTACCTTATTAATCGTTTCCTCTCATGCTGAGCAGCCTTCATTAACACGTCAGAACTGAAAATAAAAAATCTTCATATTCAGACTAGACTTTGGGCCATTTTTTAATTTTATTGCCTCAAAATACAGACAGTAGGAATCTGAAGTTTGAGCTGTAGTAAAGCACAACTAGATGCTAAATAAATGTTTAATATTGCCTTGTTACATTATAACACAATTTGACAGGTGAAGTTGAAAAGCCTACATTTATTACTTATTACTCATACATCACAAGCAGAAGAGATGTAACAAAACAGGCAGGGTAACTGTTAAGAAACTAAGAACACAACATCCATCATCTGCATCATCTTAAAATTAAACACAGAAATTGGGCACAAAACTTAGAAATCCCAATCACTCATACTTGCTGCCTACAGCTACTCATATAGAGCACAGTCTCAATATTTTCTTCATCTCGCTTTAGAAATCACTTGTAGCAGTTTCATTTGTAGGGCTACAGGGAAGAGCTCATTTCTTTTCCCTCATAATTTGTTTTATTTGGATTTATTAATTTACCTTGTCTTTTCCCTCTTATTAGGATCACTTAGCTTTTATGCTTCTTGTGGAAAAGATTTTCAGGTTTAGGCGCCTAAAGACATTTTTGTTTCAAGGTTATGGATGCATGTAAAATTATCCTTTCAGTGCTCATTAATTCTTTGAGGAACCATTTTTTAAAAATGTGATTGTTCGGTGGTTATTAAACTATTTATGAACAGCAAGTTATTCGGATTTGTTTGTTTCTGAAAATGAACATATCAGCTAGACATTAATTGGAGTTAGGGTGAGCTGGTGAAGCCAGGACTTTGTGAAAGTTGCTTTTCACCTGAGGCCGTATGGAAATGCAGAAACAAAGTTGGTGGTAGTTCTACTCAGTTCTTTATGGCACTCAGCTGGGACAGTTTACATCCTGGACAAGTAATTCAATGACCGTGCAAACTGGAGTTTATATTTTGGTGTTATTTATTAAATTTTAAATTTTAAATTAAAAGTCAAAAAAATACAACATGAACTCCTACATGCCACTATGCTTCCATGTCTGATACTGAACAGAGTCAGTCTGTCCCGTGACACTGCAGCTGCTGCGCTCAGACAGTCGATGCATTAGGCCCATGTAGGTTATGCTACAATTTCTGCATGTGTACGTGTATGCGCGCGTGTTCCTTCCTCAGGTCATCCTACCTTTTTGTATTATAGGTCTACAGCACATTTTTTTTTACCACAGGGCCTTGTGGAGGGTCGGTCCGACCACACGCAGGACCAAACGCTGGGATGATGCAGGCAGCATGAGGACAACACTGAGTCCAAATGCCTTCTTCTTTGTCAGTGACATGGAAAGTATTATACACAGACATTAAATCAGTTGCACAGCTTGATCAAATACAAAGTGTGCGCCTGCTCATGTCCTCCGTCTGCTACAAGTTGTCTGGTCAGTGTGAGTGAAAGATGTTGATTTGACCTTGAAGGGAGTCAGTCACTCCAGGTTTATAATTTCCACCACTAGATGGAAGCAAATACAAGAAGTGTTCAGCCGCTGGGATTTATTTTTACTAAACATTGAGATTTATTAAATTTGTTTGCAGTTTTACAATGATTATTGATTCATAATTTTCTCTATTGGATTTTACTGAACTGTACTGATGGTTTTTATTGTTTGGGAAGCTGGTGTTCTGCCCTCTTTTGTTATAAATGAGTGATTTTTGTTCACTGAAGAACTGATCAGCATTCATTAAGCTTTGTTCTCAAATGGAGATGAAAAGGCAATAGATGTAGGTCATGAGAACAAATTGGGTAAAAACGTTTCATGCGCTGATGCAAAGCGGCAGCTTTGGCAGATTTTTTTTTTATACAGAAGCTGGTTAATGCATTTTATTAACACACATCTGCTGGATGATTCACAGCTCAGCAGCCTCCTGTTATTCAGTTCAGTGGAAGCCTGTGTTTGCACAGGACGTGTCTCCAGCTTGAACCGTCATTTGGGACTTGAGAATGTTTTATGGCTTTGGTGACAGCAGAGGGCGCTTCGACACCGCAAACTGCGGCGACCAGCTCCACCACCTCCACCCGGGCAGATCATAAAGCCCGAAACCGCATTAAACCTCTGGAAACTTGAAGAGCCTGAAAAATCCAGCTGCGTACTGGACGTTTTGTAGGTGATCAAATTTTAATAATGCGAAAAATTAGATGAATGAAAAAAGTCGATAAAATAATGACTTTTCAACCAAGCGCTTTGACAACATTAAATATAGAATATAATCTGTAAATGACACAAGGCTCATAAGAATTTTGTTTATTATCCAAATACATGTATACTGAATGGCTACATCTTTTATTAACTGACTGTCATATAGAAACACTGGCTTCCACCACAGCATAAATCCACAAATCAGTGGATTAAGAATTTCTCATGTAAATCACAGTTTATTGCAGAAGACGATGTGATAGTTGTGTTAATGAACAGAAATGAATACAATGTGGTCAGTGTTTTACCTCCTTGCACAAGACCCCGTTGCACATAAAGGGCATCAAATTGCCCCTCGTGAGACTCTGGAGAAAGTAACGAGTCGTGCTCGTCCGGCAAGGCTCCATCTACCGCTGAGGATTTTCAAAGGCTTGTGACAGGTTAGAGAGGAGGACGGTGCAGCATGCCTGACTTCAGTGGAAGTCCTTTCCTTCAATAAAGACATAAAAAAGCACAAATGCAGATGTAAAAATCAAATATGTATATTTAAAAAAACAGTGCAGATATATTGTATAAAAAATCGGCTGTTCAAGTTTACAAAAAATTAAAAATAAAAAAACCGACGAGGAGTGTATTGTTGGAGCTATAAGATGAATGGGGTGCTGATGTAAACGCATTACAATAACTCGGTGTTTTGTGCAGCGTAATGAACTGGAATGTCCGCTGCTGCTCCAAATAAGTCCGCACACATTACACGTTGTCATCTCCTGGCCCTTTCGCTCCTGACGAAGACGAATTGGAGCAGGTTGCAGCTGACTATGCCCCCGTGCACCCTTGTGAATTATGCAGGAAATGCAGATGGATAATGTTGTGACTTCTCGACGAGGAAAAAAAAAGCCCAACACAAAACCCGTGAGAAGTGATCAGGGAATTAGGCTGTCGGCCAAAAAAACCTTTGAGGAGGAATTCAATACGCTCAAATCAGCCGATTTACCAGGGGCCGGAACAGACGTAGAAAAGCTCCGTTTGTGTAGCCTGTTAATTTATCACCTCAAACAGTCAAATAAAAACTCGCTTTGCTGATCCACATATTTTAAACTAAAAAAAAAAAAAAAATCTAAATCAGGCTAAACGTCAAACGAAAATCCTGTTAATAGGCCTATTTCAGTGAATTTGGTAACATCCTAATATCTGTTAGAAACTACATTTGTATTTATGCATTTCCTTGAATTGCATTTTTAATAAAAGTAATAAAAGTTTAATAATAATAATAATAATAATAATAATAATAAATTTCAGGAATTGCATTTCCACCTGTGTCAGCTCAAGTATTTTCAAAAACATTTTGAATTTTTGAATAATTTCTTAACCAAATTGGAAACGTGGGTTGGAACACAGCTTGCGTTTGTAGGCTCTTTCACAGAGACCACGGTCACCATCAACGACGTGCACCTTATACATCCCTCACGCTGCGAAACAGTCAGGTGAAATGAGCCACGAAGCCTCATGTTCAGAAATAAACCCGCAGCTCAAAGGAGTAAATGAGAAATGTCAGAATTTGGTTCTCAGTGAGAGCTTTTTTTGTTGCTTTTTTGCATATTTTATCCATATTCAATTTTTTAAAATAGATTGTCAATACATTAAATAAGTACACAATTAAGGAGAACACCACCTATACTAAGCAAATGAAAACTCGAAATACATAAACTAGTGAAAATGCATGAGAACAATTGATATTAGCCGAGCCTATGTGTTTTTGTTATTGCCCTTCTATATATTTTTAAACCAAATATTGTTTTAAGATTGAGAGCTGATCCAAATATTACTTTTTGCAGGGTGATCTCGTCCAGTTCCTGGTAACAGTGACTCAAAGACCACGTGATCAGCGTGGTCCTATAAATACCTTTTGAGAGCTAAGGAAGATAGTGTGACAGTCTGGCTGGATACCTACCCAATCCCGTGCGTAAAAGATATTTTGGAGAGACACTTGGATACCCAAATGCAGCTTTTTAAATGACTCACAGCAAAAAACTGATGACAGACGGAAACCCTCGCATCGGAAGACAACCCAAGTGAGTGAGTCGGTGGAAGATCGATGATCTCTGACGGTCTTTTTACGCCGGAAAACCCCAAGTTTTCTCCTCGGTGAGAAGCTCGCACGGCCCCGCGCGACCAGCCTCGGACGACCAGAAGTCGCCAAAGCCACAGGTCAAACAGTTGTTTATCTTTCCAATGAATTTTAGCCATGTGTGCATTCAGTAGTTGGAGATAAAGCCGCAGCAAAAGTCTGGTGTGGTTGTAAGGGGGAGAGGGAGAGTGTGTGTGCGCGCGCGCTCTCGCTCGGTCGCCTCGCCGGACCACAGGAGGAGGAAATCTGGGAGAGAGGGGGGAAGAGAAGCGGCGTCTCCAAGGATGACTTTAGGGACGGATATGTCCGACAGCTCTGCATTGTCCGAAGATTTGGACATCGACGTGGTCGGGGGTGACATATCCGTTGGAAAGGACGGAAAGTACATTCACCACGAGTTCAACTTGGACAATGACTCCGACGATAATTACTCCCAGAACGCGGCCGAGAGGGGTTCCTCTCCCGTGCTCGGCAGCTCCGACTGCCCGTCGGACCAGATGGGGTCCAGCGCCGAGGCCGGGACCGTGATCGGGGACAAACCCAGAAAAAGTGCACTTGTGAAGCCACCCTACTCTTACATCGCCCTGATCACCATGGCCATCCTGCAGAGCCCCAAGAAACGCCTCACTCTCAGCGAGATCTGCGAGTTCATCAGCAACAGATTCCCTTACTACCGGGAGAAATTCCCGGCATGGCAAAACTCCATTCGCCACAACCTTTCCCTGAACGACTGCTTCGTAAAAATCCCACGTGAGCCCGGCAACCCCGGAAAGGGCAACTACTGGACCCTCGACCCGGACTCCGCAGACATGTTCGACAACGGGAGCTTCTTGCGCAGGAGGAAGCGCTTCAAGAGGCACCAGGCGAACGAAATCCTCAGGGACTCCGGTGGCTTCCTACCCGGGTTTGGATACGGCCCATACGGATACAACTATGGACTCCAGCTGCAGAACTTCCACGCAACTCACAGCCCTTATCACCCCCACCACACAGGTGGTTCGTTCCCGTTCCCTAACGCCCCCTGCACCTTGCCCTCGTCAACCTCCATATTCCCCGCGCCGCATCCCCTGCCCTCCCTTTTAGGGGCCGATTTACGAAAGCCCTTTTATCCTCAACTGAGCCCGTCTCTGCCGCCCCTCAAGACGGACTCCAGCGCCCCGAGCCGGCCTTCCTTCTCCATTGACAATATCATCGGCGCGGCCAACTCCACCGCCTCTTCCTACAGCGCGCAGCCGGGCAGCCAGGCTCAGATCCTGGCCATGCTGACCCCAGCACTGGCCTCCGCTTCCAGTCACTTGAACCTGACCCAGGACAGCATATTACAGCCTGGGCCACCGAGTGAGACTTTCCCCAGCAAAACCCCGAGTATGAACACTTGTCCTTTCTAAAAAAAGAAAAATAATAATTAACAAAACAAAACACGGGGGAAATGTCCGCTGAAAATCTTTAGTTAAAAAAAGCCAATTGTGGCGTCGTCCTATGTGAAGGTAGGCTGAACATTCTTACTGAAACGAGAGTGTTTCGGCTCTCCCCGTTTCTAACGATGTAAGAGGAGAGAAAGGTTTATTTATGGTATGTAAATATGTGTATAATATTGAGAGAAAGAAAAGGAAGAGAGACTCGGAGATGGATCTTTTTTTTTTCTTAAAACAAACAAACAATGCTGGCCTGCAATCTGGCATGTGGCCTTCATTTGTCAGTGGGAGGAAAAGGAAATAATCCTGTTATTTTATAAGTTAAAAAAGGTGTCACTCCGCGGGGATGATTTACGATTTTTAAAAATATATATATATAAATATATGATTGAGAATTTTATTATGATTTATATTGTTTTTATTTTGTGCGTCGTGAGAAAATGGCACTGTTGTTGTTGTTGTTGTTGTTGACATAGGCTGACAAGAGACGGCAAACTCAGGTTTTACTTAGAAAGCACATGGAGATAAAGGGGGGGGACTGACACAAAAATAACCATTTCCCCACTCTCACCACCTCCCCCCAGAATCTCCTCCACATGGTGAATTTGTGAGAAAACCATTTCATGTTGTTGGACATGTAGGCTGTGTGGTTTTGGTATAAAGTTAAGAGCGCATTACCTCTCTCAACCTTTTTGATTGTTGTACGTTCCTATCTATTTCACGATTTAATCTGTGAGACACACAGTATGTCACGTGTTGCCAATAGAGAGAGACACCTGAAATGTTCATAGGTCATTTTTTGTTGTAATGAGAATAATAAATGTTTGTGAATTTGAAAAAGAAAAGAAAATCGTTTTTTTATTGCATGGGAAGTTGATGCGTGAGATGTAGTTGATCAAAAAGGGTTTTTAAATTATAATGGACTAAACAGAAGCACGTGAATTGAATTAACTTAGATCTGGTGGTGTTTTTGTAATTTTTTTATATTTTAAAAATATATTTTTCTATTGAAAATTAATTATTTTGAAAGGTCTCCTAGGATTTCATTTTAAATCAGTTTTATTTGAATGACTGCCCATGAAGAAAGGAGTTTCCCCTACTTTTATTTCACTTTTTTTTTTTAAGAACAAATCTCAATATTCACTCTCCTTTTGGTCAACACGGATTCTAATTGTGATGAATTCAGGTGTGAACACTGACAGCGAGGGGATCGGGCAAACTCGATTCGTCTCTTTGGCACGTAGTGAATGAAGATTCTTTTTTTTTTTTCTTGGTGTGAGAAACGCACAAAATTCACTTTAAATATTTCAAACACGACTTGATGGATATAACAGTCGTGGATATCACGCAACAGTGGGCAAGTATTCCTCTTGTGTGGCTCTTGCTCGCTTGTAAAAAGGAACCATTTTCCTGCAAGTTACAAAGGCCCTAAATGAATGGGGACGTTAGCGGGCCTCGGCGGTCTGTAATTGAAAGTGAACACGGTCATACCCACGGTCTTTGGGGCTTTCGTTGCTAATTTGTAGCAGCATTTCTCATCAGGTTCCTAATCCGCCATAATGCGGCTTTTTGGCCGTTTGTTGATGTTGTCAGTGTGGACCCCTGGCCCAGGGGAGTGAATGTGCGGCGCAGCGAGCGGTCCCCTGTGAGACCAGCCACACACATTTGGGCCCTGAAAAGCAATCTTCTCAAAAGGCCCTCGGTTTGCTCCGCTTTCATGTCGCCTGTGTGTTGTCTCGGCGTGCGTATAAAAGAAGCAGTGGGACCCGTCCGGCCGCAGAAAACAGGCCCATTGGTCTTTTTCAGAGTTGTTGGAGCACATTTCCAGACAGAAGGGGGTGCGGAGCCTCTTTTATTTACCAGAACTGTGTGCGAATGGTTAAATTAGTTTGTGGGTGTTTTGACAGATGATTATTAAGGATGAAGGGTGGGAGGGCTGACTCCTCTGTTTTCCCCTCAGCACAGCTCACTGAAAAGTCTTTGAAACGAAAACCAACACATGACTACTTTCTTTATCCGCAACCAGCCTTTATTCCCCCTTTCTTTTCTCCCCTCCCTCCGTCCGTCTCGGTGCAAATTGGCCAATTGATAACTATCGCATCGGGATTTGAGAAATGGTTTTGATTCGAGCCTTTCTCCCCGTCACATTCGCGATGTTAATTGATATCCCGCACGTATAATTTGCGCAGCAAATGAGGCGGGGGAGGAAAAAAACAACAACAAAAAAAAAAACGTTAGCAGACTGTTTGAGCTTTCTCCGCGCACCCGCCCTGACAGGGAGTCATTACGCACCGCATCAGTCCATTAAAATCCACACCAAGCGTTTGCAGAGGTGGTTAAAAAACCATTTAAGTAACGGCAGGAACGAAAACGAAGCCAATAAAAAAAAAAAAATCACCAGACACAAAGCATAACACACAGTGGATCTGGCACGAGGAGGTTCAGCCAGAGGCACGGGCTTTGAAAATGGACGATTTGAGACTGAAGCCGTTTGTATGGATTTTCAGCTCAAACGCGCAGCAGCACCGTCCATGTCTGCAGTCAGATTACAGGCCTGCGACCAGAATAGACGCGGGAACCCGCTCTTCCTCAAACCGCCACAAACACCGAACACATTAGACGCCCGGCGCATCTCGCATGACGCCCTTTTCACCCCCCACGTTCAATTTGGGACGTCAACGTCGCCTGTATACTGACACGTTAATACTTCACCCGTCGCTTCGGGACCACCCACGGCTTTCAGCGCTGTGACTTTTACACGGTCACCACGACCGCGTCCGTCATTTTTCGTGACGTTTTCTCAAACCAAATTAGGGCTGAGTGATGCGTGGAGTGACAGCCAAATGAGTCAACAGTCAACGAAAAAAAAACGAAACACGTTTTGTACATTTTCAAGGCATTTCCCATCTTTTTTCTAAGAGTTTCCATATGCCCCGTTTGGGCGTAAGCAGCCCCAAACCCGTATTCCGTGCCACCATAATTTATTTAAAGACTTAGATGTCAACACAAATTTAGATTCGTCTCTTCTTTTCGCTCTGAATATTTCCTCTTTTTAGGATTCCCCCGGGAAGCGAGGCAAACTGATTCTAGCAAGGCACTATTATTATTATTATTATTATTATTATTATTATTATTATTATATTCCGTTAACTCTCTTCTCTGCTTAAACGGCGCATGACAGCAGGAGATTAAATGAAATCGTTCGACCTGAATCCTTCAGTGTTCTGCCAATAACGTTATGTCTTTGATCGATGCGTCAAGGACAGCAAGACAGAAGGTGCGCTGACACCACGAAGGAACCGTGCGTGTGTGTGCGTGTGCGTGTGCGTTAACAGTGATGTCACGCTGGTCTTCAAGGTCACGCTCCTCAACTAAAACTATTCACAAAATGTATACAGAACTAAGATGTATAATATAATATAAAGACAATGGAGGCACAGGGGAAGTGCAGGTGCTGCTGCATCTATTGTAGTTTTTAGTTTAGCCCGGATTTTCTGCGGATTACTGAAAGTCACAAATGCACATTTTGAGATTCTACACGTTTTTAATCACAGCATCAAAACAAAGACTTTGCCTCCTCCTTAAAGAAACCAATCAAACGGAGTCCTGTTTGATTGGTTGAGCTCTGACTGCAACTGTGTGTCACTAACGGAAACGAACACACACACACAAAGTCCTCCTTGTGGAACCGTCATACTCATGCTTTCTGCTCATATAGGCTTGCGTTTTGTGCACTTCTTTCACTCATGGCTTTGGTGTACATTTGCTCTGTGTCCCCCCCTACCCACCCCCACCCCTCTTCTCTCTGTGTGCATACGGTAGACAAGCGAGCCTCCTCGCCCCCGCCGAGGAATGTTGGCCCGGTCCGCGGTTCCCCCGGCCTGGAGGAGAGGCGAGCCGCGGCCCTCGCTGCACCGCCGCTATAAATCACAGCCTCCCCTCGCTGCTCGCAGTCTCCCTCCAGCCTCCGTGTTTTTGCAACAGACAGAGGAATCCTGCGCTTAATTAATTTAGAATGTGTAAATAAACCGAGGACAGTGAACTCCCCATCATCTCTGGAAACACAATATTAACTTTGGAAGATCTTCGCCCCGCCGTCTCTGAAGCACTAAAAGAACACCTGCTGCAGAAAAAAAGGATGCACACAGATGTGTGTGTGTGTGTGTGTGCACACACACACGCACGCACACACGCACGCACGCACACACACACACACACACACACACACACACACACACACACACACACACACACACACACACACACACACACACACACACACACACACACACACACAGCCAAGGGATTAATGACTGCAGTTATCCTGCAAAGATCACCAGAAAATGATAGCAGGTGATGCTACGCCAGTCATTTTAGAGCAGGGCTGCGTGTTTACTGTAAAGTCTGGATGGTGTTGGTTTTCTGTATTAAAACAATAATAGTAATAATAGTCCTGCCTTCTGACTGTCAAACTGCGGGTTATAAAATTGTCCACATCGGCTCCTGTGACTGGCGCGCAAACTAGTGGAACTGTCGTTTAACAATCCAGTGCAAACTTGTTTTTTTCCTGCAGACAGACAGCAGCACAATAGGTGCAGCAGTAGCTGCAAGTACTTTGTGTCACAATGACCACACGCGCACGATTTTACTCTCCCCTGATCACACACAGGAGTCAGATCAGCTGCCTGATCTGGTACCAAATTAGGTGCAAATTAAGTAACAGCCCTAAGCGCCTCACCAAATCAACGGACGAACGCACGAGGCCTATCTCGAAACATTCGCCGATACCGTCTGCACGAATGACGGGAGACGACAGCCCGACAGCACGCAACTGCATCGCTGAGACTGAAAGACAACAATAGGGCTGAAAGCCAGCAAAGCGCTGACTTGTGGCAAAGAGTGGAAAGCTTCTCCAATGACACGGACCACATAGAAACACTTGCTGAGAAAATCTCTTGTCCTCTTTTGTATGGACAGATGTCTTTTATGCCCGTTCTCGCTGCAGGAAGAGAAATCTTTCCAGTAGTATTGGTTGCTCGTCAGTTCTGTGATACCCGACCTTGAACTATACCACACTGATGGGAGCAGGTGGTTTTATTTGGGGAAGTTGAGACGCCCTCTGGCTTCCCCCTCCTGTTTACAACGCTGGCGTGAGGTAAAACCAACACACTGACATACAGACCATGTCATCCAAAATCTTTGTACATTCGCTTACTGTAGTTTTCTAAGAGTGGTCCCGCTGAATGCTTTCCAGCGTCCCCTGGTGGCCCCTTGGACCCCAAGTTGGGCACCGCGACTCACGCGCTTATCAGTCCTCTGCTTGGCTTCAGCAGGACGCACTTGAGGGGAGGCGGCGCGAGGCTTCGCTTTGATATAGGAGGCGCAGCTGCTGCTGAACGCTCTCACTTGCGCCACGCGGGGCGCTCTCACCGCTCTTCTCCCATTTGACCTTTGACGCCTGCGCGGCCCGACCCAATTGGCTACGCACATAATCGCCGATCATATTAGAAACAAAACGTTATCCCCGTGTGCGTTTTGTTCTTTGTTCGCGTCGAGAAGTCTTTCCCATTTTCTTCCCAAAGAAGGCGACGCTGGTCGTTCGACGTGAACAGCCACACTTGCACTTTCATTTGTTTCTTGACACGAATTCATTTTTCATTTGGTGCCATGCACCCCGATGACTCATTAGAGGGGAAAATAAAGTAGCTATGTGCTATAAATATATTTTTTTTTCTTTTGGGTAAAACGTTGGAGCCCGATCAGTCATGCTATCAAAATGTCAAAAGAACAAATGTCACTTTTTATTAAAACTGCTTTGCTTATCAAACCTTGCCCACATAATCAAGCCTTCACCTGGGAGTGCAATCGCTAAGAGAGAACATAAGTATTTCAATTTGTCTGCTTTTATAGCTATCATAGGCGCTGGTGTCCAGCTGGTGGCTTTTGAGAGTGTAATGATTATACTTCAAACGTGGAGGTAAATCAGGAAGTTAAACAAGAGTCAGTCCTGGGCGTGATATGAGAAATACCGGGGACACTGCAGCCTCACGCGTCCCTTAAGAAAGGTGAAAATGAAACTTTGTTTAAGTTGACATCTAATATTTTTCAGCGTGAAAGTGTGTTTTCCAAAAGCAGGGGGGTGGGGTGGGGGGGGGGCTCGCGATAAAATTGAAGTTTACTATCCAGAGTGAAATGCGATCACGCTGAGGTCGTGGGGCCAAACTTTTTAAGACTAATGTTTATTTAGAGAAGTGAGCGCTGTCTATGGGACTCCCCGTTCTCCCAGAATGCTGCACTAATGTCTTTACCAGGTCTGAGCGGACCACCAGCAAGACTGCAGCTCTCTGCAGCCTGTCGTGGCCTTCTCGAGCAGGACCACATTCATTACAAGATACTGTGTCGCCCCCCCAGTCCCGCTAAGAAAACTCTCCAACCGGGCTGACGGCGGACAGAACTGAGTTCATCATCGGTCAGGATGGGCAGCCTTAATAAACTTTATAAAATATCCAATACAAACATACAAACTGAGCCACTTACAGAGAAACACAGACATTTTCTGATAAAGTATTTAGCTTCCAGACACTTAAGACATTCTGCTGGAGCTGTGCGTCTCATTTCGATAAAAGCTGCAACATCATTTTTTTTGCACTATTGTAGCTTCATACCAAAATATCATCTTCTCAAATAATCCTTTCCAGCTACTCTTAAGATGCTATTGTATTTCCTTCAAAACAAGTTCTTACGTTGAACTGGATCTTGGAGCTATATCTAGGCCAGCAATCTTTTAAAATTCCCCTTATTTAAAAAAAAAAGAAACCCTGACACAATATTCAATACAATCTTTGTCATAATTTGGGAAAAAGAAGTGGCACGGTCTCAACCTAATTTGAAGCCGGGAAAACAGTTTGATTATAAAGTGTAAAAAAAAGGACATACAGTATTTGCAGGGCATTTCTCCAGTGCTTGGAGAGCAGCAGCGTGTTTTCTTACAGTTTGTAAAATTGAATTAGATACGGTGGGGAATCTGACCTCTCGCCAGACCCGCATATTTTTCACCCCTCAGGTTTTAGTGTTCCTCGGGTATTTTTGTTTTCTCAGCTGGAACTGCCATTAGACATTGTGTCCATGCCGTCCATTTCTATCTCGACCATCTCTCGTCTCTAACAACTCCCCCCCCCCCCGAGCCCCCCGTCCTCCCACCTCTGCACCAGGATCCCCCAACACCTCAGCGTGGCCTTCTCTGGCCAGCTCACAGTCCGTCAGCGAGGACGGGACGGGACTCCAACACAGACGGCCCCGGGGACCGGGGGGCTCTCGCGCTGTGGACACAGAGGGAAGCGCGCAGGAAATCACATGTAGACACAGGACCTTATGTCAAGCGACAGTGCCAATCACACCACTTAAAAGATTTCACCGAAACATTAAAGTTCCAGCCAAAAACGCACGACGCCGTTTTTAAACCAAAACCAGTGATTTCGGCGCGATATCGCCCAACAAAGGCTCTTCTCGCTCAAACTTGGTTAGTGCTGGAGTATCCAGTTTACAAAAAGATGGACACCTTCCTCCGTGGGAGTTATCCACTGGAAGTGCCCGCGCAATTGCGCACAATATAGGCCCATATGATTCTTCAGCACACAAGAGCCCTGAGGAGCCACAACAGCGGTCATAGAGCCGGCAGCACGTCGCATACTGCGAGCGGCCACTTCACTGGAGTGGCTGAGCGTACAGCAAAAGTCAAGGCACAGGGAGAGAGAGCCGGATAGAACACGGAGAGAAATTAAGAAATAAAGTTCAAATAAAATATACGGTGCTTTACTATCCTTTTTCTTTTTTTTTTTGTACCTCCCTTGTTGAGTTCATTTCTGAGGACATTTTTTAGTGTCACGCACAGTGGTCTGGAGTCATATTCTGCAGATAATTATTTTATAGGCGCACACACACACACACGGTGCTATTTTCCTCTCCATAACATGGATTATGCACTGAAGGCAGTGTGTGTCAGGAGGTTTAAATTTATAGCCCAGAGGCTTTTCATATCAGCTCATATTTGCCTTGCTCAGCTTTTATGTGGTTTAGTGTAACCCCGCATACAGGTATAGACAAAACATAATATAAGTCTTATGAATGGCAGCCTCTGCAAAGGGCTGCTCTTCAAATACCTCACACATGTCAACTCCAACAGGCACTTATCAATCCGACTCTGCAAAGCACTGAAGCACGTAAAGGGCTTTCTTTACGTTTCTATTTTATTTTCTCTTTTTCGCCGTGTTATTAATCTGGAGTCACGAAAAACGACGGGATGGCTGGGACAGCCGCCTCCCCGTGTTTCTTGTTAAGACTGCGTGTGTTCTCTGCATTGCGGATGGAAAGTTGAAATCCAGTTTACTACTGATGTATTAAAGTAGTGCAATTTTTTTTTTACATGTGTCCATGTGTGTGTGTGTGTGTCTGAGCGCAAGAGAGTTCACAGAAAACCCAGCTTGAAAGGCGAGCCGAATGAAAAGGCCAAAGATGATAAGGCCACTCTGAGGCTCCTTACGGAGGAGAAATGTGACACATAAAGAAAGGAAAGCAGAGCAGAGAAACAACAGCCTCCGCACCGAGAGGCTGATGCAGGGGTGAAGTAGCCCGAGATTGCACTCTGAGTAGAGGTAAAAGGGGCATCTGATCACGGCTGTGCGTCTGTGTGCGTCTGCGCGCGTGCGTGCGTCTATGCATTTGGATGGGGGGGTGGGGGGATAATGCTGGGATAGAGGCACGGCTGGATGAGGTTAAGTGGAAGTTAGATGTTGCAGATCTAAGTAGATCAAGAGTGGGGGAGTGTGCGCATGTGTGCGCGTCAGAGAGAGAGAGAGAGAGAGAGGACAAGCAGAATTAGAATTAGACAGCTGTATTTCAGGAGGCAGCCACAAAACGGCCAATTTGTGCTTTTCTGGTTTATGTACTGGTGTCTGTTTTATGAGCAATCACTGTATCTGGCAACTGCAAAACTGGATGAGAAACTGGTTATAATTATTCCAAACTAAAGGCCAACGTCATTACACAAACTCGTATTCTGTTGATCTGATAGCTGCAGCGTAATTATCCAACACATTCCCAAAAATTGACTTCCTCTGAGAAAAGGCACCAAAAAAAAATGCAGATCCCATGTAAGAGGGATAAGTTTGGCTGAGGTACTTTGCTGAGGTATCGTGAGTTCATAAGTCGCACAAGGGTTCGGTCAGTGCCGCTTTGGAGAAGCCGACACAAATGCTTCGCCGACCGCTGCACACGGAGACAGACGAGAACAACATTTAACCGCCTAAAACAATGGCAGCCTAAAAATATGTCTGATTTTAGTCACCGCCAAAACTTAAAACCATAAATGTCAAGCTCCTGGTGGCTCGAGAGGAAAAGTCACAGAATCTACAGAAGTCTACAGAATTCTTCCTTTGGGGACCACGAAGGTCTCCGATAAATTTCTATTATCTGTTGAGCTATTTCCGGCCGGACCGCAGCAGTGGATCAACAGACCCCGCGGTCGCATTTGTACAGTTTTTTTTGAGGGGACGGGTGTGATCCTGGCCAGCAGGCAGGTAAGCATGCAGCGGCTGCGCCTCAGAGAAAGAAGCTTTAAGGTTGGAGAGAGACGGGCCGCGCTGCCAGGCGCCGACGAGGTTTGGGGAGGCGGGAGTCTGCTTGTCTTCTCCTGCTTTATGCGCTGGCTGGTCCGGACAGGCCGTCCGGGTGGCAGGCCTGTCACGGGCCTGTCAGTGCTCTGTCGCGGGCCATTGTGGCAGCGGGCGATTGATGGGGAGCAGCGACAGGAAGACTATGGGCGACTAGGAAACGGGAACAGGAAGAGGAGGAGATGAGGAGGAGGAGGAGGAGGAGGAAGAGAACTCCAGTTGCACAAGTGAGGCAAAGCTGCAGCCGTGACGCTTGGCAGAGCACTAAATGAAAACGAAGACATGGCTGTTCGATGACGTGGCCAGGCTAGGTAACTGGAAGTGCTCAGGGGAAGGTCAGAAATTCATTTCTCTAGACTGGAACGTCAACGTCTTTGTTACATATTAGCGTCTGCTGGACAATGATCAAATGATACAATGACTGGGCTCTGGGTCTGAAGCGCTCTCCCACTCCCTCGTCTTTTTTCGCCTCGTGCGTTATCAGGAAATTCCAGACAAAATGTCTTTCTCAGTCAAGCTCCCATTTAACGTGTGGCGCAAGAGTTTCTGCTTCCCGTCTGGCCTGACCAAGAAAAAAAAGTAAATAAATTACGGGGCAGGATTACAATCAAACCTGGGGCAAATCCTTTTTAAGATGCCAAAAAGAATAGAAGTCATGCTTGGAATATGTAGGCCACAAAGTCACAACTCTGATGAAGTTGTCAAATAATAGTCGCTTGACGTTGACTGTGTGACAAACGCCACCCGGGGCCACGGTTGGAAAATCTGGGCACCACTTCAGCAGTTCTGACACAATAAATATCTCGAATCCCTCCGAACTCCACCAGCCCTGCGCCTGCAAGAAGGTTAAAGCAAACGCTA
Organism: Psettodes erumei; assembly: GCA_016785225.1. Lineage (NCBI taxonomy): Eukaryota > Metazoa > Chordata > Actinopteri > Pleuronectiformes > Psettodidae > Psettodes > Psettodes erumei. The sequence continues at coordinate 1,936,079 of JAFBJZ010000107.1, forward strand.
TTTCCACAGAGTCTGGTCTTCTTTCCACTGAATCTGAATTCTTACTCCTCTCAAATTATCCTAATCCTTCCATCCAGTCTGCGATGCCCCCCCCTCCCCCGACAGCCGCCAAGGGATGTAACGGCTGATGTATGAAGGGTAATGGTCCTCCTCTTCCTCCTTGCACCCCGGCTTTCCCCTCCTCTTGGTTTGCTCGGTGGCTCTCCCTCCCCTAATTCAATTCTACACGCTTTTCTTGGCTTGACCAGCTCCCATCTTCATTCAACAATTTTTCTCTTTGCCTCCTGCATTTCTTCTCTCACTTCCTCATTTGCTCCATTAAATCCATCTCCACTCCTTTTTTTAAACCCTCCCCCCCGTCTCCCACCCTTCTTCAACTCTCTTTTCTCTCCCTCTCTCTGTCTCCCCTTGCTCCCAGTTGCTATGTTTTTAGTGCTGCATCTGATTTGCAACCTCTGGATGGTCCCCGTCTTGCTCCCCTTCTCCGGGCCGTCTGCCTCCCTCCGAGGGAGCAGCTCACTGGGGCTGAGAGGGGTCACGCCGGGGTGAGGGATATCACTTCCCCCCCTATCTCCTTCTGTCCTTTCCTCATTCACCTTTAACTCACACTCTCACTCTCTATTTCTCTCCCTTCTTGTCTCCTGTTTTTCCTCTCCTGACATCCTTCCTCCGTCTCTTCTTCTTACTCCTATTTTTCCCTCCTTTCCTCTTCAAGTGACATAATTGATTTGCCTCCAGAAGCCCGTCAAGCCAAAATCCGGTTCCAGTACTGCCTTTAAAAATGTCAATATCAAAATTGTCTGGCATGTATTTGGACATAAAATGATATTTATGGATTTCAGCATCTCTCATGTACTGTGTGCTGCAAGTATGGGAGATGTCAAAAAACATGTGCATGTGCATATGTTTTTTGTGTCAACACAAAAATGATTTAGGTACCAAAGTGTGAGCAGGAACGTGTGAGAGGGCTGATGAAATACTGCGCGTGTGTGAAGACGATGCTGTTGAAGAGCTTTGTGTACACAGATGCAGCAAGAGAAGGAACCACTGGGAGAGGGATGGGGAGGAAAGAGACGAAAGGGGGAAGGAGAAGATGGAGATAGAGAGGGAGAGGAAAAAAAAAAGAATGACTGGCCAGTGTGCGTTCTTGTGGGGGGCAACTGAGGGGATTATCTTCCCCCTCTGCCCCTCCCTGGCCCCAGCCAGAAGCCTCCGGGGGTCCCTGGGTTCCTGAGGAAAAACATCTCGGCCCCCATCACCCCTGAACCCAGCGCTGGGCTGTTTACCTTGGCCTGGCTGCCTGACAGCTTTACTGATGTTACATACAGGCACACAGGGACCCCCGAGTCAGAGAGGGAGAGGGAGCAGGAGCACGGGGAGCAAGGAGGAGGAGGAGGAGGGCGGGATAGATGGGGAGCGGAGGAGTGAGGAGGACGGAGGACGGGTGACAAGGGTGGAAGATGAAGGGGAGGAGGACTGGGCATGGGCTGAGGTGAAGAGGAGAGAACAGAGGAGCAGGGGTGGGGGGGGGTGAGAGGTGTGAGGGAGCGAGAGTGTTAGCTTACTCTGATCTTAATCACCACGATCAGATCCATTTGGGGAGATCTCCAGAGGAGTGAGCTGTTCTGAGGGCAACAGGGTGCACACTGAGTACACACCGAGAAGAAATATTGCCGGCAAAAAGTCTGCACTAAAAATACAGGCATTCATTTTCATCCGCTTTCTAAGTCGATCACTGTGTGTATAAAGCAATATTTTGTTTTTAGGATCGCTGCTCAGTGTAGTACGCGAGATCTGAAAAGCAAATGTGGACTGGAGACTCAATATTTTGACAGGAGGTAACGTTACTCATTACAGTGTGCAGTAGAAATGTATAGGCACTTTCCGTACCGGTCGTGGGGAGGGAATGAGGCGGGGAGGGGGCTACTGGCCCTCGCTGTACAAATGTTGAAATACCGCATCTATTTTAAATAAGTGAACTTTTATCAATCGGAGAAACAAAACTTTGCATCATGGAAACCCCCTTATCCATTCAACCAGAGCAAACATGAATAATGAGCGGAGGAAACTGATTGTGAAATGAGGAGCAGAATTTGGTGGAACTTCAGGACAAAAGGTCCCGCATGGCCAATCTATTTGCAGCGAACGAAAGAACAAAAAACAAGGAAACGCACTCCTTTTGGTGACGATTTGAATTTGCACTCGTCCTTCATCCACTGAGGACAAAACTTCCCCCCATGCCTGGCAGTTTGTCTATTTGTAGGCGTATGTTTGTCCATTTCTGGGCCACAGTGCTGGGTTGGGCAGGGCCACAGGGGTTTCTGCGTTGGGGTGGGAGGTCTGTGTTTTGCTGCTCCGAGCTCCGAGTCTTGTTTGTCGGTCCTGAGCAGCTGGACAAGCTGTAATAATACAAATAGGCCTTTGAACAGGCTGCTGTGTTGTGCCGCTCCGGCTTGGGTTACATCCCACACACACACTCGCTCACGCAGAGACGCACACATACGACAAGCAGACTGGCAACCGCGCACTCGCAAACTCGCGCCCCGGAAAACATATGCGGACGTGCACGGGGGCACTGACGCGCGCAGCATTGCGCTTTCAGACGCCGACTAAATCGCAACTAAATAATCCCGCGCTGATCCCTTCCTGTCGAACTGCGCGCGGTCACCGTCTCGCACTCGGCCGTCGCTTTCGTCTGTCTCCTCTGTTTGCTTGTTTGCTTGTTTGTTTGTTGGTTTGTGTGGACAGACGGGTGGCTTGCTCGCTGTTTGTTCATGGCTGATCATTTGTCACAATAAATCATTAGGAACGGACACGCGCATGCACGCCGCGCACACCGTGGAGCCCCTGGATTGTTTCCGACCTTCTCAAACTGATTTAGGCTTACGCAAACACCTCGGGGCTCACTGCGCTGTCGTCCGCGCATGCTGCGACTGCAGCTCCCTCAGAGAGAGAGAAAGGGACAGAGTTGAGTGCCACGCCACGCCACTACGCTGACGGATGACTTCCGTAGTTGTTATGTAATGGAGTTCAGGGCTTCACCTGCCCTGGTCGGGGCCGGCGGCCTCCGTGAGCAAACACCAGGACGCGAGAGGACGGAGAGTCGCCCCGTGGGTTGCTGGGGGTCACTACTCTGGAGATCTACGGCACAGCCAGCGGGGGGGGCAATGCTTTCAGTGACCACAAGAGTTAAAAGGCGTGCTTTGTTTGCGCCACTTATATGCAAATAACATAACATTACTGTAGTCCTGTACTGTACTGTAGTCGACGGGAAAATGCAACGTCCTGAAACAAACTAAGAGAAAATAAAACATGTTTCGGTTAAATCCCTGGAGATTTACAGCCAGGGCCACGGATTACAAGCCTTGATTACTGCCACACCTCAACTGAACAGAGTCACTGTAATTGTTATTAGTTACATCTGTGCTTTTCCTGCTATAAAAAAGGGGAAAGTTTTCGTTGTTAATAAAGCTCTCAGATCTGAGACTTGTGTTATTAGAGACAGCTGCGATGGAGCTGTAGCTGCCAAAAGTGAGCTAAATTTTACCCGCGTCATTCGCCAGTGTCGGCCGATTTTGTGCTACCCCTCCGTTCATACGCCACATCGCACCTGAGGATTTGTATTTTTATTGCCACCTTGCATCAACCTTGCTTATTTCAGTGTTGTCCTATTCCTGACAAAAATGGAGAGTAACCTTTACTTGACAGTGTAATCTATCCCCATATGGGGTGGGGGGGTGGGGTTTCAAACAACAGTTGTAAATTACTCCAAAAGATGAATTATTACTGGACGTTCCTTGAGCACATGTGATTCTGGAAAATTAAACCCTCTGTCCAGTTTGGGTGGAGCTATGGTAGGAAGCAGCCGACTACTCCGATCTTAAAATAAAGTAATATGACGAGGGTGTAACGGAGAAAGCAGAAACTGCAACAAAACCAACAGCAGAGTGTGAGAAATGTCAACTGCACCTGACCGACAACACCTGATATTCCTCCGCAGAGTGTATTCATTGTAAAGGAATGAAAATTGCCGGTTGCTATTTCACTCCTGAAACAACACTCCGCATTAACAGCAGCAGTGGGAGCAGCAGCACACTGCATCTGGAATGATAGCGCTATTGAACTGCCCACGGCCCTGAGTGAGGGAGGTGTGTGTGTGTGTGGGTGAAAACACCGGTGTGGATGTGAAGGATTGTAAATGGGGTCTGTATCAGTTCTGTCGCCCTGAACCTAAAGCGCACGTTATCACAAACTGAAAGCTCTGCATTACAGAGTCCTACTCAGAATGTAGTTGAAAATCTCCTCGCTCTTACCTGAACGCTGAGACGACAGTGCCAGCGGGGCAGCGAGCCAGGGAGGGACTCAGGCCGTGATCTGCCTGGATTATCCAGCCATGGGTTATCCAGAGTGGACCATCTGGTCACAAAGACAGAAGCGATAGAGTTACTCATCTCTGACAGCAAGAGAGGAGCATGATCGAGAGACAGATATTGAGCCAGAGATGACGAAACAGAAAAAGATTTTTTTGCAAATTAATCGTGTGTCGAAGAGGACGTCAAACAGTCTGGGGCCCAGGGCAGCGAGTGTTCTCAGTCCCACTGAGGGTCAACATTCGAACATCTTGCAGGCCAAAGAGCCACATTTGTCTCTGAGGAATAGTTCAAAATACTGTATATTAAAATCAGCCCTAAAATACCAGTAAATATTTCCTGGACTTATATATAATAGGCCAAATGTCTAGTGTTGGCCATATCATTTTTGTTTTTTGCATTATGATTTATATGATATTTTGTGCAATGTGGACAGTTACATTCTTATTGCAGTTTAGGAAAACCCAAAAAAAAGAGACAGGGAGACAGTGAGAAAGGAGGGAAACAAAACAGAAGAACAACAAGAAGGAGTTGCGAAAACAAAAGTGTGTCTCTATCCTGTCCTCCCAGCCCCTTACTGCCCCCCGCTCCTGACCCCGAGGCCTCGGGGTGAGTTTGTAAACTGTTTCCCAGTGACCTCAACATCTGACCGCCCTGTCCTCTACCTGCAATAAAATACAGGCGACGGCACTCTGAACGCAAGCCAGCCACATTAGCAAAGACCAACAAGCAGACCTCACACAATTTGCCTCAGCAGAGAGACAAAGTCCTTTCCAAAAACCAGAGTATACTTCACGCTGTTCGCTTGTCTGCCTCTGTTTGCATTTCCTCATTTTTACGTTGAATTTATGTTGTGCGGAGACCACTGTGTTTGTCTGTGCATGGTATGTGCATGTGGGTGCGCACAGGCAAGTCCTCGCTCCATTTATCAGCTTATATTTACTTGTGAACTTTGCTGGGAGTGCACACGACACGGTTCGGCGATTTCTCCTCTCACTCAGTCTCTTTCGCCACTTTTTGTTTTTGCATAGCATGCTGGGATTTGTTGTTGTGTTTGGTTTGCAACTCCTCAGCCACAGTGTTCATTAGATAATGAAGGGGAACAGTATTTGTGGTGGGAAGGCGAAGGTCACAGCAGTGTTTGGAATACACACGCGTGACTGGTCAGTCAGCCGTCTTGAGCTATGCAGACTGATGAGTCAGCAAAAAAACAACTGCTGGATGTTTTCTGGGAGACGAGCTGGAGCTCCCCTGCTTTCTTTGTCGATGTTAGTAGATTTGAGCTGAGCTGTGCCTACAAAAACCCATTTCGTTACTGTTAAATGTTTTTGCAAACTAAGCAAATTTTGTTTTCTTTGTGTGGAGATGACATTACAAGAGCCCATATTAACTTAGCACTAGTAACTCATATACATGGCGAGTGAATCTTTTAATCTTTGAAGGTTACATTTGCCGGGTTGCCGGAAACATGACTTTAAATGAATGCTAATGTTGCCGCATTATTGCCGGATGTGTGCATGCTATCGATTTGGCAAAAAGCTTTCCATTCCAACTTAAACGGAGACGATAAATCAATGTTGCGTTCACATGCTTATTTCCACTGCGCCCAAGTGTCCGAAAGAATCAACTCTGAGGAGTTAAGAAACTCCTACAACAATTATATTACACAGAAACAACCCTGTTCCGACACCAACATAATTTGGCTTCTGGCCCATACAGTACAAGCGTTGCTGGAGTGTCTCGGTTGTCAGTCAAACTATCACTGAAACATGGCTTGTACTGTAAGTCTAAACTCTTTTCAGTTTCATTGGCTTTTAACAATGGCCCGTCGTTCGCTGTTGTGATTGTTGTGTGCTTGTGCGGAGCAATTTGTGGGGGAAACAGTAGCAGTAGAATACAACAGCGTCAAGAATCTTTACTCACCTAATTTCAGATAATTAGGGTGGTTGGCGTTTGAGTGTGTATGTGCAGTCGAAAACAGCACACGCCGTTTTCAGTGACCGCTGGAAAACACGCCTTTAGCTGTTAGCCGCTAAGCTAGCCGGAGTCACGACGCTAACTGTGCAGCTGTTAATCAAGCTCTCCGCAGCCATGACGCAAAGGGGAACAACTGCGCATGCGCTACTAGAAGCCGGCGTGAAGCCGGCTGAAATTTCTTCCTACCCAAAATTTTTTCCTACCCGAGTGCACTGCGCATGCGTACTACGGCCATTTTGCGACATCCCATGTAGATATAATTTTCTTTTGATGTCTATAATAATGTGCTACCACCCGGAACACAGAGGGAAGCAGGTATTTTTGAGGGTCTGACGTCTATAATAATGTGCTACCACCCTGAACACAGAGGTAAAAAGATATGCGTGTTGGTAGTGGTTTTCACAAGGTAGGACCAAATATCAGATTTGGCTATAAATTTCTGCTACGGGTAGGAAGAAATTTCAGAACACCAGGTTCCAGAAGTTGCTGAGGTTGCTGTCGTTTTCGCGGTCTTTCCGTGATGACGAGTGGTGTGCGATACTGCATATTTTGGTATCGATCCAATACCAAGTAAATAGGGCCAGCATCGCCAATACCGATACCAATAATTATCAATAAATAAGGTCGATGCATCATTGAATTGCTAAATCTCAATTAATTTTCATGACCTTAATTGTTTTTTTGTGATGTTTCCTTTTTTATTATTAAATAGTTAAAACCCAGGACAGACTTAGGACAAAGTTTGTAATTAAATAGAAAAATTCTTTATTATCAAATGTTTTAAGAAAAATCTTTTTGCTTTGCGCGTCTAAGTAACGTCACGTGACTCATGTGACGGCACAACTTTTAAACACAAGAGGTTGAGGGGGAGCAAAGTGTGCCTGCTCTGCGTTGCCGAAACCGCAGCATTGCAAACAAGAGCGGAACTTAAAGTAAAGAATCAATCTCACCAGGCTAGTATCGACCCGATACCGATACCGACTTGGTATCGATACTATCAATATTTGGATCGATCCGCCCACCACGAGTGATGACCTTTGGGAGTATAACCTGAGGAGTTAGCATCATTTAGCTGTTCTATTAGTGGAACAAGTTCACAGAGTAAGCCGCCAAAATGTCGGTGAGACAGTGAGTGTGGTCCCTGGTTGACACTGGACGTTGCTTTCAAGGTCGGAGAGTTCAATTTGTGACCGGGTGCGATGAGTTGGTTCCCCTGCGCTTTGGACTGTTTGGACACTTGGAGGTCAGCGAGCACCATTAAGCCTCTGGGCGTCTCTGACCATCACCGGTTCATCTCTCCGACTCCAGCGCTGTCTCTGCTGGACTGACGCAAAACTGTAAGTTTAATATCATTTTCCCTTTTTTATAGTTTTGTGTGAAGAGGACAGGACTCATAACTAACAGTGAAATGTTTTGTGTATGTGAGCGCGTCCAGAGTCGGGTACTTTTGATTGCTTATTTGCGGCTCAGTTAAAATAGTGTGAGTTTGTTGTGTTAAAGGATTCAGACCTATTGGGTTTAATTCAGTTTGACATTTGTGAGCTGTATTCATATTTCATGTTTGTATTGTATTGTTGCTCTGTGGGCGTGTTGCGCTAAGTGCACTATTTACATACACCTCTCCAGCTGGGGCTGTTGTTGGGTTTGTCTTGTGCAGTTTTTTCCGAGGAGAGAACAATTACACAATGTACAAATGTCTATATTTTCTTTTTCTGTATGGCAACTTTTTTCAACTTAGCAAAGTTTTTAAAAAAAGTCAGTTTCTTCATGAACATGTTCAAAGTGTGCGTGTGAAGTGCTGGCTGGAAATGTGTCATTTGTGTCGTTTGAGCTGCAGCAATGCTCATATGTTTTACTGAGTGTGTTTGTGTTATTTTATGTAGTTCGGATAGGTTTTCCCTTACCCTTTAGGCCTCTCTTGCTTTTTGTTGTGTTGTGTGTGGTGGGGTCAGTAGCACTTGCATCAATCAGAAACATATATTAGGGGCACACACACACACACACACACACACACACACACACACACACACAAGCCTTTTGTGGGCCTGTGCTAGTCCAACTGGTTGCCCCTGCTGTTTGCTTAATGTTTATCAAGTTTGTAATTGCCGTGTCTAATGTTCTGCAATAACGTGTGTGTGTTTGACATTAGAACAAGGGGTCCACCAGCGAGAACAAGGGAGGGAGTACGTAATGCGAAAGGAACAGAGAGAGAAAATTAGTTTCTTCCAAAGGTATGCTGAGCTCATACATGGCAGCGGAGTGACGGATGAGACCAGGGAGGGAAGAACAGATCGAGAAATAGCGTGAAAAATCCAAATGGGAACTGACTACAGAAGATGAGCAAATGGGTGGAAAAGGGGAGGGTGAGTCGGTGGGAAAGAGCAGGAGGGCATGTGTGGGCCACGCGAACCGCAAAAAACGGGGTGAAATGAAAAGTTTGATAAAGCCCCATTGGCCAGCGGGGGCCAGAGCGAGCGCAACGGAGGGAGGGAGGGAGGGAGCAGCGGGGATAGGGCTTTAGAGGGGCTATCAGGAACAGCACATCTGCAAAAGCCATTAAGTGTGTGTGTGTGTGTGTGTGTGTGTGTGTGTATGCGCCGTGACACTGTGTTTTCTCTGCCAGGCCTGGCTTGGGCCTGCGCGGCAAAACTGGGATCGGGTTTCGTCAGCGTGCAGTGGGGGGCCGTCTCCAGTTGACGCGTGATGATTTAGTCAGGTGTGAGCGTGCACTTTCCAATTTGGAGGGAAATAAATTAGAAGTGATTTTTTATGAGGCCTCTGTCCCAGGCTGTCTCAAGGCTCTCTCTCCCTCCCACTGTGCACTGTCAGCCCAACTGATGTGTTTATAAAGAGTGCTCCGGTGGGAGCAGCCCCCACATAAACACACACACACACACACACACACACACACACACACACACATGCATGCATGTACAGGACACAGGGCATACAAAAACACACATGTGCATCCAGGGAAAAAAAAAAGCAATGCTAACAATGGCATGCATGAAAAACACACATGCGCAGACATAAATGAGAAATGGTCATAAACAGAAACACAGCGCGTTCCAAGCACACATGCTTTTCATACAAGTTTGTCCGGCGTGGAGAGAGTGAGAAATGGAACTACCATTTGATTTTTTTTTTCTCCATGCAAAGCTGACCCTATACTAAAGGCATGAGAGACAAAGGTCAGTGACAAGAAACAATTCTCTCTGGTTGGGCGGCACAGTCGGGCAGTGTTACTGAAGTGAGAAACAACAGCATAATTCTTCCAGGTGTGACTGGAGCGCTGGACGATATTTAAATAAAAACAGAGAAACGCAGGTGTGCTAGCAGTAGAGGATGCAGAGCGGAACAGATCCAGGCGGAGATGATGGTTTTCTGAGGCGAGGGAGACATGTTTGAGCTCCGCTGGGGTGTAGAAGCCGGAAACCCAAATCCCACCTGACCTCTGACCTCTGTTTGCTTCCCCCGTTACTGCTCCCACATATGGCTCTGGCTGCCTTTTCCTAAATGACTGCCTGACTTGTCTTGTCTGCCTGACTCTCGTCATGCGTGTTTTTTGTTTATCCTCATGCTGCCTGACCTGTCTGTGTGTTGGCTTGCCTGGCTGTGAAGGAGTGCGCGTCTCTGTCAGCTTTTGAACTTGCTTTCCAAGATTTTTTAGGAGTGATAGTGTTGACGTTCTACTAAAGGTGTCATGTCAGAAGAAATGACCCCAGCTAATCTATAAACAGAGTCGGAAAATGATCCGCACTTTCAGAACTGGACATGCAATATTCTTTTCTTTTCAAGCTCACTAAATAGTTCCTAGTACTCGAAGAAAACGAGCTTATTGCATCCAGTTTATTTTTTGTAACTGTCCTCTGCAGTAAAAAAACATACAACAACAAAAAACTGCAGCTAGGGGAAGTGCAATGGGACAAATTTGAACCAGGATGAGAAAATAATCACTGGATCATTAGCGATGGCCAAAAGCTGCAGAAAGTATTCCCACAAGTGTAACAAAGTGAATCATCACAGCGGCCTGGACTCTTGACAGACGGCCCTGCACGTGCAGCGCAGCCCTTAAAAGGCCGAACGACGACACGGGGCTGTGGCTGAATTTGGGCGCGCTTCATCGGATCTCCTCCGTCCGGGTGCAGCTGACGGCAGGCGCTTTGGGTTTGGCACTCCGTTCACGGCGGGCCGAAGAGCGAAATCTCATCTCATCAGCACACCGCAACGACGTAAACCGAAAACACGCACGTCGCCTCATCCAGTACCTCAACTGAAAAACATCCAGCGTGAATGCCAGCGCGGGGATACTTTGCATCTCCACGTTCATCAGCAGTCGGCAAAGAAGGATACGGTCTCAGTCGCGTTACGGTCGACCGCACTGATGGATTACCTTGTTACCAGTTCAACCTCCAATTATTTTCGTATACTGACAAGACCAGATCAATAAAATTTGACGCGTGTGTGTTTGAAAGGTTGTTGCGGTTTTACTGTAACATGCGTCAGGTAGAATTCACTGGATAAGTCGACACGTCTGAGTTTATTACAGTTCTCGAAATCATTTAAACTGCCAGGACTCGGTGCATCAGTGATTCATTTAAAATATAATTGCTCTTAAACAGTTGGACACTGTTGTTAGAAAATTAAGTATCGCTAATCCCGGAGTAAGGATCATGGATTCGTGCTCGGATTTAATTTTCTAAGGATTGTGGCATTTTGATCCTACCCTCATTTTCGGCAAAAAAAAAAGCCTTTGTGCTTGCTTTTCTTTGCTTCAGAGCGATGAGTCACAGAGTTTAGTCCTACGCTGCAGCAAAGGGTTATGGTACAAGTCTGTGGTTTATTTTACGAAAATGCTTTTTTAGCAGTTTGGCCAATTACGATGGAACTTTGAACAGGAAGTCGGCGCACAGCCGTCATCTCCAGGAGAGCCAGTCTGAGTTTGCCTCACCCTCCTACACGCAGCAGATAAACCAAGGGGACTGGGAACTTTTTACTGAGGGGGGGGGGTCAAAGTCTCCTTCCTTTACGAGTTGTTACAACATGAATGGGAGCACTGAGGGAGGGAGGGAGGGAGAGCGAGTGAGGGACGAGGTAGGGAGGGAGGAAAAGCGGAGGAGGAGGAGGAGGAAAGGGAGGAAAAGGAAGTGAACGGTGTAGTTTTTCTCAGCTATAGCGCCCCTGAGTGAGGTGAGAGGTGGGGGGCCAGGGGCCACAGGCTGGGTGGTCAGCATGATCGGTAACCTGTGTGTGTGTGTGTGTGCGCGTTAATGGCTGCGTGTGTGTGTGTGTGTGTGCATGTAAGAAAGTCAGAAAGACAAAGGAGGTCCGTATGCTAAGCACCCGAGCGTGGGAATAATCAAAAGCATCTCCTCTTCCCCTCAAGGCCGCTGGATCCTTTTTCGGCTCATGTTTTTCAATTCTTGATTTTGATTTTTCTTTTCCCTCAGACTACTGCTTCTATTCTTGTGTCATTGTTATTCCACACAGAGCTTACACATGCACATTCTCTGAGGTTTTGCTCTTTATGGGCTGCAGAATGAGGTGTAGACCAAAATGACTGCTCTAATCGAGTAGCCGCACGAGGCCTAAAACAACAAACTGCATTTAGCCAATATAATTCATTCCTCTTGACCATAAAATAGCCGGGCTTAATAAAAAAGGCATTAAGCATTGAAAGCTTAAGTGTTTCACTTCATATAGACTCTTGCTAAGAAAAACGCAGCGACCAGAGAGCTATATTTAGTTTATGGATGTGGGATGAAACTGTTGAAGGGAGAGTTGGACATTTCGTGAAATGAGAGCCTGAAGACGATCTCGTGACTCACACTCCCTTTTTTTTCTTGGTCTGCTAATTTTGGTCAGAAGTACGATCCGCGTGAAATTTATTCGTTCGTCACCCCCCCCCTTTTTCTTTGCTCTCTCACTGCACAGCCCGTGCCTCATTGTCTTACTCGGGGATAACGCGGGCTCCTGTGTATGGCGTTCGGCCCGGTCACGGGTGTCGGTGGGGCGAAGTGACTGCGTTGAACCAATCAAAATCATTCGATCAAGCCGGCCGACAAATTGTCAAAGCGATGGAGCGCGGCTGTGCGGCGCTCCATCGCCTCGTTCGCTTGAGCCGCACAGCAATAATGACCGCGGCTTCCAGTCTTTATGCTAAGCTAAGCTAAGCATCTATTGCTTCGTAGTAACCCGACACTATCATCCAATTCTCTTTTACCATCATTAATTCATTCGTTTCTGCTTTGGCCCTGTCATATCCGCCCACCAGGCCCCCTGTCAGTCACGCTGTAACAGACAGTTCCGCGCAGTCTTTCTTGAAAACGCTTATTCAGGCCGCAGCGTCGGTGTGGGCAGCTTCTCGCCGCACTCAAGAACAGCTCGCTGTCAGCAGACGCTGCTAAACCTAAACACGAGCGGCCGCAGGCCCGTTTCCCTCTTACTACACTCCTATCCACTTCCCACACCAACATTAAACAAGCGCACATGTGCTCGCTCCTCAGAAACATTCCTTCATATCGGCCCATGCAGCCCGTTCTCTCCACGCACCCCGGATCTTTGATCTCCCGAATTTTGCCTCCGTCGCTCGCTGCCTTCCCCAGCGGATACCTCCCGTCGGAACGCACACGCGGTAAGGAGGCCGACGTCAGTTAAACACGGCCCAAAAGTGAAGCGTTGTAAATTTATTAGGCTTTGATCCAGAGAGTTCATGTGTGACAAAATGTGTTTGCGAGCGGGGGAATCCAAACCTGGCAGGAGTAGAGGGATGGATCAACAAGATCAAGCGATGTGGGGCGAGAACATTCATTTCAGATGGCCGGGGCCGTGACAGAATTGGTTCCTGCATGCTGTTTTCCACCGAGTGCCGGTGTCATGTTCGCAGGTTCCATGTGTTGTAAAGTTGGAGTGGTTTTGGCACGGCGGAGGGAGGGGGGGGGGCTGCGCCAGCTCCCGTTCTGAGGGCGAACCCCATCCCGCCCGGCGCGCGGCGGGCCGCGGAGTGACGCAGAGTCGGGCGAAGGGGTGAAAGTGTTGACAAGGCTGAAGCCGGAAACCCGAACCCAACCCCGACACTGAATACTTAGTCTGCCACTCCACGTCCCCCCTTCACAAACGTCGACCCCCTCCACGGCTGTCTGTCTTTGTGTCCTTCAAGCTCCTTTTTTTTTTTTAAATTGTGCCCATCCCTCGGCTCAGGCTTCCAGATTAGATAATGATGTATTTACTTAGCTGAAAGGAAATGCCAAAAAGTGTTTTTTACTTGCATGAAACATTATTGTTTTCTGCTGCTTTCTCTCTTTCTTCCTTTTTTTTTTTTTTTTTTTTAGAAAAGCCTCTGGTTTTAATTATATTAGGTAATATTTAATTCCTCAAAAATGGCTTGAGCACATTTTTCGCATGCGCACAAACTAACTGAAATAGCTTATTCATATTTTGCTTACACGGGGTGTCGTCCTCCAGGAGGTGCAACGTTTTCGCACGGTCCAGCAGCGTTCCCGACAGACGCCGGCGATTTGGTGCACGGACATATTCTCGCGTCCCCCTTGTTTCGTACCGGCCCGATCGGCCGCCCGCAGCGTAGAGCGCGCGCGTTTGCCGCGTTTACGCTCCGCGTGAACGTGAACCTCCGTCAGCGGCTAGCTCGTAATTCAGCTGGTGAGCGAGTGCGTCGGGTTGAAAAAAGGCCTCGCCGCGGTGCTTCGCTCAGCAGATTGCACCATCATAAAACTACACGAATGCCGTGTAACCTTGACTCAACGAATCGTAAAAAATAAAAATCACAATATTTGCTCTCGGCAGAGACGTGCGTTAACATTTCTTTGAATTCCTTTTCTTCAGTTGAATAGGCTCGATAGATAGAAGGACAAACAGGTGGGTGTGACACACCAGCGTGACTGGAAAGGGAAATGTGACTCCCGAATCATCGCTTCACATGCTCCTCATTCCTCTCCACACAAAACGATTGTCCCCGGGAGGGAGAGCAGACAGGTGCAGCGCGTGGATGTGACACCCGGAGAGATTTGCGCCGCTAACGCGTCGTTAAAGGGCAGCAGGCTGGCGCAGAGCGGCCGAGAGGAAAAGATGGTGCGCGGTGACGCGCGGCAGTAGGTGCCGTCCCGATCGGGCCGCCCCGACGCGGCCGGACTGTCGCTCGGGAACATGATCCGTGATGGTTTTTGGGAGCGGAGATGGTGGCAAGGATTTACTGGTGCTGTAAACAGCTGATAAGGGGCAGCCGGGCCTGGCATCTTGTTCTGCAGTAGCCGCAGATTGCCACTGTTCACGGTGTCGAAATCTGATAAGGTGTGAAACACGACACTTTTCATATCGTGGTTAGATGTGTGTGTGTGTGTGTGTGTGTGTGTGTGTGCGTTTTGGCTTCAACGTTACCGCTTTGCGCCCGTGTCGGACGCGCTCGTGAGACAGCCGTGACCCCGGGTGTTCGCTGTCGGCGGAGATTCCAGTCGACAGAGTGGCTCAGCGTAAATGACATCAGAATGCAACGAATGCTGTGTCAGATAGTCTCTCTTGATCGCCTCGTGCATGCTCCCCTCTCTGATGGCGCGTCATTATCTGACATTTTAAGCATCGGCCACATTCGTTTAGCTTCTCTTCCTGGGAGCAGTTGCAGCGCAGTTGCCCCGTCCGACCCGGCTGAGGAGGAGGGTCGGCCGATCCGTTTGAGCAGTTCAGATAGACCCACATCTGTCGGGGGGGGCAGTGTGTGAGGATTTAGGAAATGGCAGATAGGGGGAGCGAGAGAAAGGCATTCAAAAGGAATTTAGTGCTTTTAAAGCCGGGTGGTAAAAACCGGAGAGCGGAGGCACGAGTTTATGTTTAACACAAAATATCCAGGGGACTTCCTGTTTTCTTAAAGATTTCCTCGTCATTATCAGACCCCGCAGGAACGAGCGTACAGCGTAGCATTCACCTCAGCTCTGCTCTCCCAGGCCGAAGTCACGACTCAATCAATGTGATTGAGCGCGTCCAAAAATAGCCCCCTTTTTTTTCCCTTGTGTACGTCGACTCATACAAAAAAAAAAGCCCCTGTTGTGTGTGTAGTATCTAAAAACGTGGCACAAACACTTGAGCTCCATCCATTATGTTACTGTACCTTTTATGCCTTAGCAACGCAAGCGGGGGGAAAAAAACCCATCGGTCGTTAATGCGCACCAGCCCTCTCAGATCCGCGCTCATGGACCCGCGACTTGGAGCCGGTCTTCCTCAGAGTAACGTCTCTTTGACCTGAGGTCAACATCGCTCACAACATCGCACCTCGTGCGCCCGAGACTCGGGTTTTGATCGGCTAATGAGGCGGCGCGACGCGCGGAGGCGGCTGAGGAAGAGCGACTTTAGTGAGTGATTAATCATCGCGCAAAATCAAATCAGTACTGCTCTCACAACTGAGCAAGGTTGTCATTTAATTGGCTCGTATAAGGTCTAAAAACATTTCACGCGGGGGGGTAATCTGTCATAATGGCGAGTAATCTTTATTTTGCTGCTTGTAACCAGTTTGTCATATTAAGCGGTGCTGTGATAAGAAAAGAATACCAGCTGTAATCGTCCAGTCAGGTATGAGTGACAGAGAAATAACAAGGCGTGAACAGCGGGTTCATTCAGCCCAGCGGTGTCTTGATCAAAGCGGGGATTATCTGTGATAGGAGGGCCCCTTTTCTCTCTGTCGCAGCGTTAATCTCAGTCTCCGTTCACTTCTGGTCCAGCGGCACTTCCTCACCCGTCCCGCGCCGTCTCTCGGCTCGCTCGGCCCCAGACCGTCTTGTGCGTCCCGACGACACCCATGGCGCGACGACCGTTAAGAGGGCCGCCACTGTGCGATCAGGCGAAGACTGGCGCTTCACTCACAAACTACACAATTCAGGGATTATCCCGCCGACCTCCGAAATGTCACAGATGAAACCACACAAACCAGCAAGAAGAAGCTTCAGAGGAATTCAAAATGACCTTCTCTTGTTTTCAATCGGTTACAGCACTAAAGATGCAGGTGATACATTACACATACATTCAGATGTCTTTACGTTCCACGCCTTATCTCCTCTCTCCTCAGACTTTTTGGAAATCTTTTGGGGCAAAAAAACCCCCAACTCATTCTCAAAATCTCAAGCGGCCTTGACCTCCCCCCTCGTGGCTCCACACACACACACACACACACACACACACACTTCTCACAGTTACAGAACAAGAACCAACAGCTTACGGTGGAAGTAGGTTAGCAGGGGGAAGAACTGGGTTTTACTGCTCCGACTAAAATACAACATGAGGACTTTGTGGTCCGCAGTGCAGTTGGAAAGACAAATATTATTTTTTTTACGAGCGAGAGAAGTCCAGGGACAGGCCGTATAAAACACCTTAATGATTGAATGGCTAAAGTATTAAACCTCGTAACTTTGGAGGCGGCGTCCTGACCCGGGCTGGGAGGAGGTGGGTCCTTTTTTCTCGAGCAGTGTGACAGGGTAAAACCTAGCGCGCGCACACACACACACGTCAGTGAGCAAATATAGTGTCACACGCCCCCTACACTTACTTTGGCAGACGAGCTGCTCGGTAAATCTTTATGTTGGCGCGGACATTGCAGATTAATAATTAGTTCTTACTGAAAACTCCTCGGGTCCGTTTTAGCACAACAAGCGATTCAGTTGAGAAATGTATTTTTTCCTTTGGCCTTTTAAATCTCATTCGAGCCTTTTTATAATCTTTGTGTTGCCTTCATACTGGCTAGTGTCGCATTTAAGGCGAGCACGGTGCTGTTTTAATGCGCTGCTCTGTTTTAAAATGAAATGTTCATTGGATCTTACAGACCTTTTGACACATATCTGCATTTCATCATTTGCTCGATCCAAAATCATTTATTTTTCAGATTTTTTTATTTTTTAAAGTCTTTTTCTTACTGCAGAAAAAGGCTGTCTCCTTTTTGCAGCGATGCAAACGCGAGGGGAGATTTGAGGGGCCGCCACTGTGGGGCACCATCAGTTTCTCTCATCCCCCCCGCGCGCGCGCGGTCCAACCCTGAGATTTTCCTCCAGCGCTCGGACACTTTGAAGCCCGTATGCTAATGTTGACGCACCAGAACCACAGCTCTCCATCACGGGGCTCATTAGCCGTCTGCTGCCCCGCAGGACCATCGCCACCATCCCTCCATCCCTCCATCCCTCCATTTCCCCGGTGCATTTCAGGAAGGGCTCGGATTCCAGGCGGGCTTTTCTCACGCGTCCCCTTGGGGGCGACGGTGGGAGGGGTGGATGGATGGATGGATGGATGGATGGATGGTTGGTTGAAAGGCGGGGGCCAGATGAAGCGGCAGGCATGTCAGATATGCTGCCGCTGAGTAATGGAAGCATGTACACAGATAAAGGCATGAGCAGAGGGTGAATGCAAATAATCTTTCTCTCTGTTTCTCACACACACACACACACACACACACACACACACACACACACACACAGATGCCGCCTCGAATGCACCTATCTCAACCACGAGGGAGGAGGTGGGGGACCCCACAGGTGGTCATGGCACACACACACACACACACACACACACACACACACACACATACAATCTCACAAACATTAATACAAACGCAGATGTCACAGTTATGAGAGTTTATACCAAACTCTCCAAACACATGGATGCCCACACGTGTCTGGGACATTTGAATGAAAGACGGCCGCTGTTACACTTTGCTCGCACATGCGCCCTGCTTCTGTGTGTGTCACTGTAGAGTGTGTGTGTGTGTGTGTGTGTGTGTGTGTATGAATGTCCCTCTCCTTTTCCAGCTGCAGCTCTCATGCAGGGGCCTCCTCCTGGTAGCCATTATGGGTGTATTTTGTGTGTGTGTGTGTGTGTGTGTGTGTGTCTGGGTGGTCTAGTCCCGTCTCCCTCCTTCTAATAGTTTTATACCGTTTTGCCCTGGCGGTGCTCGAGGGCAGTGGAGGGTTGTTGGTGGTGGTGTTGGGAGGGGGGCTGTGAGCGGCCCCGTTGAGGAGAGCAGACGACAGGCCTAATAAAGCTTCACAGGGTTTAGGCCCATCGCTCTCAGCACTTCCTCCCCGCTGCCCTCTCTGCTCCCTCCTGCCCCCTCGGTCCGCCACCACACCCCCGCAGGCACATGTGGTCCGGCCCTAATGGGACCCAGCTGGACTCCCACCTTCCCTCTCTCTTACGGACCCGGGCCTCAGCCCTCCGCTCTCTGTTCCCCTCTCTCTCCCTTTCAACGTTCAGCCCCAGATGGCACTCCTTCAGGCAGGATATTCACTGCTTGAGGATGTATTTAGTATCCTTTTCTTTTGGGGTTTTTTTCCCCTCTGCCTCGCCTCCCTCGCCTCCTCGTCTTCCTCCTTCCTCCTCTCCTGTCTCGGGGGTTTCGAGGTCCTGCTCTGCTTCCTGTGTGGCGGGGTTCAGCTTCCCCGCGGAGGAGCCGCGCGACTCGGCGCAGAAGGAGCGGAGACGAGAGGCAAAGCCGTGCCGTCGTGCGGCGTGGGCCTCGTCGAGGCCCGGGATCCGCAGACCCTCTGCCACCCCTTCCCCAAGTTCTACGCCGCAGCGGGTCGTTCACACGTCAGACTCCCCGCGGCTGCCATAATCAGTACCCCTCTGCGGCGAGGCAGCGTGGGGAAACATTTGTTCCCCAGACCGGCTCTGCTTCATCTCTCCGGAGTCGCAGCCTCAGCATGTAAACAGGGCGGTGCCAATTGCCCGTCCCAGAGTTTTTATGGTACCAAGGCAGAGCAAACAAACAAACTGGAGAATTTTACGCAACAGCCTGCGAAACATTCTCACAGTGCTGCGGGGGACAAGTGTTGCCAAGTCGCCCTCAGCTGCGATTCCAGCGCGGAAGCACGGCGAATTCACACGGAACGCACGCACGCATCCGCGCATACCGGTGGCTCGCGTTCCTCGCCGCCAGTGTGACGCGCACGGCGGTTAATGATAGAAGCCTCTTGTCGTGCATCACCTAATCGCTGCGGTAGGACCAAAGTGCCCGTGGCAGACTTTGGGGTTTTTCAGAAACTCTTTTTGACAGTAAATATTTAAAACTTCAGAAAGAGGGGAAACGGCAACTGCGGGGACATAATGTTTTCTGTGGCTGGACTCAAGCCCCGACGGGATGGCAAACAGCGAAGTCTTTTAAAGCGCTTCCCCTTCGCTGGAGTGCACGCAGCAAGAGCGGGGCTTTTATTGCCATCGCGTCCGAGGACAGACGGGCCATCAGCGCGCATGTTTGCCATAACATCTTATCATCCTCTAGACCATAACTAGATGTTGACGCTGATGAACGGTTGAGCTCCTACTGTGTGGTCCCTCTGCGGCCCCTGCACGCGGTGTCGTAGCGGTTTCCCCCTCCATGTCAGAGATGAGAGAGAGCTGGGCGCGGCGGCGCTGGGCTCGCGCTCTTGAATTCATTATCTCCGACCAAATCCGTCCCTGTGATCAGAGCAGGAGTCAGGATGGTGGCGGAGCGGAGCGTCTTTTTAAACTCCACACGGCCGCGCTCTCATGTACGCACACGCGCACCTTTCCTGAAGTTTGTATGCGAAAGAGCTTACCCTTTTAGCACTTCTTCCTCCCTGATTACGATTGTAAAAATTCCGCCTGCAGTAACCAGGACGACGCGATTACTTTTTGTTTGGTGTGCGTAAAAAATCAAAAAAACTCAACAGGACTAAAAACAGGTGGCACAACTGGTGCAACAGCCAGTTTGCTTCATCTCACTGCAGACCCTCTACTTTTATTAGAAGGAAATGCAAATGTAAAAGTCCACGTGACTGCCTTTGGTTCCTGTTTTTTTCGTATCATAGGTGAAGTAATGTATCATGTCCCCCTGTGCATCTTTAAAAGTCTCTGTCGTATTTTTATTTTTTTTCAAGCGGCAGTAATTTGTGCGAGAGTTTCCAGCAGCAACACAGCCTCCTGAAGGAAAACTTCACCTAGCGCGGTGGCGCGGCTCATTTTCGGACAACAGTGGGGACGAGCTGTATGGGGATCAGTTTCCCGGTCTCCTCCTGTGTTTTCATGGGATTTGTTGACGGCAAGGAACATATACAGTATCTCCAGACTGATCCTTTGCGTCTGAAAGATGCACGCATTTACGTTTCGGTGGGAAATGCCAAACGTAAACATAGCGCAACCGTGTTTGGTTTATGCCCAAATTCCATAGGGTGTCTTTAAGCACAGAGAGAAAGGCGGGTTTGGCTTTGGGGTGAGTTTAGGTTAAGGTTCATCCCGCCGTGTCGCTCCACCCCGTCCCTCCCCGTCAGCCGCCGCACCGGCCTCCTCCGGGGTGGCTTTCCAGTCGGATTGAAACCATGACTTTTGCCCCCTCCCCTCCCTCCATGCGTCTGCACATCCTGGAGCAGAGCAGAGTGTTTATGTGCGGCAGACGCCCAGGCTAAACAGGAAGGGACAGGAGGCCATCACGGGGTTGGGGGGGCGAAATGCAGACCCACGTCCACGGGCCCTCTCGGCGTGGACCGCGTATGGGCCAGAGCTCCGCGGGTGGCAGCTGGGAATGCGTTTGCATTCACACCTGCAGCACAGAATCCAGGTTTGTGTTTGGGCGCCGCCGCCACCGCCGCTCGCGACTCTGCGCTGTCCGCGCCGGGCTTCATGCGAGCTGCTCAGACAGCAAAAAAAACAAATACTGTCGAAGACGGGGAGGAGAGGAAAAGTGAGTCCGTTTGAAGTCGGGGAGCTGCAGAGCGGAGCTGAGAGACAGATGAATCATCCTGTTTCAGAAACCTGAACTCGCTGAACGCGCCCTTGTTAAGGAGCAGTAATACGTGTTTGTGTGTGGCAGCAATAACACAGTTCCAAGGCTCAGCTCCATGTGTACACACAGGCCTGTGTAACCCTACACACCTCTCTGATGATGTCAGATTAGCATTAAGCGTGAGGTCGGGCCTGTGTTTATACGCGTGTGTGTGTGTTCAGTGTGGCGAACAAGACGTCTGGTATTGTTTTTTGGGGCAGCAAGAGAAATGTAAACAGCGGAAGGTAGTGGCTAAGGGAGAATGGAAGAGCAGAGACGTCCCACGCGCGTGCGTCCGTGTTTATGTGCGCGACCGACGATGACATCAGCGGCGGGAGCGGACGCAGGGGGCTCTGGTCAGTGTGAAAGTCGAGGCCTGTCACGCAGACGCCGTCCAACTGCACGCCACGCTCGCGGCAGAGCACTCAGCCGCTGGCAGGGGCTGGAGCGGCGGCCGGCGGCGGTCTGCCAAAAGCTGTCAGCTCTGCGGCAGCCTCAATGTTTCAGCGGCGCGGCCCTGGAACGAGAGACGTAACAGCCACAGCGAGCGTTGGCACCGCGCTCCGACGTTAAAAAGGTTTCCATCTTAACCCCGCGGCCGCGCTGGAAGCAAATGATGTGTGCTCCTCTACGGCAAATTAAACATTTTAGGGTCAATTAGAATGAAGCTGATTGGAATTTTTTCTTTCCCCCTTTTTAAGTGGATTTTAAACGAGTCGAATTCAATTTCAAACGGCCCCGCTCCCAGAAGGAAACGGCAGGAGACGAGCAGAAACGCATTTGAGGGGAAGCGACCCCGCGACCTGCTCCGTTCGGTCTGCACAACAGCGGCGCATACTTGGCCGCCCGCCAGCGCGGATTTCGCCCGCGGGACACGCGGAAATGCCCACCTGTTCCCCTTCCCTCACTTTTTATACGCGTCGGCACCAGACGCAACTGCGATGAGAGCTCATTTTGCACGCGTATCGGTTTTTTGGGGAACGAAAATTCTCCCTTTTCTGCAACCTGTCGTTTAAATCACAGCCCAGACAGTCGTCTTTTCTCCTCACTGCCAAGTTGTTGTTGTGTGTGTGTGTGTGTGTTTTTTTGGTTCCCCCCCACCCCTGGAGCTGAGCCTCTGCACAAGCTGCCTGCTTGTGGAGTATTTGGAGGCGGGCCCAGCGGTCATAGCCGGGAGGAAGGACCCGTATCAGGCCTGGAGGTGTTGCTCTGCAGCTGAACCGGTGCCCTGACCTCTTGGGGTGAGGCCAGGAGTAAAGAATACCCCCCCCCCACACACACACACACACACACACACCACCCGCCCCGAGTATCATTTTTACTGTAGTGGTTGATTCAGCGTTTTGGACGGGACCGAGACCGAGGAATGATGAAACTTCTTCAGGGCCAAGGTCTCATCGGTTCCCTCTCTCCCTCTATCAGAGGAGGTGGTCCTTGCTTTTTTTTTTTTTTTCGGCCATCAGCCTTTGATCCCCCGTCCCTCTTCTTCTCCCGCGATTCATCCTCCCGGACCCGGACAAAGCCCGCCCTGCCAACAAACGCAGCCGCCGCCTTTCAGGGCCAAGCGTCACGGCTGCGGAGGGGCGAAGGCAGCGGGAGAGGAGCAGCCAGGACGGAGAGGAGAGGGGAGGAGACGAGAGAAGAGGGAAGAAAGAGGGGTAGAAGAGGGGAGAAAAGAGGAGAGGAGCATGCGGCTTCGCCCGCCCCGGAGGTCCCCGGCTGCCCCCGGCTCTCGGTGGCCTACCTCCAGAAGGCCTTATTCAGAGACTCACCTAATGAACACTCCTGCCCTCATTCAGCCTGACAATGGAGCCCTCCACTGCCATTGAGCCCGCTCACAATGGAGAACATCGCTCCAATTAAACCCCAGGGACAATAAACCGGGTTAGGTGAAGGGGTGGAGGTGTGTGTGAAATGTGTGTGTGTGTGTGTGTGTGTGTGTGGGTCAGGCCGGGGGTTTAGCAGGGTAATGAACAGGCCCAACCCGACGGATCTCTTCGGAGGTCCGCTGAAGTGCCGTTGCCTCTGATGTGCTATTTGTATCAGTAAGAAGCAATTAGGTGCCCATTCCCAGCACATCCCGAACCCTTATCTCCCCCCTACAAGTGTGTGTGTGTGTGTGTGTGTGTGTGTGTGTGGAGGGTGAATGGGAGAGAAAAGGGGAAAGGCAATGACAGAGTGCAGCCAGTGAGCCGGGCCTGGTGACCAGAGCAGATGAGGAATCATGAATAGACAAAAAAACGGCGACTTGACCAGACTCCGTTGCCTCAAAAGCTGAATTAAATGTCAAAGAAAAGGTTTCACTGCTGGGATAATATATTTAAAAGAGCTGTTTGCATTTCAAATGAGCGCTTTTGACAACACGCGCAATTACGTACTTTTATATATTTGTTTGTTTGTTTGTTTTTTAAACCCCTTTTTTTAAGCACAGCTTTGTGGGGAAAAAGTAAAGAGGCAAATCGGGATGTGATGGAGCTGGTCAATGGATAGAGCAAGAAAAGGAGTAAAAAAAATTGTATTGTTAAATAAATTATGTGACTGCGAGAAAAAAATTCAAATAACGCATTCACTTCAAGGAAAAGGACCCCATTTAGATGTGAAGTTGGGTTTAGGGATATACAGAGGAAAAGGGTAGAAAGAAACAAAACACGCAAAACGGCACACACACACATAAAAAATGTATCAACGTGTCTTGTGTAATGGGGTCGGCGGGCTCCCACAACGTTGTGCGTCCCATTATTGACATTGGTGGTCAAAATACAGAGTCTGCCGAGACGTGGCATTTGATGGAGGCGGGGGCAGCGCAGGAAAGCCAACAAAGGCCCAAACGAAGGGCCGGGCCCGGGCCATGGTAATGCGGCTCAGTGCGGGGGGCCCGCTCATGAATATGGTGGCCGCGGCGCCGACGGCGGTACAGGTGCGAGCGGGCGAGTGCGCGCGGCCTACGCCGTGTCCCGTGTTTGCTCGCGTGTCCGCGTTACCTCCCAGGATTACGCGCGTCCTCGGGCGCGTGTCGGGCTGCCGGAGCCCCACGCCAGTGTGGAGGCGTGCGCGCGCGTGTGTGTGTGTGTGTGTGTGTGTGTGTGTGTGTGTGCGTGTGTGTGTCTCTATCTTCTCGCGCTGTCTCCCGGCGGGGCTGAAAAGTCAATCAACAAGTCTGTCGAGGGAGCAGGACGCACACTGCCCAGGGATCAATGCCCTTCACCCCTGGGACTCTCGCTTAGTCAGTGGGGGCATCCAGAGCCCCGCAAAGCTCCTTAAATCCCTCGTACGACCCTGACAGCTGACGGCAGGTGTCCTCCTCCCCCCCTACGTGTGCGTTGCGGTGCGCATGCGTGTGCAGGCGTCCTTTTTTGCACTTCTGACGAGGCCAAACACTCTCGCAGTGAACGGTTCTCGCCGTTTCATTTTTTTTTTCTGCGTTCGTGTGAGTGAGTCCGTTGTTTCGTCGGTGCCTTTGCCGCAGCATCCGTGTGTGCGTCTGTGTGCGTCTGTGTGTGTGTGTGTGTGTGTGTGTGCCTTCCTACGTGCCTGGTCGACGGAGCAGGACTCTGGCTAACCTTTGAAACAAAGGCGTTTGAGCTGCGTGACTTCGCCTGTTGTCGTTGGAGTCTCCAGCAGGAACGCCGGGCCCTGCATCTCTCCGCTGTTTGGGAGCGACAGGCTCCATCCTCTGTCCCCGGCAAGTTTTTTTTTTTTTTTTTTGGTTGGAGCTCGCCTCGCTTTTGTTCAGGATCTCATCTGCCCCCAATTTACTCTCCCAGTGACCTCCCAACCCTGACCTGTCAGTGCAGCGTTCCTTTCTTTATTACTGAAAGCCATATTGTTTTCAAATGAAAAAGGGCATAAATACTCGCTAATATTCGAGAGCCTCGCTCGAGTGGAACTGGGAGTTGTACTAAATCAAAGGCTAAGAAGAGGAGTCCCACCGCTGCTGCGTGTGTGTGTGTGTGTGTGTGTGAGTGAGAGAGAGAGAGAGAGCTTCCCTTTTTGTGTACGATGTTGCTTTCGTTCGACTGAGCGTGCATGTTCTGTGGGAGAGTCTTCTCTCTCTCTCTTCTCACTGGCCACCGTCTTCCTCGCTGGCGTCGGCGTGAACCCCCCCCCTGCTCTCCTCCTCCTCCTCCGGTTCCTGTGGCCTCCCGGGGCTTCCTCCGGCCGTCCAGACGTAGGGCTGCCGAGGGACCGGGACGACGGTGGTGGGAGTGGAGGCTTGGAGGAGCAGGGTGGGTATCATGTTCTCGCTCTCTCTCTCCTGCTGCAGATTTATGGGGGCTCAGTCCTTCTCTAAATATTTGCCTTTCCCTCTGTACTGTGGGAGATTGATGGCCTTTGATGTGGGGGCTTGGGGTGGGGGGTGGGGGTGGAGGTGCACGGGCTCGGGGTGTTGGGACGGAGGAACGGGAGGAGTGGATGGATAGGTAAAGAGCCAGTTCAGGGCCACCGGGGGGGGGCAGTGCTCCCGGGGTACAGTACACGTTTGCTGCAGTTGTGATGCGAGTCGCCTCTCTGCACGTCTGAATCGCTGAGGTTGGCGGCCACCGTACTCCCCCCCGCCCGTGTACCGGGTCAATATGAACAGGGCTTAAACATCTTTACGGTCTGGTACATGATGAAACCAATGAACCGATGATTTTAACATAAATGTTTTGGAGGAGGTCTGCCAATTACCTGCTCCGCCGAGGATTAAGTTGGGAAAAACCTGAGCGGAGCTGCTAATAATAATCCTATCCAGAGTCAATCACGAGTTACAAAAACATCTGTTACAAAGCTAATGCTCAATCTCTCCCAATCTCCTTTGTAAATAATTGGTTTCAGATTCCCAAATCTATTTCCAGATCCAGCGCATGTTGCATCATCTGGAATTAAATTCGTCGACGTCTGTTTGCTTTTCGAACGCGGCCCTCGCTTTTGCTCTCCCAGAGCTAATTGCGCGCTCCCCACAGCAAAGGCCAACTTATCCCAGACAATGATGTTTATGTATATGTAATTGTCGCAACTGGCGCGGCGTAACGGCCTCGTTCTCCCTCCGTCTTGTTGTCCAATCAGTCCAAATAAATCTTATGCGGACGCGCAGCCAGAGCAGTAACTGCGCTGTGAAAGCAAATAATTGCTTTGGTTATTAGAGCTGAAAGGAACATAAACAAGTCATTTCAGCTATCATGGCGGTGGTGACACAAAACTTTCTCTGGCTCTCTCTCTGCATTGGCTGCCGCCCGCCCCCTACGTCCATGCACGCTATGGCGCGCGCGCACACACACACACACACACGCACCCTCCACCCACTCCACCCTGCACATCTCCTCTTCTGCTTTTCCCAGTTAACAGCTCCGTGTCAGGGGGTAAGTACTGGGGCCCTACCTCTGCACCCCGCAGAGTGGGGGAGCTTCCACCTCACACGCATGCACGCACACACACACACACACACGTGCGCACGCACGCATTTCACGCCCACGCGTACAAACGAGCTCGTCCACGCAGGCGCGGCGTTAGCGCGAAACCGAGACAAAACCCCACGTTCAATTCGACAAGCGCGGGAAACGCCAAGCGCGCATACGCGTGGACGCGCACGCCGAGTTCACCTCTGGTTCCTATTTACCCTCCCTCCTCCCCAGGCAGCCATTGCTCCGAAGCAGCAACTGTGTTAGTGACACGGAAGGGAAAGGGGAGGAACAGAGAGGTCATTTGGATGACTAATGGCAGAATTCACAGGAAACTCCAGGAACATTCTTCCTCAAATTATGCTATTAGCTGCTTAGGGGAGCAGAGAGACAGAGGGGAGAGAGAGGGATGGAGGGAGAGGGGGGAAAAAAAAAACAGGCGTGGACTGTGTGTGTGTGTGTGTGTGTGTGTGTGTGTGTGGGTAGGAGGAGGAGGCCGGCCTTAAAACAACAGAAAGAGAAAGGAACTTGTAGCCGTTTGGCCTCCTGTTCTTTAGCGGAATGCGGTGCGGTGGCATTTACACGTTCGCGGTGATTTATTGGCGCGACCCTCCCCTCCCCCCCTCCCCTCCGTCTCTGTCAATACAGGCCTCTCAGAGCCAGGAAAAGGCCCTAAGCCCAAGGAGACAGTGGGCCTGAGCTATTCTCCCTTTTTCCCCTTGCACCTGTTCCCTCGGCGGGGGAAACGAGAGCCTGTAATTATGTGTGAAAGGGGCTCTCTGCCGGATGGCCGGTGTGATAGTGTCAATCCGCTAATGTTTTGTACGGGGCGGACTGCGTGACCCCAAGGGGGGGGGGGACCTCTTTGAGGGCGCGTTTCAATAGCCCCGTCGCACGGCAGGCATTTGCATGTGTTCGGCTCGTGGGGTAGCGTGTGTTACCGTCTTTTGTTTGCGACCGTCGCCGCGCCTCTTTATTCCTTCGCGGTACGCCTTGACCTGGCACCGGCAGGCCCCCGCGGCGCGGCCCCCAGCCAGCGGACGGGAATAACTAGGTGAGGAGGAAGACTTGGAGACGCTTCGCCCCCGGTGGAAAGGGTTCATTCAGCCTCTGTCCTTGCCGGGGCCGCTTTTCGCCGGGTTTATGGTTTTGCATGCTTTGGAAACTTTTTCTGGAGACCAGTCAGAGCTCTCGCAGTCTCCGCGCGGTTTCGCCGTAGCTGCCGCTGTAACCCTCGCGTGTGGTTACGCTTTGATTTACTGTGCGTTTTTGAGAAGGTGCAAAGTAGCGAGGGGCCGCAGTCTATGCCGTAGATAGCCCTCAAAACTAGGTCCCGATGATGGTCATAAAAAATTTCCACAGCTATGTTATATTTACTGACTCGGAGAGTTTTCTGATATTAAATGGCGAGATTTCGTAGCCAAGGGAAATGAATCTTGCATAAATTTCTACTGTGCTGTTATGGTTAAAGTTGCCTTCTCCAGTGTACCTTGAATTGATGGTAAAAGATCTTCTTTTCATCCTTTACTTCTTCCTCAAGGATTTTTGGCAGGACCATTGGGAGCGTATCACGACCTCTTTACTGTACAAAACGTCGCACTCAGCAACGAATCAGCCTCTTTATGACACGGGGACATGGCAAGTGACGCGACCCTTGTCCAGCTTCTGAACCAAAATGTGTCTGACATCATGAATGACATATTCTCTGTCAAAAATATTGGATTATAACAGCAGAAACAAATGGTTTACCACTTGCAGGGTCGCCAGATAATTTAATGACAGGTAAATCTCCGGGAGGTTTTCAGCTGCGGCGGCGGTCTTGCTCCCGGTTTCGGGTTTCCCCGGCCCGAGCGGGACCTGAGCTGAAAACGGCTGCAGTGGGGATTAGGCTCGGCGATCAAACAGCGGCCCCCGTCCTCTCCGGCGGCCGCGCTCGGGGAGGTCGCCGCGGTGCCGCTGCGAAGGTTCCCGCCAGCGAGACGAGGCCGCGTTCCCTCGCTCGTGCACGGGTGGCAGAAGGGGCTATTTCGGTTTTGACGGGAACTGCGTCTGCACAGCGCGTGCGCGCGCGTCTCGGCAGCAGTCGGCATATACAGGAAACCACAGAAAGCTAACATTTATCTCCATAAAACGAGGGAAAGGTTTCGCTCCACCTGCCTGATACAGAGAAAATCACAAAGCACGGTGGTCAGACGGAATAACCAACAATTTCTACATCCACCGCTAACTTTATAAACCGCCCGACCCCGCGCGTGCGCGCGCGATGGCGGCGCGTGAGTCATAGCAAAGCTGCAGGTGATTGGTCAGGAAGTGGTCATGTTATTATCTCTAATTGAGGGGTAATTGCGGAGTGCCGAGCGCGCTGCGCTGTACGCGTGAGTGTGAATGCGTGTGCATGTGCCTCTACGTGTCTGTGTTTGTGTTTAGGTGTATGCAGAGTGGAAAATTACATCTAGAGTTTGGGCTTGCTGTGATTAAAAACAAAGCAGAATAAACACTGGGCTTTGGTGGGCAGCAGTGGGAACGGCTGGATGGTCTGTATCCTGTGTGTGTGTGTGCGCGCGCTAGTGTCCCGCTATTGTCAGCCCGAAGGCTTGTGATTTAAAAAGAAGAAGAAGGAAAAAACAAAAAATCCCACAGGCTGAAGCTGGCAGCGAGGGTCTTCAGAAAGGTTATTATTTTAACAGATTTTCAGATAAATGGTTAATCCTCGGGGCCCGTTGACGGCTGAGCTAACGCGCAATTAGGCCGAGTTTGCCGGCCGTTTAAAGTAAGAGACCAGGTCGTTATGCTATTAAGACTGGTGTCGTTCTGTCTGCTGCTGACCGGGCCGATCGGGGAGCGCGGCTCGAAGGCCTCGGCCTCGGCGGGCAGGCTTAGCGAGGGGGCGGGGGGGGGTCCGGTGCGCCCGCTCCTGTCCGACCCCCACGCCCCCGGAGATCGGCGTAAGTTCGCGAGATCGGTTTCGCTTCACGCGGGGGTCGGCTCTTCTTCTTGTTCTCACCTCAGTCTGCCGTGAGCGAATCGTCTCCCTTCTTGCCTTCTTACCCCCCCACCCCCTCCCCCGGGCCCTCCCCTCTCCAGATAGCTGTGTTCTCACCTACTCTGAGCACGGATCTAATTGAGGGCAATCATTCAGATAAAAAGCCCCCTGCATTGATGCTGCCGGCCTGCGTGTACGTGCGTGTTTGTGTAGTACATATTTGTGTGCGTGTGTGTGTATGTGTGTGTGTGTGTGAGAGAGAAAGAGAGAGAGAGGAGGGGGCCCTCTCGGCGTCTACCCCCAGCCAACCCCACCAACCTCCTTTCCTCTCTCCCTCTCTCCACCGCCATTAAAATGCCATGCTGCTCTCTCTCGACCCATCTACACCGCTATACCCCCAACAAGCCTTTTGTGTGGCACAGAGAGGAGGCACTGAGGCAGCGAGAGGGGGGGGGCGGGGGGGGGTGTGTGTGTGTGTGTGTGTGTGTGTGTGTGTGTGTGTTGGGGTGGGGGGGGGGGTGAAAATGAGGCAGGCCAGCTCCTGTTGTTGACCGGTACCATTGTCTTGGACCTCTGGGAGCACGTCCTTAACATCGGGAGATCCTGGGTGCTTCCAAAAGCGCTCCACTTGTCCCCACCCCCCGTCCTTGTGGCCTCCTCCGTCATCCCGCCTCCAACTGACGTCACTGACTTGCGTTTCCTCATTGTCTGTTGTGCTGCTACTCAGTTTTGATCCAGCGTGTTGGGAGCACAGGCTTTGGGTGGCGGAGAAGATTCCGCTCCTGTCTCTTGGGGCGGTTGGTGAACGCCGCTCTCGTAAAGAGGTTCTCGCCTGTCGATCCTCACGCCCGGACGCCAAAACCCAGACGCTGCAGCGACAGAGAGACGCGCGTCGCAACGTGTGCTCGGCGTGTTTTCGTCAGCGTCGGGCTTTTCTTTCAAATTAAAGCACGGTGTCGGACCCCACAGGGGTCTGCTCCGCTGACAACGTGCGCCCGTAAAATATGCACCATGATTGCAGAGTCCTCCAGTGAAGAGCACCCCCCCGCCTTTCATGCACCCTGTAAGAGCCAGTGATGGTGTCATTGTTGTGCGACTGGTGGTGTGACCCCACAGAGCAGGGGCACACACAGCGGTGGTGGTGGCGGGGGGGGGGGGGTGGGGGTGTTTGGAGAGGGTGGAGACGGGGTAGCTCGGAGGCTAATAGGGTGGGACAGGCTGCTGTCGAGTGTTCCAACCCCACTTGGCACCACTCTGCTCCCCTCGGGGTCTCCCCTGACGTTCCTTCTCCGTTCGCCTCCTCTTTCGTTTGAGACGTTTTGTCACGTTCTGGGAGCCACGTAGCGAGGAGGTGCGGGTTACCGACCTGAAAACACACATTACTTTGTTTAAAAAAAAGAAAAGAAAAGTTTCCGCTTCCGGCAGTTGACACCGTGCACCTTTTGTAACACTTACGGTATCGTATTCATGGCATCCTTCATCCCCCTTAAAGGGAAACCTCCCTCGCTTTTTATCCCACTCCTCCTAGTTCTGTGTCGCTCCTCGCCTCCTCAAACGTCCCGCTGATGTTTAGCATCTCTCGGAGGTATCGCGGCACTCCCCCGCAATTCTCCCCTCGCGGCTCCCGGCACTTTTGACTCAGCCCGGGAGCTCAGAGGTCGTCTCGTGACCCCCGGCTCCTCTAACTTGCGGGCCGCCTTCTCGGGGGCACCAGGGAGTTGCTCCCTGGCGACCGTTACGGGGAGTCGCGTGCAAGCGAGAAAGACTGGCGGCGAGGAAATGAAGCAATCCGAGGTAAAAGGCCGCTTTGGGCGCCTTACTCTGCATCGACTAACACTCAAGTTGGCGAAGGTAACAGCCCGCAAAGCAGGGCTGAATGAAATTTCTGCTTTGGCTCGAATGTGATCCGGAGCTTTGGCTAACCGCGCTCGGTGAAATGTGGCTCGTGTGTGTGTTTGCCCCCCCCGGGTATCAATTAAAGTGGCCGGCTCACTCCACTTGCTGCTGTCACCCAGGTTTACCCACCTCTCTGCTGCAGCGGGGGAAACATTAACATAAGTAAGCCCTCTGCTGACAACTCTCTCCCTTCCCGTGTTTCCTCTTTGCCTTTTTTCTCTTTTGCAACCTCTCTCCCGTCCTCGGCCCCTCTCGCCGACTCTCCATGCCCCCCCCCTCCCCGGGCTCTGTCTCTCCGGCAGCGAAAACATGGTTGTCACGGAGAGAGGGATGACAACAGCGAAGCGGCTGCGAATCACACCGATTGTTAGCGGCGGACGCGGTGGATGGGGAGAGGTGCTAATGTAATTGTCCGGGCCCTTATCGCTGTTGATACAGGCTCTTCAGAAGGCGGGGTGATTTAGCTAAAAGCTATCTCTCGGCCAAGTAATTAGACACGCCATTCAGGGTGGCATTAGCACGGGCCGCTGCCACCGTGTCCCTCGCACCGCGCTTAAATACACACACGCAAACACACACACACACACACACAAATGCGCGTGTCTCACTAAGGCTTCATCACGCCACTCGGGGTGTTATTCAAACCATTAGCAGGGAGCGTGGTGTTCCAGGCCCCCCAGTGAACGAGCGCGCGGGAGAGAGGGCGCGCTCCCGCGCGGCTCGCTCGCCGCCGCCGGCCGGCGTTCGCCCGTCGTTTATTGGCGGCGGCGGAGGCAGCAGCCGCCGCCTGACACAGGCTGTCTAAGATCGAGTTGAGGTAGCGCGGCGCACTTGACTTCTCAAAGCATCCCGTGTTCCCCATCTCCCGCTGTGACTCCATGCTCCCCCATTAAATCAATTAAACCAATCCAACACTCAGCTCAAAACAGACGGGGCAGAGCAGAGCAGGCACTGTGCCCCCACCCCCCCACACCCCCACCCAGCATGTACTTCAGCAGCATTCTAACCTAAAAACCCATGGGAATCGGACTGAAGTGTGTTGGATTGTTTAGCTATACTCACTCCAGGATATAATGCCTTCTGTAGAGGCCCCTTTACATTTGAGGCCTTGAGATGAATAACAATATGTCCATTCTGATATTTTTTTTTTTATGGTCGATCCAGATTGGTGAATTTTTTTTCCAAGAGGATTCTGACTGTTGGATGACAGAGCCCGAGCATTCACGCGTTCCTCCTCCCCTGAGAACGAAATGTCAGACATGAGCAAATGTTCAACCTCCGCCCGCAAACCGAACACGGGCGCAGCCTTGTTGGCCGTTTTAGGTTTTTTGGGGGGGAGTCGGCACCGCGCTGCTCCTAAACTCACCGGGTCTTGAACATTATCTGCAGCTTGATGCTGTCGCGCCATGCAAACACCATGTGTGCGCCCCTAAGCGGATTGTGTCAGCTTTGCGTAGAGCCAGGCTACGTCTTTATGCTAAGCTAAAGTAAACTGTTTGCCGGCTTCATATTCTCACGGTGTTATGAGTCTGGTAAAATACAGTTACTACGTACATTACTTCCGTCCAGGCGCCTCCTCCTGCTTCCGTGCCGGTGTCGGCCTGTTAGGATGTCAGCTGCGGGGACTTTCGCGTATTGGGCCGTGTCAGGTATGAACAGACTGTAAAACAGAGACAATCACTTTTTAAATTATAAGAGGGATAAAAAAAAAGAAGAAGAAGAAGAAGGAAGGACTGGTAGCATAGGCGATGAGTTAGCTTTACCCTGCGAGCATCGGGATGGCCTCAGGGAGGTGTTTTTTTTTTTGTTTAACTTAAGGCCAAGTGGAAAGCACTAAAACTCCCTCCTAAAAATCATTCCCCACTCTCTCCATTTTCCATCGTTCACCCCCCTCCCCCCCTGCTCTGCTCCCTCTTTATGGGGACATCGGACTCCCTGACAGTTTGTTTTAAATTTGACCGTGCAGATGTTTCTCTGGGTGACTGACTTTTATAGTTTAGAAAAGATTATATCAGCTTTCCCTAAGATTGTGTTACTGTATTTAAAAAATGACTGGCGATTGAGGAGGTGGGGTGGGGGGGGCGGAGGCTGGGTTGAGGGGACGTGCGCGGCAGGAAAGGGAGGAGAAGGGGTTTGTACCGCCGATCTCTAAATCCTGGGTCTCCCTCTCGGCCTCACTTGCCCAGACTGCACAGGGAGTTGCTGGGGAGCAGGGAGGGATGGAGGCTGGAGGAGAGGAGGAGGAGGAGGGAGACTAGGGGAAGGAGGTTAGAGTTCACGGCAGCCAGGTTTGGCTTATTGCATTAGACACAGATTCTCGCTAATTTCAAAGGACAACACCAGCGTCAAATCTGAGGATATTAGTTTTTGATAGGCAGCTGGGGCAAAGCACACAGTGGGGGTGGGGGGTGGGGTGTGTGTGTGTGTGTGTGGGGGGGGGGGTTAGAGGAGGACAGGGTGAGTCCTACTTTTTCCCATTGCAGGTCACATAGCCAAATGGTCACTCCCCTTTTCCCTACACTTAATCTTAAAAATGATTTTTCTGTAGCGTCTGTCTGCAGCAGCTTTCTCTTTCGAATCTGTGGATCAAATTTTTTGCTAGCAGTTTAAAGTCATCTCTAAACCATCAGGGTATTTGGGGGCTAAAAAAAATGGTGCATTATAATTGATTTTTTTGACTGAGAAAAGGAGAGCGAGGAATCAAAGCCACGAATCTGTGGATCAAATATTTTGCTGCAGTTTAAAGGCAGGGCAGCCAGGAAACGCTAAAAAAAAAGGTGCATTATAATTGTTTTTTTGTTAAAGCCCCCCCAAAAGTCACAGCCGTGTGATTTCCTGGAAAACAGGTTGAAATTTCTTTAGGCAACGTCCAGAATGAAGGGTGGGGGGGTGGAGTGAAAAGAGGAGGGGTCAGAGGGGTGGAGGTGCAGACAGACATGAAGTGAAAACGCGGATCATTTATCTGTAATCTTTATATCAGACAGACTTTTCCTTCCGTATCGGTGTCGGCATGAATCAGCGAGGTCATCCGTCCACATCCGCGCAAAGGGCAAAACTATCGGCAACGACTTCTCGTATTTCCTTATGAAAATATGCAGAGTAGCAGCGGTAACCATAATTGAAAGATTAAAGAAGTGGATGGCGGCCATCGAGCCTGGCCCGACTGTGGGTGCGGGCGATTTTTAATGAGCGATGAGGAGAGGGTGACGCGCGGAGGGTTTTCTTCGCAGGTTCAGCCTGTTTGTTTAACGGGGGGTTGGGGTGGGGGGCTCGGGTTACGTTCATTAAAACCGCGGGCCACCGCGAGGGCGTGACGCATACGTTACCGGGCCGCGCGGCCGAGCAGCTCGGCGCTCGACTCCGCGTCCCGTCCGCCGGCTGGAAGATCAAAAGGCGCAACCCAGGTCTTCTGCTCGTGACGAAACAAGTAAAACATTGTTTTTCTTTTTCGGGGCTCAGCGTGGCGTGCGCCGCCGCTTTCAGCAGCGAGACGGGATAACGGTACGTCTCCGATGACAGTTCAGCGGCAGTGCTGGCTGGGGTTAATTACAGTTAAGTTTAATTGTCCATCGGTTCCAGTTGCGGTTCTGGTGCATGTAGCAGCATCAAAACAACTCTTAACGTCGGCCCTATACTTACTCGCCACGTGAGAGGAAATTGGGCTTAACGCTGGTAATTTTCGTGCTGCGGCGGCCCACCGGCGCTGAGGAAGCGCACAGGAAATGCTGAAGGACAAGACAATGACTATATCCGACCGGCTCGGCGGACTGACCCGTTGACCGATCGGCCGCCGCTCAGCCTGACTCGAGCGCACCTGCTGAAAATCACCGCCGGCTCCCCTGCTCTCCGCTCGCCAAAGCGTGAGGGCGCGGCGGCGGGGGGCGATCCCCGACGCGAGCGATACCCACATCCGGAATACACGGACGTATGAAAGTGCGACGTCGAAAGGTTTGCGGTCTCGCTCGAACGTTATTTAAGCGTTCACTGTCCCGTCCCGGGCCTCGGGTCCCGTTAAACCGCTTCAGCGTTCATCCAGAAATGTTTTCCCTTAACCGATTGGTTGAAATCCTGGTTGTGTTAACAGGAGGAAAAAAAAAACACAACAGTTTTGTCGATGTGTGTTAACTGTTGCAAATGAAATCATTTCGAGGAGACGGGGACTTTGACTTATTTCTTTTGTTTTGGACTTGTTTTGTCAAAAAAAATGGCGTAGCGTGAGCCCAGCGTCAGGGAGTAGTTAGTTTTACCACCACATCTCCGCCCCCCCCCCCCCTTCGTAAGAAGCAAAGATTGGTAGCTTGCGGTAATGTACATGTCGAGCCCGGCATGATTGTCTTGAAACAGATGAAAGGGCATCTCTGCCTTGAACTTGGAGTGGCTTCCATCTTTTTATCACCCCCCCCCCCTCCCCGGTTCTGCTGGCCCCTCCAGGCTACTCAGGGACGAGGAAGATGGCAGGGGAGACAAAGAGGCCGCACCTCCGCCATCTCGCCCTGCCTTTGTAGCGCTCTCTCTCCGTCGCTGTTAGTCGCACGTGATTAGGGCCCTGTTGACTGCGGACCAAGTGTTGCTATTTGCCCCCCGTAATAGCACGACAATCAGTGTCAATCTTCGCCGGGCTCCAAATATTGTTCACGCCGTCTGCCCTTTTGGCTGCGCGTTTTACATATGGTT
The DNA here is from genome assembly GCA_016785225.1 of Psettodes erumei. Lineage (NCBI taxonomy): Eukaryota > Metazoa > Chordata > Actinopteri > Pleuronectiformes > Psettodidae > Psettodes > Psettodes erumei. Next base: position 1,972,127 of record JAFBJZ010000107.1, read on the forward strand.
AGCATACGCGGACGTCGCCCGGGCCCCCCGGCCCACCCGTCCCGCTCATACACATATGCCGCGTACGCCGTTAACGCCCATCCACGTCTTACCGCGCACGTACCCCGCCCGGCGCAGCACCGCAGCCTGTGACCAAAGGGTAAACAATCGACTGTCTTCGCTCGCCCAATCAGTTAGGTTTCATCGGTGAGCACGTCGTTTTGAATTGTTGCCACGTTTGGAAAGAAAGGATTGATGGTGGTGGTGGAGGGGGGTGATGGAGAAGAGCGAGGAGACAAGGTAGCGGGGGATCGGCGCTCGTCCCCCCTCAAGTGCCTCCGCTTCACCTTTAATCCGTGGAAATGTACGGAGCAGATGAAGTATAATTGTGAGGTGGACTTTGACCGTTAAAATCTCTCAAGCTGCCGCGCGAGGGGCAGCGAGAGGCCGAGCGGTAATCACAACGTGGGTTTTTTCCTTCCGCTGATGACGGGGAGGGAATTAATTTACCCCGGAGAAAAAACAAATTAAGGCCCGGCCCTCAGTCCGGCGCTCCGTCACACAATAGCATATATAAATATTTTATCTCGGGCGATCCAGGTTAGCGAAGGTTTAGTGCATCTCCATTTACACAAGGGCCCGCTCTCCACGCCGCGTCCCCCCCCACACCCTCTCGCCTCTCCTCCCGATGAGTGCCTGCTGTCCTCTCCTTCACCTCCCCGTCTTCCCTCCTCTCTTCTCCGCGTTCCCCGCCGCCTCTCCATCCTCCAGCCGCGCACGGCATTTTCTCCCCTCGCATTCTCCTCCACTTGAACTCCCACCGTCTATTGCCTGCACTCCCTCCCCCTCTCCATCTCCCCCAGTTGTTGCGTGCACCCCCCCCTCCAAAAAAAAAAATATCCAAATGTTCGTCGTTGCGTGGCTCCGACGTCTTAATCCCCTCCGACACAGATGTATCGCTTGTTGACAGAGAGCGTAGAGCACACCGTGAAAAACAGGATTCAGCTGACACAGTTGAAAATGTCACGGTGATTTATGGCCCCGCGTGTAAATCAAGTTCGGGGCTGCGCCGTATTATAGAAACAACTTACTTTCCCCCGTTTAAAAATGGGGCACCGATCCCTTTGGATGTTTTGGCCTGCAGTAAATTTGCCCTGGCAAAAAAATATGGGGTTTGTTATTTCAGCTTCCTTTTTCACTTGCTTTCCAGTAGGACAATAAAAAAGGGGGGGGGGGGTGTCACACTATATTACAGGAAATAGAATAATATTGTAAAATAGCTTTCCACTGAATTGGACTTCGCTAAAATTGCCGCTTGTAAAGAAATACCTGCAGTTATAGGTCCCCTGAACGCGTCTCGGAGCCCGCGGTCGGATCGGTGCGGTATTTGTCCAATTCATGACAACGATTGCCGCGCGCGTGTCTCCGAGTGCACGGCGGGGCACGTGGGCAGGGAACCTGATGGATGGACGTTTGACAGCGTCTGTCCGCCGAGGGTCAAGGTTTAACCGTTTTGTTTCGCTGAAGACCGATTCCCTCTCTGTGACCTGTGACGTGCGCGCTCAGCGTTAGCACTGCTGGACGTAGCAGTACTTTGCCCGAGTATCGCATTTTACGTGCCACATGATACTTCACTGCATTTCAGAGGTAAATATAGTTTTATATATATATATATATTTACATATAAGACACAGTTGAAAATGATGAACATGTATATAATACTGGACAGTAGAGTAATAAGTGATGTACAATATAGCACCTGTGCTGGAAATAACAACCTAACTGATACTTCAGCTTCAGTAGACTGTGTTTTCGCTGGTAATGCTTGAATACTTTTACTCCAGTAACACTTTAGAAGCGGGGACTTTTCACCTGTGAATCAGTACTTTTACTGCGTGATCCCCCCCACCCACCCACCCACCCCCGCTACATGATAGGCCCTGCTTGAGTTACACCAGCGCTGAAATGGGCGTTGCATGTGTTTTTGCGCCGATGTCGTGTTGTTGTTGTTGTTGTTGTTGTTGTTGTCGTCGTCGTGAGGCAATTAGAGCCCCAGTGGGGCAGTAATGAGTGTGGCGGGGGGGTTGGGGGGGCAGGGGCAGGGCGACACCCGGTGTGAGAAACAGCACGCGCCCCGCGACGAGGCTCGCGCGCTAATGAGAGGGATTTAATGGATTTATAGTGGCGAGGGATTCCTGCGTGTCCGCAGGCTCTTGGCTTTGCCGACGAGAAAACGTCTGGAATAATTGGTGAGCCGCCTCCACATTAACACGAGCCGGGGGTGGGGGGTGGTGGTGGTGGTGGGGGGGGGGCTGGCTCTCCTCTCGACTCCCTTTCCCACGGCCGTGATGAAAACAGGTAGTCTGTACAGGCCGACACGGACGCCGCGCGGCAAGAACGGGATTGTGGGATCGTGGGAGCAGCGTGAAAATGTGTTTTAATTTATTTAATTTAATTTTTTTTTTTTTTTTCAAATTTGGACTGGTTAAGGGCGGAACCAGCCTGCTGTGACATGACACCAGCATTTCTTCCCATGGCAGCAGAGACATAAACGTCAGTCAGCAGAGGCAGCTCCAAAAGACTCTTCTGTACTTCTGTATTTATAGACATGGACGTAAATTGATTCTTTTTTAGCTGATACAGCAAAGTCCTCACTGGTTTGTGTATTTGTTTTGTACATATATATATATGTATAGAATTTTTTTAATGGTTCCCTAAATGAATATAAATAGAGAAAGAGAGGCACTTGCTTTCATGACAGAGATATTTAGGCGTATTGATCGGTGTTGTTTAACGGCCAGCTGAAGGTCACGCCTCCCCGCCCCCTTTTATTTACCATTACCTCATCCTAATTCAGATTTCTGCCAATAGGCCTTTGAATTTCCAGGCGCAATTCACAGCTTGGGCGGTCTGTAATTCCTCTTTGATCCGGCCTTTTCAAACGGGGCTACTCAACAGCTGTCGCGGTGTCCTGCGCTTTGTTGATCGATAGGCCCAGTCTGCTAATTTCTTGTTAATTTGGCCATTGATCAGGAGCCCTGTGGGACCAGACAGAGAAACCGCGCTAAAGCCCAGTTCAACTAAATCCTCCGATGACGTCACGTCACATAAATGCACTGAGCGAAGTCGGCGTGGTAAATAAATTTAATTTAAAATCTCCCGAAGAACAACACTACAGCTAAATAGAAACATTTGAAATTAATTTTAAAAATTAAAATTTTAAATTTTAATGTTATCTTCTATTTGATACTTTATGTAATTTAACCGCTAAAAGCTGAAATATGTTTCGTGGGTTTTTTTTCCCTGCACGCGTTCCCAGCCGATGCTGATCACGTCCGACCCAGAAGCCCCCCCCCCGACCGAAAATCGGATTTCAATAAATCCGTTCAAAAATGAAAACACCCGTTTCGACGAGCGCTTATTGAGTTAGCAAGTTAGCCCCCACCCCACCCTCCACCCCCACCTCCTCTCCCACAGGCCGAGGAGAACTTCAGGACAAAAGAAACATTTAGTGTGCGCTTGTTTATTCCTGCGCTCGCTCTGTATTTATTCACCCCTGTCACTCATCTTTTTTTTTTTTTTTTTTTTTCTTACCTCTCTCCACCTCGCTCTCCCCCCGCGGCTCCTCTCTCACACACAGCCAGTGTGACGGCTCCAGCGGCAGGGAGAGAAAGATCTGGGTGACCATCTGAAACCAATTATGGCGGCGCTGCAGCCACCCAGAAACTCAGTGACGGATGGGGATCTTGTATTTATAGCTGGGATAATTGGCAACACTCAGACGCGCACGCACGCACGCACGCACGCACGGCACGCTCGCGCACCCAACACAAGCGAGCGCAAAGAAATCGACGCTTTTAAAGCGTACGCACGTAAGGCGCAGTTTGTGTTTACGCTTCGGGGATGGGCATCGCGAGCGCGCATAGGCCTCACAGGCGGCGGAGGAGCCGCACGCCCCCCGCCGCCGCGTGTCCCGCTTGCCCGTCAGAGTGAATGAATCAAAGACCTTTGTCACGGGGAAGACAAATAAGGCTCGGGGATGGCCATGGAGGCATGTTTGTGTTTTCCACGCTCTAATCAGAGCTGATGTTTACAGCCGACGCTGCAGTCAGGACAGAGGTTCCGCATCCCGGCTATCTGTCTCGGGCTGTCAGCGCGTCAAACCTGAATGTGAGAGCGTATACAAAACACATCTGCCTCTTGTTAGGCGCCATAAATGGCTGCCATGTGGTCTGCTGATAAATAGGCCGGTCTATTTATTGGAGCACAACAAATTGGCTACAAACACTGACAAGGAATCGAAGAACTATAAATATTGCGACGTGATGAAATCTTTAAACGTGCTGCAGGTATTTTACGAGGGTCCCGCTCCTTTGCCTTTTTTTTATGTAGTTGAAGGTATTTCTTTTGACTGCTTTCTTCTTTCACATACCGCCTTGTTAAATAGGTGGGTGGGGGTGTGTGTAGGGGGGGGGGGGGGGGGACAATGGCACTCTCACACTGAGCAGGTCCAGCGCTGAGTGCGTGTGTGTGTGTGTGTGTGTTTGTGTGTGCGGAAGAAGGCTTGGCCGCACTAAAGCTGAGCAGATCCGCCACTTGAGAACGATAAAGAGCCCTGTTACACCCGAACTCTCAGAGAGACGTAACCAGAAATTCCTGAATGAATCGGCAACAGACAAGCCCTAAACCCCGTGTAATTACATATTTGGAGTTTATCGGGGTTTATGCGAAAATGCACAAGTTTCCCTTCCCTGGTGGTCCTTAAACACATCCATATGTCCAGCATGTTTCCATTTCTGCTCCTCCCTCGGCTCTCTCTCTCTCTCTCTCTCGCTCCCTCTCTCTCCCCTCCTTCATCTTCCATCTCCTCTTTTCCCTTCACGAGAAATGGCTGCGGGTGCGCAGATGGATGATATGACCCGTTGGAGTGGTGTTTTCCTCTTGTTTAGTTGCTGTTGACTCTCTAGACTCACAGTGTGACAGATCCAGTTTGGCGCTCTGGGGTGCGCGCGGCCGGCCGTCAGCGGCGGGGGCCGGGGGGCCGGGGGGCCGGGGCCCTCGGTGGAACTGCGTGCGCAAACAGAGGAAGCCGCAGCCCGTCCACATCGCACGGGCTGGAACACACACACAAAGCTGGGGAGGCCTTCTCTCGTGTGTGGGCCAGCTTTCTTTCTTTTTTTTTCTCTCTCTCTCTCTCTTTTTTTTCATTTCTTTTCCTCCCCGTCTGCTCCCTCCCTCCCTCCCTCCCTCCCTCTCTCTCTCTCTCTCTCTCTCTCTCTCTCTCTGCTTCTCCCTGGCTTGAGAAAACCGATCTGTTTTAAAACACGTGCTAAATATTACCATATTTACATTTTCCTGTTTCAAGAAGGCAGCAAGGGGGAGTGTGCGGTGTGGATTTTTTTTTTTTCTTTTTTCTTTTTTCTTTTTTTCCCCTTTTCAGTGGAAAGGTCTCGGTCCGGGGTTAGGCTCTGTTTGAAACTTTAAACCTTTTTCATGCTTATTTGTTTTATGATTCTGCAGGGCACTGTGTTTACACTAAGAGTGCAACATCTGGATTAGATAATTTGTTGGGAATTAACCGAGCTCGAATGCTTATCGACCTTATGTGATTACATCTGTTTGATGTTTGGTGCCCCCCCCCCACACCTCCCCAGCATTCATTAACTCACGGGTATTCAGCTTTTGTTTTTTTTTTCTTGCTGTATATTTTTGTTTGACGTGATTTTCGGACAAATGGAGGGATTAACAATGAGCGGCATTAACCGTACCTGTAATCACGGGGGTGGCGGGTCCTCCACGCACACCGCCGCATCTCTCCAGTCGCGGTGCTGCTGGCCTTTCTATAATGGCTCGCTCCCAATTACAATCTCAACTGGCCGTGTTTGACTTCCCAGTGACGCCAGGGGCGGCTGAAGTGGACGCGCGAAAACAGGTTGCGTCCCCCGGGTTTCTCACAGAATAATCCCGGATGATGTCGACAGATGCGTATGGAGAAATAACTCGTATATCAGTACGCGAGTTTTTGATGCATCCCATCAGCTTTAGATAATGACAGCATCCCCATGCGTTCCTCGTGTTTCTCTCTCTCTGGTCCCAGATAGTTCGACCAACCAGGCGTCGCGAACGCGCGATCGCTCTGCCGCTCTCAGGTTTGTCTGGGTTTTTTTAACGCATTCATAAGTGAGTCAGCTGAGCGTCAATCTGGCCGCACGCTCTTACGTATTCAGCGCTTGATGAAGCAAACTCACTGCTTCATGCCATTATTGGAAGCATCGAAGCGATAGTAACTTAGCATAGCATAGCTTGATTTGCCAAAAGCAGATATGATTGTAACGTTGCTGCTGTCGCACTCGGATCTCCTAGTAAAAAAAAAAAAAAAAAGCAGTCTGACTAAATAGTGGCTGAGTGCGCACTTAAAAATCGGTTTCTCAGCAGCGGGCTGACAGACGCATGATAGGACATTTGCTTCTGGCTCTTATCCATGCTACTGACTCCCCCCCACCCACACCCCCCCAGCCCCTATCAGGCTTTTATCTCCGTTCCTACAATCCATTACAAAGCCGCCTGCTGTCCCCCCGGGCGACCCGCCCCGTCCCCTCTAATCTGGCCGAGCTGCCGCGATTCCATCGCTCCTGTCGAGCTACGCCGAAAGATTAGCCCGCTCGGCGTACGAGCAGATGTGTCCGGCGCTTGATTTGTGTGTGTTTTATTGACTCTGGCCATCTGTTAATACAGTTGCTGGTTCCTCCTCTCGTGTTTGTTGATGCACGCAGACAGGGGAGCCGAGCGCCAGAAGAAACATGCAGCCAAGGGGAGATGAGAGACAGAGAGACGGAGAGAGAGAGAGAGGAAGGAGGGTGATATTTCATATTTAAAAAAAGAAAAAAAAAAGCCCCCGGTTTAAGTGTTTAACCTGCAACCTGCCGTCTTCCTGCGCGGGGGAACAGAGGCGTTTGTCCTGGTTTTCGGGGCTGGTTGCGGCGTCGTTACTTGATGAATGGCTCAGATGTTTTCGAGTGCTTTCACAAAATGGCGAGAGGCTTAAATTCCTCCACTAGGAGGAAAGAGAAAGATGGCTATAGATGTCTGAAATTCCTCGCAGCGCCATTCCTCGGATTCCCTCTCGACGCCGCGGGAGCGTACGGAGCAGTTGCCGTCAGCATTCCTCGGATTGTGCGTTTTGTGCGCGCGAAGGCTCGTGCGAGTCGCCCGGGTTTCTGGCCTCGTGAAAGGGGACAATAACGTGCAACAGTTGGGAGTCACTCGCGTTGGGCCGTCATCTCAGCCCGTTCCCACCCGACTCCTTGTCCCCCCCCTCCACGCCTTTTCCGTGTCACTCCTCCTCGCGGCCCTCGCTCCCATGCCGTGTCTCCCTCCCCTCCCGTCTCACGTAACGCTCGTACGGATGCCCCCGGAGGCCGCAGCGCTTATGAAAACGTTTGCCTCTCATTCATTATCCTCTGTCCCGCCGCAAATGCCTAAAAGGTGAGATGGGTTGCGTCTTTAAACTCGACCTACTCGCTCAGCGAGAATTACATCATCCCGTCACCGAGAGCCTCAGACCGTATTTTTTTTCGCCCCGATCCGTTTCATCCGCTCTCCCCCCACCCGTCTCCTGTGAAGCTACCCGCCGAAGGGAAAGTCGAGAAGCGCCCGCGTCACGGTGACGTGATCTTTTGACGCAGGCGCCGCTCGGCCGGTTGGTGGCGTCCGGCCCGGGTAAACACAGCGCAGCGGGGGAAGCCGGGAACACAGGGAGACGACGGCCGGTAACCGGGTCCTTGCGCAGGCTCGCCGGGAGCAGGCCGAGGAGACAAGTCGGGCGGCGGCCGCTTAGGGGGACGTGTGGGTAACAGACGGGACCTGGACTCGGGTCTCGCAAACAGGAAGTCGTTTCCGAGTCGGCGGTACAGCCCTTTGCAAGGCGGCAAAATTTATTTTGCTTTAAGGTCGACGAAAGGAGTCGATTTCAAAAAGTACCGGTTGGAAATGAGCATAATGGATTATGGATTACACGTTAAACTGAGTGAAGTGGAAGCAATCGGCCCTCGACTCCGCGAGGGAGACGTTTAAGCTTTTTTTTTTTTTACACGGTCGTGCACAGCCACGTACGCGTCCACCCTTCCTCCTGTACCTTCACTCCCTCTGAAGAGGATATCGATATCACCTTTCGCGCCTTCCGCCTCACTGATTCTCCGTTTCCCCCTTCAACTTTGACCGCCGAAGGTCAAAGGGCGGCCCGGGTGAGCGGCGGGGGAAAAAGCGAGCGCGCGGGGAGAACGCTGTGCTCGGCCCACCTTCGTGAGTTGCACGGCAGCTCGGAGGGTGTCGGGAAGATAAGTTTAAGCTTGAGTTACTTGCTCAGGCTTTGTCTCGGCTTTCTGGCGCAGTGACACGCGCCCACCGAACGCCTGCAGGACTAAACCAAATAACCAAGCGGGGTTTACTCTTTAATCCGTCAGGTTTAACCTTTTTTTATACACACGTATATATACGTTGTATAACGAATTGAAACACTTGAAACTGCAGCACCACCACATGCCTTCATCCATAGATCCGAGATGGAGAGTATAGATTTTTAAGTCAGTTAGCTCACGACTCCACCAGGTCGTGTCCGGAAGAGATCTGCGTTTGATTTCCTCACCCTTCTCACCGCGCGGTGGCGGGCGCCTTGGATATGCTGAAGTCACCCACTCCCCCTCGCAGCAGCAGGCCTCCTCCTTTGTCGCCGGGGTCTTTGGAAATGAAAAAAACCCTTTTGAACTCGTTCTGGTTCAGCCCTGTGGCCGCTCGCTCCACGTCCCGCCCCAGTGCCACCTCACAACCTCCGGGAAGCGGCTAATGCTTTAATTGACACTCAATTAGTTAATTGACCCCAGCGTTGTGGGGGGGGGGGTCTGCGGGGTGACGGAGGTCCGGGGGCGCAGGTGAGGGTGGAGAGGGTTGGCCCAAGGGTGCTTCCTGTGTCACATCACCAGTGGAGGTACCCATCAGCCCCTTTGAACTGGGACACAAACACTGGAACCACTTTCATCGGGCCGATGTGTCATCACAGCCGGGTCCCATGTATATGTATGGGACTGTCTGAAAATATACAAAGTCCAATTTGCCCGGGACAGGCCAACCTCAGGATAATGAATCACATGTGATGTGTATCTGATACGCAGCCTGAGTCATCACCAGATGTTTCGACAGGATCGCTTCCAGTTCTGGAGGAGAGCGGCCGGCGCTTTCAAAGAGCGAGCCGACCGCTCTCCGTCGAGAGAGACAAAGAGGGAGAAGTCAACAAACATGACGAGCAAGACCTGAGAGTTTATGAAAGTTGTGCACTGGAACGCTCTCGGTGTCTCCGGAGGGCAGACCAAAGTGGTTCTCCCGTCTGTAATTGGGGTGGGGGGGGGGGGGGGTGCAAATGCCAAATGAGAGGAGTTTTGAGGTCAAGTACAGAAGAGGAAGTAAGTCGGGCACCAGACCCTCGGATAAAAGCTTACAGGTGCAACTAAGTACAGTCCCGCATGTGTGAGCAAGCTGCGGTGCGTGTCTGTTTGTATGTGGAAAATGCGACTCCCGGCGCATAATGTGTTTGCTCAGTTGAAGCATAGCCTGTACTCTGGATAATATTCCCTGTCTCTTTCACTTCGGCCGCGGCCGCGTATGAACCTGCGCGGATTCCTGGGCCCGTGCGCAGACGCCGACGCGCAAAGGGAGCAGCACGACCGCACGAGGGCCTCGCCTGTTGTCCCCACACACACACGCACACACACACACACACACACACACACACACACTCATACGCGAAAATGTTTCTTGACTTACCTTGTGTCTCACCCTGTGCGTTGTTTCCTCAGAGATTAATGATTTTTTTTTTTTTGTGGGGGCGGGGGTGAAATGTGTGCGTGTGTGGTGTGGGGGGGTTGTTCGTCCGTGTGGGAAGCTGCGTGTGGGTTCCTGCGTTCGCCCCTGCGTGTTTGCACCCATGTGTGTGCATCAGAGAGGGACGCCCAGCAGGCAGTGTTGTTGTAGGTGAGGGTGAGGAGCCCCCCGACGGGCGGCTGTGGCAGAGAGGCCGTGCTTTGATCAAAGGCCCAAGAGGAGCAGGAGGAGGAGGAGGAGGAGGAAGAGGAGGAGGAAGGGGAGAGCAGCGGGCTGTCTGGGGGGAGAGGAGAAGCGAAGCAGGGCTGCAGAATGATGGGGGGGGGCGACGGTGTTCTTAAACCCGTGGTGGGACCCTGCAACAGGCGAGAAAAAAACACCTGCCTCTCTGCTACCACCTCGCTGCCTCTGCCTCTCTGCGCCATACTGGTCCGGCAGTGTGGTAATATTGTTACCTGTCACGTTTATGGGATATAGTCTTGCAAAAATATGTACATATACATATATGTAGTGCCAAAAGTCGTCTGAAAGTAACTGAATTAATCTCTTTTAATAACATTCAGAGCACCACAGAGAGGGTGACAAATGTAACTCCGTTTCTGCATCAGATTTCCTCCTGTGATGGAGAGAGAGAGAGAGAGAGAGAGAGAGAGAGGCTGCACACCGTGGAGCCCTCCAAATAATTGAATAATGTATTTATTCAATAGGCTCTGGGCGGCGTATTGATTGTCGACAGATTGTGTTACGCGGGGAAATCTGCGGGAAGCCTCGCAGAAGGAGACGACCTAACCAAGGGCATGTGTGCGAGGAGCCGCGCGGCCCAGACGGACTCGTTGAGACGGAGTGCGCGTCGCTCGGGTCGTCCCGGCTTCACGTTCGCCTCCGGGGAGACGTATTTAACCCAGGCCCCTCGGCCCCTCCGAATAAAGACGCTTCACTCCGCTCCGACCTCCTGGTGCTTTTATCGAGCCACATCTGGCCTCGCGGATCGCGCGGAGCTGTTTTGATTTTTTTTTTTTTATATTTTCCTCGCTGATATATTTTTTAAAATTTTATTCCTCAAAAACGTTTCACGTAAATTATATGATGAAATACGCCCTGAAACCAAAGAGGACTACGCGCTCGATGCTGGTGCGAATTTGAATATTTTTCATTCCAATAAGGAGTAGGCTTTTTATAGCAACTTTTTGCCACATCGGGGGAAACGCTGCCAAGATTGGGGAGTTGAGAAATGATATTTTTTTAAAAAGTGAAATAAACTCATAAAAGCGGCCTTTGAAACACGAGTTCCTGATGTCTTCGAAACATGCCAGCTTTCTCTGCCAAGCACAACTACAAACATCCCCCAAAGCCAGGCTTCATTGGCCTTGACGCAGTCCGAGAGGAAAATTAAATTTGACAAAATAAATGAGTACCAGCGTGCCGTCATGTAGCCCATTGTGTTAGATGTGAAACATTTGTAAAATGTGGAGAAGGCGTTTCTCCTCCTTTTGGCCTACGAAATTAATTCATATAATAATAATAATAATAATAATAATAATAATCATAATAATTATTATTATTATTATTATTATTATTATTATTATTATTATTATTATTAATAATAATAATAATAATAATAATAACAATAATATTATAGACTCGTGCATGTAGTTTATTGACACCATTTATTTATTTTTTTACCTTTCAATTTATTTGATTAAATTATAAATGTATTTAAATAAAAATATATTATGCCATTATCACTTTAGCCACCACCATTATGACTGAATTTAACTACGAAATATTTCAAGCTAATTATCGGAATTACTGAACATATATATGTATATATTTTTTTAAGTCGTTAAGAATTACGTAATCGAATCGCTTCCTTTTTCCGGGCGTCTGTGAATCGGCAGCGCTCAGTGGAGAACACGTGTTTCAGCTTTAACTGCGTGATGCAGCTTTCACGCCGCTATGCGCCTGCTACAATGACGGAGAATAATTTTCTTAACCCCTTCATTCACCTGCGTAATGTCGTTTCCTCTGCAGCGCAATAAATGACGGTTAAATTGGGATAAAGACGGATTAGGACAAAGTAATTAAAAAAAAGAATGAAACCCGGCCTCTGCTGGACCTTGGAAATGAAATGGGTGTTAAATGTAGTCGGGTCAGCCTTTGTTGGCAGGAGAAATAAATACTGAGTGGAGTTATGACAAATGTGTGTGTGTGTGTGTGTGTGTGTGTGTGTGTGTGTGTGTGTGTGTGAGGGTGGTCTGTGCAGCCCGGCAGCAGGCAGACAATTAAAAGACAGCCTGAGCCTGATAGCTGTAATTTACCCTCCTCTGCCTCACACGTCATTAGTGTATCAGAGTAATGACCACAGACTCACTCTTCAGCCCCGGACCTTTACCGGAGTTAAACCGTGACTGTGACGAAACCGCTACGTCACACGGAGTTGACGTTTAGCACGCTTAGTGGAATGAAACTGATCTGCTAAAAAAAAAATTATTTTAAAAATTAAAAAAAAAACAAACAAGTCGATTAAATTAGCCGGCTTCTTATTAGGCTATGTTTGAAATATGAAATCAAAATTTGGATTTTTAAGGATGAATATGTGGCCTGCCCAGACAAAAGATGTATTTTCAGGTTTCCTCTTCGCTGATGCTAAAACCGACGTTTACTTCCGTCATAATTGTGGTGTTGATCTATATAAGAAAAAAAGGGGGGGGGGGGGGTTGCTGGTACCACAAGCCCGAGCCTGCTGCTCCGCATGCAAAGGGAATCGCCGGCCCTGCGCGGGGCTGTTTGGTGTGGTTTCAGAGGAGTACCGTCGCCATATGCGCTGCCGGTGCTGCGTGATGCATGCGCGCCCTGTGGGGTACGCGCTCAAAAAAGAAAAACAACAATTAGACGTGAATGTGTGTGTCCAAACAAACGAATCAAAGGCCCGGCGAGTTTGTGGGACGGCGACTGGTGGGGGAGAGATTCCTACCCCGTCTCTCTTTCTCTCGGGGCTGACCCCGCGTTTGAGTCTTGCGGTGCGGGGCCGAGACACACAGATGGGCTGTAGTCTCTCTCTCTCTCTCTCTCTCTCTCTTTCATTATCTCTCTTTTTAGTCCCAGTGCAATTCATATGAATTCTGTTCGATTTAATTCAGCCCAGTAACTCAATTCAGGCCCAGCTCTGTTCAGGGGCATCTGCTGCGCTGCCTTTCGCTTGAAAAGCGAAATGGAAAATAATATCTGTCTATCTGCAATAACACAGACAAGATGAAAAAAAACAAACAAACCCAACAGCAAGACTTTCTGTCCGTCCCACAACAAACAAACAAGCATCAGTCCGTCAGTCAGCGTCCACGCCTGTCCCAGACCAGCAAAAAATACCGTGTTGTTATGGTTTCCCAGCACACACGTGAGGATGTGGTCGCGCTCCATCAAATATAATAACAGGACCGCACAGCTGTCACGCTCAGGTCACATTGTCCAAAAACAAGATGACGTGTGATGATTTACTTAAGACGCTGCCCGGGTTTGAAAATGGAAGCAGTGAGGATAAAAAAACCCCTAACAACAGTAAAGTAAACAACAAGACAAAGATAGAAGCAACTGTGAGACAGACAATCATTTTACACAATATTTGATGTTCCACAGACGTTTTACCAAAAGAGAAAATTACCACCTGACACTAGTTGAATGCTAATTTCTGTTTTGTGTGATTTCTATTTTTATTTAGCCTTCATATAAATAAAAAAAATAAATTTGTTTATTTTTTTGTTTATTTTTACATGCGACACGCTCGCTGATTTGAAGCCGCTCCTCAGCAGTAAACATGCCCCTTTTTTCCGCAAAAACAGGCATTTCAAACGTGCCAACTCGCCGCGTAGCCTGTGTGGGCCCAGCGGCGGTGGAGACAACCTCACGTCCGTTTAAGCTCCGCTGTCCCGACAGCCACGTTTTTTTTTGGTCCCTCCCAGCGTCCCATGCTGCTCAGAGAAGGTGTAAAGTTCCAGAAGTGCATGGGGCCTGAATAGAGCCGTGGGGCCCCGGGCCGGTCGGGGTCTGCGTTTGCAAGCCTCCGGTGGTTGAGACGAGGCGTTGCATGGGGCTGGGACTGGGGGGGAGGAGGAGAAGAAGGGAGGGGGGAGTTGCTCCCACTGCATTAGGCAGTAATAGGTTTGGGATGACCTAAACGATTTGTTGACTGGGACAATAAATCTGTTGTGTGTTTCTTGGCATGCTGAGGGGGGGATTACAAGTTGTCACACAAAGGAATGCAAATTGCAAGCCAAACTCTCGGAGAGGCCTGTGGAGTAGCCGGCTATTTAGAGCGTTTGTGCCGACCTGAGCTTCTCCCCTCGCTATTTTATGTTTCTCTGTTGGCCCTAATAACTGTGAAGGGCCTGAGAGTAGCCACTGTATTCATCTCAAATCAATGGCTTTCCCGCACCGGGCCCTGCGGACCCCCGCATTTGCATTCTATCGAGTGAGATGACCAGCAGGACAATCGGCGTTAAGTCTCTTTCAGGCTGCCAAATGGAAATCTGGAATCCTAAATGGCACCCCCCCCCTCAGTCCACTCTCTCATTTTCTCACTGGGTGAACCCTGAAGAGGCTTAAGGTGACACCATCTATCTATCTATCTATCTATCTATCTATCTATCTATCTATCTATCTATTACCTACCTGTCTATCCATCTATCTATCTACCAATCTATTATCTACCTATCCATCTATCTACCTACCTATTTATCTATCATCTATCTATCTATCTATCTATCTATCTATCTATCTATCTATCTATCTATCTATCTACCTATCTATCTATCTATCTATCTATCTATCTATCTATCTATCTATCCTATCTATCTATCTATCTATCTATCTATCTATCTATCTACCTATCTACCTACCTATCTACCTATCTATCTATCTATCTATCTATCTATCTATCTATCTATCTATCTATCTATCTATCTATCTATCTATCTATCTATCTATCTATCTATCTATCTATCTATCTATCTATCTATCTATCTATCTATCTATCTATCTATCTATCTATCTATCTATCTATCTATCTATCTATCTATCTATCTATCTATCTACCTATCTACCTATCTATCTACCTATCTACCTATCTATCTATCTATCTATCTATCTATCTATCTATCTATCTATCTATCTATCTATCTATCTATCTATCTATCTATCTATCTATCTATCTATCTACCTATCTATCTATCTATCTATCTATCTACCTGTCCTGCTGTTCAGCTTGTTCTTTCTGCCGTTGTTTTGGCCTCAGTGATTTGGAGCAGTGCTCAGTCTCCTCTGCAGAGGAGAGTATGTGCGTCCTCATTCATGCCTCCTCCTAGTGACTGCAGGCAGGAAGTGCAGGCACAGCCCCCCCCTCCAGAAAAAAAAGGGAGCCCATCAGCGGCTACAGCCGGGTATGGCACAGTAGCAGAGGCATTTTATCCATATTCTGCGTTCAGCCCGTCACATCGGACCATAAGCCGCTTGACAAGTTAGTTGCTGTTTGAGCAGCGGCGGGGGGCTCGCTTTGCTCGCGGTGCCGCCCCCGCCCGTCTCACTGTTCCTCAGCGTAAACCGGACTGTTGTCCGCGTGCCAACTTTCTGTCAGGCAGCAGATGCCTGAGGCCGGGTGGATGAAAACCGCAGGACACGGATCAACGCGGAGATAGCGGCGTTATTCCTCTCGAAATCTCAGCCGGAGCAGGTCTGACCCGCCGCTACTTGAGCTGAGAGAAACTGTAGACGGCACAAAGGGCCGGCTGGAGTTACCGCGCCGCGCCAGGCGACGGCCCCAGCGCAGGCCCCCTCTGAAAGTCCTAACGAATCGTGCCGCGTAAATGAACCCCCGTTTGCTTGATTTGCGTCTGACTATTTCGCTGTTGGCGGTAGCTGCTGGAAGGCGGCGTCAGCGGATCCATGCGGGCCCAAATTCGCAAATGCGGAAAAAGTCACATTTCTGTGAGAGTGACAGATTAACCTATATGGAGGTTAATATATAATCGTTTTAAGTGGGAATTGAATGAATTGGCTAATTGTTGTTTTGTCGTGGGTTTTTTAAAATTTTCGTGTGCTCAAATGTACTTATTCCTGCAGAAGCAAACAGGAGGTCTGCAGAAAAAACAAAACAAACAAACAAACATGATTTTAAATTAGACATGTTTTTATTATTAGTGCGATTATTAACAGCGCTCGCTCGGAATCTTGTAAGTGGAGGCGGCTTACACCACCGCTGCCTCATGGCTGATTCATGAACGTGTTTTGACTTGAGCGGGGGCCTTGTTTGCATTGCTTGCGTGTAGCCACGTCGAGCTGTGTGTGCCCCCTCCCCTCGCAGAGATAGTTTAATTAAAGAACAACATTATTTCGGGGGCTGCTGCGCTCCTCGCCGCGAGGAATGCCCTGATTTCGGTGCGGCGTCGGGAGAGGAAGAGCGCCAGTTGCTGCCGCACGTGCTCTCCCGAACCGCTTTTAATGGTGTGATCGCAAAACGCCGTGTCACGTGAGCGAGCGACGACCACGGTTCACTGCAGCTTTCCAAGATGAGCCACAATATCGCCCCCCCCCCCCCACCCGAAACTTTTAAGACGGGCTCGGTGTGTGCAAAGAGTTGCATAAACGCCAAGGGCCGGCGTTTTCAGTGCACGCCCTTCGAAGCCGAGCCGCGTATCGGACCAATAGGTCGATATCCGTGTCTGCGGGTACGCGCTTTAAGCATCAGCAGAGCGCGTGTCGCTTCCGGACGGACGCGAGGGCGTGGAAAACGGACGAGGGCGCGGAGGCAGACAGTCGCTCAAGGTCGACGGCCTGTTGAGGCGAAAACCCTCCCCCCCAAAAAACAGAAGAATTTGAGCCGCGTCTGATCCCCTCCTCTGCAGCATTAATTCACCAGGGCGAATCAATGTTTTGCATTCACTGGTTAATAATGTGCTTTCCATTATCTTCCTCGTGATGTCCGAGGAGCTGCAGCGAAGGCGGGCCGTTTAAACGGCATTTTTCTTCCCTTTTTTTTCCCCTTCTTCTTCTCTTTCTAATCAACACGATTGTAACCCCCCCCCCCCAACCGCGCAGAACAAAGGCATGAATATCCATTTCCAAGGAAAAGGGTGAGTGCCCTCTCCATGCCCCCCTCACCCTCCTCGCCCCTCGGCCTACTGTACTTGTTGCCCCGGTAACCCCATGGGCAGAATGCAGATCAGGGGGAGCAACGACGCGGCCCCTTGTCTCCGCTCACAATTCGCCCTGATGATGACTAACACTTTTGTTCGTGGAGAGGGCAGGTGGGAGTTGCAATACGCTTCAAATCACGGGCCCGGCCCGAGATCTCCCCTCCGCTCGCCCGCCCCGTCCCCGTCCTCCTTTTTCCTTTCTTTCTTTTCATCTCTCCAACACATTCCCTCCTTCTTGAACTCAACTCGCCGTCGTCTTTTTTTTTTTTTTTTTTCCCCTCACCACCGTCCCTTTCCCCCTCCTTCCTTTTCCGTCCGTCCTTCCCGCTCAGGGGCGACATCGAGTCCCCGCATGGCTCGCTCGCAGCCGCCGCGGCGACGGTTTTGCGAGAGGTCAGTGTTATCTAAACAGACCCATTGGGCTATTTGCTATAGCACCCTCCATCAGGCAGGAAGCTCTGAGGAATCAGCCCATCACTTCAATCAGCCACGACAGCATATGATGAATTTATAATGGCCGGAGCCGGGCGAGGGATGAAATCAGATGAAAACCAAGAGGATGAGAGAGAGGGAGAGGAAAAAGGGAGCGGGGTTGGGGAGGGCGAGAGAGATAGAGAGAGAGCAAAAGATGGAGCGCATGGAGAGGGCGAAGCCAGAGAGCGAGAGGAGGGTTCGGTTGCCGTCTGTGTCAACGACCACTATGTGGGGGAGTGTGTTGTTTGTTTGCGGTCTGGAACAAACAAGTGATTGTTGAAAGTGAGGAGATGAACCGTGACGCTGTTTGACAATAAACCGTACAGTGCGACGCGCGGCAGGGTGCTCGCACGCACTCAAGTGCGCCGCGCGCGCTGGCACGCCTTACAGCGCTGTGCGTAGACGCGGGCGGGCGGGCGGGCGGGCGCTCGTTTGTGTTTATTGGCCTGTGTGCGAAGAGAAGAAGTCATCTTATCACCGCTCCGAGGGTAAGTGCATCTGACAGCAGATATACACAAACTCTCGATCAATATCTCGATAGATTGTCAGATAGCGAGTCTTCAGGCAGATATGGACAATTGCTTCAGTATGTATGTTTTCCTGGCCTGCGCAGACAGCTCGGCCACAGGCCACCATCCACAACTCACCGCCCAAAACACCGAGCCTGACTGACTGACTGACTGCAGCCCCCCTCCTCACACACACACACACACACACACACACACACACCCCTCGTGCCCTTTGACCACATCAGCCGGTGCAGTCGGACTCATCTCTCAGTCTGCTCTTATCACCTGGAATCAAACATTAAAAGAGGGAGGGAGCCAGAGTCGCTCATAAAGTCAGAGAAAATATGGGCATGGGAGAGTGGGGGGTGTAAAGATAGTGGGGAAACAGAGGGATGAATTTCAAAAAAGAAGAAAAAAAAAGGTTAATTTGGGGAAGTGCTGAAAGGGAAGGGACCTCAGTCAGGTGTGAAGACAGGACCTACTTTTTAGGGCTGGGGCTGGGGCAGCGGGGGTGAGGGGGGGGGTGGGGTGGGGGGGCAGATGCCACGCCACGTCGCCTCGTCCTATAAGCTCTCGCCTCCCGTCTCTCCCCAACCGCGGCGCCGGAGGCCCGGCGGGGCGGAGTTCAGCTGTGAGCAAACAGGGCGTTTTACGAGGACCGTTCCGCAATTACCCGTTACCTTGACTGTCGCGGTTTTAAGAGCGGCCTGGCCTTGGAGTTACCTGGATACACCTGGAGGGGAGCGATAAAAGGAGCTGGGGGTATTTGACACGGGGGGGGGGTTGAGCTCCTATCTGAGTGGCCGAAGCATGCGCCCAAATCTCCATCTGTCCGTGTGCTGTGCCACGACTGCTGGCGCCCACACACGCATGCAGACACACACACACACACACACACACACTCACACACACACCCTGCCTATCTCTCTGTCTGCACACGTGTCTGCGTGTCACTCCGTCTCGGTGTGTGCGCTCTGACAAAGCCAAGTCGTCTCGGGAGTTTCATCAGCTGAGCCTACATGTGTGGGGCTTGGCCGACCTGTCCTTTCATTCGCACACACGCGCACACACACGCACACACGCCGCACACGCGCACACACACAGTTCAAGATCTCAGGCAGGTGATTTGCTGATAGTGATGGGTAGGAAAATATTTGATGCCCCCCCCCCCCGACCCGCCCCACCCCAGCTCGGCCATTTAACATTCCCGCCCCACGCTCTGACCTTAAAGAGTGTGCATGTATGCATGCAGCGTGCTTCCAGTTTGTGTGCGGCGGCGTGTGTGCGTGCACTCGGCACGCTGCGTCGCCGTGTGTTTGTTCGCTTGGCTTTTTTTTAGCCCCAGTTAGCTGGTCAGCCCCCCCCACCATGCCCTATTTAGACGCACACAAAAAACGCTCACGCGCACACACACGACATCCTATTAGCAGAACTTATCAGAGCCCATTTGACCTCCACCTTCTCCCTGACCTCGAGCTCCATCCCTCAGGGAGGGTGGGTCAGCAAGGCGAAAGTGTGTGTGTGTGTGTGTGTGTGACAGGATAGGGGGGCTGATCCCCCCCGTCCGACTGCGAGCAAACAGCGATGGTCAAACACACGGCCTCCTCCGCCCCTTCGTATCTGCTCGCCTTTTCTCTGCCTCGCCCTGCTCTCCAGGGACGCGCGCCGCTTCGCGTCTCTCCTCCATGCCGACGACTCCTCGCTGTCACCATGACGCGCCACTGTCTGTCTCTTGGTCTCTAGTTGTCCCCGCACTCCTCTCCAGCTGACCCACCGCCAAACTCACCATCCATCCAGTCCCCGCCCCGCTCGCGCCGGCTTTTCGGCAAAACAGTCGCGAAAACCGTTTCCGTTTTCAACAAAAGCAACAGACCTCATATGAAAAGTCGACCTGCGATCTGGTTTCCTTGCGCGATATCTGGGGCCATCGGCGAACTCCACGGGAAAGCGCGGACGCGTTGCTCCGGTTTCCATTGTGCAAACTTTAAACAAGACGCTTTCCGTTAAATCTCTTACCTCCCGCAATCCAGTTACGGCTTTCTCTCACCGGTGGGACTTCTGAGGCGTTCCACCGAGCCAAGTGTCGGCGCTTAGATTTGCAGTTCAGATTGGGTGAATTTCAAATCGGGGGGGAAGAAAAAAAAAATCTGCCGCCGCAAAGAAAAGGGCCTAAGTTGGAGAAGCACAGAAAGCAGTCTCTCTGGAGGTCTTTTTTTTTTTTTTTTTCCACACTCCTCCGTCCTGTGTTCTCCAGCGGAGACAGGGTCTTCTGCTGAAAAGGAACAATAGGGTTCTTAATCAGCGGACCTTTCCCCCCTCGCCAGTTCCTGGGTCAACTGATGGGCCACGCTGCTTTGTGGCAAGTGAACGGCATAAAATATATGTTTATGAAAAGGAGAATTAATCACAGTGGGTATCTTTGGATAAAGTCATATTTGTTTTTTGTACCCTTTCTGCGGCCCTGCTCAGGAGGGCTTTCATGTGGCGGTAATTACCATATTTCATTAGCGCGTGGAGTGTCACCGCTGGAGCATCAAAGCGGTTGGCTCCTCGCATGTGCGGAACGACCGACTGCCGGGGGGGAAGTACACAACTGTCTGTTTTTTTCCCCCCAGAATAAATTCGCCCGCGCCTGTTTTTGAGTGCACTCTCTCCCTCAAGCTGCTGTCGATATCAAAGAGAACCCATTCCGCATGTGAAGTGCCCCTTGTGCGGAATAATAAAGCAGTGCATCATGGCAAAAAACTGTGAAACACAACACTCCCGCCGCCATCCTGCAATGCACACACACGCACGCGCACTCGGTCTTCCTCTCTCTCTCTCTCTCTCTCTCTCGCTCTCCTTTGTACCTTACTCGGCTTCTCCTCGGTGCGCGCTCGCTTCCTTCCGCCTCTGCACTCAGACACGAGCCGCTCCGCCCGCACGCTGAAATACGGAGCCGGCGGTGCAGCCTGTCTGCATTTACGATTCCGCCACCTTAGTTAAAACTTCGCCCGGCGTGCTGCGGCTCATAGATCCAGCGTGCGCTGGAGTAAAAAACGGGATTATTTTTGAAGTTTCATGACCGAGAAACACCCTGCACGAAAAGCTAAAAATATAAATATGTTGTAGTAAAACAGCCTGCAGTCCATACGCCGCTAAAAACACATAAAAGCCGCACGCTGTTGCGCCAGGTGACACGTTTCCCCCCCCGGCGCAGAGGCGACAGCCGGCGTCGTGTATTTCTCTCGACCTCTCGAACCAGCGTGGTGGTGTTGACGCCGCAGGAGCTGGCATCCCCGAGCTTCCTCCGTAATTCCCTGCCAGCCATCGCGGATGCGGCTGCCGAATCAACATAAACAGCACGGGCCTTGTGCATGGTACGGCCTTCATTTTTTTTTTTTTTTTAAAGAAAAAAAAAGAAAATGTTTTATGAATTTCTGGATGATATTGGAGTCATTTGAGAAGGCGTTGTATAGGCCAGATTGTTACAACAATAATACCAGCTCAGTGACATTCAGTTGGTTTTTTTCTTGTCTCTGTCTCGGGAATGAAAAAGATGAAAAAAATAGAGTTTTACTTTAATCAGCTGTCCCTCCTTTCAAACCTAATTTGGTTTGATTTGTCCGCTCACTGAGAAAACCCCGCACACGAGGACCTAACGCCTTTTTTTTTTTTCATTCCCCTCGTGGTGAAACGAGCGTTGACGCACTTCGACCGGGCCCAGTTCTGCCTCGACAGACTTGCACCTGACCGGCGTTAAGACGCCACAAGGCTGCACATCTTCAAGGGGGGGGGGCTCGGCACAATGGGAGAGAATAATGTCTCAACCAGCGCAAACACAAGATGAGCTGCGAGTAAGCAGAGCTCTCCCCCACTATCAGCAGGATTATCTAAAGGAGGAAGAGCCGTCTGCCCCGGGGCCAAACACACTTTTGTTTTCCCAGAGCTTTATGGCCGCCCTCGGCCAGACAGGGCGTCGAAGCTCTCCGTGAAATAACGTTTGCCACGCAGGACGCGGTCGGGGTAGACGGACGTTCCCCCGCAACACGTAATTATAGATCTGGTATAAAAAAATTTTAAAAATCCCTCAGCAACAACCACACAGAGCCGCGGCGCAACGTGCGTTGCCGCGACGTGTTTGATTCACTGACGGAGGGAACAAAGCGCTGCCGTGGACGTGAAAGGCGGCTGCGCGACAACAAAACTCCTTTGCGTGGCGTTGCCGCTGATCAGCGTGCGGCGCGCTCTCGAAAATGCTCTTAACCGCTCCAGCTGCCCGGGATCAATGTTCACCTTGGCTCCGGTGACTTTTGCCCCCCCCCCGCGGGGTATTGATCAAAGACCAGGCCGAGGCGCTGAAATGTCTTTGTGCCGGCGTGCATTCCTTCATTTTTTTTTTTGTCTCCCCACCACCAATTCACTGCGCCGCGTGCCACGTACATTGTGAAGGATAATATTTATGTCAATAGAAGTAGCTTCCGAGGCCTTGGAGAGATCTTAACGTGCGTTTACTCATCTCGCTCCTGTTTCTTCCTCCCTGTCTCTCGTTTCCACTCGCTGAGATCAACCTAACGTCCTCTCGGGCCAGTTTGACTCCTAAATCCTTTTACCAGAGGTTATTTCAAACTACTTCCTGGTCCCCTTTCAGCCACCTCAATGGCTCTGAAGCCTGATCCCTTGCAGGTTTCCTTAGGCCCGGTAAGCCTTAAACTTGGAGCCCCCCCCCCTTCCCCAAAGAGGCCCAGGCCAACAGGGAAGGGTATGGAGGGGGTTTGAGGCAGGCCAGGGGGTGCCGGCGGTGCACGGAGGAACCAAGGACCTGCCACATTATATGCTCTAACATGACTGGCAAATCCACCACGGTTAAACAAACTTAACCTTCATTTGTGAAACGGTGCAAATCAAAGGGCAAAAAACGACTTGTGCAAGTAATTACCACCAGGGGAGAGCAACAGGGCCAAGGAAGGATGGAGGGGAGAGGGGTGGGAGGGAAGGGTGGGATGAGACTGCTGCGGCGGGCGGCGGCGGTGGGGGACGTGGGGGCAGGGCGGTCGGGCTCAGGGACAGCTAGCCGTTAACAGGTTGAATGGAAGGAAATGGGAATCATTTAAGGTGAGGGGCATTTTTAATGAGTTTGCACAGAAATTGATTTTCCACTGTAATCTTTTATTTATATGCGGCTGGCAGCGTGTCCCCGGCAGAGTGAGGGTCAGCCCTCAGAGCGCCCTGTCAAGGCCCCCACTCCCGCAAACAACACCCCAAAGCCCAGGGAAAATGGTATTCTAGCTAAGGCAAATATTGTCCTGCCTTGGCTTAAGGGGCGAAAAAGCTGTTTGTTCTGAAAAACTTGCTCTTCACGCTGATCTTCACCTTTTAAGAGGAAACTGTTTAAGGCTCTCGTAAAAACCCGAGTGTAAGGTTGAAATTTGCTCCACCGTTATTAAGAATACTGAATCCAAACATCTTTGTGGGCGTGAAGAAATCTTGCTATTGTGACAGTCTCAAAATCAAAATCGAAATGTTTTAGACAGAGCTAACCCACACAGTGGCCTCACTTCAATTTATATGCACTGATTAATTTTGTCCATCATTAAAATCATTAATCATCATTAAATTAGTTAAATTTTTGAAATCTCTTTTTCTTAAGGGGACTAGTTTTATTTTCTCTTATTGTTAGCTTAGTGTATAGCCACATGCTAACTGATGAATTACATTTTTTTTTTTAATTCATCCTTAATTTACGGTGTTAGAGTTTAATTGATAAAATGACAAGTGATGAAGTGAAATGATTCAGAGATATGGAAATTAATAAAACATTAAATATGGTACAATGTGTTACACATAATTTCAATTTCCTTGCAAATGCAAAACGATATTTTAAAATCAGGCTTTTGTTTCCTGGGGTCGATAAACGTTTCAAAAGGTTTACCGCAGATGCGGTTCAGGTTTTTTCGTACAACATTTGTCAACGTAACACAACTTAATTGTGTGATTGAGCTTGATTGCAGTTTTCATTAGCCGCTAATGTTCATGAATTCATTAATTTCATCTCTGTACAGACCTTCTGAATCCAGGCGTAATCTCCACCAGCCGGTCCTACCTGTCTCCTTACAGGACATTTCAGCAGTGCGTCTTCTTACCGTGGGACTCTAGCGCCGTTTGGTGGCAGAAGTGTGAACTGCTGCAGCGCGGCCTACCCGGCTAGGACTACATTTACATTTTATTATAGGTGAGAGCTGTAGTCGCAGACTGATCCATACTGTACAGCGTATGTTCGCTGCAGCACGTCAGGGGTCAGGTTTGCTAACAGGCCGGAGAAAACCTCTTATCCACGTTGAAGTCGTTGGCATCAGGAATGAAGGCGTATAATAATAAGTTTCAATTAAAAAACTACGATCAAAGTATCCGCCTCTTCTTTCAGCGCGTCGCTCACGTTGGACTTTCATTCTGTGAACAGTTGCCCTGCAGACTGAGCCCCTTAACATGTGGTTTAATACGTCTGCTGGTAATTGTGATCACTCGTCATTGCACTTGCTCTGCTTTGACGTCACAAAGGACTTGCTTCTAGCTGCAGGGTAAAATATCGGGCCTATGCTCTTACGTCTTTGTGCAGCTCATAGGAAATAAAATGTCGAATCGGATGCTTTTTTTCCAAAAGTGAAGGCCCGTCACGCTTCGCACAGGGTAACGTAATGAAGTTTTGCAGCCGCCTCGGCTGTTTTTCTGCTCACCGCCAAGACTCGGGGGTGAGTTGGCGCCATCTTGTCCCGATCCGTATTTTTGTGTCATCAGAACGCTGGGATTGCAAACTCCAACCAACCCGTGCCAGCCACACATATGCGACCGGTCGACTCGTCCCTTTCCTTTACACCTTTTCTGGAGCCCGATGATTCATGATGTTTGATGTCAAACCCTGATGCTGGTGCCACGCGCTCAGTGTGTGTTTCAGTCGTTCCGTGTGTGTGTGTGTGTGTGTGTCTTCTGAGTTTTGGCCAACAGATGGCAGATTGACACAACCTGTTGCACAGCTCTCCCCCTTCTGCTCTTCCATTCAACACACACTGTGCATTTGTGGGTATTTACTCGATAATTATATATTTCACTATTAATTTTTTTTACAATGATAAAAAATATATAGTTTGATGTGTTATGTGTAATTATGCTATATATTATTTAATATAAATTGTATAATGTTCATACTGGAAAGGTTTGACCCAGGATTCATAAATCCACATGGGGAACGTCAGATTATACATAAAAGAATTAAACATAAATGAGTTGATCAGATTTACAGTAATAACTTGAGAATGAACTCAAATGTCTTTAATGTAAAAAAAAAAAGATTAAAAAAAAGATAATGGCTGCCTCTCCTCACGGGGCCGCTGCCAATTTATTCCGTTTTGTTTTCAGAATGCGAACCCCCCGAACGGTATATCCACTGGAAGGAAAGAAAGGAAGGACACACCGGACACCTCGCGAGTTTCCAGAGTTTATTTTTTTCCCATTTTTACTTAAAAAAAAAAAAAAGCGAGAAAATATACTCTTTTCTTCCGGCAATAATAAATATACAATATTTCTTTATGAACAAAATGCACAATTTACAAAAAAAGAAATAGGCAGCTGAGTGCCCCCCCCACGCTGTCATTAGTATGTTCTGGTCTCATCATTAATGTCTTCTATACAGTGATCTATACAGTTTGTTATTCTGTCTGTCAGTACTTTCATGAGGTTTGAAGACACTTTGCACGAGCTCGTGCCCACGCGTGGTGAGATGTGGCGGTTCTGCGGGGGAGGGCGGGGCAGCGCTCGCCCCCACCCCCCCACTGCCGCAGGATGTCAGGTCCTGACTGAAATACGCCCGTTGGTTCCCTCGGGCACGTTCCGCCGCTCCTACGACAGACGCTGTCGTGTCCGGAGCGCTTTCGTCCGTGAGGTAACGGCGTCCCGCGGTCAGGAGGTAAACAGCACATGTGAGAACGTCCAGGCGAGGAGGCAGGAGAGTGGGAGCGCTCCGCGCAGCGAGGCCGGCCGGGCTGAGCTGGGACTGGGCGCGGTGGGCGGTGGCGGCGGGCCGCGGTGGCGCTCTGTGGCGTGGGCGTCCGTCAGTCTGCGCTGCTCTTGATGGGTCAGGGGAGGCTCCACGGTCACGTAGCCGTTGATTATCCGCACAGTCGGCGGCGGGGAAGTGCTGGAGAACGCAAAACAATCGGGGGTTACTTTGCAGCACGTTGAAATGACGCATTAAAGCTACGTTCGACAGCAACTGTTTTGCTGATTGATGGACTCATTGTTTCACTGGTTCCAGTCTTTATATTTGCTGGTTTACTTTCTCTCTCTTCTGTGACAGCAAAATTGATTGATTGATTGATTGATCGACTGGTTTATGATCTGCTGGTTTTTACTAAACAGGCAATTTGACGATGCCTCATTGGGCTCTGGGAACTGATGGGCATTGGTTGGTGTTACTGCTAAAACATATTTCGCAGTACTTCAGTGCACTGTAGTTACTGTAACAAGACTGTAGCTGAAAAGGTCATTATCATTCTGTAATGGGCCATGCTGAACTATTAGATGAAATTAAACGCCTTTTAAGACATGTTTTTCCTCATGACATATCTGACACCAACACCAAAACGACCTCGCGGTGCCTACAGTGACGCGGCGGAGCTCAACATCTCCCGCGGTCGCGGCTATCTCACCCGTCCCCGATGCGGACCCACAGGTCGCTGAAGAGGCGGGGTCTGCCGTGGCCGCGGTGAGCCTTGCGCGGCCGTTTGTGGCGTCCGAACTCCTCCAGCTGGCTCAGGCTGTCGGGGAGCAGCATGTGCGGCAGCTCCTCGTCCCCGAGGCCCGGCGCGCTCTCTGGGTCCTCCGGCTCCGGCTCCGTCGGACCGGTCTGCCAGCCGGTGGGAGGCGGCGTGCTGGGGTCGGCGCCCTCCTCGCTGGACCCTGCCGCCTCCTCGGCCGGTTTGTCCCTGAAGCAGGGGACAATGGATCAATCAATAGGTGCATTCAGGGGTTTCACTGCTACTTTTTACTCATGGACGTTCCTCAGGCCCGTTCCACTGCTCTAATACTGAAATGCTCGTAATACTCGCTGCCAGTGGATATTATTGTTTGTGGTTTCTGACCGCTCTGCTGCTTTCCGCTTACAATCAAGGACGCGAACACCACACAGGATTCCTTCCTCCATAAACGCCGTGCTGAGTGGCAGGAATACCCGGCAGGCGACACGAGAGGAAGCAGTAACTCCTGTGTCTGTCCAGAGCGGACCACCCACAGACCCTCCGCCATCCTCCCCTTTCGTTTGCCTGTTACTCCACGTCGGGGGGGGGGGGATCTCGTGCGCACATCAGGTACGCTGACAAACCGAACGAGCGGAAAGCGGAAAAAAACCCCAAACAGGATTTCCTATGTTGATGTCTGACTTTCAACATGATGTGACTGTTTTAGTCGCGATTTCCGCTGCTCGCTCATAATTAGCTCCGGTCATCATAAATTTCGACGGCCTGCCCCTTCTGCCGCAGGCCTTCGGAAAAACCCCCGCGCGGGTCCCGCTGGCTCGGCCGCTGCGATGATAGTTCCAGGCCTGTGGTCAAGCTACCGTGGAGCCAAACCCGGCTCCGGTCTGCTCTGTCAGTCAGTCGTTTAATCGCTCTTTAAGACCCTCAGCCTGACGGGCCCGAACGCTCCAGGTCTGAGGCTGAAAGCTTCCATAAACACCTCTCATGCGGCCGCCTCGTGGTTGGTTTTCTGCTCGCCTGTCACAAATCGGCGCGCACCAGGCGGCTAAAAGCGTTGCGCGGTTGCGCGCGCGCGCGCGCGACAGAGAGAGAGAGAGAGAGAGAGCCGTACGCCGGCGTTGTTTCGCGACCGCAGCAAGTCAGTCCACTTGTCAGCTTTCAAACCAGAACCACTTGCTGAAGCCCGCAGCTCTGCAGGCTGGGGCGGAGGGACGTGGCGAAGCTACGTTCACGGGCGCAATTGCGCGCCGAGAAGTTTGCGGAAGGCCCTGGCCGGGGTGGAGGGGTGGGCGCGCTTTCGCTGTTCCTTTAAGAGATTCCCCTTGTTGTGCCTTGTTTTTCCATTTTCATCCCGATTCAACTGGTAGTTGTTAGCGTTTTATGGGCCCATGGATAACCCCCCCCACCGAGGTGAGTGGAGGCTACTCTGTGTCAAAGCGTGCACACACACACACACACACATGCATGCGCACACACATGCAGGCACGCACACACGCTGCGATATGAAGGATTGTGGAAGGTTTTTGCTGCAGGATAGAAGCCAAGCCTCTGTGTGAGGTGTGAGTGCCAGTTTGCTTGTGTGTACGTGTGCGTGCAACCCTGCAGCCTTGGCATTGTGCATCACTCCACTCGCCCTGCATACACATATTATATGCCTGCGTGTGTGTGTGTGTGTGTGTGTCTTTTTTCTGACTGTGGTACCAGTGGTTGCTGAGAACCAGACAGAAACACCGCTGACAACTCGGCGTTGGCAGGCGGGGGAGCGGGGGGAGGGAGGGGAGGGAGGGGAGTTGACGAGCTACCAGAGGATTCCTGCATAGCTTAGCATTATTTGCCGCACAGCGCCGCTCGGACAGAATCTGTCACAGTCCGCATTACCATGACATTATCGTGTCTGGTGCTGGCGTAATCGCTCCCCGCTCGTCTCTTTCCGCCCATTATCCTGTCAGGTTTGGCTTCACGATGCAACCGACACCGATTACCTGCGCCACCCCGGCGCTCATCATTTAATCACGCTGGAATTGTTTAGCCTCCCAAGTGCCCTGTCAGCAACTCTGTCACCGCTCTCCGAAAGCGACCCCGGCGAAATCGCGCCCGCTTTTGTC
Source organism: Psettodes erumei (assembly GCA_016785225.1). Lineage (NCBI taxonomy): Eukaryota > Metazoa > Chordata > Actinopteri > Pleuronectiformes > Psettodidae > Psettodes > Psettodes erumei. The sequence goes on from JAFBJZ010000107.1 coordinate 2,000,977, forward strand.
AGGTTCTCGGGCTCGGTTTCTCTCGTCGGACACGTTCACTCACTCTGGGATCGGCTCCCGGTGGTCCGAGGGCGTGTGGACGATCTCGTAGCCCTCCTGCCTGAGGATGTCCAGCACGCTGCGGTTCCCCAGGAAGTGACCTAAAGGGTAGAAAAGCACAAGGTTGTCACAAAGTTGTCTCTTTGAGCCGTTACGATCAGGTGCGGACATGTTCGGTGCTCCGGACCGCGATATCGCGCCGCGCGTTCAGATGGGACCCTGTCAGATTCACAGGTGTTCGTGATCCCCAGAGGATGAGTCCCCGCCCACGTTGTTGCCAGCGGTGACAGAATTGCTTGCGACCAACGAGAATGCTTACAGAGTTTGGCAGCGACTTTATCGCGGCAGCCGGAAGAAAACGGGCTGGATTGCGGAGGATCAAATGCAGGTTTGCTCTTCACCTCCCTTGGTGGAACCCTTGTTGCTCTGTAATGACCCCTCATTGCCGGCAGCACTCACAAACCTGCCCCGACCCCCCCCCCAACCCTTTTCTTTCACCTTGTATATGATTCCTCCAATCCAACATCAAACATGCGGGCCCCAGCCCCATGCTGATGAAAGCTGTTTTGAAAAAAAAAAAAATATATTTCTCCCATCAGCCAATAACCCTGCACGTCACTCAACCCAGCAATAAGCTGTAATGTGCTCTGACATCACGCCCTGCGAGGCACACACACACACACACACACACACACACACACACACACACACTTGTCCTGACAGAAGAATTCACATTTGTGCTCACACGTGTACACAAAGCAGCGCATGGAGGAAAGACCAATTTTTCCACACACACCCACCTCGCCCCCTCCTGCGGCTTATCACCGACACGTCCACAATATTTCGAGCCCCTCGCCCGCTTTGTGCCTCCGCTCCCACTCAGCCCCCTGCCAATTTCATCATTACAGTGCTCCTGATCATTCCTGTCGAAGGAAAAGGCACGCGGCGCTGCACTTTCTTGGCAGCCAAGTTCAAAGGCTCGCGCCGGGCCGGGCTGCGGAGCGAGAGGAAGCTCCGGACAACGGCGTCGGCGAGATCAGACGGGATTACACGGGGGGGGCGTGAGGCCGTGACTGGGCGCGTGTATTGGGTTCACTCTCTCGTCCTCGCCCTCTGAAGAAACTTTCACGGGGTTAGTGTCGTCGGTGGGAGAATCCACTTCAGGAGGAGGGAGAAAAGAAGCGCTCCGTGGAGGGGGATGTCGGTCCATCTGTTGGCTGAGGGTGAAATATTTCTGCAGTTACTGGACCGGCTGCCAGGAAACTTTGCTCGGCCCCTTCGCCGTCCGTGCCGGGACGGGCTGCGGAGCGAGAGGAACGGATGAGCGATCGCCGCGATCCCTGCGCGCTTTCTTTTCTTTCGTTTTTTTTCGCGGAGCGCCACCGCCCAGTTAAAATGTATGGACTCCTCGAAAAAGAAGATAGAGGAAGGAAGAAGAAACACCGACATTATCCCAAGAATAACTCTCCTTCTCCAAACATTCTTCTCTCGCTCTTCCATCCCTCTCTCCTCGCGGGACCTCCTGTGCGTTCGCCGGGTGTGAGGTCAAGCCGACTCGATTTTCCTCCTCTCTGCTGTCATGACTAACGCTCGCAGACGGGGCGGTGTGCGTGCACGCGCGCGTGCGCATTTGTTTGTTTGCACGGAGAAATTGCAGTTTTCCTTCACGGCCCGGTGAGCGACCACATGGTTTTCATTTCTGGGACACACCTGCTGCAAATCTGAGGTTGGCAAAGCGTCCAGGACGCAGAGTGTTCTCTTCAGCGCAAACTCCGATCGTTGTTTTCCCCGGGATCCCGTAAACACGAACCCACTCTTTAAATGACCGACTGTCTGCACCGCAAGGCTTTTTTAAAAAAGTGCACTTTTGTGCACGCCGCCCCCCCCCCACGCCCGCATGGACACGTTCCATCATGCTCAGGGCGAGAACCGACTCCCCCCCGCGTCTTAAAAATGCCTTCCACGTTTAAATTTGGGGATTGCACGGTTCTGCACGAGTTCGCCCCAATTTGTCCAACAAACAAAAAATGTCGCTGATTTTCTTTTTTTTCCTCACTTCCTCTCAATCTGGTTAGTTTTTTCATCAGCCGTCCGTCTGACAACAGTGGCGCGTGAATCCTTTCCCCCCCATGTGTTTTTTGGTGGTCCATCGCGTGAGCTGGTGAGCGGCAGTACTTACAGTTAAGACAGAAGCAGAGAAGTGGGCCCGAACCAGCAGCTCCGTTCGGCGCGGATGTAACGAGAGGTCAGCTGACTCCTAATCGCTGCCCTGGGCAGCACACTGCAAAACAAGCGCGCTTTTTGTGTGCCTGCGATTGCGTTTCCTTCGGCGAAATCCTCCTATGAGGTCCACGATCCTCCATGATAACTGTATACGCGACGCTGTATATGCGCTTTTTTCTCTCGCTCACTAAAAGGCCGTAGGAGAAAAGTGGGCACCGTGACTTTGGAGCGTTGCACGAGAGAAAGCAAAGTGTTTTCACAACGAATTAATACCAATCGTTTCTCTTCCAAAGTGCTCTCAGAGCTCCATCGACGCCATCTGCACATTTGTTTTGATGTTTTGCAGCTGCGAGCAGCTCCTCTTTTTCCATGATTAACTTTTTTTTTTTTTCTGGGGGGTGTTTTATAGTTCAGGCCCTCGGAGTTCTTGGATGAAGGGTTGGGGAGAGATCACAAAACAAAACGGAAACACGGAAAAGTGAGCTGGAAGCATGAGGCAGGATGCGTTTGCTCATTAACGTTCATTTAAGAGCGCTTGTTGCCTAACCTCACTCTCCAGCTTCAGATGCCCAGCAGCCCCCGCGACCTCCTTGCGTCACTTCCACCCCTTGAAAACGAAACCTGCGACTTCCCGTCCGTCTTCGCCGTTGCGGTGCTTGAATCCGCCGAGCCATCGGGCAGAGGCGGCGATGTGCGTTTTCTTCCTTGCCAGTCATCGCTTTATAGAGCAGAGTAAGTGTTTTCTTTCCGCGGGAGGAAAAAAAAAGGTTAAATGAGGATGCAGCTGACTGCCTGTTGACTTTTTGCAGTGTGCGCACCACCTTGCAGGGCGTTTCCCCTCCTTCTGCTCATATACTCTGTCGTTTCATAACTTTTCCATCCCTGATTTCTACTCAGAGAAGCGACTTAATGGACTCCACTTCTGCACTGGCTGCGGCCGCCTCTTATCTCCGGCCCTTCTTATCTCTCCCGACTTTATCGTGCCCTCTCTGACCCCTCTCCGGTTATCTGGGTGTCACTGGGTGTCACTGGGTGTCCCGGCTCCCGCCCCGTGCTTTCTGTCTCGTCCGCTTTTTCCTGCCTCTCTCCCTCGGCGTGCGTCTCCAGCCGCGTCAGCGCCTCCTCCTCCTCCCTCCTTCCGGCTACCCTTCCCCTCTCGCCCCGTCTCCTCGCTCCTCCCCTTCTGTCTCCTTCGCGCCCCTCCCTCTCTTTCCTTTCCGTCCCTCGATCCCTCCGGACGAGCTTCGCATTGCAGAGAGAAGCTGGTAGAATGGGGAGGGAAATGGGAAAATGGAAACCCAGCGAGCAGTTGATACAAAAAAATTTTTAAAAAGCACACAGGAAGAGGATTATGTTATTTTTCAGTTTTTCTGCAAACAAATGTGTTTGCAATTACGCTGTTTAAACAGCGGATCAACTGATACACACTGGTGGCTTTAAAAAAAAAAAGTTCCCACATGGCCTTCAAGAGGACCACCTCATACGAAAACTCTAAAAAAACTAAACAAAACAGAAAGGATGATGGAATACAAAAGGGAAGAGAGAATAAAGAGTCATTTTAGTGGCTGAATAAAAAGACGGAGGTAAAACAAAGGGACAGACAGACATCAAGCACAGATCGAGGGTGAGACGGAGACAGTCCGGTGGAGAGCCGGGGCCCGGAGGCGCTGACGCACGCCCTCCGCCCAGCCAGGATGCGCGCCGGGTACTTGTTGCTACACCGCGGCCCAAACAAACACAAGCTGCAGCCTCCGAGCCATTTGACAGACAGACGAGAGAGAGATGAGGGTGAAACGGGAGAGAGGGAGAACGAGGGGATGACGCGACGAGGAAAATAAAAACCTGTCCATCCCGCTCATTTACAGTTGACAGGGGCGCGTCCCGCCTGGGGATTTGTTTGGAGACGTGTTCCTGGACTGAGACGATGGAGGAAAATCCTATCATCACCAATGGGCGACAACTTAGAGGAACAAAGGAACGCTGTGCATCGTTTCGCCCTGTTGCTCAGGTTCTTGTTTAAATCTGTCATCTGCCAATGTGTCGTCCGGCGTGTGCCGCGTTACAGGGCGGAAACCCCGACTCAGCTCTCACGCCTCTCCTCGGCACGACGCGTGAACACATGAGTAACGCGGCGGAGGTTTTAATAAGCCCAGCATCCCCCTGCTCCTTGCTGCGCATTTCCACTTACGCTTTTACTGTGCCGGGATCCCTCCGTAAATCACGTGGCAGCCTGTCGGATTAGCGGAGCGGAGCCGGCGAGGCAGCTACCCACGGCGCTTCAGACATAGTTGAACCGCTGCCTTGAAAACAGAGCACCGCCTTCACACGACGCGTAAATCTAAAAAGGCGGCATGGCAAATTCCAGCCCTGAAGCCCACCTCTGGGTTGGTAGAAAAGCAATAATGACAATCTAGAGCCCCCCACCCCCCAGCCTCCCACACCTCCCGCTCATTCTACATCTCCATAATGACTTCACTTCCTGTGCACGCTGCACGATGTCTGCCGCACCGAGGCATTATGGGTGACAGCTGTCGGCGGGGCCGTTCGCGTTCCAGGTCTTGGCTGTTCAGACACAGCGATCAGGAGAGAGGTGGTGGTGGCGGCGGCGGTGGTGGGGGGGACTCGTGCGCGCGGTGGGCCCGACTCTGGTCCACGCAAGAGACGGCTGGAGGGGTGGGCTCCGCCGTTTCAGGACTTTAAAGCGATTCCCCACGTTTAAATATTTAGACTGCACGAACTTGCCGCCGCGGTCTGTGCGGCTCTCCCCCGGTGGGCAGAAAGAAAGTGACGAGAGCGGGCGAGCCGAGAGGAAAAGAGAAAGTGGTGGTGGTGGGGTGGGGGGGGGTCAGTGGAGGAGGAAAACAAAGGCGCAAAGAAACAGAGACAGGAAGGGGGGGGTGAGCCCACAGTGTAGCTAACAACATTAAGTGAAAATTGCCCCCATTGTTTGTTGTGATTCCTGTCAGCTGTGCTCCTCATCATCTCTCCCAGCTGGGGAGCAGAGGAGCGAAACACGCTAGCGTGAGGGAGGCCGCTGTGGCTCCTCCTTTATCTTTACCCTTTATTTCCTCTCATCTCCTGCGACGTCACTTCACCCCCCCCCCCCCCTCAGCTAAAGTTGGAGAGGGAGCGCGTTCACGCGAGCAGGCAGCAAGCCGCCCGACATCCCTTCATCGCAGAATCGGCATGGTAACGTGTCGCAAACCGCCCAGCAGGCCCGAGGGCTCAGGTATCCGACTTTGCGTGCAGATCGCGTTGTGTTTCGTGTTCCGTGTGCGTGCGCGTTTCCCAGCGGCCGTTTTTCTCAGGACCCCCGGAGGCCAGCTGGTTTTCATTCCTCCTCATTTAAATCGGGACTTGATTTACACCTGGGATAACAGGTGAATGCAATTAAAGCGCCGAGCGGTTCTCAAGAAGTGAACCTTTGTGTTCCCGCGGTCCACATGCTTCTCTGCCGCGCCGAAACCTCCGCGTGTTTATGAAATGTAGCATTAAGCTCACTGGCTCTAAATAAGCCGGGAGATGTCCTTTCACTTGTTAATGAAGTGTGTAATCTTTGAACAAGCTAATGAGCCGCGCTGATTTAATTAGAGCGAGTTGCCATAACGACGAGCGTCCCGCCGCAGAGCTCGCAAAGTTACATTCCTGAACATTTACAAGACGACGTGTAGCCTTACATGGGTTTCACATTAGCGCTGATTCTGTTGCTACAGCACTTGAAAGGTATGTGTGCTAATATCCCATGTCCGCTTTGCTCACATGGGGCAGGCACAAAATGGACTTGAATTTATTCCCTACTTTACAAATAGTGTGTGTGTGCGTGTGTGCGTGTGCGTGTGTGTGTGTGTGGTGGTGGGGGTTACGTTAGAACCAGTGGAAGGGAGTAAAATTAGCATTTAATTAGGTTTTCTTAGATCTCCATTAAAGACTTTTTTGGGGGGGGGTCTGACACTTTATAAGTTTGTTATATGTGGTGAGAACTGTCATAAAACCAGCGCCGTGCACGTGCATAAAAGCCCGAATCCAAGTGATGTGGTTGGAGAGTACGCAGCGCACAGCATGTGCGTCCAGCGTTCGAAACAAAAGGTTCTCTTTGCTTAACGTCAAATGGAACTATAATGTCAGGCCGCACTTGCGTACAGTGAAAAATATTTTTTCAAAAAGTAAATAATGGATTGACTAGAAAAATTTGTGTGTCTACCGTAACAGTAGTTTAAAGGCCGACATGCTGATGTTGCAGTGTATTTGTGCTTTTTTGTCACTTGGATGAAGCCTCTTTGAGCTTTTTTGCATGAAAACAGACGATGATGAACAGATGAATTAATATAACAGTGTGTGTGTGTGTGTGTGTGTGTGTGTGTGTGTGTGTGTGTTGGTGGAGCGGGATGTGGCTCAATCAGACCCAGGAAACTAAAAAGCCACCCCACTGCAAACGACACCGGCTTCCAGGCCAAACCGCAGCCCTGTTAAAAAATAAATAAAGATGCGTGCCGAGGCCGGGCCGTCGGGAATGGGAAAGCGGCAGTAACGACTCGTGTCTCCGCCTCTTTTCCGTCCGTCTTCGCCGTGTTACACGATGCCTCCGTCACGTCGTGTAACGCTCCCGCTCCACGCGAAGGGAGACGCGCAGATGGACGGCAGCGAGGGATGGGCGAGACAACGCCAGACAGAAACGGAAAAGGTTGAAGGACGGAATTAGAGACAGACGGGGGGGCAAAGACAAAGTGACATGCACGCCAGACAGGCTCTCTGTGTCAGTCATCACTTCAACACCGCAGCGCCGCAAACGACTGCAGAACACATGGTGCCGCTCCGCCTGCACAAAGGCCCATTATGGCCCCGCGCAGAGATGAAGCGCCACCGACTTCAAAACAAACAGCCGTACATGTGTACTTTTTGACAGCGGCTGCTCGTTTCGGGCGATGGATATCTCGGCGGGTCATCACGCGGGCGCCCGCGCGCGCGTCTCGGCCGCGGCAGCGTCAGGAAATTCCACGGGATGTTTTCAATAAGCACGGGCAGCGGCTGCCAGAGACCTGGCAAATGAAAACCTGCTGAGGCGCACCACAGAGCTGCAGCAGCACGACGCCTGCCCCCGCGGCGCGAGCACGGCAACCCCGCGTCGGGTTTTGCTCACGTGCGATTGGGCGACAGAGGCTTCATGTGTTGGTGAGTGGAGGGAAAAAAACCCCAAACAGGACGTGTCTGCCAGGACGCCCGCTGCTGGCCCTGCCGCGTCCCAAAAGGGGGAAATCGTGATGCGCTCGCACTCGGCCTCGTGAGAGAAAGCTACGTCATGCCGCAGCGCGCGGCTGCGATTGGTCCCCATTGCATAACGCCGATAGTAATCGCGAACAGCAGTGACCACAGCGGGCGCTCGGCGACGGGATGAGAGACCGCGAGGAGACAGAGGGGGAGAGACGATGGAAAAGCTGAATAGAGTTCGATAAATATTCATCAGCGTCGCTCGCCTCAGCCAGAAAGAAACAGCCTGACACTCCCCGTTTCCCCATCTTTCCACTACGCCAGCTTCCTGGCTGCAGCTTCGCAGCTAACGGACAAACACAAGGGTGGTATCAGTTTCCTCATCTCAGCTCTTATGAATTAGCCTATTTCGCGTAATAATCCTTTTTCTTTCTTTTTTTTTGTATTCTGTTTTTTCTGGGGGGCCCCTTGTAGCTCCAACCCATAAGAGGCGCTTCAGCCGCTGACTTCCTTCAGCTCGCTCACTTTGTCCAGAGACAGTTCAGAAAGACGCCGGCACCTTCAGAGTCATTTCCTGCGTCTGAGTCACGTGGCCTTTGCCACGGCGCCGCCCCCTTTGGGGACGAGCGGCAGGACCAGAGCCAATTCGCTCAGAGAGAGGAGGGACATGAGCGCGGACTATGACCGAGTCTTCCGCCCCGCAGTCACTGGCGTAAATGCTGGACCCCCCCCAACAGTTGCTTTGTGTTGTGTTGTGTTAGTTAGCGTTGTGGCAGCGGCCTGCATTTTTTCTGCGAGGAAGCAGACAAGCGTTGAGCTGGGATGTGTGTTCCACTTCCTGTGTCGCCGTGCTGGCCTGGCTTAGTTATGAGAGCATTTTTTGGTTTATTGCCCGGCTGGTAGCGTAAAGTGTGTTTTGCTTCTTCTTTTTTCAGCGTTGCTCGAAGGCAAAAAGAAATGTGACTGTAAATGTTGCTCAAAAGCTGCGAGCGACCGCTTTTTCGCTTCGCGCGCAGACGTTTTGACACGGTGCCAACAAAATATACTGAGGAAGGGAGTTTACTGATGAATTACAGGCTTACAGTAATATAAGACTCTAACTGCTGAAAATGTATTCTGAAGCGCCGGCTGAAATATGACTGTCGACCGCGCTGCCGCCGCGGACACCGTCTATATCGCAAAACCCTGGGCCCGGCGGCAGGCTCGGATGAGAGGGTGTTGCTGCTCGGTCAGCCTCTTTTTGTTTTTTGGGGTTTTTTTTGACGCTGCCTGGAGTAACCGTACCGCTCGCCGTTAATTACCTGCGAGTGAAGGCGAAGAGGCAAAAGCATTGTGGGTTTTTTTTGCACGTACAAGTGCTTGTGCCGCAGGAAGGCGAAGGTGTGGGTGTACGGCAAGGGGGGGGTGCTGGGAATTGAGGCGCTGAGCTGAGCAGAGATGGATTTCCTGCCTGAACCGGCTTTATACACACGTCGTATAGTTTAATTACAGCGCGAAAAAAAAGAAGAAAAAAAAAAACGTCCTGGATCGGACCACGACGCCGGTAACTCGAGAGGGCCGTGACCCGAGCGCTGCCCCGGCTCTTTCCCGACAGCGCTGTTTTCCTTCGGCGCTCTGGACCAGGTTCAGCCTGGAAGTGAGGGGTCCAGGGCAAAGGTAGCTGGAGCCCCCCCATTGGGAACACGAGATACAGACGCACAAACTCCCTTCCCACGCATCAAGCGGCACGCTACGAGCCCGCACGCGTCGCGCCGCAGCGACTTCAGAGACCTGACCACAAAGGTTGGATTTTACGCATCGCTCGTTCGCACATCGCTCTATCGCAAGCCCGCGTTTGGCCCGAAAAAAAAAAACGACCGTAATACATCTCCCCAGGCTGTATTTATTTAAAAACGTGTCTGGATAATCTTAACCCTCGCACCTCCCGTCGCCAAAAATGTAATCACGCCGTGAGAAGAGCGCGCCGGGTGCCGGAGCGGGTCCCGGGGAAAATCCTGAGGAGCAGCGCGAGCGGCGCGCAGTCAGATTTCCGGGAGCCCTGGCCGCCACTTAATACATCCTGGCATCGCCGGGATGATAAAATTTCACGGCTGGTTGCGGCCAACGGGAAACTGGGACCGGCGGGGACAGTTACAGGGCCGTAAAGACGTGAGTCAGCGTCCCAGAGACGGGAACGGGGAGAGCGGAGAAAGGGCGCTTTGTGATCGCGGCGTGGGCGAGACTTTATTCGGATTTATAAGGGCTTTTTGCAACTTTTTTTTTTTCCCCGGGGTAAAATCTGCATCTGGAGACGTGCATGGCATTTATCAAGCAGACGCGGCGGCCTGGGCTTTGTCATCGGAGACGCGGTTTGAGCCTCGCCAGTGAAGTGCGCACGCCTTCACGGGAGCACACGAGCTAATGGGGGTGGACGTGATAAGTGCGGTAGACAGATGTTCGGCTGGATTTACTATCACTGGGAGAGCACAGGAGGCGTAGATTGGTGCTGAGGAATAACCTGCATAAGCAGTGATAGTTATAATAATCATTTATAACGTTATAATAATCTATACTTCCAATTGCGCGGCCATTAAACACTGTGCAGTTGATGCTACACCACGACGATGACGTTCTGTTCGATGTACATTAAATCCGCTGCGCTACTTTTACAAATATCTCAGTATTTGAGCCGTAGTATTCCTCTGCTGTATTCCCTGAGTATTTGTATTTTAAAGTCCCCAGGTTTTTTTTTTAACTGTAAAACTGTCCGTGTAGGAACCCGGAGGGCAGCCCCAGTAACCAGGCGCATAATCAGACGCTAATCACTAATAGCTAATCGCTAATCACTAAGCACGAGTCCACCCCCCGCCTCCGCTCCTTCGTGTGCGCGAACGTGGCCCTTGTTGCCCCCCCCTGTGCTTGCTGTACGCACGCACATGCACGCGCTGCACGTTGCCCGTGTTTACGCGCAGGCCGTAACTGTAATGGTTCTCATCACTTCACACTAGCTGTCGCTCCGCTCTCGCGCAGCGCTGCGGCCCGTCGGTGACCTGACACACGTGCTGGCCTCCCGTGGATCCAGGCCGGGTCGGACGCGCGGGGGGGGGCTGACACACACACACACACACACACGCACGCTCGCAGCTGCTTTACTGAAGGGCAATTATTCAAAGGAGGCAGGAACAGGTTTGAACGGTAAAATGTGCCTGTCTTATTAGGCTCAACAAGTCCCCGTTGGTTCGCTTCAATTTCCCAAAATGAACCATAAATGCAGGCCTCTCTCTCTCTCTCTCTCTCTCTCTCTCTCCCCATCTGTTCGCGACTGCCCCTCGTCCGGTCGTTCTCGAGAAGACGCTTTTCTGCACGTGACTTTTGCCGTGAAGAAAAAGGCGGAAACCAGCGCGGCACCCGGACACGTGAACGTTATGACACTGGTTGTGACTTCAGGCCACAGCGACAGCAATTGGCCAGCCTGGTCACATGATGTTTGATTGGCCTTACGCGGTTTCGCCATGTAGATACTTCGCCGATGGAACTGTGCTTGGGGTTTTGAAAGCTCACACCCGGGGAGGAGACGCAGCGGCACTGGGTCACGCTGCACCTGGGAACGCCATCAACCCCGGCCGCTCCGTCGGAGCGCGTAAACGCCAGGGTTACACAAACACTGAACGGGGCTCTGACTGGTGCGACGGCCATAAAGCAGTTTACTCAGGTGTCCTTGAGGGACACGGCCGCGTCACGGCAGGTGCGCTGCTCAGGGCCCAAGGACGTGGCGTTCGCTCTCCAGGAAGCTGCGAGGCCACGCGGTTAGCAGCGCAGGAGGAAAACATCGCTGTCTGTTCTGAGTTTAAAAAAAAAAAAAAAAGCTTGTGAAGGGCTGCTGGTCGTCTGCTTCACGTCACCTGACAACATCTCGAGGCTCAGCCACGTACACGGTCACACACTTATCCACACGGTGTTTCTTGGCTCGGCAACATGACACTTCTGCACACTGGCCTGCCACGCGTTCAGGCCAGGCGGCCGCCCAGCGAAACGACCTATGGAGGCAAGGGGGATGTGGACGCAGGGGCCCCAGCGAGAGTTACTTGGCTTTATTTGTATACAAGTCACGCAACCGCACTCTTGCAAGTGATCAAATGTAACAAAATGATGCTCGGCGCTCTCAACAAAAACAAAAACTGGCTGGCTCCTCGTCAATCTTATTCCCCTAAGAAAACCCCCCCAAAACAACAGGGTCATATCATATCATCCGCCGTTCGGCTTGTAATAGGAAACATGGCTGGTTTTCACTGCCTTTGCTCGTCTCCGCTCCAACTGCTGAATGCCTTTTTTAGCCTCAGGAGTTGGACGGGGGTTCGCTGGCTCGCCAGAGGTTCCCATTACTTTCACTGTTTCATAAACACGGCGTGTAACAGGAGAAGGACGCATCATCAGCCCCTCTTTCTTCATCTATCTGCACTTCAGTGAAACAACGAAAAAAAAAAACCTTATTATTATCGTTACCGCGCAAATTCATACCTCTGTAATAGTCAGAGGACATATGCTACCTTCACGCAAACGCACGCGGCAGCTGGATGGTGCAACGGCGGCCTCGTCCAAACAGTGCAAAGAGCAGAGGGAGCAGAAAAAGGCAAAAAAAATGCTCAGAGGAAGGAACCAGGCATTCAGCATTAATCATACACTGTGGCACACGCGCACACACACACACACACACCCACACACACACCCCAGAGGCGGTACCACCCATTTTCTAGACACACAAACACAGACGCACAGTCGTACAGTAAACAGACGCGTGGACACCCACCCACCACCTGTTTCTGTGGGCACCGCGCTTACGTGTGTGCGTACGTGACGCGCACACGCGCGCGGGCGGGGGTGGGAGGTGGTGGTGGTGGGGGCACGCATCCCTCGGGACACACTGCACCATTCAGGAAACATTAGCAGCATTAGCCAGGAATGCTAATTGAAACAAACAGCTCATGGTTTCTTCATTTCTGAGGTGGGAGCTGGCCGTAATTGAGACTTCTGTGCACGTGTGTGCCTGCACGCACGCACGCTCGCACACACACACACACACACACACACACACACACACACACACACGCACGCACGCACGCACGCACACGCACACGCACACGCACACATTTTCCATGCCAGAGATCTGGGAACCATTGTACACCATTATTGTCCTGCTTTTTCTCCAGTTTTGCTTTCAAACACAAAAGAAGGAGCAAATTGTTCACCATAAACACACATTAGCGCTGACAGAGTCATTGTGCTCGACCAAAGCAAACCCGAGCTCTCTCTCTCTCTCTCTCTCTCCAAGGTTAAACACACACTCTCGGCTCCAGTCAGCTCCTCAACTAATGCAAAATAGGGATCCAAGTTACGGTTGATGGATTCTGACGTTATCTGGCCTGGAGTCAGAGAGACGTCCCATAACCGGCAGGTCAAAGGTCAGCTGACGTAGCCGCCTGTCGTGTCCCAGGGCGAGAAACCAAAACCCATTCCTGCGCATCCCCTGGGCAGCGTTTCGTTCTCCCTTACCTGCGCCAAAAGCAAAAAAGTAGGTCTGGTTGGGATTCCTCTGCAGCAGGGCGGACACGCGGCGAGCCATCCGCTCGTTGCGTTTGTAGATGAGCTCCTGGCGGAAGTAGCTGTCGATCTGCTGCGCCGTCATGCGGTCGTGAGCCGGCAGGGAGCTGTTGATGAAGTGAGGCAGCTGAGGGAGCGAGGGCGGCGGAGAGAGAAGTCGTTATTTTATTTATTTATTTATTTTTTTTAAAAACCTTCCAGTGAAAATCCACAGCAGCAAATGTGAATTCATAATATGAAGCAGGCGAAAAAGACGGAGGGGGAGAGAGGGAAAGAGAGAGAGAGAGAGAGAGAGGGGGCGTCGAGTGAGTCGAGACGGAAAAGAGGGGAGAGAGGCGAATGAGGGCGTCGGCCAACGGACTGGCTCGAGACCTGGCAGCGCGGGAGTGTTTGTGACGCGAAGTGACCAACGGACGGCTCGGCTGCTTCATGAACGAGGAAGCGCCAGTGAATGGGAGACAGGGGGGGGCGGGGAGTGGGGGTGGGGACGGTGTCTGCGAAGTGCACGAGCGGGGGGGCCCGGTCTGTCCATGGGCGCAAGGGTTTGGTTGGCACATGACGGGGAGCGGGGTCGGCATCCCCTGTCAGCACACACACACACACACACTTTCACGTCCTCTCACAACATATTCGCCATTTCTGGTTCTTCCTCTCGATAGGCAATAAAATCAGCTTTTATTCAGCCCCGTAGAGTCTGAGGTCCGTTGGTCTACGATGTGCCAGATTACCACGGCATACTAAAACCTCTGAAAACTCTCACGTTAAGAGCCGCGTAATTCCCAATCTGAGTTGATGGGAAACCTTTGGGGTTTGTAAAAGCTCGACGTAACGCGTGGCTTCTGAGCGGATGGGCGCACCGCCTTCACGGGGGTTGTTAACGCCTCCCTCACCTTCCTCCGTCGGTGTCCCCCCTCCCCCATGCCAACCGCGAGCATGAACACCCGGCCGGCGCTCCGTTCTCCCCCAAGGCGGAAAAAATGAAATGACGGGGGGACGGGAGACACCGGGGTTTTTGTTTTGTTTTGTCTTGGGTATTTTTTCATTAAGTTTAAGTTTTGCGGTATGCCTTTGTGTCTCCGTGTGCGGCTGGGCGCGCACATGCAGATGTGTTTAATCTGGAACCGTATTCGAGTGTGGCCAGAACACACACACGTCACCGTCTACAACTCAGTCACGAGTCGACACAACGGCAGAGCAGCTGCAAATAGTGCATAAATCAGTGGGTGCGTGCGGCATCTAAATACAGAATACATGGGGAGGATTTATTGTACCACATGCGAACAAGGTGCTGCTCACCAGCATCTGTCCCGGATCCGTGTCGGACGTGTTTTCTTTCACTCCCCCCCGCCGCTCTGCCTGTTTCGCATAAGGGTTCGACCCGGCGCCTACGCCGGGTACCTGTTCCTGTCGTACGTGATGAAAGGGCAGGTTTTCGCACGCCGCGGCCTCTTTCCGGGTCGCGGCGGAGCTCAGCTGCGCACGTCGGGTGAAGCGTGAGATCTGGTGAACGGCCTCGCGGGAAATGAAAATCTTTCACACATTTCGCATCAGACATGCGCGGCGTCAGCTCATGCCAGCGCGTAGGACGGCCCGGCCGGCTTTGAGTGCAGCTTTTTTTTTTTTTCAAACCACACGTCATCTGAAATTGTCGAAAGTAGTGTCCGCGACCGGAAATTGTTCAAGCAAATAAAAATCCTTACTTTTAACGTGAGAAAGACGAGAAACCCAGATTTTTTTTTTTTTGCTTGTAACCTAAGGATGCTTCCCACCGCAGCTCGTGTTTACTCACATTTGGCACGTCAGCGGTTGCTAATTTCAAGAGCCTGATTGAATCCAAATGGTTTGTGCGACACAAACCACAGTACTTGTCTTACACGTCTACGTACAGTAACCTAGAGGGAAAAGAAAGGCACATTCACACAGATATCCGTAGCCCGGGGGCCTTGGACAGACGGCGCGTTTTTTTTTTTTTTTTTTCAGGGTGATTGACCCGGGCTCATCCACACTGACTGGGCGTCATCCTCAAAGAAGTTTAAGGAGCGGGAGCGCGCCGTCGTGGCCCTGACGAGTTCGGGAGAGAGCGCGGGCGTCTGGCGACGGGAGGAAAGAGAGCGTTCGGAGCTGGGAGCGAGGCGGCGGACGGAGATAAGTTATCTCAGGAAAGGCCATTAGCTGCTCCCCGTCCCAACCTGCGCAGGAAATGCGGAGCGACAGCGAGATATTTCCTCCCTTCCTCACCACCGGTGCCTCTCGGCGCTCCCTCGCTCAGCGAGCCTGTCCTGCCAGGAATTTTCTCTTCTGTTCTCTCTTTTTCCTCCCTGATTTGGCCCTTTGAAGTTTCTTCTTTTTTTTCCTCTTTTCTAATTTCCTTTCCCTTTCTTTCCCATTTTCTCTTCCCTTTCAATTTTGTTGACTTTCCATTTTGCCATTTTGTTTCTTTTCCATTTCATTTCATTTCCGTTTTGTTTTTTTTTCACCTTTTCTTTTCCACTGCTTTTCTTTTTCTTTTTTGCTCTCCTTTCTTTTCCCTTAGTATCAAACCATAGAAACATTACTGCATGATATTAGAAATAATTGAGGGAACGTAGTCAGTTCCTGTGCAAACATCATAAATAATGGAGCTAAATTTCGCTTTAAATTTGATTTGAATTCTTTGTGCGGGCCATATCAAGCCAAAACAAATGCAGGTAACTTTCCTTTAAAGTTTTTTTTAAAATTGCCCTTTATTATTTCATCAGATTACTGCCTTCTTACCTTCTTTCTCCTCATGTTACCCCCCCCCATCTCACTTTGTGTCCCTGATGGATGTGGGACCAGTTGAGTGTTGAAACACATTAACCTGTCTCGCACATACTCTGCCGGGTCGAGTTCTGGGGCCCCAACCTCGTCCTTGTTCTAATGTGATGAAGATTGAGCTGGGAGAGCATCGGGGGTTGTTGGAGGCCTCCTCTGGATTAGGTCTGATCTGTCAGAAAACACCTGCTCTTTTAACTCACACACACACACACAGACCTGCTATAGATCACCAGGCTGCAGAAGCAGGCACCGGTGTCAGGCGTCTGATTGCTCTAACATGTGCCGGGGGGGACGTTAATACACATTATCGTGACGCGAGGAGCAGGGGCGATTCCGGCGTGATTTAAAACGTCCTGGCAGGAGGCAACTTCAGCCACGACCGCGGGCGAAACCGTGGCTAACGAGCTCGTCGCGGACGGACGGACGGAACAGGGGTGAGCCGAGTGTGGCGAGCGCTTTCCCGGCGCGCGCTTTTTCCCCGTGCGCTCGCGTCCCCGGTGGAAATGATGTACGATCTCTGCAGAGGAGCGGCGAGTTGAGGTTGCACGGTGGGTTGCGCGAGGTTAAATGGGACTTGAGGATAAGCGAGGGAAGTTGACGCAGAATAATTGACTCATGAGAGGGCGGGCGAGTCTGAATTGGGTGGTGGGGATGGAGCAAGAGCGTGCCTGTGTGTTTAATATGTATTTGAAGCCGCCTTTCGACAGGGAGCGGAGCTGGGTGCGAAGACGGACGGGCAGGCCATCACAGGAGGAGAGCGCGGCCTATGTTAGGAAACACAAACTTAGGGGAGGTCACATGGTGCGTTCACGGCCGAGTGCAGAGCTATTAAAGTGTCAGACTCTCAAGTAACTTGAGGTTGAGGGGGATTAATATGGCAACGTGCAGTTCTGCGGAATTGATGTGCAAGCCTAAAAGTCTGAGGTGACGATAGCGTAATGGCAGAGAAGTGGGTATCGGGCGGCTGCCAACTCACATCGAGGGTCTGACAGATTTGGGTTTTTCAACACCGTCGCAGATGTTTTTTGGACCGACGCTGCGAGGGGCTGCTGCTTTATGTAAATGTTTTACTGTGCTGGAAACCCATGACGGGTTTGGATTCAAGGACACAAAACAAAGTGACAAAAAATTCACTTTCGGACCAAGAAGCACCAGACCTCGGGAGCGATCTCTTTGAGCGCGCGCCGTCTTGCGCTCCTCGTCCGCTGTAGGAAATCTGAGGACGGGCGTAAAAAAGACCAGAAAAAAACATCGCAAGAAGGTTAGTCAGGAGGAGCCCCCTTTTGCAGCAGCGAGGAGAAGGAGACGGACCTGCGAGGTGTCGTGGTTGAAGATGATGGAGCTGAGGTCGCCGCAGTTGTAGTGCGTGATGAGGTCCTCGGTGGTGTAGGAGCCCTGCAGGCTGCCCGCTCGGACGCCCTCGTGCTGCAGCAGCGTCTGGTTCAGGGCGAACAGCACCTGTGGGGTGGGGGTGGACAGGAAGGGTGCCTTTAGCTTAGCTCAGTTTCCTCCGCTCTGTGCTTCAGAGAAATGCGCCGCGAGGAGGGGGGGGGGGATTGTAGAAGCGGCTTTCCTCCTTAAAAAATATGAAGCTCGATGTACAATGAGGCCGTTATGCTGAGCGACGTATACGTTCCCTCGCAGCGCTTTCCTTTCTTTTCAGGATATTTTCATACACTTTCCACACAGGCTGACTACAGGTAAAAGCAGACCACAAAAGACATGGCGAGACTCCACGGACTCCACATTCTTCTGAACGAGAGAGAGTGAGAGAGGGGGACCCTTTAAAAAATAACCCTTCTCTCTCTCTCCCTCTCGCCGAGACCAGGGCACTGTAAATTTACAGCCCCCATTAAAATCAAAAGTAAACCCTCTTTAGAGAGAATTTATAGCGTGCAGCCGCCAGCCAGCCCAGCGACTCGGGCAGACACCGGGGGGTTCAACCCTCCGGGCTCCCGCCCTCCGCTAAACCCCCGGCCACCTCCGACTGGCCCGGCAACTGGGACCCGAGCTGTCAGTCACCGTTAAGCTCTCTTACAGGAACCAGAGGTGCGTTTGAAAAGGAAAACGAGGAAGGAGTGGGATTGTTTTTTTTTTTTTTTTTTCCCCTTTCCTCGGCGGAACTGCAGCAGATTTCACACAGTCGGGCCGAGAGCGAGCGTCGCAGCTCATCGCGCCGGGGACCGATACGTGTCCGCGGCCCCAATTACCAGGAAACCCGGGAAATACCGCGGAGGGAACGTCGGCGCGCCCACCTAGGTGATTTGTGGAGCGGCTTTAAGGCCGACGCAGCTGCGCGGCTGATTGAGGCAGATGTCAGAAGTCGGGGTCGTAGTTCACACAATTAAACTACGGGTTCTTGCAATCACCAGCGCCCCGTATCGTGCGTACAGAGTGCTTCAACTCCAGGTAACCTTTGCACTGGGCTAATCACAACCAAGCACCCGAGCTCAACCTCGTGACGCTCTCTCCCTCTCGCTGAGGTCATTATGTCTGTTAACCAGCCCTGAGATTTTCAGCGTCTGTGTGTGTGTGTTTTTTTTCCCATAATGCAAATTGACAACTGATGAGCTAACAGCGTGTGTAACTCTCTCCTTACGCCCGTACACTTGTCTTTAATTCTTTCTCTCTCCACAAGTCTCCCTTGCTGTACAACCAAGACCTGAGTCTGATCTCATTTATCCTTTCTGACAGGTTTCAGTGCTGCGCCGCCGCCCCGCCACAGGCGTGTAAACGGGTCTCGATCGAGCCTGCGGCCGTTTCTCTCTCTTGAAAAAAAACAACTTTCGTGCTTTTCCCAGCTCAGGTCTCGGCACCAGACTTCCCAGAAGCCCCCCTGCTGGTCCAGTAATGACACCATACCTCATTTCGGTTTCTGGTTCCATCTCACATGAGATTCTTTTATTGCTGTTAACTCCAGGTAATGTCGAGGCGTGACGCCAGAACACGGAGAGGCTGATACCTGCCTGGCTAAACTCGCTGTAGCGGCGACTTCGGCTTCTGCAGATGCTGACTCCGTGCCAGGAAGTTGCCCCCGAGCGCTTGACCCCGCAGGGCTCTTTGCCACGTCTCGAGGGCTTTTCCAAGAGAAACACCAGAGCCGGCCCCATGGGCACAGTCCGGGTCCGGAGCTGGCACAGCGCGCACACCTGCCAGACTTTTTTGTGCCGCGGCCAGCTTCAGTAGTTTCCCTTAACATGGCAGAATCCGCCAGACACAGCAGACGGCAGGGCGAGCGCATTAGAGGATGGAGGGTGTGTGTGTGTGTGTGCGCGCAGTTGGTGTGTGTTGTTAAGGGAGCTGTTATTCCAATATTGGCCGTCTCCTGGGGAAAGAACATCTCTGCAGCTGTAACCATGGCGCCTGAGTTTGTCCCGGGCTGAACGAGCGAGCACGTCAATCACTGCGGGAGAGGCGGAGGGGGAGAGAGGAGATATGTAAACATTCCCTGTGTGTGTGTGTGTGTGTGTGTGTGTGTGTGCGTGCGTGCGTGGCGTGTCGACTGACAGAGTGGGTGTTCTCGTGCCGGAGCGGTCCGCTCGACCCCGACACACTGGCTCTTTTTCAGCCGAGTAACTACCGGCCGACCGCTCACTTCACCGCCGCAGGTCTCTCCCCCACCCTCGTTTCCCCCGCGCCGTGCGCCGCCTGCGTGAGAATCTCCCATTTTAATTTAATAAAAAGCTTTATAAGAACAAAGCTGGAAGGAGCGGCGCGCGCGGATGGTCTTGGAACCTGCTAGCTGAGCACAGCGCTCCAAAAATTCATTAGCGGGCGTTGGAGGGAAAACAGAAAGAAGGGGGTCGGGAATCGGAGCGGGAGCAACATAAATAACGTTTTTGTTTCCCAAAAAAAAAATTTGAGAGAGATTTGAAAAGTTTCACAGTGTAAAAGTCATTTATGGACATGCTTGTGCAAGGCAGCCATTGACCCCGAAGTGCATTAAATCCTGGCTGTTAGCTAGCAGTGTTAGCTCGTCTGAAGGTTTTACAGGTCTGAGGCATGTAATGAGTAGGTGCTGGTGACAAGGCGCTGGAACCGAGAGCTGCCCCCCCCCCATACGGCAGAAGGACGTGTCAAACTGCGGATGCCAAACCCTGAGCTCTGGCAGAGGAGAGAAAATCGCGCGCGCAAATCTAGAAGAACAGAATGCGGCCGTGTGCCGCACCGTCCCATTCGCTCTGGCCTCCGTCGCCCCTTCGGGCCCTCGGCCATCTCGATCCCTCCGTCTGCTCCTCGCCTCTTCTCCCCTCTCCTCAGACGGGGTTAAACAGAGAGACGCTCACTTTTTCCTGCAAACCGACGGGGAAAAAGGAAAAAAAAAAGAGAAGAGAACAAAGGAAGGGAGGGGCGGCGGTGCGAGGGAGACAAAGAACAGAGAGCGAAGGAGCCGGGGAGAGTTGAAAGTTGCGAGAGAACGGTATAAGACAAATAAAGCCTTGTTCTCCATGAGAGAGGCATGTGTTGTACAGATGGAGGTGAAGGCGCTGCGCTTTCTGGAGCGCGCGGTGGAGAGAGTGGGTTTGGTGGACGGGCACAGAACCGGCACGGGAAAATCGACCGGGCAGGTGAGGGGAAACTCCCGCTCTCCCTTTTCCGTGCAGCGTCGCCCTCGGCCCGCTCCCAAGTTAGTCTCCTACGCTTCACCCCCACCCCACCCCACCGCCGCCGACCGGGAAAGCGGCCACCGTGGCTGCGGCGCGCCATTTGTCCGTCCGGCGGCCTGTCATCGCCGCTCTTATCGTCACATTGGCTGCCGCAGCGGGGAACGAGCCGCCGACCTTTTTGGCTTGCGACGCCTTCTAAGTGGAGCGGAGTCCGCACTCCTTTTTTTTCCCTCTTTCAACTTGTCGGATCCTTTCGTTGTTTCATGAGAAGAGAAATATCCAATATTTCTCCAGAGAAAAGTCAGCAAAAAACAGCAGACAAACGGAAGCAGCGGGACATTTATTCTTTCTTATCTCAGTACCGGCTCCGAAGGTTGAAAGCCGCAACTTTACTGCGCGCAACAGGTTGTTTTACTGCTCACGGGGGCAGAATTTTTTCCTAGTTTCTAACAACGTGGGGCGAGTTAAGTGCCGTCATTTGCCTCTATCCTCGTTATTTTGCCTCAAAACAAGCCCACGTGGAACCGGGAGGGGGCGGGACATGTCCCAGCGTTATCTTTGGGACGGACAGCGACGAGGTTTTATGGGAAATGTGGTGTTGATTTCGGGAAAAAAAACGGAAAACCAGCGAAGATGAAATAGCAGCCGTTAATCAGCGAGAACATGGTGCTGTGTTTATGGCATTCACAGCAAGGCCCGTTAAAAGAGAGGGCTGCACTGACGGCGTCGCAACAAAAGCGTTAGATTAAAACAAAGATGCAGCAGAACCAGGGAAATCCTTTTTTTCCTTCTTCTTTCTTCTCCAAAAAACAAAACAAACAAAAAAAAAAACAACCTGGCGCATGCATTACCCAGAGTGCAACTCCACCCCTGGCTGCTAACTCAGAGCTTTGCGTGTGTTCTGCCAGTAGCAGCTACTTAGGGTCCTTGCCTCCCCAGATTTAAAAAAACAAAACAAAACTTGTCACATTCCCCAACCGACGCTGACTCAAGTGACATCACTCGAGGCAATTCTCCCACAGCTCCCTCTGCAGCCGAAGAAGACTTGATGCATCGTTTCCCTCGAGCAGACTTTGACGTGTCAAATCAGCGGATTTCCTCTTTTATTTAATGCGTCCGTAAATAATTCATATTTTTAAAAAATAAATCATTGTGGCTCCTTTGAAGCTACAAAGAATCCAGCTGGAATTACAGTTCAGCCGTTCTTCCTCTGTCTTTATCTCCGAACAGTTCCTGGGTGGCGCGTTTCCCTCGGCCGCTCCCGTCTCCCCGAGAGCTGCTTGTGTTTCATGGCCGGAGAAAGAGAAGAGCTGGACCCATGACCCAAGACGCGCACTGCCGGGTTCCTCTGGGTCCAGTCAGCAGCACACCCCCCACACACCTTGGGCTCCGGCTACAGACAACAAGAGGGGATTGGGTTCACAGCACCCCGGGGTGACCGAAGGGAAGGAGGCAGGGAGTTGAAATAACATCCAGGGCAACCCAAGAATAGGAGAGGGGCGATACCTCATCCCCGTTCCCCACCGAGCAACCCCCCCCCCAAAAAAAAGGGTGGGTACCAATTTGTGCGAGTGTGCTTTCCCACTCCGCAGCCACGGTAGAGAAAGGAATTCATTAAAAAAAAAAACTTTTAACTTTTAACCTGCGCCGCCTCAGTGTGACTTCATGGTTGGATGAGCACGTAGGAGCGGCAGGGGTATTTTTAAAAGCCCGCTGCCGTCTGATCTCTCGGCCCGCGCTCGCTCCGAGAGGCACCTTGAATACATTAGGGCGGAAAGATGGTGTCACACAAGACCACATCAAAGTCGCCCGGACAGTCTCGCACGACAGCTTCACCGTCGTCTCCTGCAGTTTTATCAACACGGGGTCTCTCTTTTTTTTTTTTTTTTTTTTGAGGCCGAGGGAATCGCGTAACCCGTCGGGGGCTTTCAAAGGGAACATCCAGCCGTTTAAAATGCCTCAAATCTGACCCCGACGTCAGCTGCTTTGCCTAAATAGTTTGACAGCCCTTCGGCGCCTTTGGTTTCGTTTGCCCAT
Organism: Psettodes erumei; assembly: GCA_016785225.1. Taxonomy (NCBI): domain Eukaryota; kingdom Metazoa; phylum Chordata; class Actinopteri; order Pleuronectiformes; family Psettodidae; genus Psettodes; species Psettodes erumei. The sequence goes on from JAFBJZ010000107.1 coordinate 2,023,461, forward strand.
TCGAAGGCGAGCAGCGCTTTCAGCTCGCCGCGTCTGGCACGAGCTTCAGCAAGTCGGAGCCTTACTTTCCTCCAAGTCTTTATCCCCTGTTAATACCTGCGACACAAACACACACGCTAATAATGATGCACGCCGCATTCCTCTTTGAGCGATACCTACCATACCATACAAACCATATATTGGGGAAATCTGCAGGACGTTTGACGTTATTTTTTTGGGGGGGGGTTTCCCCCACTCCCAGTGTTTGGAGTATTGTTTTTCTCCTTTGTCCCGGCCTCTCTTTCTCTCCCCGCTTCCTTTTCTTTCTTCTCTCGTTCCCTCCGTCTCTAAGTCTCTCACCCTGCCTGGTCTACCTCCTGTCTCAGCCGAGGAAATCCAGGGATTACCAGAGGGACAATCCCAGTGGCGGAGACCTGCTGCTCCCAGTTTCCACAGAAAGCCTCCCACACACCCCCACCCCTTCCTTCCACCCTGTCTTATTTCCTCTCCGAGGCAGAGGGTGAGGGTCTAATGATGAGAGAGATCCCTCTCTTACTCTGGTATGGTCAAAACCCTCCAAGCTTCCACATCCTCCTTGTATTTTTCTCATCCTTCCTTCCTCTGACTCAGCTTCACTTTCTCCACGTCCTCTGCTGTCCCTTCTCCACTTGTTTGCCTCTTTCCCCTCCAATAAAACCGGACCTCCACCTCCCCGGCCCCCCAGAACCCCGTGTCTCGCCTTCTAATGAGATTCACTGGTGAATCGGGGGGGGGTCGCCTCAGCTCTCCCTGCACTTGTCCACAAATAAAAGCGGCTGTTTGACTTGGCTGCGCCGGTCATCCCCGGCTTTCCTGCCTCTGCAGAAAACAGAGAAAATAACGAAGTATCCCTCGGCCCGGAGTGAAGAAGGCGCGCGGGCTGCGGGAGCGAAAAATTAGAGATGGGAAATGGTGCAAACTTTTCTGTCGACATCAGAGAGGTGTGAAAAAGAACGACAACACACATGACGATGCAGCAATAATGGAGGCGAGCGCGACAGGTGGCGACGGGCCGCCTCGCCACTTCCAGTTCCCACCTGAGGTCTACAGAGGTGAGAGCAGGATGCTCGATTACAAAGACAAATCAAATTAAACACACACATTATGCCTTCTGCTCAGTACCAAACATCAGACGGTTAAAGGCAGAGACTCGCCGGTGGAGCCCGCCGAGCGCTCAGCAGCTAAAGAACCAGATATTCCCCTGTGGAGCTTGTGGAGACCAAAACCACAGTGGATGTTAAACGTACATTCATCATGCAGCCAGAAACACGTTTCAAAATGAACGCTAATGTCATTTTACGAAAGGAGGCACGAATGCAAATTGGCGTCAGGTGAATTTGCTTCGCAAGTCAAGTATCATTTTCATGACTTTTTATGGCACGACCTGCTGTGTTCCAAGAAACCGCTGCGTTTTCTCCCAGCCTATCGACTTCGCTCTGAGCAAATGAAATGATCTCATCCGCCACCAGATCCGTCAGATTCCTTCTGTTATTCTAAATGAAAATAAGATTAAAGGCCTCGCAGGCCTACGGCCCTGATCCAGCCTCGATCAGGTCACTCTAACCTTATCTCCCCCAGAGCCCGGACTCCACTGCACATCACGGCCTCCGCTAATCCTAACACATTTCACAGGCCGCCGTTTTTTTTTTTCCCAAGCGAAAGAATTCTCATTGAATTCCACTGGATTTATCCAGCTCCCATTATGATGTGTGATGCTATCCAAACCAGATGAGCCGGGTCTTCTCCGTGGCACGGGAAAGGAGGAGTCCGAAAATGCCGACGGCGCTCGCTCTTATCTATCGGTCTGCCTCGGTCGGACTAATGGCTCCAGACAGAGTAATCTCCAAACAATGATTTGTCCCGTGCGAGGTCCATATCTGAGGTGCGGCTGAAACCTCATCTCCTGCGTGGACATCAGTTGTGTAATGGAGGGAAAACAAAACGGATCCAGGTTGAAAGACAGGAAGTGTCCAAACGGTTAGCGGCAGCTGGTCCAGGTGACCGGATTCGTTCCCTTTCAAAGCGAGGAATCCCTGCGGTCCGCCTTCTGCGCGCCCACGCGAGAGTCACGCAACACCGAGCAGCCCCACCCCCCCCCCCCCGGTCGTCACACATCATTCTGATTATCCTCAAATGACGTCATGCCAAGCGGAGGGGAGCTGATCTTTCCCTGAATAAATCACTGGTGTTTCGCTCTGCCGCTTGACGGGCAGATTAGCACAGAGTGGAACGCGGCAGACCCTGGCTATGAAAAGAAAAGCATATTTTCATATGAGAGGGGTTGCATGTATGAGTTAAAGTCTGTGTGATGTGCGTGCGTGTTTCGGGTAGTGTGTGTCAGCACAGGGCCGGCGGGTGAATCGAGGAGGAGAGAAGAGGAAGAAAATAAGTGGACGAGATGAGGAGGAGACGCAGCAGGAGGCTTGATGTAAAAAGAGCTGAAACGACAGACAGAAGGCCAGATGTTTACAGTTAACCATGAGAGAAGAGAGGAGGCAGCAGACTGAGTGGACCTCTCCTCCTCCTCCTCCTCCTCCTCCCATCTTACAGGTCTGGAGCCCAGCTGGCCATTTTTGTCCTTCACCATCTCCCCTCTTCATCCTCCCGAAGCCCCTCCATCCTCAGGCCTGTCCCCATCCCTCCCGAAACAGCTCGTGTCTGTTCCATCGTCAATCAATCGGCAAACCCTAAATCACCAGCCTCCCTCCCTCCCTCCCTCCCTCCCTCCTCCCGCCCAGGTTATGCACTCGCAGTGACAAATCTCTAGATCACACAGTTCAGCAGCAGCCCCTCGTCTCTCTCTCCAGCTCTCATCCTCTCTTTTTTTTCGTTTGACGGCGGCTCACCCCGCCGCCACCGTCACTGGTCTCTGTTTATTTAGCCCCCGTGTCCTTCCTCCTTCCTGTGCTGGCACGGGCAACTCGGTGCTTGCGCGTGCACGCATGTGGATACGGTGTGTTTGTGTTTCCATATGCGGCTGTCTTCACGACACGCTTTGTCCGGATCGCACAGTGCGCTGACTGTCTAATAGACTGGAGCAGCAGAAGGAGGAGTAAGTCGAGCAGATTTCCTTTCCTCTCCTCTTCTCTCCTCTCCTCTCCTTTCCTCTCCCCACCTCTCCTTAGTCACGGCTCTATTAGCCTCGATGCTGAAGCTAACGTGGCGTAATCCCACACAAGCACACCATTTCACGGCAAATCAGCGGGAGAAATGTTCAATTTCATGCGAGCATATTCGGCCTGCGGAAAAACAGACAGAGGAAGACTGCAATGTAAACCTCGCGGGCCCGCCAAGGAGACGGCGAATGCACAGCGTGTCCGTGCGCGTTCTGCGAGCGCTTTCAGGGCTGAGGCACTTGTGAGCGACGGCCGTGCTGCTCTGTCATTTCAAACCGTTCTGCCAGCGCGTCCGTCTCCAAATCACGTCCCCCGTGAGAACGAGCGCACAAACACGCACATGCAAGCACTGTCAACCAAACGAGAGTTGGCCAGCGCTGAGCAACTGCAGGACCGCCAGAGCGACTCCTGACGCATTTGACAGACATTAATGAGAGGAAGATTAACCTCCAGTCATGTCACGTTCACTCCATCATAATTCTAAGAGTTGTGTGTAAATTTGTCTCGTTGTGCGTTCACTGGGGAGACGGGTCCCTGAGATGTTGTTCAGACTCTCCTCATGCACCTTCCAGAAACTCCTTGGTTTGTTTTTTTTGTTTTTTTACATACTGTCTTCGTGTTGCTACTAGGTAGCTAGCCTTTTGGCAAAACTGCATCCAGGAGCCACCTGGGTTTTGCTCAGAGTCAGAGGGGACGTGAGCCTGCGGAGTCTCTGGAGCACTCGTTTTCTCTTTCTGCACGTGTCAAACGCAGACAATGCAAAGCGCGAGTGGCGCTGGAGTTGTCGGTGCGATGGAAGGCAACGTTAGTAACGTGTAATGCAACTCATTACTCTGGCTGCTGAGCCGGTGGTGGATTAATGGAATCACCTTTTCGGAAATGACGCACACACACAGCATATGACTCGAGCTTACTATGCTGCTCTGGCCTGATCACAGATGTCATGAAAACTCTCAACCATCTCTCTCTCTCTTTCTCTCTTTTTTCTTTCCTCCTTGTCTCTCTCCTTCTCTCTCTCCGGGCAAATGAAAAGCAGATGAAGAGCAGAGTAACAGCCCATCTGCAGGGTTTCACGTGCTGGACCGACTGGCTGGGGGAAACTCCGGTGCGGTTGAACGCCTCCCGATCCTTGTCCGTGGCGCACGGACCGGCCACTCAGACCGGGTCCTGCACAGGCCTTCCAGGCACGAGACGTGAGAAAAGCTGAGCCTGCCGGTACAGACCAAGCTGAAGGGGTAAGAGCGAAAAGAAACGGCAGCCGAGGAGGAAGGGTGTAAGGGAAGGCGGCGTGAAACTGAAAACAAGGTATAAAGGCCTGCTTGTTGCACATTTCTTCGGAGGCGTTTGCCGGATGGTTGGATAGCTTCAGAACCCCCCATGCCTCCATATCCCCATATTTATTTCTTTATATTGTCACTCTTTTGCTCCGACTGCTCTGTGAGCATCAGTAAGCGCAACTTCTCTTCGGCAGAATATGTTCCACAGCTAAGATTTTGAAGGGGGGAGTCTGATTTATGAAGTCAAGACGTCAGCCAGGAGGCTTCCCAAGTGCTACTCTTAATTGCTGCGGTTCAGAAGTTCTGGCCTTGCCCTGCTGTAATTAAATAATGGGGCCTGTTTATAGTGACAGCTCGAGCAGACATCAGGCCGATGCAGAGAATTGAACAGAGGAGGAATTAATCACGTTTACGAGCGGCCCATAAATGAGTCTGAGTCTGCATCATTGGAGCAATTAATCAGCGCGCGAGGGGAAGAAACCCCCCCCCCCAAAAAAAGTGTCTTTGCGTAAGCGCGGAAGTGCTTTCCTTCGTCCGGGAGAGACTGAGGAGAGAGACTGCAACGGGGCGTCCACGCGCGGGGAGGGGAGAGGGAGAGTCGGCGGAGCTGACGTGGAGGCCGAGCAAAACGGACCAAACAAACAGAGGCAGCGCAAGAGTGGAAGGCGGTTGAAAGCGAGCGAGGGAGCCGCGTGATAGGACATGGGAAATGACTCCGCTGCGCTGCCAGTGGTTTTGGAGGTGGAAGGCAGCGTCTTGGAGGCATGTGGGGGTGGGGGTGGTTACAGTAATGCTGGCCATAGATTAGTAGCTCTTCCTCTCGCTGGCCTTGACTCGGAGCGGCGCTGGCTGTCGCATCAGAGACGGGGCATTTAACTGCTCTCATAAGACTCTCATTATTTCATAAATCTGCAGTTTAGGCACCGAGCTCTGTTGATTTGAGCCCAGGCCAAGGCTTCGAGAATGTTTTTACAATCTCCTTAATTTATTTACAACCTTGATTCATTTTCGTGTGTGTGTGTGTGTGTGTGCGTGTGGGTGTGAGAGAGAAAGAAACTGAGGAGGTCCGAGAATGGCAGCGGATAAAAAGGGAGATTGAGATTGAAGACGACTGAGCTCGCTCCCTCTTTGCTTGTTCGGCTGCTGCGTGCAGAATGTGCGCGTGCGTGCCACCCAACGGGAGCTAGTGTAATAATTCTCGCGCAACGCCAACGGGGAATTAGATTTCAGCGCGTCTGGCGCGCACATGAAGTTATTCCCACGCGACCGTCACCATATTTCGACGAGCTGTCTCATTTCGCCCCGTCACAGTCCTGGCCGCTCTTCTGTCTTCGTATTTCCCCCGCCTCGTTGTCACAGCGCTGGCGGCATCGCGTTCACTGCCCAGACCACAGTTTTCTGACACGCTACGGTCTACAATACTCCAAACCATGAATATCCTGCACATTAGCAGAGAACGGAACGCATACGAAAGGTATTTCATTCAACGTCTTCAGGTTTATCGTCGCTCCCTTCCAAAGCGTGCCGCACGCAAAGGACTTTGTTTTCCTTCGCTCGACATCCTCGCAAAAACCATGGTATCCCTTTACACGCACTTCCACGTTTATCGCAGCCTCCAGCCACCCAGCGCTCTCAAGCCCCGCGGCCTCCCGGAGAAAGTGCTGGGTACGAAGAAATCCAATATGATTAAGACTATGATTGCTGCCTCTAATAGTTTTAGCACCCATACCCTCTATTAAGGAAAACATTGGGTTTGGACCGCGGCTCGGCACAGGCTTCTGACAGAGGGGATGAGCCTGCGGGAAAGACCTATAATTCAGCGTACGCGGGCGCGCGCGCGGTCACACGTACTGTATGTCTCCGAACGGATCACAGGATTGTGGCTTTTCGAACAGGCCGCACCGAACGAGAGGAACGCTGAGGCCGGCGGGCGGGAGGAGCGCCGGATCAGGATGACAACTCCTGCAGTTTGTCTTCACGAGACGACAAAGAATTCAAACCTCAGACAAAAAAGAGTTGGTAAAGTGTTTGGTCCAAGAGTTTCTGCGCGATTAGAGTTTTTTGCAGAACAGCATATGGTATGTTTTTGCAAACTCATATGAACAGAGCAGAAACAAGCTCTGCGGCAGCGACGGCCCTCTCCTCCTCCACCTTTGGAAAGTTACTTCTTCAGACGTGCTCGGCCGCTCGCGCAGTTTCGGTCTCGATCCCTGAGACAGTTGCCGTTAAAGTGAGCGGCTGCAGTTGACTCTGCATGTGAACAGCCTTGTAAAGCTTGTGTTATATTGCAGGGGGGAAGACTGATAAAGAACTGAAGGTGCACGGGAAATGTTCCCATCAGGAGGCCATTTGATGGCGCGCGGACACGAAACAGTTGTCGGAGTAGAACCGTGTGGAGAGCGCACACACACACACACACACACACACACACACACACACACACACAGAAATGCACACATTGCTTCTTTGTGACCCTGGCCTAACCCTTGGTGTTATCTCTCTCTCGATCGCTGCAGGCCGAGTGTCCGCCCGGCTCCGGAGCCACAGACGCGCAAACAAACACGCACGCGTTCTCACGGACCCACATCCACGCGCGCACGCACACACATATGGCGCGGTCCAACAACACCGCTTTCCCAGTCGTCTCCAGGCTTTTTGGAACCCGCTTCGCGTGCGCGCACACCTCCGGCTGACGGGCCAAGTCTCGCCACAGAGGAAAACAATTTCCTATCAAAGCGGCTGCGAGTTTTCCAGAGCTGTTTATTTTGTTTTTATTGTGGGAGATGACATGCCCTCTCTGCTCTGAGCTACAAAACAGACCAGGGTTTCCCCAGACTGCTGCTCGGAGCCTCTGTGCTTCCCTGCAGGCCCCTGTCTATTTATGTGCATCACTGTCTCCACGATCTCAGTTTCCTTCTCTTGAGTAAATCCTGGGATTTTCTTTTACCGGGTCGCTGTCGATGCGCATCATCTGGGGCGCTGGTGCGTGTTTCTTTAAACGAGATGGTTGTGTGTAACACGCGCACACACACACACACACACACACACAGGTCTGATGGAGTTGAGGTTCACTGAAAACAATATCTGTCAAAGCAGAAATGGAGCCACGTCAAGCAGTGCCACAGTGTGTGTGTGTGTGTGTGTGTCTGTGTTCTCCTGCACGCATGAGTGTGTGTCAGTGACCCAGTCGTCAAAGTGTGGTTACGGGTGAGTAGCTGTGGTTTTCGTGGCTACGCACACACACACACACGCAGAGTCAAGGTTTTGCAACAGAAGGACAGAAAAGAGAGACTGTCCTCTGCAGCCCTGACAAATAAATAGTGTGTCCGCCGCAGCCATTGTTGTGAGAACACCATAAAGGAAGTGACACACAATTAAACAAATGCCGGTATAAACACGCATGCACATACAAACACAGGCGGGAACGTCAAGATGAAAAAATCAAAACAAAAAAAAAATCCCACAGACACACACACACTGATGTTTGCCGTTACCTTTTGAACAACAGGGCCAGGCTCGGGAATGTTTACCCCGCCAAAACAAAACTCTGCCTGCTTCTCTTCTTCCTTCTTCTCCTCCTCCGGTCACCGTCCCCTTCTCTTCCCTCCACCTCATTTCCTCTCCCTCTCTGCATCCCCCCCCCCTGCCTATTTGCACCCCCACCTGGTTCATTTCAGGCCAGGCTGGCAGTGGCCATGGCAACGCTCCAAGAAGTTTGGGTGAGTCAACAGAGGGCCACAGAGGCCCTTCTCTCAAGGGCGGGTGAGGCTTTTACTGCGGGCGTCTCCCAACGGCTGACTGACCGACCGGTGGGGAGGGGAAAGGAAAAGGGAGTAAGTGCAGAGGACATGCACAATAATGTAAACCCAAGAAGAGAGGACCCTCTGGGAAATTCAACCCCCGCAGTTCATCGCCAACCGAGTCGAGCATCCGCCGCGTTTGTCGGCGATAAAAGAAACCTGGAAATCCAAACTTACAACGCCGTGACGCCGGCTGGCGTTGAACCGCGTTTTTCGTAAAGCAGCGTGAGCCAACAGAGCTCTGCCGAGAGCCAAATCATCTACACAGGTGGATCTGTGACGAAAGAACAAAACAAGAAACCTGCAAATTCACTCAGTAAATCAGAAGAGGTCATGAGAAGGAACACACAGCGTTGACGCCGGAGACCCGGGACCTGCTGCTTGAGGTCTGGACAGCAGAGGCCGCGTTCTTGACTTGTTTTTTACCTCCAAGTCACTCAAATCGCTCGTCCTCATTGTGATGCAGATAAATGCAGCGTGAAGGGTTCCTCGTTTCGTGCAGCATTTCGATTCTTACAAATGAGAGCGACGAGTGGCGTGTCGTGTTGCGTAAATATACTTTTACATGCCATATTACGCGGGTATTGACATTCAAGGGACAAGGCCCCCTGGCGGCCGCAGGAATCGTGGCCCGTCCCGAGGAAAGGAGGAGCAGAGGAGGAAACAGCTCTCCGTAGGAGCGCCACATCAAAACGCTGGACTCTGACGCGTTAATAGTCTGTGCTGGATTCTTCTGACCGTGACCGCAGTCGTTCCTTAACATTAACCAAGTCGTTCTTTTCTGTCCAAACCACAATGTTTCCTTAACCGAATACTTATTTCAACCCATACCACGGTTTCCCCTCAGCGACAAATGATGCAGTCGTCCTGTGAGGGGGGTTTCAGCTCAGAAACTGCATGTTTGTGTCGTTCTGGGGGGGGCGGATGCATATGATGTATTTTGCTGAAAATGAGCTGTCTGGGGAAGATTTGGGCGGTTGTGTATTTGGGGGACCGACGAACCCTGCCAAACTGTCAGCTGGCCTCGCGTCCCCTCGAGCCGCCGGTGCAGATGTCGCGCCCGTTTCCGGAACGCGTTTGCGTTGTTTGGTCTGCTCAGCAACTTGTGAGGCAGGTGAGGACAGGACTGAAGGAGAAGAGAGGAGCTGAGGCTGGAGGAGGTGGAGTGCTCTGTTAGCCTGCTCCACCGCTGTGTGGAGGGCGTGATGGCTTGTGTCAGTCAACACTCATGAAGTCCCCCCCCCCACTGGTGCCAAAACGGCGGACGAGGTGTCGTGTGTGTGTCTGTGTGTAAGTGTATATCATCATCTGCACCGTCGGTGTCAGGAGTCAGACTGTCTGTAACACACACACACACACACACACACACACACACACGCATAAATGGAGCAGAGTCCTGGGACGGGTGACACAGACACATGTTTATCATTGAGGGGATTGGTTGGATTCCTTTCATCTGAAAACCGTTCCCTCGCTCCCTGCCTGACCCCCTTGTCTGTCTTTATCTCCTTCTCTCTCTCTCTCACACACACACTTTCTCCTTCTCCCTGGACGTTTTTTTTTCTCCGGCGCTTCCTCGTCCCGCCCGCCTCCCCGTCCGACCCCGTGGCCTCCGTCCGCCTCCACGCCCGTTTTAATTCTCCGTCGTGTTTCTCTTTCGCTGCCCCTCTGACCCATCTGCTTCACATCTGAGCCCAGAGAGATGAGCGGGGAATGGCCGCCTTGGAGTTAGGTGGTTGGGGGATGGCGGGCGGCGGGGGGGGGCACGAATCCTAAGATTATTATGGCTGACTGACTGAGGCATCGGAACGGTGTGTACACGCGCAGTTCAACTCTCATTTTTAAAAGAGCGTTTACGAACATGCATTCCTGCATGCATGCGTGTGAAAAGATATGTGAGTTATTAAGCCGAACCAGGGATGTTTGCCTTCCCATAATAAATGCACACAGATATTTGGCACGCCCTGGACCCACACACACACACACCCACACCCAACCCTCACATGCACACACACATACACAGCAGTTCTCCGTGCGATGAGCTGTCAGTCCCTGTTAGGCTTGGCATTCTCGTTAGCACGCGGTTTGGATCCCCTTTCAGAGGAGCTGAACTCGGGACCTCACCCCCCCCAGCACTTCCAGGGAGTGACAGAAGCCAACGCAGGGAGGAAAGCAGCGAACAAGACGGAAAGAAGACAGACAGGAAGTGAGAGCCAAGGACCTCTCATGATGTCGGAGAATTTGTATTTAATCACTGGCGGAGATATTTCCCATGCTGCGTGAGATTTACAATTCACAGAGAGCGTTGCCGAGGCAGTCTCAAAGCCCACCTCCGCAGCCGCCTCGAATAACTGCGTCTGCGTCTAAACCGCCGCGAGATCACCCCTGGGCGTATCAAAGGCCAGCTGCGAAGAAAGAAATCCAGCTTACCAAAGCACATTTACCTTATGAATAATGTTACCTTAAGTTTAAATTACATTCCTTCCAAATGAGCCCCCGAAGAACCGGTGACTGATTAAAAGGAATTTATTTGTGTTTCTCCGGGAGAGAAAGTGGAATAGAGTTGCTTTTTACAAGAGCCAGATCAGCAGGTCCTCCTGGGTGGGCAGCGCTGCCCCAGAAAAGCCGAGCCCAGAGCAGACATCCTTTAAAATTAGATTGTCCACCAATCGCTGACGGCAGAGACCGATTCCAGATAAGCACTTTTTTTTCTTTAAAAATAAATAAATAAATAAATGAATAAAAGTGAGATAATTGCTTCAGTGGAGGGGAATGTCCACCACTTCAACACAGATGCCCGAGAAAAAAAAAAAATTCCCAAAGCTTGGCGCCCTCCCAAACGAAAAACTCCCGTCTCCGCGGTCCGCACCATCCCTGGTTAGCCGAGTGAAGACGGATGGAATTCCTGCAAACAGGCTTTCAGACTTGAACCAGACTTCACACTTTCTGAATTTGTTTGTTTTTTTTTCTCTTCCCCATCGATTCTTCTGATGTCTCAGCCCCTGAGGAGCGCGGTTTGGGGACGTGGGTGTGGAGCTGAGGTGTCAGGACGAGCAGCTTAAATGACACTTTTGGTGCCACCGGTTCAACAGACTATTTTTTGGGGGGTGGGGGGTTCAGTGATTCTGGGTTCGGTCTCACAGGTCTGGCAGCAGGCCTTGAAAGGAGGGAATGAGGATGTGTCTCACTCGAATGCGGTTTCCGCTTTTTCAACTTCAGCCTACCTGTCCACAAGCGAATGAATTATCTGATGCGGTGTGGTCCGCGCAAAAACGTTTCACAATAACGTTCTACGTTTTCTCGCCAAGCTTCGGGGATGGTTCATGTCAGCGCAGAGACGGACTGCTCCGTTAAAGGCCAGATACTACTCCCTCTCATACATGAGTGATAGTAAATCCCTTAAAAATATTTAAATAGACATAAATCTTTTTAAAGATAACACATTGTCACGTGGAGCGGGTTCAGCCGTCTCGTCGCCTCACCGTCCCCTGCCGTACGTCTCAGAAAGTCGGCCTGGGCAGTGGAAGGAGCCGCGGGAGTCTTAGCTTCACTCCGCTTGCAAAATATGAAATCAAAATGAAAGGGCGCCATCTTACTTCTCCGTTTGTTTTCTTTCCCCTCTCTCACCACCTTCTGTTATACTTGTGCGTCCCTTTCCCCTCCTCATCATTCTCATCTTCTCTTCCCATGGTTTCCAGGGAGCCCGCCAGCTTTTGTTTGAGTCCAGGGCCGTTCTGTGTAAACAGCAGCCGGGTTGAGGTAAGATAGCGAACTTTATGTGGTTTATATGACCTGACCAGTTTCTTACATCAGTGTTCCTCCTCTGATAAACATGATAAAAATGGATTCTGGCTCTCTGAGGTTTTTCCCCTGCATTCCTCTTTTTTTTAACATTTGGAGTGATATAGAGAGCATACATATGCTACGTTTTATGACACCAAGGCCAATGAAGTGATTTACTAAACCCTTTGTTGTTCAGTCAAAGAGTAAGTACTCATTTATTGAAACCTTTTGGACACACAAGCTCGCTTACTTCAACAGCAGAAATAGACTCCCTCTATTTGGCATAATTTGCTCCCCTGGCAATGCAACACAAAACTAATCCATTACATGCAGCGGGTGACAGAGCGCACAAATTACGGACTGTACTATTGGTGGAGCCAACTCGCCATTTTTTGTGATAGAAATATAGAAGCGGGGGTCAAAGGTCGCATCTTTTTATAAATCCGGGTTTCTTCCCGTGGAGACCCGATGCTCGTCCACTCTGGTAAATAGAGGCCCGAAAGACTTAAAGTCGAGAAAAAGCGCAGGCGCGCACACATGTGCGTTGCTTTACGCGGGGCCCTCAGCCGTCCAAATCGCTGACGCTAACAGAACGCAGACAGGACTCTCTCAGGAACGCGTCCAATGGACAAAACAGTGAAGGCAATTTCGCGATAATTTCGCTCCTTCAACCTACAGACGCGTTTACAGCGCCGCTGAGTTTCAGGCAGCTTCACTGCGCTGAATGGCTTCTGTCTCGAGACAGCGGGAGGAAAACGGAAATCAATGTCATGATCAGGGCCAAACAAGAGAGGAGCTCAAGCAGGGACTGCAATAGGGTGCAAACTTGACAGGCTTGCTATTGATAATATATTGGACTTTGTATTATACTTGTATTGGATAGCATTTCCAAACAACATATAATTCCCATTTGGGCGAGTGTGTCATCAGTAGCCAGCTGGACATTCATCTATAGATACTGGAGCAATAAAGGCAATTACCCCTGTGATTTCCACATAATTGAGACGTCATTTGTGTTAGTCTCGGGCAAAATAACAAGACCTCAAGAAAAATACTGAGACGTGACCAAGATAAATGAGCTTGGAGTCGGGGAGGAAAAGAAAGACCACAGCTTTGTAAAAATGCGTTCAGGAACAGCAGGAAGCCCAGACTGCGCAGCCGTTTTAGGGAACGCAGCGAGGGTGCCGCAGTAGTGGTCATCGGGGACCTCGTGTCCAAACACTGTCGTCACTCTCATCCGTTCTCCAACCCTCCCATCATTCAGCATATCCCTTCATCCACCACCCCTACCCCCACACCCACCCATCCCACTAAATACCCCGGCTGTTAGCAGGCATTAAAAAGCCATTCACACTGCTCTCAAGTGCTTGGGTTGGCCGTCACCAGAGCTGACTACAGAGGCTTTGAGGGGGCCTGGCCTCGCTCGCTCCGTCTCTCCCTGTCTCTCGTTCTCTGTGTCTCTCATGCACTCTTCCCTTTGCATTTTGGCAAGATGATAGAATAGACTTGTGTTTCCATTCCAGTACTCATTCACTCTCTGTGAGCTTCTCGCAGAGATCCAGCTTTTGGCTGTCAACAATGGCACGCACGCCTGCACTGTCTGTCAGGCTTCTGTCGGCCGCCCGAGGCGTTGACACTATTACCTGAGAGAATCCACAGCAGAAAAATCTATCAAAAACACAGGATTTGTTCAAGCCCATCCAGATCATGGCTTGGCGCGCACTGCGCCCACTCCATATTTTTCGTATTATCAGATTCTGTGAAGTCGTAGCGTGACACGGGATGCTGAGAGCCACATCCGACCAGTGGCAAGGAAACATCTCTGTGGAGCCCTCCACTACCGGACACACCATCACAGTGAAGTCAGGTTTCCAACAGTGGAAAAGTTCCCTCTTAAAAAGTCATTTGTAAAGTATACTCAAATTGGGACCACACGTTTCTGATTAACAAAAGAAAAAAAACTTTTTCTTCAGTTTATCGTTTGATATCTTTGTAACAGAGACACAGCAGATCAGTGGGTTGGGTTTTTTTTAAGTTTGATACTGCGGGCCCTCCCTCAGAGGAAATTCAGACAGCTACGCCCTGTATAATGGACTGTATAATGTTGCCATGGAGCCAGTGAAGTGGCTGCGGGCTACAATTCGAACCCCATTTTTTAAGCCTTACATTTTGGCGAGGTGGCACCATCAAAAGTTTGCCAAACTTCCTGACTTCATGGTACTTACGGAGGTACAGAAAATATCACTGGATTATAAAAGTAGTAACAGACTAACTTATATGGGGAAAAAATAGTACCTCTTTCTAATAGGGCATATTTATGGAAGGCCTTCAGTTAATTTGTTATGAGCCATAACAAGACAGGACAACTGTCTTAGAGAGTCATTTTCTAATAATCCATTATTATTGCCAGCAAAGGGACATGGGTTTAGCACTTTCCAATAGTAATAAAAATGATAAGCTTTTTTTTTTTCATCAGCAAGCAGTTTTTTCAGAGAGAAACCTTCCTGGTGAGCTCAGGGAAAATCAAAGGAAGGAATCAAATATATATATATATATATACATACATTAAATATCTATATCACGTGATTTTTTGGAACGAGATACAGCTGGAAGCAAAAGAGCCTTTTTTTCACAGTGAAAGACCCGGCAAATATATGGATTGAAATATTTCAGGGCAGAATATGGTTGCCATCCACATCGGGCGGTTTATTATGGGATGCAGTTACCACCCGACGGCAGGTGGTCTGGCACAGAGCTGACAGGGGCATCAGAAAGCAATAACTGTGTCTGCTTACACACGGCTTTCCCCGGCCAAGTTAAACTCAAGTATCTGAATGGCCGTACAGTACGTACGTGAGATCTCTGTCTGACTCTTATTCTTCCTGACACTCTCTGATTGTCTGTCTCCTCAGCTCAGCTCCAGGAATGTTCACTTGTGGACTGTCCGTCTGTTCCCAGGGCAAACATTAGCTGAGAAAATTACTCTGTTTCATCGCGCGGAGACGGTTTCTTTCTTTTGTTTAAATGACGATCATTTCATTTCATAGCATTTTTTCAATGAACTTTTGGAATTTATGTTGTGTCAGTAAAAAAAAAGCAATATTTTCCATATAATTATTATTATTTTTAATTCCCTGAATATATTCATAGAAGAAATCTTATCTGAATCATAAGACTCTCAAAGGAACAGAATGACATTTTTGGGAAATTAATGTATTTGTGATCAGTTGCCAGGAAACCAGCAGACACTCCAGGAAGTCACTGCTCCCAGACAAAAAAATAGTCTGGGATCATAGATCCCCATGAAACCGCAAAGCCTTGTCTCCAGTCTCTGTGCTAAGCTATGCTCACCCGATGCTCACTGTACAATGTGGGAATCCATCTTCCCGCCTGACTCTCGGCAACTAAGTCAAATATGCGAATTTCCAAACATGTCAAACGGCTGCTTTACAATTCTATGAACACCCACATGATGTGAGAAGAAAGGCTTAAAGTCGGTCTGCAGCGTGCACGAGCTTCACGCTTGCTGTGAGAGCTTTACCAGGCAGATCAGACAGTCAGCATCTGTTGAGTGTGTGCTAGTGGCGCAGTAGCTATGGCCAGGCTTTATGGAAGAAACCAAGATTTGTATCCTCAAGTGTCCTCAAACCGCACTGAACCTCTGGAATATGTGAGCAGAGTGCAAACCTAATCTAATTTGGTGAATGCAAATGAAGCATTGAAAATCTGCGTACGGATGAATGTCTCTTTCCGCATGCGCGACCGCGCGCAGAGGGCCGGGCTCCGGATCCCAGCGGCGCCCCGCGACGGCGACAACAAATTTGTCTGCGACAAAGTCAGCCACCCCACCTGTTCACCATTAATATAGGTTTTACTCCATCAAACCGTTTCCCACACAGTCCCACATCTATGAGTCGCACAACATGCACATTCACTGCAGCAGCCCCCTCAGGCTGACATGTTTCCCTGCTAATCTGTTTGCACAACTCTGGTGTGACCACAGGCCAATTACACATCGTCACATGATGCACGCCCGCAAAAGAGAGGGAAGGGAGGGAGGGGAAAAAAATGAGAAAAGAGCCACCCACTGAGAGCACTTCTTTCTCAACCTCTCCACCCTCTCGCCCCCTTTTTTTTTTTCCCCCATAAACCACCTTCTCCCCCATTCTCCCTCTCCTCTTGGCTGCCGCACTCATCCCGTCCCCTCCCTCGCCAGCCCTCCCGCTCAGTCTGTGGCTGTAATTACAGCTGCCCGTCATTTCTGCTCTCCCTAAACAACAGCACCCCTCAGAGACCACGGTCCCACTATACGACTCTCTAAGTAAATTTGATTTCTCATCTCATTTACGTTCCATAAACTCTGCCATATGTTTGATATTATATTTAAACTGTTCCAGTGGACGCCAAGAGAGTGTATGCCTTGGGAAAGGTAGAGGAACTATGTGTTGGAAAAACTGCACTGGAGAGTGACAGGTGAAATTGGCCGTGAGCAGGAGGGGAGTCGGGGGGGGGTTGGTCCCTCGCACCAACCAAAAGAATAGAAGGAAGAGAAAGTTCACAGAATCTTCCTTTATGGTCTTTTTTTATTTTATTGTTGTCTTTTTTATTTTGGCACGGAGGAAACTGTCGAGTGGAGAAAGTGAGAGGTTTCCTTTGTTATTGTTGCTTTTGCTCTCTCCAGCACCACCAAATTGAATACTTTTATTTTCCCCTCCTCTCTTTCCCGTTATGCCTGATTGGCGTCGGGGTGGGGGTGAGGGGGCTGTCCTGCTTCTCCTTCCCACTCCCTGCTCCTGTCCCTGTTCCTCTGCTCTCTTTCCCATAATCCCCCCCCCCCCTTTCTTTTCTTTTTTTGCTCTCGGCCCTTTCTCTCGTGGTGAGGATTGACCAGGTCACACGTCAACAGCAGGGCAGCCAACTTTAACATTATTTTTATCCCTTCTCATGTGCCAAATGGGTGGGAATTTTCAATTAGGCCTATAGAAGCAGAGCCAAAAGTAAAGTGTTCAGACATTACATTAGTGTCCTTTCCCTCATTGTCCTGATACGGCAGACTCAGGTTAGAGTGCAAAAAAAATGGAAATAATCTCCATCCATCCATGGATTCGCTAAACCGCTTATCTTGTTAAAACCAAATTTGCAAGGACTAATTGACTCATGCCTGTGTCATTTCAAGGAAACTGGAAAAGTCATGTTTCAGCAGCAGTGTGCGTGCATGTGTGTGTGTTTGTACGGGGGGTCATCCAAAGGGCAAGGACGAGGCAACCAGCTCCCTCAGTCAATCTGGCTGAGAGAAAGTTCTAATTTGGAACATGAAACAGGGGCCTAAACGCACAAATGCCTGAAATCCCCTGCGCTACTGAGGGCACACCAGGGTAAAATAAATTTATTGACCAGGGGCTGAAGGATTTTGATGAAAACTTTAGTAGCGCGAGGCCTGTTGCCAGTCCAGGTGGCCAGCCGCTGGTCTGGGATCAGTAGTTAGATTAGTTGTTTAAAAAAAAACGAGGGCCTGGCACTTCGGTTTCATTTCAGAGTAAAGTGGTATCGCATTTGAAAAGCATCACATTGTGCCAGTTTGTGCACAGCTAAATGTCTGTGTGTTCCTTTAAGCCAGACTCTGTGTAAAGACACAAAGTAGATCCCTCTGTTATGCGTCACAGGGAGGAACTAGGCTGGAGTACAGAGGAGAGTGAGGTCTGTAATGGGGGGGGTTTGCACAGACGGTAACGTTTTTCAAATTGGTGACTCAGCTCCATTTCACCTGTGAAGTTCTGTGTTTGTGCTTTCACTTATCTCCGAGGTAATCGGTCCCTGTAAAACTGAGTGCACTGGTACCAGAGCTCATCTGTCTAACATCCCGCTAATGGTACGACAACCTGTCTCCTGCTTCCCTGTCTCTCTCTCCCTGCTGCCTCCCGTCGCTTGTCTCCCGCCTGTCTCTCTGGTCGTCTGCCTCCCCTCCTGCCCGACAAGCCGCAGCGCTACACCTCCGTCCCTGTCTTCCTGCTTCACATCACGTCTTCCTCTCTTTTTTTTTTTGTCTGCTTCAGCAGAGAGGTATAGTCTCAGATGGAGGGGTTTGCAAAGGGCGTCGCTGGACCCGATTGCCGGTGGGAGGGTGTGTGTGTGTGTGTGTGTGCGTGGGGGGGGGGGGTGAATGACAGGATTTATGCGCTCTCTAATAAAGTTTACGAGTGGACCCTTGTTTCAAGAGCTCCAACTGGCAGTTTTCACATCAGTCAGGGACCTGGGGACTGACTCATGCACACTCAGACTGTGTCAGCAAAAAAAACAAAAAAAAAAACAGCAGTCATTGGGGTTAGCCTTTCTTTCTCTACACTGAGGAAGGAGCGTGGCATCGGTAAGAGTATCGCCTGCTCCCTGACAGCGTCTCTCCACACCTTAAACTGAAAGAACCAGCGAAGCTATTCAGTGTTGCTTTTGAGCAGCCAACATTTTTAGACCACTTTATGGATCTTCTGTTGCTGCGGTTACTGATTTTGCACCTCCCTCGACTCATGGTTCAACCCAGCGGCAGATTGTAAAATTTTCTCCCCCCCCCCATTTCAGCCCAGTGGAATCAAAGTGTTGTCATGCAGGACAGAAGAGTGTGGATACACTTGAACGTGTGACACATGGCGCTGCCAAAAATACTGACGCCTACCCCACAATTCTGATGTGAATAAACAGAAAGGGCGATACCTAAAACGTTATTATTTGACTTGCAGAATACTGCAAAGAGTCAAACTGAGCACCAACGTGTATGTTTTTGGGGAAAAAAAAGGGGGAGGGTATAGAAAGGTGAGAGGTTTCAGGGGCAGAGTGTAAGCAAAGCCGAAGTGGTCCACTGGGTTGTGTATAATGAGGACGGGGGGGGGGGCAGAGAGGACGCATGGGTCACATTAAAACCGGGTTCAGAGAGAGGGCTGCGCTAATGCTACCTAATCCCCGACAAGCCCGGCTCAACACACACAAACATACACGCGGTTGTTCTCCGCCGCCACCTATTTATGAGTGTTGGCCAGCGGCGTGTGAGAGGTGAGGTAGTATGTGCGGCTGATGTCACAGGCAGGCCGCGACGCTGAGTCCGACACGGAAAGTCGCATGCCTCGGCGTACTGGAAATCTTTTCCCCATGTCCTCCCACACCGGGTGATATGGATACGCCGTGCCGTCTGGCTCCTGGTCGGGCGCTGCCGTCTCTGCAGGCCCATGTTTATTAGCACTAATACTGGTGTTATTTACGGCTGCTGTGCATTTAGATCGGGCGCCTCGCTGATTTTAAAGATAGATGGTGCGGACAAAAATCGGCGCATAATGCATGCTACCACTTTGTCCCATTTAGCTCCAATTGCCTGTGTCCGCTTACGGGCGCAGCTCCTTCTGCAGCTCTCCTGTGGTTGAGCAACGTGCTATCGCACACTTATAACCCACTAAAAGCGGTGCGTGTTTGGAAGCAGCAACGTTGCCGGTGTGTTTCATCAGAACTGCTTGTCGGATCGTTGGAGGAGCGTCAGAACTTTGACTGCAGCAGCGTCACATCCAAGAAAAGCTTTGATTTTTGCAGTTGTACTTTTGCAGCCGGATACGTCAGATTACATGTTTTTCTTTCACCTACATGGGACATACTTTTAATTTTGAAGGTTTTAAAATATTTACAATTGACCAATAATAGATTGCTAAACATTAATAACTGAGTTCTCACCAGCCAAAAAAATGTTTTTTATCTGATCCAATGAGCATCAATATGTGTGTTTTGTGTATTTACAAGCTATATAGTGTTGTTCCGCATTGGAGCCCTGTCTCAAAGTCAAAATTGGATAAAACATATGGGGGAAGAATTTAGCTACGATCGATAGCGTATAGAATAGAAAAGCTGAAACCCCAGCAGCAGACGCTTTGCATGGCAGACACGCGCAGCAGTCCGGTGGTTTCCGCGGGGCTAACCTGGTTAAACAAAGGTTACAAAACAACGACGTCCCGAAAGACAACAACATTCCAGAGAGGCCAAAGCAGGTCTCCGAGGAAATCAGTCAGTCACATTCCTGTCTGTGATCAATCAGCCTCTGGTACCACACAACCTGAGATTAACCTCAGCCTTCCTGGAAACTACCTGCCCGTCCCCCAGAAAAAAGAAAAACCTCCAGCCCTACACAATTTACTGCAGCTTCCCTTGTTGTGATGAGCAAATATGTAATAGAGAAATATAATGTGTCTGTGTGTGTGACTACCTGCCCGCAGGAAAACACACTCCACCCCTATTTGATTTACTACAGTTTCCACTGTTCGGATGACAAAATAATTATACAGAAGAGTGCTGTGCAAGTGTAAGTGTGTGTCTGTGTGTGTGGGCACGTGTTGGCGTGTGCTTTGCAGCTTCGGTCCTTAAAAAGGGTGAAGAGCGCGGAGTGAGGACGGATCCGCAGTGTGACTGTGTCGAGTCTGTTACAATTTAAGCAGAAAGGAACGCTCGTTTCCTCCACCAAAGGGAGAATGTGGGCGAAGGCAGGAGGGACGGATTTGGCACACCGGACCGTAAAGTATGGAAGAGCGCTCCGACCCGCCACGCTTTACTCGCTGCCTCAGCGGCACTCGGCCTCAGCGACAATGTGGTGGAGTCATTACGGACTCTCTCTCAGGTACTGGAGAGCGAGCGGGGACGTGACCCTCCCTTGGATCCTCCGAGTGGAGACAGTGCAGCGAGTTTGTAACGGGAGCACAGAGCACCGTTTCATTAATAAAGTTTTACAGCGAAGGTAGAAGTTGTGCGGAACGAAGAAAGAAAAAAAAACCCAACCCAACCCCAGTCTGTGAACTTGCCACTTTCAGCTCTGAGTAAACGTGGAGAAAGTGGAGATGACTGGAGTTTTTCCACTTAACAAAACGTTAAAATTGTGGCACTTACTTTAAACGGAACATTTCTTGTAGTCACATTGTACTGTTCTCCCTTCGACATGTGTCTGCTTCCTGCTATCAAATGCAATCATGGCTTTAGCAATTTTTTTTTCTTTTTTCCTTTTTTCTTCCTCACAAAATATGAATCCAGTAAAAGAAACTGTGATTTGCGCGGGCGTCAAGAACCCCACCCCCCCCATTCGCTCAGCGTTCGTATCAAGCCTCTCTACTTGCCTCCATCTCCGCTCAGCCTGCAGTGTTCTGGCCAGCACATAATTGTCTAAGTGCTTCTGGATGGCAGCGGGCTATTTGGTCATTAAGGGGCCTATTAAGTCATTAGTGCAACAGTGGGACGGCCGTCTGCCTGCCGACAGGACCAGATGATCGACCCGATACGTGTAGCCTCGCAGTTTTCCACATATTTGCGCAGGTAATTATAGCTTAGATGTGAAACACCCTCAGATGTCACCCTTAAAGAGGGGATACGCGTCGCCAGCACACTTTAAAGGTAATCTCCCCCTTTCCCGTCACCCCCTCTTCCTCCACCCCTTTTTCCACTCTGCGTCGACGCGTGCGTATGTGTGCAGATGAGCAATGGGTTAACAATGAGACAACCGGAGCCTCGGGACATGTCAGCGAGAGAAAGATAGGGAGCGGGACGACCTGAAAGGAGATCCAAAAGGAATGAGAAGGTCAGAGAGAAGACGAGCGGAGCGCAGACAGAAAGGCCCGCCCCCCCCCTCCATCAGTCAGACTCTGCGGCCAACACGTCCCATCAAACTCAAACTTACACACCCGTCACGGAATGTAAATATTTGGGTACGCGTAAAGTTGGATGTTACTTAATTCCTCCCTTTAAAGATGCCCTGTTTAGGTGAACGCGGGCCAAAGAACACAAAAGCGCTCTGCATGATTCCATACGACGGACGGGAATCGTATTTTGATTTCATTTCTGCTGTTTCTCATATAGCAGCCCTTGCCCGAGACGCTCGCTACCCCCGGGCCCGCTCCTTTCGCTGCTTGCTCACCATAAACGCTCGTCAAATCACTGCCATGCGCAGCCAGAAAAACCTCTGGATCCGCACAGGGGAAAAACATTCCTCCTGGATATGTGCTGTATTTTACTTTTACTGTTCGAAAATCATTTTCAAATCACTCAAATTTGTATCCTCGGGCCATATACTTTACGAGGGCCAACCTGAATTGGAAAACCAAACACAAACACAAATCAAATTGAATGTCATACAAAGTGATACTGACTTATGCGAAACGCAGACAGTGTGGGTCCTAACGCAGCTACATAGAAAAGTTTCATTTTATGGCCACTGTCTGTAAACTCAGTGGCTGCTGTCCTCACACCATGAGCCTTCCATTATGTGTTTGCGGACATATATCGGGAAATAAAAACCCCAAACGTCATCACGTTTCATATTATTATACCATCAAATCCTAGGCTGCATTGTTGTGATACTTCAGCTGCATCTCCGGGCCTGAGCGCTCCCCGCTGTGACCGCAACACATGTGAAGCTGCAGCGTCAGCGCGACAGCAAGCCGCAGCCCGACGTCTTCTCCAGCAGGAGGACGGCACGGGAGCTCTGCTGATTGAAATGGACACATCGCGCTGTCAGCGAGGCCGCAACCCGGTCTCGTCCTCAGCAGGGGGAGGGAGGAGGGCGCCCTGCTGCCGAGAGGAGAGCAGCAGATTCTGTCACCGACACCAGCCTTCCATCCCTTTAAAAACTAAATAAAAACCTTACCCGGTCCCGTCTTCCAGCCCTGAGGTGACAACGCTGAGGTGTACCGACAGTCAGCCATTTCTCTCGCTAAACCTCCCCCCCCTCTTTCCCTCTCTCACACACACACATACACACACATGTAACGGCGCAAAATAGCCCGAGCTGATGGAAACTCAGCCTGGTCAGAGGTTGAGCCAGGTACTCTATCAGATTGGGCGCAGACTGCCTGCTCAGCGGTGCCCAGACTGACCCCGGCAGACTGCCAGTCTCCTTACCGCTCCGCTGCTCCGCCGCTCCACTGCCACCTCCCGCCGTGACCCCTGACCCCTGCCCAGGAGACAGGCGCCACCGATGTGATGCAATTTCTCCCCGACATGGGCCAGTGGCCTCGGCTGCAATGCGACCCAGGGAAAATAAATATGGGTGTTTATTTGGTGAGAGGGAGAGAGAGAGAGAGAGAGAGAGAGAGAGGCCCACAGGCTGGAGCCACCCGCAAGTTTCCCAAAAGTAGCTTTGCACCAAAGCCATTTTTGTTCCACATCTTAACTCCAACAATATACAGTATCTAGGTGGAAATGAGCCACTCTGGTTCGGTACCACACAGCGCGCACCACCGGTACACTGTACCACTGTGACGCAGAGACTGCTTGCTGATTATCCTTTATATATATTTAATAGACAACAGATACATTTCCTGGGTAATTCGAGGCGATCCACCCTTGAGGGAAAAGGAAGCCCAGTAAGTGATATTGACTCCTGCAGCTCTGCTTGTCGAGCTTGCACCCGCCGAGGCGACTCAGCGTTCTCCAGCCGTTCCCACTCGGTGCGTTCACAAAGGCTTTGGTACCAGGCGGCTCGCCCAGCTGTCAACCTACATCAACCTCCGAGGAACTGGAGAGGAACCATGCGTCGTGACCCGCCTTTGTTTCCACAGCCTCTGCACTCCCTCTCAGCGAGAACATCCACACCTCTCTGTGATCTAACGAGACCGGAGAGAGGCCTCAGACGGACGGGGCTCTCATTGAGGCCACAATGGTTTCAAGAGGGCTCAGGCACACTCAACGTCTCTGCTGAAACACGTGCTTCGCCTCCTCCTACAGCAATTTATTTGCTGTACCACCTTTTTTTTATTTTTAACAACAATGTCCTCTGAGGTCACGCGTCCCTCCCTGTAACAGCTAACCTCTGGCGCTGGACAACCGAGGCCGCCTTTCATCCCTCAGTTCCACTGCCATGACAAATCCACAGTGTGATAGATGATGAATCACCAGCGTTTATGTTTCTAAGAGCAAAGTTACAGGATATTGTCAGCAGCTACTTTTTATTGGGAACAAATAATACCCGGGCCGGCAGAGTTTGGAACCGCTCCCAACTCGGATCTCCCCTTTCTTTGGAATTGCTCATGTTTCAGATTAGCGTTAGCGGTGAGGCGATGCACATCGGTCTCCCTGCATTTTCAACCCCGCGGCTGGCTTTACGCTTCTCCTGCTCCCCATTCCGTCTCCATCTCTGCCTTTCCCTCTCCAGCGTCTCGCTTCTCTTTCTTCTGATTTCCCACCCACGTATTTCCCTCTTTGACTCTTTGTCTATCCATCCTTCTCTGACCTCATCGCTTTTACAGTCAAGCGTAGAGGGGTCCAATCAACCATAGTGTTCAGATTAAATCACAAATTATTATAATTGGGAATAATGGTTTCCATGTCAGTTTCAGTTCAGCTCTGAATTGTTCTCATACATATCTGGAAGGGAGGGGGGTTGGACCCTCACAAGTCCGGCAGAGCCTCCAATTTTGACTGAATTTCCACGGCAATAAAACTCTTATCTGAATTTGAGCACCTGTCTCTTAAAAGTTTTACTGTCCAGTGTAAATTCGGTGCATTCTGCCTGCGCTTTCCACCCAAGAACAATAGATTATGAGGACTGAAGTCAAACAGGAGTTCTCCAGAAACATAAACACTGTTTTCTAAAGTTGGACACTGTACAGCTGCCAAACTCTGTTGCAGCGCCTTTTAAAAGGGTGTTGTTTTTAGGGGCAGTGCCTGCCAGCATGAAGTCAGTTCGACTGATGCTACGTCGGTGGTGATGAAGAGAAGAGACGCGTATCCCTTAATAAAAGGGCATGTGTACAGGACATAATAGACTTCAAAAACCGCAAAGCCTTGCCACTCGTCCTCTTCATTACTGAGAAGCTCACTGTGCCTGGCTGAGCTTATTTCTAGGGGCAGTAAAGCTCTCAGGCATGTGCGGGGCATGCAGTGCGACTTTGACAGCATAGTTAGGAGGTGCTGATGAAAGAGGAGAGGCTAGGAGCCCACTGCCTCTCAAATTAGCCCCCGCAGCCCTCCAACCTGTCACATGGAGGCTTAGGCCCTTCACAGATTCTGTTGCACCGCACCGCCGGTGCGCGCACGCGGAGCTTTGCGTGCCCGCAAGTGCGCCTTCGTGTGTGGCGCACCGTGCATGGGGAGCACATGTGTTCGCTTATGAACGCACATACTGATATGTTTTTCCTGCTTAATGCAGACCAAAGCTGGTATCGGAGTAGAGCATCCTCCTCGTTGCTCATCGCAGATTTTTCTGGGACCCCCCACACTTCGAAAAACGGTCTCCAGCCTCCCAATTAGGTGACTTCTTTGAATTGACGCACATTCCCATCATTTCTTTGTCATCCCACATGGAATCAAAGATGGATACACTCCCCGCGCTTTGCTCGGCAAGTAATCGGGTTATTTTGTTCATCATCCAGTATCCCATTACAGCAAGAGCGCCGCTTTACCACGGAGAGCCAGACAGGCAGTCTGCCTTAATGAAAGAGAGAGCTCTCGGCTCTTCTCACCTTCTCTTATCTGCTCTGCCTGTACTCTCTTTGCAGATTCAGCCGTCGAGTCGTGTTTGTTTAGTGAGGTGGAGGGACATCCATAACCGTAAAGCTGTCTCCGGCAGACAAGTTTTAATCGCCTTCTTTTTCACTCCTTGCACTGTTCTCTCCCACATTCTCTGGCTGTTTGTTCCAGAGAAGGTTCGACACCCAAAATCTGTGCGCAGCTTTTACAGAGGATCATGCGGTCTTGTCTTTACTATGAGCAGAAGGACGCAGGACACAATCTTAGGATCCTCTCATGCCCCCGTCCAGGCAAAAAAAAAAAAAAACAGGAGAAAAACATTATATGCTATTATATACTTATATTATTCCTCTTACCTGAGAGAAATTGAGACCATTAAGAGGGTGACACTGCTCCTCCACCCGCTCCACCGCCCCTGTCGTCTTCCCCATCCTCTCGGCCTCCTGAGCTAAGAACAAGTCCAGCACCGGCGTCCCCCTGGACCGGACGTCCCACTCCGTCAGCGAGTTGACCATCAGCATCACCCACACGGGCCTCTTCCGTTCCCAGTTCCCCGCAATGGCGTTGAACAGGTAATCTGCGTACAGGCCGCGGCCACGCTGGTCGGCGGTCATCCAGTGCGGCATCATGTGTTTGACGTAGTCCAGGTGGCGTTTGAGGCGGCGGTACAAGTCCCGAGGCAGCAGCGTCTGCAGGTTCTCCCCGTGGGGCAGGAGCTGGCAGCTGGTCAGCTTGGAGATGGTCAAAGGGTCGGTCAGGTCGAGCTCAAAGAAAACATTGGGGCTGTGTTGGAACGCCTGCTTGGAGCTGTCGGGGATAAAGTCCCAGACCCGCGTGTAGGGAACGTGGATGGTGCCAAACAAGTAAGAGGGTGGATGAGGAGGGGCACGCTTCACTCTCCACAGGAAGGAGTTCATGTCACTTTGCTGCGGAGGCAGGAGAAGAGGCCAGAAAGTAAGAGATGAAGGTAAAGATTTTGAGAGCAAAAGGAAACAAAAATACCAGAACCGTCACGCCGGAGCAACTCAACTCGCCCTAAAACTAAGGCTGACACGTTTTTCCTCTATTGTGGTTTACTGGCTCGTAGGCTCGGGTCAACAAGTTAAAGATTGAAATACCATTTTGCGATGACGGCAGCTTGGGGCCGTGCTGCGAGTCCTTGCTGCTGCGGTGCAGGCAGGGAGTTTATAGAGGGGCCTTCTGGGCTGTAAACAGACCCCCGTGTATTGTTGAGGTGCATACCTCAGTTGCCAAAGCCTTCTTTCGGGCCTGGGAAGCATTTTGAAGGCTGCAGTGCAAATATACTGCACTGAGAGCTCATAAAAGCCAAACGCTGAAAGAAACCTGCTCTCTGTTCTGACCCCGCTGTGATATTGTTCGTGCGTGTGTGTGTGCGCTCGCTGTTGTTTTTTTTTTTTTAGTTTTTTGTTGTTGTGTTTTTTTTTACACCAGGCAGGGAGATGTGGTGCTGACAGCCTTAAGTGCAGCGCTGTTTTTGTCCTGTATGGTTTATATTACAGGAAGTGTTTGTCTATTGTGGTTATCTTTATACGCAACAATGTCACAATGGAAATTAAATAATCACAGCCACTTTAAATGAGCGTACGGCCCCATTGCATTTAAAATATGTTTCTTGTTAAGTGCTCTGAAAAATGTGCCGTGCATGTGCTGCGACTTTGATGTTGGCATTATTCAAATATGAAGAAGGGGGGGGAAGAGAACTCGCTTTTATAAACAATATCAAACTTCTGGCTTCTGACACACAGTGTAATCAGGCATTTGAGGGATGAAACCCATTACTGTAAAATAAAGTTATTCTTAGAAAATGTTTACTTCTAAAATTCAATCAAGATTTCCCTCAGCTGTGCTCCAGTTATACTGCGCACTGCCAACGCTGCCTTTGTCATATAAAACGTTTCAGCCAGCTGCCAAAAGTGAGAGAAGTCGTCTAGTGGGATGTTCCGTTATCTTCATAATTAACTGCAATGAATGTACAGTGATTTCTGGCACGGGCTCCCCCCAGACCAAATAAATCCGGAGTGCTACGTTTGATTCCAGAGCAGCGTTGAGCCCTCGCAGATAGGCCGACGCTGAAACGCCTCGAACGTTTAAACAGTTTGTTTCTACGTCTCTAATTCAATTTTCACGTTGGCGGGGTCCGGCCCGACGACAGCTGCAGGCTAAGCGGGAAAAGTTTGGACGGCGGTCGGTGCATTAGTGCGATCTCCATCGTATTTTCTGAGGCACGGCAACTTAAAGAGCATTCATTTCATATTACTATTATTTTTCTTTTCTCTTTGGTGTGTTTATGTTTCTCTCATTTGATAGTTCCTTTCACCAGCAAACGTCCGCTCAGGCCTGCCCTCAAAATGAAGACTTCTCGACCTGGGAATGTGGTCGGAGTCAAAAGTTGCGTGGTCTTTTTTTTCTGCAGAGCTTCGACTTCTTTTTCTTTTCTTTTTATGGGGGAAATTACTCTTAACAGAAAACAGAGACCACTGTACTGACGCATTACAAATCACATGAAGCGAGGGAGCACGGAGCCCTCTGTGATCTCGGACACCAGATCCCTTGCCCGCATTAGGACGTAACGCAGCTCATGAAACAAAAGGTCTGTGATCTCCAAACGACTCCTCCACGACAACCTCTGCCCGAAGTGTCCTTTTAAGAACTACCCTGCTGTGCAGGTCATATATTTTTATTTTGTCATGATCTCCCCCTCCTCCAGAAGGTTGGTGTGTGTTGGACGTGATGTTTGCAGCCATGATTTTAATTAACTTCCCCCCACATCGCGTGAGTTCACAGTGGGCGGCAGACACGTTATAATTGCGCTGGAGGAGGATGGCTGTCTGACGGCTCAACCCGCAGCCGTAATTTCACCAATATGCCCCGGTAAGTGTTTTAATAGGCCGTGTGTTGCGCCGAAACACGATCGCTTCTGAAAGGTCAAAAACGCTTTGGGTTGGGGTTTTTTTTCCAAATGGAGGCAAGTTACCCCTGGGTGTTCCCCACTTGCGTTTGTCACATAAACAGCCGTAAAGTTGGCGAGCGGTGACGATTACTTTTGGCAAACATCTTTGATTTCTGGGGCCCGGGTCTCTCTTCATGCAAGCTGTGGCTGCAGATTTTCTGAGGGAGTACATAAATAGGCTCCCCTGACCCCTCACATGTTTTTAGATAGTTAGCAAGGTGTCATATTAAACATTATTAATTATTATTATTAGTAGTATTACTATTATTATTATTAGTAGTATTATTATTATTATTATATAGAACATGTACATTCACTATTTTATTCCAGCTTTTATTTTTAACATCCTTTCATCTCATCACTTTATTCGCTAACAATAATGGGCATTCAGATATTTAAAGGGTCGTCACCTTTGACCTTATAACTTCTTCAGGTACTTTCCTGATCGTACGTCCTGTCCTGGTGTCCTCGCACCAAAATTCCGAACGTGTTCCTGCCCGTAGTTTAATTTCATATTCTCATTTCTCAGAAGGTGTCTAAGTGACAGACCACTTCTGACAAGTGTCACTTTTCCTTTCTCACCTCTGCAGGCTGAGTAACAGACTGTCATATGGAGTCTGGTCTTCTCAAATGTCGCTTCGTGGGCGAATGTGTGCTTGTATATATATCTTTGTATATAAGTGTGTGTATCAGGGAGGATAATGTCCTGGACTTGATAAAGTGTCTCCAATAAGACTCACCGACTTTGGCGCGTCGCACTGCCTCGGTCTGTCCGGTCGCTCTGCGCCCCAGGGTGCCACAGTGTGCAGGAGAGCGCTCAGGAAGACCCAGCTGAATCCCGGCAGACAGACCATCGTGTCGAGGTGACCGGACACTTGTGATAGTCAGCTCCCCAAAAGACTTTCTTTCTCTCTCTCGCTCTCTCTCTCTCTCTAGCTCTCTCTCCTTCCTGTACGCTCTTCTTCTCGCTGCCCCTTTTCCCCGATTTCCCTTGAAATGAGAGATAAAACGGTTACCGGTGGCCCCTGGACTCACATGTGCCGCTCGGCTGGAGGACCATTCCGCCCCTTCGCCATTCCCGACGCTCTCGCCACTTCTCGGTTCGGCTGTTTCTCAAACCCTCCCTGTCTGCCTTTTAAACTCGGCGCAGTCCTGAAGTCCTGAAGCTGAAAACTCTTTGGAGAGTTTTCCGCGGTGCGCTCCGCGAGTTTGGAGCGCCTTGACTCGGAGAGAGGGAGGTGGGACGATTTGAGTACCCCCCCCTCCCATCCCACCCCACCCTACCCCAATGCGCTCACACACACACACACACACACACACACACACTTATAAGAGGAGGGAGCACAGGTTCAGAGAGGGATGACAGGTTTGCGTGAGTAAAGTCCCACAAGACAGAACCAAAAAGAGTGGTGATTGAACGCTCTCATAATGTTCTTATAACATCCCGTACTGTGAGTTTGGACGTTACCTCACTCTCGTTTTCTTATATCAGTGTGAGACCGAGAATACGTATGCGCTAAAATGTCTGTTATGCTCAAAAGTGAGCTTATATGTTTGCTAACTGATCTCCCCTGCACGTTTTTAATTAGTCTCTAATGTAAATCACTGTCTGAAGCGTCTGAGGCTTTTAACTGCATGTGCAGTTGCTCCAAAGAGGGAAGTCTGGATTACTTGTTGATAATTCACATATGTGCCATGGTATGCGTGTGATGGTTCTAAAACATGCAGCGCAGGGTTTCCTGTTCTCCTTCTTTGACGGGAAACTGTCCCCATGCGGAGCCTGAGGGGGCAGGTGGCACGCACGGCGCCGGCAGGTCAGAGTTTTGTTTTGTTTGGGTTTTCAGCGGAGTCATTCCAAAGATGTAAATGAACAATTTTTCAAATGGTGTCATGTGCTTCCCCCACAGCAGGGTTGCATTTGTCTCTGTCCTTCTCTGTTTGACAACCCCGCGGCAGTGCAGTGAGCGCACTGTATGAGGTTCATGTCGTGGCATCGAGCTTCAGACGCTATATGCATGATTAATGGTCACAAATAAACAAGCCCGAGTAGGAAGATAACTGTGAGAGGTGATTTTATTTATTTTCAGCCCGGGCGCTCTTCTCAAAGATGGATTGGTCATGATGCGGAACGGCCCATGTATAAACGCGAATAAACGCTCGTGATGAGAGGACGTGGCCCCTCTCCGCGCCGCCACTCCGCCATGACCTCAGTTGTTGTCCAAGTGGCAGTGTGACGGAGTCAAGTAGTGGGAAATTTATCGTGGTGACCCCTCAAACAAGTGGCACCGGGCCCCTCCCTGTAGGCCAGTGGATAACAGTCCTGGGACAAGCAACTCTTTGTCCTCCGCCGTGTTCTCCCCTCCTCTCCACTCCTCTTCTCACCACTCGCCGCTCACTTCTGTTACTGGGCAGCTCTGTTCGTGGCCGACCGTCCCCGCGCGCTCATTTTCTCCCTCAGATGGGGCAGATTGGGCGTGTGCGTCGACCGTCTTTGATCAGCTTGTCCACTAACACAGTTTCACGTTGTAAAACTCTCACACCTCTGCCCTCTGACCCTTGCCTCTGTCTGCTTTCGCTGGGCGCCATTCCTCAAGATGTGATCATCGGGAGGGCCGAGACGTCAGTCTGTCTTTGTTTTACGCATTTGAACAGTTTGCCTGCTGGAGTGCAGGCTCAGATGCTTTTGGATGCATAGAGGCAGCGTATAAAGGAATAACACAATAGAACCATGTTGATCTAATCTAATCTTTTTATCCTTGCTGCTCTGTTTCTCCCCTTTGTGGCTCTTGCTCTGAGACAGGTGTGGGATTTCAGTTAGCGGTTTCATCTGCTCTAATATGGCCACCTGTGGACTCGGGTACCTGCTTTAACCACACCTTGCAGAGGGCTTCTCTTTGAAGGAGCTTTTCACATTCTTGGCCGGTAAGACGCGGGCTTATGAGCGGCTGGCTGCAGGAGATTCCTGGACGGGGGCCAGCACTTACAGCATAGCGCACATATAGCTGGGGACGAAAGAAGACTTTAAAGTTAATGTTCTGTGAGGAGACCACAGAAACGCTCACTTACTAAATGCACATCTGGGGAGGCGTTAGAGAGAGAGAGAGAGAGAGAGAGAGGCAGTGGGTTGGGAGCAAAATTCATTTTTGAAATGTTAAACAAAGTATATCTGCAGAAAAACGCTGCCGTCAGGGTTTTCACCCACTTTCATTGATTTTTTATTTTTTATTTATTTTTGGAATGTGCCCATTATACACAGTGCATCCCCCACACAGACAGACAGACAAAAAGCACACAGGGGAGGGAGGGAATGGGAAACGGAGAGAGTGAAGAGACCTTGTTAATGTCTGTGGCCCTGCAGCTCTAAGGATCCTGTGTCTACTTGTCCTTGTGGCTCCACGGCTGCTTGTCTGTCTGATGTTGTGCAGAAATCCTGCCGCAAAAACCCCAGCATTAACTCACCGCCTCTGCCCCGGCACCATTACTTGTGTACTGGTATGTAATGACAGAGGTACTACTTCTATTACAACTACTACACCACATGAAAAGGAAATATTCTCATACATCCACCGGTGCTGCAGTCATTCCAGGGAGAAGTGGTAACCGGGGCCGGGAATACAATACGTGTGTTTGTTTATAATGTACACAGGGACCCCTAGTGGTGTGACGAAGAATGAGGATTATGCACAGTGTGCGCAAAGGTAAGAGGGACGGAGAGGGACGGTCGACCTGAGGGCAGACAGATAGTTGCTTCAAAGAAAATGTGGGTTTGATGGATACGAGGGAGTGGCTCGTCGCTTCAGGCCGCCATACTTCACCGCCTGACTGTCAGATCGACTGCGAAGGCCACACTGAACGCTGTCTCTCTCTCTGTCTGTTGTCTCTGCTCTCAGCTGGACTACGCACACACACTCCCCCCACTATCTCCACCCGTCTCCTGCGCGGGCTCCAATATCCTCTGTCCCGCTTTGAAGATATCGAGGAAAAATATTGACTGAGTCTCTGGTGAAATGTTATTGTGGTTTCCCTTTCCGGATGTCCTGGGAAAAGAGGAGGTAAAAGGAAATTGTGGGAAGCGGTGGGGCGGGAGGTGAATAATGTTAGGAGGTGGAATATGTCAAAGAACGCCGGAGGGGGGGTCCAGAATGAGTTGAAGCCCGGTCACACGTGACAGCCAGAGACACCGATGCTTGGCGTTTGTGGAAATGCACACGCTGATTTTCCCGGTGTTTACCGACAACAGGTCCATTGCATTAAGTTGTTTTCTCCCTGGCATCTGCGGTGACGTCCCCTGTGGCTTGCCCACACATGCACAGCGGACGGCTATCTGTCCTATCTTCATCTTCCAGAGTGAGCAAAGAGCAGGTGGGAGGAAGATGAGGGGGAGAGATAAAGTGACAGGAATCGCAGTCGGGGTTGTTTCTCTGGAAGCAGTGTGTCATGTGGAGTTTTTTCATCTGTCTCTGTTTTGGAGGGGAAGTAAGGGGAAGAGGAGCGATGAATCTGAGCCGAAGTGATTACTACTTGCAGGGAGGGCTGAAAGTCACTCAGCTGAGTCAGATCGGAGGCACTTTGTCATTTTAGAAAGGGGAATTCAAGGAGTTAAACGGCCTCAGAGGACATCCAGCAAACGGGTACAGCTTTCTCTGTCGCAGCAATGATGACGCTATAATCCCAGATTTCCCAATCGTGTCCCCAATGTCCTGTTATTGTAACAACAGGTGCGTGATCCCACTGTTTACTCCAGCAGTCATGTGTAGGCCCACAAGGATTAATGTGTGTCAGTAGACATGGAAAGATGACAAAATTAAAGGAACAGTCCAACATTTTCCTAATTTTATGCCAGCCACCTGTTGATGCTTTTCCATTTAAAATAAGGGATGTCCAGTCACAAACACAACACAAGCATTGTTGAGATGGCCGCCATCCTGAGACGTTGGTCAAACAACGGCTTTTTGATCATAATGTTTATTTTTGCACAAACACACACATACTTGCAGGTTTTCCTCACAGGCAGGCATATATTTTATTTGTTTCCTCAGGCCTATAATGCTCTAACATCAAAGGCTGGGCTGGCAGAGTCATCCCATGATGCTCTGTGCTCTCTCCTACTGGTCATTGGCATTGTGAGTAATTGTATTATCCATATGCCCCCACCACCACCACTCCCCATTCTCTTCGCTCTAATTCTGCCCCATTTACCCATGAGAGCCCAAAGCAGGGGAGGTGGAGGAGTGAAAAGGCTCCTCCTGCTGTGAAGCAGATCTACCTTTTGGTCGCTCCAATGGTATAAGAATAAGATATGGAGGAATAATTATGTTTCCCCTCTTGTCATTTCAGCAACCATAGTGGCACTGCTGCAGATCTCAGCACTGGACAATAGATGTATTCATATCATAATATTATGGAAATAGATATATGGCTAATGTTAATACTGTTGATGTTCATTGTCAATGTCCTGTTTGTGGTCTATCCCAGCAGGGGTTCAACAGAGGCTGCCAGTGCCAAATAAGGTCTTTTGCGCTGACTGGGGTGCGCAGCATAAACAGCATGTGTTATGATACCATTAAATGGAAGCCTCTGGTCTGCACTGGTGTGCAGGAACCACACATGAATTCCAGCCTGAAGGATCAGATGAGCTCCTCTTTAAGTCGGCAAAAATCGGGATTTGGACTTGACCTTCCTTTGAAGACGGTCATCTGCTCTAATGAGGTTCTTTGAAGATTATCTTATTGTCCGAGGGGCTTTTATGCCACATGCATAGCAAAGTCGCGGCATCAAAGCTCGCCTCGGTAAAAAGATATCATGCTCGAAGATCAACAGAGATGGGGAAGCATTGCTTTAACCGCTGTCTGGCCACACTGTTTTCCTACACGGTTCTCTTCCTTGCTTCTGTAATGTGAGTTTGTGGGGCTGACTGGAGAAAGCAAAGCCCGGACTCGTGTCTGAGTCAGCACAGTCTCCTTTGCCTTGGATTTGGAGAATCCAGGATGGTGGCGGTGAAACTTTGATGACATTTATCCGAGGATTATTGGCTGCACTGTATGCCGTGCAAATCTCTGGTGGTGGTATGGCACCTCAGCTACTGGAGCCTATGTTGGATATAACCGTGTTTGACTCGGTTTGACTCGGTTTGACTCCAGCAAAAGGCCCGTGGTTAAAATTCACATTAATAGGCCCAGGAGGGGCAAACATGTTGACTCAGCCGTCCTCTCAGAGAAGACAGTTTGATGCCTTCGATCTCTGCGTTTGACATAACTGGACTTTGAGCAGTGAGGTCAGGACCAGCATAAGGCCACGAGAGAGAGAGAGAGAGAGAAAGGGGAAGAATGGCGCATAAGCCTCTTTTCCAATATGGGCGTAATGTTGTTTCGGTAACAGAATATGACATTACATGCTTCCTCTCCATCATCTGCTCTTTTCTGAGTCTCCGCGTCTTTTTTTCCCCCCCTCACATCTCCTTTGGTCCCCGACTCTGTTTATTTTCAACATCAGTGCGCGGTTCTGTAACACTTGGCTGGTCTGCCCCCACAAAACCC
Source organism: Psettodes erumei (assembly GCA_016785225.1). NCBI lineage: Eukaryota > Metazoa > Chordata > Actinopteri > Pleuronectiformes > Psettodidae > Psettodes > Psettodes erumei. Next base: position 2,058,438 of record JAFBJZ010000107.1, read on the forward strand.
GAGGACTGAAGTTCACGTGTCACATGTGGATATACATTCATCTAAATATGAGACATGGAGGGGGACGGGGGAGACACGGCGAGCGGGGAGAAGAGGAAAATTAAAAGAAACGCAAAAGGTGGTGATGGAAAGCACTTGACGTGAAGAGACGCAGGGATGTCAGACAAGGAGATGATTAGGTCTGATTGATGACTGTGTATTGATAGAACGCAGACGTGATTTATTGCTTTAAAGGGCGTTTTTTAAAAGTGTCTACAATTAATGGTTTGTGGACAGAGGGCAGAGGAGGAGGAGGTAGAAGCTTTCAAGATCTGTCTCCGTAATAACAACCTGGCCGTGGAGTCTGATAAACACAGAGGAACAGGCCCGCATCGACATCGATGTGCACGCACGCACGCACACACGCACGCACACACACTCCATACTTCTCTGGGCATCGTTCCTACAGCTACTCTTCACTCACACATAGAGCTGTTCTCGTGCTTGACAGGGAGCAGAGGAGCTGTCAACAGGCGCAGAGCTTGTCAAGAAGCAGGCTGCGCTACCACAGGCACACGCTTGTGCACGCACACACACACACACACACACACACACGTGCGCACTGATATAAACAAAGATCCATACATGCACATGCAGTTGAAACATGTCAAACAGCGTGGCTTCTACGACAAAATACACACAAGCGCAGTCGGTCGAGTGGCGTGCGTCGAACAGCGCGACCCTTATGAGTGAATACACAAACACACACACGCGGAGACAAATACACAAACAGTCCTCCAGGAAAGGTCTGAGAGGTAATTTTCTGCCTCTTCAGCTGATCCTGAACATGTGTCGAGGTTATACTGTAATCGACTGTAAGAGGCTGAGAAAGGAAAATACACCAACCTCGCCACCCCTTTCATTTCTACATTTATTTATGGTCTAGCCTGAAGCTCTGTTTGGGCTGCCACGAGACATGTGGGTGTTGTGCTGCCACACGTGTGTGTGTGTGTGTGTATAATGTTATAACCAACCACTTAGTCTGGTGCTAACCACTTCAGCATATCAGGCGGATAAAAGTCAAACTCTCTGAGATTAGATTGGTTCTTGCCCCGGCTTTGTTTTAGCGAACCGGGCAGAGAGTATAGCACAGTTCCCTGTGGTATGACTGTAAACCGCCAATAACATCACAGCGACAGCCTCGTCTCCATGAAGCCAGGTGGAAGTGCAGCCTGGCTACATACCTCATCAGGGACGGCAACAATACAGAGCGACAGACGTATATGTGTCAGTAGACGCATAAAATAAAGTCCCAAAAGCAAGAGAGTAGAGCTTTGATGCTCTTCCTCTCGGCTGTGTTCCACCCTGACAGATGCCAGTCATGTGCGGAGCAGTGCACAAGTTCAGCGGCGACCACGCCGACCGCCGTGGCTACAAGAGGGGCCTGACGAGAGCAGCCTGGTATGACTGCAGAGGGTTAAAGCATACATTACACTCCGGGGGGGTTCAGAACCCCGCAGCCCACTCGGCAAGACAGTCGGTTGATTTATGAGCCGGAGCTGAGCCCGGCACCGTCTGCAGGGTCGAGGCACGCCACCGTGATTGAAAGTCATATCCGAGCCAATGTGCCGGCCACTCACTCAACACGCTGCACACGCCCAGAGATGACTGTGTTCCGTTTGGATATCGGAAGGCTCTCAAATAAAGCTGACAGAGTAGCATTTACAAAGTAATTCGAGCACACAGGATACAGAGTCTACTGTTCCTGTGAAGTGGCTTTTGGATTTTGTCCCCTCGTAAGTCCCTCTTTCCCTTCCTTCTGTTTCCTTCTCCTGTTTGCTACCAGTTTATCTTTGCCTCCCCTCATCTTTCCACGGCTCCTACCACTGTGTTCACGAGTGGATGTCACATACTCACCGTATGATCAACAACGTCACGACACTCACCCTCATCTCCCCAGTAAGATTATGGAGCAGATCTTAACTGGAGTCACGCAGCAGCCTCCCATCCAGCTATCTAGCTGCGTACAGTGATAATGTCTCAGAAGAAGTGAAATGGGGCATGGCATGCTCTCAGCCGTGTGGTTTTGCAGACAGAAAAAGGAGATAACAATAGTTGGGTGATGCAGGTTTCAGCAAACCACTTTTACTGCAAACAGGCCGATACGAAAACAAACATTTTGCAACACCAGTGACCAAAATGAACCTCCTGTTGTGTAGTCGGTGGTTAGAACCTCATGTGTCCAACAGATATTGTAACTACAGTTTATTTACCATTTCTTGCTATTTTGTTGCAGTATTGTTTGATTCAATTCCAAAGCTTTGTTTTATTTTTTTTTCTCATTAAAGCAAAAATTCCTGACCAATTTTCTGAAGAAGGGCCACAGCAGAGATGACTGTTCAGATGGTAAAAGTGCACTGTAAGTTAAAGACTGTTTACCCAACAACGGACACATTTGTTGACATATGTAAAGATGTGGCGGAAAAAATTGTGGAAATAAAACAAAGTTAAAATAGAGATAATTTCACCCACAATTTGAGACCCAAAGAATCGGATACAAAACAAACAAGAAAGCGCTCCAAGAGCGCAGACCTCCAGCAAGGCTGAACATTTCCCCAAAACCAGAAGATTATTTGGTTCTGGATCAATCTGTGATCCAGCCAGCTGGGACTTGAATCGAGAACCTGCCGCTCAGGAGCTTTAACCCATGTGGTATGCGCCCTTACCATTCGCCTACCAGGTCGCCCCGCTTGTTTCAACTCTTTATGCATTTATAGATATACGGCTCTTAAGGTGTGCTGATCCAGATCACTCTGTAAAAGCTCTCAATTGGGCCGAGACCCATTTTCATGCAAATCCCTTACTTTTTGCATAATCTTGCTAACGAACAGACAAACAGGGCCAATTACATTAATCTCCTTGGCGGAGGCAATAAATAGGTTCAACACAATAAAAAGCCAGAGAATAAAAGTGGGTCTTAAGGTGCATCTTAAAAGCATCAACAGGCTCAGCCCGTCTAATGGCCTCCAGCAGGCTATTACAGAACTTTTTGTTTTTTTTCCTTTTTTTTTTCACAAGCGGGGCACAGCCAACATGCCGCGGTGGGAGGATCTGAGGGAGTCTGACGGTGCTTGTAAGGGGTGAGAAGTTCTTGGACACACAGTGTGTAGGGGTGAGACCACGCAGAGATTAGAAGGATTTTGAAGTTTATCCTGAAATGGAGTGAATTGTGAAGATTCAAGGATGGGGGGGGCTACAGTAGTTCAGCCAGGATGATATTACTGAAGGAATGACTCCTTCTGGATCAGAGGTTGAGCTGGAAGAAGCGAGGCCTGCCAGTGAAATTTACCTGCCTGTTGAAACTTAGATCGGCATCAGAGATTCTCACCGTGTGGTCTGAGCCAGGGGAAAACGTGATCACGGTCATGAATCAGTGCAGTATTATATTAACCAGACTATTGTTTTGTCATTGTTCCCTCAGTTCAGACCCCCAGAATATGGTAATCAAACACACCTTTGACAACCAGCTGGCTCACTATTAGTGTAACTGCTGTTGCTTGTACGGCAATATTACAATTTCCACCTGCTTTTCCCCATCTTCCCACAGAGATTGTTAGCTTGGTCTTCCTCTATCTTATACTGTTGCTACTGCTCCTCTTTTTTCTCACTGTTTGTTTGGTGGAACCTGCAGCGCGTCCTTACTTCTGTTTCTGCACTCTTGCCTTTCACAGCCTTGTCCTAACATCAAACGTTACACGCATAAAAGCCTCTCCGCTGGAAAGAGTTTCTCCCCTGAAATGTGTTTCTCATTTCATGCTATTATCATATCACTGGACATGTCCACATGCAACTTTTGTTTTGAAGACTGTGGATTCGGAGAGTAAATGAGCCACAGAGTCAGTAATTTGAGCTCTAATCCCGCCATAAGCCCGGACGGAGACTCGACTGTTTAGTGGAAACATTTCCGAAGCCACACATCATTCGGGGGAAGGAAAGTGAAGAAGATGTTGATAAAAATGACTGAACGATCCTGGAGTTCCTGTTTATGTTGGCTTTGTTGGTTGCTATGTGACTACGGTGCATGTGTGTATGTGTGAAAGAGAGAGAGAGAGCCGGAGAGATGGATGGAGAGAGTGAGATCCTGGTTTTACGAGGGATGTAAAATTTGGTGTTAAAAATCACAGGGCATCTGTCTCTGAGCACAGTTTTTTTTACTTGTGTAGTACTGTCAAAGTGTTGGCGAAGGACAAACTGATGCACAACATCCTGAATCTGCTATGGCTGGTAATAACGCGCCACCGTTTTTCGCTACATTAATTAATTGGGAACCAAAGTTGGGGCATCTTCCCCTGTACGGCGGCATGAAAGACAATACTGTGAAGTATAGCATTCTGTCAGCATTAACAAAAAATCTAACTGTAGCTTGACTTCAATCAAAATGCAGTAAAGTTAAGCAATGTAGAAAAGAGAGAACATTTATTTGTATTTCTAAATAAAACCACCGACCATTTCTTCCATGTTAAAATAGCAAAATGTGAATTCCATTTCATCACCTAAAAGGAAAATAAATGATTTATTAGTGGATTAAGGGAGGCAACTCCATTTTATTTTTAATGATGTATTCATATTTAAAATATCGTAAGATGACAAGGAAAGCAAGAAGCAAGGAAAATTTTCAGGACTAATTTAGTTGCATTTAATCGCAGTTAATTCAGGCCAGTTGTGGTTTGCCTGTGACGGCCCAGGATGGCCGTGGCTCTCCGGTTTGCCTCTCCCTCTCTCCTCCCTTGCTCCCAGGTGGTGACAGGAGGCGTGGCTGGCCACGACAGGCAGACGAGGCACACCTGGAGCTCATCATCTGGCAATCAGCACACCACCTTAAAAGCCCTGCTCTCCATTCACTCGGGTCCAGATGATTGCCCTGCAACATCCCGCGTTCCTCGTTCTCCTAAACCTCAACTACGTTCCTGACCATGCTTTGACCACGGCTACATCCCTGACCACGATCTTGACCACGGCTACGTTCCTGACCATGATCTTGACCTCGGCTAAGTCCTTGACCCCGGCTACGTTCTTGACCTTGGCTACGTCCTTGACCATGACTACGTCTAAGCCAACTTCCCGGAAGAGTTGGCACCAGCTACACCACGTGTGCGACTCTTCAGGGATTTTCCTTGCGCTGTTTTCCTTGCTGGCAACCAATAAAGAATCGAACTGTGTACCTCTGGTCTCCTGCACTTCTTGGTCCAAAAGCACCGCCGTGTCATTGCCGTGTTTCAAAGGAAGCCAGATTCTAAGATCAAATATCACATTTGGAGAGCTGTGTTTTTGGATTGCAGTACGTACACTATATCCTCAGAGAACTTCCTGTGCAAGGCTCCACTCATTTCACAGATGAATGGAGCCAGAATGACGGCAGTTGCAGGACTATAAAGATGAAGAAGTAATCTTTATGACGAAAGTAATGTGGTGGTTTTGAATTACTGCACGCCAAATACCCCAGTTCCATCATCGCGTAGGTGTGGACAAGCCCCAGGCTCAGACGAGCTTATGATAGCTTTTTAATGGGTTTAGTGGGAACAGGGTGTCAATGAAGGTAGTGGTGGATTAGTGACTAGAAAAATGTCTCCTCTGCTGCGAAGGTTTGGAGCGAGCCACTAATGTATCCTTCAGCGAGGCTAACCTGAATCCTCTCCAATTTAAATGGATGTTCTGTCAAACACACCGCAGCTTGGGTGCTGGAAAATGGACACCTGCTAATGAAATTACTGTGAAACCTGACTGGAGTTGCCAGGATGAAATTTGTGTGCGCTATGCGTGTGAGTGTGTTTCGCTATTAAACCCATTACGGTGCAATTATAGCCCTTTTTGCTGTGCGTGTGTGTTGCTGCCTGCTTCTCCACAAAGTTTCCCAGCGTTTCCCAGCAGGACTAGAGGCCGGTCTTGTGGGCTCACCCCACAGCGGCTGTGATTTATCAACCAGCCAGCCCCGATCTGCTCCTTGTGGGACTTCCCAGCCTTCGAGAAACCTCCTTGAGCTTGTCTAAACCCAGGAGGCCATTCAGCTCTCAGGCAACGGGGCTGTGTTGCGGTTAACCATCACTCTCTAAAACAAATCTCTTAATGATCTATGCTGCGGCGGCTACAGAGGCGGTGGATTTGGATCAGGGCCATATCCTCAACCCTCCGTTTCCCAGAGGTCCCAGAGCCACCCTGTTCAGCGTCTGACCCCTGGCCCAGGCCTTGACCTCGCCGCCAAGGCCGAGTCAAGAGCTGCTGCCCTCGCTGTCAACCATCAACTGTGCAGACAATGCAAGGCAGCAACAGACATCCGAGTCTGAACACCTTCAACCTCCAATCCAGATTCAAATTCCCATCCATAACCTAATTTTAGCCCTCGAGAAAACCCAGCCGGAACTTCAGCTTGTCGAAATGAGGGTCCTGTGATCTGGACGAACTCGGCCAAATCATTGCAGGCTTACCCACTATTCAAAACATGCTCTAACGATTACAAGCAGGGTTTAATTTTCTCAAAGTGCTCCATCGATTGTAGGAACGGTTTCCCCGAACGTATCACAGACTGTACCGCTCTGGCACACTGTACTGCACACCCACACATGGACACAATGAAGAAGCATAATGAAACCATCTATCTTCTTGACACTAAAGGCCTGCACACAGAAGGAGCTCACTGTCTTATAAATCTTTCTCATAACCTCGGCCAGTTTGGGCTGTGCTGTTATTAGGATTCAGATAAACTGCACCGTGCTCTTCCCTCCCTCCCTTTCTCCTTGTTTTCCCGTGTTGAGCACGGAGGTCCGACTGAGAAACTTGGCAGGAGATGTGAGAGAGATGAGACAAAGACATGCAGTGGACGGGCAGGAGATGAAGTGTTTTGATGTTGTCTTGAGAACCTCCCATGGAGTCTCCCTCGGGAGCTGGCTCCATTTAACTGACAGGAGTGGAGACCTCAAGTTCACTTGGTTAAGGATCGGCGAGGGCACGGAGAAGGCAGTGATGCTCACACAGATAAGCTTTGTGTCAACCAAACCCAAGAAGAGCATAGTTTCCTGTGTTGTGCATGTGGGAGAGAAAGAGAGAGAGACAGAGAGGGGGAAACGGAAAGAGAGACAGAGACCAAACTCATAAATAGCATTTATATGTTTATGTGTGTGCATGTGGTTTGCATCTGTGTGTGCGTGCGCGATCATTTTGACCAAAAATGACTGAGCTGATATGTGTCCATGTGTGCGTATTTGTACGTGCGTGCAAAGCTATTTGTGTGTGGGAGTTTCCATGAGATTGTGCAGACTGAACTCAAGACAGCGCGAATAGAAAATCCATAAATAGTATTTACAAGTTTGTTGGGTTTGTGTGTGTGTGCGCGCGCATACATTCATAAGCCTGCTGGTGTGCGAGGGAGTGTGAGATAGCAACGAGCACTCGGTGTTCGGCCAAGGACAACAAGAAGTTCCTTTTGGACAGAGGAGCCAGTCATGAATCAGGTGTGATACCTGCACCCAGCATCAGCAGAATGCCAGAACAAACACACCCAGAAGTGGAGCTCGACTTCTCCCTGCGTGGAAGTAATTTCTGAGGTGTTGAAGTTGTCACTTTTCCTTTGCTGCTAAAAACACACTCATTTGAACTCTCGCACAGAAACACTTTTATTTCGTGCAGGCATTGCCCTCCAAGAGGCTCTGCAGGCTTACCAGCTCACATTTGCAGAGCGCTGAAATGTGTATGTACATGTTTGGCCAACATTGATGGACACACTAACTCCTCCCGGTTCGGATGAATTTTAGTTCTTCACACAGTGTTTTGATTTTCTCGTTGCTCAGGTTGCAGAAAACTCCTGGATCTGGCCTCTGTCGGCCGACTGTCATTAAAGACTCGTGAGGAGAGCATGCAAGCATTGCTCTAAAGGTAATAAAGTAGTTAAATGTCCACAAATAAGTTGAAATGATTCATTTCCTACATGCTTTCCAGTCACACTGGAGAACGTACAGCTGTTGATGGAGTCATTACAGCGAACTTACCGTGGCACTGAAGACTAGTAATCTTTAATCACAACGCAAACAAAGATGGCTACCGGAAATGACAGGTGCTTATGACACCTTCAGGTCATGTTGTTATGACTATTTATAGAAGCTGCCAAGTGGAAAAAAAATGTTTACCCCCTGACTTGGAAATATTGGTAATTACAGACTGCAACAATATTTGCCACATGGTGAAAAGATCTACAGTATGTCAAAATAAAAATAAAATCATGTATTACCACGAGTATCAGCTCATTGAAAAGGAGCTGTACACTAACTGAGACTGTCTAAATCTAGTCTGGTTTCACTCATTAACGAATGGCTGTGGGGTAGTGGAATATTGTGTGAACACAGTCAGAACAGGTTTTCCTTTTCTTCCCGTTCTGTTTACACCGCATGCATGACTCATCCCGTTGCCATCTTGGTTTGGGTCAAGGAACAGAGTTGCAGCTTGTCCAACAGACTAGTAACTGAGGGCACTTTTGACTAATTATGTGTTAACTGTTGTTGTCCTGACAGATATTTACGTTTGACAAATTCTGTGACTCCCGGGCAAGCATCCCCGGCTAATCAATTTCAACTACATATCAGCTACAGTATATGCAAATTTTGTGTCAAATTCATTTCGTGAATTATATATTTTTAGTTACTTTTTACTATTACTATTGTTACTTTAGATGTAATTATTAGAGTATCTTCATTCCCAGCATACAGTGACCGGCATCAGTCCATACATGGACGTGCCTTGTAATGATGTTACAGTAATGTAATCCGTCCATGTTTTATTGCACCTGCTGGAGCTGTGATTTCACATCGTCAGGACTGACTTGCGTTTCCATGCATGTGTCCGTGTGTCTACAAGCAAACGTACTGATTAATGGGTCACATAAGACCAATCTGACAGTTCAGTGGTCAAAGCTGATTGTGAACCGCTGCGTTTACAGAGTCGGGCAGGGCCGACCAGGTGTGACCCTAAGCGGTGCCCTGATCCAAGCGGTGCCCTGGACAGGCCGCCCCCGCCGTCCTCACCAGGGGTGGCCTAGCGGACACAGCCATTTTACAGGAGAGGAGGTAAGCGTTGGGTTTCAGTGTCAGGCAGGGGTAACTCATGCAGCTACACTCCAAAACCCCTGCCCTCCTCACCCTGCATCCCCCAGCACCAGTATACATTATATCCCAACATACCCCTCACTCCCTTTCCCTCCCCCACTGAGCTCGAGCTGCCATCTCATGGCCCAGTGCGCTCCCAGACTGTTCGTACTCTGTTTCACTGCTGTAAATGTCACCTGAGTTACACTCTCTCTCCTTTCCACAGACGGCCCTTTATTCGCCACCCTTTTAAAAAAGACCCCCGCTCACATTTCATGTTTTCTCATTTTTACTACATGCCAGAGAACCCTTTTCCTCCCAATTCACTCAGCCATACGATAACACTCATTTTTTTCTGGGAATGCCAGAATGCCTCTCCCGGCATCGTATTTTCCCTCTCTACTTTGCTGTTCAAGATGTTGTACGCCTCTGGTGTCGTCTGTATTTCAGCAAATGCACTGGAACGGCTCGAGTGAGTGCTCACATGTGCGCCTGAGGTTTTTCACAAATCTAAATTTAAGCTAACCGCTAGTTTATAGCTCTTTGAAGGCATTTGTAGGAAAGACAGCATTAAATGAGTATTCCCACTCATAAGACAGTTTTTGGCAGCAGGCCGCTCATAATAGCGTGCAGTTGTGACAGTGAATGGTGAATGAACATATCAGTCCTCGAGCCATGCGACAGTGTGGAATTTTATGGCTGTGGAACATGCCAGTGTGTCAGATCAGATCCAAGTCAGCGTTGTTCTGTGAATGGCGCATGCTGGAAACTTCACTTCCTCTTGTATCTTGTAACACAAAATGCAAGTCTCTGGTGTATTTAAACATATCTAGCATTTTAACATCACAGTATGCCTTTGAGTCCAGCAGGAATTTGGGCACAAGGCCCTGAGATCATTAAACACTTAACGATCTTGGATCTTGACTGAACGCGATGCATTCACGCTGGTTCCATGATGCAAGGTCCATATTCTGTGCAGCCCATGAAAGGCCTGGTCTGACAGTGATGACAGCATGATTAATGCCCACCTCCGTTCTCACTCGCACACTAACTTCACACCGCGGGTCTAAGTGGCTCGAAGAAAAGCTGGAGAAAAAGCTGCCAACAGGGCTAACAGAAAGTAGCCAGTGTGCGTCTGAAGATAAGACGCTGTTTGATAAGATATAGATTGACTTTAGCAAGAATACTGAGCTCAGTATTCCACAGAAGTGAATGTCGCCAAAGTAAGAGATATACCATGTCTGTTTTTTAGTGATTTCCCACTTTCCATTGCTTTCCATTTTTGGAACAGTATCATCAATAACTGTCATATTGGCCTTGATGGTGTGTTCAAGGACCTCAGAAATTTAAAACGTGGCTGCTGAAAAACTATTAGAAATGTATTTGCAAAATCAGTAAATGCAGGTACAAGGAAAATATGTGAATTTCGTAGCTTTGTAGCTGCCATCAGTGCCATTATTAATTGCAACTCGTGTTGGTGTTCGAACACCGATTTTTTTTATGATATGATTTTGCAGAACTGACAACACAATCTCACATTTACATGGGTAAAACATTTCCCTATGGAACTTCATCCTGACTGCAAGTATCTCGCCCTGACATCAGGTGGGAGTGAACAAAAAATAAAACATCAGGCAACAATAAACCAGGCCCAGACATGTAAGGAACGCCACCGAAGATAATTTTTCACTGCAGCATTAAAGAGCTTTGTGGTTGATTCATCGCTCAACAGTCCGAGCGAGCTGCCGAAGCGACGCTGTGATGTGAAGCAACTCTTCACCTCTGAAACCACGTTTGTTCACCTCACCACCCTCATTAATCTTCCCTAGGCTGCTATAAAGGAGCCTGTGTGGAGAACGAAGAGGTTGTCTGAATCCAGCGCATGCCAGGGGCCAAATGGTCAGCCGGGGTAAGAGGAGCCTCAGGTTGGCACGCCGGATCCATGCCAGTCCCAACCCATGCCAGTACAAGCTATCGGGCCACACAGACAAGCCCCTTGACGAACTCCTCCTTACTTCTGCCAGAGTATCACCGCTCTGCCAAGTCTCATGGCAAACGGAGGATAGTTTAATGGAAACCACAGATTAAACCTGTACCTCTGTGTTTTTCTTTCTCCATTTATAAATTTTATGTGACCATGATGTATGAAGTCCCGTAAAGTTTCAACCAAGTGTCAGCAGCACACCTTTTAGAACCATCCAGTTCTCACGTGTAAAAAGTTTCTTCCATATTTTTTATCACGGGAAGTACATATTTTCCTTGTGTTTTACAACCATGTCATTAATTATGTTTCAATGATAAAAATTTCCCCCTTGATATTTTTTGATATCTTTTGGTAATTTATGCAACCCTCCGTAGTACGCTCTCTTTGTCATGTAATTGATCATATTAGTATCCAAAATGACTTAAAATGATGCATCTCTTGATCAGGCACGGGTTACTGAAAAAGTGAAAGGTTTATTGCTCATTTGTACAAGCGCAAATACAGTCCAGTAATGTAAGTATGATCCTGTAATTTTGATTTATTATTCATAATTATGAAATGATCACTTCATCATCCGCAGTGACATATGAGATTTGTTTCTGCTGCATTATCTGTGCGCTATGCGCTGCATGTCTCACACAAAGAGTTTATCAAAGCATGCTGAGCAATATGGCTTCCCCTTCTGCTCCTTGAAGATGCCCTGGCTGAGCTGCCGCAGGCAGAAGGCACACACGAAGTGCTCGGGGTGAAACTTGCGATCGAGAGCAGAGATGCAGCGGCTCGTGATGGGCTCGCCACAGCTGGCGCACAGAGTGCCCTGCCTGGCGTGGAAGTGCAGCGAGCAGAGGGGTCGACCATTCAGCTCCATGAAACAGCCGTTGGTGAAGGGCTTCAGACAGTCCTGGATGTCAAGACAGGAGAGGAGGAGAGGAAAGGCGATGTGTGAAAAGTTGGCAGACAGACACAGAAAAGAAATAGTGAGTGATGGTAACATGGAGCAGCAAAGCTACTAATGTGAAATTTGGATGTTTGCTTTTAACAGGCCGTACCAGTGATTTCAGGATTTAGCCCTTTTAATAACTGAGCATATTTAGTCACAGTTAGATGACCAAATCATGGAAAATCTACATTGTTTGCAAGGGATTGTTTCCAAAAGGCAACCCCCTCATGGTGTGTTCATGGATGTGCTATCATAATTACTTCAAGAAGTGAACTGCAGAAAAAGCTTTCAAAAGCTTCACCAACATTTAAGATAAGGCAAAAAGGAACAAGGATGTCATGTTAATAGTGGAAAAGTGGAAAATGAAGTTCATGTACTTTCAAATCTGGTATTTGATAATCCGTTAAAAAAAATTAAACCAAAGGTTACTGGGACTGTATCCATGACCCTGTTGTTTGCTCTGCAAACTGGTCACCTGCAATGTAAAGTATAGCTACATAATCTAATGACAGTGTGAAACTGTGGCCTTACTGATAATGACTACTCAGTATAAAACACCATTTAGCTTCTGTGCTAATGGAGAGGCATATACAGTAACTGCAATAATGATTGGGTTAGGTAGTTACTGTAGAGTTGGATGTATTCCAGGCTTTGTGTGATGCTGTAAATTGTAATTTTGAGTGGCGGGTATTAAGAAGAGTGTATTTTATATATTTCAGGTTCACAGGCACTGTATTGAAGCAAGAATAACTCCCATAAAATACTCACGTTGAAGCTGCTACCTCATGTCAGAACATCTCCGATGAGAGCATTTTACTTTTGACAACTGCTTGAGCAAAGCAGAAGTGGAGCTGCACGCTGAACCATTTTTGACCAGATGCGACATACAGAAGTGGGTTTGAAGAGAATGTAAAAGATACCCACACTGAGGAATATGGTTTCCTTGATTTATTTGAATCATTTTAACCGCATCGTATTCATCAGGCATACGGTTTTCATCAGCCTTGCGGTCAAAATGTTGCAAATAAAGCAACTGTGTGGGTATCTTTCTCATATATTCTCGGGCTTGTGTGCGAGCCAGTGCAGTGTGTGTGGTCTGAGGTAAGAGGCTCACTGCGCAGACGAAGCACTCTTGATGCCAGGTGCCATTGGCTGCAGTCAGGTAGTTATGCTTCACTGACTCCCCACAGCCTGAGCACTTTGGAGCAAAGAGATGGTCGAAGTCCTTGCAACAATAGGGCTTCCCATCCTTCACCAAGAAACCTAGGACAAGCGAGAGACAACGCAAGTGATAAGACATTAAATTATTCACAAAGGGTTGTTGTAGTTGGAGTTTCCAGTGAAGGGAAATGAATGCAGAAGCGTGTCACCTTCGGGTCCGAACAGGCCTCCACAGTGTGTGCAGAAGAAGTGCTCGGGGTGCCAGGTCTGGTCCAGGGCTGTCACGATGTTCTGGTAAACCAGCCAGATATAAATATATTACATCATGCTTGTACTTCCTTTGATCTTTTGTAAGGTTTGTCTCATCTCGCATGTTCGGATGTCAGCAAGCACAAAAATGTGGATTGTAAAACACATGAACTGAGTCACAGGAGGAGCTCCATTAGCCTCTGATTAATGACTTTGGTCTGCAGCATACTGTAAGCTCAGTCTGCAGAACCCCAGTATGGTTTTGTGTTTTATTTATTAAGATGACACATGGGATACATCTAGAAAAATGAACTGCACACTACTGTATGTCATCATCCAATCTTCAAAAGATTATAGTGTAAATTAATGGATGCAAAATATGACAGAACAAATTAACATCTAAAGGGATAGCTGGTTTAACTGGTGAGGCATTTAGGTATAGAAGTTAGGTATTTTTTGTTGCCAAATATTCACCAATTACTTTATGCTTGAATCACAATCACAAATTACAACACACAGTCAGTTTTTTCACATGGGGATGATTTTAACATCTTCCTTTTATCTTATTTGTGTCCTTGTAGAACCACGATGCGATCGCATATCCGTCCCTTCTCACCTGCAAAATGGGTCCCTTGCAGTAAGCACAACGAGGAGAAAAGAGGTGATGGTAATCTTTGCTGCAGTATGGTTGTCCCTCTCTTTCGAAGAAGCCTGTGTTGCTCAGCTCAGTCTTACACACAACACACACAAAGTGCTCAGGGTGCCACACTTGACCCAGTGCAGTGATCATCTGGATAACAGAAAATCCAATGTGAGTAAACAGTAGAACAAGCTGGTTTACCTTGCCTGGATTGCAAGAATTTGTACAAGTACAAATATACAAGATGTTTTTAAAATGCCTGCCCATTTGTTCATGTGACTTACTGTACCTTTCCCACAATGCATTTGTTGCAGGAAGAACAGTGGCCCTTGGCTGTGGTGCGTATGCCAATCTTCTCCAAGTCCGAGCTCAGCCCTCCCAGCAGGTCATCAATGGCGTCTGTCTTCTTGCTCGTGGTCACGGCCTTCGCATCTGAACCTGCTGTGCCGCTCTCCTTCTTTCCCTGTTGCTCATCTTCTGTTTTCTTTTTCACAGATCGCTTTTGTGTAAGCGGTGGTGGGGTTGTTGAAGAAGCTGGATCCTAAATGACCCACGTAAGCACAAATATCTACTGTTTTTAGCTATATGGTTGATACACTGACTTTTTTTTAAAGTCAGCGCTTAACATTGCTCACACACTGAATTTCTAGTAGTTGAGGCTGTGCTGTGTTAAGTTTAACACAATGCTGCCCTCTGTTGTTAAACCTGTTGTATTTCACTCATGTTTGAAATGTCTTAAATGTGCATCCACTGTTCTCCCCCATCGTCATAAGGCATTCCTGTGATTTATTCGTTACCATGCAGGACCAACACCAGTTTCAGTCATTTTGGGACATGAACTTGAATTCACTGTACTCACCCCCTCTCCCAGGCCCATCAGATCTTGCAAGATGGAGTCCAGCTCCCTAGTGGGTGAGTCTGGGGTGGAGGAAGCTGCCATGGGAGCTGGAAGATCACTAAAACCCAGAGAGAGGAAAATTACGCATCATGTATTGCTCAACTTAACTGTGAACGTAACACATGAAGGAGTACTAATAATCCACATCAACAGAGGCTATACAGAGCATGGCAGATGGTAATGCTTCACATTCAATTTACAAATCTGCTCTTATGTGAGATTTGTCAAATATTCAAGCAAAACAGCTCCTGCATTAAAGTAAAGGTCAAAGTAAATAATAATAAGACAATAAGATCTTTGTGTACATTAAGACTGTTTAAATGTAAAATAAGAACCCCGAAATACTGTGCAATGAATTTCAGGCAATTTTCTGTTTCCTCAACACAGTTAATACTGGTGATGTGAATAGGGGGTCAGCAGAAGCCTCAATCCTGCAGTTCACCTGTAGACATTCGAGCAGACTTTATCTTTTTCATCCTTGATGAGTCCAGTGAAGACAGCACCTGACACCTACAGACAACAATCAAAATGTACTAAGTACCAAAATTACAAGTTAATGTGATGATTTGATTCGTTGAAAAAATATTGTTTCTGGTAAGATCCTTAATGCAGATGTAAACTTGTCAATTGGTTGGTTGAGATTAAATTTGAAAGGTGGTTATGGTACAAGATAAACTTATATTTCTGTTGTCCTTACCTCTCCATTAGCTGCATTACTCCTCTGGTTTTCACTGACGCTCTGAGAAGCTGCTGAATTCAAGGCGAGCTCTTCCAGCAGCAAATCTGTGGTAGGATATAAGCCGTAAGTCTTCTGAACTACACATGCAGACGTGCATGAATACACTGTGCAATGTTCATACCACCACTAAGACACAAACATGATGTGCTTGATGTACAGATAAAGGAAACACACGCATGCAGATGAGGTTGCTTCATGCAACTCAGCTTCCTCAGGAAATGATGTTAAAACACAGCAGGAGTGAAATAACTCTTGTATCACAAGATTCAAGACTGGACTGAACTCCCTGCACCACACACCCTTAAGATAATTTAATCAAGACAATATTTGTATGAAGAATTCATTTTATAGTGAAGTAGACATTATGGCTGTTGCAAAAATGATTAGCATGTAGTACATTTGTCTTTGAAAGTCCAAGCGGGGTCTTCTGTTACTTTTATATAATAGTGACATTAAGACAAGTTGTTTTTATTTCTTGCAAGACAGAAATTGTCATTTTAGTTGAGCTTTAACTTGATCTGATATATCTCATTTAAATTGTGTAACCTTTATTTGTACGATGATAATCTGTTGAGATCTGGACTCTTTTTTTCACAAAGCAAAAAAGGAAGAAGGTGTAGAGAACAGTGTTAAGAACTGATTAAATATTCATTGTATTACTTCACAAACAGTCTGCATCACTGAGTACAGCAAATACTGCTCTTAGACTGTACTGTATTAGACACAGTACATGGCACTTTTTCTTTCTTTCACTTCTGTTTTCCAAATCAGTTGTACATCATAGCATAAATAACACTGACTGTCCACTGATCAGCTTGAGCATGATCAACAGTGTAAAAACGCAGAGTGATTTGAAAATTGTCTTACCGAGCTCATCCATGTTGTTTCCTGCTTTAACTGCAGTGTGACTTTGTGTATGCGTGTGTGTCTTCCTTTCTCTTTTCTTTCTTTTTCTCTTTTTTTCCGCCGCTGGTTAGTTACTAAGGTAACCAAGCCTAATTTCACATCTGATCAGAACCGTCACTTCCTCTGGTTTGTGTTTCTTGGTTGCTGAATCAAACCACATCCAGATTTAATATGAGATGTTGCTCTTTCATGGAAAAGAGGAAACTAAGAACAATTTCTTAACAGTTGTGAGATCCCCTCTGTTGCTCATTTTTGCACCTGTTGCGTTTCTCTTGATAGTACTGTAAAGTCTTGACCTTGCTCAGCAAAGTGCCTTTGAGATAACGTGTTGTTATTTATACAAATAACATTAATATGACTCAACCTGAACTTTCATTTTGGAGGATTTAGGCCTTCTTATTGAGTTACTGTCAAAGTCACAGATGCTCAAAAATGTCGAAGCCATTGACTGAGACTCTGGAGCTGAGCAGAGACGTCTGGAAAATCTGCATCAGTCAGTGTCTTGGAAAGATTAGAGTTTTCTAATGTACATTTTATATGTTTTAGGTGTTTTACTTTGAGCTATGAAGGTGCTACACTTAAAGCGTAGCGACTAAAAGTCGTTTTCCTTCACATCCTTGTATTAATTCTATTAATCTGTGTTGTAAGATTATGGGGGGTGGGGGCCTTGAGGTTAGGTCTCCCTCCTTCGCAATTTATTGCTGTCAATTATACACACATTCGGGACAATAGCCTCACATTTTCTAACGCCAAGGCATCCCAGACTTTCAATTTTCACGTTTGACACTGCACGGCAGTCACCTCTTCGCGCACACGCCTGCGTTTTCTCGCACCACTTCAGTTGCAACCATTAGCTTTCAGAGCAGGGATATGTATGGATTTATAAATTGAATTTAAAACGCACAAAAAAACAATTACTGTCGATTATCTGGTTGGGTTGTATAAGGTTTTTTTTTCTTATTTCTTCCTAAATCTGTGAGCGAATCGGCCTCAGTGTCGTATTTCTAACATTTCCAAAAGTAGTAATGTCCCCTGCTGAGTGGTATCGTCCTTTACCGGAAACGTCCGTGTTTACAGAACAGCTTTTGCTGTTAGCGTCGCTGCTTTGACAAGCGGTTCCCTGGAATTAATTTGCGCATTTAAACGGTTAACAGTTCGATAATTTTGTAATACAAAAAAACAGTTTGTATAATTTTGTGGCACGCTGCAATTAGAATGGTTGTTTGGATGCGGAAGGGCATAGCAATGACCAGCTGGCTAACGTAGCGCCGAGGTTAGCCAGCCAGGCGTCTAAACACCAGCTGCAGCTAACTTGCTGTCCTACGGCGGCACATCCAGTCCAGTCAAACAGGTATTCACCAACAAAACGAGCGCGTATATCTACGTCTTTGGCGACTGACAACCTCGCACGGCGACATAGCACTGTTGGCTTTTGTATTTGACCGACCCCCCTAATCTGTCCGACAGGTCCAAGCAGGAGCGCGGACATGGGTGCGGAGAGCAGCACCGTGCGGAGCTGCACCCTGGAGGAGCCGCTCCTCACCCTGCCCTCTGGACTCACCATGTACTCGGCGCTGCTGCAGGATGGAAAGCCCGCTTCGGTCTTTGTGCACAAGCGGGGCAATGAGGACAAAGTCAACAAAGCTGCCAAGGTAAACACTGAAGCCTCGCCTTGGAACCATATCACACTGGCACATTATTTTAGAAAGGAACATCCTAACGTGAGGTTGGAAACAAAACACTCGAGCTCTTCTTCCAACCAGCTGCTCCTCCTAAAACACACTGCAAGTCCATCATTCATGAAACGTGTGTGAATGATGCCATGTAGTCGATGATGGCATATTGGCTAAATGGTCTGGGCTATAGTGTGTGCAGAGAGCCATTTGCAAGCAGCATTATGAAATGAATATTTACTTCCTCACACAAATAAGGTACTCCACGTTGTCATAGCAACAAAGTCACCAAAAGGTCTTTAAGCCTTCCACTGATGACAGTCTGAATTTGATTTAAGTCACTAATGAGTGATTTGCCACTGACTCTGTGTAATTGGTTCCTGCTCTTGAATCTTCCACCTGCTGTGTGACGTTGGCTTCTTAAGATGGGGAAATAGAGAAATACTTTTGTTTCCCGCAGCACCTGAAGACCCTGAGGCACCCCTGTCTGCTGCGCTTCCTGTCCTGCTCGGTGCAGGATGGCGGCATCCACCTTGTGACAGAGCGTGTGCAGCCCCTGGAGCTGCTGCTGGACAGCCTCTCCCCGGAGGAGATCTGCGCGGGCATCTACGACCTCCTGCAGGCCCTGGTCTTTCTGCACGAGAGGGTGAGCGCAAAAGGGTCGTGAAGGAGTTGGCCTGGGTGCGGGTAGACCTAGCGGGAACATTTGAACACATGTGAAGAATGAGAGAGAGAAACAAGTTGACTTGAAGATAAAGGTGCTCAGAGTGACTACTGGGGTTTGCTGTTTAGAGGTTCTGGTCGTACGCCATTTAGCTCGGCTCCTGACCCGTGGTCCTCTCCCACCAGGGCAAATCAAGCCACAACAACGTCTGCATTTCATCCGTATACGTGAGTGAAGACGGACAGTGGAAACTGGGAGGGATGGAGACTGTCTGCAAGTTCTCTGAAGCAACTCCAGAGGTAAGAGGCAGAATTGAACCAAATGCTTTACTTTATAATCTGCCCGCCCCTGAAGTTTTCCCTTTTGGCAGACCAGTCTCATGTTTTGTTTTTTTCCTCCTCAGTTCCTCACAAACATTCAGAATGTGAGAGAGGCCAGCTGCGTTCCTCCAGAAGAGCAGGTGAGCAGATTAAAGGTTCACAGTGGAAAGACAGAAACACTTCCCCTTTGTGTACAAGCGTTCAAGAAACATGTCGTTGACAGGCTGAGGGCTTTAAAATGCTCCCAGATAAGCACGCTCACTCTCGGGACTGTTTCTCCTTTGGAATGATGGTGGAGACCCTCGTCCCCCTCCTGAATGGCTACGGTGAGCAGTGACGACCCACGAGCCTCGCCTCGCATCTTGTGGCGGTTTCCCTGCACATACCTCTCACACTGGTCCGCCCCTCTCTTTGGTTCCAGTGTCGCAGGACCTGTCTGAGAGTCTGACGAAGACGCTGCAGGCGGGCCTGCTGAACCCTGACCCCCTGTCCCGACCGCCGCTCAGCTCGCTGCTGACTCACGACTTCTTCAGGTGTGCGCGGTCGCGTTTGCTGTCGTCGTCACCGGCGCACGCTGAAAGCGATTTTGTTTTCACACACAAGTTGTTTTCTGTCACTAGGAATGACTTTCTGGAGGTGATGAATTTCCTGAAGAGCCTGACCTTGAAGACGGAGGAAGAAAAGAATGAATTCTTTAAGTGAGAAATGACGCGCTTGTCTCTGTTTTACTCCAGTGGCCTCACCGGTTGTTTGTGCCTTTTTGTTCGCGCAAGACACAGTCTCGCACATGTGTCGTTTATTGTTTACCGAGGCAGTCAAAACATTTCGACTTTTAGTTACACACAATTTTCTCAGAACGTTATTGTTTTAGTGTGATAACCAGGAGTGAGGAGTTGACTTAACATGCTGGTTGTGTGTTTGTGTAGGTTTCTTCTCGACCGAGTCCAGAGTCTCCCCGAAGAGCTGACGGCGTCGCGTCTCGTGCCCAAACTCCTCAACTCTCTCGTTTTCGCAGAACCCATGGCCGTCAAAAGCTTCCTGCCTCATCTTCTAAGGCCAAAGAAGGGTAAGATGGCATTTGGCCAGGCTCATTCTCTTGCTGCTAAGAATGACTCAGCTCCTCTAACCATCAAAGAGAGATAAGGCCGCTGTTGCCGCCCGGTTGCGTGGAAGCGGATGCGGCTCACGCTTCCCCCTCTTCATTTCGTCTGTGTCGGCTAGATTCCGGCTCCGGAGGTAGCAGTGAAGAGTGCCTGCTGTCTGTGGCCCTGTACCGTAAACACGTGACTCCTCAGCTGCTCAAGCTCTACAAGGTCAACGAGGAGCACGTGCGGATCGTGCTGCTGGCCCACATCCACATCTACGCCGAGTTCTTCTCCCACGACGAGCTCAAAAACCACATCCTGCCTCAGGTGGAGTGTTGACGCGTCGACCGTGATTTTGAAATCCGACGCTTGGCTTAAATTCAAAGAAATAGTTGGGCGGTGTCTGGAACTAGGACGTTGGCAGCAGATCCTTTGGGTCCTGTGGGTTGCAGGGTTGATCCTGGGTTGCTCCTGCGCACCCCCACAGGCGATCGATGGGAGTGGGATGTTCTTCGAGCCGTTTCTCAGCAGTTTTTACAGTGCGGTGCGGCGCATTGACCTGCCGCACATCCAGATGCTGTCAGGACCCGAGGCGTTCACGTCACCCGTCAGCGCTACGTGCCGTGGCTTATCGGTGTAAACTTCGACATGTTGTTCCCTTCCAGTCCCGTAAAGTTATTGTTTGTTTGTTTGTTTGTTTGGCCCTGGCTGCAGATTTTGTTGGGAATGAGAGACACCAATGACTCGCTGGTCGCCATGACGCTGCAGAGCCTGGCGGTGCTGGTGCCCTTGCTCGGAGCCCAAGTGGTGGTTGGAGGAGAGAGGACCAAGGTCTTTAAACGCACCACACCCAACTTCACCAAGTCTACAGAGGTCACCCCTGAAAGTAAGCAACACGGGCTCGCCCCCGTTTTCACAGCAGCTGCGCGTAAATGCGCCGCGCTTCATCCCCACAGACACGCTGCGTCAGAGTTGTGCGGTGCCGTGCCACACTTTGTTGCCGCTCTTCCAAAAACTCTGCTGTTGTTTCACATATTGAAGTGTGGGGCCACGTGCTTTGTTTTAAAAGGCAGCGGTTGAAGTGGAACCCGTTCATGTTCCCCGCCCGCGGTTTTCCCAGCCGGTCCAGGAATTCCAGTTGGTCGAACAGTCGACAGACAACATGTCTCTCTAGCACGAGCTCTATGATCCTCTTCAAAACAGTAGATTAAGAAAGGTTGGCAACCACTGAACAAATAATCTGAGAATTTATAACAATGATGTTGTGATCGAAGCACTGTTTTCCATCTTAAAATCACCCAGTAACTGGTCAAACTCATCTCCCTGACTGCAGGATCAACATCAACTCCGGACATACTTTAACTTTTTTTTTTTTTTTTTTTTTTAATTCCTCTTTTAGCTTCACCCGTCCATATCGTTGGAGGTTCCCACCCTCAGTTGGCCCAGCCCTCCAAAGTCTTGAATCTGTTCCCCAGACCTACAGGGACTGAAGGCCTGGTCCTGGGTAATATGGGTGGTTTAGTGGGGAGCAGGGAGACTCCGAGAAGTTACCCCCCGGCACCAAAATCAGGTACGTCGCCGCCCTTCATCGCTGTTCATTTGAAGTTAACCCTTTTGACCTTCTCGTGCCTGAAGCTCAGTCGTTTTCTTCCGCTTCTGCTGCGTGTTTCAGACGTGAGCATGCAGATGTCTCTACCTCTGAACAGCCTTCATCACGAGGGTGAGATGGAGCCGCTGTCGTACAGCCCAGAGCAGCGGGACGCCCTGCAAGGCCCGGTGGAAGACTGGCCCGACTGGGGCGACCCTGAGGAGAGGGAGAGCAGAGACGGACAGTCCGTCCAGATCCACATTCAGGCCTCTGAGACAGTCAACACAGTCAGCGATAGACGGCCACTCTCCCGCCAGAGCGTGGAAGAGCCGTGGGACGACTTGGAGGATGCCGAGCCGCCCTCCGATCTCTCCCCGACCGCTAATGTATCAGACCCGGTTATACTTGCACCGCCCAGAGGGGGCGGGGCCACATCATCTGTAAAACGTGCTGCTGAAACGCTGAGACCGGCGTCCTCCCGACCTCTCAAGCTGACCTCACCGCTGCGACAATCCACACAGAGCGAGCTCACTTCCACGTGGGACATTGGCTGGGCCCAAGAGGAAAGGGACGGCCCGTTCAGCCCCAAACCCAAAGCTGCGGCGACACAAAGGAACGGCAGGATCGGCGGTTTGGGAGAGGAGTTCACAATTAAGGTGAAGAAGAAGGTCGAGCAAGACCCCGAGCTGGACTTGTTTGCCGACATGGTGCCGGACATCAAGCTGTCCTCCCCAGCTCTGCTGCCGCTGGAGGACAGCAGCACGAGTGACGCCGGACTGTCCTCGGCGTCGTCGGAGAACACCGGCTCCCTGCAGGTGGACGCATCCATCGACACCGTAACGCTCACTGCCAAGTTCGCGGCTGCCAACCTGACGGAGGTGAGTGCGCGCGGCAGAAGTCGGAAAACTATCGCGAATCCGAAACCATTATCCAGCCAACCTTATTACGTCACCGGTCGTCTTGCGACCCCTTGTGGAGAAGCACCGCGCTGAATAGATATTCCTTTAAATCAGGAAGAGCAGCCTTGGCATAAGGTGTGGCGACTGACTGGATAACCACAGTGATTACAACGAACCACGATTGCTGTGTATATATATATATATTTTTTTTTTTTTTTTTTTTAAAAAGGTCCTGTCAGTGGCATCCATTAGAGAATTTCTTTCCACTTACAAACTTACCTCCCACTCCCTGATGATTATTCTTAATTTACATGCATTTTTTTTTTCATTTTGCTCTGAAAGATGGAAACGGATGGCTGGGGTGATGAAGATTACCTGAACTGGGAGGACGAGAGCGCCTGGTGATGACAACCGATCCGTCTCGGTTCGCGCGGAGCGGAGGACTCGGCGGCTGGAAAGCGTCACAGCCTGTGGAAATGCCCCTTCGCAGCCAACTGACGGCTGCTCCAGTTCTCCTCCAACGACCCGGCGCAGTAAGAATAATAACGACGGGGATGGGCCGAGACATTTTATATCTTACTCTCTGGGTTCCCGGACATTTATCATCGGTATGTTTGTTAAGATCACGTTTCTCTCGAACTGGAAGGACTGCGCTGTTAAGACTTGGACAAATGAAGCTGCTCTTGTTTGCCAACTGATATGTCGCCTCGAGAGCATGCAAGGATCTTAATCAGTGGTGAATGTTATCCTTTTTTTTTTTTTTTTCAAAACCTGTTTTAAATGTGCCAATTTTGCTACTGGAATTAAGATGGAGACGCGCTTTTTGGCAAGCTATAGTTTGTCCAAAAAAGGTTTTCAGGTTTGATTTACAGAAGGCTTGCACTTTGTGAATGAATGTGGAATCGGAATTGCGTAATTTATTAGTTGCTTTTTGGTTGCTGGTGAATTAAAGATTTTACTGTATCAAACATGGCCCAGAGACATTTAGAGCTTTGCCCTATCAAGCAGTTGCTGTGGGTCGGGGCTACTGCCGGTATGTCCCTGGACTTCCAACAGATTAGCCTGGCTCGGTGTGGGTAATCAATACTGAAATTCCCACTGCATCTCCCACTGACCTGTTCCATGAAAATAAATCAATGCTTTGCATTGCAACAAGTTTAATCAACAGCGACGTAAAAGTTTTAAAAAGTAAAAGGAGAAACTGTTTCCAGCAGCAGCAACAGGCAGGGTGAATAACGTGGGTACTGCTACGTTGTGCGTCTGCCAGCACAGATGTGGGCGATGAGCGTCTGCAGCTCCTGGAGCCTGGGTTCCAGCCACCGCGGTGGCGGGGGAGCGTCGGCTTTGGCCTCGGTGAGAACCTGAAGAGCTTTTAAAGCGCTCTCAGCCGTCCTGGATGTAGCGGCCGTACTCCTCGTCTTCACCGGTTTCCTGTCGGGCCCTCTTCGGGCACGGCTGGGAGAGAGGAAGAGTCGTCTTTTTAGGAATTAAGTCCTCGCTCACACGACAGGATTTTGGTTTCTACGTCAGATGAGGCCGATGTCTTTGTGGCTGAGCATAAAGTTACTTTCAATGAATAGTTATATTTGCTAAAGATTTCACAATACTAGAGGGCTCTATTGTGATTGCTCGGTTAAGTTTTTACTGACACATGAAAATATTATGCCTGGGGAAATGGAAACCTCCAGAAGTGGGCTTCCAACCAAGAGACAGAAAATATCAACCTCGCTTGTAACCATGATGATCCCACTTCCTTCCTGCTCAGGGACTTAACCACTTTTTTTTAAAAAAAACTTTCCCAGTGTTTCTGTCCCTCTGTTAGCTCACAAATACAAGTGGAAAAAGGTCAAGAATGCGATGGTGCGTGTTCTGTAGTTGGATCACACAGCCGACAGTGCTCATGTAGCAGGCCGTGCATCAAGTTCATTTAACGGTGCTACTCACCTCTGAGTCGGCAGCCGCTTCGGCGGCCTGTTTGGTCGAAACCCTGTTGTTTTCCAGCTTCTCGACGTGTCGCTCGACCTCTCGCGTCTCCAGCCTGAGCCTCTGCAGCCGCGACTCTGCGTCTTCTTGCGCGTTCACAGTCTGCGACGAAGCGAAAATCTCATCCAAACGCTTTCGGTTTAAGTTCGGGTGGACGTTCGCGTCGCGGCGTGTTAGCGGCCCTCACCTTGCTAAGATAATTCACCACCTTGGTCTTGGTCTCTTCAACGCACAAACTCTGGGAAATGACTTCCTCGTGGTTGGTAACCTTAAACGCCGGAGGGAAGCGTTGAGGTTGCGTTGAGGCGTGAACAGTACGCAGCGCTACAGTTGAGACGTTGGGAGACGTACCTCTGCGAAAACGGAGAAGGCCTCCAGGGCGTGCTGGTGGAGCGGCCAGGACGTGTCGGCCAGCAGGACTCCGAACAGGCCGCTCAGCCTCGGCAGAATCTGACTCTGTGGGACCCGAAGAGCTTTGTGTGAACGAGCAACTGAGACACATTGCGGTCTTCAGAGGTGAGTCCGTTCAGAGAAACAAGTGAGGTCACAGGTGAAGTCCTGGTTTCAGTACCTGACTGTCAGGAGGGACAAAGATCTTCCCCAGGGAGGCCAGGAACTCCAAAGCAGCCAGCAGCAGCTGATCCGCACACTTCTGAGACACCACAGCATCCACGCACACCAGGGCCTGGGAAGCAGAACGGCAAGCGTGTCCTCCATTCTTTATTTGTTACACGCGAACGTCGAAGACCGGTGGGGAACGTACCTGATGAATGAGCTTGGGTTCCATGCTTTTCACCAATATGGCCGATACGGACAGGAGCAGCCGCAGAGTGCACTGGAGCACCGGGTGGCTCTGCACCTGGACAGGGACAGGTGGGTGGTAATGGTCTTACATTTACACTACGTGTGTGTGTGTCTGTGTGTTTTTGTGTTTTCTTGGATGTCACCTGCTCTGAACTCATGCGTGACCAGATCTGTGCGACGAGCCTCGCTGCAGACGCCGCGCGCTGTTCCTCAGGAGACGACTGCCCTTGAACCACCGCGAGGAGGGACAACAGCACCGCGTTCTGGAGACAGTCGGGACGTACGTTTGTTGGTTTTTTTTGCCTACTTTCCATTTCAGGTTTCCCCATCCTGCTTCCTTGCATTGTTCCCTTGATTTTTATCATTCTGGCAAATAAATGTCTGGTAGCAGTGGGAGATAAGTGTGAAACACGCTTTTTTTGTCTTTTCCCAAGAAAGAAAGAAAAAAGGTCAGATCATTAAAAAAAAAAAAAAAATACCCGTGGCAGGTTTTTAAACTGGGAAGACTTAACAAGTTACCGCATAAGAATCAAAACACTTAAATTGGCATTTTTTTGTTTTCTATTCACTCACGATTTGCTTCATCTCTCTGCACATTTATCTACCGGCTATTTTTATTGTTGCGCACCAAAACGTGGAAGCGTATGCCTCATTTCCGGGTGTGTGAAAAGTGACAGCTAACCTGATTTGGATTTTGATCTTTAAACACTGTGTTAGTGTTTGCGGAAATGCATACTGCAATAAAAACTGTCCACTGTTGACGCTATGTAATTTGTTCACGCTGTTGAGACAAAAAAAAACAACATATATATATATATATACACACACACACACATCCTCACCACTTTGTCCACCTGTCCCAGTTTGTAGCCTCCATTCTGCCACTCGCTCAGAGTCTCTTGCGTAATGGCAAAGACGTCCGTCTCGACCCGGCGACGGGCGTCTTGCGAAAGCGCTCGGAGGAGGACATGACGCCACACTGGTAGGTTTCCCACCTCAGAGGGCGGGAAACGTGTTACCAGTTCCATCTGGAGAAAAAAAAAAACAACACAAAAAGTAAAATATATATATATGAAAATATACACTGGACTCGTTCTTTGTCACTCTTTACTGCATCAGTTGGATGCAACTCTAACCCTTTTAATACGAGGCTCACTCAGTTTTGTTTGTTTTTTTTATTGTTCACGTCACTCTTCCAGGGTTTCTAACCTGATGGTTCGGTGTCATGAGGAAAACCATGCGTCTGAGCAGCAGGCCCATGTGGATGGACCGGTAGCACTCCGTGGTGCACGTTTTCACCTGGTGGAGAAGCGGAGCGGGAGGTGAGTGACAGAAGGTCGAGTCGAATCATCGGGACATCGGGGGAGAAGAGGGGTGAAGAGCTGAGGCAGAGGGATGTGCGCGGAAATCAGCGGGAACCGGGTTAATCTGACGACGTCGTGACCGCAACGGGTTTATGAAAAGGTGCCGGTCCCCAGAGGTCCGAGCAACGCCAATCGTCACCTCCGTCGGAGGTGCCGCAGAAACCAGCGAGGACCCGACACTAATCCGTACACGGATACAGCTGCAGCGAGAGATTAGGGGGATTTCAAGCTACTTTGCTCGGGAAGAGGTCACAGACATGGAGAACCATCCGTGACCTTGTGGTGCCCGAGAGAGGGAAGGCAAAGATTTCAAATTTGTGCAGATTTTTTTTTTTTACCCACCAGCTGAGCAATGAGGAGGACATGATGTAGACAAAGTTCTGCTGTCCCATACCTGTACACAGAGACAAAATCAGCAGTGTATTCAATGTAGCACAGAGAGGAATGTGCAGGAAATGCTTAAAACCAGACTTAGGCCAAAGTATGGCTGTGTTAAATCGAAATGGGCCTGAAATGGGCCTTGTCATGACACCCGGACGTGTCGAAAAGCGCGCACCGAGCAGCGTGCGCTTTTGTTTAGAGCCAAATCATACACGCGTGCAAACGGACGGGCCCGACGAGACCCGGCGAATCTGCGAATGAACCGCGTTAATCCTCGCTCCCACCGTGCTGTGAAGCACCACACATCTGTCGCCAGCAGGGCTGTTTGCGTGTCGGCCTGCAGGACGGCATCGACCAAACACCGCTCCTGAGAGACGGGGGAGATTCAGAGAGACAGGAGGAGGGAGACAAGCAGAGGAAAATGCAGTTGCCAGAGAAAACAAGAACGTTTCCAAAGAAATTCTACAAACACAGAGGAAACGAAAGAGGAACTTGCTTTGGATAATGAGAGCTCCCTCGACTTTTATTATTATAGCAGCAATTGCGTCCATTTAACTGTTGTCAAATCATCATAAAAGGCAGTCTATAAATATTACATCTATGCCATGTCTTCAGGCTTGTTAGACAAAATATTTGCCATTATGATTATGACTGTATCGCATGTGTTACGTATGACCAAAAGCGTTTGCCAACATATCCGTTTGGCTCTACTTCAACAGGATCGGGACAATTGAAGTACGGCCAAGGACAAATTGTTTTGATGATCCTGCGGTGAGAAGAACGGCCCTCACCCCCCCCCCCCCACCCCCAAAATGCATATTTTCACAATGCTACAAGCTCCCTTGTCTAGACAATGTGCATCTTATTCTGTGCCGCTCTGTCTGTCTTTCTTTATGACTCACTGAACTGGATTATGCTCGTGTGTGTGTGTGTGTGTGTGTGTCGCCCTCACCAGCGTGGGGAAGTACACTGGAGGAAGCGCGGCAACGCTGGAACAGAGGTGCACACAAACGTGGTGGTGCAGGGAGACCTGGGCCCGGGCCTGACCCTTCATCATCACCCCAGGCAAGAGCACTGGTACCCTGCGCTCAGTATAGCAGCTGC
This sequence comes from Psettodes erumei, assembly GCA_016785225.1. Lineage (NCBI taxonomy): Eukaryota > Metazoa > Chordata > Actinopteri > Pleuronectiformes > Psettodidae > Psettodes > Psettodes erumei. Next base: position 2,086,927 of record JAFBJZ010000107.1, read on the forward strand.
GGAAACTGCCGAAAAGGGCTTTGTAGAGAGGAAGCCTGGAGGGAGGGGAGGAACGGCGCTTTGAAGCGTTTTAGACAGTGAGCCGATGGGAAAAGCAAATCACAGTTGGCTGGTGCCAACAGGAACCTCAGCGCAGTGACCCGAAATGCACGTGGTCCAAAATACAGCGCTGGTCGCCAGCCTGGCAGTCGATTCAAAAGCCAACACCTGGTTCACAGCTTTAAATCTCCCAATATCTAAAGTGTTGCCATTAATGACAGCAACTCCAGAGAAAACCTTGATTACCTGGGCGTCTCCTCTGAGAGCTGGCTGCCGACGTGCCAGAGCTGCAGCACCTCCTCTGGTTGGGTGGCCAGCTGAGCCAGGACGCTCACCAGCAGAAGGCAGTGAGGAAGCTCGTGTTCAGGGCTCAAGCCTGCAGGCAAACAAGACCAGGGTCCATCTCTATGATGATGACATGATGAACGTGCATTCAGCACCCCCCCAACAAATAAATATATTAAAATAACTAAATTGTTTTAGTGTCTTATTGACTTATTATTTAAAGCCATAAATTAGCTCAATATTATTACTTATCTGTGGTGATTATTTCGTAGTTTGATTTACAAATCCCAGCACTGGGCCTCTATTCTTCTCTACTGAAATTACACCAATGGCTTCTTGTGTAACACTGTTGATACAGCTCACAGCATTATAAATGTTGTTCACTTCATCGTTTAAACAAGGGGAAGAGAAGTGGTACGCCGATAGTTGCTGAAAAGTTCATATTACAATCTCTGCAAACCACCCCAAAGGGAAACAGGAAAGCATCCATCAACCCTGCCCCATTATCCGGGGAAAAGGGCAAGCTGAGGACAAGCTTGAAACTCACGCAGGTCCTGCCGGAGGGCAACCTCAGCAAAGGTCCTTAGAGGCAAAAGCTGGAGCAGGAAGGCGTCCATAGGAACCAGAGCCGCCGCGTTCAGCTCCTCAGACAGAGCCGTGGGCAGAGCTGGAGCGCACAGGCTGGGAGGGAACTTACTGAGGAGCACAAAAGGCAGAACGATGTGCGTTACTGCGCTGCTCCATGCTGTCCCGTCAGAGAATCGCGGTCTGAATCTGCCAAAGCTGAACACCACGTACCTGATGACCTGGAGGTAGACTTGGTGGAAGCGGCCGCAATACTTGGTGAGGAAAAATTTGAACTCCTGTTAAAAAGGAATAAAGAATTATGGGGTGTCATGTCCAACGCCTCGTATACTGAAGCAGCGATTAAATAATGTAACCGTCACAGAGACGCCACAGAGTTTTCGTAGAGCCAAGAGGGCCCGGCAGGAGTTCCGAACTTTCAGTACCTTTATGTAATGAATCAACGTGTTGGCAAAAAATCTGCACATCTTTGCAGTCTTCTGGAACAGCTTGTATTCTGGGCTTTGTGTTGCCTCCTTTACAAAAGGACAAGAGAGCAAAAACACAACAGTGAAAAAGGTCACCTTTGACCTTTACAATAATAAACACGAGTCCAAAGGGTAGCAACTCAGGACCTACGTATACATCATTCATTCTAATCATTGGATGCAATAAATACTAAATGGCACATGAGTACCCCTGACTGTGGTGATTGTAGTTGGTGTCAGGTCAGTGCAGACAAAAATAGATTGTACTGTACCTGGGCGACAACGTTCACATGTATTATACTGAGATTTTCATCATCTTAAATCTCCAACTTTAAAATTTGAGGCGACCAACCCGGAGCTTTCCTACCTGCAGACCAGCGTGCTTTATCTGCTCGGCCAGCTCCACGCAGTCGTGGAAGGAGGCCGACAGGTTTTCACACAGGCTGCGACTGATGTCACCGTGATGGAGATGCTCTTCCACCAGCGACTGATACTTCAAACTCTGTCTGAACAAAGCAATGACCATTTCAAATGAGTCACCCAGCGATTAATCTCTCACAACAGATGACGACGTATGACCTCGTCAAAAACCCGGGCGTGAACCTGAGCATGTTTTCTACTGACTTGATGAGGAATTTCCATGTGTTTGCGTGCAGCGCTACGTCCAGGTTGGAGATAATGGAGCAGATATCCAGCAGGCTGTGAATCACTGAGGGAAATGGAAGCTATGTTGAGTGACTGCAGCCACCATACGCAAGTACAATAATGGAAAGGCTTAATAAAGATTAGGGTTCAATGTAAATGCACAAACACACACCCGTAACGATGTCGGAGACCTCGTCCTCTGAGGCGCTGCTGTCCAGGGAGATCCTGTCCAACAGCTCCAGCAGACCCTTCTGGAGGGAATATGCCTCCTTGAAGAGTCCCTGCAGCAGGTCAGCTACCAGGGACAGACGGCCACAGTAAAACACCTCACTCTCCTGTGGACAAGACACACAGTATGCTTAAACTTTTTTTTTTTTTTTTTTTTTTTTTTTTAAATATAGGTTTTCAGTAGATTTTTAAAAAGAAGCAGATCAGTTTGAACTGTAAAAGCTCTATCTGGGGTTTATGTCCCCATGCATCCCTATGTGGACACTGGACACGCTTGTTGTCAGTTAATCAGGGTTTCTTGTCTCACCGATAGCTTAGAGAACACTCTTATGTAATAACTGATGGAATAATAATGCTGAAAATAATTAATAAAACTGGTCTCACCCCACTTGAGGCTAAATCCAATTAATTTGATTATTTTACTTAATAAAAGAGTTATATTTAGAATCCATTCTGACAAATAAAAATGGTCATTCTAGCAATTATAAATGTTAATAATGTTGCAAATACCAGTCAAAATATTCTCTGAGAATAATAATAGCGATTACTGCACAATACATTTAAAACGCATAAAAACGTGAGTTTAGAAGGTACGAATTACGGCCACCTGAACGCACCTTGCAGTGCTGAAAGGTTTCCCTCAGGACTTTCAGGATGCAAGTAGGTAACGAGCGGATAGCATCCAGGTCGGGAACTTCCTCAAATGAGCCGACGTGACGCACACAGGTGGATAGTGCGTCAATTATCTGCATCATTGCCTGAAGCAGACAGCAGGATCTTGTCAAAAATATTGGTTAGGAGCGACGGACAATCTTTTTTTTTTTTTTTTAGACAACATACACGGCCTAAAGCTGTAAGATACTCGCTTTGCAATTGTGAACGACACTTTCTTGCAACTAAATCAGCAATAATAATCATAGCACCTGAAGAACGTTCCTCAGTAAGGCACACAGTTCGGTGTTTTGACTGGACAGCCCTCCAACTTGGTCTGAGATTTCCTTCACCATGCTGTCGAACACTGCCACAGCCTGCAGACATTTGACATTACCGACAGGACAGACGTTAACAAAGACAGCCCAATACACTTTTAGGGAAAGTGGTGTAAGTGAGGATGTACTTCAGATACATTTCAGTAAAAATATACTTCTATCAACAAAAACCTAAGGTTACCAGAAAACAGACTTTGTTTTAATTAAAGTGATTCAGGATGTCTTCAGAGTTGAAATGTCATCCCCTTCAGACAGCAAATTATGTCCTTTAAGATCTTTAATAACATTGAGTTTAGATTGTATAATTTAATAACATAGTTGTATTTCAGGACTCTTCAGGGAACCTGGGCCTTGACACGCTGTTTACCTTTGGTAAGATCTTGGAGAAGCACTCATCTTCCAGCTCTGACAAAGCAATATGTGGCAGGAACATGTCTGTAATTATCTTCAGTATACCTGTGGGATGTTATGCTTTTGTAATGCATTTCAAACATGATCACAAATAGTTTGCATGGTGAAAGAGTTTTTGTGAAGAAATGAAGAAACATACGTATATGATCATCCCAGCTCTCAGATTTGTGCTGCAAAGAGTGCAGACAGTCAAGGAAAACGACAGCAGATACATTTCCTTTCAACAGACAGAACTGCAAGAACAGCGCACAAATGAGGATTGGATAATCTGGAGCAAAACACACTTTGGCGCAGTTTTCCCAAAACAACACTTCAACTTTACAATCGTGTGAGGATTTTGGTATTCACTGCACCCTCTCGACAGAAACCATTTGTATGAAGCCGTGAACCCATGGTGCGACTAGAAAGGACGTGACGTTACAATCTGAGAGGATATGCAGAGTTTCGGCAGGACAGACTTCACCTCCTGGCGGCAGGTTTCCTGACTCCACTGCACCACCTCGTCCAGGAGAGAAGTGTTGGTCTGGGACATGACGATTCCGGTCACCGCTGGCGGTCAGGACAGCTGCGCGCGCACACACGCACACACACACACGCACACCACTTTTTTTTCCCACACAAGTTTCACAACAATGTCACAGAGTGAGTCACTCTACGTTTAACACAGACAGCTTCAAGAGCACCTCCGTCTAACTGTCGGTGTTATTAATAAGTCGCTGTCTGTTTAGACTGAGAAAAGAACTGAGACTGACGTTAGCTTGTGCCCATGCTACAGTCACTGTACAATTTGCTAAAACATTTGAGTCTAGCATGACAGTTTAATTTGGATAACATGTATGTCTTCTTACCATAAATGCAAGACGGTATCTTCTGTTCAAAAGCATACAAATCATACAAACGTCCCTACGTATCAGCTTTTCTTAACTCCACCATTAAGGTCGTGTGTTGCCACTTAAATGTTGAAAAGAAATCAAATAGTTAACCTAACTGTAGACAAACATACCGCGCGCCGATCTATGAGTCGGATGTGACGTACGGCTCATCGTTCTCAACTCTGATTGGTTACAATGTTCGACTTTTTTCAACCAATAGGAGAATGGAGGTTCTGTAAAGCGCTGAGAATAAAAACTATCACCGATGAAGCTATCGGGCTCAAAAGAAGGGTGAAAGGCCAGAGCTATGAGTAAAATAAAAATAGTTTAATATTGTATTCGGTGAAAACAGAATTGCCACCTTATACTAATAATGTAAATGTAAATATGTTGTCATGGATATTTTACATTTACTTACCTGTGAAAACAGGGAAATCATCTCCAAAAGCAAATGGACCTACAGTTAAAAATATGATTGTGTGTTTTGAAATTAACAAGGGTTTAAAAGAAAATTTGGTTTCATTAATGATCGTTTATAAAGCCATAAACAACAAGTCTTTCATGAGGATCTAATTGCCAAAAGCAATAATAACAGGCCTTAGACTGACATTTTGGCTATACTGTTTTCAAAAAAATTATATAATGTAACTTTATAATGATACATATGGCAGGTAGATGACCTTTGTGAAGCTACACAAAGTCTCATTCTGTCCCTTTCATAACCTGTTTTCACCCTCTCAAAGTGAGCAAAACAAAAAAAAAATTTCCCTGAGAAATTCCACATCACTCTGCTTATCGATTGTGACACACTCTGTTTCAAAGTCATAAAATGTAGCATATCATGAATAAACACTGGAAATCACAATGTTTGTAACTTGTTGCTAGCAATACAGTACACTCAATCTTTTACGTATGTTTAATTCATCTAAGGTTGGTAAATATGTACCTGCCAGGATCATGTACTGTATGTATAGGGTAACTTACAGTAAATGATTCAGATGTTTAGGAATTTTTTAGATTGTATTTTAATTAGTTAGGGGAAGGAGGATATTTGTCCCACTGGAGATTCCTTTTTTGTCTGACCAGACTGACTCCATAAAGTGCCTGGTCCACTATTGTTTCACTGATAAGATCTTGAGCACCAAAGTGCTTTTGCTGCATCTTTGTTTCCCAACAGCCTGAGGTGTTAGCTGCTGCCGCTGCAGGAAGGAACCATCCCCTTGTTTATGAAACAGGAATCCACATTGTACTATTCTCTCTGCAAATACCTTTACTGCAGAATTGCCTGTAGAGTGATTACGCATGGAAGGACATATGGAAATATATAGTACAGTGGCAATTTGACAGTTTCCTCTGGACTTACTACATTAGTCCATATAAACCTGTAGATGTTTGACTATTACAAGATGATAGAAAGCATGTCTGAATTTTTTTTTCTTATTGCTCCCCACAGAAAATAATTTTCACTTACTCTTTCTGCAAGGAGGACAAAGTGCAGCAACTCTACAACTTATGTTTTGGTCTAGTGCACCTCAACACAGATATTGATGTCACAATGGACTGTGTCTTATCCAAGTGTACAGTTACTTCCATCATTACAACCAGCTATGAATCCATAAATGTCTGAGTGAGAGTATGTTTTTGGTGTAATGCAAATTTGAAAGTAATCAGAAGCTTAAGATAATCAAATCTATCTCCTCAATAGATCTAAGGAATTTTCATTTTACAGTTTGAAAATACATTATTTTAGAACTTCATGAGCAAATGCAACATACATATAGGACATACTGTAAATAGTTTTGAAAAAATGAAAGAAAATATTATTTTTTATTATTTTTTAAATGTTATTGGTGGAGGCCTTATTACAACAAAGACTAACTAAGGTTTGGTCATAGACAAGTCCATTGTTTCTCATGAAAAAATGTATATCATTAAGCACTAACTGTAACATACAGTATGTGTTTTCCAAGAAGTGTGTTGATTCTATAAAACAGTTAAGCTGTTTCCCTCCCATGTTGACCTCCTTGTTTGTAGATAATGGAAAGGTTATCAGCTAACAGCAAACTGGCTCCGGATTTGGCATTTAAACTGGAGGGAAGACAACTTTTTGTCTTTCTTTTTTTTTGAGGTCACAGGGTAACTGGCAAATTGCAGTCAGCATCTATGTTTAGTCTGCTGATGAGGCCAAGGCAAACGGAGCTCTCTGCGGTATGTCAACTGAAATTAATTCTGTTCATGTAATCTGCAGAGTTGCCCGCCACTCTTCCTCTAAATGTTTCCTCTCCAACTCCAACCATGGTGAGTCACAAGCTCAGAGCTGCTCCTGACCTCCCCATGGCCCTGAGCAAAATTCATGCGAAGGGACCCTTTTTCCTGACCCATAAGCTATGTAAGCCAAATGTAAAATGCTATTTGTAGTATGGCCAAGGGATAAATCCATGTAACTTTTGATTCGGATTTGGTTAAAGGATTTTTTGCTACCTTCAGCAGTATTGAAAGATATTGAATATTTTCCTCATTGTCTCTTGAAATAATGTTTGGATCTTTATTAAAAAAAAATCAAACAAATTTATGGTGTCAAGATCTATTTTGTACTTTTGATTTCACTTGTAATTAATCCACATTACTCATTGACCAAAGCCCATAATGGTGATGGAGGGGAAGCCCTTATCAGTCTGGTGTTTTAAACAAGAAACTTTCCTTCAGGGTTACAGGATATGATTGAAATTCCAACTGGCTCTCCCTTTCCTGTATGGACTTTACGCTGAGCACATGGCTTCCCGTTCTGATTAAGCTAATCAAACACCAAGTAAAAGTAAAAATGTAGCATGCTATTTTTAAGGGTGTATGTTTGGAGAGCCATAGCACATATTTTCCTTTTTCATGGGAATGGAAATTAAAACCTGAGGGCTCTGTGTCAATATTTCTATGGAGTCAGTATTTTTGCTTTCACAAACTCAAACGTAAACAGTTAAATGCAGAATGGTTTATTCAAATTAAACGATGGTAGTCCAGAGGGCTCAAACATTTTTCCACATTTTGTTGTTACAGAACTGATAAATAAAGGCAGACATTTGAAATGAGATGCAGGCTTAGATTATTTCTTGTCATCAGACCATGTGATTTCATAGTTGCTGAAGGCCCCCTTCAACTTCTCTGCGGACACAGAATGGTCTGCTTTGCCAAAGCCCTGAAAATGAGCCAGAAAACATTATGTTATAAAACGTTCCTGAGTATTTGGTATGTAGCTTTTGTTTCTTTTGAAATTAAATTAACCTACAGTTGATTCGCCAAACACCCTAATTTTTTTCTCTTGGCTGTTGTGCTCTATCTTCCCTCCTCCAAGGCATTTACACTCCATCCCCAAAGCCTCCACAGCTGGGCAGACCTTCTCAAATATGTGATCTGTAAATAATTCAAATCAACAGATGCAATCTGGTTCAGTTATGGTACCGTCAAATAATGAAGCAGTGAGCAAATTTTGCAATTTATTCGCCATAAAAGCCCTCTCATTTTTTTTCTTGCAAAAAGTATGTTGAGTTGGCAGCTAACGCATCTGACTGTGCATAATTTAAGCACAGCTTGAAGTTTGCCGGATGTACTTAAAGTAACATAGCAATGGGTCCAATCAGCCCATGCTGCTGCAAAAATGCATATTCGTGTCTTGGTTCGCACCATTTACAGTCTATAGTTTGCATGTTTTCTCGAGCTTGACTGGCGCACTTGCCGCTCTTTCGCAGCGAACTGCAGTATCGGACTTACTGTGATACTCTGCACTTTTTGTGCCACGGACTATGTCTTTGTGCACATCGCCTTCTTTCGCTTTCACTCTGACCAGTATGTACTTAAACGTTCCCTCTGGATCAATCTCCACATCGGGGATTTTGGCCAGGCCGTCTGCCATTGCGACTGTGATCTTGCTCAACGCACCGGAGACTCTCAGACCGCTCAGAGGTCTTCCGACGACAGAAAACATGGTGCCTTTCCTCACGCGATTTTATTTGGACGAGGACGTCTATTTCCTCTCTTAAAGATACAGAGCATTTGCTTGTGCAGGCAAGGTAAAGCTGCGCTTTGCAACTCCGTACACTAGCGCCCCCACATGGCAGCAAGACGCAAGTTAGAAACCCAAGAAAGGAATGGATACGGCGGGCACTGCAGCTCATACTGTATGACCCATCTAGATTATAGAAAAGAGAGCTGTAATGCAGCCAATTTCAGTTTTTCCACTGACATTTTTCTTTGATTATTCTATTTGATTTTTCATAGTGAATTTTTTAAAAATGCGTGCTCCATGGCTACCAAGAGCGCCAATCTGATTAGCATTTGTTAAGGATGTTTTATTGTAGTTGAGATTCTCCCTCGGGTCGCGTCTGGCACGCGTTAATGAGAGAGTTAATATTATTTTTCAGAGGAACGGGTGGAGGTTAAGAGGTGTCAAACAACACTGGCCTCTGTCCTGTGCTTGGACCAAAAGGAAGGATATGAACTGTAACTTCCAGAAACACAGGCAGTCGGCAGGCACCTCACATTGCACCACGTTTCCTGTCTCTGGATGCTCATTAAAAAAAAAAAAAAAAAAAAAAAAAACACCATTCAACAATGTTTATTAGTTTCCATAGGTTAGTTTTATTATTATTCATGATACATTCAGTATGTAAGCTGTTGTAGGTGATATAGCTGGAGTCACTTCCAATTACTTTAATGCTGAGTAGATTTATGTAAAACAATACATCGTATGTTTTGGATGAAAATTTATAAAGTAGCAGTCAAATAAATGTAAAGTGTGTGGAAAGTAAAGACTTCACCATCTCCCTCTGACATGTGATGGAGTACAGGTATAAAGACACATAAAATGGAAATACTAAAATTATGTTACTTAAATGAAGTACATCAGTAAATACACTTACTTTCCACTAGTGATAACAATATTAATACTAATGCTGAAAATATTAACAGGCATGTCCGCTTACAAGGGATTTTCTTTTGGCTTCACAGTGAGGACACAAAAAAGGAGCGGAAAGCTTCTAAGACCCTCAGTGGGCTGGGATAGAGGAGGGGGTGTGGGGAATTCCATTGAAAAACCCGATTGTGACGAGTGCTTCCAGGAAACCTGCTCAAGTGAACATAAAATGCCTGAGCACATCAAATTCAGAACCATCTCAACCTTAGATGCAGTGGGACGAATAAAGTACTTGGAGTCTTCAGTAGCTTACAACACTTAAAATGGTGAGTTTAGAGGTATCATTTTAAATGCATTATCTTGCATTGCAAAATACTTTATTGGTTGCTTGTGGTCAATGATGCATCTATGGTGGTAATTTCTCTTGATTTATCCTTTTTTCCCTTCATTTTTACAGGAGATCTGTGTTGGATTATTTCAGATCCGTGGATCTAAAACCTGTTCCTCATGGATCAATTTGACCCTTCTTTGCTCAAGTATGTAAATTTAATGCAGAGGAAACCTTTACTGTCATACTTTAAACTTTTGCTTTCTAGATATTACTTTTTAATTAATTCTGATTAAACCTACAATCTGATATATGTTCTGTCCTCTGTCCTCAGTGCTGTGCATGTGGAGCAGTGTGGAGTGCTGGTCTTACTACTACTCTAACACCACCATGAATTGGCAGCAAGCTAGAGCCTGGTGCCAGGAACACTACACAGACATGGTGGCCATCCAGAACCAGGAGGAGATTGGGCATCTCAACAACTGGCTGCCCTGGAAACAGACATACTACTGGATTGGGATCCGCAAGATCAATGATGTCTGGACCTGGGTAGGCACTAACAAGGCTCTGACAGCAGAAGCAACCAACTGGGCAAAGGGTGAGCCAAACAATGGCAAAGTGCTTGCCATAGGGACGGAGGACTGTGTGGAGATGTACATTAAACGGAAAGAGCAGACAGGCAAGTGGAATGACGAGAGGTGTCAGAAGAATAAGACCGCTCTGTGCTACACAGGTGAGCAACATAGCCACAGCTGTTTATTTAAGATGCCTCAATTTGAATATTCTTGTTCATTATTCTGGAAAAGATTGATTTAGCTATTTTAAATTCTTCATTGACAGTGTAACACAAAACAAAAGCTCAGAGAAATTATATATTTATGCAAGATCTATATTCTTCTTTCCCCAGCCGCTTGTAAGAATGACTCGTGCCACTATGGAGACTGTGTCGAAACCATCAACAGCCACAAATGTGTTTGTTTTGAAGGCTTTTATGGAGACAAGTGTGAGCATGGTAAGAAAATACAATGATGTACTCGTTTTAATGTTACTTTAAGTCACTTAGCATCAGGACTTGATATCTAATTGTGTCTTGTTTTCTTTGTGGCAGTTGTAAAGTGTGACAGTGAGGAGGTGACTGTCCCATATATGGGAAGTGTAAACTGCACTCACAAGTATGGAAATTTCTCCTACGACTCTTCGTGCGAGTACTCCTGTGAAAAGGGATACCAGCTGAGTATGTCAAGACCCCTAAAATGCACTGCCTCGAAAACGTGGTCAGAGCAGCCTCCTACATGTGAACGTGAGTTGAGGTGCAATGCGAAGCTGCAAAATAAAATAAAGTGAAATAGAACTTTGATCTCAAGTGACCGTGTTCAGAGCAGCAGAACCTTACTTTCACAGCTATGGGACCTGCTGTCCTGTGTTTCTAATCCTGATCTTGTCTTTCACAGCGGTCCAGTGTCCAGAGCTATCTCGTCCAGCAAGAGGATCCATGTATTGCTTCAATCCTCAGGGCCCCAACAGCTACCAGTCCCTCTGTGTGTTTACCTGCGATAAAGGCTATGTGCAAGCTGGCTCCCCGTCTAACACACTGCTATGTGAAGCGTCAGGAAGTTGGAATGCCTCACAACCATCTTGTGTTGGTATGCCCACATTTTCCATATTTTTACCTTGCAGGATTTTATAGTCTCTATTACGCATTGACATTTATAATTGATAAATTTATTCTTTGTCTTTGGGACTAAAAATAATTTAAAACTTGTATAATTTTTAAATTTTATTTTAATTTTAAACTTATTTTCCTGTGTTAGCAACCCCTTGCCAAAATCCAGAGGGGGGGGCTCACCTGATCCGCACGTGCAGCGAATCTCCTAATGAACTGCGGTCAGGTTCCAACTGCAGCTTCAGCTGTGAAGCAGGCTTTGAACTGCAGGGAGCACACACCATTTATTGCTCAGAGAATGGGCAGTGGAGTAACACCATACCCACCTGCAAAGGTATGGAAGCATATTTTTCCACACAAATACGTACAAGTCTATATAACACTACTTTCACATAACTGTGAAAGCCTTTTCTGGTGTTCTTGTATGTCCTCAAATCTTTTTCACCTTCCTTTTCTTTTGTAGCAATAGGGTGTCCTCCTCCCGAGATTCCAACAAATGGCCAGATCAGCTGCAGCCTTTCTCTGTCTTCACCTGTTTTCACTGGGACCCCCCATCCCCTTGGTATGTTCTGCACTTTCAGCTGTGATGAAGGCCACGAGCTCCAAGGTGCACTCAGCACTGAGTGTGGATATCCAGGCCACTGGAACACCACACCACCAACCTGCACAGGTATCCATTTTATTGGTACTACCTTATTTTGCATGCAGAGGTTTTGAAATGAGATGTCCTTTACCAATATGATTAAGATCTAAATTCTTTCTCTCTTTTCCAACAGCTGTAAGTTGCCCATTGCTCGAGGCTCCTAAAAATGGCGACGTCAACTGCTCAAACAGTGAGCCAGTGTACAACTCTCAGTGCTACTTCACATGCAGTCAAGATTATTCATTAGATGGGCATGAGCTACTGATCTGTGATCAACATGGCAACTGGACTGGAAAGCAACCCACCTGCCAAGGTAAAACAAAAGAACAGAGCAATTGTTATGAAAAAGATTCAAATAAAAATGTGAATTTAAACGGCTAAATTATTCATTCTGGATAATGTTTCCACAGCTTCCCCGTCACCAATTTCTGCCGTTGCCTACAGTATGGTAACAGGGGGCTCTCTGATATGTGGTCTGTCTCTTGCCATTTGGATCCTGAAACGACTGAAGCGAAAAACAGCCTATTTTGAGCAGAACAGGTTAGATGAGCATTCATCTTTCTTAAACTATGCATTTTTCTTTAAGAAAAAAGAAAAGAAAAAAATGAAAGTTTGCTCAAATGCTCATCCTCTTCATTTGTCTTTTCTTACAGCGCATCCGACATAGAAGCCCCTCTACAGGTCTACAAAAACAGAAATGACAGCCTCATATAGAAAACAGTCATGATCTTCTGAGGCAACTAAGGATAACTGTATATGTCTGTAACATAAGTGTATGTGAATCACCAGACATAGTAATGTATTCTTCTTTCTTTTGCCCTTTGCATTTAATGCTTGGATCATGCTTTGTTCAAACAAGATCCTTTACATGCTCTGTAATGTTGTTCAGACATGTCCGGTGTATTCTCCCAAGGAGAATTTTAAATTGAACATATTGTTCTAGAGTTTACTGAAAATGTGGGTGGGTTGACTGCCAGGCGATTGCAGAACTGTGAATTATTTCACTATATTGATTTCAGTATTTATGTGCTATTTATCTAAGAGTTGATAAATGCATTAAACATGTTCATTGATATTTATGTATGTGTAAAGCAGTGCTGACTTTGATTCCTAATAAAAATTTAAACCATCATTTGCTTTTGGTTATCTTAATGCATTTTCCAGGATCATGACCTATATGATCTATGACCTATATGAGATATGAAATATTCTCACATTTTGAGAAGGGACACTTGCCATTGCACAATAATAAAATATTTTCTCAGGGGTCCAGGAAGGAACTTTTTACAAAAACAACACAGACCTCTCATCTGTATCTGTCCCCCCCAGTACAAGAGTCAGGACAGAGCAGAATAGTTGAACAGCGAGACAATAAGCGATATGCAAGGGACCAGTAGTATATTGCTTGGGTAATCTTTTGAACAGATCATCACCATTGTTTGCCCCCAATGAATCTCTGTGTCAACCCCTTGACACAGATGTTTTTTTTGGTTTGTATTCCCATTCATGTTTTTTCCCCCATGTATGACATGTATGAATGAAAAATCTACCCCTGATCCCACCTTTACCCTAAGCAGGTCACATTTCCCAAACCTTCTGTTCAATAAGTCATTAATCATTCATCGTATGATTCATTCTGTACAGTAAACATCCAGGTATTCTATGATAATGATTGACTGAATAGCATAAGAGAAGCCTAAAAGCCTGACACTGAGCCCTGATTGCAGCAAACTAACATTCACTGTACCACTGTAGAGTTACTATTTAAGTAGTGGTGTTTGTTAATCATTTTAACATTTTGTTAATATATTACAATACTATTAGGTAAGTAAGCCATTTCTTATTCAGTTATTTTTGATATTGATATGCATTGACACTATAATTTATTTATTTTTTTCCTTTGGACAGATAACTGGTGATTGAGTTTTGCTCACTGAAAATGAAATGGACATTAATATTCCTCCTTGGTGAGTATTTTTTTTTAATACTGTGGCAAAATGTGTAGTTGCTGGGTTGACACAGCACATACAATAATTATGCAATGAACTTTTTCACATCCGATGATGAATTGTCATTATATCCCATCATCAGGTTGCTCCTTGGCCATAACTACTTTGGGCTGGACATATCATTATTCAAATACAACCATGAACTGGACTCAAGCCCAACAGTACTGCCGGACCATTTACACGGACATGGTGGTCATCCAAAGCCAGGAAGAGAATGACCATCTAGTCTCCCTGCTGCCAGCCAGAAGTGGAACTCCATATTATTGGATTGGAATCACCAAAAAACACTTGAATGAAACTTGGACCTGGGTTGGGAATAACAGCACATGGGTTGGTAATGAGTCATGGGCAGAAAACGAACCCAACAACAACGTCAGCACAGAGTTTTGTGTAGAGATCTACGTCAACAAAAAAAAAAACAACAAAAACCAAGGGAAGTGGAATGATGAGAAATGTGGCAATAAAAAATTTGCTGTCTGTTACAAAGGTATGTCAAGCTATTTTTTTAAAAGGTTCCTACAGTTTAAAAAGTGGTACAGGCTTAGGTATTTAACTTTTTCTTTCCAGCCCAATGTAAGGAAATGGTATGTGGCAGAGGAACATGCCAGGAATCCATAGAAAACATAACCTGCTACTGTGAACCTGGCTTTAAGGGAGACAGGTGCGAAACAGGTGAGGGGAAAGCTCTGCAAAACATGTCAAAATCGAATGATGATAGGTAGGTGATATTAATTTCTTCTTTAGTGTAGTTTAACACAATACTTACATGCACATATATACAATAAAACAGTTTTTGGTCATTGTGATTTTCCCTCAAGAGAAGAGTGAAATCTTCTGACCTAATTTTGTGCAAGAAATGCATTTTAATTACGTGACTAATACCTGTTTCAGTGTACATATGTGCATATGAATATTATTTTAAGATAGTCTTAAAAATGTAAACCTATCAGGGGAAGCTGGTGGCGGTGAAGCCACAGAGAACTGACTGTTTGCATTTGCTGCTGCCACACTCATCTAGCTTTCTTTTCTTGCACAGCATGCACTTCCTAAAGAAAATGGTGTTTCAAATTTACTGCTTGAAATTTCTTAACCATACAAAACATGTGCACCAGGTGCAATGTGTGCTAACCACAGTGACTCTGTAGTAACTCTGTAGAGTGAACTCCGTAATTTGCTCTGCCAGAGGTAAAAGCGACCACGATTTGTGTCGCTGAGCTATGATTGGACCGTTGCTTGTCAGAGGGAGGAGTTAAGTGAGTGGTTCATTTTCAAGCTGCCCTGCAGGTCACCAATAGACCTTGAAAAAAAACATATCAGCTGAACTGGGTTTTATAGCATTTACTTTCATGTGTTCAACTCAACTATTTAAACTCTAAACGCTCTGTTGGCATTACTTTTGGCGGCATCGGGCAGCTATTTTCAGTGAACTAGCTCTAAAGTCTCATTTTACGCTCTGTGCCCAACCCCAGATGATGAGGGCTGACAAAATTAGCAGCTGCTAAACGCGGTGGAGCATTTAGCAGTTAATAATTCCAGTTATTTCTCCTAAAATGTTGGTTGAGACCTTAAGCACAGCGACAAGGTGAGTGACAGGTGGAAACAAATACTAATGTTGGTAGTGAACGATAAGCGTATATGCCGAATGTGGAAAAACGGAGCTAACTGCTTTGAAGCCTAATATAACGGAATGATTGTGCCAGTGTTGTGTTGCTGCCCCCTGTGGCCCAAAGCAGTCATTGCAGTTTAAGATCAACAGGTTTGTTCAAAGTTATTGATTCTTTTTGTAAATAGAAGACACAGTTACAACCTTAGGATGCCAGTGTAAGGTGCTTTTGTTCCCTTGGAAGCTTTGTACTTTCATGTGTCATATGCCTATGTCTCATGCGGAGGCGTAGGCTTAACAAATATCTACTTTTTACTATAGTTATATCATTTCCTTCTGCAGAATATCCTCTGCGCTGTCTGTCTCTCCATGTGCTCCCTACTTTCCTGTTGACTTTCTTCATTCTTTCCTGCACTGCCTGTCAGTTTGTCCTCACACCGCTCTTCTTTAGAATATTTTTGAGCAGGTTTTTAACGTGGCCATCACAAGCCCTGCATCTGTTTCCTGAGATCAGTCGGAGGATCTTGAACATGATCCTCCGACTGATTGTATCGTAGACGTTACATAACTGTGTCCCTGTTAAACTTTATCCTGTTTTTGCCCACAGTTGTAGAATGCCCCAGTCTGCCTCAGCCTGATAATGGAGACTTTAGCTGCTCGGGAGGAAACCACACATTTAACTCAACCTGTGAACTGAAATGCCACCTGGGCTTCCTGCTAAGAGGCTCGTCGGCCATTACCTGCGGGGCCACAGGGGTCTGGATTGGCCCAAAACCTATTTGTGCAAGTAATTATCTGAATTTGTATATACATTGCAAAAGTATATAGTAAATGAGAACAAATACATCAGAATCAAGGCTGATGTTTAGCAGTGGTTTTGCTGATTCTGATGAATCTTAAGAGTAGTGGTAGTATCAACTTGTTAAAAAAGAAAATAGAATAGAAAAATAGAAAAAAGAAATATCACACTGTCAAGTGTCATATGGCAGAGTAATCTGCATGAACATTAATGTATGTTTAATTTTCTCAAGTCTTTCAAGAGGCTTTCCTGGCAGTGGCTGGGTGTGGAGCTCTGTCGGCCCTCTGCTGCATCAGTTTTTGCTGCATGAAACTCAGAAAAAGTCAGTGTTTCTCAATTACACCCCATAAAAGACATGCAATGCATTCTTATTGCAACATCTCAATAGAGATCTGTTTTTGTGTTCATTTTCTCATAGGAAAGAAACTTGCTCAAGCAAGGTCAGTGTTGAAATTGGGTAGCTGTCCAAAGGGGCTCCACCCATTTGCGATGTGAACGTCAACATTTAAAGTTATTTCAGTTTAATTTATTTAAGTTAATTGTACAAAACTGTTGTGTCCTTCACAGGCAGCCAGAGGAAGCAACAAGTCTATCCAGTGAGGTGCATGGATAAAAGACAACTGGAATCTCCTTTAATAAATCTTTAATGGCCCAAATTCAGTTACTCATATACATTATAGTACCTTTTTAATCAATAAGCCTGCAGACACCAGCTGGCTACTGGCTATTTGCCAAGTTTGTCAGTTAAGTGTTTAGTCTAATATATTGTAAAAGAGTAATTTGAACAGACTGCATAAATAGTGTGTGATGGTTTGTCAGATCATGCATACGTACTCTTAAAGTACATATTTAATAACATTCGTTATTTGTATTTCTGTGATCTGTAGTATGTTAAATATAAATTTAATGCAATAAAACAATTTCTTGTAAGGTTTTTGTAAGTATGTGTGTGTCTAGAGTGTCATGGGTGGTTGAGTGGTACCCTTCCTGAGAGGAAGTTATGGTCAAAGTGATATTACAAAATTTGTCATTGACTCACTCCCTGAAGGACAATTACTACTCTTTTGCCATCGGTCGACAGCAAAGCGGAGTGAAGGCACGAGTGACCAAAGACTGATCAAATGGTAAGACCCGTGAACTCTCAGAGCAAGTGCTGTACATTCATACATGCGAGTATACCTACTCTGCATTCACCCTCATGCAATTGTGAGGAAAAAAATCTCCTTTTTCATTTCAGATGTCTCCAGCATCAGTTGATATTAGACAAAGTCTGCATCACATGGGGCTGATGGCAGCCCTGATTGTATTTACCCAAGGTAGGTAATGCACAATCCTACAGGCATCAAACTCTTTGCCACTTCATGTTTGTCTCACAGTCCATATCCCTAATCTCAGATGTGACCAGCGGAGGAGGAGCGCAGGCGTGGGCCTACAACTACAGCATCGCTCCAAACCGGAGATGGCTTGAGGCCCGGCAGTGGTGCCAGCAGCACTTCACAGACATGGTGCACATCCGTAGCCAGCAGGAGGCCGACTTCATCAATGATCTGCTGCCGCTTCACAACAAATATTACTGGATAGGTGTTCGCAAAGTAGATGGTGTGTGGACCAGGGAAGGAGCCGATAAGAATGTGCCCATAGATTTTCAGAACTGGGCGCCAGGGGAGCCAGATGACATAGCGGATCAGGACTGTGTGGAGATTTACATCAAGAGGAAGCAGGACACTGTCAAGTGGAACAATGAGAAATGCCGCAATAAGAAGGGAACTGTCTGCTACTCTGGTAAACCACTCTTAATTCTCTTTGATGCACACATTTACTGACTCCTGTCAACTTATTATAACATGTATGTATGTATATATGTAGCTTCATGTACACAGGATTCCTGCAGTGTCCATGCAGACTGTGTGGAGACCATAGGGAATTATACCTGCCAGTGCCATCCTGGTTTCTTTGGGCCACGCTGTGAAGAGGGTGAGCAAATATCATCCTAATATTGAAACCAGCAATGACCTCTCCCTGTGAAGTGTTAAATAATATTTTTTTTGTTTTTGTTCTCTCTTCAGCAATTGCATGCAAAGCCTTGCCGGATCCAGGACACGGTTCTCACCACTGTTTCCAACCCTATGGGTCTAATCGTTTCAACTCTTCCTGCCTTTTCCACTGTGAACTTGGCTTTCGCTTGGTAGGCGCGCCCCAAATTTTGTGCCAGGCCAGCGGAAACTGGAGCCGCCAAGTTCCTCTGTGTCAAGGTATGGGCGCTGGATATGAGCGATGTCCAAATAAATGCCGTTTCACATGTCAGAGTTGCAAGGAAAGCAATGTTTGCTGCCTATTGTAGTTGAGCGGTGCCCAGTTCTGAACCGCGCTAACGTCAGCAGAGGAAGCTTGAACTGCAGCGATCCCATCGCACCGCACAGCTACAACTCCACCTGCGAGGTCAGGTGTGATGAAGGCTATGAGCTCAGTGGAGAGGGCTGGACCCGCTGTGACCACACTGGCCAATGGACAGCCGGTGTCCCAACATGTACAAGTAACGTGATCGTCTTTACCTTTGAATAGTAAAACTGTACCAAATGATGTTTTAAACTTTTATCACCTCATGAAACATGTAATAATTCAATGTACACATGTAATAATGTAACGCTCTTTCCCTCAAAGTCACGTGACTCCCTTTTTGCATGACTCAAGCCCTGTTCATAGGTTGAATGCCTTCTACGTAACTGGCTTCTATGTGTAGTCACATCCTTTTCAGACTATAAAGCAGATCACAGGCAGGTCAAACCTGTCAACACTTTGCTTCACACTCATTTATGTCTGCAGTGGTCAAACAATATTGCAATTTAATGTGGGCAGTTGCTGTTTTCCTTAACTGTAAATGATGTCAGCGTGACTATTCACACCGCCTCCTCATGCTCACGCTATGTGTATAAAAGTGGAGTCAAAATACACAGTGGTTCAAAGTGATACTGATCAAACTGATGGTGTTTGTGTGGTGTCTGTGTCCCGCCACAGTAAAAAAGTGCCCCCCAATTCTATTTCCTGTCACGGGCAACATGGCATGTGTGGAGGCTGTGGAGCCTTTCTCTTTTGGCTCGCGGTGTAAATTCACCTGCCAGGAAGGCTACTCCCTGACCGGAGACAACACCGTCACCTGTCTGGCTTCAGGACAGTGGAGCAAACCTACACCTACATGTACAGGTGGGTTGCAGGATTTCTGAGAATTTTACAGTTACAGGGATTTCACTGATTCACCGAAATTAGTGCCAACTTTCCGAAAATTGTGAAAACTGTCCACTGCTCCGATGAGTAATCGTTGTTTTGCCTTCTCTAGTGGTACGGTGCAACAGTCTAAAGGCCCCACCCCATGCCTCCATTCAATGCAAAGACCTTTTAGGAGCGTACAGCTATGGTTCAACGTGCGCCTTGCAATGTGAAGAAGGATTCGATCTGATTGGCACAAACATGACAAAATGTTCTTCACATGGAAACTGGACCCGCGCACTTCCTGTCTGCCAGGGTAAGACCACAGATGACTAATTCATGAAGTATAATTAAATAATAAAATAAATACTTCACACGCTGTTCCCATTGTTATGCTGAAACTTTCCTTTTTACAATTTTTTATATGTAATGTCATTACATATGTAATTGGTCTGTCCTTGTCTGTTGTCCTTGAAGCTAAGAGGTGCAATCCCATCCATTCTCCGTCTCATGGCTCCCTGTCCTGTTCTGACCCAAACGGTTCCTTCAGCTTTGCTTCTCTCTGCACGTCAGCCTGTGATGAGGGTTTTCTCCTGAATGGGACGGCCAGCGCTCAGTGCACCTCTCTTGGCACATGGAGCGCAGACACCCCACATTGCTTGGGTATCGAAATTAATTTTGATCCTCTTGATGCTGAGCTTGTAACTTTTTGATTTAGATTTCACTCTGGCACCACTTTACAAGATCGAACTAAAATGCCTTGTTGAACTCTCCCTCTCTCTGTTCCCCTCCAGCTAAAAGATGCCCCACTCTCAACCCTCCCCCTCATGGCTCGTTTTCCTGCGCCGATCCTCATGGAGAGTTCAGTTTTGGCTCTCGGTGCACATCTACCTGTGAGGAGGGTTTTGTCCTTAACGGGACAGCTGACACAAATTGCACTTCTCTAGGCACATGGAGCAGAGTCTTCCCCCACTGCCTGGGTAAACAAATGTTAGAGGTCTATATCATAATCATGATCAACATAGCCTATAGCCTAGCTCTGAAATTTCTTCTATGTCTCGCTTTGTTTCTGTTCCAGCAAAGAGGTGTCCAGCTCTGAATCCTCCCTCTCATGGCTCTTTATCCTGCTCCGATCCCCACGGACAGTTCAGCTTTGGTTCTCGGTGCACATCAACCTGTGAGGAGGGTTTTCTCCTGAATGGGACGGCTGACACAGAGTGCACCTCTTTTGGCACATGGAGTGCAGACATCCCACAGTGCTTTGGTAAAAAAAAAGGCATAATCTGTAATCTGCAAATTAACACAAGATCTTGTAATTTCATGTTTTGGATCACAATTGCATGTGTTTTAAGATGCTTAAATATCTCAGGCTTTCCCTGTCTCTGTTCCTTTCCAGCTAAGAGATGTCCCTCTCTCAATCCTCCCCCTCATGGCTCCTTTTTATGCTCTGATCCTCATGGAGAGTTCAGTTTTGGTTCTCGGTGCACATCAACCTGTGAGGAGGGTTTTCTCCTGAACGGGACGGCGGACACACATTGCACTTCTCTAGGCACGTGGAGTGGAGAAACAGCCCGCTGTCTGGGTAATAAATCTATGTATGAGTATGAGTTCTGCACTTAATATACCCTCCTGGTGGACATACTGTACAGTGGCTTAGAGATGCTTTTGTAGAATGTGGGATTATATATTTGCCTTTATCCGTGAATTTAATTGTATCAGGTGCAAAAGAAAAGCTGTGTCATTAATTTTCTGTATGTTGAATCAGTGTTTTGATCTCGGAAATACCCCCCATTTTCTCCCCTTTGTTTCACAATAAGAGGTTTGTTTATTTTGAGGTTTCGTGGTCATACTTCATGTTCAATGATACCCGCAGCATTTCCATGCCCCCTACTGGCCGAAGCACCACAAAATGGTCGGATGAACTGCAGCCACCCGTACTCCCTTTTCAGCTATGGCTCCTACTGCGACATTGAATGTGATGAGGGTTTCTGGTTGAGAGGAACACAAACCGTGACATGCAACAACACAGGCCTCTGGAATCTACCCACCTGCCAGCGTGAGTGCCCGGCTCTACCTCAACAGCACTAGTTTTGTTTGCTGTGTTGAAAACTGTCGTAAACCCCAGTTTCTGTGCTTTCCAGCGGTGCAGTGCCAGGCCATCCATGCCTTGTCTTTACCCTTGTCTATGAACTGCTCCCACCCTCTGGGGAATTTCAGTTTTGGCTCCAAGTGTCTTTTTACCTGTGGTGATGGATTTTTTCTGAATGGCGCCGAGATGCTGCTTTGCTCCTCCACTGGGTCTTGGAGTGGCAATCTGCCTAACTGCACAGGTAAATTGATTTAAAACGGATCATTTTTAGCACTTAACAGAACTTAGAGGATATGCTGAGGTGTGAGTGGATTGCCAGTCTTTGCTATAGGTGAGTGGCAAGCATTGATGAACATCTTAAAACACACACATAAATAAATAAAATCACATGAAATATGCAGTGAGAAAAAGAGAGAAAAGTTAAAGACTCACGGTTGTTTGAATTTTTATGTGTTGTCCTGTAGAGGATGTGCCAGCGGTGAGTGCCATGTTGATGTACAGTGGAACCTGGGTCACCTCTGTCATTGTGCCACTTGTCCTGATAGGACTGTCTATTTTGTTGTACAGACTTTGTAATAAAACAGGTGAGACCTGCTGCGGTGACGCTGTATGTACTGTCACAGTCGCACATTACGGCAGACAGATTATTTTTCCTCATCCTGTCTTTTGATCTTTGCAGATGCAGATGCGATCGTGTACGCTATGCCATCATTGGAAGAAATAGAAAACCCAGCATTCGAGTTTTGATTTAGATTTTTGCTGCAAATCACGTCAAATGTTGTAATAATAATAGATACTGTTGATATTATGTGAGACTTGGCAGTTTTTGTCTGATACCAGCTCAAGATTGCAGTCAGATTAGAATTCCATGTTAACTGTGATTTTCCTTTCCACACAGACAGGCTTTCAAATTTAGATAACCAAGCAGTTGTTATGCATTTTGAATGAAAAGCTTTGCCTTTTTTTCTATCAAGAACCCAAAATCATACATGTTAGGGACACAGCTTAAACTGTCCCAAATTCTAACTGACTCACCCACTCCCACACATTAAGCATTTTGATCAGTGGTGGCAGCTGCGGTTACCGATGTCTAAGCTCTTCCATAGGAACTGACACTGGGCATTCAGTCAGGGAGGCGGTAAAGTACGTCTAAGATTACCAAAGTGCCACAAAGTGTGAGTTTAGTGCATTTAGTGGCCAGATAGCTCCTGTCACTGAGTGGTGAACAGGTGAACTATTATCAGTCTCAGCTCAATGTCACATTGGGCACTAATCCAGGATTGAGGAATTTACTACCCCAACAGTAACTACAGAACATTAAACTATCTTGAAGACCTGCATAATATAATATAATATAATATACATTTTAGATTCTATACAGTTTTATTACAAACTTCAGTGTAAATTATAAATAAAATAATAAAATCTTGCAGTGTGTTTTTCTGTGTAGTATTGTCTCTTTGTATCTGTGCCAATAATGCACCAGAAATATGCCCCCACACTTAAAATATGTTCTGCAAATAGCCGATGGAGTATCTTCAGCAAAGCGTGTGCATCTGTCTTGGCGCTGCAACAGCATGACGCCAATTATAGTGGTTAAAAGACAGAGGGTTTGTGGCCTATGGTTGGCATGAAGGGTGCAATAAATAACCGAACTGTTGACAGGAAACTGTTTGGCTACCGACAGAATAATAATGAGGTTATTGCTACCCACTGTGACCGTATGATCACGTTTTGATTATTTTTCTCATCCCACCCACAGCTGCTGGCAGTCATATATATGGCGTGTGCCAACTGTGCACAGACTCGCACACAAGAAGGGAAAAGGCCCTGCAGGTGACCACGTTGGCTCCCTTCCCTGATATTTAAGTCTGGCTTTTCTCCCTTCATCTACCTCTAAAGATACAAGGAAACGTATTATGATCCCAAAGCTCCTTCAACAAAGAGTGTCCTTCCTCCTAACACATGAGCATGCACACATGCACATGCCAGCAGACACTTAGAACAGATAAAGACACAGATACAAAGACAGACTCAAAGAAACACACACATTATTCTCTGCTGCACACTTCTTTAGCTCTGGCTGGCAGTAGCATACCACGGTGACAGACAGTTAGATTGTTCCTGACCATTGACTTGCGCTCTCTGCTCTGCAAGGTCTGATTTCATAGTGGGAAATATGAGATGGGTCCAGGAGAGAGTTCATGGCTGGGGCAAGGAGGCACTCTATACAGTGGGGCTTCATATCTCTGTGTCACCCTGGGCATTCTCCCCTGACACAGCTTTCAGCCCCTGCGTTGTCTGGAACCCCCCACCCTGGGTTTTCTAAACCTCTCTCCCCAGGATTGGTGCATTCCAGCTGGGCACGGTGCCTGGGTGGTCCCCCCCCCCCCCATCCCGTCTGCTTTGACTGGAGGAAGGAAAAGGCAGAAAAATGCACTGAGAGCCTTTGACCGTGAGGAGCACAATGTGAGCGTTGATGATGGCGGTGTGGATGTGATGCTTACCTGCCACTGACCCATACTGCTGTCATAGCCCAGCATTTTACAATCTGATGATCCACCCAACAGCCAGGGGAAGATGCCTTGCTGACCTGTCACCTAGATTGGACCGATAAGCACTGAGGATGGACTGACCCAGCTCTAACCCTCAGCATGAATACCCCATCTCCATACAAAGAGATGAGTCTGTGCTTAATACACACTGTGCCACACATACGGTGCTTCACAGTAAATATCCACTTTATCATATCAACATTTTTTAATTGTCATTGTCCATTCATTCAAGATGAACAGCATACACACATTGTGAGAATAAATACAAATACACACCCAAAGAGATATTTACATTAGCAGATGCAGTTATAATCTCATAATCTAAGATTTTAACATAGTGAGAGAGGTCCGACAGTATCATGCACACACAGGAGCCTTTAAAGAGCCTGTGCTCTACAGTGAGATCACAAAGCAGGAGGCAGTAGGGTAATTATGTTTATATGGAGGTGCACATGGTATATTCACCTTTAAGAAGCCTGATAACCACTGATTTACAGTATATTGCATGGTATCACAGTGTGCCCACGTCCCCTTGGTGCTATTTTTAACACCTGATTCCTCAACTACCTCGTGCATTGTTCAGAGAGGTAAAGGATGAGACCAGGGAGCAATGCCTTGTGAGGGAGACCGACCATTCCTTAAGGAGTCCAATCTTTAATCTCAGGAGGTGAAGTAAGAGTCCTGCATGGAGTAGAGATGGTCGATAGGAGTAAGTAGAGAGGAGTCACCCAGGGAGAGACAGCTGCTGTCAGCCACATGACAAAGAGGGTCTCTGTCCATGTCACCGTACAGGCCCTTGAAGCCTAAAAAAAAGACACATCATTGCTCAATCCATATATTTGCTATAATCCAAACCTTAGCTATTTTTTAAGTCACGTCTGGATCTGGAGGTTTGTTTGAAAAAAGTAACCCAGGTAATGTCATCAGGAAACTACAGATGTGGGATTTGAAAAAAGTGGGCAGATAGGACGCGGCAAGTGGGGTGTGGGGACTCTAATCTAAAATTTTGGACATAATGGACTAAAATGAATTTGTATTGTATAGAAATCTAGAAAAATCTTGCACTTCGCATTTCAGTATTCAACATATGTTCAACATATGAGTTATTCTGCAGCAGGACAAAGGGCAGTACCACAGGAAACCTTGCTACAAAGCTGAAGCTAACTGGGATCAAATTGTATTTAAAAAAGTGTGCATTTTGGGTTTCTCTTATCTAAACACTAAGCACAGAGACTTAAAGCATATTGTATGAACATACACTATAATTCCCCATCATGGTATGATAGCAGCACAGAGGTCTTTACCATAGGGGTGCATGTGATCCCCTGGCATCTGAGGTGGGGTCAGGCCCTGCCTGAAGGGGTCCATGTCATAGTCCTGCTGCTCCAGTGTGGTAAATCCCATCTGCTGCTGCTGAATATGGGAATAAGAGGACCCCAGGTGCGCCATCTCAGAGGTCATTCCACCACAAGGTGGCGCTGTGGGCCACAGGAGACACATGGGACGTCTTGTTCACTGTTTGCTCTTTGTCAGTCTTTGAGCTTTTGTGACATGTGATACAACCCTCACATAACAATATTGATTTTGTTTAATGTTTGTCTGTTATTTGAAAGACATCCTTAGTCTTCTACAAAATAACATCAAACGTCTGTCTAACATCGGCAATATTTACTGCATGTGTAGCTTTTTTTACTTTGTAAATCAAATCCTCAGCACTGAAAAGGACGGGGTAAGTGTAATGTAACTTTCTCATAACATACACTGAGAATATGATGAATAGTTTGTGGGGATTAAAGCAGTCCTTAAAATCTTTTTTCAGCAGTATAATACCTGAATGATTTGGTGGGGGCTCACGCTGTTCCTGAGTCTGCTGCTGCTCCTGCTGCTGCTGCTGTCTCCTGGCCAATTTCTTCATCTAAGAACACGCATCACCAGACATTTCAGGTAACTGCACACACAGGTCTATTGTAAAAATCCCCTCTCACTCCACAGTCCCTCTGCCACCCAGGCATACGAGTGTGTTCAAATTAACAGTGTGGCAAAGGACATCTTTCACTGGAGGAGGGAAACCACACGAGCCCACTTTGTGAGGAAATATGGGGTTTAATCTACAGCGATCGCACAGTGAGATGTCATCAGTTTCCTGTATGAAGAGATAACCAGGCTGATTTCCACTCTGGCATACAAATACAGTGCAGAAAGAGTCTTTTTATTAGCAGCGCATATGACTGTGTGCATGTGTGTGTGTACTTTGTCTTACTTTGGCTCTTTGGTTCTGGAACCAGACCTGCACAACCCGGACACTCAGGCCAGTCTCTGCTGCCAAGGTCTCCCTTACCTTGGATTAAGATTCAGGGGGAACGAGAAAGAAAGAAAGAGAGGATAAAAAAAAATAAGAAAAACAGAAAGACAAAGGAGGTCAGTTGAAGGTTAAACAAAATCTGTACCACTTCACTAGTCTACCCTCAAACAAGGAGGAAAGGATCAAAAATGTAATATCTCTAGTTTTTAATTTCTTGAAGTCAAGTCTTCTCTCTGCTCTGAGGTATTTGGCACTGCAGATGAACATGTACCGTGCTGCATGGCAAATTCTGACATTCTGTTGATAGATATCTATTGCGGTAGTTGCAAAGAAAAAGTTGTGGATCTCATCATTTAAAAGGATAAGTCTAAAATTAATCTTGTCAAAATGTAAAGTTTTCATACTGTTCCATGCTAATCTATAAGGCTAATCTATGTAATATAAAATTCTCAGTTTTTACTAGGAACTACAGTAACTTTGACAAAAAACAGTAGTGTAAATTAATTGTATTAATCTTATTAATCTAATTTTATAATCCTGAATACAAAAAAGGATATTAACAAAAGGAAATGGAAAAGAAGCTTGGGACAAAATTGTGCCTGGACATTTTGTATCTGTAACTCCAGGCTTGCTGGGCAGACACAGGATGAACACTTTACCTTTCGGCATGGCTTGGATGAGACCTCAAAGGAGGCTTTAAAGGTCCGTCTTTGTTGAGTGGTCAAAATCGTGCGAGGTCTTTTAGGACGTTTGCTTTCAAGGTCTTCTGATTTAATTCGTCTGCCGGTGACTGTCCCAGTTTCTTCCTCCTCCTCCTCTTCATCATCACTTTTACCTAGCAGTTAGACATGATTGAGAAGATGTTTGTTTACCTCTACATAAATAATGGCAATTGTAGAGAGGCAGATACAAAGAGGCAGAAACAAATTCATGTCATACATCTGAGATGATTGCATCATTGACAATGCTTTATTTGCACTCAGATATTTGGGGATTATTGACCTTGAATGTCACGATGTCCCTCGAAAAACCTCCATTTCTAATGACTAGGTGGAAAACCCTGCAGTATTAGTTGCAATTATTAAAAGCAAAGGAGACAAAGCCTGTACCTGTGTCAGAAGAGGTTGGGCTGGCCAGGCACTGGTGGTAGTTCTCTCTGGCACACAGTAGCTGTCCCTCCCTGAGGACATAACGGTCTCCAGTCTGCAGGCGGCAGGAACAAACGCTGCAGGTGAAGCAGCACAGGTGGAACACAGCGGCCCCGGCACGCATCACCAGCTCTGTGGGAGAGACGGCCTGCGAACAGCCCCCACAACGCACTGCAAAGAGACTGGACAACGGGAGAGGATGGTGGGGGTGTAACAAGGGTGGAAAAAGAGAGAAACTGAGAGTTCAGTTAATATCAGAGAGTGAGGCCTTTGTTTAACTAACTAGAGTTGGAGTAAAGGGGAGACTCTTGAGGAACCCTCACACTTGAGTAAAAGAAGAGACTCCATGAGGGGAAAAAAATGCTTGGTTGACTTAAGGAATGTTGCTGAGTCGAGCTGTCATTCAAAACAACTGCCAGCCTGACTTCTCCCCTCTCCTCATTCTCCTCCTCCTGCCCTCACCATGCAGACACATACCCTTAGCATGGCGGGTGTGCATCTTAGCGCCTGGCAACCAGGACTGGTGGGCTTAGCCTCAGAGACTGTTGCCGTGGCTCCAGCTGCCATGTCCGAGGCTGCGCTCCTGGGGAGGCAGGAGA
This sequence comes from Psettodes erumei, assembly GCA_016785225.1. Lineage (NCBI taxonomy): Eukaryota > Metazoa > Chordata > Actinopteri > Pleuronectiformes > Psettodidae > Psettodes > Psettodes erumei. The sequence goes on from JAFBJZ010000107.1 coordinate 2,115,293, forward strand.
AAAGCTCTCGGCAGGCCATGGCTCCAGGCAGAGGGGGGGAATCAGATCTCCTGGAGGGAGAGGCTGAGCTGCCGGTCCCAGGAATTATCCGTGGAATTATCCCTAAGTCTGCTTAACCAGAGTGGGACAAAGACAGAGCCAGCCCCCAAGCAGCGGGACCATTGTCCGCTGGCTGGCACCACAGCATTTTGGGTCTGTCACGCAGGATGATGCGTCATCACTCTGGAGCTGGCGTTTGTCTCCAGACGTGACTGGGTCAACAGACCAGTCAGCGCAGAGGCATGAGAAAGTGACAGCTTTTCTCTTTTTTTCCTCCATGTTTTTTTCATATAAATATACTAAATGCTGCCCACAAGGAGAGCCTATGCTATACAGTTTATCACTGATTCAACTTTTTTTCTCTAATGCTGCTGTTTATTGAAAATGACACACAAAAAAAGAAAATCAAATAAAAGAATAACTGTCAAAAAAGTATAGTAGTAAAGTAAATATATTAACAAATGTAAAACAAACATTGCATTGACTTTTTAAAATCATTATCTAAAACTGAAATTTAGCAAAATGTTTATAAGAAAACCCAAACAGAGACTAAACATAAAGCAAACACCCGAGTTGAGACATCCATGTCAAAAGCTCTGGAGCTACGACATCCTAAAGCCAAACATTGCTGGGACCTTTTACTGTTGCTGTGGGGTTGCTAGGGAAACGGTAAAGCCCAAACCCTGGAGCTCGGGAGGGTCAGGCCGGCTGCTTGACCCATCCGAGCCGTCTGCCCCACAGCCTCAATGGTATGCACTTTAATATGGCCAACATAGTGTCTGTGGTATGTGCATTCCTGTGGCGACAAAAGATGCAAGGAAATATTTTCAAAGGAAGTGAGGCAGAGGAAACATCGGGAATATTCCTTTTTTAATGATACAGCAAAGTACTTCATTTAATGTTTCAATGTGATGCTAATGCTGGATGTCAGTGAAGAAGGAACCATGGGCATTAATGTTATGAGATCATTCATGTTTCGAGAATCGCTTTTCCATTATACGCCTTGTCCAGTTTATCTTATTATCCGCAGTACTCTTAAACGTTAATGCAAAGGTAAGAGTACCTCCAATACTTATGGAGCAGCTCAAGGTGTTTAATATTTCAGGGTTTCCGCTGACATGATTGGCCCAGAGAGCCCGGCCAGGAGAGCGGGAACACTCAGTCACGCTGGATTTGGACACAGCAATTAGTGAAAAAGATCACTACAGAGAAATAAGTCAGCAAAAAAACATAAGTCACTCTCAAGGTAGACGCACTGCACACACACACAGACACACACGCACGTGCGCACATGTGCGCATTTACTCAGAGCCCTCAAAGCTCTCCACTCTCATTGTTCCTGTGTTGACTTCAGCGTTGACCTTTGGCAGTCAAGGAAAAAAGACTGCTGGTCTCCTGGACAGGCAGAGAGACAGATCCTGTTTCTGGATCAGGTTAACCTGGATCCTTCACTGAACACGCACACACCAGCTGAGGCTGTGTATCAGATACAGACCCACGGGTCAAGTGCACCAACAGTCACACCGCTGATCTGACGACCAATCTGATGTCCAGTTCACCTGTCCACTGAACCGTTTGTCCAATCTAAATCTACTGACAATCTAACCAACCCAAACATCACATTGTCAGACAAGAATCTGTATACTGCGTCATTAAATTACAGTACTCTTCGATGGGTGTATTATGTGTCCTGTGGGCTGCTACAGGTCAAGTTAACAAACTATTTACCTGTAAAACTACAAGACTGCAGATTATCCTTTTATGTAATCACCAAATCTAAATGTCATTCCTTTAAATATGGAATCATCAAATGAAATATCAAAATATTTAAACAAATGTATTAATATACTGACAATGACCAAGAGGAAATGTATTCATCCAACCATTTAAAAAGATCCACTTATCGTTAGATAGCTGCTAAATTTAGAGCTCCAGTGGTTGTCTCTCAGATGGGGCTCATGTGTTCTTATTTGTAACATTTCTGGTAGTAGATCTTGTTAATTTGATGTTTTTAATTATACTTGATCAAATCTCAGTGTTCTTTAATATGAACCCCATGCTTGCTCTCATCAAACATATGATACGATTATAATGAATATACAATAATAATTCACCATTCTGGCACTAGTTCAAGCCTCTTAAACTCAGCAAGCATTAATAAATATGGAGAGAAGAAAATATCGGAAACTATTGTCTTTTGCATGAAAATAACCATGAAATAGCCAAACGTGCTGGTCGGGTTGGCACTGATGAACCAAAACAAGGCAAGATTCAGACAGAGGATACAGCATGGTGTTAGGAGACACATTACTTTTAAGCTGAACAAAAGCAAGTTTTAAAACTCCTCATCGTGGACAGGAGTGGTGCTCATGTGTTGTACGATGCCACAACCCCAGACAGGACCGTAAGTGGGGTGATGGGTGGAGACATGAGACCTCAGAGGCGGAGCTCTGGCACCAGGCCTCCTGCTAATTGGTCAGGTCAGATATCTCACGGTCGGCTGGGCGTCGTCCCATTGCTCAACACGGGCTGCTGTGAGCAGAGCTTTCCAGATGCCACGGCACATAACGCCAGGGCTCACGGAGCGCACTGTCCCCCTAAATAAGTTCACACCATCATCGCTGTCTCTCTTGTAGGGATGCACCAGACCTTCTGACATATGGCTCTACTCTCCTAATTACCTCTCAGACCTGCTTTTCTCTCTGTGCTTTGGCCAACTGCTATTGTCTCCACGGATGCTTCCAAAAACACTGAACTATGTGATCTTACATGAATCCTTAACTTAATTTTACACAAAATGAATACATTGAGTTGCTGGTTAAATTGTTTTTATAATAGTCTTTAAAATAACATATTGTAACTGTTCTGCTGATAAATACTGCACTTTCAAAAGCACCTGGGTGTCCAACACCACTGCAGGGTCATTTTAATTTACTGGGGAGATGATGGTGGGGTGCACATTTTGGACCAGTGTGTGAACTGTAATGTTTCTTGTTTCCCTGCTGGCTTGGCAGAACCACCATCACCAAATTGCTCAGAAATAATATGAGCTGCTGCCTTTTAGGTTGTACAGCTTTTGTCTTGGCTCTTGTTTAGGTGAGAGTGTGTTTTGGAAGAAGAATGAGGGGATGAGGCGATGGTCAGATATGAGTGGGTGATGATGGGAGTTGGGGATTTTTTGAGGGGGGGAGCTATCTTGTCTATGAGACCATATGTTGTCCCCAGCTTGCAGTTGCCACGCCAATGGGCCTCGAAATTTTAACACATTTTGACAATGTGTCAGTTGAGCTCGACCCCTGGTTGTGTGCTGTATGCGTGCATGGTGTTTGTATGTGTGAAGGTGTGACTGTGTTGTTTTGTGCATGTGTGTCTACGTGTGTATAGACGTACAGTATGCAATAGGGTTCTCACATTCCAGCTCCCTTGCCACCCCTTCCTCCTACAGTCACCTTGTTCTTAGCAATCTGTGCCAAGTTCCCTGGAAGTCAACTTACACCGTATTCACACACATACACGGCTACAGAAACATACGTAAAATATATAACACAATTCTTTTGCTTTGACCTGCAAAATATGTGCAGTATGCAACACTAAACAGGAATAGATACATTTACTATAAAGAGAAATCACTTGTTTCCTTTCTCTCTCTCTTTCTCTCAAACACACACACACACACACACACACACATTCTTAACCAAGGTCAGATGTGGACAAGGGTTCTGTTGTGAAAATTGCCTTAATATCAGGCAATCATTTTGGACAGGAGGCCAATAAGCAAAATAAAATAAAATAAAATGATTGATATAAACGAAAAAACAAACATCCTACTAACAAAATTAAAAGTATGATTATCTGTTTATAGAAAAACCCTCTAATGACACCAGGTCCTGGTAGTATATTTGCAGTATATGAAAAAATAATAAGATAATACATTTAAAAGATTTTGATTTCATCAAAAATTGTGATGACAATGAAATGAAACCCTTTACCAAGTTAAATATTGTAAGTTAAAGATTTAAATTTCCTCATGCAATGACTCCACCAACAAAACTAACAGGGTCACATGAGTCAAGTAGCCCATGAAAAAACAATAGTAATTTTAAGAGCTAAATTAATTTGTATCTCTCTATGTAGAACCTCTGAGGAGAAAATTGACATGTGGGCAGCCCAGAAAATCTCTTTACGCTCACGTGGATGGCAGCCTCTTGCCAGAGCCGAAAAGCTAATATATATATGGTTTATGTTATTTCAGCCGTACCATCACCAATAACCAAACAACAGTGTCGGATATGAGCACTCACTCGGCGTAATCCCGCTTGCAGTAAAGTTTGCGGTCCCGCAGAAAGCAGGAGTTCTTGAGCGCGTCCCCGCAGGCCGCGCAACGCACACACGCTTCGTGCCAGAGGCCGTCAGTGACTCTGAGCAGGAATCTGTCTCTGATCGGCCGGTGGCATCCAGCACACACCGCCCTCTGATCCATATCTGCGATGAAGATGGGAAATGTTTCCATTAGAACACTTTTCCAATCTGCTGAAATACTGGCAAACAGAGATGGCAGAGCAAAGTTAGGCAAAGGATTATCATATATCTTTTTTATGTTTGGGGTGGTGGTGGTGGTGGTGGTGGTGGTGTGTGTGTGTGTGTGTGTGTGTGTGTGTGTGTGTGTGTGTGGGGGGTATTGGCAGTTTTTTAACAAAAAAAGCGACGGTTATAATTCGTCCATTGTTTTGATTATTTTAACCGTTGTTTAAAGTGGCCGGACATTTGATGACCACGTGGAAAAAATAAAAACCAGAGAATTAAACAGCTGAGTGAAAATAATAAAAACAGCCTTTTCGTTTGAAATCTAAGTTTTACTAATTAAAGGCGATTATTATTATTAAATTTTACCCTCCTGTGTCCTCTGACGAAACATTGTAATTTTGACCAAAGTTATGTGAAGGGAAATAAGTAGGCTATTTGAAAATAAAAACGAAACCTACCCGTAAAATGAGAGCTTCCTGCCGGTAGCAAAGTGTTTTTAGGATTATTAACTCCCGGTTCTTCTCGGAGCATCTCCGGCGGAATCCTGCTGCAACTTGCTGCTCCGAGGACTCAAAGAGCAGCACATCAAAGTTTCTCCTCAGAGCCTCCGACGACCTCGCTGAGTCCAGAGTTATTGACTATTTAGGCTATCTATCAATTATCCCATTAGGAGTGACCGGGAAAGAGAGAGAGAGAGAGAGAGAGAGAGAGAGAGAGAGAGACTTCTTCCATGTGCAGGTGCAAGTTACCTCTCTCCCCCCTCTCTTTCTCCGTCACTCTCTCTGTCTCTCTCTCTCAATCTCTCTCCTCCCCGCGCTGGATCCCAGAGATACCAGAGACACATTTTTTCCTACCATTAGAAGCCAGTTTAGGATGTGAATTGGAGGTTAAGAGGTCACATTGTCATAATTACATACTTAAGAATTCAAATACATAGATAGATATATGATGAGTAACTCTGAGCCCAATTACTTCATCGATACAATATTACTACGTATCCCACAACAATATGTCAATCGTGTTTTTAATAACACATAACATTGCCACTTTTTCATTATTTTTTTGAAACACTGTTCCTTTATATATTTTACATTTCTGCACTGCATTTCAATGCTTTATATGACAGCCAATATATAGGCCGGGCCGGCTTATCAGCATCAAAAACAGAAACCTCAGCAGTCTTATAATATTGTAGGTGTTTGTTATGGAGTCACTGATGCCGAGAATAACTTTGATAGACCAGAATTTGTGTGCGTGTGTGTGTGCGTGTGTGAGACACACACAGAGCTGCGAGAGAGAGAGAGAGAGAGAGAGAGAGAGAGAGAGAGAGAGAGAGAGAGATTGTCTTTACACTTCAGGAGTGCCATCTAGTGGCTAGAGCATGGAAACATTTGCAAGAAGGAGGAACAATTGCTTGATCCGGAGGATAAACCTGTCACTTCAGGTTACCCGTAACGCAAAGTCGTTACCAGCTCTTCTGTGTGAGAAATGGCAAATCACAAATAAGCTAGGACATCACAAATTTAAGATACATTTTTAAATAACTTTATTCTTTAAGAATTCTCAAATGTGTTTTAAGAAATGCAGGGATGGTTGCTGTTATTCAATTTGTCTTTGAATAAAATATTTTTCTGTTTCAAAATGCATTGGGTTTCTTTTAAAACAGACACCTGAAATTACCTATTTACAAAAGAAATCTGTTAAACAATTGTATTAGAATTCATTTCAACAGTATACTCAATTCGTCTCACCCTCCCCAACCTCAAAATACTTTTTTAAAATTTTAATTACAATGTTTTGCTTGGTACAAAATATGCTGTTTTACAAGTCAAGTCTTTTTAAAATTTCATCTTCATATCGCTGACAATGTGGGAGTATATACAGGGGGGAAGGGGGGGAGACTGGTGTCATGTGATCTGATGCGGAGCCTCCAGCATCTCCATGAGGAAGGTGTCGATAGGCGTGTCCCCGATCAGCTTGAAGAAGAACAGATGCTCCAGGCATTTGAGGCCGATGGAGCGCAGTGCAGGCAGGCGGAGCAGCAGTTTGGCAAACCTAGGAAGGAGAAAATAGTGCAAAAATGCTTTTTTATCTTAATAAACTGGCAGTTTGGACTGGTATTTCCCAGTACCTGCAGCTTTTATTCAGCTCCCAACAGTAAAATCAATTTAAACCATCACCACCACCATGTAAGGAAGAACACCAACAATTTATTTCCCTTTAAAGCTAATCTGTGTTTAAATTTGACTAATCCATACCTGCCAGGCTGGTCTGGGTATTTCTGTTTTGTATATGACTCCAATGAAGCATAGACTTTTTCCCTCAGCCCCTCGACCTCTGGCGGGTTCGAAAGCCCTTTTGCATCTAAAATAAAACAAAAGAAAATGACAGTCACACAATAATCCACACAGATCCATGTAAGATCCTCCTGCGTTTAAACCAATCTGAGGCCAAAACAGAAATTAAAGCAAGTGTGTCTATCCAGAAATCCTAAAAATGAAAAACTAAGTAGTAGGATGTTACATCTATCTCATTTAACAGAGAGCTAGGATAATTGAACATTGTCATTTGAGATACAGCCGCCTATGTTGCTCTCTGGCACGTCATGTAAAGGTGACAGGAAGCCAAACTGACCTGGATTGAAGAGGACGATGGCTCGCAGGCAGCCGAGCTCCGTCTTATCCATCTGCATATCTTTCATTTTAGATACCAACTCTGTCAAAACTCTGCAGAAGATCAAAAGAATATCATCACAGTGTTTGACAGGGCTGTTGGCTAAACATTCTCTGCAATAACTCTGCAACTGGATGTGCATTTCAGATTCACTTTCACAAGAGTTGTCGACGCAAACTAATGAGCAGGTTGTCGAGCCGACTGACAGGAAAAGCCATAACAGCTGATCTTTAGCTATCTAGACGTTGCTGTATCTGCTCCCTACCTATCAAAGATGGAGCCCACTCCAGCACTGTGTGCACTGCTTCTGTGCACATGGAGGCCCGTCGCCAACAGGATGCCATCTTTTACCGTGACTGAGCGATGCGAGAATGAGGCGATGAGCAGCTCGTTCCAGCCTGGAAGAAAAAAAAAATCAAACATCTGTGAGTTTCTGTAAATAATTTCTGAAGTTTCTGTGATTTCTCTGCGCTCCCTTGCTCCCTTGCTCAAATAATTATGGTTTGGTCTGCAATATGACATCTTGACTTCCTCAGTCAGGCCTGCGTGTGAAATCTCTCACCAGCAGAGGTCAGCCCTGGCGCAGAGGCAAAGTGCACTGCTGGGAATTGGCAAATAGTCCAGTTATATTTGGTTTCACTGCTCCATTAAACTAGATAGCAAATGTAGAAGATTTAAATAGATGGTCTGCCTGGGTGTGAATATCTACTGGGGTTGAAAAAGGCTTGTTGACTCTTAGGAAATGTACCTTGATGTATCTTTGCATGAACATGCTTGCTGAATGCATGGACTTCATGTGCGCCTACCTGCTCGTAATAGGATGACCTGATCATCGAGGGGAGTTCGGAGAAGTGTGGGATCCTCTTGGCCCACTCCACCAACGTGAAGAGCTGCTTGTCTGCTGCTTGGCAGATATTGGTGACAGGGTCGTTGGTCTGCAGTGGAGCAAGAAGGAGGAAAAATGGCAAAACAATTAAGTCAACAAGTGTGCTGATGAGCTCCTTCAGTGGCTTCTAAACTTAACAAACCGCAGGAAAAGCAGGTGCAGCTGTGGCTATTTAAGGAGTGCTTTGTAAACCAACAAATTCCTCGCAAGACTTGTGAAAGTTTTAGAGGGCAGTCTCAAAAATGATCACAGAGTTGAGTTACTACTGGCACAGTGTCACCAGGATGAACTCTGGGTGGTAGGATTGGATTGCAGGGCTGTTACGCCAGACTGCATGAAGGTTGTGCAGGTGTACCCGATAACATGGTGAGTCAGGGTTAATTTATTATCTTCTCAGATTAAATGATTCAGATCCTGAAAGCTTTTTACATGATGCCTGGCTCAAATTATTATGGTGGCAAACAGACTTCAGAGCAGCTGTCAGCAGCACTGACAGTAACTTGTGTGTGTCATGGAGTCACAGTAGAGCCTGGATTCAGTCTTCTTATTAATCTGCAATTTGCTTACTTATCAGAACAACATTTGAATTGTGGATCTGCTGCTTCAGAGTTTGAAGATTCTTTACCTGAATTTATTTTCACTTGGACTGATCACAGGTTCAAGTTCAGAACGAATAACTACTTTGCTTTGCTTGGGTCAGTATGTTATTTCACCGCCCCTCACAGGTCCTAACAGGTCCAACATCATAAAGCAACACATTTGTTTTTTGGGGATCCAGTTGTTCACTCATCTGTTCATTACTACTTTTGCCTCATGTTCAAAGCCATCATTCATATATTGTTCAGCTCTGTGATTGTGTGATTCTTACAGAGTTTCCGGGGCTGCCATCACTGTACATCTCTGTTTTAGGCTCCACGGCCAGCTCAGCATCCAGGATTTTGTCCACGGGCATTTCCTCGTTGAAACTGCTGGTCGATTCCACCTCATTCTCCCCCCGCTCTTTCCCACGCTGCCTCTCTTCCTGCACCGCTGCACACACACACACACACACACACACACACACACACACACACACACACATACATTTAGGGTTAAATCACCCATAATTAATCCTCTAACTAGATATTTTTGGTAACATTATGTCACTGAAACTCTCAGCTGTGCAATCTGTCTACAAGCTGATAATTTTTTAAAAGTATATGACATGCTAAGTTGTAATTGCTTGAACTTTAAAATAACATTTTCAACAGGTTAAAGTTTTATCTCTTTTTTATACCCAAAATATTTTCATCTGCTTCTTAAAGCATTTTAACCAACTTATCATACAGGGAATCAAACTTTCAATTCCAAGAGATACATTTTCATGGTTGCTCCAACACATCCATGCAAATACATTGTTTAATAAAGATGGACTGTACATAATGTTACTGACATGTCCATGCATTTCAGCCTGATATGTTTGGAATGTTAGGAAACTTTGGGATCTTGACGAAAATTTAAAATGTATGTCTGCAGTGGTGAACTATTCATGTTCGCATAACATGCATTTTTAATTATGTTTTCTCTGAGTTTGAAAAGATTAAAAAACGTAACACCATTCTTTAACAAACGCATCATACACACACACACCTTCTCTCTTCATGCCCATGGCCAGGCACTTCTGGTAGCGACAGTACTGGCAGCGGTTTCGCTGGCGCTTGTCAATCAGGCACTCCTTGTTGTCTCGACACGTGTACGTGAGATCTTTACGGACGGTCCTCTTGAAGAAGCCTTTGCATCCCTCACAGCTGTACACACCGTAATGCTTTCCTGTGATAAACAAAGCCCTCAACATCAGGCCTGCTTTGAGCCAGTTATAACTCTCAGTGTTGAGTGTAAACCTCTTTTTGGACACATTTGGAGACAGGAATGGAGGCATGTTTCCATTAATTACACAATGGGAAACTCATTTTTAAATACAGTTACAGCAGTGCAATAGAGATCTTAGCAAAAAGAAAAAGAGACAAAGAACCTGAAAAATAACTGAGAAGTCACCTTGAAATCAGTCTCTTTGTCTTTCCTCCAGTCATGTGGGTACCAATGTTTGTGGGGGCAGAGGTGTGTGTGTGTGTTTTTGTTTGCCCATCCCTCTCCACAATCCTGACCCTCTAACATTACCTGAGGAGCGGTCCCCGCAAATAGCGCAGATGTGTTTTGACATTCCCCCAGGGCTTGTACACTGGTAGTTGATGTTTCCCAGGTTCTGTAGACCCGGCGGCGGCTTGATGTCCTCCGAGCTGCTGACACTGTTCATGGAGTTCATCTGAGGATGACGGAACGACAGAAAAGAGAACAAAGAGCTAAAGCTGAGGTGGCCAGAACTGAACAAAAGAGGAGGAAGCAGAGGGGAAGTAAGAGTGAAAAGTGTTCAGCAGTCTCATGACACTCTCTCCCTTCCTCTATTTTCTCAGTTTGTCTTCCGCTCACCCATATTGTTATTCTCTCCCCACCCACACACTTTACTGAGAAAGTGTCCCGGGGTGCGATCACATGCTCTAGCAGTGGGCGGAGCTCAGCTTTCTGTCTGAGGCTTGCCATACAGGTTTTTAAATGTTTTTTGACACGGGAGAGACGTAGGAGTCACGTGTGCAGAAAGTGCAGTTCTCAGACACAAACAACAGAGGGGGCTCCTGCGTTGGCTAGATTTTAATTTTAGAGAGTTATAAGCTTCTTACAATGTTTCCCAGGGTGGTTTCACAAAAAATCACATAATGGTCAATGAGACTGATGGCTGTGTCTACAATATGAGATCTTGTGCAACCTCAAGAGGCCCCTTAAGAGAACAAGGTGTGAAAACCTCCACTGAGGTTAGAGTAAGTGAGATTCTCCACCAGTCAGTAGAGGTGAAGCTCTGAAATGAAGGGCAAAACGTGTTCAAGGCCGGGTAACATGTATGTCTGTATTCTTTCGACTTTTACAGATCTCTTGCTCCTTCTTTTGTCATCTTCATGCCCTTTGACCCGCTTGCACTGATGACAGCCAAGTGGGGAGCATAAATATGCTGCAAATTCATGTTTGTTGAGCTGTTTGTGTGCAAACATCTGCACCCCTGGTGGAAACAACGAGGCTGACCTACATATGCCTGTCCCATATATTTGATGTGACATGACGTATAGGACAGCCTCAGTCACCTCTTCTCTTATCACTTATTTACGAAATGCACTTTCCTCTCGTGGTCCTCCAATGGCAGTGTGAGCTGAGGACTCTATGGCTGTGACCTTACAGCAGAGGAGAGGATACCAAAATCATTCAGTCCCCCCCCCCAGCACATAGGTCCTCTATACCATCATTTCCCTCTTCGACTGTAGATGCCCCAAAGGCAAGGGCATTCGCTCATCTGTGAGTCAGTGGTGCGTAGCTATTCCTCTTCACTGCACTCTTCAACAGTCTTCGCAAATAATTAATTTTACACCTGTAGGGTTTGAAAAAGTAAGTCCTGTGGTGCATTCAAACAGTCGTTTAGTCACACATGCTATTTCAGACAGACAACATATTGGTGCATAAAAAGGGCTACAAGCACTGTATATGGATTATTGATGCGTCATACATTCTTTATGCAACACATGGTATGAAAAACATACTGCATCATACATGTGTTGTTTACTCTAGCCAGCAGACAGTATATCACATTTGTGAAAGAATATACTCCTGGAATGAATATTTCTTTTTATTTCCTCCGCCAGGAAGAAGGTTATATTTCTGGTTCATTTGTCATTTGTTTGTTGGTTAAATCGTTTGCAGGATTATGCAAAAACTAATGGACGTTTTTTTGCTTTTTTCAGAGATGGCTCCATCCAGGTCAGAATTTACATCCAGGATTTTTTAAGGATTACTCACCATTGTGAGACAGGGTAATATTTCACATTTCAAGTAAGTTCTCCATAAATGCGTGAAGAAGAGCGTGTGTCAGGGGTTTACATGAATAAGCCTTCATGTTGAAGGATTTTTGTATTTATTTGTTTACTGTCAGAGTCACATTAAAAAGCTCAGCTGTAAATGATGAAGTTAATGACTGAGACTCTGGAGCTGAGACGCTATTAGTGTCATCTGGAACACCTGCGCCCACCTGAACCACATGTACCTGAATACCTAACAACCCAGAGTATATCACTGCCTCAGCCTCGGACGCACGCTCACTGTGCTGTGAAGTTACGCAGTGGGCCGTGTGTTTTAGTGATCAGAGGTAAGTAAGGTTACTCCAGTAATGTCAATGTTCAGGGTAACATGTTCAAGTGTCCTGATTTTATTTAGGTTAAACATTTAAAGCAAAAGAAGAAATTGGTCTGTTCCAGATTTTCAGACACAGGCAACTGCCTTGCTGTTCCCAAGTGCATGCACACTGATTTCTTTCAAGAAGGTGCATGTTGCGCTTCAGGTCTTAGTCCAGTGCTCATTTTTTCTGGCCAGAAATCCACATTCAGTTTAATTTTACTAAATGTTGTCTGGAGATTTCTATCCAGCTGCATCTGAAATCGCTCACTACTCACTAGTACACTTTATAAAGAGTTCTCCATTTTGTAGTGTCAATGGGTTGTGTCCAAAATCACCCATTCATTCACGCCCCCCCCCCTTCGGGATTTCTATGTAAGGGACTACAAATCTCATCAGCAAATATTAATTTAAAAAATAAACCGATAAATCATAACAAAAATAAGTCTGTAAAAGTGCAGATGAACATAAACCTTTCTGTGGTTCCTCTCAACGTAATTCAGGTCTCTTTGAGAATCTCCAGAGACAGAAGGCTGCTGCTCTTAATGAACTGGCCAGATGTCGTCAAACTTTAAGTGAAAAAAAAAAGACGTGATTGTGGTACACCATGAGCCGTTCTCGTGAGCTCGCTCTATATTCTCTTACATAGCCCCCCTAGATAGTGAAAAGGGGAGAGTGAATGACCTGAAGTTTAAATTCACCAAACGTAAAGCAAAATGTATCACAGTCACTGCATGTACCCTGACATCAAAGGTATTGTCTGTCCTGCTCAGAAACATGGCCATTTCCTTTGTATCGGATATCCTGTCTGTAAATGCTAGTTACAGACTTGTAACACTTTTGTAAACATTTTCCCTTCTCATACTCTGAGCCTGAAATCTCTGCTTCAGATGCACTTACATAAACCAAACCTTCTATTTCAATCATGTTCCTGTTGTCGGTGTGCATTTTCTCCTGTTGAGATTCAGACTAACTTTTTTTTTTTAACAGAAAAACTGTTTCCTGTAAAGACAGTGGAGACATTGGATCGACCTCGTAGGACTTTGTCAGGAACCTGAAAACTCTAACACAAAGGTCAGTGACACCTGTGAGGTCAATAAGCTGGACATGAGTTAGCATTATCTTTGAACTTGTAACTTCCATTATCTATGAAACCACATATACCAAAGCCAGGTTCCAGGTTATGAAGTTACCACACTGTCATGATTGCAGAGCCACAGAAATCTTAGATGCTTGAGACTTGACTCAAGCTAACTTTCTTTTCTTTCTTTCTTTTTTTAAGGTAGATCTACAAAACGTAAGTGCCATATTTCTTTTTTCTAAAAAGTATGTCTCTGTCATGGCTGCCATGCCTTTCTCTCTCTTTCTTTTATGTGTTGTGGTTTTTTGCTTCATGCAATTTGACATCAAGCTGGCCACTTGCTTGCTCCTTTGTGCTTTCAAACTGGCCACCTGTTCATCAGTCCGGCTGTTTTATCATCGTTTTCTTTCTCTCCCTCTCTCTCCATGAGAAATGGATAGCATGAAACAGTAGCCACGTAGCTGTTTTAGTGTCTGCACATGTGTGAGACAGGAGGGGTGTCATGTAAAACGATTTGATGGAGCTGCAGAAATGAAGCTTTGAATATGTTTGTTGAGCTCAGCAGTTCATATAGTGGATGAAGATGGGTGTGTCACGTGTGATGTGGTGTGAAGTCAAGAATCAAAAGTCTCTAATCATCCTGTTCTCCCAGTCATGCGTTGAAGGGGCCTTCTCTCATCTACCTTCTGTCCAATATGGCCACTGTGCCACGACTTACTTTGTCAAATCTGCTTGCCTCAATATTGGTAACCTTACCGTTACTTCCTTTTTAGGTGTGATCTACACAAGGTAAGAGCCATTTTTATATTCTTGAACTCTGCTTGCTGTGCCTGCTGGCCTCCCTCCCTGTCTCTCTATAGACAAATTAGTTAGTTGATTAGCATCATCTCCGACATTCTTTGACCAATAAAACTTAATTTCCGTGTGGTTTCTTGTTTCTTACACAATCGCAAGCAACCATGCAGCACAGCTTCAGGATAGGAAAAACACTGCCTTTCGAGTGCATTACTTTCACTATTTAAGAAATTAAGCAGCTGCTGAGAAAAAAGAGAAACCATCCAGGCTTCATTAAATCCAGATTTCTTGCCATTTTCCCTTTGTTTTCACCATGGCCGTTGCCATGACTGTGCTTTGTTGGTGGCCGTGCCATGGCTACACTTTTTGGCAGCTGTGCCATAACTGTCTATTTCTTTGACAACACCCCTCCATGTTCATTTGTTCATCTGATATCTAGGATCAACATTTTTATTTTCCTGATCAACACAATGCCCCAACACAATGTTGTACTTTAATTAGAATGGGAGGCAGGTCCTGTCTGTGCACCAAGGTGAAATATCAGAGCGTTTAGTGGTCTCTGGAGTACTGAGTATGTGTCCCCTTGTTGGTTTGTCGTGCCTGGATATGCAGTAAGAAAGAGACTGACTCTGGTTGTAGTCAGAGATGTTTTGTGGAACTGCTGAGCCGATGATCTGGGTCAGATGTTAGATCAAGGCTGGACTGAGGTGGTGCAGAGTTTGGTCTGAGAACGGAGAGCATTTTCTAGACCCTGGTCAGTCTCCTGGACTCTGTCAGGGTTCTGTTGTGGATCAACGGTCCCTTTTGGTTTTTAGCTTATTATACCTTAAGCCTGTTGTGTATCATCTTGGCCCCTGGGCTAAAATTAGGCCGAGGGTTCTCGCTGTCTCTTACTGTCTCTGTCCAACATTACTGCTGTGCCACCACTCTTTTTTAAATAGCTTCCATGCCTGATTTTATTTTTCTCTGCCTCTTTGTATCCATCACCACACCAAGACTATGTATTTCTCCATGCCTCTGTACAGAATGGCCCCCCTTCTGCCCGTCCATTTTTCCTACAGAATCTACAAACAGGTTTATTATTTATTTTTTTCATTTTTCTTGGGTGCTGTGCCACCTCTCATTTATCTGTCTTGTGCTCTTACCTCTCCTGTTTTAGGGTTTCCCATACATTAATTTATATGTGGCAGCCCGCTACAATATCAAATCTGAACACCACACATTGTGTTTCTTTTAATGCCATTTTAAAAATGTAGTGTATTGTTCATTATGTATACACGTTTCCTTTATATGGAAAACATGGATATCACTTGAGTTGTTGTACAAGGATAACACTGAATTTGCTTGTGCAAAGGGCTATTAGCCCAGAACTGCTCCTGAACTCCAGTTCACCCATGAAAACAGTATGAGATGTTATGTGACACAATGACCTGATGCTGGGTTGGTCAGTGGCTGTTGGTGAGCAGTGAAAAGATGGTTGTATGTATACAATTGTAACCCTGACTGTCCCTGAAGGCACAGATCCATACTGTGATTGAAGCAACATTACTGTCTGCTGTGCCCTGCAGCGCTGGCCTCGATCCAGCCTCTGAAACACAATGTGCCAGTGTACATGCATTTCTGTGTGTGTGGCTCATCATCAAAGCACTGAGCCTTCTGGGTTTTGTAGTTTATCCAGCGGACCATTTAAAGACAGTATTTCCATTATCGCCATTAGCTGTCTCTTGCAGTCCGTTGTGCCAGAGAGTAAAAAGAGCAATCTTGCTGGTGTTGCTTTTTACCTCCGCCAAGGAGATTTCTTTTTAGGTTCGCTCTGTTTCTTTGGCAGCAGGATTACATGAAAAGTAATGGAGGGATTTTCACTTTTTTTTTTACCAGAGGTGGATCATGTTCTAAGTTAGAAACCATTCGATTTTTGGACTGATCTGGATCAGTTATTTTTTTATTCTTCACCATTACAAGAGAATATCCCCATAAATGCATAAAGGCTCAAGATTGGGGACACTATCTCAGTGCTCTTAAGAAAATACTATTAATATATAATAAAAGCAATATTTTCGACAGGCCAGGAGCATATGCACACACACACACAAACATAGTTCACACATTCTCTCTTTTCCTTTTCTCCCAATAATCCATGAAAGGGCTAATAGTCTGACTGTGTCTTAAGTCCCCTCGCATGACAGCAGCAACACAGAACTCAGCAATGACCTTTAGGGTGAGATGTTTAAAGGTCAGTAGAGGGGTAGGGGAGAGGGAGAAAAGCCAAGGTATGCCAGCCAAACACATTGGATATGGCTAACCTTCAACCTCCTATCCGCTGTTGGAGATTCCAAGAACGAAAGGCACATGATCAAGCAAAGAATGCGACAGTTTCATGTAGGCGAACATTGCCAAAAGTAGTAATTTGATATAAAAGGATAAAGGATATAAAACTCTGTTTTGATGAGAGAAAAATAATGAATAGAAGACCTGTTTTTAAACAAAAAGTGGTTAAACCGAGGTTGAATAACAGTTTTAAATCTGGACTGCATCAAACATCATAAACTGATAATAAACCTCCTTAATGTTAAGTAGAAAGATTATATAGTTACACGAAGAGAGGGGAAAAGTTTAGATTTAGGCCCCAATGGAAAAAGAAGCCTTTTTGGATAATGTCCATTGCTGTAGTTAACATCAAAACACTCGCACATTTTCTCACCTGTGGACTGCTGAGTGCTCCAAAGTTCATGTTGGGCGTGGATGGCAGCGATACAGAGGGTGAGCCCAGTGATGATGTAATAACTGGATAAGGTGAGGCCAGGCCATTCATCGGCGAACCCAAGGTGGACATGGGGGATGGCAGGGGCCTGGAGGTGCTAATGACTGATGGGTGGCCCACCATGCCACTCATGGGAGGCGGGTGGGTGTGGGCTGTGCTCATTGGCCCTGTAGAGTCTGGAGGAGAAGGAGAGGTGTGTTAGTGAATAAAGCACAACGAATTATGTAGGGAAGTCAAAGGTAATCCAGTGCAACAAATCCTTTATTTGTAAAGCTCATGATGTAAAGGTTTCAATTACCACACGAAAGGATGTCAATCGATAATGCATGAGAATATATTGTTGACCAACAGTGCAGCATGCCTTTATGCAGTCCATGTTGGCTCCACAGAGTGAAGTCCGCCTGATTTTGGTCACAGGGCGCTGACTTTGGTTTGCATCCACTGATGTAAACTGACAGGCTGGCATTTACATAGATGACCTACTTAGAAAAGCTGTCAGTCAACCGGGTAACAAGGAGTGGTATGTAATTTCATGCATGTGCTTTGGCTGTGAGGAGGAATCATTCATCATCAACGTAAATTACAGATGCTGACATACACATACAGTATGCACATGCAGGGACTAACATGTACTGTACATATAATTAAAACATACAAATGCCACAGGCTGTCACAGCTTGTTGTGGTAGGGAATGATGAAATAAACAGAACCTCTCTGGGCTAAAAACTAGCTTTTTTACAGGAAAATGTTAATGATGTGACATACCACCAAACACACATTTGGTTTAGTCAGAATGGCCAGAAAATGCAGTAGCTTCTTCTTGTGTGTGCGTGCACCATCCCCCACCCACCTTTACACATACGCAGTGTGATACTGGGCCCAATGCCACTGTTCTTAGTTAAATGTCACATTCCTGTCTTTTTGTGTGTGTGTGTGTGTGTGTGTGTGTGTGTGTAAAGGTGGGTGGTGGCATGATACCTTAACACACAATGAACAGCACCTGTGTTTTTCGGTTTGTAAAAATGTGCAAATAAAGGGTTTTTTCCTCCCTAAAAGCTCACCAGGGAGCCAGAGATGACTGATTTCATGGGGCTTATTTGTTTCTCATCTGACTCTTTGCTAATGTAAAATAGATTTTCCAGTAGACAATAATGCAATCAATTGCCCCTTGAAAATATATTTTACATCAGCAAAGACTCACTGTGGCCTGTCACAGCCAAATAGTTAAACTGCAGTGTGACAGTCCAGTCCATATTTCTACTCCAAAGTCTCAATTTGAAAGTAATGTAATGCTCACATTTTGTAACAGCTGCATTTATTAGTTAATTAATGGAGTCGTTTTTTATGAGTCATCAGTCAGTTTCGTTTCCTGTTACTTGTTATGGGTTTCACAAATTAAGATCTAAAACATTCCATCTTCTTGTTTCATCCAAAGTTGAGCTCCAGTGTACACAAAGATGTGATTCTTTTTGCCTAGTTTTCAGAAATAATTGCTTAGATTCACAAACAGTGTTTGGGCAGTTTCTGCCTGTCAACACTACTACAGTGATTTCAAGTTTGCAGCCTTTTTGACCATAAACTCGAACTACTTGCTAAATACTTTGCAATACTTTTGAAATGATGCTCTGATGCTTAACCTCTGGCAGTGATTAAGCTCACATTAGTTTCTTCTCTACTGGTTATGAGACATATGAACTCTGTTTAGAAGAAATGGAAAGTTTGAGTAATGCAAGACAGTTGCTTTCAGATGTCAAGGATTTGGGAAATAGAGAGGAATGTCACATTCTCTGCCTGAATGCAACACTTTTTGCATAAAGACACACTCTAAAACACACAGCTGGCCATTTAGTCCCTCTCTGTATGCCAAGGAACAGATGTTGTGCAACTTCCTGTTTAGCAGTGAGACTATAGCCTCCACCCCCTCTCTCACTCGCCCACTTTCTCCAGCCCTCCATGAGTGATCCCTGGCAGGCAAATATGTACTGGGGCCTCCCTCTCCCTCCCACAGAGCCGACTGGATACAAGAGATATACTGCAGTACAATACACTTGAAAAGAAGTCAACTCTTTATACTGCATGCTATGGCATGTGATGGGACAAAACATACACCCGAAGTTTAAATTGTATGATGGCGTGCAGGTTTTCCCAACTTTCCAGAGTGCATTTTCATCTAATCAACGAGATTACATAATGGATGTGCACAGGATGAGTACATAATGAACCGTCTCAGTTTGTGCACTGACCCCACTCTTTATGTGCATGGCAAATTCCCTTCGTGGTTCATAAAGTTCTGCTCTATTCTAGAAATGCCGAGGATATAGCAGCGGGCCGAGCGTCACTCCAGCCAACAATGTGCCAACATGCTCTCATGGTTGTTCTGGATTAAAAAGTATTCAAAAATGAAATATATAAATAAATTACAATATAAAGGGTGCGATATTGACCCACCAAAGACAGAGGGGATGTGGTAGACACACGCAGCATCTTGAAGGCAGTTTTTGTATTATCAATAAAGTGCTAAAGTTTTGGACCTCAAACAACCCTCCACTCTGGGTCATTTCAACTCACACTCAAATATACTTACTCGGAAGCTAAATTTATAAACTGAAAGTGTCTGCTCCTGTATCAGCAGAGCAGAGTCAGATCACTCATTAGTAGTTCCTGGTTCTGTGACAAGTGAAGAGTTAGCTGACAAGACAATGCAACGGTACAAAGTGCCTACTTGGTAATATTTCAGACTTAAACACAAAGTCAAAAGGAAACCTGATCAAATTTATGAGACAATCTGCAGACATCTGTTAACGCTTTAATCTCTGTTTTGTTCAAAAAGTAAGGGGAAGCTCTAACAAAGATGAAAGTGAGCATTCTGCGGGTAGTGAAATGACACATCTTTCCTTCCTTTCTAGTGTAATCTGTAAAAGTGTTATTGTCACTAGTTGTCCACTCAAAATTACTATTTATAATCAGTAATTTACAATGCAGAAGAGCAGAAACCGCCCTGTTGTATTTACTGTCTCCTATACTGTATTTATTTCAAGCTGCTAGTAACAAGGAGAGCAATAATTCCAATCTAATGCTGGGGTGGGTGATCAGTTAGTAGTAAAACAATATAATTGAACATTCTCTTGTTCCAGCTTTGGGTTTCAGACTGTTGGTCGCAGGAAACGAGCAACTTGAAAACATCACCTTGAGCTCAGAGACTTTTTGACATAGGGGAGTGTGTGTTTGTGTGTTTGTGTGTTTGTGGAAGGAGGCCAGCGTGTTCAGTGGAGGAAGCATAAATCGGCCCAGCACAGCTCAGAGGGGCCTATCCTTGAATGACCCGACTCAACCGGCTGTTCCATCTCCATTCTATGTAAATCACCTCTATACAAAGAAGCCTGTGGAATGTGCAGCCCCATCACTCCAGACAGCAGGGAAAGGTACTGTACGTTACTGGAAGGCTGTTTCGTGGACAACCTAAAGAAAACACTCATCATAAGAAAAGCAGTGAAATCAAACAGATTTAGCCCCAGCGCTTCCTGTCAAGCTTTGTTTAAGAGCATCTGTTTGAGAGCAAACAAACGCACAGTGAAGGGCACCTTTGATCGCTGGCGTCGCAAATCAAAGGTCAACTGTTGCCAAACTCCTGAACGAAGTTTAAAAGAGTTCCTATCTACAGCAGCCAACAATTGCACTCATCATTCCCAGAAATTATTGCGCCGAGGGGATGTAAAACCTTCAAAATGACCCGCCAGTGACTAACATAATTTGATTATGACAGCAGAGCATTACCATTGGGTCTGAAATAAAGCCAGATATGAAGTATGTACTTGTCATAACAAACATTTCAATAATAAATGTGACATAATTAGTATTAAAAAAACATCAATTATATTTTCATTCTTGCACACAAAGGGAGTGCAAGGCCATCCTATAACCTATAGGTTATAGGATGGCAACACTATAGTGTTGATTGACCTGTATTTAGATAACTGAATAATTTAGAAATAAAAGTATTACTAACAGTTCTAATCAATACTATTCTATACAGTCTCACATATAACAACACAACGATTTCCTACATTTCTCCCTTTTGTATGATTTGTAAATTAGAAATCTTGAATTTCTGGCAACTGTGTGACAAAACAAGAAAGTGGAAGGCATCACTCTGGGCTTTGTGAAGTCATGATGGGCATATTTTCACTACTTCCTGGCATGTTATAGACTAAACAATTAGATTAATCAATAATACAAATAGGGCCCTGAATGGACAAAAGAGATATAACCCTTCATCTATTCTGTATGCACTGCGTACACTCATTGCATCCTGTTCAATCTCAAAGCTTAAACCAGTATGTTTTAATTCGCAAAGTAATCGGAAACAAAGCTTTAGTGTAAACAATATAACAATTTCCTGCATGCAGAGAACTGAGAACACATCATCTTCAGTCGACAGCTGTTTGCTTCAGATGATGAATGAATTTTATGTACGTAGGCCAACCGCCGTGGAGCAGAGAACTGGAAAAACCACAAATATAGCCATACATGTATCATCACTGATCCGATGATCAACAGGTTTAAAGAAACATCAGAGACCACAAACCTTCTAAATCCCTCACTGTTAATTACTGGGCAGTGGCTGGACGGAGCACTCCACTGTGTGGTAATTCAATAAGCCCATGGCCCACTAACTAATAATATCTCCTGTCTGAAGAGCAGACCAGCACTCGGAGCGTATAGTGGAGGGGGGTCGTGGGCGGTAAGGGATAAGTGACCACGATGCAGCAGATCCCCTCCTGAACACTGACAAAAGCCTCAATACCTACAAGATTAGCCACCACGAAGAAGGAGCCTAGTGCGTGCCGCGATCTGTTTGATCCCTTTTTGCTTTGTATGTGTATGCAAGTGTGTGCGTGTGGCACAGCTGCATGCGGCTGACAGTGCTGTGACCAAATGACAGAGAGCAGAACGCATCCTAAAGTAATCAGATGGAGGCCCTGCGGAGCTCATCAGATACAGCGCTCTTGTAATTAAGAAATGTCTTCACTGCCAATCGTGCTGGCCATGAACCCTGACACACACACACATACTCAGCGTACACGCACACTTGTCGTCTTTCACATTAAAAGAGAAAAAAAAGCGTGCAAATTTTTCCATGCACACAAGCACAAAATCACCACCCTTTAAACATTCATTTCATCGCTAAATGAGGTTGATGTCTGATCAATTGTGTCAGTAAATCCTCTTATCCCTGAGTAAGTATCTGCAGCTCAGCGGGCCAGCTGTCAAGGAGGCAGGGGGCCGAGGAGGAGGGGTCGGAGCCAGATTGGTAGGAAGGGAGCAATGGGTGGATGGATAGACGGACGGATGGGAGGACGGATGGGGGAGGGCGGTGTGGCACTGGCAGGATGCCACTTGCCTCCCCGACGCTCACATGATCCCACCAGCACACACGCCTAATCTCTCCGCCTGGCTGAGAACATTAGATCATCAATTGATTTTTCTGCACAGCTGTGATTTAGGAGATAGAAATAGTTGCTGGTGAGAGGAAAATGAAAATATTCTCTACTGTTGCACAAAACCAAAGTTGCCTCAAGGATACCTATTCCATTTTCTGACTGTTTTTTTTTTTTTTAGTTAAACAGCTAAAATAAATGTGTAAAGGCCCATAATATCAATGCTACAAGAACAGCACATCTGTATCATTCCTCTCTTGTTCAAAAACTTAAGGAAATGGAAAAAAATGTTTTTTTTTTTTCCATAAAGCCATACGGCTGTGAAAACACAAGCACTTCAACAAATAAAGTTCTCTGACCCTAAATTCTGCCCGGGAGTGAACTCTCTAGTGAACTCACACACACTGTCCCTCAAAAGAGAATTTAACTCTGTTTCCTTTCTTTCTGCCCCCCCCCATTCTCAGCAGTTTTCCTGTCGTGTAGCTTTGAACAAACAAGAAAGTGTAAGTGAAGCTAATATATATACACATCATATATAGGCTGTTGCTGCCACATTGTTATATCCACAAACCTGCACAGAGGTAGACATGATCAATGAAGAGGCCAGGGCTGAGACAGGGACAAGATAAAGACTGTTTTGCAAGTGACAGAAAAAAGTTTGGAACTTAAACAAGAAGAGCTAACAGAAGTCTGCTTGCACAGACAGGCTGACCAAGCAGTCCTGAAAAACAAACAAACAGGTAGACTGACAGGCCCATCCACCCTCATGGCTCCATGTGATCATTTGTTCCTGGAAGTAATCTCTTTCCGTTGCATACGGCTAGGGAGAGATGAGTACGCGTGCTGTGAAAATACACACACACACACACACATAATACACACTGACCCACTCATCTCATGCTGTGACCCAGTGAGTGTGACCTGACCTCTGGACCTGTGACCAGATCCTAGAAAGACAGCCAGACAATATAACTAGCTTCATAGTGACAGTCAACTTGAGTTTTGACCTGAGGTGATGTGGCATCTGAAAAAATCAAATCTGACCCCACCCCCGATGATGTCAATGACAATGCTAGCATGTTGTTGTTAAGCAGGTATAATGTTTCCCATGTTCACCATATAGTTTACTGTGATTTACTAATTAGCACTAAAGGAGGCTCCATCTGAGGCTGATATGGCCTTAGGTCACACTCAAAGTATTGGAAACTGAGGTTTTCAACTGATGGTGTCACTGGATGAAAAGTTAGCTGATCACCATTCCAATTCATTCTGAACGGGACGTTAAAAAAAATCTCTTGAAGGCAATATATCTGACAGGATGTGCAAAGTTGTTAAGGAACTACAGATGTAAACATGAGCGTTGCATGCATCTCTCGAGGACACTAAAGAAAAGAATATTGCTGTACTATCAATACATTACCCGTATACACACATAAACAAACACTGGAGCCAGTCATTGACTAACTATGTGTGAGTGTGGGTGTACGTGAGCTCACATCAACACCTCTCCTGGCACAGGAAAAAGGAAAAGAAAAATAAATCATCAGCGTTGGTGCTGATGGAAGGATGCAGGGTGACAGGCAACAGACTCGTACACAGAGAGAAAGCAGAATGGAAAGGGCTAATAGGAAGGGACAAGTGTTGAGAGATAGACGGATCGTGAAGGAAAAGGCAATGAGAGCTGGAAGCATCCTTTTTTAGTTGAGTGGCATCCAAACTGATTACATCTGAAACCTCAAATGAGTCACAAGCTCTCAATTCTAATGTGCAACACTCTTGCCTTGTGTCTGACATAATTGGTCAAAATGATCCAATGATTTTAAAAGCAGCAAGTAAGCTAGTTGGAGCCAATAAGATCATGAAATCGGGATTTAAAGATAGAATCCCAAGCAAAATAAAGTCCTCCAACAACTGTGAAAATTTATCCCAGTATAGATCATATATAGGATAATCCATATGGGAAACTTCAAATGCAAGTCCTGCAGATGCATTTTTCCCTGCTAGCTGCATATTTATGCCGCTGGGTAAAGAAATTCAAAACAACTTGTTCAAAGCATGCACAGGGATTAGAGGCATTACCGTAATGCATCTGTGCCGTGTTAGCTTTTAGTGCTCAAGCTTCGCTCGCGTGGAAAATCACAGAGCAACAGCGGCGGGTAGACGGGTAACATCTTCCACCAAAGGCGATCCCTGGACTGATTCTGATCGATGCATTTCCAACAACAGACACACGCACACACAGGCAGGACAAAACCCGGCTACTCACAGTGACCATAACCTATCTCCCTCCCAGGGCTTCCTCCAGTTGCAGGTGATGCCATGGGGTGCCACATGCCTTCAGGTGCGAGTGTGGCACTGGCAGGACACCAGTCACTCAGGATGAGAACAAGGACTTGTGTTGGCTCAGTGACAAACTAAAAAGAAATTTTGTCTACACTCTGGAAATCCACCACTTTTCTGGACAGAACATGAACATAAGGGTCGCCGTGGAGAATGGGGGGGTGGGAGCGTCGGTGAAGAGCAAAAGAGGCGGAGTCCACCAGCGCTGGTTATAGGATTACCCAGATTATCCTTCCCCTGAGATCAATCCCACAGGAACTGTTTGCTGCCTGACTGCTGCACAAATCAGCTCTCCTACCACCCACTCATCTCGTGTCTCTCTGAGCGTTGGTAAGACTATCTGCACAGAGACACCTGTTGTAATGGCAGAACAGGGTGACTGGCATGGGGAGGGAGTTGGGGGGGGGGGTCATGGTAGAGGGGGTCACACTTCAGAGTACAGCATAGCCAGAAGTTTCCAATTACTGCCTCTTAAAAGAGGTTGAGTCTGGAGGGCAAAGGAAGACAGTGTGACACTGCTTAAGTCTACAAAGGTCATTATGTGTCAGTAACATTTCTTAAATTTGTTCTCTTTTTTTCTGACTCTTAGTCACAGCCTTTCTGTGTAATATGTAGGTGGAATAAATGGGATGTGAGTGCTGAGAAAGGAAGTGACAAGAAGCAGCCAGAGGCAAAAGAATTCTCTTCTTCTCTCTCCCTCCGTGCATCTGTAATTCGCCTTAATGTCAAGAAGTAGCTGTGCCAGCATGTATGTTTAATGTTACTGTTGTTGTCGTACGATTGCCTGTGTGCACATTGTTAGTATGTTTGTGTGTCTAACAAGTGTTATGGCATTCCAGGAAGTGGGGAATTGTCTTTTTCAGTGCTCTAGTTGAGCAAACACACAGCAAAGCGAACACCCAGATGCATACACAAGCCAAAAATACTTAAAGGCAATGAGGAACAATGTGTGACAAATCTTCAGGGGCACCTAAATACACTATACGCTGCAAAAAGGCATGCAAAGATAGACTCAATCTTTAAGAGTGTAGCTATCAGAGGATGCTTTCAAAAATGGTCATAAACTTGTCTTAGTGAAAAAAACAGCACTAAAATTGGGCCTACAAGCAGTGGGAGTTAAGTTTGTTCAACAATAACTGAGGCAGCACGCATTCTTGGCCATGGGTGTATGTCATATCATTATCACCACAAAATAGCCCAGGCCAATAAATGTGAAATTGGCAGTGATTTAAGTCTGCAGCTGCTCCTTTTAATTTATCCTGCCATCCTATCAGATGTTCGCCCCATCTTGTTTCGAACATGTGCATTGACAGATAGCATTGAAAACTTGAGAAGCCAACCCTCAGCATGTGCGCGTCTATTTTACTCACATGACTTAACAGAGTTTGCTTGTGCGGTGCACCTGCATGTGGCTGGATCAAATGTCTATACAGTGCTTGACGGATCGCCACCAGTAACCAGATCCCCTCGGTGACAGCAACCTGGCAGGAGACTCAGACTCGGCTGGACACACGAGGAGGAGACAGCCAGAAGAGACACTTGCCTCTCTTTCAGACCTAACAAATCCCACAGAGGGAAGCTAAAATAATACAGTCCTTCTAAAAAATCCATGCTGCAATATAATAGTGTGTTGTGGCCCACATAAAAAGAACATCAAATTAACCCAGAGAGCCATAATTAGCATTCATGGAGTGTGAAGATGTGGGAGGAGGATCATTTGTAACATTTACGGTACACTCTTGTTAAGTCCGAACTTCTAAAAATTTCATGACCATTTTGTCATCAGTGTCATGTATACTTGTGCCTACAAACTGTAAATCTTTTATAGGCTTTACTTAGAACCTCAGACCACTGTTTGCCCCATTAAACTGATCTCAGGAGGAGACAGTTTTCTCTGGAGATCTCGCATGGGATTTTTTCACAGTGGGGGGGGGGCAGAATCATGAAACGTATTTGGTTGGTGGACATTTGTAGGAGAAGGCGACAGTAATAAATGGGTAAAAAGCAGAGCAAAAACATAATGCTTTGTGTTTGTTTTGCTTTTAAACAGCGATGTGTGCTTGCGCACAACCGTACATTTGCGAGCGCGAGGCTCGCACACTAAAATGGCACTTAGAGCACTTGAAATAGCTTAGCAAGGTTCGCAGCGTGTTCTTCAAGTCTCTCAATGGAGAGGTTTAATGAGATCTAATGGACTTAGCTGTTACCTGTTGCTGCCATTTGTGCTCCTATGGGGCAGAGAGCACCATGAGGAACACTTTGCTTGGTCAGTCAAACCAACTACTACTGAGCCATAAATCTCACCTCATTAATCCCATTCCTATTAATAGTATTAATGAGCTCTGTGGTGCTTTAATCGCATGCTTAATTTGGGACTGACTTTGCCTATAGGGCTGCAACAAAGGGCTGTTTCCTTATTGATGAATCTACTGATTAACTATGGTTTAGTATAAAATGCCAGAAAATGGTGGGAATATGGGCTGCAACCACACAATATTTGGTGTTTTGTCTTGATTAATGAACTGATCGTCAATAGTCAGAATAAACTGATTAATCAACTTATCCTTTCTGCCCTATCTGGGTGTATTACAGGTGGTTGAAAGTAACTACATACATTTACTCAAGTGTTGTACTTCATTAGTTTTCTACTACTTTCTTACTTTTCATATGTTTTACTACTACTATTGTTATACCTTTTACTTATGTAAAAATTGAATGCAAGAAATGTAATTAAGTATTTCCATCCAATACTTCTTTCACCCCTGACTGTACCTATATCTTTAACAGGCATACGTTAGTGTTTCCGATCAAAATGCAATAACTTTTTTGCAGACGCATCAGCAACATTCAACATTTGTTGTAAAATGCAGTCTGTCTTTTAACTGTCCTGTTTGCTGAATTAATTAAAAGCAAACACTGAACAGATTAGATGATAATGATCAAAGCAATATGTAATATGTGAGCACATGTTGGGAAAATAGAAAATGAGACTGAGTGCGCATCCACATGTAACAGGTAAGTTGCTGTTGCATAATTGGCAAATAGCTTATTACATCTCATAACTAAACATGGCTGCAGCCTATAGGCCTTTCAAGGTTCTCTGCTTCATTAAAGCTGGAATTAAATCAAGGCTTTGACCTTCTTCACTAATGACTAATTAATGGCAATTAGCCCAGAGAATGGCCTCCTTACACCCCTTCTTTTCCCTCATTCCGTTCTCACAATTAGCACCCAGTCATAGTGCCCAGGAATAAACCCGCTGTGTGCATTGTGTGCTAATGCATGTGACTGCATTGAAGCCTTGCAGGTCGCAAGCTATAGAATCCTTGAGCAAATACTTGCAGAGAACCCCACCCTCTCTACCTGCGTGGTTCATTTAAGTCTGCAGGAGTGGGTGGGGATTCCTCTGTGCAGGGACTGGCCATTAGAGGCTTTTATACTTGTGGGATTTCACAGTCAAAATTTTTAACACCCACATTCTTTCAGTCACGTGACATCATGGTCACATTTTGTTGCGCAATAGGCTATGTATGTAGGAAGTCTGTATGTTTTCAGCCCAAGGAATTAAGGCAGAGTGTGTGATTGTCTCGTTATGTCTGTCTGTGTGTGCGTGTGTGTGTGTGTGTGTGGGTGTACTGGGAGGTGAATCATTGACCCCTGGCAAGTGATGAGACTTAACATCAACTAGGATGACCTCTTTCTTCACCCCGCACCCCCAACCCCCTCTGCCCTACACTTCCCCTTTATTTTGTTTCCTTCACTCTCCCATCCCGTTTTTCTTTCTGCAATGACTTCCCTGATCCCTAAATAAGTTGTTACTGTCAAAAGTTGCAAGTGGCCACGCGTCAGTGTGTCTAGAATCACTTCCACTGACTGGAAAAAAATGCTGAGAGAGAAAAATGCTGACTCTACTTAATGCCTGGGGCAGGCCTGCATCAAACCTGATCAAACAGAACATGTCTGGGAAAAGCTGAATAGATCGCCGAACAAGCCACACACAGTCAGACTGTTTCTCTGACTTCACACTGCCTTGCGTTTGCCTCACACTCCCGACAGATTGCAGAGGGACATCATCTCCCATTGAAGACATGAGCACTGTTAATGGCCCTGTTTTCATATGTGTTTCGGTGTGTGGGCCATTTATGCTATCATAAGACAAAAACACAGACAAAAAACAAGACTTGGAAGGATCTTTCAGTGGTTGTGGTTTTCACTGTGGTCCGTGGCTTTAGTAACAACTTTTTTATTTCCGTAAATGCACTGAAGGACATGTACTGTCCTCATCTAAAGTTGATCCTGGTTTATGGCCACCACTTTTAGAGCCGAGGCATAATGGTGCTATATTGTTGATTTTTTTCATACTAAAAAATGACAAATATTCAAAGATTAACCAAGATTGCTAGCCTCTGTGGGGTGGAAATGCTGCAGCCCCATTACTGTAGGACCATAATGGGACAACAAAACTCCCCACTGGAAGACTGATGATATAAGTGATATACTGGAACTTTAAATTAGAAATGTGTCAATCTCAACATTAGTTAATAATTTTGTTTGTTTTTTAGGCATTTTTTATGTGGCCATTGCCAGAGATATCTGTTACTTGACAAAGATAACAGAAGGACATATCTACACAAATCTACGCTGGTGTGATACTGTCCTAATCTGCATAAATCTTGGGAAGCTTCAACTGGCTGATCAGAGCAAAGTCTTTAAAGCCAGACAAGAAAGACTGTGTAGCCCCGAGGGGACTGCTCTGTTACTTCTGTACACTGTGGGCTTCCCTCTACATGCTCTCCCATCCAGATGTCTCTCTCATTCCCCTGGGAGCCACATTCATTATGGAAACAATTTTCAGCCCCTCCAAATGGTGCCGAGATATCTGTGATAACATAAAAGGGGAGCTGCACAGTTTTGTCTTCAAAGACTGGTCTTACTGTGTTTGTGTCCTTGTAATGCCACATTATAATGTTTCACCCCCCCCCCCCCACACACACACACACACACCAACAACAGACAAAGGTTTAGAGGCACATGTCTTAATTTCTACTGCAGTACTTTGACAGTGAGTGTATCTTTCAGGGAGGGAAAAAAACATCACATGATAAATGATGCATAGCCTATAGTGTGTGACTCAGTGAAGCTCAAAAAGCCTCAGATTCTCTCTCCATTAACAGAGTCTGATCTATAAAGGCTGAGATAATGAAAACACAGACTTAACACTTATTTGGCATACTATCTATGTACAGCAGGTAGCCTACTCCACATGTTGCAAACTCCTCAGTGGAAACAGAGCCTGCCTCATGTCCTTGTCTCTGTCGATTTAAAGTGGTCTCAAAAAATCTCATAACTGAAAAAAAAGACCATAATCTGGTTCAAGGGCAAAGTCACCGAAGTCAGACCAGAGTTCGGCTTTACAGCGCAAAATCACATCGTGCTGTCACTCAGCTGAATATAGACCCAGCGCTGACCTGGGCGCGTCTTACGCTGCACTCCTGTTTACCACAAAGTATAGGCTAAGTTTGTTGAACAAATCCGCCATTCCTCGAGGCTGTTACATGTATTTCACTCTGGATCTGACGGCCACCCCAGACCAATAAATTGCGTTTCTGTCTCAAACAGTTTAGCAAGGGTCGCGCGACAAGCGCCATAAATTACATAAGCGCAATTAAAGTGCCAACCTCTGACCTTGCCTGACCGGCACAACCACGATCACCTGACTTTTGTATTGGCTTTCGTTCTAGTTGGCACACTTGCAAAACGACTATTAACAAAGACAGCGGCAAAACAATCGGACTCACAGACGGAGTCGGCTGTTGAAGTCCGCGGACGCTTTCGCGCACAGCTCACAGACTGGCGAGCAGACGCCATGAAACAAATGCACCCCCCCCTTCTCCAAGTCAAAACAAAATGCAGCAGCTCCGAGAGGAACACTGCGATCAGACGGGGCTTTAAATGAGGCGTACTTACTGAGGTGTAAATACGGATCATTACTGTCCATACTGTGCGAGTTGTTGCGTCGATTTCCAACAGTCGCTGCCGCTCCGCATCCCAGCGCATTCCTCTCCCAGCCCGACTGAACTCTGCAAGGCGGCTCTACACGGGGGCCCAGCGAGGGGGGGGAGGCGGAAAAAACAGGGCTTCTCCCAATGACAACAGTGGTCGATATCAAGCTCCAACACGATCGTGACGAAACATCTCTCCTCTCAGACAGTGTCACGGTGTTGCAACATTTTCCACAGAGAAAGCGTTACTTTCACGATTTAAAAAAGAAAAAGAAACGATACCTTTTTAAGAGCTGGCTACAGTCTGCCTTTTTCTCCTCAAGTGTCTTTTTTCTGCATTATCTGGGAAATGTTTCTCAGTATTAAAAGCTACTGCAGCCAGTCAGTTAATCTCTAGGCTAAGTTAATAAGGAAATGTTGACAATATACGCTATTAGTGATGCTAGGAGATGGAAGTAGCACATGGCTAGTCTGAACGCCACTCTAATGCGAGCATTTTATTTATTCATTTCTAGCCTAATTATGTTGAGCAGTCTATACATCACTGATTGTGATGACCTACTTGCGATGCAAAGCACCATAATATTTACATTTATTGTAATTTTTGCTGTTTAACTTGCAAAAAAAATGCAATCCTGCTTCGTTATTGTTCATACATGGGTATTGCTTAAAGTCAATTAAATCTCTAAGTGTATGTTTTGAAAATTTCAAATGCAAAACATTGTTTTTCATCCCCTGCCGTCTTCCTCTGAGGGGATCTCCCCAGTGTTTACCTATTACTAGTGTGAGTCCTGGTCTGGGTACCCCCCGGAGTCCCCCCACACACCCCTGTTCAAAGTGCGGGGTCATGTAGGGGTGAAGCTCCCGGTACCTCAGAAGGTTATTCAGGAGTCAAGCCGCACTGTGGCATTCACAGTCCTGAACTGCGGAGCGGGCAGACGCTCCGTCAACGCTGGCCCGATGACCACTCAGCGAGCCTCTGGGGCTGCCCCCGCTAATGGGACAGGCACCCCCGGCTCCGCCGTCCTTGTAACAGCGACCCATAAAAGAGCACAGGAGGATGCTAACCAAGATGAATGGCGTTTTTTTCTCTGCTCATTCTACACTAATCAGAGCTTTTCATTTGTTATGGCCTCGCGCCAGCCCCTCCACCGCAGCCTCCATTAGGGCCAGATAACGTATAAATTCATTAAAGTCAAAGAGAGACATTAAAACAGCCATTTGTCAGGTCTCGCTTTGTGTGTCCCTAATGGTGGCACATGGTTCAAGGCATTGAGATGATTTTTGTAGGGCTTTTTTCTCTCTCCAGTGCATTAGGAGAGGAACGTGGGAACTGGGGGAAAACGTGTGTTTTCTATTTTTATGAATGATGGCCATTTCAATTTTCTAAATTCAGTTTTTAGCATTTAGTTGGTATTGTCTTTTCAAATGTTTTCTGAAACTACAGGCATGACATCAAGGATCTTTGCTGCCCCAAACTCTCATGTTATTTTGTACTTTTTCTTTTTTTTCATTTAAAGTTTGTTTCTTTTGCCTAATTGGAGCAAATGTTTTATTTTTGTGGCTTTCCAATCCATCCATCAACTTCAGACCCCCCCCCCCAACACACACATACAAACTCACAGTCAATGAAGCAACCCTTTGCACTAATCCCTTTGTATTCACAGCAGCATTCCCACCAAACAATGTCCCAAAGCTTAATCCTAAACCAAGCTCGACAAACCTGGGCCACCTGCTAGCAAGTCACAGTGCGGCTAAAAGACCAACACAAACCTGAGCCACAGACCATCTGTTTGAAGTCACCTCAAAAACACCACTTCAAATGCATACAAAGAACAGCCACTGATGCGTGGACTGAAACACATGTGCATCCAAACACACCCACCAAATCTGTCACTCGCTCTTTCTCTCTCTTTCTGGCCTCCTTCCTGTATTTCTCTCCTTCACTTTGCTGTGTCCATCCCTCTCTGGCTTCAGGATGGAGGTTCTGGCTGCGTCGTCATGGGAGATGGCTCTCTCCATCTGCCTCTGTTGTCATTAGCCCATCTCCATCACGCTTTATCGGAGGGACCCCCTCCTCCACCTCAACCCTCCTGGACCCTCTTCACTATTCTGACAACCCCTGCCCCCTGCTCTATACATAAGCCTGAGATGATAAGTGTTCTCCCTCTTTGTGTTGGCCAGGATAAGACAATGCCACACAGCACTACAGAACATCATCCATCTCATAGGTCATCAATCTGGGACACAAAAGATGAAATGTAGCTCGAACTCCCTTTTGCAAAAAGGGGGTTTCTCTTTGCTTAGAAGGAGCTCGTCCTCCACCTCTGCCTCTCCTTTTCACTGCTAGGTTAGTGGTTCACCAACAAATTCTTCTCTCTTGTGTGGCCACAGGAAAAGTGCTTAATGTGTGCCAACTATTTTAAGTATTTCTTAATGACCAGTACATATTTGCAGTTGCACAAAAATAAGTATTCAGACATTATTTCAACATCTGCAGTGAGAAGTGAACCCTGTTTTAGTTCCTCTGCAGCAAAAATATCTTTCAGAAATAGAAAGGCTGATAACAGGCTGTGGATCCAACAAAGTGTCTCAAATTTGAATTTATTTGGTGGTAAATACTAATTTAAAGCCCTTGGTCACATATATAACACCAGCTACCATTAATTTCTCCTCCTCGCTGCCTAATTGTGTTGACACTGTCTGATCACCAGCATGGGCCTTTTTGTCCTTAGCCATTGTATGTGACATTATTGTCTTGGTTTGGGTTCCTCATTTTATTCATGTATTTTCTCTAAAAAATATAATTCTTAACAAGATAAACCCCTGAAATTTTCATTTTCATTTTCATTAAACTAATTATTTTTTTTATTTTGTTTATTATAACGTCCTAATGTTGAAATGGTCCAGTTGTGAGTATATCTGACTGCTTTCATCTGACTAAAATATATACTGGATATCTTTGATTCATTTAAAAGTTCATTTAAAAGTATTGTGATTTTACAGTTTGTCAGTATGATTATGTTAAATTCTGTTAAATTATCCAAGGATTTGTATTTTACATTGAGGCACACCAATGGTTCAGTCAGTTTCCTTAGTTGTTGAGTGAAGTATTGTGGAAATGTGATATTCTGGAAAAAAAAAACCCAATAACTTTTAACCAGCCCTTAACAGGAACATCATCATGCGTCAGACAAAAGAGGAGACTATTGTTGCAGCTTCATCAGCAACAGTAACGTGACCAAAGCCCCTAATCCATTTCACACAAATGTTTGGCTAAACCGTTCTGCCAACATATCAGGTTAACCTGTTAATCTGCTGTTCGTGTCTGGGTCTGAGGGGCTTTACGCACAATCAATATGATGAGCCCTGAACTATTCACAGAATAAAGACGCCGTCCATACCATTACCACACCACTCCAATCAGACATGCTTCCATTATCATTACCATCAGGACACATGAGGAAGGACACATAAGGCAGACACGTGGCTTATATTTTTCAGTTATGTGGAGAGTGTGACACTTTGACTTTGAGGTAAGGCAACCTCAGACTCAGTAACACAGTATAGATGTGCTGTGGCATCAGGAATAAAGAGACTGTAAAAATCTTATCAGTGAATTATGAAATAAGATTGCTTACATTAGTTGATTTTCTTATTATGTTACAGGTTGACTGCTGGAGACTACTGGAAGATGGTTGACCTCTATGTTAGTTTTCGCTTTGCTGTAATAAACAGACTGGGGGCTCGCTCTTTCCGAAAAGTGCTAAACCAGTCCAGCAGGGAATCAACCAGACCACCTCAGGTTAATCTCACTACGACCTGAAATGTCCATGAAGGATTAGGCCCAGTACACCTGCTACTGATTTTTAGCACACAATATCCCTTGCTACTGTGACCGTGCCATTTCAAAATCCCATGCAATATATAAGAATAAACCTTTTAGGTATAGAGATGAGGCTTATTTTGTTATAGAGCCATACATAACATGTCTATCTGCGAAGGGCCTGTTTACTCATTAACTGGATAAGAAGATGCATTTTGGAATATATACAACATGAAGTTGTCCGCTTTTGTCCAATAGTGTAATATATATAGGTCACGGCTGTGTTTTCCTTGTATACGGTGAAAACTCAATATATAGGCGACTATGTGTGACATTCAGTTACCGCAGTTCAAAAACATTTTGCTCTCTGTGCACATGCACAATTATAGGTGCACTGACATTTGCATGTTCTGATTCAAATTGTTCACCTACTGATTCAGTCTTCCAGGAATGAGTCACCAGACATTAAAAAATCTCACTTTCTTATGTTTTCTGCAACTTGACAAAACAGAGATCCTTTCTGTAAACTGTGTTGATGAGTGTTACATGCAGATGCCTGAATTTATAGGGTCGCTGCAGCAATTTAGGAATTAGCTCTTCCATGAAGTTGGAAATCTGTGAGGGACAGACTGCTTTTTCATGTGTTTCTCAAGAAAAAAATACATATTTCTTTTAATTTATGTCCATGTCTTACTTATAATGTTATCTATTTATCTTTTCCCTCTCATTCTTTCGTCTCTCACTGTTAGCCTTGTTACAGCAATAGTTTATTTATTCATACAACACAGCTCATACAACAGCTTCTACCCTCTGACAGATTCTGTATAGGCTTAAATGGGCTCAAAGCCAGATGCTTGCTGTCCTTGGCGTGACACTGAAGTACAGTTCACAGCAGAAGTGACACATCAGCGGCACGTAAGTCCTAAAGCATCCAACCGTGCAGGCCACACCAACTCCAACTGCTGTAAGCACTGTCACTGTCCTACTGCAGTAAAATGACAACAGTCAGCCACGCCAGCTTCATCAGGCAAAGGCATATCAAAAATGACCAAACTTATCACTATTCATACAGTCGTTTTTAAGAGGGACTTAGAGAGACTGCAATTTTTTATGCTCATAGTGAAATTATATCAAATTGATCAGTCAAAGTGAACTATGTCCACACTGACTATAAACACTTATTGCAACCCTGACGAAACTTCCCAAGTTGTTTAGCATCAGTTCACATCTTAATTTATGTGGCTCTGACAACTCTCACATGACTGCCATGAGGTCTGAATGAGTCATGTGACATTAGGGTGTGAATGACCCAACGAGGCTTGAATGCCTGTGGGCTCCCAAACAGCCGGAACTGATGAAGCCCCTAAACCTCTATGAGCACAAGCCAGTGGATGGCTTCATTTAGACTTGACATTCTCCTGTCTGAATCAAGGAGAGCAATACACGTGCTGCATGTGCTATAGCACAAAAATGATTTTGTCTGGTTTGTACTGTAGTGTATCAATTAATTGTAAATGATTGTGTTGCTTTAAGCAAATTCAATTATTGATTCAGTAACACCTGCACATATTTGCACTCTGCTACCTCTTGCCGACAGCAATAATTAGCTTGAATGCAAAACAATTCCTTGTGTGTTTGTATTCCTCATGAATGCAAAACATTTTCTCAACAATTAACTCATGTTCCAACTCAAGGTTCAATTATGTATTTTTCTTTGAATTAGTTGCAAAATCATGTGGGTCAGTCAGGTATTGTCCCCTCATTTACTCGGTGGTATATGCTAGTAATCCTGCCCCTCACTCCTGCCCCTCTTGTTTGTGTGTGTGTGTGTGTGTGTGTGTGAACCTTTGATAACACATTACAGGAACTTTTCCTCAGTAAGATGATTGAAAACTAATGCCAAAAAGAATCTAAGCATTCAAACCATCATAGTTTCATTGAGACGCTTCAATTTCCTCTCCTGCTCTTCTATGAACTCAGTGCCACTTCACATACTGTCCTTTCAACAGAGAGGTCAACTCCACAGAGCCCACCAACGCACACCCTTATTATGGAGCAGACTGAAGATCTGTTCCGCCGCCTTGCGGTCACCAGCTGCACAGACGCACTTCCTGCAGGGCGCCCTCTTGTTCTCGCGGCTTCGCACTTTAGGTCCTCGGCGGCACCCGTAGATTTACGGTAAAAGTCAGACGTGTATCTTTGCGTCAAGCGGAAAGCGTCCTACCAAACAATCGCAACATGAACAGTCCTATGAGCCATCGCTTGGTAGAAACTTGTTGCAGTCGGATTATTTACTAATGTATTCAGACGAGGATGTCATCTGTTTTAACGTTAGACTTGGAAAATCATCAGCAGTATACGGTGATGGATAGTGAGGCCGGCATTATCTCCATCGACCAGGGAGGAGAGTGGGGTAAGTCTTCATCAACTACATTACTACATACTTTCCTGAGGGGACACGCGAGGAAGAAGGGGCACGTGTTGATAATTACCAGTGACGTTTAATTAACAAATGTTCCCCTGAGATACAGGGACGCGGCTTTAATAACACTCGTGCTGTCTCAGGTCGCTGCTCGAGTTTGCTTCCGGATGTTTCAAGTCTCAGCAAACGGTTAACATTAGCATTGGCTAGCAGGAGGTGATGTGCTGATGTAACATGTAATATCAACGTGTAACATGTAAATGATTAATATCTCAGTGCGCCCCACACATGGATGGACACGGGGTGTTGTTGTGGAAGAAGCCGAAGTAAAGAATTAACAACAACACCAGCAAGAAGAACTTTTGGTGTCGCGTTTTAATATTTTTTTTACTGTCTTCTAAATTATTTTTTTCTTTGCCTTTGTCTGTCTTTGTTCCATGCTGAATTGAATCTGTGTTAGTTGTTTTGTTTTTATGTTAATATCAGTGTCTCTCTTTGGACAATACTTATTCAATATGTGTGTATATTCATGCTTTATGACAGAAATTGAAGTAAATGGCCAATCCTCTGTCTACACGTTGCTTTCATACTGTAACATCTCTCATTAACTAAGCTGTTAACTATTGTTTGATGTATTGATTAAACCACAACATATTCCAAAAAATGTGCAAAACTTGCCATTTAGAAGTTCTCAAAGTCCAAAGGTCTGTCCAAAAAGTCTAAAATATGTAAAAATTACATTGATACATGGAAAATTAAAGTGATACAATTCATATTTGACGGTCTGAAAGCACCAGATGTTTGGACGTTTTGCTATCGATTGATTGACTGACTGTTTCAGCTCTATGATCAACAGTGCATGGCAAAGCACTCCCTAGTTAAACAAATTTAGTTTATAGTTGCCAGCACAAACCTGTAAGAAACATCAAACAAAAGCCATATGACTATTTACGCTGGGTGCTGGGAGATGTTTTGTTGCTTTTTGTTGGCATTCCACATTTTTCTCTTTGTATCCAAAGTCAGTATTTGTCTCTTGGATAATATCTGCAATGGACCGAAAGCAGTTGGACTCATATTGTGGGCTGTCTGCTTGTAACCACACAGACATAAGCCTGTTTGATGAGCTGGACAACCTGGGAGATGCAGATGAACTGCTTGAGGCCCTGGAGAATGCTGGCTATGTGAGTAACTCATCCCATCAATATGCAAATTATCAGGGGAAATGTAGTCCATTGTGAAACTGGGCCAACAGGACATCTAAGAAGCAACACATTTGTCAGCTAGCTGTGCTGAGCTACTGATGCAGGTGCATCTTATGCAATGATACGGGATACAGTGTGTACATTTATGGCAATAACAGGAGTTTTATTGAGTGCTTCTTGAACTCTTAAGTTTTCTGCCTACTGTTTATGACATATCTGTCTTTATCATACGAGGCAATAAAGCATGCCTTTTATAAACCAAAAAATAAACAAAGAAATCACATGCCTTTTTGCTGACACTGTCGAGCAGACACTTGTTTCTGATTTGCATCCTGATAAGGTCTACTAAAAAGGTATGTGTTTGGTTTCTCAGACCAGTGAGGGTCGGGATCTGGACTTTGATATCGACATACCTTTGTGGAATGAAGTGGACATGAGTAGCACCTCCACAGGTACAGCAACACGTGTTGACATTATACTACTTATTTTTCATAAAGAATATGGCACATTATGACAAAAATTACTTCATGCATTGTAGTTTGATGTTTACATCAGTGTATTTACATGAAGCATATGATTGCACATGTTCAGGTGAACGTTATTCCACATAGCCTTGAATTATGGGAATAGACGGTGATGGTAAATCACACTCTCCCATGCTGATGGGCCTACATATGTCACATATTGGTCTGTGTCTTTATCCTTGTGTATCCAGATGGTGAGGTGAGTGTGCACTCTCTGTCACCTGCCTACACTCTGAGCTCCGTATCCTCACCTGCCTCTGTGGAGGCTCTGTCCCCGTACTCCTTACAAGTAAGTCACTGTCTTCGACTTTTTGTCCTTCTGAGTTTTTCGGCATTTGACTTGCAGTGCAATTTCCAATGCAAATTTTCCCTTTGCTATTGGTCGTGAATATCTGCATATATGTTGTCTTGGTGCACGGTTGGAACAAATGAAATTTTCATCCAGATGGTGTCCAAGCATTGACAGCTGCTCTTTGCTTTTGGACACACACACACACACACACACAGGAAACTTATTAACCAAAACCTTAAACACCTTGTCAAATTAATAATTTGCTGTCCCTCTGAGCTTCTGCCCCACCCCCTCATTAAATAAAAGGTGCTGACAACTTCAGGCAAATTAACATAATTTAGCAGGCAGATGTTTTCACAGTGTGTCAAAACAAGGACAGGGGTCACATCTTCGTCTGGCCCCAGCAAAGTCTGCACACATTGGTCCTCTCACTGATTCACCCTGTCTGTATCCAAGGACACATCTGTCTCCTGGAGTCTTTGAATAATGATAAGGACACATCATCCATATTTGATCTGAAGTGTCTCAAGTACATGTATCATATGGAGTATGAGTGGGTTCTTGAAAAATAGGTGTTGAGCAGAAGATTAAGTGTATTTGAGATGCATTTGTCAGTCATTTCTGTGCTATGATCAATGCTTCCCCCAAACTTATGTTTACTGTTGGCATTTAAAAAAGAGACGTCCACTAGTTAGGGGACCTAATTCTTCTCTGCCTCCCTCTCCAGGATGAGGCCCTGTCACCACAGCCGCAGTTCTCTCCTGTTTCAGTCTGCTCAGAGTCCAGTGGCTTTTCTGTAACCTCACCCCCAGCGAAGACGGCTCCAAAGAGGACCAGTCAGACCACCCGAGGTGAGGCAGCATCCACCACCCAACATCTTCTCTTTCAGAAGTCATCTATATTTGTACTCTTTGTCCAAAAACCAGGGGGAATTTTGCAAAGCCAGACTGTGGTGCAGAATTCTAAGACTGAAAAACAAACAGAGACAATCGTAGTCTCTTTTTAGAAAGACGGGGAGTATTTCTCAAAAAAGCATCTCCTTAAAAACACCCTGTGACTGTAAATTCCCTTGCCTGTTCTTCCTTGCATTAACATATTCTTTTTTTTTTTTTTTTCTTATCTCACCCCTTCCCATCTCCACACCATGACACACACACACCAGCCAAACCAGCTCAGCCAATCAAGAGGCTGATCCAAATCGGCCCGAAAGTCTCCATCCAGCCCAAACCGCTGATTACAGCTGTGCCCCTGGCTCCTGCAGCAGCTCCCCTGCAGGCCAAGACAATCATCATCCAGCCCCTGCAGACCACTGTGCTGCCTGTGGTCAAACCAGCTCCGGTCAACATCCAACCAGCGCCCCCTCCAGGTCGGAACTCACTGCATTGCATTGAAACCCGTCAAGACATATTGCCTCACATTACACTGAGTTGCCTCAGACCTTTGCAGTGAACATGTTATCAAGCAGCGCGTTGACGTTCTTCATGTGGAGTATTTTGTAATTTGATACGATATAATATTAGTAATGTTTGTTGTTTGTGATGAATTTGATTCGTTATTTATTTCCCATGTCTTGGCCAGCAGATGGTGCTTTAACCTAAGCTTTTGTTCA
This sequence comes from Psettodes erumei, assembly GCA_016785225.1. NCBI lineage: Eukaryota > Metazoa > Chordata > Actinopteri > Pleuronectiformes > Psettodidae > Psettodes > Psettodes erumei. The sequence continues at coordinate 2,155,956 of JAFBJZ010000107.1, forward strand.
TCAGTGAGCTTCATACCATACTAGTCTACTTGATGGTCAAATTATGTTAAGTAAATTACACATTTAGATGTCAATTGTTAACTTTTTGAAACCAAAATTAGGCTACATTTGAGAAAAGTCCAACTTTGGGCACCAGCCCAAAAAAAAAAAAAAAAAAATGTAAATTTCCCCGTTGTGGGATTAATAAAGTTAATCTAAGCCATCATAAATATACAATCAAGAAGGTTTGTTTTATAACCCTCACATAAACCAGAGACTATTTATGAGCTGCTGTGTGTTTCGTGCATTAGAGTCATTATTACTCTTGTTTTGTGGTCAAGCCTGCCTGGTTTACCAATCGGCTGCTCTGTGTGTTACATCAACAGCACGTAGGCCAATGTAAATACTTATGTCATTGCCTGGGACCCAAATGGGTGGAGTATTTGACCTCTCTCAACTTGAATTTGAACTTGGCTCTCCTGTCTGCCCGGTAATGGCCCAGACGGCCGATTGCTAAGGCCGAGACAGCCAAGTTTAAGACCATAGATGGAAGTCAAGTCGAGCCTCCTCAGCTTTATGAGTCTTATTGGTTTAAGATCCTCTCCTCAGTGTTCACAGATCACGAGTGAGAACAATGCATCGGGGAGATGAAAGAAAGAAATCAGAGAGATTTACTGATGAGTTCACATTTTTTATAGTCTGAATGAGGCAGTTATGCATTTCTAATGAACAAAGCGGCTGACAGGTGTTCCCAAGGCTTTTAATTTCTTATGACTTTCAGCCTCTTGAATTCTTCTTACAGATGGTGAGCTTGGGCACGAGACAGAGCGCTGGCTCCACACACATTCATTAGTGGGACTGGCTAATACGTCTGCACTATTAGCACTGACAGGTTGTTTAGTGCTAGAGGTGAAAGTTGCTGGGTCGGTTTTGAGGAATGGTTCCTGGCACAGGGAGGGGCAGCTTAAGTTTTGGGAGGCTCCTACATTAACAGGACAGTTATACACATGCATAGTGTTTTTGCTAGTTTCTTTCCGGCTATAATAATGCATTTTAAATGCGGGCACACGTGCATGTTTACGTGTGTTCACGCACGTAAAGCTCGCACAGCTCTCACTTAGGAATGTGGAAGTTTAAAGACCACAGGTCAAGACGGTGAACGTCCTCTCCACCTGTACTTTCAAAACATGGAGTCCCGTTAAAGACGAGGGGTTAATGTAGGTCAGCCGAGGCGAGAGGGGGTCAGCATCTGCAGCAGGAGGCTCTTCAAACAGCAGACTGATAACGGCTCCCGGCCTGTGTAAAATATTAGCGTGAACATTTTTGTTATAGACAACAAGACAAATGTGTAATAAGAACCTGCACACAAACAAAACAAACAGACAGAACACACATAATCACAGTCAGCACTAATCAGTGTTAAGCATACAGTAGAAATCTAATTATAGTATAGTTAATCCCTGTAATTCAAGAGTCTCTCTCTCTCTCAGGTCATCCTATAGTGCTGTCCCAGCCAAGCCAGGTGCTACATATCCAGACACCACAGGCCGTCACCAGCAATGTGGTCACCATGCCAACGCTCAGCCAGGACAGGCCGATCCCTGTCGCTGTTCCACCGGTGGTCTCTGTCACGCTTCGATCCCCTTCCTCAGATGATGACGTGAGTCGCTTATGTTTTCCTGCCGAATGGTTTCCACACAGTCGCACAGCACTGCAATATTAACAACGAGCGTGTCCATCCACCTGTTTTTGTGCGCATAATGAAACTGAGACGAATCTTGAGGTTCTCAACTCGCGTGACAGCAGTGGATGTAAGCGCACATGAATATGCATTTTCTATTGCAGAGTTTCCTGGAGATTTGGTTTAAATGTGCACTGCAGTTAGATGGAATCTGATGTCCGCTCTGTGTTTATGAGCACTTTGCATATTTGAATTTGAGCGGCGTCGCGAACACGTGCTCGCCCAAACGAACCTTCGACCACAGTTGTTTGACAAAAATGTCAGACTTTGTCAGACTGTGTGTTTGAGAAGCACATGCGACTCCAATTAATACCACAGCGCTTGGTCCGCTCTCAGGGAAAGTGTCTCTCTCTCTCTCTCTCTCCCGCCTTTTGTCTGTCTCTTTGTGATCCGCGGGATTTTTGTTTCACAAGCTCATCTGAAGGTCGTACTCTTTCGTTTGCCGCCTTACTGAGAATGTGCCTGAGCAATTTATTAGACAAAGCATCCTTTTAGAAACAAGCAGCGCCTTCAACAGTTGTGTTTGCGGGTGTTTGGACATGCGAGGACTCACCTGTCTGCGCTCGCATGCAGCTGCATGCTCATGTGTAGCCACTTGGACGTGTGCGCACTTGCCCACTGTGTAACTATGACGTCATGGTTGCCATAGTCGCGCTTGGGCTGGATCTTGTCCAATGTAAACTCTCTCATCTTACACTATTTTTAGTATTTATTTTAATTTCACAAGCCATTAACTTTGGTTCCCAGGTTAAAATGTGAATATTTATGTTAGTGAATGTGTTTTTCCGCCACAAAGGGAAAGTCATTGAACTGTGTGGAGCCTGTCCGTCTATAAAGACGCAACTGATGCTTCTCCAAAGTGATTGCTGTTTGTGAGATGATTGAAGTTTGTTGGAAAGATAGACTTGTTATGTAATTGCAGGTCAGACAGTGTGAACAGTGTCACAGAAGAAGATTGCTCTCTGGTGTGGATGACAGAGATCCTTCTGTGTGTTGCAGGGGTGATGTCAGGACAGCTGTGATGGACAGAATACAAACATGCAGCGTGAACAAACACGCGCGCACACACACACACACACACACACACACACACACACACACACACACACACACACACACACACAGGCTCCCGACCTTCAGTATTTCCCCTCCTCGCACACTCATTTCTTGTAGGTCTGTGTAATGACAGTACAGGCCGGTACAGAGCTTTCAGGGAAACTTATAAGGTACTATTAACTGCAGCAGGGACGGCCCCGGAGATTTAAAAGTTAAAAAAGAAAACTCAATTATAGTATGTTTTGTTTATGGTACGAACCTGTGGTCTCTCAATAAAAGCTCCCCGTCTTTTGTTTGTTAAGTCCTATTTTGGGCGCGAGAGTCTTTCATATTCTTTTAAAGGCCTGAGGCCAGTTTGTTGTTCGGATGTTCTTCTGTTTTGTTGTTGTTAAACTGCAAAGGCCTCCTGTGCTGGCCTCCTTTGCGCAGCCATGGAGACGCCGTGGCTTTCGGCGACGGCGTTGCTGCTTCAGGGCGCAACAGAGGATAAAGACTCCACCAACCCACCAAACTTCAGAGCATGTCAGAAGTACAGAAGTGCAACTATGTTTTTTGGGTCTCGCGGCTTGTTTTGTGAGGAAAGTCCTGCTTCTGGCCTTTTAGCGGGTCGAGAGGCATGTTCTCACTCACTCGTCCTGTTTATGAGCAGGACTTCACACTCGCAGTCATGCTGGTGCCTCACGCTGGCGGACCTTCACCTAAATCATCTACAGGGATTTCTGCAGTGACACTGGGACCACCACAGAAAATGGATCCAATTTTCAGCTATTACCATCTTATAAGAACAATCACTGTGTGGCCCTAATGCATTACTCATGGACACGAACAACATTAGTCATGAGCCAATGTCAGAATGCTCTGTTTTACCACTCTGCTTAATTCATCTTGACATTAATGATGTTTTCCAACAGGTTTTTTTTAAATGATTAATCTCAGCTGAAACGGTTGTTCGCAAGTGGTTGCTTTATGAATGGCAAGGGTTGACCTCTGGCTGTAAAAATAGTCGGCCCCTTAAAAAAAATGACTGAGAGGAACATGTCCAATTATCATGGGCATAATCGGGTCTGGAGAAGCACTTTTCGTGCCAGACCTCGAGAGCGACGTCAAAAAATTCCAAACCGCAGAGGCCAAAACAAATACCCCTCTCAGGCATTTGTAAAGCTAACCAAGTCAATAAATTTTACAATAGGCGATTAAAGGGGAGGGGCTGTGCACATTAATTGTGAGGGGGGAAAATAAGAGTGAGTTTTTGGAGCATATAGCTCAACTTAATAAAGCAAATAAAGCATTTTTGTACATATCTCATTGTAAAAACAGGTAAGATATATAAAAAATACAGAAAATATCAGTTATGCGCTGATATAAATGGACCTCAGAGTTGTTTTCCTGTCCCACCGATAAGCTCTCGAGCCGTGTTGTGCTGTGTGACAGCGTGCAGCTGTGCTCAGTTTACAGCCTCGCTGTGGTCCAGCCCCGGCACACTGGTGGACTCGCCGGGCTGGGGGATGTGTAAAATGCCTGTTGAAGATGGCATGCCTGTGCCAGGTGTTGCTGCACGTTGTATTTACAGTACAAATCTGTGAGTGTGTCATCGCTCGCGCTGTTTACAGTGCAGTATTTTGGCCTATAGTTGGCCTATATAATCCTGGGTGTTAAACGGCTGCTAATGATTACATGCTTCAGACAGGTGGTGTGCAGGGCGAAGCGTTTTGCGACAGCTGTAAACAGCCATCAGGGATGGGGTCATTGTAAAGTAATGTGCTCCTGCGCAGCCGGGGATTGAGCCGGGTGCTAAACTTGAAAAACAGTCCAGCCTTGATTTGCAGGCCTCGGCAAATCCTGCCATTAGTAGGATGGGAGGATGTGTGTATGTGGGGGGGACCCCAGGATAGCATGGGGTTATTCTGAATAGAAAGAGGGTCCTCGACATTTCCTCCAAAAGTTGATGATTTTATGTCTTAAATCGAAGCGCTTAGTTGAGTCAAAGGAGCAAACAAAATAAATAAATCACCTAAGTAAAAGGTGAATCCCACTATGCTCCTATTCAGCTCTCAAATCCATCATAGCTGCAAGGGGTGTAACAAAACTGTATGTTTTTGTTTTTCACCCAGTAATTTCAAACTGTTAACATATAATGTACTGAAAATCAGCTGAATACATCAGCTCAGTGGATTTTTTTTTTTTCAGCTCATGTGCATTTCACTGCGTCGGCCTGCTCCTGTTATAAATGTGTAAAACCTGCTTTTAATATTACGGAGCAAGAAAACTGCTGTGAAAACATTAGGCTAAATCCCTTTTGTTTTTTTTTCACTGCACTGCGTCGGAAACAAGGCTTTTATCAAGCTGAATGTTTATGGACAGCGCAAGGCAGGTAGACAGTCTCTAATGGAAAATGTGATTAATTGTTGCACCCCCCAAAAAAAGCAGTTTTTCTGCTGGCAGTCACCTAAACACCACAACTTCAAAGACATCAGTCAACTGGAAACCTCTGGCTTTTGCTCTGTACACAATCAACAGCAGCTCTAGTAATTTTATTTTTTATTTTAAATACAGGTTTATTTAATGGCAACACAAAGTTGCTCTTTTAAATGCTGAATGTCAAAGGTTGACAGGTATTTTACCTGTGATCCTCATGCCACAGTTATAGGTGTTTTTTTTGATGACCTACAGTAAAAAACAAAGACTTGACAGGTCATGGTTCATCAAACACTTCCTCCTGGAGTAACTCTTTGGATGCTGAACGGAAAAGAAGGAGAGATTAGACAACAACCCCCCCCCCACAGCTTGACAGTCAGGCATGCAATGTTGCTGTTTCCTTCTTAACTCTTGCGTTTTCTTTTTTTCTCCTCTCGCCTTCACCATTCAGACGTTGTTGAGCAGAAATTCTTCCTTTCAGCAACGCCCTGCAGCAGAACCGTACAGTAACACGCATTTACACCCAGGACCTCTCAGTATCCCAACAGCTGTCTGCAGCTGGCCACTGTGCAGATCTAACCGAGCAGCTGGGGGGCATGTGGCCTGCTTATGGACACCTTGGCATTTTTTTTTTCCTTGTTGACTTTTCTCGTCAACACTTCTGCAGTTTGATTGAGAACCAGTGTTGGTGTTAGCCTCCCACCCATTCACGTGCGTTTCATTGAGAAATGCCACTCAGCCATTTTTTTAAAACTTTTTTTTTGCCTCATGCCCCACTTTTCCTCCTCGGCCTCACTCTGGTGCCACTGTGACGTTCCCCTTGCTCTCCACTCCCTGGTAACTGCTTTCTTGCAGCGTTCCCAGGCTCAGTCTAGTGGCAGGACTCCCAGATCTGGGCTGGGAGACAGAGGGGTTTCTCCGGAGACAGAACACAAATACAGGGATCCAAATAACTTAATCGCCAGCGGGGCTATTAGGCCCAGGATCTTAGCGGCTTACTCGGGGGAGGGTGTTTGTGTTTGGGGAAGGGCCGCAGAGGGGTAACTGGGGACTGGATGAACAATGAAGGTGTTTGGTTAATCGCAGCCATGGGTTGTGATAATTTGTGATAGGTCATGTCCACATGTGTGCGGGTTAGCATGCAGCACTGTGATTTCAGTTCTCCCTCCGGTGGAAATAAATTTATGCGTACAGGACACCAACATCAAACTGCTCCTATTTATTTAATCAGTGATTAATATGTTTATATCTACATATATATTTGTGTTTTGTTTGGTCTTGCTTGTCGTTTGTTTAGACGGGGCTGATTTGAAGGACAGCCGTGCGTAGACAATCCGAGGAAGTCTAAACAGAAAAATGCTAAATGTTATCTATTTATTTGCAGATTCACTTGAGCATGTAAAGCTCTGCTTACAGCAGTTAAGGCTGACTATGTTTTGTTTTGTTTTTTTGAACATCCAGACCTATAGCAAACTTAGTGCCCCAGTGTTTATGCGTCTCTGATGTGAACTCATTGCTCAAAGACTGACACGCTCTTTAAACACGTCCCTCTTCACACATAGAAAAGAGGCATTGCAGGAGACCTCTTGACCTTTTCAGACGATGTCGGTGTAAATATTTTTAAGCGGGAGCTTGATGTGTGTGCACTTAAGGACTCTTAAGAGCGATGTTAAAGCCGTGATTTGTCGCAGAAGTGTCATTAACCTCGTGACACATCTTGAACGTGTCTGTTTATTATTATGTCACCGTAGTAAACTGGAGCGTCGGCAGCCAGGGAGCTCTCCCAGCGAGAATAACAACGTCGACCCCGGCTTTTATGTCAGGCTCCCCTTCGTTCCTTCAGTTTACTTTCCCACTGTGCCTCCTCTCCTTTTCTGCAGGTCGTTTCTCGCTCTCACGGCAGCGTCCCGCCCTCAGCCTTCTCCTGCCGTCTTTCACTTCTTGTTTTGAGGAGTTTGACAGCGTTGTTCATGGATCCACATCCTGAGCATGAATGTGTGATGGAATAATGTCAGAGCTGTACTGTGGAAACAGCAGTAAATATGAATAAGCATATACAGTGTGACACACTAGTCTAAGATTAACTGCACCATGTTGTTTCATATTCCTAAATTTGTCCTCTCGACACTTGTTTGAGTGCATTCACAGAGAGATACTGCCCATACGAATGAAGGCCATTTTTAATCCAGTACCCTTGAGAGCACAGATAAACATTATGTCATACTCGTGAGGGGAACCTATGATCTATAGCCCAACAGGTGGCTCAGGCATTTCACCGCATTCGCACAATAACTGACCCTCTTTTTCCTGTTTGGATAGGTGTCGAGTGGATGAGGGATGAAATGCGTGGCTCGACATGAAATGTTATTCTTGTGTCTCTCTTCCGGTCCGTCTCGTTTCAGTCCAAGATGTCCCAGAGACAGCAGCGCATGATCAAGAACCGCGAGTCAGCGTCCCTGTCCCGGAAAAAGAAGAAAGACTACCTGCTCTCGCTGGAGGCTCGCCTGAAGCTGGCGCTGTCTGAGAACGAGGCGCTCAAGTGTGAGAATGGCAACCTCAAGAGAGAGCTGGAGGGCCTGCTGAGTCAGGTGAGAGGCTCGACCCTGCAGCTTTGCCGATGCTTTCGCACGGCTCTGCACCTCTGTCAAATTGCTTAAAGACTGAAAAGGAGCACAGCGAAACTTGTGACCAAGTTAACAAAGAGAAAAACTGTGCATTTACATTTATATTTGTGATATGATGTGATTCCTTCCCTTTTCCCCTACAGAACACCGTACTGAGGGCGACTGCCCCCAAGAGGAGAGCCGTGTGTCTCATGGCGGTTTTGGTGTTCCTCGCACTTAATGTTGGACCAATGAGGTGAGCGCGTAGACGGCGAACGTCCGTATGCCTCCGAGTACAAATAACATGCTATAGTGTCCAGAATTTGGACCAAAAGAATGTGGATGAAGGCAGACACACAGGATACAGGAGGATTACTGGTGATAGCAACATATTGTGAATGCACAAGTATTAGATTAATGGAGGAAAAAACAAATGGGAAGCCCCATGACTCATTATGGGAATCATGACTCTCATTTAAGACAAAAAAGCTTTATTGAAAACAGTGCACAGCGTTTCCCATTGAAGCAATATAATCTGTCTATCCCCAGAACCCACTTCCTCTCCGTCAAAGTTTACAGAGTTATTAACACATTGGCTGGAAAATAAAAGTTGACAAATCACTTTGGCCGTCTTTTTCCTAGCAACTGGCTTCTTAGTATTATCATTAAAGGAGGCAAACTGATGCAAACGTTTTGTGGTACAATCTATAATAATGTCCCATAATGCACATACTGTACAAGTCCAGGCTTATCCTGACTGCAAGTGGTGTAGCCGGTTAAACGACTGACAATAGCTCATCCCCACTGTATTGCTCTTGTGCTCCAGTCGTCTGATGTTATTGCCACAGTTTACAGTTAGTGACTAATGGGTGAATAAGCCTTGAGTCGACCGGCTGAGTTTAGCGTGGGAAGTAAACATTAACCAGTTACAAATCTCAAAGAAAAATAATTTCAGTCTCCAAAAGAAGTATGGCAGTTTTTCTAATCACTGCTTAAAATATTAACAATCGCAACAAATTAAGATGAGATATATAAAACAACACTGGGGGAAAAGAGCTTGATTCCACCCAGCTAGCAGATGGAGGGATTGTGTAATTCCTCAAGCTCACAGTTAACCTCCAGCTATAACGACAGATTCTCTGTTCTCATGTCATAAAAATGTTTGTTTTCTCCTGGGAAAGAGTTTCTCCACAAGGATGCAAGCGTCTGCTTGTTGAACTTGTTGGCTTTGATAATGTTCATGCACTCTTTGCTGGGAATGTGCTCTTTCAGTTGTTCTCCAGAGCTTAAAACATGAAAAGGTTTCCCGGGAACCATGAATGAGTTTGTCTTTGCAACTTGAGCGGCATTCACAGTAGCAAAACTCTGTCTATCTGTGTGTGTGTGTGTGTGTGTGTGTGTGTGTGTGTGTGTGTGTGTTTGTCTCTACCTGTGCTCACATCTGTGTTTTGTGTTCGGGCTCTCCTTTGGAATGTAAAATATGCCCGCTTTTCAGGTCAGATCCTTTAAAATAAAAATGCCACCCAGTGCAGTAACACTGTTGAAAGAGACTGTGTGAATTTTTGCTTGTGTGTGTACCCCGGTGTGCTTTGGGTTATGCAGTGTGGATCAGAGTTCAGATTGTGCTGTTTGGCTAAAAACGAAAAACCCTCCTGTGCGCAGAATGTGGCCCACATGGAATTCAGCAGTCGTTACAGTGCAGTACCAAGTTCTTCTCTTTGGTTTGTTTCTTGCATCCCGAGTCTTCTGTTTTTTTTACCTCGCCTGTCGCTTTTTACGTGCCTCACCTCCGTCTTGCGTTTCGTCAGTCTGTTTCAGGGCGGGCCGGGCTCCAAGCTGGAAGCGGCGTCCGCGCAGCACGGCGGCAGACACCTGCTGGGTTTCTCCCCAGAAGCAGAGACTGAGGTCGTGACGGGCCCAGAGCCCCTCGGCAGCGGCCCCTCTGAGATGGCCGACAGGTGATGAGCTCAACACCCTCAACACCTTTCACAACACTGTATTTAACCGCCATGTCAGCGGACCAGGATGCACCTGTGCCTGTGCTCGGACCGAACTGACCACTTCGTTACGGCGCCGTGTAAACACATGCGCCAGCTGATTACCGACTCTGTACAAAAGTCTGCCTTTCGTATGCCTCCAGGCCCCCGGCTAGTTGGCCAGCAGTTGTGCCTTGAGTAACAAGGTGGGAAATTGGGGTCAGGCCGTGTTTGACATCCAGCTTTATATTGCTAGTAACAGTTTATTTTTTTAAAGGGTTATATATTTTTCTTTTTTTTTTTAAATGCACGAGAGGCCCAGCAGTCTCACTGCTAAATTGCATAAATAACATTCTTGTTTGGTACATTACCTGCGCCCCCACGTCCTAAAAATTATGTTTTGCAAGGTGGTCAGAGCGTCTTATTCCTGCATGGCATTGCCAGTCTGTGTTGTGTCAGATCCCTGCGTAGGGTATGTCACATGTTAATGCTGGCCATTCATCTGCAGTATCGGGTTCCCCGACAGCATTAAACCAGCGCAGGCAGGAAGGAACACGTTAGCGTTTACAAAAGGGGTGACGGCACCAAACGCAGCAGAGGACGATGACGGGGGCATGGGGGGGGTATGCAACCCAATCTTGGGGTTCCATTGAACAGGAAGGTGTGTGTGCGGGAAGGTTAATATGGGCCCCTCTGTTAGAGTAATGATCAGGCCACTGTGGTCTGACATGTCTCACAGAGCCATTTCCAGAACGTTTAGAGACGGGTACATTCAGCGTTTGGGCTGAGATCGGGGAGGCCCCGAAGGAGGGATTACGTTGGTGGCAGATGTTTTTCTTAACAAACCCCCTGCAGGTGGGCACTGACTGTGGGCACTCTACATCAGCGCTTCAAGCAACGTAATCATTCACTCACAGAAAGGTATAACATTTGTAATCAATGTTGCGGTAAAGGAGGACATGCAATGTTCTGCAAACTCATCATGTGTGTAAACCAACCTTATGAAAACAAGGACGGCTTCTGGGCTTTCATTGTCCATAATCAGACCGGGTGTGACCTGCGGGGTGTTTACTGAACAGTTCTCTGCAGCATGTTTATGATAACTCTGTGCAGGATTTATAGCAGCATGTGGTCATATTGTGTCGGAGCCTTTGCACTTCCCCCATTAGTGCAAGTCAGCGTTTCTGTTCGTGCATTCAGCGAGTGAATATCTGCCTCCTCTGCACGTGTCAAGCAAAAATAAAACTCATTAGTAACCAGTGAAATTAGAAATAACAGACTTACAGTTGCCCCCACATTAAAGCATGCTGGTTTTTCTTTATGGCACCCTTTTGCCTCCTGTTACCAAATTCAGTCTGCTTGTTTCACTTCTCTCTGAGGGAAGGCAGCCACATTGGCCCCCAGTTTGCATCCAAAGCATATTCTCAACATGTGGAAAATATTTTTACCAGATTGTTATATGAAATTGTTACACTGATATCACAGTGCATGAACAGTGTTTTAAGCTTATCAGTGTCTTCTTCGTTTAAAAGCTCCTGTCTGCTTTTTGTTCCATGTTTCAGCTCTGAGGATAAGGCCCTGATGGTGGTGAAGGACCCCATCTTTCTCAGACCTGCTCCCCCTTGCCAGCCTTCTGTAAACAAGACCAAGTGCATAGAGTAAGTTCTGAGCTCTTTAATGTGTGTCCTGGTTGCATTTTTTTTCCTCTTTTCACGTAAGACACAAAATCAACCAGGTCTCAAAATAAAATGTAAGAAAATACGCTGCGTTAACCTTGAATGGCAGGCTGGCCCATGAGTTGAAGAGCTGGGTCCACCGTCATGAAGTACAGCAGACCAAAACCAGGCGCATGAGTAACAGCAATCACAAAGCCGCGAGGACCATTCTGGTAAGTCGCAGCAACATGAAAAATAGGAAAACATATCGAATGAAAAGTTGAAGTGTTGAGTGCATTAAAGCTCACAAACAAAATTTCAAGCCAATTCTTTCCGTGTAAATGTGGGTTCACACGCAAACCAAAACCCGTCTTTCACCACTGCTTCACCTCTCCTCACACCTTCCCCTTCTCTGCCTCTCATTTCTCTTTATTGGGCCGAGTTTAATCCGGCAGCACTGAGAAAGTAAACACAACACTTAGAGGGGAGCTGTAGGATTAGTGCCCCCTGCTCCTTTTTTCCATCATTTTTTTTTTTCAAATTCTGTCACACTAAATCCAATCTACCAAGATCTGCCAGCTTAGTATATTTACCCACTCCTCATGCTACTATAAACGGCAAGGTAGATGTTTTTATTTCTCACCTAGATGAAACTCTACAATGCACGTCATATAATTGATAAATTACTGTCACATTGTATTTCTGGTCAAGTTCAAGCCATTATGTATTTAAATGACTTGTGATTTATTAGGAGATTATAAGACCTCTGGACTGGAATGCGTATTCTGATTTCTGGACTGATGATGGTCACTTGTAAATATTATGCATGGAGTCTGTGTTTGTGTCATGCAGTGTTGCCAACAATTTATCCTGTCATCTGTTTAATGGCTACTCGACGTGATTATAAAGCGATTATGGTTAATTTTCTCTTTATTTTTCTTGTAACAGAAAACAGAGGATAAGGAGGCTGCCCAGATTTTGACCATCCAATATACAGATACTACTGAGGAAAAGTGAGTGAAGGCCTGTTACGGCGCATTTATGTCAAATTCAAACAGTTAAATCATTTCAAAGGGTTCAGTTTTTTTCTTTCAGTTCTCATTTGTTTTGAAAGCTACCTCAACCAGCAGAACATAATGTAATTTACATATCAGAGCAAATTCACAGTAACGTCAACTTGTGTGGTTACTCAACATGGTGTGGTAAACTAAGACGATGAGTGGAAACTGTTTTATTGTTTATTGACCATACTGAGTGCAATTCTGGAGTAGTCATTTTGCAAGTCCATTATGTAAAACAACTGTAGACATAACAGACTGGTATGTTTCATTGTTTTAGAGTTGTACTTGACGAAAGTCGGTCCTTAAGACGGACATTTTAGCCTCTATTTCAACAATTGTGGGAGTTTATTTTAGTTCTTACCATGTGATTGATATGATACAGTTTGTTTTCTCCCTGGTACACTGTTTCAGAGGTTGGGGAATCAGTAAGAGCTTTTTTTTCTGCTGGACTGCACTCTGCGGTGTAGATCAGAGAGAAGGAGTCCGTTTTTTTTGGCCCCCTACAGTTTTTTTGTAATTATAATTCTGGCTATGTAACGTCCAAATCTACAAAACAAAACAGGAAAAATCCCTTTCAACAACTGCGGGGTCACTGGTTAGCCAGAATGGAAAAAATATGCAGAAAATTCCAATTTCAAACATGACACACAAGTTTTATTTTGGTTTTCATCCTCATGTCTGGAACCTTTTCACTGCATAGAGCCATTCATGCAGACCTGACCTGACAGTGGAGTCTGCCTCTACTGTGTGTGGAAAGTGGGGTTAAGACAGGCATATCAAATAATACGGGTGTTTTCATAAAAACCTGATACTAAAGCTATTTTAGAACTGAATCTGCTTCACAGTTGCCATGTATAATATAGATTTCTGGCACAAAACATGATCAGCAATCAATTGGAGACATACCATATCAGAAACACCCATATCCACTGAATCCCAGTTTCTGCCTACCTATTTCAGTCTACTTTTTTCTCTTTTTTAGGATTTTTCAGTGATCCTTGTATTTCTCTCCAGTCCTGTAATCCTTTATCTACCAACAGGAACCCTGGCAGTGAGCTGCAGGTGTACTACGCACCTCGCAACACCTACAGTGACTTCTTTGACGAGATCAACCGTCGTGGCGACACTTTCTACGTGGTGTCTTTCCGCAGGGTAAGTTTCAACTTGTCTCGGTCATGACACTGATTTGAGAGGAGAAACAGGCACTTGGCTTCCATAGAGAATCTGACACAGTGGTGAATTGATCACACCAAGTAAAATTCCAGGAGATTTCAAGGGACATTTTTAAAGCTCAGTGCTAATCAAATTTCATTTCATTTTTGTGTCATGAGGTTTCCTGTTCCCAAACTGGCTGTGGAAAGTGACTAATTAGTTATAGTGAGAGTAACTTGTGAATCATAATTTATATGTAATAGGTCTTTTCCTCAACAGAGCATGTTGAGAGGAAAGTGGAGGGTGGGGGAAGGGATAAAACACACATGCTCAAGGGTGGAACTACCCCTCTCCAGTCCAGTTTCCTTGGTCCATTTGTAATCATCAAGACCATGTTTTAGATTTTTAGGCGAGACCATATGTCACTGTTAATCTTTTTGGTCTTTATTCATTTGACCATTTTTCCACGTTTTGAAACTCTAAACTTGTTTTTCATTTTCTTTCCTGATATGACATCATTTCCAGAAAGAGTTTTGATTTAGAGACTCTGAATTATTTTGGATTTGTTTCATTCATTCAGTCATTTCTTCCCAAAAAATATGTTCCTTTTTAGAGCTTTCAGCTGTATTTCCTTTTTGTTCTCAAGTGCTAATCAAACAAAAAGAAAACAAATTTGCTGTCTTCAATAGCTGTATCTACTACAGTATCTGTTTGATTTTTTTTACAATATTGTCATGGAACTGTGCCAAAAAACACACATTTACAGTACGGTGTGCTACGATTAGCTGATGTTGTCAACAAAAATCCATGACAAAAAGTACTTAATTGTCGATAATTATCAGTTACGTCATCGTGCGTCTTTTTTCACGCAGTGGAGCTGAACTAACATGGTTTTTGTCATGGAGAGAGTCATCTCGCATTTTATTTATCTCTGCCACGATGTGCGCATGCGCAACAGGGATTAGCGGAAGGCGACATTCGTTAGGACATGCTTAAAGCAGCCTCAAGCTACCTCAAATTAAATGACGCTAACTAAATAGAGCAGTTGACTCGAGTAATCGTGTGACTTATTTTTTGATTAATCTTTTCAATAAGTAACGACTTGTGGAGTTGTCAATCAAAATAGTCAATAGTTACATCACTAGTTGCCACAGAAGTTGTCTGGAAAGTATAAGCTAACAAACAGCTTTGTAAAACTAAATCACGCTCTGTTCACTGTTCCAAAGAGCTGGATCTCGTATTTCACATCACATTCAGAACCTGAACACACTTTAGATGATGTTAAGCTTTTAAATCCTCAGGATTACCCAATTGGGTGGGAGTTTTGAGGCACATGGTCAAAGATCAAGACCCCTTGTCACCAAGCAAGTGACAAAGGTCCGGCTTTGAGTTGGCATGGTGACAGCAGGGACAATGGCAGCAATGGTGTCCCCGATCTGAGGGCCTCTACAGGTCAAGTAGCCGTCCTTTAGTTTCTTGCAGCTTTGTGTTGCGGAGGAGCAGTGAGGGTGTTCTAGTTTATCCACACTCAGACGTTTTAGAATTTAACAAATGAACATTACAGTGGGGAAAAGCACTCTTTGACACTTAAACTTTTAATAATAACAGTTAAACAAAATGATAAATTGAGATTTGATTGTTACTGGCCAGCTGAAAAAAGGAAATTAAAAATAGATTTGATTAGAGCTGCAACTAATGTTTATTTTTCATCATTATCGACAATTATTATATCAATTGACTGATAAACCATTCAATCTGTAAATAGTGGACAATGCCAAAGCCAAACACAATGTCATCAGAATACATCAAATTTTTTCCTACTATCAGTCCAAAACCCAAAGATATTCAATCAGTCACACAGAAAACCTTCACAGCTCAGAAACTGAATGTTTTTCATTTTTGCCTGGAAAAAAAGAAAATAAGCCTTATTTTACACTGGTCCATTTAATTATTGTTTCATTTCTGGGAAGATATGTGAATTGTTATGGCATTCTCTAATTCTCTTTATTTTACACATTTCCTGCCTCAGTTGAGCTTAGAGTCACATAGCACATCAAAGAGGAATTACTGGGCTTTGACAAAATCATTTGCAGTAAAAGACACAGTCTGTGTTAAGAGCATAGGTTACAGGCCCATTGATTAGTTTGACTTTTTTAATTGCTGCAGACCTTTATTAACTTTTTCTCAGCCCATTTATTTGTATTTGCCTGTATTTTGTTTCCTGGGTTTCAGGGTGTGTGTATGTGTGTGCACATGCGTTTGCAAAGTGGGTGTGCTTTTGTGTTTTTGTTCCAGGCGGTATGATGTTATTACAAGACTGCCAAAGCTCTGGATTAGATTTGGATTTTTTTAAATTTTTAAGCCAGTCTCTACCAACTTTGACTTTTGTCTCTCTTAGCAATTTTTTTATTCCATTCATCATGGCCTGTTTTTGCCCTCGCCAGTAGTTGAGGTCACCCTCTGTAGTATGTTGGGCACTCAGACACGGTCACGCTCAGGTCAGGGCCCCTCTAAGCCCTCGGCAGATACATTACCACCTGTGGCCCTGTTGAAGTGTTGAAATGAGGTGAGGTGATGGAAAACGTAACTCAGCGAGCGCAAACTGTGGAACTGCTCTCGACTCCGCCGTCATTTTTTGGTCTTGCTTCACTTCCCGTGCTGTTTTAGCACCTGCGGCTTTATGTAAGTGTACATTGAGGCGTGGTTGTGGAAACACTGGTCGCTTTCATCGCGGACCCTTCCCAGTGAGGATCGGGGAAAACTCACCTGTCGTCGTCATGGCAGCTCTGGCTGCTGTGTCTGCTTGACGAGCTCTGTCGGCACCCAGATGATCAGCAGTCCTGTGGTTGATGCCCTCCATGCACAGTCAAGCCCACCTCTCATTCATTTTTAGCATTATAATCCTCCCTTTTGGTCCTCAGACCATACTCTCACCTCACACCTCTCATTTTGCATTTTATCCCAAAACGAGTTTTAATTTCGAGCAGATATTGCCTCATGATGGTTGTCATTCACTGGTTGTGGTGCTGTTGCCCTGAAATGATGCATTCCTCCATTTCTGTATGTCTGTGAAAAGTGAAACGACTGAAGTCACACTTTGTGAATCTGTCGTACATCATCGCTCATGGCCACCCTTATGTGTGTCACGTCTTTGTTCGCACATTAGCATTCTCCTCCACCGCAACTGCGTCTGAAAGGATGTGCTCGGAGTAAAACCCTTTCCTCCCATTGTCTAATGAGTCGCACAGAGGCTCTTTTTTTCTTTTTTCTTTTTTTTATTAGCACCAGCGAGTGAAGTATGTTGCTGGTAAATGCCATTTTGGTCCCAGACTTCTTGTGGATTAACAAGTACAATAAGTGCTTCAAAATGGCCCAGGGTGAAGGTACTGAAATCAGAATGGTATTACTTATTAAGGTAGCGGGGAAATAAAGAGAAATGAGAGCTCCGTTTGAAGAGTTCTGTGACAACAGAGGGGTTTATGGAAATTGTTGCCTCATGCTTGGACCTTTTAACCTTCCCAGATCAGCCTTGCATCACTGATGGACTGTAATTCTTCTATTACAAACTCTTCAGTTGGTCTGCTGTTAAGCGTTACAACTTCAGGGTTCCAAACCCTCATCAACAAGTTGCAAATGCACGCAGCCAACCGTTTCACTGGCCTCCAGATTCGCAGATTTCTTTCCTCCCGGTGACCCTCTCCTCTTTGTTCTCAGGATCATCTCCTACTTCCTGCCACCAACCACAATAAAGGGAGACGACCCAAGATGTCTGTGGTGTTGCCAGCCATGAACATAAATGGTAAGTGCTGCTGCACAGACACAAACAGTTGGGGAGTTGGGTCACTCAGCGCAGCATAACAGATGAAAGACAAGCTGGGAAGAGATTCAGAAACACGTTTCTCCACAAGAATGCGTTACTTGTGACCTAAGACACTTGTAAGTGGAAAAACCTCTAAACCCCGAAAAAAAAGATCTCCGATGCTTTTTAAGCCTATTAGGAGATTATGATCCTTGTTTGTTATTAATGTTTTGTTTTTTTATGTTCCCTCCAGTAACTAGCATTTACTTTGCCTGGTCAACATGAAATTTCCCTCCATAGATTTTCTAGTTTCAACATCTGGTGACTTGTTAGTAGATGATCTTCACTCCTTCCCCTCCATCGGGAGCCCTTTGTGGTTTCTGTTATGTCTTTCATCCTCCTTACTGTACTCTCTGCTGCATTTCACAACGCTGTGATGAGCGAACCACACACAGACACAAACATAAAAATGTGGCCATTTCCTTTTGGCCTTGACTTTGGACTGCAAATAATGAAAACTGAGGCCTGGACAGAGACTTGTGTTTTGTAAGATGTACCGCTATAAAACTGAAAAAAAACAATGCATTTATTGTTACATTCGATAATAGAACAAGGGACTCTAGTGCTATTAATACAAAGCAAAAAAAAACATCCCACCACTGTCATCCAGACCGGTGGTTCCGGTCCAAACTGTGCCACCCACAGGCAACGGAAGTAAAAGCTTGCGTGTCTTTGACACGTCTGCAAACAAGGTCATGTTGCAGTTGTCCTGTGGTTGTGCAGTGTCTGTGGGTGCGTGTAGAGACTTGTTCCTTTCATTTTTCCAGTGTGTGCTGGAGTTTTCGCAGCATCGTCGTGTCGCTTCCTCAGCCTGTTTAATGTGAATTTGCAAGTTTGTCACGTGCCAGGCAGAAGTAATTTAGCTAAGATGCCATCACAGCAGATTTATCTTTCTGGAAATACTGAATTTTGAGTTTCAGAACAGCCAGTGATACATCACCTGGTGCTCGAACTCTTTTGAAAACATCACCTCTTCAGGTCGAGCACACCAGACAAACCGTTCACTGTCACTGTTGCACATAACGGCTGCCTGCAAGTAATTAAAAACTCAGATTACCCTCAAGCAAATGCAGAGCGCAGCTCATCTCAGCAACTTCTCCTCAGCTCGTCAGCGTGGGTGGCAGTCAGCGTGTACTTGGTTGCAGTTTGGGGGGCTGCTTTCGCCCAGCCCATTTGCGATGCGCTCACCCGTTTATTTGAGCGCTCGCCCCCAAAAACAAACCCTGAAGATTTGAACGCCGGTACACACGAGGTCCGTCTCCGCATCTGAACCCTTGATCGGCAAACGCCTTGGACCACCGTCGGCACATTAGTTGCCAGACTGTTTTCTATGAATCATTAAAGTGTGCACATGTTCTTGATTTGAATGAGCTCATCTTTTTTTTTCCCTCCACGGTCCTGGGATCTGCTGGATTATCAGTGCAGCATTTCAGAGTCTGGTCATCGGAGGTTTCCACATAAAGAAGTCTCAATATGTCCGGAATACTGCCAAGTTAATTATCAGGTGGCCTGATTTTCACAGAGCCTGCAGGACAGTGAACTGAAAGGGAGCCTACCCAAGAGGAACGGTTTATGTAAGGTGTGGGAGACAGTTAGGGAGACAATTAGGGAGACAGCCTGTTGTTGTTGGCTGTTTAATTGACTTTTTTTTTTTTTTATCAGAAATCCTCTTGTTCTTCTGATACTGTCCTGTCTGTCTGTGTGTGGCAGAGCACCAGAAGCATATTTGATTAGTGTTTCAACCAACTCTGAGAGGAGTGAGTCAGTGGAATATGAGACCTCTTACTCGGCATGGAAGACACGGCCATTGGGAAATAACTTTTTTTTTTTCTGGGAGGGGGGTGTTAGAGATGAAGATTGATGAAGGTAAACATTGTTCTTGGTTGGTCTTGTCAGGGAGGAATGTTAAGGTCCGTGCCGGTCAGATGGCCCATTGAAATAGCAGCAAATAGTGAAATCCAAGACCTCCCTTTCAGCTAATTGTCGAAAATGGCCAAACAAAGGTGGCATTCAGGGAGAGATATCGGGTCCCGCCAAGATTTCTCAAGAAAGAGGTCTTCGATTTGCCTGATCCCTTGCTGACGCTCGCTGTCGTCTGAAAACCCAACCATTATGCTTGTACCTTAGGTCTTTTCATTCTCGCTTCAGGCATTGGTGCTGTTGCATCTCGTATGTTTGCAGGATCATTTTAGCATGGGGGCCAACACGAGTTTTATATTAGCGCCGCCACGGATGCACGTTCAGTAGCTTCAGTTTCAGATGCCACAACTGCTCCTCTGGTTAGATCCGCATTGACCTGACAGCAAAGATTGTAGATGAAAACCAGGCCAGCAGAAGCTGACAAAGCAAAGGATGGTGGTGACATCCCCCACCTATTACATATGCAACTCCATGTGTCATACAGATGACGGCCTTCAAGTAGCATTCTAGATGCGTGTTGTCTTCCTTTGGAAATTTGAAGTGATTAAGTGCAAATGTACACATTTAAGTGGGTGAGACCCTTAGATAAGCAGAACCACTGTCCTCCTCCTGCAGCACGAATGCTCAACAGTGGAGGGTAATTCTTTCCAGCTCGCTGTTGCAGCACTACTTCAGGAATGCCGTCCTTCTCCAGTCACTAAATGGTTTTCATCTGGAGGAGGTGGATAGACTCTGCTAATCTGGAGTGATCGTTTGGTCTGTCTTGGTCAATAACCAAGCATCGAAGATAGAGACTTTGATGTAAGCCGTCTTTCCGTTCCTGTCTCGCTGCGTGTCCGCGGCTTGGGCTCGGGGGGGGGGCTCTGTCAGAGTTACTCGACCTTGACCTCCTTGATTCCCTCTTAAAGTACATCTGGCTGAGCAGTTGCTCCTTAGAAGGACCGAAGGGTTTGTTTATTTAATGATACTCTGGGTTTGAAAGTAGCTCAATCAAGTGGAAGAGACATGCATAGAGGAGAGGCATGTTTGGGAGATGACATCATTTACAGGTGGATCAGCCTCGGGACCACAGTCTTCTTTTTTCTTTTTTAACTCCCCCGAGACTGTGCTTGTGCACTGTAGCTAACTGGCAAAATTTCACGGGGGATTCGGCGTGGAGCTCCACACCACTGAAGGAGTTGGGGATCAGATTTTCCTACTCCTCCTAATCTAAACAGAACATCCGGCGAGGTGGAGCACACGCTCACCAGCCTATGTTTAACCCTCAGCATCCTCGAATCCCCGAAACAATATTCCAATTTGTGCAAGTGATTATTTGCCTCAGTCAGTCAATTTAAAGCTTTGTGTTAGCCCAGCAACTAGCATGGCTAAGCATGTTATCATGCTTACACTTAGCATTTAGCTCAAACACTGTTGTGCCTAAGTACAGCCTCACAGAGCTGCTATGGCTGTCGCCTCTTTTAGTCTGTGACTGCCTGCCAGAGTCTTCACAACTTTTCTAATGGTAAAAAAAAATAATGCTTTTTTGTTCCCCATTGGCTTGTGCATAATCTTGTTGAACATCCCAAAAATCTTGTTGCCCATTTGACACGATATTAGACCCAAATTCAAATCATCAATCATCATCATCAAATCATCAGTGACCCAAAGCACATCTCGCGATTATGTTGAATGGCTTCCTCTCTCGTGTCAAAACAAAGCCTAAAAAAGTGTCCCTCGCGAGCGCGTCCTCAGAGCCTGTGCCAGCCTGGCAGCCACCGTCCTCCCGAGGTGCACTCTCAGGTTTCCTCAGATGCAGGGTTGCCAGACATCAGGCCTTTATCAGCGCACACCGGCTCACTGTGTGTCGTTGAAACTTTCTGGAACGCCTCCAGATGGCATCAGCAAAAAAAAAAAAAAGTGTGTGTGTGTGTGTGTGGGGGGTAGATTTGGCAGCATCTTCAAAGAGCTGCTGTTTGAAGTCGGGCCTGGTGGCTGTGCGTTTGTGTGCTTCCTCCTCCACTGTTTAGGCCTCTCATGCATTGAGCTTAACTGAATTGAGACAGTTTGGTAATTTGGGGAAAGAGCGACATAAACAGTGCGGGGAATCAACGTTGAATCTTGGATAATGGCTAGATTACTGCCTGCAATTTACAGTGTACTTCTTTTGTAATTGTTGTGCACTTTTGAGAATAATTATGGGGCACAGTGATCTCATTAAGGGCTTAGGGAACATGAAGTCTCAGAATTAAGAGTTAACAACTTAAACCTGCATTAGTGGATTTTTTTTTTATTTCATGAAGGTGATATTGCAAATGTGTTAGCAGTGCTTGTGCTTGCTTATGTATACATCCAACAGATGTGATGCGACATCGATATTCATTAGAAGTCATGTTTCTGTCCACCTTTTATTCCTGTTTCGGTTTCCAACAGCTCCTAACTTTGTCTGTGGATATTAGGGTGGGGTACAGTAACGCCAGAACGCGGAGCAGAACTGTTATTATATGGTAAAAATAGTGAAAGTATGCCACCGTAACAGCTGATTTATAGATTTAGCAGACCATCTTTGTGTGCTCTGGGATCGGTCAAGTATAGTTTTGGCTGTTCGACTCTCTTGGTCATAGTAATCATGAGCTAAGTGTAAGATATGTGGGTTGTAATATGAAACACTGGCTATTCACTTTTCACTATTTGTACAAATGGAGTAAAGTCAAAGTATACAAATTGCTAAAAATCTATTAGAAATCTGCTGCATCTCTGCTCACCTTTTATAGTACAGTTATTGTTATTATATATATGTGTGTGTGTGTGTGTGTGTGTATATATATATATAGCAGAAGAAGAAAAACAGCATAGTCCTAGAGCTACAAGGCTTTCATAAGCACAAAGTTGGTACATCTTTTATTCAAAGACTTCTCCGCATTTTAAAATCTCTTTATTTTGTACCGCTGTTTCTTTTGCATTATATTTACTGGCACGTGACACTCGCTGCCTGTATTCGGGACTTTGCAGTGGAACAGAATCAGCACAGACTTGTCTTCACAGCAATAACAGCACCTTGAAACTCAGGGAGAAGAAACATCGCTGTTGTTCTCTTCGAGCTACATGGAGCCATGCAGAGAGTAACTCCTCCAGCTCGACTTCAAACAGAAGCCAAACTTGACATAGACATAGCGTGACAAAGAGTAAGATCCAAACCCCAGAGGACGGTTTCCAGAGATATCTGTTGAAACATTGAGGCCATATGAAAAGTTCCAGTTTCACTGCAGGTGCAAAAGTGGAAGTCGAGCGGTCGATGAAGTCATACTCAAGAGCATCGTGTCTACTAACCATCTAATGATGTGAACATCCGTGGAATCTTCCAGCTGCAGGAGGAGCCGGAAGTCTCTGTGCAATCTGATAAATCTGTCTTCCTCCGAAGCATACGTCCAAGGAAATACTACAGACAGGCAGAGGACGCTGATGTCTTGCACAGGTGTCCCTGGGGAAAAAAAGACTTCAGCTTTTAAACAACTCGCAGCACTCTCAGGCATTTTAAAGACGCCTACAGCTCCATTTCTGGGTCATATAAGTCTGCACTAAAACTGACTGAGGCGTGCCTGGCTTGTGTGTGCTCCACACGGAGAGTTGCTATCATCTCGGGGTGTGCAAAAGAAGGCGCGAGTGTTTAAGTTGACTCTTAATGTAAATACGTGAGGGGTCCCTCAGCATGTTGTTAATAGCCCTTTTATTTTCGAGCAAAGAGCTTTACAAGAGAGTCCACTTTATAGCCTGTTCCTCCTCCAGGCGGATTGAAGTTTGGCTGTGGGAGACCACAGACCAAAAACCGTATCGTTGTCTCAAGGCCAACATCTTTTTCCAAACATGAATGTCCCGTGATAAAGCCAGAGTAGAGTCATTGTTTGTTTGTAGGTCAAACCTCTGGTTGGCCTTAAATGAAAACATATTTGATATCTGATAACAAGACGTTCACATTTATCGTCACACTGCTCGCCATCTGCAGTCCCTTTCAAACACGATAACCTGACTCATCAACATCAATCATTTTCCGACTTCGCTCATTTCTTCTCCGAACACCAGAGGCCTGAAAAATCCTGACTCATCATCAGCGATTGCGCTCTCTTTCTCTCCCACCCTCTCGCCAGACTTTCTTCTCTCAAATGTGCATGTCCTGCTCTTGTTTAGCGCTGTTTTGTTTATCTCCACGTAGGAGAAATCCAGTATGTGAGTCACCTCTGGACTCCATCTGTAACCAAGCCTCCACCCGTACTCGCTACCCCCCGCCACCTCAAACAATACTCCTTTCTACTCCCAAAATACCATCTTATCAGATCTCTCTACTGCGAACGTTACAAAAAACTTGCAAGTGATGATATTGGCAAGCAGTCTGTGTTTCGTGTGAAGCCTTTTACCACGACACAACCCACTGCTGATTGAGCGTAGACACACATTCATCTGGAGTAACTTCTTTATTTGTGCATTTATTGATGTATCGATAAGTAACATCCCCTCACGTCCCCTCCTGCGATTACAGACAGCATCATCAGGGACAAAGAGTTCGAGGTGATGATGCAGATTGACTGTGAAGTAACGGACACCAGGATCCTCCACATCAGGTCTTCCAGCATCCCGCCTTTGCTCCGGGTCAACCACACAGACACACTTTACCAGCACTCCTCGACCAAGAACCAGGCTGCGCCTCCAGTCGGCGTGCTAATGGGGTCTGCCTAAATTCACTATCGGCATCATTTTGACTCACAAGAATGAAATGCCAGATGAAACCTCAGCTCACACTGTTCTCGTTGATGAAGTATAATATAAAACTGGTATGCTCCCACTGACTTTATGTTTGCGATTTAGATGTGAATGAAAATGTGAATGAATGTGCTAAAAGCCGTTAGAAGCCTCCATCGTTAGAAGACAAAGGCTGTCGGCAGCAGTCGGCCCCATTCTTTATCAGTACTACATCCTGGGGTTGTCTGTAGTAAGGTCCAAGCAGACGCTAGCTGCTTGTGTGGCAAAACTGACTTCTCCCTGTGACCCCAGATGCCCTACATAAGGATAATTGCTTAGTGGCAGGGGGCTGAGCATTGAACCCTGAGTCACCCCATCATAACACAAATACTTTAACCCCCGTAGCAGCTCAAGTCTATATATCAGTGATTAGAAGCACAACAACTAGCTTAGCAAGAAAGGGGAGTGCAGTTGACTTGGTTTTAGTCTTGAGACTCTTTATAAAGCAGACTTTATTAGTGGAATAGTAAGAGATGCCAGATTAAGTGATATGCAGTACCAGAGGCATTCAATAAACTCAGGAGATCAGTGAAAGCCCAACGGGCTAACCACTGTTTTGTTGGTTCCTTTCAGTCAGGTGCTCTGTTTTGTAGCATTGTATTGATGTTGAATTATGGTTTTAAATTTTGGGGTCTTTGCACTGTGCTTCACTTATATTAATGAACAGATTCACATACTGTACATATTTATTTCTATTTTTATGTAACAGTAATGGCGAACTTCTATGGTGTGATGTTATTTGCTCAATTCTGCTGTTCAAAGATTTTCTCTATCAGGTTTTTTTCATCTGTCTGATTATACCTTGTGAGAACTTTTTATTGTTTATCAACCACAGAAAAACTTAAGACATATTGCATATAAAATATATTAAATGGCAAAAAGGTAACATATAATAAAGTTAGATACCGGGAGAGCTCTTTAGTTTCAGTTCACTGTGTGGACATGCAGACATTTTATCCCGGGAAAAACTTAACATCAAATTTGAAATTGCCACTAAAAAGCTCATGTTTGTCATAAATAACCACTTGTGGAGAACTTAATTTGAGTCCTGTCTTCTCCGTCCATGGCCTATATTGCACTTTTTATTTGGTACACTTGAGAAACAAATTTTTTAAAAAACTGAGTGGAGTTATCATAGATTTTAGCACAATTTAAACAAAAATTTAAAAAAATATATTTGCACTGTAAATGCAGAGCCTGGGAAGTTCAGTTCTGTCCTTAAATGCCTTATTTTAACCTTTGTAACCTTGTTTTGACTACCTGTAATTTGGGGTAAAACTGATATTGAATAAAACATTATACCATTATCAGAATTGGTCATCTCTTTTGTTATTCCTGGCCAATTTCTGTATTTAACATACCATGCTTCTGTGACTGAGAGTGCATTTCTTTTCGCTACTTGATTGTACAGATGGTTATGTTTTAGCTCAACAGATGTCCATAAAAAATTGTTCAGAAAAAACCTGCTTTACGTGTGTTGTTGTGGGCCAAGCCTTCTGTGTGTGTGTGTAATTTTTTCCCCTTTCGGTTTCAGAAATATATTTGTTTCGCCACATTGTTTTCTCTGCATCCCAACAGTGCTTAGAAACAAGACAAGAGTACAATTAAAAACTTATGTGGTTTTGTTTTTTGTATTCAATTATGTGCATAAACCAAAATAAACACTGGATTTTTCTCAAACTATACCTGTGTGTACATCCTTTGGGACGTTGAGGGAAATTCTGTAACTGTATTGTTGTATTTTTTGTGCAAAACGTACAATGGATTGACTGTCCCTGTGTATTTTCTTCCACTTTAACTTGCCTGTAACAGAAAATTACAGGCTTGATACATCTTTCTCTGTATTTGATTTTGAGGGGAGGTTCTCATCTTTTCCTGCCTGGTTGTCTTCAGTTTATCCTCACAGCCTTCCAGTTGGATTAGCACTCACAACCTATAATTGAAGCCATTTTAACATCAACTGTGGTCAGCCAAACAAAGACGACATTTTCCATTAGCATTTCTGAACTTTATTGCAGTCTCCTTAAAGTAGTCTGATATGAAGGGAGTAAGTGCTTTCACAAGACAAAGGACCTGTGGCATATGATGCAAAGAAAAATGTAATATAAAATAACATGTATAAAAACAGAAAAATGAAACTGTCCACAAAATTTGGTAATTTGTTCAAAAAGAAAGGTTTTATGTATTTTTTGTGAACTGCTTTGACCAAGACACTGACTCATTCTGACACCTTTCTACATTCATTTATCTCATAGGGATTTTTTTCCTTTCTTTTTTTTTTTTTTTTTTTTTTACAGCATTACAGTATATACAGTACAACTTGATGTGTTGACTGAGGAATCAGGCTCACTTTTTCATTTATTTCAGGTAAAACTCAAAACATTCTTGATATGAACAAAGCAATTTAGTCACAATATACTGAAGTATTTATGTACATTTGACTGAAGGCCGTGTGGACTGATCTACAATCCATTCAAACCATATAATTAACTTTTAAAATAACTACTATCACACCCTTACTAAGGGTCTACATAAGCAAACTTAATGTTGTATGTGACTTGGTGTCCATTGTCCCATGCATACAGCACACCCTCTTTGGGATTGTAGTCAATCTGTGTGGTGTAGGTGTAGTTGTTGGTGAAGGGCATTCTGGGAATCATCTGCGTGTTTGTGTGCGTGTCGAAGGCGTATTCCAGGTTGGCGTGCCTTTGGTTGTTGCTGTCAACAGCGTAGAGGACGCCACACACGATGAAGCAGTTCCCATAGTGGTTTCTCCTGAGCCCAGTTCTCCAAGTGGTCTCACGCTGCATGCTGAGGTCCACTGGGTTCAGTCGACTCAGAACGATCACTTCCTGTAAAAAGCCCTCGTCGTCCAGTGCCGGGTAGATTATCCACAGGCCGCTCTCATCCACGGCAAAGTCGATGTCCGAGTGACTGCGCCACTCCCA
This sequence comes from Psettodes erumei, assembly GCA_016785225.1. Classification (NCBI taxonomy): domain Eukaryota; kingdom Metazoa; phylum Chordata; class Actinopteri; order Pleuronectiformes; family Psettodidae; genus Psettodes; species Psettodes erumei. Next base: position 2,183,094 of record JAFBJZ010000107.1, read on the forward strand.
CGGTGATGACGACTCCTCGAACAGGGCGTCGTGCAGCATGCTCCAGGAGGCCACATAACGCTGACGCAGGTCGAACTTGATGATGTCACGAGAGAAGGCACGGTTGTAATAGAAGGCCCCATCATAGACCACATGGCCTGTGCCAATCCAATTGTAAGGAAGCTTGTAGGAGTTGGTAAAACGGCCTAGTAAAGATCAAGAAGGATGGAGAAGCATGAGATTTACCCATTCCAAAAGGAGAACAAAAAATAGTGTGAAATCTCTAACTATTGTTTCTTACCTTGTTTGAAAACCTCTAGGTTGCGGAACTCCAGGAGGTTGTTACCATAATAGAAGTTTGTGACATAAATTCTGCCATTATCCGACTTTGGATCCTTCATCCAAGCTCCTTCATTCTTGCCGTAGGTGTTGTGAGTGACCGGCTCAGAGATCGTTGCCAAAGTGTCCTTACACTCCCCTATAAAATAGACCCAGAGAGTGAGTGAGGATTTGGAAGGAGTTTAACATCATCCAGAACTACGTCAAAGAATCTGAAAATAATTAGAGGTTTTTATTTTAACAAGTTAGAATCACGGAAAGGGTGAGGTTTGCTACAGACAATAGAGCACTGCATTTCAACTTTTATTCAAAAAACAATTTGTTAAATACTTATTGATGGTATTATGTCAGTCTTTTTTTCAATTGGTATTTCAAAGTAGTTACAGCAAATTTAAAAAATCCATCTTACCACGTTTATCTGAAGTAGATTCCTCCTGTCTTTGCATTGGCTCATCTAATTCTAGGTGTCTGTCTTCCCTCATTTCCTCTTCCCAGCTGATTTTGTATTTCCGTTTGACTTGAGCAGCCTGCCTAGTAGTGGTAGTTGTGGTGGTGGTTGTGGTGGTCGTGGTGGTGGTGGTGGTGGGTGTGGAGGTAGTTGCAGGTGTGGTGAAAGGCAAAGAAGTGTGTGAGGGCAAAGTGGTCAGCCTTTCTGTGGTAGGAGGCAAAGTTGAACCTGAAAAGAAGGTGGATTCACTTTCTTCTGGCACTGCGGTAGTGGCCTGTGCAGAGATAGCTGTTGAGGAAGCTGTTGTGGAGAGTATCGGTGCTGAGGTCAGGGCAGCTGGGGATGAGCTGGTCAAAGTGGAAGTTGGGCTGGGGGTCGAAGCCTCCGTGGGTGGATGCGGCGTAAGTGTTGCTGGATTAGCTGAAGTGCTGCCAGGTGTGGTTTGCGGTTGCTCCTTCAGCTCCAGGGTGGACGTTTCCATCACAGTGGTTGGTATGTTTCTTGCCATGAATGTGCGCAGGACTTTCTTTGGGGCTGTAGTTTCAGAGGGACGGACTGTGTTCATTGCAATTTTGGTTGTTTCCTCGGCAGTGACACTTGGGGAAGTGGCGGCTGGTTCATCCATCAAGAGGACCGGCCACTTAGTGATTCCAGCAGTGACTGTGTCTGTGGTCCTGTTTTTTTGTGTGGTAGCAGTTGGTCTCAATGTGACACTTCTCTTCGTGGATGTGTCACTCTGTGCATCTGCAGTATCATCAGCTGATGTGGTTTCAGCCTCACCATGAGTCATGGAGGTGGACTCTTTCGGGTTCGGTGATAGGCCGGCCTCCTTGGAACCTTGAGAAGGAGCAGCTGTCTTTGGTCGAAATGGTCTTGGTCCGGCCCTTGTCCTTGGGAGAGAGACTCTGTGCTGAAGAAGATTCTCCTCGATGAAGAGGTTGATGGGGCCATCGCCACTGAATCCATGATACTCGAAAACTGAAGAGAGAAAGGAAGATGTTTTGTCAAGTAATCTGAAATCTATGGGATATTGTAAAATGATGTTGAAAAAAACATTAGGCCTTTGTGGCTAACTTTTAAAGATCTAACATCCCACAACATCAGTAATGTAATGTATTTATACAGTACATCCACCCAGCTTATCTCATCTCAAACTTATCCTGTTTTATAGTTTCCAAAATGTGGACAAGACATAAAAAATTAAAGGTAATTTTTAACCATAGTTGTGATTCGCTTGAGTATGTTGTTAGGGCCATCAGTCAGTTGACTGATTTGTAAAGCAAGTAGAAGTTGCATCTTCTTGAGACAGAGCACACACTTACAGTTCTCTCCAGGCTCCCCGTCATCTGCCACCATCGGATCTGGCTCAGATTTATAAAAAGTCATCCCTCTGATGATCATGCCGTTGGGACTGGTCTTCGATGCCTGAGAAGCCTCCCTGTTAGCCACATTTCTGGTGGTCACCTGAGGTTTGACCTCAAGGATCTGAGCAGAACCATCTGTCTGCAGGAAGGGCGAATTTTCACCAATAAACTTCTCCTCATACTTTCCCTGTTAGTGAACAGACAGACACATAAAACTTCTATATGCAAGCAACATAAACCATGCATAAGGATGACACAATACATGTGTCTGATTACATATTGGGCCAAAAATATTTAAAAGTGTATCACAATGCTACAAAATATGATAATACTATAATGTTGACTGTGCATTTTGGCAAATACTTACATTTCAATATTTAGTAGTAACATCAAATTGTACAGCCATTGCACTACATAAACTTTGCAACACTAAGAGAAACCTAGTGTGCCTCTGGGTACACTGTGATGTCAAACAACAGGAATTATGCAGTCAGACAATGAGATTGACTGTATCATCTGAACCACTTTATTTGGAAGTAAATCAAAACGTCAGTACCCAAAATGTAAGTATTAATTGTTTATTGCAAAGGGAAGGCCACAGTTAAACTGGAACAACATTCTGCAAACTGTGGCTTATGGTCATTTATGGCAATACTTTTACCATTTGCTTTCTTTTATTTCTCCAAATAAGTTTGGATAACTCAGGGTTTTCCTAAAACAAGTAAGATCATCTGACTTCTTTTTGACCATGCTGCAATATTCACAGTATTCTTAGAGTATTCAACTCCACGTTGCAATAAACTTTTTTTAAAATATCTTTTTAATAAAGAGGAAAGTTCTAATCAAATATTTGTTCATTGAAATTTCTGTTTTTATCAATAATCTTGTTTTATGCCTTTTATGAGTTCTCTTGTGAAACATATCAACCGAGTGAATCACTTGCATGCCAAACCTAGGTCCGCCCAAACCCTGCTGGACATGCTTTCCAGTTTATACTGGTTGTCATGGATCAGGGCCCAGCGGTAGAGTCACTGGTCTGAGGTCTGCTATTGTCCAGTGGGAATGCCAAACCTTCCAATTACCTCAATAACTTTTTTACACATTCTTGGTCCTCAATCACGGTGATGATGATTTTATAAAGGAGTTTGTGGAAAGAACACATAATTGTTCCTTTTGTTTTGAAGGAACACGAGACTAAATACGGCTTTACCAGCCCGAGCAGCAACATGTGAATCCAATCACTCATTCGTTCCCATGCTAAACTCAGCTGATTCACTCACAGCTGTCACAACTGCTTTTAATATAAATGATATGCAGATTTGCTTTACAATCCAACAATATCAATGGGGTGTAGCATGGGACGGAATCATGAAGTCTTACAATGCGTATGTCAATCAACTTCTTTAAGCCGCTATTAATTCACTCCAGATTCACATTACAGTAACATGCTGATGTTATTTGTTGTGTATGAAGCTTTGCAACTGACACAAAAATAAGGTGATTGCAGGTCAATTTACATTATTTACTAGATAATTTGTGTAATTATTGCTTTATGCATGTAACTACCTCAACAGTTTCAAGCAATATTGTAGTTACACAACTGTAATTAATTAATGCAAATATTCTAAGAAATATACATGTAGTAGGTAGGTGAAGTATAATAGTTGTTAACAACATGTGTACAGCAAGAACACTGTCTACTATAGCTGTCATCAAATACTACTTATTTCTTACCTTATTTACTGGCAAAGTAATATTCTTAGAGTGACTGTGACTTTTTGTACAATTAAAGCATAAACAACTTGTGAATACTTAGAAGTATGTCGGTATTACTTGACAATGTATGTTGAATTATTACACAATTAATGCTGTCACAGACACGTGATAATACCCCCCACCCCTTTAACGGTGTTCAAATGTCACTCTTACCTCTGGGTTCTCGTATACCGCTGCCCTGTTGGTCTCACTAAGTCTCTTCTCATCCTGGCGCGGCTGGGGAGGAGGGGTGGATGGGCTTTCGGTCACATCTGCCTGAGTAGGAGGGCTCTCCTGGGGCTTCACCTCATTGGTGGTGTTGTTCAGAGACACCACCTTCATGCAGCCATGGACAAATCGGGACGTTAACAGAAACACCGTGCATGTGTTTATTGGAAAAGTAAGCTACATCTATTAGCTGCCAGAATCACTAACACAGGGCAAAAAAAATTCAAGTGGAGCCCCTACTATCATGTGTCACAAGGACTAACTCATGCCATTAACAATCGCTCTGCTCTGTTCAAGTGTCCCAGTAAGCCACGACAGCATGACAGTGAGCCAGCGTGCACAACAGGGACCTGAAACTGAAGCAGCAAAATGGAATTCAGCCATCATCCATTTAATTGTTTCCCTACCGTGACGTGTCAAAAAGCATCAATGCAGTAAGTTCTCATCTCCCCCACCCTGCTCAGTATTCACTTTGAAATGTCGCCAGCATCCTCGCTCGCTAACTGTGCGTGATCCACACTTCACTTTCCCTTCTCAACCACTGACTTTTGTATGTGTCATACCGGGACAAACACAGCTGAAACTAATAGAATGAGTAATGGATATGCTTCATTTACCCAGTGATGGTATTAACTGTAGCTGTGTTTCTTTACATGGCAAGACATCTCTGAAAGATGGGGTCATTTCAGAATCAAATGCCCTGCACTAACATGTTCTGATTATTTAAAATTGTCTTTTATTCTTTTATTTTAATGACTAACAACAGACACTTTTCTGTGTGTCTACATGAAAGTTACTCTTGTTACACTTGTTTGGGCAGGATCTTTCTCGATTTATGGCCTGTGTGATTGATTTAAGTATATGTATGGAGTTTGGTAACTAAAGCAAAACTGTGAGCACAATTTCACTTTAATCTAAAGAGAGGGCTCATCAAACCATATTACTGACAACACTTGGGAGCATTGTTTCATACTCCATACATAATTATTTTAAGAATTATCACATGTAATAGAAAGCCTGGGCGCTCCTTCCAGGCCCAGTCCCTGATTTTCAGATTGTTTCACTGGCCCCACTGAGTCCACCACTACCACCAGTTTGTGTGCTTGTTGTAGTATTTGCATTAATCTTACACTTTTAGTGTACCTTTTCAATCTGTTCCACGCGATCCACGAGCCTAGTGGTGATGGAGTGCAGCTTCAATAGATCCATGCCGTAGAAGGAGCCCTCCAGCAGCTCAAGGATGGTGGACAGCTAAAATGATCAAGTGGATTCCGTCAAAAAGGGATTTACCAAAACATACCATGCGTAATATAGGGCCATCCAAACTCTGAGTCTCCTTTAATGAATAAAATGAGGCGCTATCCTCCAAAGAATTTGATAGAAACGTGATATCCAAGCCTCCAGTGATCCAAGCCTCTCCAGAAATCAATAGACGTGGAAGGGAACAGCCTATTGGCTCCGGAGCACGGTGACTTGTGTGTACTGGAGGCTCTGGTGTGCACGGAAAATGGACAGGGTGACAACTTCACCTTGACATTCTCTTTGCCAGTTTCCCTAAGTTTTTGCAGCCTGTACTCTCCCTCGCATGGATTGACCGCCGACGGAGGAGCGATGCAGGCGCACTTGCACTCCGGTCCAGATGTGATAGTCTCCACGGTGTAGAAGTCCTGCGCGGTGGCGCTCCCTTCCTCTATCCGCCGACAGGCGCTCCTGCTCAGGGGTCTGACAACACATTTACACCGACAGTCAGAGCCTTCCGAGAGGGCTTTCACTTTGTCATAATCACCCAGCAGCTACAAAGAGAAGAGGACGTATGTATTTGCCACCACGCTCAATCATCATGACATGACAGAACATGCATTTGAACGCTCATAATGATGAAATGTCTGAAAGTGAAAGTGATGCAAAGAGACAAAGAAACGGGACATCTCCTCCTACCTTAGACAGGATGCTCTCTTGACCATCCACCTCCTCCTGCAGCGTGTCATTGTGCTCTTCGTTGATTTCGAGCTGTGACCTGGGACCTGCACCCGTGCTATTTGGCGCTGCGAAGCCCCGCGGATAAAACGCACAGCACGTTGCGACGATAAGCCATAACTTATACATGATGTGAAGCTCACAGAGCGCCGAGAGGAGAGAATAATGCTGAAGCACTCAAAGCAGGCGCGGCCCGGCACCAATTAATTGAGCTCCGGTAAGAAAAATGTCATAGCCTGCACCTGGCCCCAGAATCAAAGAGGCGCATCCAAAACGGCGTCAGGTGGAGGGATTACGCTTTATGGTGCCGTGACATCTTTTTCACAGTCGCAGTGAATGTCGGCTCGTGAGCGCAGAGGAACCGTGCACTCTGTGAGAGAGCAGCCGGCATCTGCTGCTGGAGCAGCGCTGACAGGAGGCGGACCTGATCACACTGGCAAGGAGGAGTTGAACTGCTTCAAAAGACTTGTCGCACGATGCGCATCTTACTGGGAGGACTCCTCTCATGAAAAAAAAAATCTCCTCTGAAAGCTCTGGTTTAATCGTGAAAGCCCTTTCAGATTTGACTTGCTTTTTGTGGCTTTTAAGCACACGTTGGGTAAAATACATGACTGCGACCTGATGCACTTTGTGTTTTATGCTGTACTTTCTGCAGCCCGGTTTCAGTCAGCTGTAGCTCTGCTGCCCTCTATCCGCAAAAGTGTCCAATGAAAAGTGAAACAGGCATTTGAACTCGAACGTTTATTTGCACCGTGTAAGGCACTTTCCATTGCGTCCCTTTATCACATTTCTAACGGTGTGACACGTATAGAGTATAGGTTTAGAAAACGGTACACGAGTAGCTCAGTTAAGGCAAATGGTGCCTTGCAGGTTTGAGAATCAGGAAAAAAAAAAAAGTCATATGCCTTGTGCTGTGATGCCAAAAAAATAGTTCTACCATTTAATATGTTAATCATTAACAATAGAACAATAATTTTACAATAAATAACTTTTAAAATTATAATATTGCAGCAGTTGCCATCAAAACTGTACATTGAAATCCACACAACTCCCAATTATATATTATTATATATAATAAATCGCTCTTCACTTTGCAAGTTTTCTGTAATTACACTGATCACTAAGGACTAAAAGAATGAAGTGCCAAAGCCTTTTTATCAAATGTTTTTAATGCTGAATATCCACAGAGAAATGTTCTAATAGTAGAAAATTTGCCATGGCATAATTATTTTAATGTTGTATTCCTGCTTTATACCTTCATCTGTAGTGAGTTTCCAAAAAACCAAAAACCTTTGGGTCTAAAAACCACTGCACAAGCCCCAGAATGATTGGAGCCACCCTGTGAGAGATCTGATGTATAGGCGGCTGGTTTTGTCCTTCAATATAAAGTTCAAACCAGAGTGATTATTCATGTGCCCTTGCACCCTTCATGTTCTATCCTCTCCTCTGCTGCCACAGGTAGGATGAGGTGAGAAATACGGCTCCACAGTCCACCGTACTTGTCGAGGTCCATCCTGTCAAAAGATACAGGGTGTCCGTGAGAAAGGAACTTCTTCTGAAGGTGGTCATCCACCATCTCCTCCACAGCATTCAAATGAATCTTGGCAGGAATCTCCTCTTCTTCCTCCAGCAGCACTGTGAAGATCAGGAAAGTTCTCTTGTAGGCCGCGTTCTCGTGGTCACAGTAGCGATAGAAAATGAGCGTCGAGCCTGGAGGCAACTCCTCAAAACGGTGGATGACAGCCGCGGCTTTGTCCCCCTCAAAAGCTCCTTGCAACTTGCTATCGATGTCCAGCTTGACCTGGTCGCTGTCCTGGCTGGCTTTGCTGGCTCCGTCGATGTGGAGGACGGAAGCGTTGAGGGCAGAGGAGAAGGCGGAGGCCAGGTCCCCAGCCAGGCAGCGGAGTGTCCTCTCGGCTCTGATGCCGGCAGTCAGGATGAGGCTCACCGGCGCTGTGGGCTGGGCCATCTGGAGGTGCCTCTGCAGGTGAATCCTGCTCCTATTCCAGAGCTCAATGCGCTGATTAGGGAACCCAGTCTTCACTTTTTCCATCTGCGCGAGGAAGATGTCTACAGTGCTTTTGTGAGGTGGCGGCTTTGACTGGTGGGGATTCATCAGGATGGCAACAATCACCACTAAAACGACTACTATCAGGCATTTTGCACTTCCTATGGAGAGAGGGCATGTGCTTTGTCTTAACCAGTGCTTCATAGAGTAATTCATGAATTCAGATGGGATAGGAAGGCAATTTTCAGAGCACTAAAAACAAACTAGAGAAGAGAAAAATAGGAAAAGTCACAAGATTTACCTCCAAGAAATCCAGTAACCTCTGGAACTGTGAGTTCAGTAGTCTCCTCAGTGGTGGGGCCAATATTTTCAATCTTATTTCTCTGCTCATCTTTCTCTTCCTCATCTGTGCCCTCGAGTATGTCCCCAAGCTCAGGAGGTAAAGCTTCTCTTCCGCCATCTGACCAGAGGGCAGAAAAAACAATTAAAACAAACTTAAGAAACAAAACAAAAAAACAACAACCTCACCCAGAAACAGAATGTAAAATAGAAAAAAGTCATTGAAATTTCAGAGGAAAAAAAAGCCACTCACACCCTCCAGCTTCAGTGTGTCTGTCTATAGCACTTAGTGATTCTTTATCGCATTCAGCTTTGGGTCCATCTACTTGGTCACCCAGGTTTGGTGAAGCGGGTGTCTCTGGTGCCTCCAGCTCATCAGTACGGTCTTCCCCTGATGACATAAGAATAGATTAACATCCACACAACAGCTCAATCATCATCATTTATTTACTTGGCCGATCAATAAACAACGGATCATAGGTCACAGGTGATAAAACTGTGGCTGTGTGGTAACACTGTGCGACGCTCAGCTTGCGGAAACTGCAGTGATTAAGGAGCTGTGTTTTGGTTACAAAGCTGTAATTTTGCCTCACTCCTCACATCCACTCAATGCTTACAACTCTGCTAACCAATTTCCAAAGGAAAACCTTACATTAAGAGCATATGAGATGGAAAAAGGGGTGCTTGATTGAAATCAACAATGCCTGCATCTGAGCAGCATTTGTGAGCTCTGCAGTCATTGCACAAAGATCTTTAGAAACTGTTACTACAATGAATGATTATGCCTTTGACAGGAACACTCACTGGAATCCTCATCATTCATGGCCGACTCCTCATTTTCTGACGTCTCTCTGTTGTAATCACCATGACTATTTTCATCAGCCTCAGAAGGGGTGGTGCTCCTCGTCACATCCAGTGTGCTGTCCTCGCCTGGAGAGGCTCTTTTGGTATGAGGCTTGTTCTTGTCTTCAGCTGAGCTACCATCTGTTTTGTAAAATAGATGCTCAATCCTCACCTAGTTTATAGTCACGCTGAACTCATTTTAATGTTTAATTTCCAGGGAAAGTGCTTTCATTTCTATTCCAGATTTGGTATATGGTCAGAACAATTTGCTTTTGAACTTACATGATTAGTTAAGCAAAGGTTCAAAGGGCAATTATGGGTGGCACGTTATAAAATGAAAGCTATTAGATCATTGAAGGAATTCAATTTATATTTCTTGTGGATGAATATTTACCTACTTGATGTGGGAAAAAATATTATAAAAATTATATTATGCAATTCACTTACGTTTATCATCAGAATGCTCAATGGTTTCACCATTGTCGTTTTTAGTCTCTTTGTATGTGGGCGCAGACAAAGTTGCATCTTGTTGGGTGAGACAGAGGCCATATTTGATGAGTTCAATCAAAGTAGAAACACATTTGGTAAAAGACAGTGAGTGAATGACTTGCTGTAAGTGATACCTGTTTCAGCACTCGGTGTGTGCTGCTGGGAGATGGCGCCTTGCTCTGCCATTTCTTCCTAGATGGACTTTACTCGAGATGGCTCATTGGATGGATCGGAGCTGCATAACACAAATGTACACGTATTATTACTGCGCTAATTCCTGTCACATGTTCAGAGACCCTACTGATGTTGTAATAACTGCTTCTGCACCTGTCAACAGAGACAGGCTAAAAGGCAAACTACCATTACTCTTTCACGCCGTTTTAAACTCTTCAAGTTATCAGCTAGCTGTGATTTGAAGCTGATAAACACGCAAGGATGCACACAAGCAAAACAACGACTGCTCGAGCTCAAAAGAGAAATTATTGAATTTTCTGGTTAGCTACCCAGCTAGCTGTTTACCTACAGACAGACAGATTAGCAAAGCTAGCGGCCAGTTAGTAAAAGCAGTACATGTCGTTAGCCTGTAAGAACAGCTCTCGTTTAACTTATTCAACGCAATGATATGTTGTTACTTTTAATTACCTCGATCACATCGCCGTGGGAAAAGAAACTACCGTCTCGTGTGCTTTCTTCTTGTGTCGGTCCCAACGCCAGCGCACCAGGCGGAACGTTCAGTCGCGCCCTTGTTTCAACGGAAATCATTTGCGGACACTGACGGGGTACGGTCACACAATGATTCCCTGGGCTGTCATAAGGAACGCCATTGTTTGTCGTGTTGTCTAACTCATGTTTTTGGTGTCGCACGGTCGAGTTGTAATCACAAATGGATTTCGAGATTTCTGAAAATAAAGCGTCTCGCCCCCTGAGACGATCGACGCGATCATCCCATAAAGGTGAGCAAACCTAACGTCATGGCAGTGAGTTAGCTTAGCCGGAGAAGCTAGCTGACTTTAACTCACACAAAGTTTAATTACAAAATTCATTGGACTTCTGCAATAATTAACGTTAGTTGACCATACCATTTAGATTTGGTCTTTTGCATCTTTGTAGCATACAATGCATGAGAACATCCACAGAACAGTTCCTACTGTTTCAGTTTCAGTGCTGAGTTTTGAGCCGACCCCCAGGGCTCCGCTGAAGAGAACCAAAAAGCGCGCAGACAAACAAGCTCCCGTTGCAGCTGTTAACGGTTCCGGAGATACGGAGAATGGTTCGGAGGACGACGGTAGGATGCTCCAGTTAAAGGCATTCGTTGAATTGAAAGCGGCAGTCTGCTCTGCTCATGGTTGGTATGAACATCGATGACTTTTTATATCCTACTCCACAGACTCCCCGAGCAAGAAGCTCCGGGTTACAGCTGGAGGAGAGGGGGACGGCAGTGGGGATGAGAATGAGATGGATGTCCAGGAGTCTGCTGAAGAAATGGAGAGAGGTCGAGACCAGGAAATGGACATGGAGCGGCAGGATTCCCCCCATAGCACTCATCCTCCCAAAATATACCAAGGTTAGGACTATTCCTTATAACACTGATATTTTTTCAAACATTGGCGAGTAAGAAGTTTACATGTCACACATAATATTTGGTGGTAAGCTATTAGGGCTTTCCACCTATTGATCATATGTGGCAGATCAGTGGCGTGACCACGCTAATATTTGATGTTCATTTTTCTGTGTATGTTTTTAACACGCCTGCAAATTCATGCAGGTTCGATCAAATTACTACCTCGCATCTGATTTTCCAGGTGCACTCTGGTTCCCTCATCAGTTTACTTTTGACATGGTTTGACACTGTTTACCTTTTCATTTTCACAGGATACACCAGCACCAGATGTAGGTGCAGCCAGTTTAGTGCTTGTATTTGAATTAAGGTTTTTCCCTCTATTTGAAATAGGCGCCAGTGGAGATGTGAATTTTTTCCCCCGTGTGGTGCTCCATGACCGCTGTCGAACTGGTCCTGCCCAAAATAAGGATGCAGATGTGGTCAAAACCATGAGAGGTAGGAAAATACTGTAGATTCATCCTAAATGGGAATGATTACATTAAGTGGAAATGATACAGTGTCCCTAATCTGGTTTGTTTGTTTTCAGTAACACCATTAACCAAAGGACTTGCAGCACCCACCAAACATTTCAACCAAGTCAGATCCCTGGAAAACAGACGCGATGTGCTGATCCCAAAGGTCACCAGCATGGAGGAGTACAACAGGACTATGAAGGCCAAAGCTGGTATTACACATATTTTTATTTAGCCAGATTTTAGTCAAGAAAGTTGCAGTGAACGCCCGTTCAGTGGGTTTGCATCTCTAAAATGATCACATTTGTAATTCATTCTTCCTCATCTTTAGCTATAGATAACCACCTTACCCAAAGAAAGTATCCAGCCTCAGAGAAATCCTACACAACGCAACGTTTGAATAACACTCCAATTCAAAAAGAAGTTGTTCAACACAAGAAAAAAGGTATTTCTCCTTCAACTGAATTTCACAGTCTTGACAAACAATGCAACTGTGTGAGGTTTTTTTTGTTTGTTTTTTACATTGAGTTGATGCAATTTTTTTCTTGCAGAAGGGATAAAGAAAGCTGCTGCCAAGAGAAGCTCTGGACCCTGTTGTAGAGGCAAGCTATGGTCATTTTAATTATATTAATTTAACACCCAAAAATACCTGTTACTTGCAGAATTTTCTTCAATGCATTTGAATTTTGCCCTTTCAGAATTCATGTGGTCTTTGTGGAGTTTGGTTCTCCTGTTGCTGCTCAGTTGGACCGCCTTGCTGGCATACAATAAAATCCCTGTTCTCCAAAGGATGGCAGACCTTGGAGGGCATTCATCCAGGGCTGTGAAACCGGAAGAGTTTGTGGATCAGTTGTCTCATCTTGAGGCTCTGTTCCCCAGTCAGCGGTGTGAGTTGTGGAGGTGGAGCAAGATACACCTGGAGAAACACCTCAAAACAGCCCATCCCACGGAGCCCGTGAGTCTGATATTAACTGCTGGCCGCAGGGCTGAGAGGACACTGCGGTGCCTGGCTCAGGGCCTGGCCTCCTCCTTCTCGTCGGCCCTCAATGCCTCCGTCCTCCACATTGATGGAGCCAGCAAAGCTGCCCAGCACAGCGATGAAGTTAAGATGGACATTGACGACCAACTGAAGGCAGCCTTTGAAGGTGATAAACCCGTGGCAGTCATTCATCGCCTCGAAGAGCTGCCGCCAGGCTCTACCCTCATTTTTTATCGCTACTGCGATCACGAGAGCGCCGCATACAAGCGGGTGTTTTTGTTGTTTACCGTGCTGCTGCCTCAGGATGAGGTCAGCAGTGAGCGGTCTTTGAGGGAGGTCGAGGAGATGGTGCAAGACTATGTTAAGGAGAGGCTAGTGGGATCCGGCAGCAAAACATCCTTCAATAAAATGGATATCGACAAGTATGGTGGACTATGGAGCCGCATCTCCCACCTTATCTTGCCTGTGGTGTCCGAGAAGGAAACAGAGCAGAAAGGATGCTGATGTACCAAGCTGGCACACTAGAAGAAGTCAGGATAGCACTGTGGACCAGCATGCTCCTTCTTGGTAAGTGCAGCAACAATGAAACAAGTAGAATTGATTTGAAATGTTTGAAAGTTGTTTAAATCTATCTGTCAGAGCTAAGATTGTCCTCAAGGTGCAGTCCAACGTCTGACTCAGTTTAACTGCTGACAAGATCCATTCAACAAAAGTTTAGCACAGTTTTTAAAAATGCACTTGCATGTACAGGCTTTGCACAAGGATATCGCAGTGTTGAACCATTATTCCAGTTCCATATGGGTATTCAGTGCAGATTGAACACACAACATCATACAAGTGAGAGAGCACTTTGTTCAGCTGCATCTTAATGAACATTTCCAATCTGCAGTTAGTCTCTGTTGAATTACCAGCACAAATTACACTCTCCACTACAGTCTTTTTTTCATTTCATTTTCATTTTCTGTGGAAATTCATATTTCTTGTTCTCAGAGACAACTGATGACTTCCTATATGTATCTGTTTAATGTACCACGGAGATGTGTGGCATGTCATTGTTTTGTAAACACAATAGGATTGGTTTTGCACTAAAAAATGGTGTGATTGTTTTGTTAACTATCAGTCTCAAGAGTACCAGTTTTTAATAAGGTCATTGTTTTATATTTTTTGTTTTTTGTGAATATGTGTATATGTGACATGTTGTCTTTTTTCCTAGATGAAAATATTTTGATATGTATATTTATATCCAGCATATACTGGGTATTAAAAGAAAGGTTTAATCTTCCCACTGCTGAAATATACTTGCATCATTGTCGTCTTAAAAAGAAGCAGGTTCTCTTTAAGTGATTTGAATTTGTACAAATATTTTGATTAAATATTGTGGAAAAATGTGCCTTAAACACACAACTGAAGAAGGTTAGATAATATTTGAGAAGCGCCACCCGTCATTTGTTATTAATAAGTTGTTTCCTGATATCACTCATTGCTTTTAGGGTTATTATTTTGAGATGAATGTTGTGTTGCTCATATGAAGACCTAAATATTTTCAATAAAGATTATTTTGATACCAAGAAGAGTTAATAGTTCGACCCACAGTTGTCCTTGGTCTCAGTATGTGTGTTCAATTTCTGGAACAAGGGTAGAGAACTTGTCCTAAAACGTGATGAATGTTTTGCACTTCACATGTACACAATAACGAGAGTATAAAGATTTAAGGCCAAAACAGTTGAGTAAAAGTTGAATGGCACCATGTGATTTTGTGGTTCACACAAGAATAACACACTAATGAATTACAGACAGACAGCAGTTTCTCATTGAGACTTTATGATCCATTTACAGTATATACTTAGGTTTTACATTTACTAGTTTACATAATTATTTATTAGTTTTACATAATTTCCCTTCAGGGATGAATAAAGTCATCTATCTATCTATCTTATCTGACTACCTTTGCGTCAGGAGCGAGTGCTCCGTATTTTTTGATAATCATTTCTATACATCCATGATTATGAATGCAGTACTTCTTTGTTCCTTTTTTTTTTTTTTTACAAGAAGCACATTCCATAACATTTTTCATCCAAAACATGACCACACATCCCCTTTGTGATGAGTGGTTGTGCCTGGAACAAGGAGAGACATCACTACTGTAGAGTAACTGTAAATATTTGCAGTTTCACCTAAAAAAAAATCTCATGAATGACACAACACGCTTTGACAAACAAGGCTGTTGATCTCCTCTATTGTAGAGAACCAAAGAAAAACAAAATGCATAAAGGGTCAAACATTAACGCAGATATAAGGAAGTGTTGTTACTCACATCATAGGAACCTGCACGTAAATCAAGACCACAGCTGCTTTTGACCAGCAACTAGTACAAGGATCCATGTGAGATGAGGTTTTGCATTCTAACCGTCTGTTCCTCAACTGGACTTTGCCGACTGAATATTCGATGCAGCACTGACTTCAAATGACTCCTAAACTTCACACCTACAAATACATAAAAAACAGGGTTCAGGCAGCAGTGAGAGAAAGCAATGAGCCGGCACACAAAGAAAGCATAATCAATCTGGATGCTTGCTTTACAGTCAAATGGGGCAGCCAAGTTGTCGTCCAAAGTTCTCAAAAAGATGACCACATTGTATGGCACCCACCCGACAAAGAACACGGCCACGATACAGAAGACCAACTTGACTGCTCTCTTCTTTGCTTGAGATCTTGTTCTCATGATCCTCCTCAGTATTTGAATGTAGCAGAAACCCATCACCACAAAGGCAACCAGGAAGAAAATATTCTCTTCGGAGATAGCAATGCTTTTCCACAGGGTGGCTTTGTACTCACAGCCCACAGAGTGTGTATCCTTGTGGGGGATCAAGATGAGAGAGCTGTGGAGCAGGGATGGCATCGCAGCTCCAACACTGATCATCCACATTAGAAAAGACAAAAAAATACCAGTGCTGAGCTTTTGTGTACCCAGGTCACAGAGAGGGTGGACCACAGCCAAATACCTGTAGATGGTCATGATAGTCAGGGAGAGGATGCTGCTGTAAAACCCGATGAAGAAGACAAACGTCACAATTTTGCAGAGAATCTCTGGAAACAACCATCCCCAGATGTGGTAAATGGCCCAGAAGGGGAGACCAATGGTGAAGATGAGGTCAGAGATGGCCAGGTTGAGGATGAAAATGTTGGTGAGAGACTTGAGGTTTTCATACAGGGCTAGGATTACAAGGACGAGGATGTTTCCTATGAGACTCAGTGTCATCACAATGAAGAAAAAAACAGGAATGGCAATGGATACAAATTGGACCACCTCTTCTTTTTCACAGACTTCATCCTCATAATCACTGTCGTATTCGCTTTCATTATAAATGTCATACATTGCTATCAAACTGGAACCTAGAAAGGAAGTACAGGATAAGCATTTTTATTATTATTGGTTATTCTGGTAAACATGATGCAAGAGGATGCATAACAACATGTTACACTGGAATCCCTTCTATGAGCACAAAATAGTATTGTAAGGTTAAAAAAACCCACCTACCTCCTGTTTGATGGCACCGATATGCTGCTAGAAGTGACACTTTCTCACTACTCAAACGAGAGCTCAGAAAGGGGTAGCTTTAATAATGTGATCACAGGCTTGGTTTTTCTCTTCCTCGTTTTGATCTAATGACCTGTATTTCCACTGTAACGTCAGCCCTGTTGAACATTAGGTGAGCCCCCCTCCCCAAAACAGAACGTGCCAGATTTCAATAAAACCAAACAGGAAATTATACTAGAGAAGGCTATATTTTTAGGTACGGGGACAGGGCCCTGCAACACTCACAACAGATCTGTATGTGTTCTGCCTTTTAGATTTCTCATTATTTAGGTCCTCACATGAATTTTTTTGCGTTGCACTTTTACAATGTTCACACACTCATGATAAACAGATGATGTTACCCTGTAAAATCGGCGATGGCCATGTCTTCCATGCTATTTTATCCATGGTTAACACAATGAAGGCTACTATATGTGAAATACATTGGCTTGACATGTAATAAAAGTTCATAAGTTAGTAATAATAATAATAATAAATTATACACGTTTTGTATGTTTGTACGCTGCAGGGAAGCAAAACTGCTGTTCCCTGCAATTTAATATGAAGCCATTATGATAAGATGACAAATAAACAAAGGGCCGCCGCAAAGTGGGACAGGCATTTAAGCTGTCATTGATCACATGATACCTCTGTTTACTCTGCTACTTCAACCAAACTACCCAATTTTTAGACCCCGCCTATCCGCCTCATAGCGATTGGTCTGTTGATTACATATCACTTTGTCAGTGGACGGCATGAAGTCAATCATGACACTTAACACACGTTTGTGTGCACACCGAAACGTCTTGGGTTATTATGGGCTTGAGTCATATCTTTAAAAGTATGTCAAGCCATATTATTCTTTTTCACTTCTCGTTTTTATTACTTTTCTTACCATCTTCTATCTAGAAACATATAACTAAGCTTATTATACCGCCTCCGTTAATGTCACGGTTGTTTTGAAGTGAAGGGTGTCGATCTAAATATTACTGGGCACAAAGGTCGCCTGTAAAAGCTTAAATTTACAGGTAAGTGCTGGGCTTTGTCGTTCATAGATGCAAGAAAAGTAAGAGCCGGTGGTTAATGTTGTTACTGCTGTTTTTTACAAGTCCCGTCAAACTCGTTAGCCGTTAGCTCAACAAGTGCAACGTCAAACAAACGACAAAAGTTTAGGGCAGGGGAGCTTTAATTACACCGTGTGTTAAAATGTGGCCTTCGGTCTCCCCTTGCTAACGCACACCCACTTTTATAATGGCGTGTTCAGATGCCGTCCACTTATTAAATGCTTTGTTTACGTCGACATAAACAGGAAAGAGCAGGTAACAATGACACCCACATAATACCCATAAACATTGAGGCTGTGGAGGGTATAGTTCCCATTGTAGGTGGCATTGTGTCAGAGAGGGGTCATGGAGGCGTCATCAGGTGTAATCTTTGCCACCATGATTTGGGGTATTTTACTGGCAGGGCTGGAGCAGTGTCTCTTGGACTTGTTGCTCAGATATTGCGCTGGAAGTTGTAATTTTATCGGGTCCACTTGCAGTTTTTGTCGAGGAGATTCTGCCACCAACCAGTTATCACCTGCACATATTCCACACATAATGAATTCTCAACGAAAGAATTGGAATAATCTCGGTCACAGTGGTTATATAAAACTCAGAACTGTACAACAGTGCAACAAGCTGGTAATGAAAGTAGATTTTATGGTAGAATAACTGACATCATCACGCTGGCTTTCTATGGTCCATTTACGTTATGAGTTACATTATAACAGGATATAACGATCAAATTGCATCTCTGTCAGACTGGCTTTCAGGCCTGAGAGGTGCCCTCTCTACACAGAGGTGAGCAATGTAGCTATCGTGACATTTCTTAAAAAAAACAACAACTCTGTATTATTTTGTGAAATTATGTGTTTAAGTTTGCCCATGCATGACAGAGTATTTTGGACTATTCGTGTCAGTCTTTTGTTCCTGATTGATTCTGATTCTCTGACTCAGCAGACTGGATGTGACCTTGTGACCCCTGGTTGCCAGGGAGAGTGGTGGGACCATGGCCACTGGGGCTACTGTTGGGGAGAGCCAACTCCAGAGGATTATCCGAGATCTGCATGGTACGCCAGCTTTATGCACATGTGCTTGTGTGTGTGTGTGTGTGTGTGTGAATAGACTGGCAGCAGGCAGTCGCGGGCTGACATGGTGTGACTAAAGAGAAGAGAAAGAGGAGTGGGAGAGGTTTTCATTGATGTCATGACCTCAGTCTTGATGTCGAGCACAACCTTTGAGACTGGAACTATCTAACCTCTGCTGGTCGTCAAAACCTTTGGGGAAAACACACGTCTTACCTCATGTTTGTGTAGTAAGGGTGTGGTGGAAGTCTCTGTCAGCATGCAGCGAGACAGAGGGCGCGTGCTCAGGGTGCACCCATCACGAGCGTCCTTCCAGTTCTTACGTTGGATACGAGGCAAGTTTGTAACGTACAGCCTGGTTGTGCTTGGAAGAAGGTGCTGCTGGAAAAAATGGAAAAGGATTGGAGATTTAGTTAACGGGGAGATCTGTGTGTGTACATGGAAACGTACCAAGAAGTGAAAAACACATTAGTTTTGCATTTCTTTTCAGTTACTTTTGTCAAGGAACCTTTCTAAATGTCTGCTTTTCTGTTTTTTTTGGTCTTTGCTTTCCTGCTTCTTGTATCCCGGATAACCGCACTTTTGCATAGTCTGCATAAACCCAAGCTGTTAAAGCACATTTTTATCTAATGTACTTAGCCACGAGTCAAGTATCTTTTAAATGTGTTTCCCAGCTCAGTGCTTGTGTTACTTGTTAATTAAGAAATATTTAATAATTTTTAAACTCATGTCTGTTCATGAATTTCAGAGGCTGTTGCAGAGCTTGCAAAGGAGTTCAGGGAAAGCGGGGAGCCGATCACAGATGACAGCACCAACCTGCACAAATTCTCCTACAAGCTGGAGTACCTGCTACAGGTATGAATCCCACGTATTCACCAAAGATGTGAGAAAGTAGTTTGATTTCAAATAAGATGCTAGTTGTTTATAAAGCAGATAAATCCTAACAAAACAGAGAACCTTTCATGATCAGTTTTGGTTTGGAACACTTCACTTTTCGACAGATTGTAAATTCATGATGCTCCATCAAATGAAGAATTCATATTATTTTTCCCCATGGGATAGCTGTTTAGAGAAGAACCCAACAGAAAACGATCCCTTTTCGACACATTTTATTGCAAAAAAATAACACATACCGCAGTTAATAATCCAGATTCAACACTTTTCCCCAACTGTATCTTTCTTCCAGTTTGACCAGAAGGAGAAGAGCACATTTCTTGGTACAAAGAAGGACTACTGGGATTACTTCAGTGACTGCCTGGCTAAGATCAAAGGGGCCAATGATGGGATCCGCTTTGTCAAATCCATCACTGAAGTATGAAAATTTCTTTTTTTGTTGCTCTTTACAGTGACACCCCTAATGGTGCACTGCTTGTTGTTGTTGTTGAGCCCTTGGACGATTAGAAATGATTGCTGTCTATTTTGAACTATGTTTAGCACCACTAAGTTTGTCGTCATTGAGACTAATCATCCCGCGTGTTCTTCTTCCACTTTGACAGCTGAAGACATCTCTGGGGAAGGGACGAGCATTTATTCGCTACTCCCTCGTACATCAGCGACTGGCTGACACGCTGCAGCAGTGCCTGATGAATCAGAGAGTGACCAGGTAAAACAGTCAGAGAATGAAGGAAATGTTTTTACATTAAGATGAGAGGAATTTTATGGGTATGTGTTTTTGAATTACAAGGTTTATGAAAACTGGACAGAAACAATGAAACACTTAATTTTCCCTTTCTGTGATGCGGGCCTGCAGTGGTGGAATAGAGAACTAAAGAGCAGTTTAATTATTGAGAAGTATTAAGTTGCTGTTTTCAGTGATCTGCCTGATGTCAAAACAGGTCTGTGTCATGGTATTGATGCCCATGTACACATGGAACCAAATGGTGAAACAACAAAGCTGAATCTTAATCTTAAAGAGGAATATCACTGTTATTTGTTGAAATAGAAAATGTGCATGTTTTTGAGGAATTTCTTAATTTCCTAGGTGAGTTGTCAGTTTCCTCCTATAAATGTTAGGGGCCAGTTCGCGAGACAAAACTTCCTTTTTTCAGCCGTTCTCATTGTTTTTTCTTGTTCCGCTATTTTTTAATTTGACCTTTCCCTCCTCTCTCTTCCTGCAGTGACTGGTACTATGCAAGAAGCCCCTTCCTGAAGCCTCATCTTAGCGTTGACATCATCAATCACCTGTACGAACTCAATGAGGTTCAGTTTGACGTGGCCTCCAGAGGGCATGATCTCGATGCCTCCTGGCCCACTTTTGCAAGGTAAGGGGCACAGTCGACAGACGAAAAAAGCAAACACGTGAACGGAAAAATTAAAATTCTTCTCTTGTGGACAGGAGGACACTCGGAATTCCAAACTCACCTGGCCACATGTGGAAACCACCCAGTCGTAGTTCCAGCATTAACAGTCTGGCTAGCACCTACTCCCAGGTAACTGACCTATGTCTTTGATAAGATCCTGTTATTTAATCCTAATTTTGATAATATTAAGGGATGTTCATTACTCCTTCACTTCTGCTCTGGTTTCTCTTACAACCATCTAGCAAGCACCTGAGTTCCCCTCGAGCCCCGACTTTGGTCAGGGTCTGCTGAACGACCTGAATGAGTCTCTGCCTGCCTGCACTGAAGAAATCAGCACAGTGGAAGACCTTCGTCTGGAGCTGGACCAGTCAGAGCTGAAGCAGCGGGAGCTCCTCGATAAGGTGCAGCAGCTGGGCGAGGAGGCGGTCGAGCTCAGGAGCGTAGTTGTGGAGCTCCAGAGGCAGCTGGATGTGTCGCTTGCTGCCCACGAGGAGCGACGGGGCTTGCAGGGAGAACTCAAGGCTCTGCAGGGGAGTGAGGAGGCCCTGTCCAGAGAGGTGGAAGCACTCAGGACTAGGGAAAAAGCAACAGAGGCTGAACAACGGCTGCTCCAGGAAAAGTTGGCAGCTGCTGAGAGGAAGAACATAGAGCTCATGGCCAAGTTGGATGGGGTTCTGAATGAGAAGGGCCAGCAGGCGGCCAGCTACTTTGATTCAGCACAAAAGATACACGAGTTGCTGGACAGATTGAAGGAGGCGGAGAAAGGGAAGATGGAAGCTGCTGCAGAGGTAGAGGAGAAGAAGAGACAGGCAGAGAGGCTGGAGGAAGAGCTGAAAGTCAAGGAAGCAGCTGTAAAGGATGGTGAAAGAAAACTTGGAGCATTTGTCACATCTGCGTCTGAGGACAAGGCCCAGTTGGAGACGAAAGTGGAGGAACAGTGTAGTGCCCTGGACAAGCTGCAGGGGGCGTTGACACTGCGAGAGAAGGAGGCGAGCAACCTACAGAGGCAGCTGCAGGACCTCCAGAGATCTCTCGAGGAAAAAGAGAAAGAGGTGGAGGTGGCGAAGAAGCTGGCACAAGAAGAAAAAGATGAACTGCAGAAGAATGTTGGTGGCTTAAAGGAGGCTTTAGAAGCAGAAGTCGGCGCACTTAAAGAGCAGGTCGAAACGAAGGACGCAGAGCTAACCTCAATCTGTGAGACACTACAACAGCTGGAAGCCAAGAACCAAAGCCTGAACACGGAGAGGGAGAAACTGACCGCTAGCCTGACTGAGCTAGAGGGCAACGTCAAAGAACAGACCACAAAGATAGAGGACTACAAGACTCAGTGCGGCAATTTAATGGAACTGAATGAGAAGCTGCTGAGCACGGTGAGGAGAAATGAGGAGTTAAAGAAGGAGATGGCAGAGAGCAGGGCAGCGCTTGAAGCTGAATTAGCAGCTCTTATGGCCTCTGAGAAACAGCTTCGAGGCCAGCTTGACGATGCCAAGATGACCGTGGATGAAAAAGAGAAGCTTTTGCGTGAGGAGAACCGCAAGTTGGACGAGAGCCTTCAGCGGGCCGCCATGGCCGCAAAGCAATCGGAGAGCGCGTCCAAGCGGCTCGAGCAGGAGAACCAGAATCTGAGAGAGGAGCAGGACACCGTGAAAGCAGCCCTCAGCCGAATGCAGGCAGACCTGAAGAGCGTTCACGGACAGATCGGAGAGCTGGAGAAGAATTTAGGAGCCTCACGCAAGAATGAAGCCGGTCTTCAAGAACAGCTCCAAACCATACAGGCGCAGCTAGAGTGTAAAGAGAAGAACCTTGTCCAGCTTCAGTCCAGGCTGAAAGCTTTGGAGGCGCGGGAAAAGGAGCTTGAGATGGCTAAAACCGATGCGGAAGCGACCTGTGCCAGACAGACAGAAGTGATCGAAAGGGTGACGTCTGAGAAGCAGGCGATGGAGAAATCTCAGCTGGAGAGGAGTGCCGTCCAGGCAAAGGAGAACCAGGAAGTGACAGGCAAACTGACTGTGGTTGAGAGCCAGTTAGAGGTGAGCACGAAAGAAGTGTCCCGGCTCCAAGAAGAGATCCTGGGCCTCAGGGTGCAGGCACAGAGGTCTGAGGAGGAGAGGCTTAAATCCCAAGCACAGCTGGAGGTGACGGGAGCCCAAAGAGAGGAACTCAGGACTCTGACGGAGCAGCTCAAAGCTCAGGTAGAGGCACTGAATCAGAAGCACATAACAGAGCTCATGGAGTGCAAAAAGAAAGAAGAGGCGCTGCTCGAGCAGCGCGACAAAGAAGTAGCCGCCCACGCCGAGCTGGCCATCTCCGCAGCGGCTGTCCGAGAAGAGCTGGCCATCCTCAAGGCAGAAAACAACAGGCTGGTCCTAGAGAACGGCGAGACACGCGAGGGACTGCACAGAGCCAACACGGAGATGGCGGAGCTGGGGATGACCATCTGCAGGCTCAGCGCAGAAAAGGAAGAGGCCACCGAGCAATGCACAGGCGACGCTTCCAGGATCGAGGAGCTGGAGAGCGAGGTGGCGCGCCTCCAGGATCGCGTTACGGAAGCGCGCCTGGAGAACAACAGACTGAGAGAGGAGCTGACACAGAAGGAGACGCTTCCTGCAGCTATCGTGGAGCTTCAGGAGCAGCTGGAAAAGACCAAGAGCAAAGTGCAGAGCGTCCGGGACTCCGGCCGAGAGGAAGCGGAGGCCATCAGGTTCCAGATGAGCTCAGAGAGCATGAATCATCAGAACCAGATGAGGGTGAGTCGGTCAGAACCCCTGCCTCGCACTATCACTCATTTATAATCAGGTTGACTTTTCTCACGTTTGACAGTGCAGTTTTTAGGTTGGTTTGTCCAAATCAGTTACCTTTTCAGCAAAGCTAGCAGGACGGCCCTCAGGATGACAATAGCAGCCTGTGGGATTGTCCAGCGCTTTGGTCCAAACTCTACAGACATTTAAGAACTATTCCTATGTCACGTTTCAGAGTGTGACCGAACAGCTGGAGAAGGTGAAAGGCCAGCTGCAGGAGCAGCTGGGGAACGTATCCAGCCTGCAGGCCAAAGTGACTGAGCTAGAGGTGCGTATCTTTCAAGCATTAAAAAAAATCAAGTTTACATAATTAGGAGACAAAAACGTAGGCCCTCGTGCTGTCGAGCTCTAAATACTTTTTTTTTTGTGTTTTCTTATTTAACAAGACAACATTTGTCAAGATCTGTATGATCTTCCTCAGGCAAAAGTAAGAGCTGTTAATGCTAACAATGTAGCACTATTAAGGGACGACCGTGGATGGGCAGCAGTAAACTGATGGTAAAATGGTTAACATAGCCTGGAACAGATGCTAATGCCTTTTGGGAGGAAGAAACCTACAATCCACATTGAGCATAATAACCATCTGATTATGTGTTTAGAAACTCTGCCAATTGGTGATTATATGAGATTATATTGATTCTCCTCCTGATTCTTGTACTGGTCCTAATCAAATTTGTAGCTCCATGAAATTGCTTCTGTGAGAATAGATAATAATTTTTCCTCCATGGTTTGATGTCTTTGTAGATCTGCATACTAGGATTTGAGTTTAAGGGAGATTCTTTAGATTGAATTTTAAAAATTGACTGGATTACTGGATTTTACTAAATGACATGTTTTTATGAACTTGAACAAAGGCGGAGAATGAGCAGTACTTGCAGCTTGCTGGTGAGAAGGACACCCACATCACCAAAGCAGAAGCAAGCATTCGTGAGAGCGAGAGCGAGATTCAGCAGCTGAGGGACGCGGTGAGCAGGTGCGTTCCTGACCACCGACGACCTGCGGATTTCACCTTGCAGTACTTAAAAAGATACTGACTCAAACGCTACTCTCTTCAGAGCTGAAGGGGCGCACTTGGCCGTGCAAAGCGTGTGTGAGGAACTGAGGCAGAAACTCAGCACCACGGTTGCCGAGAAGCAGAGCCAGTGCCTGAAGATGACCGCAGAGGTCGACGACCTCAACAGAACCAAGGCCAACCTTGAAGAGCGACTCATCGAGCTCATCCGGTACGCCCCGCACCTCGTACTGATGGCCACAGTGAGGCTGTTTGTGCGACAGGTGGCGAGAGTCTCAGTGAAGTTTGTTTTCTCTGGGGGGAGAGGGGAGTGTGCATTTTAAACAGGTTCTTCCAGTAAGAGCAGTCCTGTGATGTTGTCATACTTGACAGTGATGTGGGGAAACTAGGTCTGAGGAGCAGGGTGGGCACGCCCCTTATTTTTTTCAGTGGCATAATTTTGGATAAACGAAGCTACCCCTGAACAGCAGCATGTAGAGTTTATACAATGCAAGAGCATAAAATCATGGTGCAGTGCAAGTGCAGTCCTCAAAGATCCTGAAGTTGGAAACATAACATGTAAACCACAAATAACCTCACACGGGTGGTGGAGTTTATTTACAGTACCCCTGGGGAAAAAAACAATATCAGGATTTGTTAAGACAGAATGACAACAAACTTCCATGTTTTTTTTTTCCTTCTGTGCATTACATCAGGGACAAAGATGCTCTGTGGCAGAAGTCGGACGCTCTGGAGTTCGAGCAGAAACTGCGAGCAGAGGAGCGCTGGTGGTTGGTGGATAAAGAGGCCACTCACTGCCTGGGCTGCCATGGCCAGTTCACCTGGTGGCTGCGCAAACATCACTGCAGGTGCGCTCTTGGTTATCGTGCTCGCGCTTTTTTTTTTTTTTCCACGCCCACCCCGCTGCTTGGACTGTCGCTCTGGGCTTCAGTCGTCCGCACCGAGTTTCTCGTTTCCAGCAGCAAAGTGACATGTCTGATGTGGACGTCATCTTTTCTAGGCTTTGTGGTCGCATCTTCTGCTACTACTGCAGCAACAACTTTGTGATGACCAAGCACAGTGGGAAGAAGGAGCGCTGTTGCAGGGACTGCTACACCCAGCACAGCGCGGTGGTGGAGAGGTTCACGGAGGCAGAGCTGAGTCCTTCGGACATACAGCCTCCACCAGTAGGCGCCGGACCTCAGCCGCCCCCCGAACCAGCCCCGTACAAACCTACACCCAGGGTCACAGGTGAGACAATCGTGCTCAAAAATTCACGACCGTAGTTCCGTCCGCCTCCGTCATTTTTGAAGTGCTTGAACTGGGAAGCAGAAGTGAGAAGGCTGACATTGTCACACTGAGGAACAAGCACAGAGAGTTAAGCCAGAGAATGATTGTTCATTTGACAAAAGCGGAAGAGTGTGACATTTCAGTTCCGATGAGAAGCTTTGTATTGCTGTTAAGAAAGAAAAGGAGCAAAATGATACATTTAATTTTGCAGTGGCTTAGTCTCATGCATGAATTTCAAATGGCTTTTCTTTAATGCCATAGATGCTTTAAGTTTTATAAGCTGTGTGACCCCCCCAACAACGTAACATGATAACTGAACGTGGTTGTTTTTTTTGTCCCATTTCTCCCAGTTTCCGATCCCAGCAACAGATCCGACGACGGCGCGTTCGACATCATCACAGAAGAGGAGGTGAACGGCGTCTATGACAGTGACAATACCTCCCAGACCACAGGAGGCTCACTGGACGGGGAACAAGACCGACGGCTTCCAGGAGCACTGGATATGTGAGTACAACCTGCAGAGACAGAGCAGACCTGTGTATGTTTTCTGTCCTGTTTTAAATCTACCATCTGTGGGTGAAATTCATAATCCATTTCAAATGCATAGTCACGACCCTGGAACTTGTGTTGTTGTATCAGTGTCGCACTGAAGAGTTTCCCACACTTAAAACGTGTCCTGTGTCGGATTTCGCAGTAGCCCCGGAGGCGCGACCCCCGATGACCCCGAAGAGCACGTCCCCACTGTTCAGGATTCAGAGATCAACCTTCTCAAATCAGGAGACGTCACGTGAGACTTTATCTCGACATCTCGGACACGTGTGCACATTTTCCGGTCAGCTTTGTATCGCTTGAATAACCGCCACTTGAACGCGTCCTAAAAGTAACGTGTCGTCGTGGCAGGATGACTGTTCCCCTCAGCATTGAGGAGGTTTCTCAGTTTGGTGACGGCTCCAGGGAACTCTTCATCAAGTCCAGCTGTTACAGTGTGATAACCGTTGCTGTGGGCGACTGCGGGCCAACCATCAGCTGGATGTTCTCCTCTGAGCCCAAAAGCATCTCCTTCAGCGTGGTCTACCGGGAGTCTGCCGACACTCAGGTGGAACAGTCGAAGGTACATGCGCTCATCGTGTGTATTTTTACGTGTCTGCAGAGGATCGCGTGCTGTGAGCTGGAGGTACCGCTGACAAGGCAGAAGACAAACGCTGTGTAAAAATTTAAGTATACCTCAAAGCTGAGTGGAAGGCTTTTCAGTTGTAGGAAATCGTAGCCACTTGCAAAGGCATAGAAGATGATTCAAAAGACACAATAGGATGTTATTACCAGACACAATGGACTGAACCTGTGCGTGCATTCATGGGTGCCCCCTACTGAGGACTGAGGAAAAAAACCACTGCAGGTCGGCAGTGTCGCTCAGCAGGTCGAGGCACACATCCTGCACTTCAAATACCAGAGGTTGTAAATCTTATGACCTTTCGGCTCATATTTCCATCACCTCCCCATCTTAACGAATATTTAAGTATGTTGGAACGAACTATATGTTACAATTATTATGGTGATGATTTTATCCCAGCTTCTGCAACAGAATTGGTTACGTAAGGTAACATAGATGTCATACATGGGTGGATCGGCCCAGGGGAGATTTGGCAGTCAACCTCCACTTTCTTGCGCTGACTTTCACTGAGACCAATGTCCCTGTTCTGCTCTCAGGTCCTGATTCCTCTGACTCGCTGCAATTCCCATAAAGAGACAATTCAGGGGCAGCTGAAAGTCCGTCACCCCGGCCTCTACACTCTCATCTTTGACAACTCCTTCTCCCGGTACGCAACTCCCGACCTCCTTCCTTCTCCTGATTTCACCCTTCGGTGTGAATGACTGAAATGTTTAAACTCTTATTGTCTCGGCCATCATTCCCTGCCACCGTTGAGCGCGTGTGCGTGCACTTTTGGACTGCACTTTTAATCCAGCTTTCTGTTGTGCCTCAGCATCCCGTCACAGTTAACAGGATTGCACTCTTTTGATCGGCAAACCCTCTTCCGGCAGGTTTATCTCCAAGAAGGTCTTCTACCATCTGACCATGGAGAAGCCCGTAATCTACGATGGAAGCGACTTTCCCTGAAGCTGGATAACGCACGCTCACACAGAGGCATCATCATGATGTCACCGTGATTTCAGGGAGACTGAAAAGATGGTAATTCTAATACTTTTTTAAAAAAAATTGACTTTTACCCAAAACCTGTTTTTTACCCAAGTATTTTTAAGTTTTCAAAAATGTTTCTGCATTATAAAACTCTGTGGCATTAATGTTTTGCAGTGTGCTCATGTTTGAACTCTAGCCTTAGTGAAGTGTGGTCAACAAAATGAAGGATGCTATGGAAAGAAAAACAGACAAATATTTATGCAAGTTTTATTGTGTTTTTTTTTTTTTTTTAAATATACCAAGTAATATATGTACCTTTTGGTACAGCTGAATCAGTAGCTTTTTTTTTTAGAGAAATCTCATAATATTTGTTATTCCTTTCTGTGAATTTGTTGGTCTTAGTTTTTGTTTGGCCACCCTTTTCCCAAGTATGCTGTTACATTAGGGAATGCGGATACTATATGCAACACTACCAATGTGAAATCTGATATTAGACTGTTAACACATGACAAATGTTTATCTGCAAAAAATGTCTCTGAAGACACAGGGAAGATTTTAATATTTTTTTTAAATCATGGCCAGTTTCAAACATTTCAAGGGTTGTGCAGACGTTGGAATCCAATGGCCAAAGGATGCAGAGAAAATGCAGAAAAAGAGGTTTCCCCATGGGTTTGTTTATTCAGTATACTGTCTGAACCTATTTGCACTGTGCCACCTCCAGAAGCAGTAACTAAAAAAAAAAGTATGGTTTCTGCGTAAAAAAAAACCCCCACATATGCACTATGTGTAAATCTCAGGAGTAGGACATGAAGTTGTCCTCTTGTGGTAGAATGACCTAATTTTATGTTTTTGGAGAAAAAAGGGGAAAAAAAAGCTGATGTCTTATTTTCTGTGTGAGGAGACCTGCTCCCCAGGATCCGAGTGCCTGTGCTCTCTGTACACAGGCTGACTGTGTCATTACAAATGACACTGACTTAAACTCTATTAATCACTGTCGGCTAAAGAGCTACTGTACCTTTAAAGTGCCTTTTAACTCTTATTGCCTGGAATCAGTTTTCTTTGTTACCCACACCAAGTATGACACATGGATATGAATTGGCACTGTTCTGCAAAAATGCTGACATTTAATTTGCAATATGATATGCATGATTTTGTGTATTGCAGTTTATTATCAGAAATGACTTTTCTCTTTGGTTTCATTTCAGTCTCTGGAATTTGTCATACATTATGTTCAGTAACCTTGTGGCTTTTCATGGACTCTCAGTGATAAGCTGTGTTGGAATATTTTTTTCTCTTTTTTTTTTTTTAAATCACAAAGCAATAAGAAAAAGAACAAACAAGCATGATCACTTTCGGACACAACCTTAGACCCCTTAATGATGCAAGGGCTCACCTCTGTGCTGCTTTTGTAGAGGTCTCATTGTGTTACACAGTCAGATCTCTTTTGTATTTTTGGTGGTTATAAACTGGTGCAATTTTTATGCTAAGCCTCATATTTTCTCTACAGAGCTGCACTTTGTGATAATTATTTTGTTACAAGCAATATGAAATCTGTTAAGTTTACATTATCTTTGTAAATTCACACGGTGACAGACTTTTCTATTTGCTCTTTTTCGAAAGATCATTTGTAGGGGAATGAAATGTGCATGAATTATCCCTACAAGCACTTGGTGTCCCAAGTAATAGACAAGTCAAACACCCGGTAAACATGAATAAAATGTGAGAGTGATGACGCCACTGACATCCAGTAACCTTTGTTTGATTTTGCATTGGGGGAAAAAAAGGGAACAATTCAAGTGACTTGAGATAATATTCATTGACGGCATACTTCAAATGTGCGATCACACTATGGTTCACCCATTTAATTTCTACTCTGTTCTCATGCTTGTGTTGTAGAGACCATATTATAAGCGCTATCTTGGTAAACAGTCCAGCTTCCACGTCATTGTTGCTTCTCATCGGAGCTCGCGGGATGAAACGGGCGTACATCACCTACCCATTACCCTCCAACCCTACCCGTAGGAACAGGGTTTGAGGCGGGGTTAAGGGTTGTCTCTGGGACTGTTTTGCCACTGCTATCACACGCGTGCGTTTGGTTTTTATGTGTGCCTGTTTTCAGACTGATGTAACGCCCTCCATTAGACTGTCCTCCTGCTGAATATATGCAGATACCAGTACAAAATAATAACGCTGGCACTGTGTTGGGGTTTTAAAATCATGTTATATTGCTTATTTGTTTATTCCCTGCCCGAGGGGCAAATTGTTTTACTTCATGTTGACCTTTATTACTAGTGAACAAACCAAAGAGTTATGGCGTTTGTGTAAGAGTGTGTCAGGTGCTGTACCTCCACACCTTCTCCTAGTTGTGAACCTCCTAAATGAAAGGATTTGTGAGTGGAGGCCTTGCAGGCTGGGGAACCTTTCACACGACAAGACGCAGGATGAAAGTCAGACTGGAGCTGGTTCTGTTCGCCATATTCACAATTTCAGCTGTATTTCAAAGATTTATACTAAACCCGAATGTTAAAACTATATATAAATGTTCTGTGTGTGTGCATGCGAGTCCCTTGGCCGGTGCTTACCCAAAGCAGATCAGATCCTCCCCGGAGAAGGTCTTTGTGCTGGAGGTGTGCAGATATTTTTGTCCATGTGTCAGTGCTGTTGGAGTTGGCCTGTAGACTCCCGCCATGACCAGATGGGGTTTACTGCCGTTTTGCATGTTCAGCGCTCAGCTCTTTGGCACTGGAGGGGAGGTTGACGCAGGTGTCATTCGACTTTTTGGTTGGTTGCTTTGGTCGACAGGTCATCTGAGCTGCCCTCGGCAGTTTCTGATGGAGGGAAAGGCAGCCTACAAGACACATTGCTGAAGTATTCAGTAATATCCCTCTTTTTCACCAGCCTGAGCTTGCTGTCATGTCCTGACTTATCTGCTGCTACAGCAACAGCAGATAATCGCTCTTCCTCCACCTCCTCCAGCCTCGCCTCCACCTCCTTGCCCTCATTCTTTTCCTTTTTGAAAAGGGTTCTTACGTACTACCAGATGCCAACAATGGCAATCCCTGTAACCAGTGTGCGCTTTCTCTTTCTCTGCATTCACACCAAATGCGTGTGTGCCAATGACAAGTGGTGTGAAGTGGACCTGCTACTTGAATGAGGCTTGTGCTGTTTTTCAACCTTTCCAGGGCTTAAATGCAGGATTGGAATGGCACATGAATAGATTAGATCTTTTCTACATATTTTTGAGACTAAAAAAAAGAAAATCTTCTTTGTGTGTGTTTGGCGATACAACTGAGCTCAGGGAAGGATGAATTTTGAAACTAAAACCTTTGGTTCCGCTCTCCTGTAAAGCTCGCAGGCTTAACAAGGAGCTGACTTTCACTTTCAAAATAATAGCGTACCATGTCCCAGTGCAGTTATGCATCGCTCAGCTAATTAGACCTTCCAATCCTCACATCAGTGTTAATGGCTTTTTTTCCAGGGCTTTGGATACATGTGGAAAATAATTTATCCACAATGATTTCTCAATGACAGCTTTTGAGTGAGGCTTTTATTCTGAAAGTGAATACAGGAATTTCATCATTATAGCTGTTACACTTGATGTAGATGTATTGAGAGAGAGAGAGAGAGAGAGAGCATCCCGTCGGACTGTGTGAGTGTGTTGCAGACTCATTGAAGAAATCGCCACGTTGGATAGAGGGGAGGACACTGAACCGGCAACATGCCTTTTCTCCACATCAGAGGGATTTTTCTCAGTCTGTGTTTGGCTCCAGCTGTGAGTGATTTACTTTAAAAAATCTGTGTGGGAAAAAATTATTGCCAGATTTAAAACTTGCAGCTCTCTCTTTTGCATACAGTGAACAGAGTAGTTTTTTTGTCTGAACTGTGAAAATTATTTCTTAGAAAATAACCACTTTTCTGTACAAATTAGATTTGCATGAAAAAAAAAGCCAACCAACATTCGCAAAGCTGGTAGATTCCATGCCATCCTCTCCTCTTTCTTTTTCTCATTTCTCCTTTCTCATTATATTCATGAGTGTGATGCCCTGCGTCTGTCTGCAGGCACCAGATATGCACCAGTGTTGTTCACAGTGATCCAAAGTAACTGCCTTACTATCAGCACGTTGCATTGTAAATGACAATGCAGGAGAGCATCAGCAGACATATTCACTTTCATGTATGCACTGAATTGATGTGAACAAGTGTGTGTATTTACTGTAAATGTTCAGTAGTGCAGCTCGATTAATGGTACCCAGGTGGTTTACACAGAATATTCAGTGTATGTGCACTGCTTGTATGGCCATGGGGGATCATGGCCTTTTTATGTGTAAGGCATGAGCATCTTTCACATTAAATCAAAATCATTTAGCGGCAGATAATATCATCTGGAACAGGGGGCGTGTGTAAAGGTGTAGCATGACATGAAGGTGGGTGGGTGTGTCCATGTTTGTGTGTACTACATGTGAATGTATATTGGCTTGCTGGTTTCCTTTATGTCTTCATGATTATAATTAATAGAAACTTTGAGTTTTGGACTAATGGCCTGACACAACAACACTTTGGAACTGCTCACATTGGGCTCAAGGAAAGAGTGATTGACAGTCACAATTTTCTGGCATTTTATTGACCAAATGCCCTGCAGATTCACTCCACTCTTTTAACCCTCATGTACTTGTTGCCATTATTATGTGTGACATACTATTGTTTTATTTTTTTCAGTCAGTTATTTACATTTTGGAGAAAGGTGTGTGTAAGGGTTTACTGTAGGTGTATTGTGCATTCACATCTAAAACATTTGTACATTTATCCAAAAACTATTACCATAGAAAATGTTAAATTGAATGTAATGCCATGAAACGTCAATGATCAATTTAGATGAAATGGAATGATTTCATTTCCTGATAATACAACTCTTTGTACAGTCTTGTTTGTACAATTTGTTTGGGTAAATCAACCATGAAGAAGCACGACAGGCAATAAATCGTACACATTTATGCACATTCACGCGCTGACTCTCACAACAGCTTTTTTTGTGTTGTTTTTTTTTTATCATCAGCTTTATAGAGCTATTATGACTTGGCCACCCTGCTAATTTCCATAACGGAATAGAAATATGAGAAGCAGGCAAACGGGTGGTATGATGATCATCGTGGAGGAGAGAGAATGGGAACAGGGCAGACACTCATCAACATGTTCCACTTCATTCTGTTCTCTTTCACTGTGCAGGACTGCGGAGAATCATAATGAACTACCAGGGTCCATAACACACACACCACATATTTCAAAAGAAAACACAATCATTCAAACAAGACAAATAATATAATGCAGGCTTCTAGTCTTTTCAAAGTTCTAGATGAACGGAATCTGAGAGAAAAAAAGAAAGGAAGGAAGGTGAAAAGAGGAAAGTAATAATCTTTTGGCTTAGTTATGTCCAAACATGCATGTAACTCCTATGAACTGAATTCCCTCTACAAGCAGTCCACGGGTGGACAGATGGATAGATTAAACAAACAAGCTATGATGTGGTCCTGTTTAAAGGTCTGTCTGTTAGCATCTCTAATTCTCATTAACTAACACATTAAATTTCATTTGCTTTGCTCTTGCACACAGAACTTGAAGTGAAAAAATGAAGCGCTGCAATGTTTCTTGTTATTTAGCTTTAGTGTATTGTTGATGTCGATACATTTCATGCCCCCCCCCAAGTGTTTATGCTCTGCTAAGATAACATCCCCTGCCTCCAGCTTCCTACATCCTCAGGTATCTCTTGGCCATAAAGCATATAAGCATATTCAGAGTTTAACTGTGTTTGTGCTCTCTTTGCGATTGCCTGCGCATTTTAAATATAAATATATATTTCTACTGTGCCAGAGTATCGTGGCTGCGGCATGAAAGTGCACCTCATTCGCTGTTGAAAATAGAATGCAACATCTGCAAAGTGAGCCCAATCCGATGGCCCCTTTTTGGGTAGTTAGTGGATAATGGGCCTCACCTCTCAGAGAACATTTTTACAGCAAACTGTGGCGCTACCCTGGCAGTGTGAAGGGGACTTTGGCTTTGCATTTAGTTTCATGGCTCTTATTACCCCCCACCCATCTCTATGCCTATGTCTGTCTGTCTATTTATCTATCTGTGTCTCCTACATGCCTACATGCAGCTGTGTCTCCTTCATCCCATCATGCAACTGAAATGCTTTTTTACGTCATGCGCCCTCAGGGCTTGTAACCACGAAGTCTTGACTCTCGCTTTATACCTCATCCCCTGCCATTCAAGGCTTGACTCACTTCCTGTCAACTGCACACCATTCTCGTATAGAATTAAATGTCTTCACAGCATCCCCTGTGCATACAAACATGGAAACCATGTGCGGTATGAGACCCCACCCCCATAAATCGATCAGCCACAACTTTAAGGTGCTAACTGGTTAGTGCTGCGGCTGGTGAGTGTACAGTGTGCCATTTAACTGGTGATTTTGTCGAGTGCACCTTATTGTATCACGAGTGCATGCATCTGCGTCTTTTGAATATGCCTTACTTGTCTGGTAATTCAGTGCACAACCAGTTATAATGGTTATAGCAGCACAGCCGCAGTTTGGAAGAAAATATCTATGCATACACTTCCTACCTTGAAGCACATTTACTGCAAACTCTGATTGTCATTTCCCCACAGGTGGCAGGGAGACCAATTTTTTTAATGTGCCCCTCGCCTGCCTCTGAACAGGAAGAGCAGTAATTGCTGTGTAAATTGCCCAGTAACACCTCTCATTAGATTATTAGCATTGCATTAGCAACAAAGAGGACTGGTAGGGATTTGCTAAGGTTGCTTCCAACCCATCCATTCATTGATGGAGAAAGAGATGGCGCTAAGAGCTTGCATGTTCTTGCTAACTTCAAGAAAACGGGTGACCAACAGCTGTCAGGAGAACTGCGCTCAGTTCCAACTAGTTTTCTGTATTGTGTTGTTGGTCTGTTGGTGTTTTTGTCATAGTTGCTAAAGTGGTTTGTTATTCTGCACAAACACAAGCTTTGGCGCTTTTCTAAGAATCTCATTATTGTGTGTGTGTGTGTGTGTGTGTGTGTGTGTGTGTGTGTGTGTGTGTGTGTGTGCACATGTGTGTGTGTGTGTGTTACAGAGAGCGAGAAAGAGTGAGGGTGAACATGTTGCCGGGTGAGAGACAAAATGAGTAGAGAGGGCTGAGGTGAGTGATTGTGTTGCAGAAACAGAAATGAGGAGTTTTCGTTCAAACCAATTTCAGGTATTTCAATCTATTTTCAGAATGATTCCAAGTTACGTTCTTCCTGATTGGAGCCAGTGTGTCATAGATTTAAATCCTTCAAATAATTTGGCTTTTGATTAGAATCTCAAAGGCAGACTGTTTCTTTCTTATCTACATGTAGGAATGACGCTTAATTGGGGCCATTTTTCAGTGTGTGCACCTTCAAATTTGTTTAAATCTATATCTGTTTCCCCTCTTTTATATAATAACGAAACCCATGATTACCTTTTTTAAATCACTTTCTTTAACTGTACTTTTGCAATTTGGAGCTGCCTGTTTGTACACTGCTGTTTTGCTAGTCATTTGGCATTTTTCCTCTGTTTCCAAAGCAATTTTGAAAGGATTGGTGCAACGACCCTGAAAGTCAACTCTGAGTTGTTGAATTCCAGTATTTTTTCCAAAAACATCATACACACAGTTTGAATCAACACACTGGATTATGATGATAAAAAGCTATGTTTATGCAGGGCAATGCTCAGTCATGTAATTTTATAAAATTGCTCCAGGTGGGTTTGTGCGGTTGCAGATGAAATGTTCACAATGTGCAAACAGTTCATCCTATTGGATGACACTCGAAAAACTGGCGAGTGGGGGAAACCAGTGTTCTCCAGTGGGAGTGTTTGTCGTCCCATGTGAGTTTAGCTTCTGAAGCTTTGTTTAATTAGTTCGCTTGCATCTTGTCACAAAAGACTTGTTTTTCCCTCAGAAGTTTGCAAATTAGATGGAAATGGACTGAAATAAGGGCAGAAATCTGTACAATATGAAAGCAGTAACACAGATGATTTTATTAAGGCTGTAACCTGTGACCTATTGTGGTGTCTTGCTGTGTTTTTTTGAATGTCCATCTTCTAAAACCAAAGGTGGAACTAAGATAAGAGCCTCATAATAACTCAGCATAGGGGGAAAAAAAGCAAGATTCTCAAAATTTGGATCAATTTTGAAAATGGAGGAGTGTCATTATCACATGCTTGCCTGTAAGTACCTCCTTTTTCTCATTTTTTCTACTTTGGTCTTTTTTCTTTGTGTGCTTCTTTCTGTGCTCCACTCTGATTCTTCTAAACACCCAACACACACACGCACTGCACATTGTAATGTCAGCATTCACGCTGACATTACAATGTGCCTCACACTTCCCCTCCACTATAACCGATAACTGGGCAACGATGTCTTCAAGGCCCCTGCAGAGAAAAATCTTATGCTTAAATGGAAAAAAGGACTTAACGCAATTTTTCTGTGGAATCTGTAACATTTGCTTCAGATATTTTTCTGTTTCTTTTTTAAACAGTACATTCTGCAGGGCAAAATTGCTATGGGCACTATCAATGACTGAAACTGCAGCTGTTATTGTGCAGTGCCCTGACCGAGAGCCAAACTGCTGTGCGTTTAGTCAGTCAATGAAGGTATGAGCTAATGGTTGACAGATTAAGGGAGCACTTAGATGAGGACAATGAGGCTCAAGATTTTCTGCCCCAGAGTTTTTGCATGCTTTAAATATAAGCAGAGGCTAAGCTTTGTACCGCTGCCAAAATCAGAGAAAATTTGCAGTCGGATGAGGGTGAGGCATCAGGGACTCCCTAATTACCTACAATTGAATCTGCAGACATTATATATGAAAGAACAGAGAAGAAGAAATTGTGATTAAAAGCTTCAGCCATGAATGATCTATCTGTCATATAGTAGTTATTTTGTTTAATGCCACCAATGGATATAGATGTGTTTTACCCAATGGGTAGTGTTTTATAGGGAAATCATTTCCTGCTAAAGACTTGCTGTGCGTTAAAAAACTGACATGCATTTTTTATACAGATGAAATGCCCTTTCATGTAAGTACAGACCAAGTGGCCACCAAATCCTCTGCGTAATGTCTGTATATAATCGCCTATATATAATACACCATCCCTTCCTTCTGCTCTTCTTTCCTTCCTTCCTTCTTTCCTACCTCTAGGCTTTATCGAGCCTGCATCCTGAATGCGAGTATATATTTCAGCTGGAGAAAGAGGAGCATCACTGCCTCCAGTACATTGCAGCACAGGCCAACAGAAGCCATGAAGGTGTGTTTCGAAATCACCCTGCAACAGTAGCAAATGTTCACATTAAGTGCTCGAGTCTAAGCAGGAATCAATGCTTCGTAGGGATTCATCAGCAGTCATCACAGCTCTGATGGTGTCTCAACTGCAGTGTGAAAACGCACTGGGTGATCTATCACTGCGATGCATCTGTGGAGGAGACCATTAAGGATTGTTACATAAGGATTTGTATATATAATCTATCGCAAGATAAAGGACTTGCTTGGGGATCTGCAGCACTCATTCATTCTTGTCTCAAAGCAGTTTATACCAAGGTGGATATTATGTGTTTGAAAAATGTTATTTTAAGTATTGTGCATGATAGACCCCATTTGCTTTTAGTCTATCACCATGAGTATATATCTAAACTGAGTGCATGTTTATGAAAGCGTGCAGAAGTTGGTGTCGTGTGGAAAAAAATATCTTACCCTGACAGACACGTATTTACATTTATTTTTTTAAAATCCTTTTCTCTCCTTCAAAAAAGGATGTCGGCCATTCTGGGATGCAGTGATCTGCTGGCCTCATGCAGTCATTGGAGAAATGGTCCACAGAGGTTGTCCTGCAGTGTTCTCCCTCTTCAAAAACAACACAGGTGACAAAAGGATCACATGGTGGGAATGTAAGGTGTGGCTGAGACGGTGATGACAACAATGATTCATCCTCTGGACACCTAAAATGTCTGTACAAGATTTCACAGTGATTTGTCACATAGCCGTTGAGCTATTTCTGTCTGAACAAAAGTGGTGGACTGACATATTCATCCCTCGAGCCACAGTGCTCGCATGGCGAAATCCATTTACTTGAGTTTAGTTTTCCCTCTATAGTGATTCAGATCTGAAGTTAATCTACTCGTTGCTGAGTTGAATTCTGATCTCTTCACCTTCCCCTCAGGTTCAGTGAGTCGTAACTGCACCAGCGGAGGTTGGTCCAGGCCTTTCCCACCGTACCACATTGCCTGCAGTGTGGATGATGACATTCCTGAGGTGAGAGTCACTGGAGCAAGGCAAATACAGATGTCAGACTGGGGAATGAGAGACTAGACTGAGAGTACAGAGGTCAGAGAGAAAATCAGACACAGGAAGAGAAGCATCATGAACAAGGAATCAGAATGTTCCTTATATTATTAACTTTATTTGTTTAGTATTTTTGTTTGTTCTGTGTTATTTTTTGGCTCATCATACCACTGGTATTACATGTACAAAAGATTTTACTAAAATTATGTTAAATTAACACACCAAACAAGCAAAACTACAAAAGAAAATATACATATTATTGATTGTTTCTGGGTAGTTGAGATTCAGAAACACAGGCACAGGCTTACTGGGTAACTGCCTCTCAAAAGTAGAAAAGAAAATCTCTTCAAACAGAAATATGTGTCATGTGAAAAAAACATTTGACAGTAAGTGAAGCAAATGTCACCCATCAGGTAATAGCTGAAATTAACCACAGAGAAAATGGTGCTAATTTTACTGAGCACTGTTTTTGGAGGATCATCATTAGAAAACTACTTTTGATTGCGGACATCTTTTCTCTTGACTTTAGAGAAATTTTTAAATCTAAAATCAAGCACAAGCAAGTTCTGATGTTATTGTAATTGTAGTTTCTTTCCATGTGCTTTTTTTGTCAGCTTAATATGTCAGCCAAATATGGAAAGATTTTTTTTGCAGTTAGGCCACAGTAATCTCTTCAACACAGCTCAGTCTCAAGCTAGTGGGCAATTTGTTCTCATTTTGAGACATTACGTTCATTTTGCAGGCTGACAGCATTTTGAAAAGCTTTGATATTTGAGTATAGCATCCTTTTAACAAAATCTTTTTTCTTGTCTCGCTTTCAGACAGAAGAGTCGTACTTTGCCACTGTGAAGCTGATATACACCATTGGCTACAGTGTTTCACTCGCGGTGCTGGCTGTTGCTGTGTTGATCCTCTTGCTCTTCAGGTAGGAACAGATTACATTTAAATAAATCCATGTCGTCCAGAGAAAAGGCAGATCCTATTTAAATCCCTTTTTCATCAGTAACCAGTGCATGGTCGGTATTTCCTACAGCAAGCATAGCACTAGCAATCAATGCATTATTGCTGTACTGTTTAAAAAAATTAAGATGCTGCAAAAAGTCTTTCTGCTACCAACCAGTTTTGGGGAAAGCCTTTGCCTGTCTTGTGATTAAAAGGTGACAGCAACTCTGCTGCATGCTAGTAACCCATTTAAGTGCTGTACAGACATAAAGTGTAAACATGAACAAAATAATTAGACATGTTGGAAAACTAATTTACTTTCTTGTTGCAAGTTAGATTGTGAGTTTGATTCCACTCTCCTGTCTGTATGTTAAATATGAGGCTACATCCGCAAATAGCCGGGTTCTGGCTTCTGTCTGTCCAAAGTCAAAGTGAGACACGTTCATTTCAGAGCCAGTGACTCAGAATACATAAAACACATAATAATGTACACAAAAATAAACAGAAAAACACTGCCAAACTGTCATGAAAAAGCTGTGATGGTGTTGTGACGAAAAATCAATAAATAAATTGCTGTCATTTTCCCTCTCATTATCCCCTGCATGCTCTCCTTTCTCTGTCATACCACAATGTCACCCTTCTTGTATTTCGAACCCTCTTGGACATGGAGTAGACCTTAAGTCCTAACACTCAGTTAATGATACAATGTCAGTGGTCTCCTCACACCCAGCTCTTTGGTTCACTTGATTAATTGAAGTAGGAGCAAACACAACTTCTTAATTCATGTTTTGTGTTTTGTCTGTACAGCCGGTGTGTTCCCTCATAAATCTAGTCACTTTGACATGATGCCACAGCGCTATGTATTTTTTATTCTTTAAAAAAAAATTGTACCTCATATACTGTGCATTTTTGATGGTGTTATTTACTTGCTTTGGTTTCCCTCTTCCATTTTTTAATCCTTTCAAACTAACATCTTTGCCTATTTTTTTCAACAGGAGGCTACGTTGTGCCAGGAACTTCATTCACATCCAGCTGTTCATTACGTTTATCTTGAAAGCGGTGGCGGTGTTCATAAAGGACGCAACTCTCTTCTCAAGTGACGACATCAACCACTGCACCCTTTCCACAGTAAGATAATGAGGACATTTTAGGATGAGAGCTTCTTGGCAGCGTTAAGAAAAACCTCTGGGCAGGTTTCCATGTTCTCGTATATTTACACATCGCCCTCATCTCTTATTGCTTGCATCTTTCCTTTCTCATACTAACCCCTCTGTACAACTCTTTCTCTGTACCTTTTCCTGATTTTTTCCGTTCCAGTTTGCCTGTAAGGCCTCTGTGGTTTTCTGTCACTACTGTGTAATGGCTAATTTTTTCTGGCTCCTGGTGGAGGCGCTCTACCTCAATTCCCTGCTGCTCTCCTCCTTCTATCACAGCCGCCGATGTCTGTGGGGATTCAGCCTGCTGGGATGGGGTGAGAAACCTTGACACGCAAAGTTTGCTTCCAGTGTCACATATCTAATAATTTAAACATTGCATCCCATATCATACTTGCCCTTGCAAAAATACTAAATAAAATAAAATATGGTAGGCTACATCTTAAACATTAGTTGGTAATAAATGCAATGATTGTAAAATAAGGGTACTTAAAAAGATGAGATCCTTTGTATTTTGCAGATACATATGGTTTCATGTATGTATTGAATGTATGTTGGATCAAGGCGAAATATACTTACAAATTTAAAAAAAAACAACTTTATCTGACCATTTTTGTCAAGCTAAAATCAATATGTGTATACAAACAGCTTTCTGTCCAAAAATGCCTGAAAGGTTAGGGAGCGCAGTCATGTCCTTATTAGTTTGGCATTGTTGTTTATTCTGTGTATGCAGCTGGTACATTATGTTCTGGAAGAGATTCTGCTTTTTGGATCTTAAAAAATAGATGTTTTCTTCCATATCCACATAATTTGATATCCTACTGATTGATATTCTTCTTGGCGCTCACATGTCCATGCACTGTGTCATTTGTAGTGTCCTGTTCATCAAACTTGCATCTGGTGAGGAATATAATTCTAGTTTGGAATTAACTGCATGTCTCAAATAAAGAATTTGAAATTTTGATTTCTGTCAATTACTGCCAAATGGCATGTATTTTAAAATTCCAAGCAAAGTGCCAAAATTTATCAGACAACCAAGTGAAAGCCCCCCAAAATACTGAAGCAGACTGGAGTGTGCACAATCCTCAAAAATCATATGACGGAGACAAAATGTGCAGTTAAAATAGTTTGCTTCCATTTGAGGTTTATTATAGTCCTGTGTTAAAAAGAACTTTCACACCGGTCTTAAGGGACAACGAGAAGCAGACAGGCTACCATCGACCAACATCCCCAGCTTATTATTTTGAAACAGCCGGAAAACTCTCCTGGCTCAGTGCACATCAGCTGTAATTACCAAACAAAAGTAATTAAAGTTTACATCCCTGTAGTAGTCGCTAGTGTTTGATTTGATTATGTTTGTGGGTTGAATGTTTCTTCAAAAATGTTCTAGTTGATTTCTTAAGAACTTGATTTAAATGAAAGGGGGCAATACAGTCGCAGTCATTCCCTGTCACTTTACCTGCCAAATACAATGACTATGCTGGAATTTCTCTCAGTGGCAGTGAGGCAAGAAACTGATGAGTAATTCCGCATATTCTACATGCCCTAGTGCTATATATAGTGCTATAGCCTCTGAATTATTGCATTTACTTTGAGTTACTTCTGCATATCAAGATGGTTCAACCAACTTGGTTTGCATCGATTGCATCTCACTGATATTTGTGTTTTGTTTTCTGCCTTTTGACAGGTGTACCTGTGCTCTTCATCATCCTGTGGATTGGATCCAGGGTCTATTTTGAGGACACAGAGTTTGTATAAACCTAGACTGCCATTTCCATCTCCACAAGCACAATTGTTCCTTATGTATGTTTCCAGGACACTGCAAGTGCAGCAGTTAAAACCACAGAGCAGCACTATAACTTGTTACTAAAGTACATATATGGCATGGGTTTTAGAAGTGGAAATACACGTCCTTTATGTAATTACCTGTTAAATACTTTTATAATTGTATTTATTTATAATGTTACTTGTTAGGATATTGATATATTATTGATATTGAACAGTCAGTAGAACTCATTGTCCAGCACCCTGGAAGAGAATGATTGAAACGAACATTTCAAAATGTCTTTCCACACAGATGTTGGGACATCAACGAGGACTCACCCTACTGGTGGATCATCAAGGGGCCAATTGTTGTGTCTATAGCGGTAAATTCACCCATTGTGCTGAAACAAACAAAATAATGGACCTCAATTATACACCTAGCAGATTACAAATTGTTATGCAGATGTGTTGTTTACTTTCTTTTTAGAGATGATTTCTGAGAAAGGCTTGGAAAAAAAAATGCTTCCTTTGTGTAAGTGAGGTTAGCGAGCCAAAAACTGCCCTCACGCCAATCACGGACAATTACACACTTGGCTGCCCATATTGTTGCCATGACATTCAGTAATCCTGTTGTTGCAAGCAACATTTGGTGTAACACCTGTCAAGGCTTTAAGCCCATTAAAGCTGAGCATTGTTTCTAATTTTGCATTCTTGCAGGTCAATTTTATGCTCTTTGTGAACATCATCAGAATCCTTATTCAGAAGCTCAATCCTCGACTGATCCAGTTCAATAACTCCTCTCAGTACAGGTAACTCTTTAAGTGCAGACACAGTTGTTGATACAATATGAGTGACTGAACTCTGCCCTGGTACACTGTCTTCTACTTTAGTCATTACTGCAAATTGGAAACAGAAATATGTGAAGAGAAAGATGTCATTTTTATTAAATTTTAACCAGAAATTGCCTAGCTGCGAGAACTCTATAGGTTTAACATTTACTTTCATCAAATGCGGCTTTCATCTTTTCCTCTGTCTTGCATTTTCAGAGTTAATCTTGAACGGTAAACTTTTTTAGTCTGATGGGCAGATTTTGAAAGACTTTTTCACTCTCTTTTCTCGCTCTGATAAGCAGACACTTTGATGTCGGAAAAGATGCAAGTTATTTGAAAACTGCTGATACAACACAGCACAAAAAGGTGTAATTCATTCATCAGTCACCACTGAACTGCAAACTCGTCAGTCTGGCCACGTCTACCTCTCCACTTCCCAAGAAGCTTATTCAAATTTCTTATTGAAACATGCTCACTAATTGGCTAAAAGTGTTCAGGCACATCATGCATATCAGGATCTTATAAAGCAACATACTAAGCATAACTGAAGTGATGCTTGATATAATTGCACTATAGCCAGATTAATACGTTATTCCACACAGACAAAAAAAAAATCTCTGCACTCACATTGAACTTCACTTTGAATCAAGCACCTGCTACTAAAATTTCCACTCACAAACAAAAGCTGTGTTCAGACTGATGTGCACACCCACACACATAATAATATCCTCTTGACTATCATCTGATGATTAGCATGTCTGTATGCATGACCCCACAGTAGCATTCAGATGAGATATGCAATAAATGGCTCCCTCAGGTAGCTTCACCTCCTGCATCTTGTTCCTCTGCTTCTGTGCAACAGACGCCTGACTAAGTCCACCCTGCTCCTCATCCCATTGTTTGGTACTCACTACATGCTCTTCAATTTTCTGCCCGACTACTTCAGCGTTAACCTGCGTCTCTGTATCGAGCTCTGCATTGGATCATTCCAGGTACACACATGGACTGTACAGCAACAGCATTCACACAGCAATATATTGTATGTGCTGAAATACCCTAAAAATACACGCGCACACACACCCAGAATGTAATCTCTTTAGAGTAGTGCATGCTGTGCAAACCTCATTGACTGTCTGATAAGTGACCACGGGAATAAATCCAATCTACCAAAATAAATGCATCTAATTTAGACAATATCCTGAA
Source organism: Psettodes erumei (assembly GCA_016785225.1). Taxonomy (NCBI): domain Eukaryota; kingdom Metazoa; phylum Chordata; class Actinopteri; order Pleuronectiformes; family Psettodidae; genus Psettodes; species Psettodes erumei. The sequence continues at coordinate 2,227,381 of JAFBJZ010000107.1, forward strand.
TCAATTCACTCTTTACCTTACAAGTCCAAATTTGAAAGTCAATTAGGTTATTGAATTTGCTTTGCAATCTGTCCTTCATACATATTCCATGCATTAATGAATGTTGCATTTACGAAGGTTCATTTACATATGGGTTAAATTCTCTTTAATGGAACGGTATTGAAATATCACCATGAAATTCTATCTACTCCCGACAACGCTTGTAAAAGGCTTTTTAGAGGGCTGCACAGTGGTGCTTTGGTCTAAATGCTAATGCAAACATATTAACACAGTGCCGATGTTTACTCGGTGTAAAATTGTCCATGTTCATCATCTTTGTTAAGGCTGGTAGCAGGCTAACTGTTGCTTATATCACCAAATCCAAGGTACAGCTTTGGCAAAAAGGAATACCATCAGTTCTGGAGGTAGAACTAGCTTGGCTAAATTTACTACTAAATTCCTATTTGATAAAATGCTTGAAGGCCACCACCAGTTATTTCCTTAACAAACCTGGATGTGTATGTCTTTTGGTGGAAAGGTGATTTGTCAGGCTGGAATGTAAAGGAAGCTTGGCACATAATGTCTGCATCATCTGCCAGAGACATGGAAAAATCAAATGGATTCTTCCACTTTAGGCCACATCTGGCACAGGCTGGTTCGCCAGCCCGCTCCCCAAATTAGATCTTGTCCCTGGACCCCTTCCTGTTGAGAATTCACATTAATTATGCACAGAGGTGTGAAATAAGCATGAAATCGACTGGTTACAACAGCTCCCACTTTGCAGTATCACAGGCTTTGTTTATGAAAAGTAAAGGGTGAAACAGCTGGGATTTATTTTATTCTTCATGTTTTGGTGTAAAGTCAAAGTGTATTACAGTTATATAAATTCACATTCTTATTTATTCCGCTCTTGTTTGCTGGCTGTGTGAGTGAAACATAAGAGGTTTTCCTTACCTGTTTTTATTTTTCATTCTTGAGCCAATCGTGGCTTCACTTATGTCTGGCATTTAAGATGCAGTATCGCCACAAAAACAACCTTTTTAATGATGTAGCTTCAAATGATTAAAACCATCTCTCTTACAGGGGCTCCTTGTGGCAATTCTCTATTGCTTTCTCAATCATGAGGTCAGTCCAAGCCACACCACACATTTACAACATTTACAATAACATACTAAACAAATCACACAAATTATTTGCAGGTCTCTGTTACATGATAAACCTGTACACCAGTGGTTCATAACTGTCAGGGCTTAAAAGGCCAAATAATCTGCCACTTCTCTTCCCCTCATTGCGTAAGGGAAGGACCCAGAGCTCTTATGTAATCTCCAAGATGAATGCGAGGCCAACCCCAGACAGTCTGAGGGCAAAACCACTCTGATTTACATTCACTACAGAATAACTCAAAACCCATATGTTCATATTTGGTGCTTTAGGGCTGCACCAGTAGTACTGAATTATCATATAGACTAATGGAGTCATTCGATCTACATCTCCCTTCTCTTCTAAATGAAAACAAGGAATTTACAGCTGTGGTTGATTAATGACTATTTTTTTGGTGCCAGGGGAAATGTATGATTTGATAACTTACTTAATATCAAAAAATGGCTTCCTCTGCAAGTATTGGGATTTTGAGTGAGGTTTTGCATATCAACAGTGAACATATGGGGACTTAAATAATAACCTTACTTACATTCAATAATATGATTGATGCCACTCTCATATCTCTCTTTTAAATATAAAGAGCGGAGGAAACCCTAGGAAGTTACCACTTCCAGCTAAGAGATTGTTTGGCGCACACTCCTGTTTAAACAGCAAATTTTCATTTTAACTATTTGATTTTTGTGCCAGACGCAAACAAGATGTGTGGAGTATATCTTTGGACAGAGCTGGGCTGGCTGCTTCTGCTGACTAGTTATATTTATCAGACAGATATAGTGTGGTATTGAATTTGTGATCTAACTTTTCTGAAGAAAAAGTAAATAAGCATATTTCTCAAAATGTCAAACTGTTACCTTAAATGTATTCTATCGTGTTGCATTAACATTTGAAATGAGACAATTTATTTAAGTAAAAAAAAATGCCGGTTAATGATTTGTGTGTTTGTGTGTGTTTGACAGGTCCAAAAAGAGGTCCACATGCAGTGGCTGAGGTGGCAGGAGAGAAGCTATGGGGTGGTGTCGCCGGCTGCGAAGGGCAGCCAGATGGACACGCCCTTCTAGATCGCCCTGATATGCCTTCATCTTCTTCCTGTCAGATCTAACTTTATTCTCACAGAGGATTGCTTCTGCACACGCCATCATCTCCATTAGAGCTGTACAGTACGCACAGTACCAGTGGTTGTTGGCCATGCACCATCGAATCCTGAGAGTCTGTAGGTTTTCATTTCAAACTATATGACAGAACATTTCACAGGCTGCTCTCCCTCAGCCAGAACCAGAAATTTGAGGTGAACTTTCTAGTGGAGCGTGAGTTTGAAATCCCACAACACACACATGTCTCAAGAGGGCTCCTGCAGTTTTCATATGCATTTCCCAAAGGGCATGGTGGCAACAAATTTAACTCTTAGATCTCCTTGGAGGTCTCACTGGTCAGAGTTAAGAATGATACTTTTGCTGAGTTGAAACCTGAGCTTTAGCAATTAAAATTACTCATTGGAGACTCTTTTTAACCAACTCAGCTGCATAATATCTCATTTGAAGTACATGTCTATGTCCACATGCTCAAATAAGATAAAGAACAGTTGATTACCTCAGGCTGTTATTCATAAGTCATATCATATTATTCCTATTATCTCAGATTGTGGGAGGCACTGATTGATCTTGTTCAGCGCAGAGGGAGATGTAAGCATGTTTCTGTTTTCTTGTGATCTTGGATTTTTTGTAATATTTATTTATTTATTCATTTATTTATTTAAGCATTCATTCATTCACACTAAAGGTGAATATAAAAAATGGATCACCTCTATTGATAGTGGTGCTGTGGGATGCCGCTTAATCACTAATACGTTTTTTGTTTTTAAAATTTTTTTTGGTTGGAATGAAAACCTGCACTCTGCTTACCTTCGGTGGCACATTGCTAAATGCTGTTTCACTGTTACACTTTAAAGGTTAAAGCCAATGCAGTGTGTTGTGTTCTTTCGTGTCATATGGTCAACTCCAGTAATATAAAAGGAAATCTCAGCATTTTACTATCATCTCAGATTCAGCACAGGACTGGAAAAACATGAACAAAAACTAGATTAAGGTAATAATTTAATATAATTTAATACCTCAAACATATTGCACAGGGCTTAAAACTGCATGGTAATATGAAGACGGCTAAAATTGGAAATACCTTGATCGCAAACAGAAAATTTGTGTTAGATATCTAAGTGACATCATCAGATGTTAGATATCAGACATCAGATATTTTTTGTTATAAGTGTTTCATCAAAATTACAGTTATACAAAATACTGAATTACTGCCCATTTCTGTAACATCCGGTCATTTGTTACGCTGACATTTCTTTAATGTAAATGAAGCATTTGCCTTAAACTGAATGTATGAACGAGTTGCTGTCAAAATAGTTCTTTTTGGTCACTTTTTCCTCTTGATACGTTAAAGTATTCCTGCTTTTCTTGTGCCTCTATCTGTGAAGTTTTAATGCCTTCTAAAATAACAGGTCTTACTCAGCTTCATCACGGCTCCATGCGGCTGCCTTCACAAATAACAAGATAACATCGGCTGGCAGCTACAAAATGCTGAATCAGTTATAAAAGCTGAAGTGTTTCATAAAATCGCAATGATTATTTCCCAAATTGTTATTTGCTTCATATGAAAAATCTTAATAAACCTTCAAAGCATGTTGTAAAATTTTAATGTGAAAATGTAAATGTGAACTTTCAATAACCATCCAACACTGCATCTTCTTCATTTGAATGCATATTTTGGACACTTAAATCTGTTTAAAGGCATAGGTTCAATGAAACAATGTCTATTTGTTAGTTTGATTGTTCATCTACTGTAAATAGATGTTGAACTGTGGCAGAGTGTATGCATGGTTTTTTCACCTCTGTGTGTTTTGTGTGACCAGTATGTCTTAAAATCTGTGATAATGAATTCAAGATGAACTCTGTTACAGAAACTTGCAGGGATAACACCGAGGTTATCACAGATTGGCTTTGCAGATGGAAATATTAGCACCGAGTCAGAGATGGCCACAGCCAGCTCTGGAATAGCCTGCTGACTGCTTCTTCACCTCGGCATCAGGGTTCAGGGCAGGGTCATCCTCCGACAGCCCGCAGGCCCGACTCCTGCAGCTTCTCTGCGGTGGGATTTGGGACTTGCGGAATGGGAAGTTCAGAGTTCCTGAACAGGATGTGGAGCTGCAGAGCACAGCCCCCCCCATCACCCCACCTCCCCCTCCCCATTCTACAGAGCTGGCGCGCTGCTGCACGAATCTACATCTGGACACGACAGGAGGAAGCGCTTTTTTCCCCCCTCCAAACATCTGGAAATCGATTTGTCTCTGTCTGTTTCCTGGTGCGAGTGTAACTAACCCGGGTAAGTCGGCTAAAACGAGCGTGTTACTTTTACTCAGCTTGTATATCGCATCATTATTCTGTAAGTTAGTCCCGCGGGAGCCTTTATCTTTTGGAGTTTCTTGTCGCAAGCGATTTGCACACACATCGCTGTTGAGTCTTAACTTTTAATAAGAGACAATAACCTGGCACCAGACAAACTTCAACTCACATGATGTAAAACATGTATTTGTAGCTGCCCAGCTGCTCCAGCTGCTGTAAGTTTCTTTTGTTCTGTGGAGTCAGCCCGGGGGGGTTGATGTTAACTTAATAACAGGGTGCCCTTACCCTTCTGTTGTTCTGCCTGCCTGGACATGCAGTGTATGACTTGTGTCACTGCAGCAACGCAGTTCATTTACGTGCAATTTCGCCATAAACCAGAAATCGCCACATGCTCTCATTTCTGTCTAATTTGATGTGCTCTTCATCTTTGATCAGTTTTTCTTTGGCTTGATTATAAACTCGCTTCCTTTGTCTTCCTCATCACACAGATTCAGGTGATGGATCACCTTCAGACTCTCCTGTCAGCCTTGCTGCTGGTTTGTTCAGTGGCTGAACCCCTGAGCAGCCCCGAGGAAAATCAAAACGAAGTCCTGAAACACACAGAGGCCGATTTCCCCAAGAGCCAGGTCAGTGACCAAGAAATGCCTCCATGCTATTAAAGAGATTCTGGTATTCAGCTTGCAACACTATGAATGTCCTGTTTAGATGTTGTGACATGAATCAAACTCAGTTAGTTGCTCTTACTGGTTTACAATCAGGTGATTGAGAATTCAATAGGAAATCTCACTGAAGCTACACCGAGCCACACACCAACCACATGTGAGTTATTTTTTGAACTGTTTCTACAATCACTTGAGTGGCCTTTCATTCTCTCCTAAAATTGCCCCCTTTTCCTTCTACATTAGCTGCTCCATTGACCACCACAGTTTTCCCAAGCCCCAGTCTTGTTCCTCAATGTCCAGGAAACCAGCTGATGCTGAAGAGCAGCACCAGCTGTGGCTGTCCACCTAGCATGGTGAAGGTTGGGGATAACTGTACCTGCCCTGTGGGCTTCACCCTGGACGGGGCTGCAGAGTGCAAAGGTGAGAAGAGATAGACTCGACAGCAGAAACAAAGAAACCAGTAAAATTGTTCCCGCATTCACTTTATTTGAAAGGAATTATTTTTGATGTGGTGTTAATTTGGAGAAAGTAGTAGCACCAGCCATGAGAAAAACTACAACAAATATGTATTTGATATTACAGTGATATACTAAATACTATCAATCCATATAGCTCATGTAACATGACACAAAAACATGTTTCGTATGTTTTTGTCCATATATTATTTTCGCTCTTCCTCTCAGATGTTGATGAGTGTGATGGAGAGGGGCCAGGGCCATGTGGTGTCCATGCCAGCTGCACTAATACCCCCGGCTCTTACTCGTGTAGCTGTCTCCGTGGTTACCTGATGGGTGCTGGAGTGTGCCAGGGTTCGTCAGCATCTCTATGCTTGTGTGCGTGTGGCAGAGAGGATGTGCTGTTTGTCTGTGGGAGCAGTTTGGAAGGAGAGTTGCACAAATGATTATCTGTGCCATTCAGCCTACCTACGTAGTGTGGTCACGTTGCACCTGTTGCCTTATGGGTATTACAGACATAGATGAGTGTGCTCTGGCTGCAGTGACGGGCCTGCAGGCCTGTCAGGGAGATGCTGAATGCAAGAACACTCCTGGTTCCTTCACCTGCTCGTGCCCTGTGGGATATGTAATGGCCCTAAATGGACGAAGCTGTGTAGGTGAGGGGCTGATGTTGACATCTGTTGTGTATGACAATGGGATGTGGATGTACATACTAGTACATAGTAATTTGAGGAAGCAGTGTGCTGTGTGTGTGTGGGTATGTGTATGTGTGTAGACTTGAGTTGTAACATGTATTTACAGAAGAGCAGGTGTACGTCTTGTTCAAATCTGATCAGAACACACACAGTGTACAAAGTTCATATTTAGGACAAAATAAACTTTACTAACATGGAGAGGTCTAAAGGGTGATCATAACAGGTGTACCTGTGTAACTTTGATGAATCCACACAAAACTGTTAAATGAATGAGTCTTTCTTTCATTGGGCGCTCTCCACTGCAGATGTGGATGAGTGCAGTTTCGAGGAGCAGTGCCGCCGTGAGCTGGGAAACGTGTGCGTGAACACTCCTGGCAGCTTTACATGTCAGTGCCAGCCGGGCTTCAGAGCTGAGGCCCCCGCCTGTGTTGGTGAGTCTGTTGTTAAACCTCACCGCGGCGTATTTCACTCAAGTTAACAACCTGTGCTGCCAGGGAGGAAGTCCTTTCAGGAATAGTGAGCTTTAATCTGTTGCTTTGCTGCTTGCCTGCAGTGTTTCTCTTTGTTTTGGTTTCCCACTTCCTCTTTACACCTTTCCTTCAGTGTTCCTCCGTTGTGCTGTGAAATCTTCCCGATACTCTAATCAATGTCTTTTTTTTAACACCTCCCCACTGTTTTCTCTGCACTTCTGGTCTCTGATCTTCTGTAGGTCCTGTGTGTCCTGACTACATGGTCTGTCAAGGTACGATGTGCTTTCACTGCTTAACACATGCTGCTCGCTAAATCATGAGCTAAGTTTCAAGACTTGGAAAAGGTCGCCTTCACAGGAGTTTCATTATATATGAATATATTCTTATTTGTAATCCATATTTTTAATCTGTTTCCACAATTATTATTTCTTTTAAAAATGAGTGTCGGAAAGTAACTTGCCAAGGTGGACAAAGGGGAATAAAAGATCAGGAAAAGGACAATACATGAAGTAATACATTAATACAGAAAGTTTTCGTAGTGTTGTGGGGACAAAATTTTACTGCATTTGCCTAATAAGGACTTGATTGAGGTTTGGTGACATGAGAATGCTTTGGTAATTCTGTTGCTGGCAGTCAAATGCCAAGATGACAATTGCTTTTTTCAAAACAATAAATGTTTGAATTAAAATGATCACAGAGCAATAAGTCAGTGAAAATTCATATAAAGTATGTACCGCTCTCTGCCTTTCTCCCTCGTCTCTGTCCCAGATGTGGATGAATGTAAGGAGAGTCCTTCGGTGTGTGATGGTCAGGGTGTGTGTGAGAACACGCTCGGGAGCTATAAGTGTGTTTGTCGACCAGGTTACCGGGGAAACGGCACACACTGTGAAGGTAAGCAATTAGTGCTGACGTCGCTCCATGGGAAAACTCTGTTCGCCGTTGACGGGGTCAGCTTCCCCGTGTGCATGTGTTTTAATGCTTGCTGTTATGCCTTCCATTTAAACTATCCCGAGTGGCACAACAATGTTCAGTGAACAGAAATGAACTGAGTTTTGGGGCTGATTTGAAAAAAAAAAGAAAGCTGGTGCACTTTCTTTCCAGATGAGAATGAGTGTGCATCAGGTGGTCATGGGTGTGACACCAATGCTCGGTGTGGCAACATCATCGGCTCGTATTTTTGCCAGTGCTACCAGGGCTTCAATGGCGATGGACACTCTTGTTTTGGTGGGTAAGAAGATTGCGTGAGCGTGTTGGTGTGTTTGTTTTCCATATGTGCGTGCTCATTATCGGTGAGGGTTACTTGTGTTGTGCGAACAATACTTGGCGTCTGCCAGCAGCACTTGGGCACACAGCAATCACCGGGCGCCAGTCCTTTAAGATTGTCCTTGTTTACAGACATTGATGAGTGTGCCGTGAACAACGGCTACTGTGAACACAGCTGCACCAACGAGCCCGGAGGGTACAGCTGCCAGTGTGCCTCCGGATACCAGCTGGACCAGGGTGGACACAACTGCACAGGTAAAGTGCAGGTCGGGGAGCAAAGTGTTGATCCATTCACATAAAGAGGTGGCGGCTGAAACAAGTCGTAAACAAGACACTGACAATATTTTCACCTTTTAAATTGACGTGGCAAATTTATTCGTCAATCGTTGCTTATTTACTCAGCCAGCAGATACAGAGCAACATTATATTTCATATTTCATTTACATTTTATATCTCGACAACTGTCTGTCTGTCAGTGTTAAGCAGGTGGAGCACAGTGGGTTAATAAAGCTTTTTCTCTGAAAAATGCTCACTGCAGCTGAAAATGATCCTATGAGAGCAGTGAGAGCGAACCAAAACAGTTAAATTACTGACCAGACAGTTAAACATTGAGCGGAAAGTCACTATAAAGCCCTGCACCGGCGATGGGAGCTGCAGATTCAGCTGATAATTCTCTTGGATTCACTGCTATAGTGACCTCTTTCACATTGTCACAAAAATGTTATTTGTCAAATGTCATTTAATGGCCATTAATCTTTGAGGGGTGACAGTAGTGGTAACGGGGTAAGAAATGTAGTAATGCACCTGCGAAGAGAAACTACAATCCAAACAAAATGAATTAGCTGGTAGCGTTTGGCTTAAGTCTGAATGAGCCGTTGCACAGTGCCATGTTGGGTCATAACATCAAAGTATAGAAAATGTCTCTGACCCCCGCCTCCAGATGTGGACGAGTGCTTAGTACTGGACCGAACCTGTGAGCACATTTGCATCAACACTCGTGGATCTTTCCAGTGCTCCTGCCAGCCAGGTTACCAGCTACACATCGATGGTCACACCTGCGTGGGTCAGTCACTCGGCGTCACTTGTTCACTTCTCTCTGACTGCTCTTTACCCGATCGCCTTCAGTGATTTAACAGCATAAAGACTATGTTTAACCTGTATGTGTGTGTGTGTGTGTGTGTGCACACTCAGACATTGATGAATGTAAACTCCAGAATGGTGGCTGCTCCCACACCTGCACCAACTCTCCCGGAGGCCACACTTGCCAATGCCCCCCTCCTCTGCTTTTGGACACAGACAATCTCACCTGTAGCAGTAGGTTCCTCATTGCAGGGTGGACATTGCATTCTTTTGAGTTAAAATGTATATTGCCATCAGAAATGACATAAGAATTGCACCAACTTTTGAAAACTCACCATATACTGCAGATATCACAGTGAATTTGACATTGATATATTGATGCTCCTCATACAAAGAGTTGAATACTTCTCTTAGTACCTTCTCTCTGCTTTAAGATAACATGAACACGAGTTTAGTGAGTGAGAGTGAATTTAAAAATGGCTTCTTACAATACGTTTTAACAAATATGTGGAACAGATTTGTGTTTCTTAGGCGAACACTTTTTGTTCAATGATTATAGCATGGTCAGCAACTACTCAGTTTATCTGCCAATCATCTCTCAAGTAATCAATTAGTTTTTCTGTAGATAAATGCTCGATATCTTGTTTTGTCTGATCGACATTCCCAGACCCAAAGGTGTTCAGTTTGCTGTGAAAAAAGATTTTTTAAAAACAACAGCAATTTTCACAATTTAGAAACTAATTCAGGTTTCAGGCATTTTTGTATGAAAAATGACAGATCAATTGATGATCAAAACAGTTACAGATCATTCTTCTATCAGTCGATCCGTTTTTTCAGTTATGCCTATGTTACAATCTGTACATATTCGATCTGGAAACATTTTTTTTTTCCTGACCAGATGTTACGTCTTGTAAGTTGAGGAATGGCGGGTGTGACCACACCTGCATTGTGGGGGCAGAGGGCAAAGTCCAGTGCAGCTGCCGGAGAGGCTGGAAGCTGGGCGAGGACCTGAGGAGCTGCGTGGGTGAGGCTTCACTTTCACTCCTCACACTGCTTCTCACACCTCTGTTGATTTGTTGCTGTGTTCTGGTGAAAAGGTGGACTTTGATTTTATATAGTTAGAGTTGTGTTTCTGGATTTCTGGATTGCACGCAACTCACAAACTTGGCATCATTTTGCTCTTGCCAGGCTGAAGGTGTTCATGAAAAGAAATCACATAAGTTGGGGAAAAAAGGAGATATGGAAATTTGATTGGCTATTAATGACTGGTGACTCTCTACCGTTCAGCTGTGGCCAAGTTTTTGTGGATGACAGTCTTGTTGCCTGTGCAAACAGCCAAGAGTGCCTGGTCACTGTTTCTAGAGGGGAATGAAAACACTGTCTTATAGACAGTTTTGCTTTGCTATAATGTCCGCCTGTTTGACTGCCTTTCTGTCTTTTGTCATGAGATGTGAATGAATGTGAGGACTTCACAAAAGGAGGCTGTGAGCAGCTGTGTGTGAACCATCCTGGTGGGTTTAACTGCACCTGCAGGGACGGGTACGAAGTTCGAACTGATGACCTCACCAAGTGCCAGCGTGAGTCAGTCAGCATAAACCTCATGCAGTGATCATGACTGATCGTCTGTATGAGCAAAAGTTGTTTTTTATTTAACAGGAGTTAAAAATATTAAATAATGCATAACATCATCTCTGCTTTTCCAGCTGTGTGTGATCCTCCCTGTCAGAACTACGGAGTGTGTGCGGCCCCAAACAGCTGTGACTGTCCTCCAGGCTACCCGGGTGTGGGCTGCTCAGGTACAAACCTGTACCGTTTTACACAAAGAGCATGCAGTATCTCATAGAAAAGAAAGTGAACCGGTTATTTTCAGGCACCCGGCACTCTACAGTAACTGCTGACAGCTTTGCCAGTATGGTGTGGATGCAAAGCCTTACACTGCTGTGAGACATGAATGAATGAAATCAAATGAAATCCGCTGATGCTTTGTGCCTTTCAGCCATGTGCTCCCCGCCTTGTGCCCATGGAGGCACGTGTATGCGCTGGAACAAGTGTTTGTGCCCTGCTGGCTGGACTGGACCAGGCTGCCACACAGGTAAATCCACTCTGAAATGGTGCTTAATGAACACTGCCGCACTTCTGCATAAACAAACAGAGACAGTAAAGATAAACAACTCTGAATATCTCTGAAATTCTGACACTCACATGGTAATAAAGCTTTTTTCGTTGCTTTACCATTTTCATCTGCATTCACTGTGTCCTGCTTTGACTTTCCTTCATGCCTCTGTCAGCGGTGTGTGAGTTGCCATGTGCAAACGGCGGTCGCTGTGTCGGGCCTGATACCTGCCAGTGTCCCTCTGACTACACTGGCCACCAGTGCCTTTTGCGTGAGTAACAAATTGATTGCTTGTCATGTCTATCTCCTGCCTCCAAGCTTGTTAGCAGCACTGCATGGTAACAGTAATGGTACAACCAAAAACGCAACTAGGATATCTAAAACCTGAGGAATGGACAACTATGTTATATAATTTAATTCACAAAGACCTACATAGATCGACCTTTGTGTGTGCGTATGTGTGTGTGTGTGTGTGTGTGTGTAATTGTAGCCCTGTGCACTCCTGCCTGTCAGAATGGAGGAAGATGCGTGGATGTCAACAAATGCTCATGTGTTGGTGGATGGCAAGGAGCCCGTTGCCAGATAGGTGAGATTCCTTAGACTCGTCATTGCATCCAAGTCATCGAAGTCAAAATCATGAGAATTGTTCCCTTCTTGCCCTTATTTATGCAGAGCAGAAGGCATGAGGTTTTAACTATGACCACATTAATTAATATTTATCAATTGATATTAAACTGAAATTTCTCTCAGTTTGCAAAGGATATATTTTATATATAACAATTTTCAAAAGGTGAATCTATTTACTGATATAGTATTCAGTAGTTTAATCTTTTCATAAAAATAATCATTCATTGCAGCCCAAACCAAAAGTAGATTTAGCTTTATTTTAACAGGTCAGGAAATAGAAGGGAGCTACTGCTGAATAATATGCAGTTCTCCAGACAGCCAGTCAGTGGCGCTGTGTACAGCTGGTAGTACAGCACCAGACTCACTGCTTTCATGTTCAGACCTGCAAAAAAACCCCAAAGAAAACATGACAATAAATGTTCCCCGCTGATATATGAGTAATAGATGCACTGTGATTTTCACTATAAACTTACCATTTGCTTTCCAAGGTGCAGGTCTGTAGATGAGCTGTGCTCAGCTGGATTAGTATTGACGACTTACTTGTTTTCTCTTCTCTGTCTGCTTCAGAGCCTGTTCAGTGTCAGAAGCCTTGTAAGAATGGTGGCGTGTGTGTTGGCCTCAACAGATGCCGCTGTGCCACAGGATTTACTGGAAGCCTATGTGAAACGGGTAAGTCAGCGTTTTTGTGTGTGGGTGTGGGTGTGATGCGCAGTATGTGTGTGAAAGACTCCTGCCTTCACTTAGCATTAAGACGCTTGCTGTTTGCTGTGTCTGTAGCAGTGACCACCCCCTGTGTGCCACCCTGCCAGCACGGAGCCACGTGCAGTCCTCGCAACACCTGCACCTGTCCAGAGGGCACTGCAGGCCTGCGCTGTGAGAGACTGTACGTATGGACACCAAGGACTGAATCACTGATGACACCCATTCAGCCATTAACCATTCAGTTAGTGTCAACGTGGCGGCTCTCCATTATGCTCTCGTCTGAGAACAGATGACGCACCCCTTACTCAGACCCAGAGTTACAGTTAATGGAATGTCATGTTCTTTGTCTTTGCTGTTACAAATGGCAAAGCCAAGTTTTCACAATAGTGGCAGACAATGTGCTAAAAAGACCAAAGAACCTGCATAAATACTAGCAAATGTCAGTGATTCTGCTCTGTCATTTCTGATTTTGATTCGAGAGTGACATGTCTGTCAAAACGTCACTGTTCAGCATTTGAAAAAGTGCGTACGTTTCTGCTCAAAAACAACAGTGTGCAACAAAAGTGGCTCTTGTAAAACATAATCGTAACAGTCATTTAATAAGGTTTTCAACATGCTGATGCATAGTTGCCATGTAATTATAATACTGTGACTTACTCTGATGGATGTGTGTGGGTTTGTGTCATAGGACGTGCCCTGTGGTCACCACGGTGGTCAGTATGGCTCGAGCAGTGAGGAAGGCATTTAGGGAGAGTTATGTGGACCGCTGTGGACCCCTGGGAGTTCAACTTTGCACTAAATACAGGTTACCTGTTTTTCCTATTGCACCCTCCAGCACAAAGAAGCCCACGATGTTGTTGTCATCTGGATGGAATACCAGATGGGTGGCATTTTATCACAAAAATGTTTAGTGTCTTTCATAGAAATATGAACTTCTCTGGTTTTCTCTTTCAGATGCACGATTAACTCAAACATAAAATACTGATAAACTGTTTTTCAAGGTGTTACAAAAACAATGTGACAAAGCTGTCTCTGCCGTGTGGTTGTGTTTCCAGGATAAACCAGGCACGTGTGTACCTGCAGGCCTACAGGGTGGGCTACAAAATCCAGTGTCCAGAGAGGAAGGGCAGATGAGCATTACTGTCTTAAAGCTCCCCGTCATGAGAAAACACCACCCACCAAGCAACATGTTGGGCAACAGGCATGAATTAAAAATGAGACAGGCTGTAAACTGTAAAATTAAATGTGACAAGTGTCAGGGCAGTTTCAACTCTTAATTCAAGCCTCTATGGTGGAATGAAAAGGGGATGTGAATGTATGCTAAAGGCTGTTTATTCTGTCTGTGACGTATGTTGACAACTATCTTTATATTAGGCTGGTACACAGTTATATGTTGTTTCTATTTCATGATAAAGATTCCTTAGCATATAAAACATACAATCGGTTTGTAACACTTGAATATGGCAGCTTAAAGTTGTTTACATTTACTGTGAATGTTCCCGAAAATGATAAACTATCAAACAAACACACTTACTGTACTTTCCAAAAGTCTGAGTCCACCTTCCGTAGTCTGTACATGTTTCTGAGGCTGATATTTGAGACGACAAACAAGATTTACTTTGTGAATTAATGGATAGAACCATTTCTGATGCGTATGTAATCATCCCACTAAACTGACCGAGTAGACTTAGGAGTGCAGTGTATGACTGTTTCTCATGTAGTGTTTCTTATCAACCTAATTTCTGCCCTCTTATCCTATGACCTTGTTGGATAACAGGTAAAAGACCTCTGCATGCCAAACTTTGATTCACATAGATTTTAAGCAGTGGCAAACATCCTCTGAAAGGGTTGTACCGATTAATGTATTTGTAGTCACACTCCGGTTAATGAAAAGAGATGAGTGACAAACAGACGACCCCAGGTATCTCTGTACCAGGAGAGCGAGAGAACACTTCCTTTCATCCTTTCTTTTTGTGTTGTTTCTTGAAAACTACACTATTTTTATAACTTTGTTAGAATTTATGACTGATTCAATGGCAAAGTAATCTGTAAAACCTGCCTGACCTCTCACCAAACTCTGCAGGTTACTATGTAAAATGACATAGAAAATGATTAAACAAGTGAGCCAGGCTTAGTAAAACTAGCATAAAACAAAGGTCTCATTGTCATTTTGGTAACACAATTGAAGAAAGAAAGAAAATAACTGAATAAACAAATATAATTTAATATATTCTTGAAACACTGGAACAATAATATGATCATAATCAATGACAGCAGGAGAGAAAAGGCGACTGTTTTTTATTATGTCAGAGTTTCATCGTGATGTTACACAGACTTCATAATTATGCGGTGCCAGGGTGACACCATTACGGAAGTCCATTACAGGGGTTACCCCAGCAGGGAGGGAGATGGTGAAGCGCTGCATGAAGGAGGTGAAGAAAAGGAAAAGCTCCATCTTGGCCAGGTTCTCCCCGGCACACACACGTTTACCTGAGACAGAAACACAAACTGAATCAAACTGAAAATTTCTGTCCTCTGTTGGGCTCAGAGGCCAATGTAATTCACAACAACACAACAGTGTTACTTCTTATCATGAGGTAAATATGCTGATAATTAAAATTTATTTGAAACGTTTATGGGTTTCAGCAAAGGTCAGGCAGTCAGCAAGGTCATTAGTCAAACATTGGTAGGCCTTGCTGGTGACCATGGCATGCTGGGAACAGGTTCCAGGTTTACATGGTTAAGACAGTAGTAAAACAAGGTACAGTGTTGCTCCTCACCAGCAGAGAAAGGGAGGAAAGCAGCTGGTTTCACAAACTTGCCCTCTTTGTTTAGAAAGTGTCCGGGATTAAAGGTGTCGGGCGTCTCCCACTTGATCTTGTCGAACAGCACAGAGGCCAAATTGGGAATTATTGTAACACCCTGGTGACAGTTAATAAATACACAATGTGAAATGCGACATACATTCACCACTTTTCTTTTGCTGCACTGGTATGGGAAATGACCTTTGGGATCGTATAGCCTCCCAGCTGGAGGTCTCTGTTGGTGACACGAGGCATACTTAGAGGAACTATGTTGCCCATCCTCTGGATCTCATGGATGACAGCGTCAGTGTAGGGCAGATTAACCCGGTCTTCCATGGATGACTGTCTGAGAAACTGACATTTGAACCAGTCATATGAGGACAAACAGTATTGATGTTTGTTGCTCAGAGTTATTAGCTGACACTGGTCATTGCACAACACAGTATAGTATATTTTACAATATCACCTATGTGCACATTACTGAGCATGAAGAAAGGGCAATTGGCAGCAGTTCTTACCTTGGATCTCAGGGTACTTTGCCATGAAGAGGAAAGCCCAGCGTAGGGTGGAGGATGTGGTCTCTGTGCCAGCCACAAACAGGTCGAGTGCAGTCATAACTAGGCTTTCCTCATAAAAGGTATTGTCAGCCTGCTCCTTGTTCTGAGAATGCATTCAAATGCATATGTTAATACATGCTGCAATATAATTCAGATCAACTATATCAGTGTTATTGCAGCTGTGCAAAATCTTTTATCATGGCAACTTTTAATTGAGTGTATTACTGGACAGCTGTTAAAACCTTGTAAATGTTTGAAAAGTTTTGACAGATTAAAACGGATGCATCATGTTGGACATAGGAGCTCAAATGATTTTGCTGTAAGGTAGTGGCCAGGGCAAAAATCAACACCAGGTCATTGCACTTTACATCATGTACCAGGCAATGGTGTTGCAATCATGAAATGTCATGTCAGTACAACAAACTAACAGTGGATAGTTATGATATCTGGGTAAAAAGTGTGATCTTTTCTTCATATTCAACACAGTATAAGCAAACTCTGTATTTAGTGCCAGTCACCTTCTGAATCTCATTCATGAAGCAGTCAATGAAGTCTCTTTGATCAGATGGATCCCAGTTCTGTCTGTGCTTTTCAATCTCTGCCCTTATTAAGGCCTTTGTTTCCTTCCAGATGTGCTGGGCTTTCTGATGTGGCCCGGGCAAACGTCTCATCACCAGAGGGAACGCATTGTAGAGCTGCAGAAAGGCACAAGAGCATACTTTTCTACTTGTAACAATCTATTGAAACTGCAAAAGATGAAAATACATTTACAAATCATCTGCTTTACACCTTACACATTGTAATTCTTGCTCCGTGTATTCAGTGCGGATAGTGCAGCATGTATATATATCAAGGTTTCATTTAAAATACTGTACCTGTGCCCAAATGGAGCCTTGAATCGAGAGAGCTATGTCAAATAACTCCATCAGTCTGATGAACTTCTCATCACCATACTCATAGCGATGACCAAAAATCAGGGAGCAGATGATGTTTGAGACAGCGTTGCTGATGTGGAGGTGTGGATTGAATGGCTTACCTTCATTGAACAAGAAATTTATGTGTAAATTGTGCATTTGTTCATTATGAATGTATCACTGTATGTTTTCTGTTCACCTTCACTGCCACTAAAGACTTTTGCACAATGTGTAAATTCATCCAGGATAACAGGTTCAAGTGACCTCTTGCCAACTCCACAATTTCTGAGTGTTGAAAGTGCAAAACGCCTCTGCTGCTTCCAGATGTGTCCATTACTGAAAACTATACCTGATGGGAAATAAACAGAAATAAATTTCTCAAAGGTAAGAAGTGAACTCTGTATTTTTTACTTTATAACACATAAAAGAAAACACTGAATAAAATTCAGCTCTTATTAGTTAGTAAAGTACATAATTAAGAAAAGACAACTTATACAACTTATATGTTCGTTAGGCTCCCTCACCTAGTCCATGGCATACATCCATCTGAAAGGGAATGTATGGCCGGCTTGATAGGATGTCCCCCTGCGTTATCAGAGCTTCTTTTATAATCTCAAACCTGTTTAACACCACCAACCATGTCTGGCCCATTCGCAGGCTGTACACATCTCCATATTTCCCCCCTAACTGTGAGGAGGTTTGAGACAAGACAGAGCATGATGCTTGATATAACAGAAAGATGAGTCCTGTCATTTGGCGTGTTGCATTTTTATGGTGCATTTTTGACAGTGATTGTTCTACCTGGATCAGAGTCTTGTGGGTCCCGTTGTAGTCCAGAGTGAATATGTTGCCTAGAAGAGGAAATGCCCAGGGTCCTGGAGGGAAGCTGACTGGTCGACGGTTCTTAACATAATCTGCAGTGAGGATGAAAATTGCTGTGAAAAGCAGCAGACTTTTGACATCCCAATCAACATAGGATCCAATTACTGAAAAGATAGAATCCATCCTGCAAACAGAGACTCAAACTTCCTAAAGTTGTCACCTTCCTCTCATGTGAGATGAAAGGCTGTTGTGTTACTCAGAGCTGGTCATGTTGCCCCTCTCTCTCTCCTGTGAGGGAAAAGTTTGCTCTTCTTGGCTCTTGGCCACACATCTACTCCTTGTACTGGACTATGACCTTTTAATACATAGAAATGTGATATGAAACACTGTCAATCAATGACCGTCAAAACATTAAGGAGGGGAATATAGTATGTTTTATGGTGTGACTAAAGTTAAGTGTGATCTTATTAAATGTAGGTCATAAATAGACAGCCAAACTAAAATGATAATAGTGTTCTTTCATCCTTCCACATTGCAAACAACTGATAAGGTATACCACAAACTATTGCCTGGAAATGATGGTCCTTGCATGAAAGTGCCATGGTGATTTCTGCTTGGTGAAAGCCTGAAATCATACGTTCATAATCCATGACAATGGCAAGTTTAACTTTTATTCAGATATTTATCACCATTCATTGTGTCATAATACATTGTATAACTTATTTAATTTTTAAAAATGTATCATGATTTATAATAAGAGCTGATGGCAAGTACTTCCTCTGTAGTTTGTTTGCACTTGCTTGTGTGATGATCAGTACCACGCATTATGTTTGTATTTTTGTTACTACTTCCAGTTTCATTATGTAATATGTATTCAGGTCATGGACTGAAACTTCACTTTATTCCAATGTTGAGTTTCCCAACAATTCTCTCTGCATCAAATCAGCCTATCACCCATTCTGTATATATACAGTATATACATAATTTAAAAAACAGTTGTTCTGTTATATAACAGTTCTTAAATTGTTAACAGCATAATTACCTTGATGAATTTCAAGGTTCTTGCATAACAGCAGCTTTATTTATAACCTTATCATATGCATAGTTGTTATTTCCTGTTCTCTTTATATTAAGGTGTTTTGGCCTAATATTAACACTGAATTTACAAAATATTAGGTGCATACATTATAAATATTGAACATCCTCTTGGTCAAGTGTTGGACATCCAAAATGTAACACCATGCATGTTTTGGAACTTGAATTACACCTTTTAATTTCACAAAAGAAAACAACAGAAAGGGTTTTATTGTATAGGTGTCCATTAATTCATTACTATGTAAAATGACAGAGAAAATGATTAAACAAGTGAGCCAGGCTTAGCAAAACTGGCATAAAAACAAAGGTCTCACTGTCCTCTTGGTAACACAGTTGAAGAAAGGAAGAAAATAACTCAATAAACAAATATAATTTAATATATTCTCTAAACACTGAAACAATTATATGATCATAATCAATGACAACAGGAGAAAAAAGGTGACTGTTTTTTATTATGTCAGAGTTTCATCGTGATGTTACACAGACTTCATAATTATGTGGCGTCAGAGTGAGACCATTACGGTAGTCCATTACAGGGGTTACCCCAGCAGGGATGGAGACGGTGAAGCGCTGCATGAAACAGGTGAAGAAAAGGAAAATCTCCATCTTGGCCAGGTTCTCCCCGGCACACACACGTTTACCTGAGACAGAAACACAAACTGAATCAAACTGAAAATTTCTGTCCTCTGTTGGGCTCAGAGGCCAATGTAATTCACAACAACACAACAGTGTAACTTCTTCTCATTAGGTAAATATGCTGATAATTAAAATTCATTTGAAATGTTTATGGGTTTCAGCAAAGGTCAAGCGGTCAGCAAGGTCATTCATCAAACATTGTTAGGCCTTGCTGGTGACCATGGCATGCTGGGACAGGTTCCAGGTTAACAAGGTTAGGACAGTAGTAAAACAAGGGACAGTGTTGCTCCTCACCAGCAGAGAAAGGAATGAACGCAGGTCGCTTCACAAACTTGCCCTCTTTGTTTAGAAAGTGTCCGGGATTAAAGGTGTTGGGCGTCTCCCACTCATTGTTGTCGAACAGCACAGAGGCCAAATTGGGAATTATTGTAACACCCTGGGGCAGTTAATAAATACACATTGTAAAATGTGACATACATTCACCACTTTTCTTTTGCTGCACTGGTATGGGAAATGACCTTTGGGATTGTATAGCCTCCCAGCTGGAGGTCTCTGTTGGTGACATGAGGCAGACTTAGAGGAACTATGTTGCCCATCCTCTGGATCTCGTGGATGACAGCGTCAGTGTAGGGCAGATTAACACGGTCTTCCATGGATGGCTGTCTGGATTGTCCAATCACTCTGTCTATCTCAGCCTGGACCTTTTCTGTTAAAAAGAAGGGAAACTGACTTTTGAACCAGTCATATGAGGACAAACAGTATTAATGTTTGTTGCTCAGAGTTATTAGCTGACACTGGTCATTGCACAACACAGTATAGTATATTTTCCCAATATCACCCATGTGCACATTACTGAGCATGAACAAAGGGCAATTGGCAGCAGTTCTGACCTTGGATCTCAGGGTACTTTGCCATGAAGAGGAAAGCCCAGCGTAGGGTGGAGGATGTGGTCTCTGTGCCAGCCACAAACAGGTCGAGTGCAGTCATAACTAGGCTTTCCTCATAAAAGGTATTGTCAGCCTGCTCCTTGTTCTGAGAATGCATTCAAATGCATATGTTAATACATGCTGCAATATAATTCAGATCAACTATATCAGTGTTATTGCAGCTGTGCAAAATCTTTTATCATGGCAACTTTTAATTGAGTGTATTACTGGACAGCTGTTAAAACCATGTTAATGTTTGAAAAGTTTTTACAGATTAAAACGGATGCATCATGTTGGACATAGGAGCTCAAACGATTTTGCTGTAAGGTAGTGGCCAGGGCAAAAATCAACACCAGGTCATTGCACTTTATATCATGTACCAGGCAATGGTGTTGCAATCATGAAATGTCATGTCAGTACAACAAACTAACAGTGGATAGTTATGATATCTGGGTAAAAAGTGTGATCTTTTCTTCATATTCAACACAGTATAAGCAAACTCTGTATTTAGTGCCAGTCACCATCTGAATCTCGTTCATGAAGCAGTCAATGAAGTCTCTTTGATCAGATGGATCCCAGTTCTGTCTGTGCTTTTCAATCTCTGCCCTTATTAACGCCTTTGTTTCCTTCCAGATGTGCAGGGCTTTCTGATGTGGCCCGGGCAAACGTCTCATCACCAGAGGGAACGCATTGTAGAGCTGCAGAAAGGCACAAGAACATACTTTTCTACTTGTAACAATCTATTGAAACTGCAAAAGATGAAAATACATTTACAAATCATCTGCTTTGCACCTTACACATTTACGTTCTTGCTCCATGTATTTCAGTGCAGATAATGCAGCACGTATATATCAAGGTTTCATTTAAAATACTGTACCTGTGTCCAAATGGAGCCTTGAATCAAGAGAGCCATGTCAAATAACTCCATCAGTCTGATGAACTTCTCATCACCATACTCATAGCGATGACCAAAAATCAGGGAGCAGATGATGTTTGAGACAGCATTGCTGATGTGGAGGTGTGGATTGAATGGCTTACCTTCATTGAACAAGAAATTTATGTGTAAATTGTGCATTTGTTCATTATGAATGTGTCACTGTATGTTTTCTGTTCACCTTCACTGCCACTAAAGACTTTTGCACAATGTGTAAATTCATCCAGGATAACAGGTTCAAGTGACCTCTTGCCAACTCCAAAATTTCTGAGTGTTGAAAGTGCAAAACGCCTCTGCTGCTTCCAGATGTGTCCATTACTGAAAACTATACCTGATGGGAAATAAACAGGAAGAAGGGAACTCTTCATTTTTATGCTTTATAACAAATAAAATGCAGTTCTTATTAGTTGTAAAGTACATTATTAGGAAAAAGACAACTTTAAAATATAATTTACAACACAAACAAATTGTGACACTGACTGGGGAAAAAGTTTCATCCAATGTATTGACTCGACTTTCCTGTACTAGTATTCCCAGGAATCATGACAGGAGCAAGTTGTGAACTGTGAATACACCGGCTTTGTGTATATTTGTGATGCCCTCTCACCTAGTCCATGGCATACATCCACCTGAAAGGGAATGTATGGCCGGCTTGATAGGATGTCCCCCTGCGTTATCATAGCTTCTTTTATAACCTCAAACCTGTTTAACACCACCATCCATGTCTGGCCCATTCGCAGGCTGTACACATCTCCATATTTCCCCCCTAACTGTGAGGAGGTTTGAGACAAGACAGAGCATGATGCTTGATATAACAGAAAGAGTCCTGTCATTTGGCGTGTTGCATTTTCATGGTGCATTTTTGACAGTGGTTGTTCTACCTGGATCAGAGTCTCGTGGGTCCTGTTGTAGTCCAGAGTGAATATGTTGCCTAGAAGAGGAAATGCCCAGGGTCCTGGAGGGAAGCTGACTGGTCGATGATTCTTAACATAATCTGCAGTGATGATGAAAACTGCTGTGAAGAGCAGCAGACTTTTGACATCCCAATCAACACAGGATCCAATTACTGAAAAGATAGAATCCATCCTGCAAACAGAGACTCAAACTCCCTAAAGTTATCACCTTCCTCTCATATGAGATGAAAGGCTGTTGTGTTACTGGACATGAGCTGGTCATGTTGCCCCTCTCTCTCTCCTGTGAGGGAGAAGTTTGCTCTTCTTGGCTCTTGGCAACACATCTACTCGTACTGGACTCTGACCTTTAAAGCATACAAATCTGATATGAAACACTGTTAATCAATGACCGTCAAAACATTAAGGAGGGGAATATAGTATGTTTTATGGTGTGACTAAAGTTAAGTGTGATCTTATTAAATGTAAGACAAAAATAGACAGCCAAACTACAATGATAATAGTGTTCTTTTATCCTTCCACATTGCAAACAACTGATAAGGTATACCACAAACTATTGTCTGGAAATGGTGGTCCTTGCATGAAAGTGCCATGGTGATTTCTGCTTAGTGAAAGCCTGAAATCATACGTTCTTAATCCAGGACAATGGCAAGTTTAACTTTTATTCAGATATTTATCACCATTCATTGTGTCATAAAACATTGTATAATTATTATTTTTTTCAATATATCACAAACTGATGGTTAAGTAGTGCCACGTTTAAGGATATGATTTTCTTGTCTTTCTCTCCAAGTTGCAAATCTTGACCTCTTGGCTTGCTTTGGCAAACACTATATGGCCCCTAGTATGTTGCAAGAACAACCTACACTTTTCTTGGAATACTTTGTAAAAAAGCTTGGAATGTATCTGCCGTGATTTTCTACAATACAGTCACAGGAAAATTTAGGAGATTGGGCAATGATATTGAGATAAGGTTTGACTCACATTTGGTGTACCAGCACTTTCTGGGGTGCTTGATGGGGTGACTCAGGTCAGAGCTCTCATATGCTGTACTTTCTATTGGGTAACTGATGCCTGCTGGTGTTGTGCTACTTTTCATAACTTGATAGCATTTTGACCAAGCAGAAATGGAAAACTCTGACTTCAGCTTTTATTTGGGAAAACTGTCACTGAATGAGTGGGAGGGTAGATGAAAAGGAAATTCTTGTCTTGTCTCCACAAGTTATTACAGGTGACCTGGATCAAGCAATGTTAGTGATTACATAACAAACATATCATACTGAAAATTGCACTTTAAATATTTCATTTGAGTTTACTGCATCTCAACATTTCAGTTTTTTACCTTTAGATGCTGTAATGGATGAGTGCAAACCCAAAAAGCAATATGTTGGACCACGATTCACTTTTTAACCTTCTTTACTGATGATCAAAGAGCAACAAATCACAGAGCAGGCAGTAAAGTTCATGAACAGGATGAGGCAAATGATCTTGGAGGCTAAGCCACTCACATCCTTGAGATCAGGCAAACAGGACTGCGACAGAAGGCAAGGTAGCTACCAATGCAGCGATAAGGATGGCTGGTCAAATGCAGGCAGGGTCAGCAACAAGGTATTGGTCCAGGGCAGCATTCTGGAAAGTCTTGCATTGAGAGCACAAAGATTATAGCAGTGTAGCCACCCCTCTCACCCATTTCATTTCTACTTCCACACTTGTTTAGGCCCCTGATGCTGAAAAGGCCTTTAAAGACCTTCACATAGACTTTAAGCAGTGGCAAACATCCTCTGAAAGGGTTTTACAGGTTAATGTATTTGTATTCACGCTCATTACTTTAATTTCTGTTAAAGTGGGAAAAAAATGTAAACAAAAATAGATGGACCATATCGACAAACAGACCTAGCCCAGGTATCTCTGTTCCACTACTGTTAGACAACACTTCCTTTTATCCTTTCAGCTCAAAGGTTAGCCACAGCCAAATACCTCCAGAGGGTAAGGCAGGTCCTGAAAAGTCAGCTGAATGGAAAAAATAAGATCCAAGCCATTAACACCTATGCCATGCCAGTGATCAGATACCCAGCTGGGATAATATCCTGGCCACTGGAAGAGATACAAGCCACTGATATCAAGACAAGGAAGCTCCTTACCATGCATGGTGGGTTTCACCCTCAGTCCAGCGACCTGAGGCTGTACACAAAGCGAAAGGAGGGGGCCAAGGACTAGTAAGTGTCAGAACTACTGTCCAGGAGGAAATGGTGAACCTCCAGGGAATATATCGAGAAAATGGCCCCCAAAGACCAACTCCTAAGTGAATGCCTCAGGCAACAAATGCCCAGAAGGGATGAGGCACTGGGCCCATCATGGAAGGACAAGCCTTTGCATGGCATGTACCACCGACAAATTGAAGAAGTGGCTGATATGGGCAAAACATACCAGTCGCTGGAAAAGGCTGGACTGAAAGACAGCACAGAGGCACTAATCATGGCAGCACAGGAACAGGCCCTAAACACCAGAGCAATAGAGGCCGGGATCTACCACACCAGACAAGACCCCAGGTGCAGGCTGTGCAGAGAAGGCCCTGAGACAGTCCAACACATCACAGCAGGGTGTAAGATGCTGGCAGGCAAGGCATACATGGAGCTGCATAACCAGGTAGCGGGCATAGTATACAGGAACATCTGTACAGAGTATGGACTGGAGGTCCCAGGGTCCAGATGGGAGACACCCCAAAGGTGACAGAGAACAAACAGGCCAAGATCCTGTGGGACTTCCAGATCCAGACTGACAAGATGGTGATGGCCAATCAGCCTGACATAGTGGTGGTGGATAAACATCGGTAGACAGTGGTAGTGATAGATGTAGCAATCCCCAGCGATAGCAACATCAGAAAGAAAGAACACGAGAAGCTCGAGAAATACCAAGGGCTGAAAGAGGAGATAGAGAAAATGTGGGGTGTGAAGGTGACAGTGGTACCAATAGTGATCGGGGCACTAGGGGCGGTGACCCCCAAGCTGGAAGGATGGCTCCAACAGATACCAGGAACAACATCGGAGATCTCTGTCCAAAAGAGCGCAATGCTGGGAACAGCTAAGATCCTGCGCAGAACCCTCAGACTCCCAGGCCTCTGGTAGAGGACCCGAGTCTGAAGGAAAAACACCGCCCAGGTGGGCGAGAGGGAGATTTTTTTTTTTTTTTTTTTATTTAGATTGATGACTGATCCAATGACAATGTAATCTGAAAAACCTGCCGAACCCAACTCGCCGAACTCTGCATCTCTGTGTAGGTTTTTAGCCTTCATATTGATGCGGTACCAGCCTGAGACCATCACGATAGACCATCATAGGCTTCATCCCAGGAGGGATGGAAAGGGTGAAGTATGACATAAAGGAGGCAAAGAGGAGGAGGAGAAGCTCCTCACAACCTGTTGCCTCTGGATCGGATACACAGGGAAATCTGCGGGGATTCTGATGGTGCTCCAGTTCTGGAAGGTTGCCTCACTACATTTCACAAAGGTACGTGAAAACATCTAAATCTTGCCTCTAAATCATGGGATAAAGAGTAAGGATAAGTGCTGAGCTGTGACTGTCTGTTTCCTGCAAGTTCCAAAAACAAGATTTTCTAAGTTGTTCTTCAATATCATTGAAATTGGGTCATTGTCACGGTCTGGTGAAACATTTGTATCTCCAAAATCACAAATTCTCAAGACCATTTTAGAAACAGTCCTTGTCAAAACTGACTCCAAATGCATTTGTGAGCTCATCATTTAAAAAACATTTGTTCTGTTACATAACTGTTCTTAAATCGTTAACAGCATAATTACCTTGATGAATTTCAAGGTTCTTGCATGACAACAGCTTTATTTATGACCATGTCGTATGCATAGTTGTTATTTCCTGTACCTTTTATTTTAATTTGTTTCGGCCTAATATTAACACTGAATGTACAAAATATTAGGTCCATACATTATAAATATTGAACATCCTCTTGGTCAAGTGTTGGACATCCAAAATGTAACACCATGCATGTTTTGGAACTTGAATTACACCTTTTACTTTCACAAAAGAAAACAACAGAAAGGGTTTTATTGTATAGGTGTCCATTAATTCGTTACTATGTAAAATGACAGAAAAAATAATTAAACAAGTGAGCCAGGCTTAGCAAAACTAGCATAAAAACAAAGGTCTCCTTGTCATTTTGGTAAAACAATTGAAGGAACAAAGAAAATAAATGAATAAACAAATATGACAAAAATATTTCAGAGTTTTATTGTGATGTTACACAGACTTCATAATTATGTGGCGTCAGAGTGACACCATTACGGTAGTCCATTACAGGGGTTACCCCAGCAGGGAGGGAGAAGGTGAAGCGCTGCATGAAGGAGGTGAAGAAAAGGAAAAGCTCCATCTTGGCCAGGTTCTCCCCGACACACACACGTTTGCCTGACAGAAAAACAAACTGAATCAAACTGAAAATTTCTGTCCTCTGTTGGGCTCAGAGGCCAATGTAATTCACAACAAAAAACAGCGGTTACTTCTTCTCATGAGGTAAATATGCTGATAATTTAAATTTATTTGAAATATTTATGGGTTTCAGCAAAGGTCAAGCGGTCAGCAAGGTCATTAGTCAAACATTGGTAGGCCTTGCTGGTGACCACTGGCATGCTGGGACAGGCTCCAGGTTAACAAGGTTAGGACAGTAGTAAAACAAGGGACAGTGTTGCTCCTCACCAGCAGAGAAAGGAATGAACGCAGGTCGCTTCACAAACTTGCCCTCTTTGTTTAGAAAGTGTCCGGGATTAAAGGTGTCAGGCATCTCCCACTCATTGTTGTCGAACAGCACAGAGGCCAAATTGGGAATTATTGTAACACCCTGGTGGCAGTTAATAAATACACAATGTGAAATGCGACATACAATCACCACTTTTCTTTTGCTGCACTGGTATGGGAAATGACCTTTGGGATTGTATAGCCTCCCAGCTGGAGGTCTCTGTTGGTGACATGAGGCAGACTTAGAGGAACTATGTTGCCCATCCTCTGGATCTCATGGATGACAGCGTCAGTGTAGGGCAGATTAACCCGGTCTTTCATTGATGGCTGTCTGGATTGTCCAATCACTCTGTCTATCTCAGCCTGGACCTTTTCTGTGAAAAAGAAGGGAAACTGACTTTTGAACCAGTCATATGAGGACAAACAGTATTGATGTTTGTTGCCCAGAGTTATTAGCTGACACTGGTCATTGCACAATGCAGTATAGTATATTTTACAATATCACCTATGTGCACATTACTGAGCAAGAGCAAAGGACAACTGGCTTGGTCAGTAGTTCTTACCTTGGATCTCAGGGTACTTTGCCATGAAGAGGAAAGCCCAGCGTAGGGTGGAGGATGTGGTCTCTGTGCCAGCCACAAACAGGTCGAGTGCAGTCATAACTAGGCTTTCCTCATAAAAGGTATTGTCAGCCTGCTCCTTGTTCTGAGAATGCATTCAAATGCATATGTCAATACATGCTGCAATATAATTCAGATCAACTATGTCAGTGTTATTACAGCTGTGCAAAATATTTTATCATGGCAACTTTTAATTGAGTGTATTACTGGACAGCTGTTAAAACCATGTTAATGTTTGAAAAGTTTTGACAGATTAAAAACGGATGCATCTTGTTGGACATAGGAGCTCAAATGATTTTGCTGTAAGGCAGAGGCCATGGCAAAAATCAGCACCAGGTCATTGCACTTTACATCATGTACCAGGCAATGGTGTTGCAATCATGAAATGTCATGTCAGTACAACAAACTAACAGTGGATAGTTATGATATCTGGGTAAAAAGTGTGATCTTTTCTTCATAGGCAACACAGCATAAGCAAACTCTGTATTTAGTGCCAGTCACCTTCTGAATCTCATTCATGAAGCAGTCAATGAAGTCTCTTTGATCAGATGGATCCCAGTTCTGTCTGTGCTTTTCAATCTCTGCCCTTATTAAGGCCTTTGCTTCATTCCAGATGTGCAGGGCTTTCTGATGTGGCCCGGGCAAACGTCTCATCACCAGAGGGAACGCATTGTAGAGCTGCAGAAAGGCACAAGAACATACTTTTCTACTTGTAACAATCTATTGAAACAGCAAAAGATGAAAATACATTTACAAATCATCTGCTTTGCACCTTACACATTTACATCCTTGCTCCATGTATTTCAGTGAGGATAGTGCAGCAAATATATTTCATTTTCATTTAAAATACTGTACCTGTGTCCAAATGGAGCCTTGAATCGAGAGAGCCATGTCAAATAACTCCATCAGTCTGATGAACTTCTCATCACCATACTCATAGCGATGACCAAAAATCAGGGAGCAGATGATGTTTGAGACAGCATTGCTGATGTGGAGGTGTGGATTGAATGGCTTACCTTCATTGAACAAGAAATTTATGTGTAAATTGTGCATTTTATCATTAGGAATGTATCACTGTATGTTTTCTGTTCACCTTCACTGCCACTAAAGACTTTTGCACAATGTGTAAATTCATCCAGGATAACAGGTTCAAGTGACCTCTTGCCAACTCCAAAATTTCTGAGGGTTGAAAATGCAAAATGCCTCTGCTGCTTCCAGATGTGTCCATTACTGAAAATAATACCTGATGGGAAATAAACAGGAAGAAGGGAACTCTTCATTTTTATGCTTTATAACAAATAAAATGCAGTTCATCTTAGTTGTAAAGTACATTATTAGGAAAAAGACAACTTTTCAAATATAATTTAAAACACAAACGTATTCACAGGATTCAATAGGAGCATGCTGTGAACTGTGAATACACCAGCTTTGTGAATATGTGTGTTATGTCCTCTCACCAAGTCCTTGACATATATCCATCTGATGAGCAAGGGATGGGCGGTTTGCTATGCTGTCCCCCTGCGTTATCATAGCTTCTTTTATAACCTCGAACCTGTTTAACACCACCAACCATGTCTGGCCCATTCGCAGGCTGTACACATCTCCATATTTCCCCCCTAACTGTGAGGAAGTTTGAGACAAGACAGAGCATGATGCTTGATATAACAGAAAGATGAGTCCTGTCATTTGGCGTGTTGCATTTTCATGGTGCATTTTTGACAGTGGTTGTTCTACCTGGATCAGTGTCTCGTGGGTCCTGTTGTAGTCCAGAGTGAATATGTTGCCTAGAAGAGGAAATGCCCAGGGTCCTGGAGGGAAGCTGACTGGTCGACGGTTCTTAACATAATCTGCAGTGATGATGAAAACTGCTGTGAAAAGCAGCAGACTTTTGACATCCCAATCAACATAGGATCCAATTACTGAAAAGATAGAATCCATCCTGCAAACAAAGACTCAAACTTCCAAACAATGTCACCTTCCTCTCATGTGAGATGAAAGGCTGTTGTGTTACTCAGAGCTGGTCATGTTGCCCCTCTCTCTCTCCTGTGAGGGAGAAGTTTGCTCTTCTTGGCTCTTGGCCACACATCTACTCCTTGTACTGGACTCTGACCTTTTAATGCATAGAAATCTGATATCAAACACTGTCAATCAATGACCGTCAAAACATTAAGGAGGGGAATATAGTATGTTTTATGGTGTGACTAAAGTTAAGTGTGATCTTATTAAATGTAAGACAAAAATAACCAGCCAAACTAAAATGATAATAGTGTTCATTTATCCTTCCACATTGCAAACAACTGATAAGGTATACCACAAACTATTGCCTGGAAATGGTGGTCCTTGCATGAAAGTGCCATGGTGATTTCTGCTTTGTGAAAGCCTGACATCATACGTTCTTAATCCAGGACAATGGCAAGTTTAACTTTTATTCAGATATTGATCACCATTCATTGTGTCATAAAATATTGTATAATTATTATTTTTTTCATTTTATCATAACTGACGGTTAAGTAGTGCCACCTTTAAGATAAGATTTTCTTGTCTTTCTCCCCAAGTTGCAAATCTTGACCACTTGGCCTCTTCTACAATACAGTCACAGGAAAATTTAGAAGATTGGGCAATGATATTGAGATAAGGTTTGACTTACATTAGGTGTACCAGCATTTTCTGGGGTGCTTGATGAGGTGACTCAGGTCTGAGCTCTCATATGCTGTACTTTCTATTGGGTAATTGATGCCTGCTGGTGTTGTGCTACTTTTCATAACTTGATAGCATTTTTGACCAAGGGGAAATGGAAAACTCTGACTTCAGCTTTTATTTGGGAAAACTGTCACTGAATGAGTGGGAGGGTAGATGAAAAGGAAAATCTTGTCCTGTCTCCACAAGTTATTACAGGCGACCTGGATCAAGCAACGTTAGTGATTACATAACAAACATATCATACTGAAAATTTCACTTTAAATATTTAATTTGAGTTTACTGCATCTCAACATTTCAGTTTTTTACCTTTAGATATTATAATGGGTGAGTGCAAACCCAAAAAGCAATACGCTGGACCACGATTCAGTTTTTAACCTTCTTTACTGATCAAAGAGCAACAAATCACAGAGCAGACAGTAAAGTTCATGCACAGGATGAGGCAAATGATCTTGGAGGCTAAGCCGCTCACATCCTTGAGATCAGGCAAACAGGACAATGACAGAAGGCAAGGTAGTTTACCAATGCAGCGATAAGGATGGCTGGTCAAATGCAGGCAGGGTCAGCAACAAGGTATTGGTCCAGGGAAACGTGCTGGAAAGTCTTGCATTGAGAGCACAAAGATTAGAGCAGTGTTGCCACCCCTCTCACTCATTTTATTTCTAATTCCACACGAAATGTTTGGGCCCCTGATGCTGAAAAGGTCTTTAAAGACCTGTCTTGGTACCTGTTCTTGTCCTATAGTTAATTGTGGAGGTGGATGCCCCTGATTTTGCTGCTGGGGTTGTGCTCTTTCAGTGGGGGCTCAGAATCCAAAAGTCAAGCCTTTTGCTTTCTTTTCAGGCTGCTTGTCACTTGACTTCTCCCTCCAGTTTAATGATAATTACTCTGTTGCCAACCATGCTACAATCCTGTCTCCCTTTTGCATCATAGCAGTGGTATCCTGGGAAATTGAGGCAGCAGTTAGAGAGTCTTAACAGGATCAGCCAGACCTGGCTAATGGTTCTCCTAACTGTCATTTTGTTCCCAGGTTCTCCAGTAGATCCATACCTCTGAGGTTCTTTTGCCACCCAGGGTTCTGCACTGAACTTTCCTGATGTAATGCCTTTCATCAGCATAGGTCTGTCACAGCCCCTCCTTGTCTCCAAACACCCCGGTCTAACTTTGGCCCTTACTTTGGGAGCGCACTTGCTTGCCCCAAAATTAACAAAACCATTCTCACAACTGTAGAGTTCATATTGCAGGTGTAGAGATCTTTTTGCCAGATGCTGAGGCTTTGTTCTGCCTCAGACTGGGGTTTCATCCCCTGACCAACGTACACAAAGAAAAGGCTAACTTAGACCTTGAGTCAGCTTTGCATTGTATAACTGCTTCCAGCTATGTTTCTTGGAAGTGAGCACCTGGCCAGGGAAGAATTTGAACATAACTTGCTCAGCTCTTCAGCTATGGGTATGTTACCCTATGATGATGTATTATTTTTTTTCAAATGTTGAACTACATACTCTGTCTTGGACATACAGTATGTTAGACTTCTAAATTATACAACTGTACACATTTTAAATGAGTTAAACATCTTATTTTCGAAACAGAATTCAACAGAAATATGAGAACCATGTATGTGTCCACAAAATTCTTCAGTCACTATTAAAATCACACAGAAAATTGTTAAACAAGTGAGGCAGGCTAAGCTACACTAGCCTAAAAACAGAGGTCTCGTAGCCCACTTGGTAACACGATTCAACAAACAAATACAAAGACTGTAAAGAAATCAACTTTATCCTAGTTTTGCAGCCTACAGACATAACAGCAGCAGATCCAATAACATGTTATCAATAATTAAAGCCCAATATCACTTCGATAAATTTTCTGAATGCTGGAAAGGTAAAAATATAAATGATGACAACAGAGAGAAATTTGTTGCTTTTGTGGACTTTGTGGTCTTAGCGTGATGTTACACAGACTTCATAATGATGCGGTGCCAGAGTGACACCATTACGGAAGCCCATCACAGGTTTGACTCCAGCAGGGATGGAGAAGGTGAAGTGCTGCATGAAGGAGGTGAAGAAAAGGAAAAGCTCCAACCTGGCCAGGGCCTCCCCAGGACACACACGTTTACCTGAGACAGAAAAACAAACTGAATCAAACTGAAAATTTCTGTCCTCTGTTGGGCTCAGAGGCCAATGTAATTCGCAACAACAGTTTTAGTTCTTCTCATCAGACCTTTAATAAATATGCTAATTAATAAAATTAATTTGAAATGTTTGAAATGCTAATTTTAGGTTTATAGGAAAGGTGAGATGGTCAGCAAGGTCATTAGTCAAACATTGGTAGGCCTTGCTGGTGACCATGGCATGCTGGGACAGGCTCCAGGTTTACATGGTTAAGACAGTAGTAAAACAAGGTACAGTGTTGCTCCTCACCAGCAGAGAAAGGGAGGAAAGCAGCTGGTTTCACAAACTTGCCCTCTTTGTTTAGAAAGTGTCCGGGATTAAAGGTGTCGGGCGTCTCCCACTTGTTCTTGTCGAACAGCACAGAGGCCAAATTGGGAATTATTGTAACACCCTGGTGGCAGTTAATAAATACACAATGTGAAATTTGACCTAAAATCATCACTTTTCTTTTGCTGCACTGGTATGGGAAATGACCTTTGGGATCGTATAGCCTCCCAGCTGGAGGTCTCTGTTGGTGACACGAGGTACGCTGAGAGGAACTACGTTGCCCATCCTCTGGATCTCGTGGATGACAGCGTCAGTGTAGGGCAGATTAACCCGGTCTTCCATGAATGGCTGTCTGGATTGTCCAATCACTCTGTCTATCTCAGCCTGGACCTTTTCTGTGAAAAAGAAGGGAAACTGACTTTTGAACCAGTCATATGAGGACAAACAGTATTGACACAATTGATGTATTGTATGTGATTACAAAACACAATATATGTCAGATTAGGGTAAAAGTTGTAGCTATATCTAAAAAAATACTACCAACAAATTTGCTTTAGTATAACCCATGTGTAAATTACTGAGCATGAACAAAGGACAATTGGCAGAAGTTCTTACCTTGGATCTCAGGGTACTTTGCCATGTAGAGGAAAGCCCAGCGTAGGGTGGAGGATGTGGTCTCTGTGCCAGCCACAAACATATCAAAGATAGAAAGAACTAGGCTTTCCTCATCAAAGGAATTGTCAGTCTGCCCCTTTTTCTGAGAATGCATTCAAATGCATATGTTAATACATGCTCCAATATAATTCAGATCAACTATGTCAGTGTTATTACAGCTGTGCAAAATATTTTATCATGGCAACTTTTAATTGAGTGTATTACTGGACAACTGTTAAAACCTTGTAAATGTTTGAAAAGTTTTGACAGATTAAAAAGGGATGCATCATGTTGGACATAGGAGCTCAAACGATTTTGCTGTAAGGTAGTGGCCATGGCAAAAATCAACACCAGGTCATTGCACTTTATATCATGTACCAGGCAATGGTGTTGCAATCATGAAATGTCATGTCAGTACAACAAACTAACAGTGGATAGTTATGATATCTGGGTAAAAATTGTGATCTTAACTTCATACGCAACACAGTATAAGCAAACTCTGTATTTAGTGCCAGTCACCATCTGAATCTCGTTCATGAAGCAGTCAATGAAGTCTCTTTGATCAGATGGATCCCAGTTCTGTCTGTGCTTTTCAATCTCTGCCCATATTAAGGCCTTTATTTCCTTCGGAATGTGCTTGGCTTTCTGATGTGGCCCGGGCAAACGTCTCATCACCAGAGGGAACGCATTGTAGAGCTGCAAAAAGGCACAAGAACATACTTTTCTACTTGTAACAATCTATTGAAACAGCAAACATTGAAAATACATTTAAAAATCAGCTGTTGTGCATCTTACACATTTACGTTCTTGCTCCATGTATTTCAGTGCAGATAGTGCAGCAATGGTATATCGAGGCTTTGTTTGAAAATGCTGTACCTGTCCCCAAATGGAGCCTTGAATCTCAAAACCTACACCAAACAACTCCATCAGTCTGATGAACTTCTCATCACCATACTCAAAGCGATGACCAAAAATCAGGGAGCAGATGATGTTTGAGACAGCATTGCTGATGTGGAGGTGTGGATTGAATGGCTTACCTTCATTGAACAAGAAATTTATATGTAAATTATGCATTTTTTTATTATGAATGTGTCCCTGTATGTTTTCTGTTCACCTTCACTGCCACTAAAGACTTTTGCACAATGTGTAAATTCATCCAGGATGAGAGGTTCGAGTGATTTCTTGCCAAATCCAAAATTTCTGAGGGTTGAAAGTGCAAAACGCCTCTGCTGCTTCCAGACGTCCCCATTAGTGAAAAGTATACCTGATGGGAAATACACAGGATCACACGTCTCAAAATTAAGATGTGAAGTATTTTTAAATATTTTTCCACTTTGTTACAGGTGAAGGAATATTCTGAATACAATTTCGTTTTTTATTAGGTGCATATGGCATAGTCAGAAAATATTTTAAACATATTTTAAAAAGCAAACAAATTGGAACACTGACTGGGGGAAAAAACAAAGTATCATGCAATGAATTGGCTCAACTTTCCTGTACTAGTATTCACAGGATTCATAATAGGTGCATGCTGTGAACTGTGAATACACCAGCCTTGTGTATATGTGTGTTATGTCCTCTCACCAAGCCCTTGGCATATGTCCATCTGAAGAGGGAGGGGTGGGCGATCTGCTACGCTGTCCCCCTGCGTTATCAGAGCTTCTTTCACATTTTCAAACCTGTTTAACACCACCAACCATATCTGGCCCAATCGCAGGCTGTACACATCTCCATATTTCCCCCCTAACTGTGAGGAGGTTTGAGACAAGACAGAGCATGATGCTTGATATAACAGAAAGAGTCCTGTCATTTGGCGTGTTGCATTTTCATGGTGCATTTTTGACAGTGATTGTTCTACCTGGATCAGAGTCTCGTGGGTCCTTTTGAAGTCCAGAGTCAATATGTTGCCTAGAAGAGGAAATGCCCAGGGTCCTGGAGGGAAGCTGACTGGTCGACGGTTCTTAACATAATCTGCAGTGATGATGAAAACTGCTGTGAAGAGCAGCAGACTTTTGACATCCCAATCAACATAGGATCCAATTACTGAAAAGATAGAATCCATCCTGCAAACAAAGACTCAAACTTCCGAACAATGTCACCTTCCTCTCATGTGAGATGAAAGGCTGTTGTGTTACTCAGAGCTGGTCATGTTGCCCCTCTCTCTCTCCTGTGAGGGAGAAGTTTGCTCTTCTTGGCTCTTGGCAACACATCTACTCGTACTGGACTCTGACCTTTAAAGCATACAAATCTGTAATCAAACACTGTCAATCAATGACCGTTAAAACATTAAAGGACGGTAAAATAGTATGTTTTATGGTGTGACTAAAGTTAAATGTGATCTTATTAAATGTAAGACAAAAATAGACAGCCAAACTACAATGATAATAGTGTTCTTTATCCTTCCACATTGCAAACAACTGATAAGGTATACCACAAACTATTGCCTGGAAATGGTGGTCCTTGCATGAAAGTGCCATGGTGATTTCTGCTTTGTGAAAGCCTGAAATCATACGTTCTTAATCCATGACAATGGCAAGTTTAACTTTTATTCAGATATTTATCACCATTCATTGTGTCATAAAATATTGTATAATTATTATTTTTCAATTTATCATAACTGATGGTTAAGTAGTGCCACCTTTAAGATAAGATTTTCTTGTCTTTCTCCCCAAGTTGCAAATCTTGACCTCTTGGCTTGCTTTGGCAAACACTATATGGCCCCTAGTATGTTGCAAGAACAACCTACACTTTTCTTTTTCTTTTCTTGGAATGCTTTGTAAAAAAGCTTGGAATGTATCTGCCGTGATTTTCTACAATACAGTCACAGGAAAATTTAGAAGATTGGGCAATGATATTGAGATAAGGTTTGACTCACATTTGGTGTACCAGCACTTTTTGGGGTGCTTGATGGGGTGACTCAGGTCAGAGCTCTCATTTGCTTTGGGTAACTGATGCCTGCTGGTGTTGTGCTACTTTTCATAACTTGATAGCATTTTTGACCAAGGGGAAATGGAAAACTCTGACTTCAGCTTTTATTTGGGAAAACTGCCACTGAATGAGTGGGAGGGTAGATGAAAAGGAAAATCGTGTCTTGTCTCCACAAGTTATTACAGGTGACCTGGATCAAGCAATGTTAGTGATTAACAAACACATGGACTCTGAGGATGGTTGGGAATTATTTATACATTGACTGTTGTATTGTGTTGTGAACTGACGTGGCTGACAGGAAAAATGGAAGACTTGTCATGGATTTATTCCATTCCATTGATTCATATGGAATTTGATGGCGATGTGACGTCTGTAGGAGCTGAACTTTATTTCCAAACATGTACTCTGACCATTTTGTGATCAAATATAACACAATTTAACTGAGTTAAACATCTGATTTTTAAAACAGAATGCAACAGAAATATGAGAACCATGTATGTGCCCACAAAATTTTTCAGTCACTATTAAAATCACACAGAAAATTGTTAAACAAGTGAGCCAGGCTAAGCTACACTAGCCTAAAAACAGAGGTCTCGTAGCCCACTTGGTAACACGATTCAACAAACAAATACAAAGACTGTAAAGAAATCAACTTTATCCTAGTTTTGCAGCCTACAGACATAACAGCAGCAGATCCAATAACATGTTATCAATAATTAAAGCCCAATATCACTTGGATAAATTTTCAGAATTCTGGAATGGTAAAAATATAAATGATGACAACAGGGAGAAGGTTGTTGCTTTTGTGGACTTTATTTTGTCAGAGTCTTAGCGTGATGTTACACAGACTTCATAATGATGCGGTGCCAGAGTGAGACCATTACGGTAGCCCATCACAGGTTTGACTCCAGCAGGGATGGAGAAGGTGAAGTGCTGCATGAAGGAGGTGAAGAAAAGGAAAAGCTCCAACCTGGCCAGGGCCTCCCCAGGACACACACGTTTACCTGAGACAGAAAAACAAACTGAATCAAACTGAAAATTTCTGTCCTCTGTTGGGCTCAGAGGCCAATGTAATTCACAACAACAGTTTTAGTTCTTCTCATCAGACCTTTAATAAATATGCTAATTAATAAAATTAATTTGAAATGTTTGAAATGCTAATTTTAGGTTTAGAAGAAAGGTGGGATGGTCAGCAAGGTCATTAGTCAAACATTGCTAGGCCTTGCTGGTGACCACTGGCATGCTGGGACAGGCTCCAGGTTTACATGGTTAAGACAGTAGTAAAACAAGGTACAGTGTTGCTCCTCACCAGCAGAGAAAGGGAGGAAAGCAGCTGGTTTCACAAACTTGCCCTCTTTGTTTAGAAAGTGTCCGGGATTAAAGGTGTCGGGCGTCTCCCACTTGTTCTTGTCGAACAGCACAGAGGCCAAATTGGGAATTATTGTAACACCCTGGTGACAGTTAATAAATACACAATGTGAAATGTGACCTAAAATCATCACTTTTCTTTTGCTGCACTGGTATGGGAAATGACCTTTGGGATTGTATAGCCTCCCAGCTGGAGGTCTCTGTTGGTGACACGAGGTATGCTGAGAGGAGCAACGTTGCCCATCCTCTGGATCTCGTGGATGACAGCGTCAGTGTAGGGCAGATTAACCCGGTCTTCCATGGATGGCTGTCTGGATTGTCCAATCACTGTGTCAATCTCAGCCTGGACCTTTTCTGTTAAAAAGAAGGGAAACTGACTTTTGAACCAGTCATATGAGGACAAACAGTATTGACACAATTGATGTTTGTTCCACAGATGTATTGTATGTGATTACAAAACACAATATATGTCAGATTAGGGTAAAAGTAGTAGTTGTACCTAAAAAAAATACTACCAGCAAATTTCCTTCAGTATAATCCATGTGCAAATTACTGAGCATGAACAAAGGACAATTGGCAGAAGTTCTTACCTTGGATCTCAGGGTACTTTGCCATGTAGAGGAAAGCCCAGCGTAGGGTGGAGGATGTGGTCTCTGTGCCAGCCACAAACATATCAAGGATAGAAAGAACTAGGCTTTCCTCATCAAAGGAATTGTCAGCCTGCCCCTTTTTCTGAGAATGCATTCAAATGCATATGTTAATACATGCTGCAATATACCTCAGATCAACTATGTCAGTGTTATTACAGCTGTGCAAAATATTTTATCATGGCAACTTTTAATTGAGTGTATTACTGGACAGCTGTTAAAACCTTGTAAATGTTTGAAAAGTTTTGACAGATTAAAAACGGATGCATCTTGTTGGACATAGGAGCTGAAACGATTTTGCTGTAAGGCAGAGGCCATGGCAAAAATCAGCACCAGGTCATTGCACTTTATATCATGTACCAGGCAATGGTGTTGCAATCATGAAATGTCATGTCAGTACAACAAACTAACAGTGGATAGTTATGATATTTGGGTAAAAATTGTGATCTTATCTTCATATGCAACACAGTATAAGTAAACTCTGTATTTAGTGCCAGTCACCTTCTGAATCTCATTCAGGTAGCAGTCAATGAAGTCTCTTTGATCAGATGGATCCCAGTTCTGTCTGTGCTTTTCAATCTCTGCCCTTATTAAGGCCTTTGTTTCCTTCGGGATATGCAGGGCTTTCTGATGTGGCCCAGGCAAACGTCTCATCACCAGAGGGAACGCATTGTAGAGCTGCAGAAAGGCACAAGAGCATACTTTTCTACTTGTAACAATCTATTGAAACTGCAAAAATTGAAAATCCTTTTAAAGATCAGCTGTTGTGCATCTTTTGCATTCACATACCTGTGCCCAAATGGAGCCTTGAATCTCAAAACCTACACCAAAGAACTTCATCAGTCTGGTGAACTTCTCATCACCATACTCAAAGCGATGACCAAAAATCAGGGAGCAGATGATGTTTGAGACAGCGTTGCTGATGTGGAGGTGTGGATTGAATGGCTTACCTTCATTGAACAAGAAATTTATGTGTAAATTATGCATTTGTTCATTATGAATGTGTCCCTGTATGTTTTCTGTTCACCTTCACTGCCACTAAAGACTTTTGCACAATGTGTAAATTCATCCAGGATGAGAGGTTCAAGTGATTTCTTGCCAAATCCAAAATTTCTGAGGGTTGAAAGTGCAAAACGCCTCTGCTGCTTCCAGACGTCCCCATTAGTGAAAAGTATACCTGATGGGAAATACACAGGATCACACGTCTCAAAATTAAGATGAAGTATTTTTAAATATTTTTCCACTTTGTGACAAGTGAAGGAACATTCTGAATAAAATTTCATTTTTTATTAGGTCCATTGGGCAATATAAGAAAACTATTTTAAAATATATTTTAAAAAGCAAACAACACTGACTGGGGGAAAAAACAAAGTATCATGCAATGAATTGCTCAACTTTCCTGTACTAGTATTCACAGGATTCATAATAGGTGCATGCTGTGAACTGTGAATACACCAGCCTTGTGTATATGTGTGTTATGTCCTCTCACCAAGCCCTTGGCATATGTCCATCTGAAGAGGGAGAGGTGGGCGATCTGCTACGCTGTCCCCCTGCGTTATCAGAGCTTCTTTCACATTTTCAAACCTGTTTAACACCACCAACCATATCTGGCCCATTCGCAGGCTGTACACATCTCCATATTTCCCCCCTAACTGTGAGGAAGTTTGAGACAAGACAGAGCATGATGCTTGATATAACAGAAAGAGTCCTGTCATTTGGTGTGTTGCATTTTTATGGTGCATTTTTGACAGTGGTTGTTCTACCTGGATCAGAGTCTCGTGGGTCCTTTTGAAGTCCAGAGTCAATATGTTGCCTAGAAGAGGAAATGCCCAGGGTCCTGGAGGGAAGCTGACTGGTCGACGGTTCTTAACATAATCTGCAGTGATGATGAAAACTGCTGTGAAGAGCAGCAGACTTTTGACATCCCAATCAACATAGGATCCAATTACTGAAAAGATAGAATCCATCCTGCAAACAAAGACTCAAACTTCCTAAAGTTGTCACCTTCGTCTCTTATGAGATGAAAATCTGATGTGGTAGCAGGGGTTAGTATTATTACCCCTCCTTCTCTCCTTTGAGGGGGAAGCTTGCTCTTATTGGCTCGTGCCATCACATGAATATTTTTTTTTCTGGACTCTGACCACAAAGCTAATGTCAAGCATATTTAATCAGTGACCCTCAAATAATTAAAGTAGGGAATACAATTAGTTGTACAGCTGTGACTGATTTAAAATGATATTATAACATATGAAACAAAAATAGACAAATGAATCAAAATGACCTGACAATAAAGTTTGCTTTCCTGTTTTCACCAAATATGAAGATCTAATATGGATTTCAAGTTATTGCTTGGAAATGTTGTGTCTGGGTGACATGGCTGCATTTTTATTTTTATCCAAAGTGATGTACAATTTTGCCTGGGTCATCCAGCCATTCACATATGCAATCTTACACACTCGGATGGCACTAAGGTTTTGGGAGTTATTTCGGATTCTTGGATGTCTTGCCCAAGGACATGTGCCATTAGGGAATGGCCAGGTCGAACTTTAGGGTTGGGCTTTGGCTGGCTGCCAAAAACACAGGTGGAGTTCATGGTGTTCACCTACTTTTGCCAATGCAAATAATTCCTGTTGGTTAGTGGTGGGCGGATCGATCCAAATATTGATAGTATCGATGCAAAGTCGGTATCGGTATCGGATCGATACTAGCCTGGTGAGATCAATTCTTTACTTTTAGTTCCGTTCTTGTTTGCAATGCTGCAAAAAACACTTAAGGTCATGAAAATCAATTGATATTTAGCAATTCAATGATGCATCTACCTTATTTATTAATAAGTATCGGTTTAGGTATCGGTATCGGCGATACTGGCACGTATTTACTTGGTATCGAATCGATACCAAAATATGCAATATCGCACACCACTACCGTTGGTGTCGCGCTCCTTGTGGTCACGTGATGGCAGTATAGACT
Source organism: Psettodes erumei (assembly GCA_016785225.1). Lineage (NCBI taxonomy): Eukaryota > Metazoa > Chordata > Actinopteri > Pleuronectiformes > Psettodidae > Psettodes > Psettodes erumei. Next base: position 2,268,670 of record JAFBJZ010000107.1, read on the forward strand.
TTCATAACTTCAGCCGAAAGGAAGCAGACGATTCTGAATTCAAAATAAAGTTAATTTCCCTTCATAATAGGAAATTTGAATAAAGGGGGAAAAACCTTTCCCAAAATTTCCATTGAGTGGGAGGATGAATCGAAATTTTACCGCTACTGTTTTGACAAAAGAGTATGTTTTTGCTGACTCTGACGGAGTTGAAAAACTGGGGCGTTTGTTGTGAAAGTCCAGTAACCGGAAACTGTGTAGTTGGTTCGCTCTGTCTTCTTGAGTCGTATGACCTGCTGTGTCCTCCAACAATCCGTATTTGACAGCTGGTCATCTAAGGACAAGAGCATCGGAATCATGGTTTTCGAGGAGAAGATGATTATGAACGGAGAGCCAGAGGATGTAAGGACGATTTCAGAAAACTGTACTGCACCAGTAACGTCGGGTTATTAACTTAGCAAGCTAACGCAACCAGGCTAACTAAGCTAGTCGTATACCTATCGTATATTAGCATTAGCCACCGCTAACGTTCCGGTTGTCTTTCAGAGACGTTGAAACCCAATTCATGCAGCCTCATCTGCGTATAAGTGCGTCGTTTGTAATGTTACTTTATCAGCTGTTGATGGTGTAATTTAAGAAAAACGACAGCTCCTGACTGTCTTATTGTTGGGAATGGATTGTGTAATTGATTTGGACGTGTTTGTCTGTGTCAGGAGGAGGAGGAGGAAGAAGAGGAGGAGGAAGAGATGGTGGTAAGTTCAACAAAAAAAATACTGTTAGCTGGCCTGCTCCGTCCCATTTTTTGCTGAACACATCCAATTCACAGTTTCGAAGGGGGACATTCCATGTGAGGAAGATTCTGTTTACACTCCTCTACATGGCTAGATAATCTCAGATGGGGTTTTCTCAGGCTATCTCCATCGGCAACCCATCTTTGGACTACATCTATAAGTACGCGAGGCATTCCCCTCCTATTCGTGTTAAACAAACCTCTAAACTCAAAGCAATTGTAATCCCATTTTCACTGATGTATTCAAAACACCTCACACTTTACTTATATTAAACCTTGAAGGGACAGAAGGTTGGACGTTTCTGTGGATGGGTTTTTGCAGTGAGACGGAGTTGACCCTTCTGCATCCTCCTACACACTGATGTTCACTGTGCTCAGTCTGGTTGTACTGAGTTTTCTCCAGTATTTATAGTTTGTTTGAGTTGATATCCCAGGGTGTAGTTGTGGTCATCTGCTGAGTGTGTGTATGTTGGACAACTCCCCGTCAGGTAGAATAATGGTTGCGTATTCTGCTTTAGGATCCTCTTGAAACGGTGAGACAGAAGTGCGCAGAGACAGAGCACTGCGTCCACACTCAGGAGCGCCTGGAGCAGTGCGAGACCAGAGTTGGCTCTCGGTCGTCGACGCAGGAGGACTGCACTGAGGAGCTGTTTGACTTCCTCCATGCTCGGGACCACTGTGTAAGCGTGACATCCACCACTTGGGCCAAGCAGTGTGTTATTAAAATACGCCCCAAAGCAGCCAAGATTCACGAGCAGTTGCTTTGTTAGTCATGCAACAACTTGGCTAGCACAGCTTTTCCCAATGGTAGACACCACAGCGTTTTTTCAGTGGCTGTCTTTCATGCCAAGCTATGTCCTTTGAATTGCTCTGTCACTAATTGAAGTGTTTTTCTATTTTAATGTTACTTTGAAACAGAATATAACCTTACACTGCTCTGTACGTAGTATGTTTTCATCTATGACCTGCCTCTTCTGTTCTCTCTCCAGGTGGCACACAAACTGTTCCATTCTGTCAAATGAATTCTGATCGTTGCACCGCTGGCTGATGACATTCTTCAAATAATGTATTATGAGGAGAACGTGATTTAATGAATACATCCATATGTGGATTTGCTGTATGTTGTAACTATACTGTGTCTACTCATGTGAAGAAACTAAGTATTTAACAAGGTCGTCTGAGTCAACATTTCATTAAAGTGGATGGCTTACCAACCTTACCCTGTGTCACAAGTTTATTGTATGCGTAAACTGTAAATCAGTAGAGGTTTCTATGATTGTTGGACGGTTGTAAACTCATGCCTGCAGGGAAGAAGGTGGCACTAAATTGTTACATTTTGATATGTGTGTGTGCCTGCCTACGTGTGACTAAATTTAGTTTGCTGTGGAATGCGGTTTCAAAATTAACATAACCGAGTTTCATGTCTGTTGTTGCCTTTTAGTGATCTGTTGCCTTCTTTTCTGGGTCAGGTTACTTTATAGCCTGACCTGAAGTACCTGAAGTGGAACACAAACAGGTCATTGTAAAAATGAGAATTGTGTGTGGTGTGCTAACCTGGTCATCCGTGCTTTTTTTGAGGATTTATGAACAATGAAAGTCATTCCCCATCGACAGGTCTGTCATCAGATGAGTGTGGAACGTATTTGTCGTATTAAAAAAAAGGGGGGGGGGTGAACAAATTGATCGTGCAATTAAAATTACTGAAGAAGGGGAACACTGGCGCCCTCTTCCGTATCTTACCGCCGTGCTAACCCCACCCACCTGTAGGCTGCAAGACTCCAAACAAGTGCGATGAGTTATCTTAAGTGAACGGCAGTCTATCTGCGTGTGTGTGTGTTAGCCTGCGTTCATCCTTGTTCTTGGAGTGAAAAGACAAAGAGGGGCACCATGGATAAAGTAAAGCAGCTCCTTCAGGGATTGGAGCTGGATCGCTGGACACCGGCGATGCTAACGGGTACTGCTTGCGGCGTGGGAGCTCTGGTGGTGCTGGTCCGGAAAGTCGCCGGCCTCAAGGAGGTGAAGGATAAGATCCGGAGAGCTGAGGACCGGAGGACTGAGAGTCTTCAGCGAGCAGAGCTAGCCGTGGCGAGCTACAAGGAGTCGGTGAGCGCCAGCTAAAGCTTCGAGGGGAGGGCTGTCCGAGTCAGGGTCAAAACAAACGTATTACGGTGCCCCGGAGCGGTCAGAAATGAGCCAGCATGTCACGGATGTATTGTAAGGCCATACCAGAGATGATTACGGAGAGTCTGTCGTGTACAGTGACGAGTATATATCAGACTAGGAATGACAAATTAAAGTCACAAGTTCCTTACGGGCAAGTTCGCTCATCGAACACGAGCATTCTGTTAATGTACGCAGATTGGTTTTTACGACAGGTGGATCTACGTCTGGCACCGGACGTTAACCTCGGTGACTACAACAGATGTTAAGGGTTAAAAGAATAAACAGACTTGTTCATGTTGTATCAGATGGCGCGCCATAACATCCCAAATACGTAGAAAAAAAGGCATTTCACTCATATAATTAAAAAGCCGCCAAAATCTGAGTTACATCAAATGTTTATCGTCTTACACCCCATATGTTGCCATGGGTGAACGATACATGGCTGGCTACAGTCCGTCATTCATTTTGGGCTGTCTGGCGAGAAATAGATATGGCGAAATAATAGACACCGTCTCTGTTGAGAAGATGACGCGCGCTCACTGTATGACCTCTAAGGAACCAGGGTCCAACTTTTTTGGGGGGGGGTTTCACCTTCGTCTGACACCCTTTGAAGGGACGATTATTATTATTATTATTATGGTGGCCTGCCATGTGAACTCATTTTCCACACAGCGATGACTCTCTCTCTCTCTCTCTCTCTCTCTCTCTCTCTCTCTCTCTTTCTTTCTTTCTTTCTTTTTTCCTCGTGTGTGTGTCTTCTAGCATCCAACGACTGATGCTGCTGTCATCTTGGCCCTGTCCCTGTCTGAGTTGACAAGGCAGCTTCAGCAAGGCCTGCTGAGCCCTGAGGATGTGTTTTACGCTTACATGGAGAAGGTTGAGTACCCGACACACAGTAACAGCTAATTTGTTTCATACCAGCACAGAAAAACCACCAGGGAAATAAGAAGTCGGATTTAATTTCCACTGACTCATCTCAGTGTTGTATTTGGGCCATGGTGTTCCACTTTGGAATAATCAATGTAAAAGTACTATACTGGTCATTATATCTACAGGTATCCCTTTGGACTGAAATATTTGGTTCAGGTTCACGTACCTCCATAGTCAATATTTTTGATATCTCATGGAATGTCATCTAAGCACAACAAAAAGGTAATAAGTAATTCCTCCAAGGCTGTTGGATTAAAGTAGGTTTGGCCGTTAAAGTAAACATTTAGCTGCTTCTTTGCTTTTGACTTTACTTTCTTGTTTAACCAACCTTTAGGAGGAAAGGCGTGAACCTGTCTTTGCTGTTTTTTTCATTTGTTCTTTTTTCACAGACTCTGAATGTAAACAAAAAGCTGAACTGCTGCACTGGGATTTTGCTGGAGAGTTTTGACCAGCTCAAAACTAGTGGCCCCAAGGAAGGCCTCTTGTATGGAGTTCCAGTCAGCATTAAAGAAAACTTTGCATACAAGGTAATTTGGGGCTCAATATCACCATATTCAAATTCAGGAGCAATGACACAGACAGATTTCCTACATATGCATGCACTCATAGAACTGTTGAGTCTTGTTATCTAACACCTCTCTATTTGTCTGTCATTTCACAATACAAGAATCATGACTCTTCTTGTGGTGTGCTCATTAATCTGGACCAGCCTGCGCAGAGGGACTGCGTGCTTGTTGAAGTTCTGCAGCGACAAGGAGCTATTCCCTTTGTGAAAACCAATGTGCCCCAAGGCCTGTTAAAGTAAAGCTTTTCTGAATCAAGTTGCAGTGCTCCGTACCATGTGCACTCATGAAATTTTATACTTCCAACACAAAGGTTCAATATATGAGTTTTAGATGTGAAAAAGCTGTGATGTTTGCTTGCTTATATGTTTTTCGTTAATCGTCTCGTCTCCAGTTTTGACTGCAGTAACCCCATCTATGGGCAGACTGTGAACCCCCATAACCCCCAGAAGACCTCTGGAGGTTCGTCTGGTGGGGAGGGGGCTCTCATTGGGGGAGGAGGCTCTCTGCTTGGTTTGGGTAGTGATATAGGGGGCAGCATCCGTATTCCTGCCTCTTTCTGTGGGATCTGTGGCTTCAAGCCAACAGTGGGCCGGCTGAGGTGAGTATTTCTGCTTCAGCCAGCTTTACAGATAACAACATTAAAGTCACAACACTTTGAAGTAAACTTTTATCTTTATTCTGTTGTATTTTCTTGTGTCTTGTTCAGTTCACGGGGTGTGAGTTCCATTTATCGGGGGCAAAAGTCAGGTGAGAAGAAATACATTATGTTATGTACTGTACATATGTACAATAAATGCAGTTACATCATTGCCCATCAAAAGTATGTGTGTTCTTGGCTAGATCGGGCTACTGTTTTCTTATATGTTTTTTTTTAATGAATTTAGTGCTGGCAAGTCCTGGACCCATGGCCAAGGATGTGGACAGTCTGGCTCTGTGTATGCAGGCTCTGCTATGCAACCACATGTTTTTCCTGGACCCCACTGTTCCACCCATACCTTTTAATATGCAGGTATATTAAGTTAAGTCAGATACCGTACCGCACCCTCTGTCCTCAGACCCTCAAATTGGATGATAAAAAAAAAAGAAAAAAATAGAACCCCCATACAAATTATCACTCACTATTCATTTTTGCAATTTCATATCAGTAAAAATACAAAAAATAATCAGTATATAGTCTTTCCACTCAAATGATTCACAGTATGATAATAACAATAAAATATACTGTATTGTCCTCAGATATACCAAAGCTCCAGACGTCTGCGGATTGGTTACATTGAAACCGATGGTTACATGCAGCCCTCTCCAAGCATGGCACGAGGCGTCAGAGAAGTCAAAGCACTGTTAGAGCAAGCAGGCCACACTGTAAGACCAAACCACACTGACTGACACACACACACTGTATGATCTACGGCCACCTAAAATATGTGATGTGAGGTGTATGGTTTTAATGCAGTCACTCTTTCCTCTTTCTGTCACATGTGAATGTAGTTGGTGCCCTACACTCCTCTGAAGAGCAGTTACGCTGCTGTAGAACTGTGTTTGAAGGGTGTCTTTGGAGATGGCGGGACCACCCTCCTGCAAAAACTGTGAGTTGAATTTCACTTGAAGGTCAGTGTGGTTATTGTTAATAAGGTAAATGGTTTGACAACTGTACCCCCCCCCCCAAAAAAAAGGCAATGTCTATAAATTGCTTATGTTTTGATTGACCAACAGTCCGAAACAAACATATCTAATATTAACAATGATGGTAAATGCTGCAAACAGCATATCCACATATCACTGTCACTCTGAGCTTCTAAGTGTGCTGATGTTAGTATGAGTTCAAGGCAGCCTCACAGAGCTGTGATATTAGTTGGGAGACTGTGTTCTGAGGCTTGGTTACACCTCACAAAACTGGTTTATAATAATTGCAGGAAGTCTCAGAACAATCTCTTTGAACAGACTGGGTTATTTTGAACCAATAAACTTTTATTAATTGTTTTTTTTCAGGGAGGGAGGCCCTGTGGACCCCTGTCTCAGAGATCAGGTTTTTCCATACTCTTTTCCCAAGTGGTTGAAGAAAACAATCTCATTCCTCCTGAAGCCCCTGGTGAGTTAAAGATAATATAATTTTTCCTCAGGGATGAGTATGACTGATTGAAAATGACTTCAAGTTATTGACTGTTTGATAAAACAGGTGCAATTCTATCTTAAAGTGTAGCTTATGTCATGGTTTTGCAGTATCCCCGCAGTTCTGCCATCATCAATGCGCTCTGTGGATCTGGGTGAGTGAGTTGTCTTGAAGGTGGCGGTGTGTGCTTAAGGCGTTGTTACATAATCATATGCTGCATGTGATGGGCGAAATGCCAGAACATACTGTCTCTGCATTCTTTTCAGATCTGTTACAGATCTGTGGAAGCAGCATGCTGCTGTTGAGGTACCTTCAGTTATCAGCTAATGATTATGAAGCTCTCACACTTTACAACTTTTTCCCTTCATAATCATGCTTGTGCAAGAATGAATGTGTGCAAGGGGGAAACTGAATTCCCATGTGTTTTCATATAGGACTACATACAAGACACAATAGCGGATTGGAGACGATGCAACATAGACGTGCTGCTGTGCCCTGTGCTCGGACCAGCCTACAACTTCTTATACTGCAGCAAGGCTACCAGTACGTTACAGTGACCAGATGTCTGTCAAATAGCTGAGAGGGAACTGTGAGTGAACTGAGAGTGTTATGAGAGACAACAGCGTTCATCTGTTTTCTGTGGCCCTTGGTGTTGTCTGATGTGTTTTCTGAAAAGTTAATATAAGGTCAGAGGGTTTCCATCTCTGTTTCCATAAATCTTGGATAGCTGTACAACATAAGAAGCAGATCAGTTGTGAAAAGGGCTGAGAGCAGCTGCCTCTTCCTGTGAGCTTGCTTCCAGGCTCACTCTGCGATCACTGAAGGAAAACTGAACTGAATTTTTAAACAGTGAAGCAAAAGAGGAATTCACTGTTTCACCCATGAACATACAGTCTTTGTTACAGTCTATCGCCATAGTCGTAATCCCTGTACAACAGCAATGGTATTATTACTATTATAAAACCAAACGTAACATAGTAAATAACGTACTGTATTTCTACTTTCTGTCCTTCCAGCTGTGCTCTCGTACACGATACTTTACAATCTCCTCACCTTTCCTGCCGGTGTAGTGCCTGTGTCCACGGTAACAGCAGAGGATGAGGAGGAACTCAAGCACTATAAGGGCATTTATCAGGATTACTGGGACAAGGTCTTCAAAGAGGTAAGAAACATGTGTCATACAATACAGAAGTCCTTTTCTTAAGGCTCACATTTAAATTATAATATTCTTCACAGATACATTGTTTATGGAGGGTAATAAACAACTTCAGATATTCTGCATTATTTGCATGTCAGGGCTCGGTATTATAATTGGCCCCCATGGCCGGGACACACATTTAAGGACTCTACTGCTGCCACATCAACGTTTCAGGTGGCGCCTGCGCGCAGTTGAAAGCAGCCGCCACCTGTCGCGGACGCGAGCATGAGCATGTGCACGTGAGCGCGTGCACGTGAACGGCACTGCTACTTTTTTAAAAACATTTCCAGCCACTTTTCTTCTTTTCTGTCGCATATGTTAAAACTTTTTTTTAATCCTTGCGGTACCCTGACAAACGCCGTGCAAAAACACGACAGAGAGAGAAGGAAAGAAAGTCACCGGACGAGTCGATCGGGAGTGACAGGAAGTAAGATAGGGAGGGAAAGTTCCAGCTGAATGACTTTCAAAAAAAAAAAAAAAATTCACTTCAGGTAAAGGTCGATGACCTCCTGCACTCATCACGCGCAAACCCCATGACTCGGCGAAAGCCGTAGTTTCACAGCCGGTCAGCAGGTGGCGGCAGCGGGCTGCTGCGGCTCTGTTTCCCCAACTGTTGACTGACCGGAGTCTGCGTTTGTGTTCAGGCTGTGTCCGGGGGCGAGGGTCTGCCGGTGGCGGTGCAGTGCGTCGCCTTGCCGTGGCAGGACGAGCTCTGCCTGCGCTTGATGAAAGAGGTGGAACAGCTGGTCAAGCAGAGCCGAGAGAAAAGCCCGGAGGCCACAGGTTGAGCTTCACACTTCAGCTCGATGACCACAGTTTAGAACTAAATTTGCCTTGTGCACAACAAGTGTAAAACACCATCATCACATCATAAACTATGACTAAAGGATTACACACTTAAATGGTACAAAAGGCAGGGGTTTTAATAAATCTTTAACAATTTGGGTTTCACCCTTCCTAGGCATTTTCTGCTGTTTGGTTTTTGAGGTCATAATTAGAATAAGATAAATACTGACAAGAGTCAAGTTCAATGGTAAACTATACTTTTAACTCATTCATTAACAAACTCAGGTACTGTTCTTTCAAGGTGCAACTAAACTGATACTGACACTCCGTTAATTATTACATGATCCCTTTGTTTGTTTGATTGTTTTGCGAAATTCACGAATCTTATTTGGACTGAGATCAGCGGGTGTGTAATAAGCTCAGCATTTGTTCTGATTTGCCACCACCGGCGTTGTTTAATATCTCATGCGAAACAGCATGAACAGGAGCCACATGCCGTAGCAGAGACAGAATGCTTGTCGTCTTGAGGCAAAGAGGCACCCTGACAACATGTGGGGGGAAAAATGTTTTAAATTCGAATTTAAAATGAATGCAGAGGGGGAAAAAAAACATATTCTCATTGATCATGTCTGTTTTTTGTTTTTTTTTTTAAAGAGCAGCCAGTCTGTTGTGGTATGAAATCTGAGAATAAAACAAAGTAATTGATTTGTGAAAGAGGAACCACCACTCCTTATTTGTTTCCACGCTGGAAATGTCAAAATTTGGTTTAAGATGCATGTCAACAAAACAGTGACCTCCCCTGTGCAGGAAAGCTATAATCCAGAGTTCCTTCTTCTAACCTAATATGGGTCATCAGTCAGGATACATTTTATTAACATGTTGTTCTTGATTTGACATTGGCAGCTTTTCAGACCCGTACATTAAATCCTTTTGCATCATTAAATATTTAATAAACTAACTTCATACGCTGTAGCGTGGTGCGCCCAGCAGCCGCGAGGGCACGAAAACCACTTCCTTTACCCCCTTCTTTCTTTACCCTCCACCTCTACCTCTCCATCACCATGCCACAGATGAGTGCAGGTCATTTTCCTTCTTATTGTGGCACTGACGCCGTAACAGGAAAAGGAAAAGAGATAAAGAAGACTAATGACACATGGCGCCTCCATCTACGAGGCCAGCGCACCATGTCGTCATATTGTGATTACCCTGTGCTATTGTAAATATGTGTTTCTGTTGGGTTTACATAAATTTACATATGTTTTAAAACTCTCCTGGGATGGGAAACCATTAGGGACAATGTTGGTGTTTTCCATTACAATTGCCCACGTTTTCGCTGGCGCGTCGCTGAATGGAAACGGCCGTGTGCGCGCGCGGCAGAGGAAGGAGGGCACATTAGGCGAGGAGGAGAGCTGGAATTGAGAGGTTGTTCTTAGCATTATCTGTGGCACATAGAGAGAGAGTGTGTGGCTCTCGCTGTGCCACTCAGTCAGGGAGCATTAAGCTTTAAGAGGCAGTGAAGAGACTCAGGTCTTCAGAAGGAACTTGACATTGTTCATAAATCCCTCAGGATCGGAGACAGGAGCAATGACATGTGCGCACGCACGCACACACTCTCGCGTACGCAAATTCAGCCTTCAAATTGGCCCATTAAATACATTTATCAATTACAGTTTGGCAGTTTTGTCTTTATTACGTATATTATACATATTAAAATCAATTCAAACATTATTTGTGTGCCGTCGCGCTTCACAAATGTCGCAGATGATCAAACATAAATGATATCGTACATTTATCAGTTTGCCAGACATAAAAATGATGATTTATTTGAAAATAAAAAAGGGACCATCTGAATTGACTTCCACAGATTTTCCCATGCAATCGTAACATTATCGATATGCACGATACTAACGTGTAAATGTGGAACAAATTTTTGCTGTTGGGACCAAATATCAGACATGAGCGTTTAAATATGATAAATGTAAAACTCTTCTTGATAAATTGGGGAGAAAAATTAAGTAAGGGTAATGACATCTGTCCTCAATCTTATTCCTAAACTAAGAAAACCAGAGATGTGACTCATGAAATCAGTGATGGCTGCTTCAGTTTTGGGGTCCTGTTGTTGTGCGCGCCGGCTCGCTGTCACACCGTTGCGGCGAACACCCTGAACAGCACCAACGCTGGTGTTATCAGTAACATTCTCCACGTTTTTTTCCCATTCTAGCAAGTTGAAAAGTGTTATGTGGAAAAGGGGCCTCTTAAACATCAGGGAGGCACGTACGGGAATGTTGAACTGGGATTTGACATCAGAACTTCTAAAAGAAGGGCGAGTGAAATAGTTGAAATAGTTTTTGGGAAAGTTGGATGTGGAGGGCATCCTGCCAGAGCTCAGCCTGTCGTAATCTCGCGGCCGAACGGTTCGACGCCCCTGGCGGGCTGGGGTGCTCTTCTCATGTAACGTCTCATTGGTAAGAGCGGCAAACACCTCATTTACAGGAACCTTAGGCTGTGAGATCAGGTACTTTAAAAGCCATCCAAACACATTCTGGCCCCGCCTGCGTGCCGGCAAATAAAACACCTTGATATCGCCACAACTAAACTAGGATGATTCTGTCTTAATGTCCCATTTCAGGGACCAAGGAGCCCATAGTCTTTATGGCCCCGCAGAATTGCAGGTAGTGATGTTTGACGCAGCGGGGTTCCTGCCTTCCAGATGATCAAAGTGACAAGTTCATCCCGCAACCAGAACCACTTACAGGAGGCGTCAAGAAGCAGCGAGATTGGCAGCTTTTAGGTCTTTGGTCCATTTCGTCAGCCATTACTACCAGCGGAGGCGGCGTGCTGTGGAGGACTAGTGGGAGGAGGGGAAGGCAGATTAGCAGACAGCTGATACAGGTGTATAGGCGGTATCAAACAGCAGCTCTGTCAATACAGCAGGCTCCAAATTTCTTCAGAAGGGGGCTGGGATCCTCAAAGTATGCCCGCCGACTTCACTATGACAGGATTAACTGGGAGCTCCCTGTGATTTGCTCAGATTCTGTGACTCAACAATTCAGTGATCCACGTTCTATCGGCTTTAAAGGCCCCTATCCCAAGTTTGAAAAGCTTACCCTTCGGACAAGGGACACTCTTTTTCTGCCGAGCGGTTCCGCTTCCCCTCTTTTGCTGCATGCGGTTATTCATCAACCCCCGCGTCCTCTCCGGCTCTCCCATCCTCCCTCCTCTGCACATCTGCTAGGTTGGAGTTTTCCTTTCTTCCCTCCAGCGCCTCGCCTGGCCCGAGGCCCTTATAGCCAAATTGGTTTACATTGGAGAGATAAATGCTCCGCAAATGCGCTTAAACACGTACAGTAAAAAATGCAGACAGTGCGTGTCAGGATTATCACCCAAGTCAGGGGGAGAAAGGAGAGCGTCTCCGCAGCACAAAGCTGGGGAGCCAGAGTGAAGCCTGCAGATACAGTCCGTCTCATCCACTTCTCAGGAGAAAGAGAGGATTTAGCATTTGCATGCTGGTCTGTAATTCCCGGCATTATATAACTCGTCGCCAACAATCAAACTCCTGTGGCATTGTGAAAGTATTGTTTCACATGGGTGAGCAAAGTGTGGAGTTGCACTCTTGGGGGGGGTGGGGGTTCGAGTGCCAGCTTTGAGACAGCTGGTCCGAGATGCACGGCAGAGAGAGACCACCCTATAAGCCCAGTCGAGGAGAGAAAAACAAATCCTGCACCACAACCTCGGGCCCGACGAGAGAGAGAGCCGGTGCATTTGGAAATCCTCTCCAAAAAAGAAAAAGTATTCAGCTTAGGGCCTGAATGACTCACCTGAACGTGGTGAGGCATACGAGGCTTTAGAAAGAAGCTGATCCAAGCTGCTTCAGCTGCAGGGAAGGACGTGAAAAACCAACACCGCCGGTCCCAAAGATGCAGGTCTCACCCTTGGCCTCAAAGCTGGTGTTCATCGTCACTTACCAAAAAAAGCAGATGGTAAATTCACATAAACCACAGATTCCTGTTTAAAGAGGTTTTACCTTTTAATGTGTTCCATTTGATTATTTAATTTTTTTGGTTTCATATATGTGTGTGTGTGTGTGTGTGAGTGTGTGTGTGTGTTGCCTTCGTCCGGGACTATTTTCTGAATATTTACAGAATGGTGTTAGGACCTCAAAATAAACTACAGCGCCCCTGTTTATGGTAAAGAAGGAACATGTCCTCCAGTGCAACGGTGTGGCTCGCTGATGTGCAAATATTATACGGAAAAAAGCAATGTTGATGCGCTTGACTATCACAAGAAGAAATTAATCTCAGCAGAGGGAAACTGTCAATAATACACGACACGTATGTGAGCAGACGTACCATCTCGAGGCGAGGTCTCACTTGGGTGAGACAGGCAGGCCTTACGCAAAACGCCAAACTGGTTCCTGGACGAATCAGGAAAGTGTGTTCTCCCTCCCCACCTGCTGCTGCTGCTGCTGTCCCTGCCCGCTAGCGTCAGTGTAAAAACCCCTCCACATGCTCTGCCATGGGGATTTGGGTGTAAAACTTTCAAGAAAGAACACGGTCACCCCCCACACCACCGCCACCACCCCCAAAAAAAGCTCCCTTTTTCTCATCCCCACGACCTACCCCTCCCTCCGAATCAACTCCGTCCCCCTCAGACCTCCCATCACAAAGCCCTCAGAGCAAACCCGGCACAGAAATCATAGCACGCCATTCAATCATTGTTTTTTCCCCTCTCTCACCCCTTTTTTATGGTCCCACTAAGGGTTTTAGCCGGGCAGAGAAGGAGGGCTGTCACTGAGGAAACCTTAGCCCATTGATGAAGTGACAGGAGCTGCCAGAATATGATCCTAATCCTGTTTCCAGCATTCTTTTAGCCCGCTGGCATCGCAATTCCTCCACACATTCTCTGAGCTGTCAACTAGGAAAATCCCTCTAATAGCGCATTGCCCAGATACACATCAAAGAGCTCCTGGAAACCTTCAGCGGCTTAGCTGCCATAGACACACACTCTCTCTCTCTCTCTCTCTCTCTCACACACACACGCACGCACACTCACGCACATGCACAACCGCAGCATTGCCATTGATTTACACCCACACGATCTCTCCAAATGCACAAAACCCAGAGGTTTCGTGAAGAATTGACCACAGGCTCAAAGAGGAAAATGACCCAACAGCATTTGTGTAAAAAAAAAAAAAAAAATTATTATTTTTATAAACTGTAACTGGTCCCATCCCAAACCACCTCCCCCCCTCTGCTTGTTGGACAGTGATAAAATCTTTATGGTCATGGCGCGACAAAACCGGGAAGGAGGTGGGGGGGGCAACAAAAAAAACAGGTGTCTGAACTTTGCTGACTCCGGGAACCCTTTAAGTCCTATTTTATCTCATTCTATTCTTACTTAATCCATCGATATCCCAACCGAAGGTAATCTTCTTATGGCAAAGCATTCTGTTTCGGTGCAGCCAAACCTCGATTGACAGGGTGGGGGGTGGGGAAGGGGTGGGGGTGGGCAGGGGGGAGAGTGGGTGCTGGATTGGAGACACTTTAGAGCCTGACACTGTGCATCAGTCATTTCATTTAGGATTATTTATTCTGCGCCGGGTGAACAAGTGGCAGCCCCCCCACCCCGTGCACGAGCGTGTCAACCTCAACGGCGAGGATGTGTGTGTGTGTGTGTGTGTGTGCGGGGGGGGGGGTTACCTCGTGTGTCTGAATTATTTACGGATCATCCAGGTGTCTCCTGTGGAAACATATGGACCGCCCTTAAAGTTCTACTATAAAAGGTTGAGTGTGTGGAAATCAACATTTTTTTTAAAGATTGAGTTTTCTGTCACTGTCAGATAGTCAGGGAGGATTCAGGACACCCTCAACTAATCCCTCTCTTGTTGCGCCCCCCCCCCAAAAAAAAGGGGACCTGCTGTATGTGTGAGGGCCACGTCTGTACACGAGTCCTGTTGGCTGATTTCTCCTGGCTAATGCAATGTTGACTGCTCTCTTTCTGAAGTCACTTTTTTTTTTTGGGGGGGGGGATAAAAATTCATATTTCTGTTCCCTCGTTCGGGCAGAACTGTTGCACAGGGAGCGGTGCTCAGTGTTCATTGTTTGGTGTTGCAGGTAGACACTTCTCAGGCTCTGCTCCAACCAACCGAGACCCGACAGCAGGAGTCGTTCTTATGCGTGATTTATTCCCTTCAGTCAAACAGATAAATTACTCACATTTGAAACAATTGAGAAATACATGTCTTGAATCTACAGTGATATAATACACAGAGAATTCGGCCCGCGCATCTTTCTGCCGACGCCGGTGGCTCAGAAAAGTGGTGCGTTCGATCTGTTAACAAAAAATATATAAGGAGGGGGGGTTCCCGTTGTAGGTCCTTTGCTTAAAGCCACGACTGAGGAGCAAACTTAACCAGGCAGGTGGACGCAAAACACAAGGATATTTACAATGTTCAGTGGATTTTTGCAGGCAGAGCTGTAACTTCAAACAAGGAGACTTGTTTTCATCTATGAAAAGAACAAAAAAAAAAATTTAAACGTTTGGTGCAGGGATTATGGTGACTGATCTGAGCTTAATCTCTCTTATTAGATCTGATGCGACTTCATCGTTCTGTGTTGTGCGGCCGTAAGCCATGCTTCAGAGGGGTGCGCGCATGCATAGTTCACGTTCGGCTGTTGGATTACAGTAATATTTTCACATCTCCCGTCTGTCCTGGAGCGAAGCTGGGAACCCCCCCAGAGGGGTCAAGACGAGCAGCCGTAGCATTAGGAGAAGTGGAGGAGTCCGCACGGGGAGAACGTACTGTTCAGTCATATCTGCAGTCCAGGTCAAGTTGTTTTTTGTTTTGTTTTTCCTTCTCCTGTTCGTCTATCCAGTCCATTGAGTTCTTGTTATAATCTTATTTTCTCTTATATCTGTCCAGCAGAAATGTTCTTGGTGGTCTGGTGTGCTCCCAGCAGTGAGCCACATGCCAGTACGATGACGATGAAGGCGAAGGGGAATGGGCGTGTTGACAACCCGGGGGCCCCCCCCTGAGCTGAGGGGAGGCCCCTGACGTGCCTGCTCTGAAACGCTGTGGCGGATTTTTATGAGTGCCCTTGAAAGTGGGTTCAGTTGAAATCTAGAAAAATGCACATGAAACCTCAGCAGCTCAATTACTGGAGAAAAAAAAAACTACAATTTTGAACAAAGGAACTTAAGCCAATTGGGTAGCTGTAAAAAAGCTTACATTTCAATCTGATGTATCTCTAATGTGTTTTGGGGTGGATACGCGTAGTTGCGGATGGTGGTGAAAGGTCAAGAGGAAAGTGGCGCAGGCAAGCCAGAGTCACCCCTCTCGTGGGCGGGGTCCGCAGGTCACGGCTGCGGCCCAGAGCAGAGTTGGACGAACGAGCGCGTGGGACCGAGCGGCCTGAGCTTCAGTTGGGGAGCGCGTCCAGACCCAGCGAGGCTGCGTGCTGCTTGGCCCTCAGGCGGAGGTTCTCGATGCTGGTGGTCTTGCTGTTGAGGCTGCCCGGGAGGCCGCCCGGCGCCGTCTGCAGCAGCGGGCTGTTCCACACCTGCTGGGCCTGCGACAGCGTCTGGTAGTAGGACTGGCAGGGCAGCGAGCCCAGCGGCGACGGCATGTTGACATTCATGCCCAGGTAGGGCAGCGAGGACGGCGCGGCCATGTCGAAGGACGGGTAGTGCACCAGGTTGTTGGTGGCCGCCATGTGCTGCCGAAACTGCTCCTGCAGCCGAAAGAGGCTGAGGGGAGACGAGGCGTAGGAGTTGCTCTGCGCCAAGCCGCTGGTCACGCTGCTGGAGGAGGGCAAGGCGGGGGAGCCCAGGGGGGAGTCTGATGGAGGGGAAGAGAGGAGGAGGACTTCAGTATCATAATATTCCATACTGTATAATCAAAATAATAAAAAAAAATAAAACAGCTGCACTCATGCGATATCAGTGGTTTTACCTGACGTGGGGCTGAGTCGTTTGCAGGATGGGGAGCTGCTCCCCGGCTGCGCTCCCCCCTCCCCCTGCGTCTCCTCCCTGATCCTCACCCTGGTCTCCCCCTTCATTTCGTCCTCCTCTCTGTCGGCGTTATCCTCCGCCGCTGACTCGCTGTCCGACGGCTCGGGGGAGGTGACGTTGACTTCCACGCTCATCTCGCCGGGCTGGGGCCGCCCTGCCGCCGGCCTCTCTGTCTCCACGTGGCGGGACGAGAGGGAGGAGGGAGAGGGAGGAGTGCGGGCCTCTGGAGCTGGGGGGCGGCGGCGGCGGTTGAGGCAGTTGCGTTGGCATTGGAGGCGAGGTCGGCCTTGGAGTCCTCCGTGGAGCCCTCAGCTGCCCCCGACGCCTCCTTCTGTTTCTGGAGCTGCTCCTTCTGCAGGCTGCGCTGCTTCTTGCGAAACTTGGCCCGGCGGTTCTTGAACCAGACCTGGCACACAGACAAACAGAGGGATCAGAGCTCGGGTTTCAAACCATTTAAGAGCGGACCTCCCCCCATCCATTCCCACCTGTAATTATACACGCTTGCCTTCAAATACACCCTCTGACCTTTAGGTGAAGCAAATGAGGGTGCAACAGGCGCAAACAGGACAATTTTAAAAAAACAAAAACATTTTTTACCTGCACACGAGCCTCGGGCAGGTTCGTGCACATAGCCAGACGTTCACGCATCACCACGTCAGGGTAGTGGGTCTTCTGGAAGGTTTTCTCCAGGGCCTCCAGCTGCTGGGCCGTGAAGGCCGTGCGACTCCGCCGCTGCTTCCGGTGCTGGGAGCCATACCGGGCCTCGAGGATAATGTCTTGAAATGTGCAGCCGTTGAGAAACAAGAAAAACGCGACCAGTTTAATTGCGGGGGGGCAGGTTGTTGCCCAGAGGTGGGCGCGCGGCCGACGACATGTCGAAGCGCGTGGCCTCGAGGAACCGGAATGAGCAGAGCGAGCAACTGATTCTTACCAGCCAGCCTCTCTGCCAGGGTGAGAGCGTGCACCGAGGGCCTGTAGTCGGGCGCGTGCTGGGCCTGTTGCGCCGCCTGCTGGTGAAGGTTGTACATGGCGCTCAGCGAGTTCATGGCGTGGAGGGAGTAGCCGTTCACCCCGTAGTGCTGCATTACCGACGCGCTGTCTGCGGAGGGAAAGACGCGGCGCAGTGAGCTCTCTGGCGGCGGGTACCCAACCGATCGGTCTGGCAACAGGTGAGATAGCCTCGAACACCAAGCGCTTCGCTAGCGTTATCACGTAATGTTAGAGCAGGTGGCTGATGGCGATCCAAAAGGAGAGTCGGAAAATGTTCGGCCGAGTTCACGCGCGTGTGATTGGAGAGTCACGATAAAGCGAAACCAACCGGAAGTTATGAGGAAATTGAGGTCCGTATTGGATTTTTTTTAAAAAGTATGATTTGAATCTGTTGATGTAAAATATATAAATAAATTTCTTATTAGGTATTTATTTAAAGTTGAAAAATAAATTTAATTTTAACTTTAATTACAATTGTTAATCTAATTTACTGATTTATTGAACAGAGGTCTGTAGAAAATTCAGCTGACTCAAACCATTTGCCAGCTCCATTCAGAAATGAAAAATTCAGTCTTAGAATTCACACTTTGTTCACTCGAATAAAATGAAATTTAAAAATACATTTTCTTGTAATATTATTGTACTAATAATAACACAAATACACTCCCTTTGCTGCTATTTTATAGGAAATATCGGGAAACATTAATAAGTTGTTTATTAGTATACTACTAAGTTTGTTAATATTATAAGAAATAGTAATAAATCACTAATCGGGCAGGCAAAATAACCGTATTTTTTCCTTTTTGACACGAAACTAATTTCATTTAAATTTAGCTTTTGCTTTCTTATTTCATACCCGACAATCAAAATAAAATTTCGGCCTAAACAGTTTTTAATTCTCGGCTTTTTATTTTGCGCGCAGCGAAACCTCCGCAGGCTGGCCTGACAGAAGGCGCGAGCCAACATTTACTTAGCTCCGGGAGAGTTTGATTCGAGTTGGGAGGGAGGGGGGCGTTTATTTCAATCTGTGGCGGGTCCCAGGTCAGTTTCAGACGCCCGGAGGCTGACGGCGAAGATGTGTGACGGGTCCTCAGCGAAATATGGAGGGGATCCCCAGTTGGGCTCCTGTCTAATGTGAGCGCAAATAGGTTTCCACCATACAAGGCTATTAATTTATCATCAGGCCTGACACGTGAAAGGTGGGCCAGTGTGTGTGTGTGTGTGTGTGTGTGTGTGTGTGTCAATGTGACTAATGCAATAACATTTTTTTTACATGTGCCTATTTCAATGCTTTTTTCCCTTTTTTTACTAATTCGGTCTCTGGTAGGATTCGCATAATCTGCTCGATTTTGCGTCTTGGAAATTCAACATAAGGCTCTTCTTTCAGGACAATGTCACACCGCCTCGGGCTCCGATTTAAGACCAATTATGCTAATTGCCGTGGATTTATGAGTTACACAGCATTTAGTAAAGCTCGCCCTGGGGCCGGAGATCTGCAATATGGCGTCTGTTCGGCAGCATTCGCAAACTTCAACGACACTGGAAATTAATGGGGTTAAATCAACTTTAGTCGATTAAACAGCGTGTAATGCTAAAAAAAAAAAAAAAAAAAGACGTTTGCCACAAAACCCTTAACAACCAACATATAGAGGTAGATAACCATAACAATGTAAATTTAAAGCCTTATTAATTTCCAGTATTGACCTATGGGTTAAAGACTTATTTATACATACATGTGTGAGAAATGTGACAGGAAACAGGCAAACACTTTTAGTTCGTTAGCTTCAACAGAAGACCCTCACATTGTTAACCAACTATAACTGTTTTCTGTTGGGGGGGGGGACTCCAGTAATCGGAGTGTACTTTGTTAACCAGGTATTTAGAAGACGCGGTTATTCAAAAACACAAAAGTTTTAAAAAAGAAGTCTCGTATAATAATTTGTCAACGTTAAAATCCGACAGGTAAGCTACACCGCAGAAGTCACGCGTGACAACAAGACGACGGTCCAACTTCCTCCCAGCGAACTTCTTACCTCTCTCTTCTCTCCGTGAGTGTGGCCTATGTGAAGCCAAATATCTCCACTGCAGCAGCCGAATAATTTCCCTTCAATTTTTCTTCTTCTTCTCCTCTGAAATCCGCAGACTGGCCGTTCATTTCCTCATTTTGTTGTTGTTTTGTTTTTGTTTCGTTCACTCTTGTATCCCGGCGGCGTCGCGGTGAGATCGCTCCGTGCTCCGGCTCGCCTCTCTGTCGGATGTGGGAGGATGCTGAGCGGCCATCTATCGGCCTTTAAAGCGACCCCCCCTCCCCCGGGTGGGGTCGCCGGGTCTCTCAGGCGCGCCTTCTCTCAGCCAATCACGTCGCTTTCCATCGCCCCTGCACCCACCAACACGCCCCCCTCCCTCCTTCCCATTACTCCTCACCTCATGGATGATTTCTACATCCGAGCTGCGGACTTTTTCTGCCTCGGCTCTTTTTGTTTTGAACTAGATAACAGTTTTGTTATATTTTTGAAAATTCTATTTAGTTTTTTTTCTGCCAAATTTGACAGTTATTAGTCTAATCAACAATTGATATGAAGCTAATTGTCGCTATTTTGGGGCTTGATAATAATAATAATAATAATAATAATAATAATAATAATGGTTTGGGTTTTTTATTCAGGACCCACACTGATGCTGACTCTCCTAATACAATTTCCACCTTAATGAGCAATCTTCTTAATTGTCTACTTTAAAAGTAATTTGAACAAATCTCGGCATAGCAAAATGTTTGTTTTTGAAATAAATATTCACAGCTACACTACACTGTTGTCCCTGCAACATGAGCAAGAGGTCAAAGGGCTCCACTTACACTATCTATGTAAAATCAAAATATTAGTCACTGCTACACCAGGGACACCAGTCCAAAACTGCATTATCCTCATTATAGATGTTATTAAAGCAATCATAAACACGGAAATGGGCCTTTTTAGTTTCTAGATAATAGTTTTGGAGATTAATTAGGGTCTAAACAGCCATTACAAATGTGGTGCACTTTCTTTGGGGGGGGGGGGTCCTCTTCAAAGTAGCTAAATATTTGCTTCATTAGTAGTTTGTATGTATGTATGAGCCTTTTGAAAGGAAGCTTGAGGAGCTTCAATTAAGCCACACAACGGTCTCTAACACGTGTCATGTTGAAGTGATACGCAGCTGGTAAGTATGACCAGTTTGGCCAGTACGGTGACGTCCAGGTTAATTCCGTGCTTTCGTTTTATTTCCCTCCCTCCCTCGGTGCGACCGCGTGTTTTGGTGGGAGTGCGCCTGGGATGGAGAGATGCGGGCTGGGTCGCGCAGCCTCCAGCAGCTCCCCGGCCCCGAGGGATTTAGGTTGGGATTGGGTAGACAAGACGCCATTTCACCCTCCGAAAAAATGTCTTAAAATGACTGCTGGTAAGAGGATTAAAACAATAATGCCCCTCTCTTCTTCAAGGTTTTTTGGGGGAGAAAAGATTTTTTCTCCCGGAGAAAACCCGTTTAGGCTGGAAAGAAGGGCAGTTTGATCTTTGGCCACATTTATTCTCAGAATTTGTAAACACCTGCAACCAGCGTGTGTGTGTGTGTGTGTGTGTGGGGGGGGGGGTAATCGCGCTGCTTATTGGTTACCTCGACGCCTTTAACTTTACTTTTCAATTTAGACTAAGGTATTGTTCCCTATTAAGTTTTTTAAATTTTACATAGGTGGCTTATTTACGTGGAAAATGTGAAAGCAACAAGATGACTGAATGAAATTTGTGTACGTTTTCAAGCAACAAGTGGTTCTCAGTGCGTAAATTAATGTTTTTTAATGAAACCAAAAATCAGTAATAATTATAATTTTCTAAAGCTCTTTTTTATTCCGACCTTATGTTTTAGTCTTCTTCTTCAGTCGTCAGTGTAGCTGCAGAGCATTTGGGCCTAGAGGAGAAAAAAAATCGGATTAACTTGTGAACCGATGGAAATAAGAACTTAAACTGGAGGTAAATCTGGCCAGTGTCTCTTTGTGGGAGCCGTTTCTAAAGCAATTAAAGCGAGAAGGAATTCCTCTCAGCTGCTCTTCCTCAAATCAGCTTTTTTACGGAACTCAATGCGGGCTAATGTCCAGCATGGCCGAGGGTTTAACGCGAGTGTCAAGAGGGCCTGCTATTAGAGTGATGTTAGGCCGGTTGAGCAGCAGCCCTTCCTGCAGATGGAGTGGACAGAAAAACTCACACAGTCTCTCTTTACACTGCTATTTAATTTGCGGAATTGCATTTGGGCAATTATATATCCACCTTAAGCAGACTAAATGTCTGAAATGTTGTTAAATCATAGGAGATATAACAAAGGAAGAAAAAAAATCATATTTTAATGTTTTATGTTCAAAGCAATAAAGGTTTAGTTCAAATCTGAGTCAGTAACACATAATGATGCAACGTTTTAATGTCAATATAGACAAGAACTGGGACTAGCCATTGTTATCATAAATGATTAATCATGGACTGTAAAATGTCACAAAATAGTGGAAAAAGTTCCTTCACAGTTTTCTACAGATGAGAAGCTGCAACTTGCAAAATAGCTTAAACCATTAATAGTTATCAAAATAATTTTCTGTTGATTGAGTAATTGCTTGATCGACACACTTCGGCAGATATTTTGGCTTTAAAAGACGGAAAGAGTAACTCCAAATGTTTTCTTTCACAGGGCAGTATTGGTGGTTTTCGAGGCCTAATCTTGGTGATTATTCTGAATGCAGGCTTTACCCGCCTCTCTCTTCACCATCCCCACACTCTGCTACTCATCCCGATCACCTTCAGCATCTCAGCGCTGCTCGCTCCAGGCTAACTTTCTAAACCTCAAATTCATCTCAGATTTCCTGGATTTCATTGGCACACTCATTGTTCTCCGCACTCAGGCCGCGTTCGAGCTTTATCATGTTAAAGCTTCTCCACAGATCTGAGTTATCGTCTTTGCTCTCAATCATCCTCCTGCCCGCTCTCTGAATATCAAAACTTTATCCCTGCATCAGGACTTTGGCAGCCTGAATCAAAGCTCAGCCGAGGAAGCTGCAGAGATTTATAAATCATGTTCACTTTTTAATCAGGTTTATTACGCATGAGCGTTTGTAATTTTACCCCTCAAACGGCTCCCTATATTTCCAAGTGGCATTTTACGTCAACTCGAGGAGAAAGTTGATGCCTTCAGCCTTCAGAGCCCATTAACTTTTATCATTAGGTTTTCTTTAACTTCATGAATATATTAGGTTTCAATCCAGCTGCTCCGGCCTGCACATGCTCTTAGTCAAGGTTAGCTTGTGCTCATTTGGGTGAAATTAATCATTTTGATGTATGGTTTAGAATTGACTGCTTCTGTGGGACTTGTGTGACTGGAGTAACAAAGCAACCTGCTATTAGCAATCCTCTGGCTGTGTATTAGCCAGGCATTCACCTTTAACACTCCCCAGATATGTGTTGGATACCTGATTTAAACAGACCAATCTCAGACTCTACTGTATCTGTCTGTCTATTGATTTATTGTATTCATATCTCACTTTCTGTAACAGTGTGTCAATTCAGTATTATATAGGACAAAAGCCTATTTAATGCGGTGACATTACGTTGACATAAAACAGCCAATGAAGTTATAGAGTTCCTGTAAAGAAGTAAAGATTAATTTAAATCATAAAACTGAACATAGTCACTGGGAACACAAGAAGTAAAACACCACAACAACAAGCAGAAAAAAGCTCTAAATACATTATTTTGAACTTATTAGTAAGTACTTTACTCATAAATCCAGAAGGCACGGAGCAACATCATCATTCATTTGGAGTAATGTTTCTGACCACCTGATGAATCTAAGTCTGGTGCTCATGCTCCTTTTAGCTATATTTTGGTCTCCACCAAATCCCCTTAAAATACCTTTTGAAAATTTCACATTAAGTATTTTGGTAGATACTGGTGTTGTGACAGACCAGTAATTCTCTATTTGTGAGGCTGACCACACGTTGTTCACGCACACTATTGTTTACCCCTGTATGATCCTATAGACGCGGCGCAACATGCTGCAGCCAGGGCTGCTCCTCTGAACGGTTTCTCTGGCAGACTTGACATATCGAGGTTGGCAGGTTTGTTTCCTCCCTCTTTCTCAGAGCCGGTCTTTGGTTGTGGCCCTCGGGCTGCGGCCCAGCACAAGGGTTCCTATTGTCAGGCCCTAATCCAGGGGCTACACAGCTTTAGCTACATGGTGGGATAAAAGCCCATCAAACCACTACTTTATGGGGGCAAATCTTTCCTAATCCTTCGCTTTATCTAAACAAAAGGAGAGAAACAAGAGGATAGGGAGAAATTGTGCAGACACAGGGCAAGACCGGGAGCTAAGATGCAAAGAAGTAGTTTCACTGGAGAAGCTAACCACTTTTGACAGGCTTTCACTAAAGGGTTGACAAAAAACGGACACCGGGATTCCAAAAAGGGCCGTTCAGGGTCTTTTTTTCTTTTCTAAAGTTAAGCTTTAAGATCCTTAGAGGGATATGTCGAAATTAGTGAGATTAAATTCAAAAACCTTAACTATTAAGAGCGCTTGGCAGGGGGCACCTGTCAGTTTTGGACGCTCTGAAAAAAATAGTCCTTGGTTTACTCGGTTGTTATAAACAAGCGACAACCGTGTGATCTTGAACCTATTCTTTGCTCTTTTCTCATACTGAAAAAAGGAGTATGGGAATTTGTCTTTCCCGCCTCACACACTCTGTCTGCTCCGTCGAGCACGCTGGGTGACCCCAACCTATGTCCAAAACACATTTAATTTAAAGAAAATGCAAGTGAGCAAGGATTTACCTAGCTTCATGTGTGGGAATCCTTCAGAAGGCAGTGACTGACCGCTATGAATGAGGCTGTTCTTTTTATTCTAAGACTGTTTCTAAGACTCACGTGTTCTTCCTCTGTGTGTGTGTGTGTGTGTGTGTGTGTCTGTTTCAGGAACAAATCCCCTGACCCCATTTCATGTCTGCTGCCAATTCCAATATCTACCTTTTGATCGGTGGCATACTCGCTTCGAATCCCAAGTGTCGCATCTGCAAATGACTCTGAGTTAGAGGCTCCATTTTCTGCCACAGCCCAAATGCCCCACAAGAGGACTGTTTGGAGCCCGGCGGTCAGAGAGCCGAGCAGAGATTGAGAACAAGCCCGCTCGTTCTGGCTCTGCGTGTGTAAACCACCACAGCCTGGGGGGGCTTTCAGCGTCATGCTCACCCTCTCAGGTATGTGAGCAGAAACACTGTGACATACATAATTCAGCGCTCGACAGGAAATACACTGTCCTCGTCCACACACAATAAAGTTCAGGCGTTTCTGGTGCAATATGCATCCTGGAGCACAAGCTGATTCGACTCACCTGCATCCTGGGTGTTTGACAGCACGCCCCCTGCTGGCCTCCGCTGACGCCTCCTTGAATGGGGTAATTAAGAGATAATAGGCTGGGGACACTCATCAGGGACGGAGTGATTAGCGATTCATTACATCACGAGGAGGAAGAGAGGAGGTAAGTGGCTGGGCTTGAGAGTGGGGGTGGGT
This sequence comes from Psettodes erumei, assembly GCA_016785225.1. NCBI lineage: Eukaryota > Metazoa > Chordata > Actinopteri > Pleuronectiformes > Psettodidae > Psettodes > Psettodes erumei. The sequence continues at coordinate 2,293,760 of JAFBJZ010000107.1, forward strand.
GTGTGTGTGTGTGTGGGGGGCATACTGGAACAGCCTGACAAATTGCCAATGGATTTATCCAACGTAATTAACTATCACCCAGGGACAGGGCTGGGCCTGGGAACGAGCAGTCACCTATAGCAGCATCACACACATGGGCTGACTGTGCATTTCTTGCTCACTTATTAGCTTAAACTCCTTTTAATGTTTGTTTGTTGTGTGTTCAGGAAACAATGCACAAAAAAAATACACTGTGCTTGTTAAATTGAATTTAAGTTGAACGTTTTGTTCCGTTAAGTGGTATCTATTCAGTATATACTAAAACTTTGGATTGTCACTTACTGTGCGTAGAGTTTGTGGTGTATTCTCCATCTGAGAAATAACATCTACAGCATGTTGTTTCTCAGATGACCATCTCGATATTCATATACGACTAATTGCAGCCGTAAATGTGTTTTGAGAGACCAAAAAGCTGAACGGGACCTTGGATTTACTTAGTCCTTTGAGACAGAGGTAGAGATCTTAGAAATGCTACACTGAAAAAAGTAAATCTGGGAGTATGTAATTGTAACATAATTAAGTCTGTGATATTAACTAAGAAAAACAAAGTTAGTCTCTTAACATGAATATATCAAGTTGTGACTTAGTCTAAATTTGTTCAAAACACAAGTCATTTTGATTTTTTTTCTTAACAAGCTTTATGTAAGTGGCTCAACAAATCTTGTTATGTAGACCCACAAAACAAACAATTTGCTCGTTGCATTTACTAGCCTCTGACTGCGCCCCGTGTGGTGCATTCTGGGTTGTAAACTAGGACCGCGGAGGGGAGAACAGAACGTGCGACTGGAGACTGACGTTTACGGTCAGAATAAAGTTAATGATGTAAGTTGGTTAAACACTAAAGTCCATTGTTCAAATGTGAAGCTCATGTTTGCAAGCGGCTGTAATTTGAAGTAAGCAGGGATGTAGACGGCGCCGGGTGCTGCGTTATCGGCAGCATATAGAACACACCTGTGCGGGGTTAGCCATTAGCGAGGAGTTTAAGATGCAAGTCGGCCGTAAATAAACACCAATGTGTGTCTGGGTGTGGGTGGCCGCGCTTGTTAGTTCATTTGTGGAGGTTTTTGGTCGCAGCGGTGGCTTTAGGCAGTTAGCTCTGCTTATTAGCCGCTGAAACGCAGCGAGCACAGCCGCAGGTGATAAACAGCGCCGAGCCCCCTTCACCAGTCATAACATGTAGCCTAGCATACCAAAATGACGGGGAGAAACTCAGCTAAATATCTGTATCAAGCAATGCCACCCAAACGAAACACAAAGAATACATTCAAGCTCGAAAAACACTGCTAGTTAGCTAGCTAGTTGGTCTGAAATGTATTATAATTAGTTTTCCAGTCTGGTACCTGAAAAAGGTCAAATCCCCCCATGACATATCTGCGTTAAAACATCTGTAAAACTGCCTCAGTTCACTTTTTTAGCATCAACTTTTGCACAGTTACTAATTAGGTGTTACTTTACTAATTTGTAGATTCACTTGGCTACTATCCCATGATTCAAAGGTGGGTTTTACTCTATATAATGAGTTTTTTTCCAGGTGGAGATTTAAAATGATTGTGAAAAAAATTGTGAAAAACGTGTTATCACTGTTTCCCAAAGCCCAAGATGCAACTTAGAATGTCTTGTTTTATCCCGACCAATATTAATATATTCTCATGTGAGAAGCTGAATTTGGATTTTTTTTTTTATTTAAATGACTCAAAGATTAATTAACAATTAAAAATCCTTAAATTGAGTAGGAAACTTAGAAATTAAACAACTAATAGTTGCAGCTCTATACAGTAAACTCATTTATTGCCCAGTTTAATGGCAGTATATATTGACATGAGTGTGCTTGTTTACGAGAATTTGTCAGCAATAAAACATGTCAATTTTGTTGACTTATGGCCTCTTGATTATGGTGACCTTTTTTTTTTTTTTTTTTACATTTTTGACCTTTCCTCTAGTGGAACACTCACACAATTTGCTGAGTGTAAAGGTAATTCACCCTCTTAATTTTGTTCTCACGTAATTTTTTTCCTAGCACCATGAGGCCAAAATGTCGATTATTATATTGGGCAGATTGACCAACACGCTTGATGCTTCATGCTTAATTTAAGTAGATCACCATAACAAAAATATATCATGTTTTATCTACAGAGAAAAAGTAAGGCAACTTTTTGCATAAATTTATCACATAGATCAAACAAGAGTAGTCTTTGTATGCACAACATTACTTTTGCTAGTAACAAACTTACTTTTGCAAGTGAAGACAACTTAATACCATTGAGTTGACTTTATTTGCAAAAGTAAGTTGACATCACCTGCAAAAGCACTTTATTTTTATCAGTGTACAGTCACCATTCTGGCCTCTGTAATAGGCTGAGACTGAGAAATAGAGTCCTAAAATGTGAAATTCAGTGGTATTGCCCTTTAATAATCTTTGCATGCTGCACGAATGGCTTCCATCCGTTGTTTGACTGTCATGATCGTATAAAGTAGGAAAGTCGATATATTCCCATCTTCGTAGTCCTTAAAGCCAGACTCCCATCCAGGAGTAATCCTCTCTGGTCCATATCAGCCTCATAAAGCAGCGCACACTTACATGGGGAAGTTGATTTTCTCGCTGTGTTTTATCTGATTTAGGAGCACTTTGAACCAGCTCGAAGTCTTTTCTCATTTAAAGGGACAGGAAAGAACCTCAGCCGGTGTGATAACTGCCCCACCCCTGCGCGAGCTACCTCTCAATGCCCGACATCTGTCCATTGTTGTAAAATCTGCTTTAAAACATCTGCGAGTTATCTGGATTCAAATATTCAGAGAATTGAGGCTCATCTGCGGAGCTTAAGTTGTTGTCGAGTCGCGCTCCTCTTTAATCAGAGTAATGACCGAGGAACAGAAGCTCAGCGTCAGACACCTCAGAAAGTGCTGCATTCTCAGCCTTAGTATCTGACAGTTGAGCTGTGGTGGGGTCACACCACAAATAACACACAAAAAAACAACAGATTGTTGAACGTTCTCCCGTCCGTCGCCATGTTTTGGACTTGTCAGCTGTGAGCCTTCATCTCAGTGCGAGTACAGCGCTGGACCTGTTAAACTGACCCCCCTCCCCCATAAGCTCTATTATACAGTGTTTTATGAAATGAGCATAAGGGATTGACTTATTGTTGTTTCGTAATCTGGGTTTATGCCTTGTTCTGCAAAAAGCCCTCTTAAAAGGGCTTTGGCTGGCTGACGGGGCAGAGCCAGCATCCAGCATTAACCGCTGACCACAGGGACACCCACTTGGTATGACCACGAAGACAGGAGCCAGACACTAGTGGCTTACGGATAGGAAATACTTCAACTGTTAATCATTTCATATGTGTGTCCTGTGTTGTCAGTCTTCTCATCTACCTTCAGCATAATCTATTACGTTTCATTAATTAATTTCATTAACTGTTTTTGGTGACGGGCTGGAACGCTTAACGCAACCTGGGGCTAAAAGAAGCAGGTGAGCAGTTTATAAAATAAATAAAAACTCAAATGAAAGAAGACAAAAAAAATCACTCTACACCCACAAAAGGAGCACCTCCTGACCCATCAGAGGCTGAGGATGAGGGAGGGAGAGGTGGTGGTAATCATGAGAGAGAGAGAGAGAGAGGCATTGAGAATAAAAGGGAGTCTTGCTGGGCCCAACTGGCCATGTAAAAAGCCGGGCCGTCCTGACTGTCAGATGGCGGCTGGCTGGAGGAACCCAGGAGCGAGAGCTGCTGTCCCCTCCATAGATAATCCCCCCAGCACACAGCAGGGGAGGGAGGGAGGGAGGGAGGTGTGTGTGTGTGTGTTTGTGGGGAATAGCCTTTTAAAGAGACCCGATGCCGATGGATATCTGTGTGTATTTATCTGCTCCTAATGAGCGATGATTAGCGGCCCGCCGAGCCGGAGTGTGAGCAAGAGGAAACTAAAGCGGCAGTAAAATACTTCAATGTGAACACGGTTTTGCAGAATATGAAGTGGCGAAAACGAAGTTTGGGGTTTTTTTGGCCCATGAGACTGTGTTTGTGTGTAATTTTTCAAATGTGTATTTTCAAAAATCCCACACGTTTGCCACATTTTTCCCCATTTTAAGAAATGTCGTACAGTATGCGTCATGCTGAGGTCGATACGTGTGTGTGTGGCTTTATGTGTATATGTGTGTGCTATGAGTGTTTTCTTTGCCTGAGGGTCCTGCTGCCCCCCCCCCCACACACACACACACACACACACACCCTGCAGAGGAGCCCTTTGGCAGATATCTGACTCCACATGAATATGAATTGGGGGGGTTAACACATAGGGGAGAGCCAGGGAATCTGATGACAGTGCAGGAAAGGACCGAAGGATCTGCAGGGATGTATGACTTCTCAGCCCTGCCACTGATATGATAAAGTGGCTGAATTTGAATATATGCATGTGTGTGTACGCGCCTTGTCCCATCAGATGGATATGAATAATGTATTGATAGCCCCCCGTGGCAGTCCATACAATCTCGCCCGTGTGTGCGTTGTGTTCAGCCTGCCCAGCTGGCAGGGTCACAGGGGATGCACACACATTATGTCACAGTCCCAGGAGAGGTGTGGGTGCATGTTCCCTTTTCACCATCCATCAACAGAGCAAACTGTTTAACAACAACAATGAGGCAGTTAAGGAGCCCCTCGGCTCATGCCAGAAGTGGTGATAATTACCTAAACATGAAGTTGTCAACCACCCCCACCCCCCCCAGCTCCCCTCTGCATCTGCCCCCTTTTGACTGCGTGCCGAGTCGAGCGTGGCTCACTCAGAGGCGAGACAGACAGTAATTTGGTGAGATTGATTTTGAAAAGCTTATTCGTTTGACCTGCACCTTGTTCATATGGAGCACTTTCTTTAAGCTTGATAAATGCTCCAGTGGGTTTCCTCAATGCCATCATGTCCTCTTTTTATTTGCTTTCCTGAAGCGTCGTCTTCCCTCTTTGCCGACGCGGGGCTCGGCCCTCGCGGTGAGCCGTTTGCTGCGCGTTAGTACGGTAAACAGGGACTGTCAAATTGTCAGCAGGTCTGGATGAAGAGGCCAAATGTCGCAGGCTTGTCTGCGCTGTTTGTACTTGCATGCCTGTGCTTATCTTTAGACATCTTAAACACGTTTTCGTTGTCAGACCCAGTGCTTTACATAAAGCACGAGAGTGAACGGAAATGAAATGAGACATTATAATTAACAGGCAGTCGTGGCTCTTTCTGTAGCTGTCATGAAGACATTAGAAGACTCTAAGGTAACACACACCTACTGCTTGACCAAACAAATCATTACCTAAACGCACTGTTTGACATTTGTTGACATTTTTGTGTGCTTGGATGCATCCGACATATTTGAACCTTAAAAAAGGTGTTATTATCAAACATCTGCACGTGCAGCTGACAAAATTAGCATCCCTTTAGGGGCCCTGTTCCTGATCCCAATATTCCCTCCCCTCTCAGCTCCGGAGGAGTTTCCTCCAACTCCTTAGGGAACTATCAGGCTCTTTAGCTGCAAAATGCTGCACTATGTTCACCAGCTGATCGCTACTGTCGTCTCACATGGAAGTCACCGACGCAGTTTTGAGTCTCTGCAGGTCTCTGCAGCAAGTTAGATGTGAGAATCGCTCGAGCCAGGTCCTCTGTGACCTCTGCCCTCTGATGCATTTAGCCTGACATTGTTTTCTCTTTTCTTCTGCCCTCAGCTAAGTGCCAGCTACGATAAACAAAATTTCACAGATTTGACAGTGTAAGGGATCTACTGGAAAGAAGGAGGAACTAAGAAATGATTCTAGCAGAGAAAGTTACAATCAGTTGTGCATTCCGACTGAGTTATGTGAGCACCGGCGTGGGGTGCGAGACTAATATGGAGAGGGCAAACTCTATTTTTTCCGTGTATGAGCACTGCATGCACGAGGATTCTGCGATGTTGCACCCCAACTGCAGCTCCAAAGTTCTAATGTGACAGAGTTCTCTCGTAGCAGGCTCGCAAAGGCAGACTTGAGAAACACGCTCCCACAGAGACGCATAGCCTTGAAACACAGAAACTAATCCATGATATTGATCAGTGTGTTTCATATTGGCCCCCGTAATCCATCAAGCTAACAGTGCGGGATAGGCCTAATTTATATCATCTGAAAGGTGTAATCAAAGATGAATGAACCCCAGCGTGATAGAAATGTGCACTGGGTCATAATTTCTACCACTGTCAGCACTGGAAGGAGGGGATAAACACAACAGCAGCTGCAGTAGAAATTAACACAAGGTTTGTGGAGCCCAGCCTGTGCCCATGTGTGGCAGAGTTATTCTACTCTACATACAAACTTTTTATATCAGACTTGTGCTATATGACACAGACTAGAAGAATAAAAGGCGAATAATATCTTAAAAGTTTATAAAAAGGCAAAAAAAAACCAACAGGCAAACTATTGGTGGATGTTTTCTACTATTCTATTTTTCTATCAGATACATACGGTTCTAAATCTGTGAGTCAACAAGAATCGACATTCATCTTTAGCTTTTGTGAATTAGTTATTGCTGTGGCCATGAGCTAAAACAACGGTTTCATCCACTTTACAATAGGAAGGCCGGTGTGCGTGTGACGACGCAGGCTGACCCACAGGGTAAAAGATGCCGGTGAAGGAGCCTCGGCAGTAACTGAGGAGAGGGAGAGCGAGAAGCTGTAAATATATGTATAAATATATATAAATGTTTCCTTTTAAAAAGCCACTTAAGAACTCCAACCCTTTAAATAAGGCCAGGAATAATCTGTTTCCTTCGTCGCGGTAGATCCAGCAGGGATTTGCAGAAACATTCGGCAGTGACACAGATCTACATAATCATTTTAAGTTTCTACCCGCTCCTTCCAATGATTCTCCTGCTGTCACTTTAGATACCGCTAAAACTGATTTGGGCTCTCTAATCTCCCAGTATTTCTTAGACTTTAAAAATCTCTAATATTATAAGGAGATTATTTCATTTATAATTGATTGAGTGCATTTGCCGGAGTGCCACTTCAAAGTTGCTGAATTAAAGATGCATTTAAGAAGCCTGGTGCCGGGCGCTGTGAGTCGCAGGGTGGGGTGGGAGGTTGTGCGTGTGTGGTGGTGGTGGTGGGGGTTGGATGGGGGGGGGCACAGGATGTTTGGGAATGGTGGTGGTGGTGGTGGGGAGGGGGCTTGTGTCTTCTCGGCAGAGCGAGAAGAGCTATAGCCGGGGCTGATCCACGGAGATTTCTTAAAATGGGCTCTCGCAAAGAGCGTCTCCTGGAGGAGGCATCGGAGGACACTCGCCGACGGTGGCCGACCGTCATTGGTGGGATTCCGTGCCGGTGTTGGAGAGGCTCCTCAGTTAAGTGGTGGCTCTCGTTACATTTTCTTCTTCAGAGATACTGGGTGAAGTCCTGTCCATCCTCGGAGTTCCTCTAATAGAACACATCAAGAGGATGATTCTCGGGTGAAGTCCGCTCTACCTGTAAGAGACTTTTCCCAAAAAGTGTACGTTTTTCAAAAGCCTTTCTTCTTATAAGCCCTATCTCTGGATTCCCAGCGTACAGGACCATCGAATCTCCGCAGGCCGGGGCTGTATTATGAAAGCCCCCGAATCCTCATCTGCCCCCTCTCCAAACTGAGCCTCAAACGCCAGTCAGTAGCCAGGCTCTCACCTCCTCTTCAGCTTACCAATACCTGCAGCTCCTCCCATTGGACCACTTTGAGCTTTGAGGGTCTTCATTAATGCAAACAGCGAGATGGAGCGAGTCTTTAAAGAACCCCCCCACCACCACCCCCAACAGCAAAGAACAGGAAGAAGATATGGCCTATTGGAGAGCTCAGGCCTATTTGAGTGCTTAGTTCTGACTAAATGAATCTTGACAGTGAGGAGGATGCTCTTCTTCTGCCCAGTATTGTCCCAGCCAACTATATGCCCCCCCCCCCCACCCACCCACCCACCCACACACACACACACATATCGCAGCCTTAGATGCTCTGACCCCCTATCCCCCCACCAGTACTATGCTATGGCCCAACCAGATCATAATCCTCTTAACGCTCTGCCTCATTAACCACTCATCTAAATGACATGAAAGCAACCAGGCTGAAGAGAAGGGAGGAAAAAAAGTAAATTATTTCCCCTGGAATAAAGTCCTGGCCCTTTCACCATACAGTACTTTGTATTTCACATTTGATTATGTGACAAGTGTATCTAAGTCTGCTCGGGGCTCATGAAAAATGTATTTCAGAGCCCATCAGGCACTGCAAATTTAAAAAGAGGGTCCAACATGCCCTCTGTGCTTGTGCGTGCACACTGACACACACACACACACACTGCTAAATTGAATTCCAATTAAGACGATTCCTCGGATGATGAATAAATGGATGATCCATTTGGCTCACTTTTTTCAATTGAAGAAACTGTGAATGTACTGATCCCTCTTACCCTCCAGAGGAATCCACTCATTAGGGCCCATTTTTGAATTAAGAACTCCATCTCCCCCCATTTGCCCTGGTGCCCTCCATCACCACCCTGCCTGTGCAACCTGGTGAACCTCCGTATTACACGTACACCACCACCTGTAAATTAATTCTCGGTTCAACCATTTGACCCAGTTTTTGCTCCAGAGGTAATATAGGTTTGTCCCTCTGTGCATTCGCAGGCTGAGGCTTACCCTGGACTAACACAGGGGGAACGACAAGCAGCTGGTCACGCGCACACACATGCACGCACACATAACGCACGCTAACATGCATGTACACACACACGTATTTCTCTGTGCACATGTCTGCAATACTTATTTTCAGAGGCCAAAAAATGCCACGATAAGCTCATTGTACGCTACCTGCCCATCAAGAATAGGAGGATGGAAGAAGTTTACAAATAGCAAAAGTATTTGGCAGTTATTTCCCTCGGGAGTTGATAGAGACGTAGTTGGACGGATATTCGGTGTTGGACTCGTCAGGTTGCCTGAAATCAAAAGTTCAGAATGAATGCTGATATTGCTCCATGTCTGCTGACACATTTGACAAATCAACTTTAGGTGATATTATGTTTCTCTCACAGCTTGCTGCTCAGCCATCGAGTGTCCCAAATTATCATTTTGCCCAGGCCATGGGATTTCCACTCAGCCCGATACATTTTAATGAAAAGAAATCATTTTTACTCGGCTTACAGAGGGTGAATGTGCGTTTCTTCCTCACGATCCAACGGCTGCTCGGGTTTCTAAATTCCTCATGTACTTCCTGTCCCTCTTAAGCCAGTGTGTGGACTGTATTATCGTGGCTGTGACAGAATCTCACACTGTGACCATAAATGACTCCGCTGTGCAGTTCTCAGGTCTGTGCTCGACCAGACTGAGCACGACCACTGCGTCATTAGTGATCAATAAGTGATCTATTGACTGCTACAAAGTTTAATCAACTCAGATTTTATGTTCCAGATTTAAATATAATATAACCTGAACTCAAATCTTGCTTAATTTACATGTTCTGCTTTTTTTTTTATATGAATAAGGGTTCCATATGAGAAAGTGTCGGCACATTCTGAAACAACACGTTTCTAAATAAATATTGCAGAGCAGAGAGGAAACTGGTTTAACAGGCTGTTCTCCTCAGACGTTCCCTCTGTTCTCTGTTGGTATCGCATGGACACTTTTCAGCATGAAATACAGCACCAGTCTGCGTTTGGACCTGCTGAGATAAAATAGAGCTGAAATGTGCCTTTCCTTTTACTCCCCATAGTGAACACCATACTCCTGTTAAGTGGACTAAAGACACCATGTCCAGGGTTTGTAAGGTCTGTTTGGTTTCCCCACATCTTGTTTTCTTGTTGCTCCTCAGCACTCTAAGTCCTTTTCAGGGAGTTTATGAGGGCCCGCCTTGTGGGGAGAAAGCTTTGGCTGTGTTTGCTCTGGGAATAGTCTCCTGACAGGGTGCGAAAGGAGCATGTCAGAGCACGGGTCCCAAAGTGTTTGGGTAAAGAGAGCCGCTACCTCTTGCCACTGAGGAATCCGCCCTTCCTCGGTAATCTGTCACACCTCCTTCCAAATAAAATGGCTCAGAGATTTTCACACAAGTCTGTCAGGGTTAATATTTACCCCTGCCCTTTGGTCAAGGGGGGGAGAGAAAGTGGGAGAGAGTGTGGGTTTTATAAAAGCAGGGAGTCAACGGTGTGGCTGGACGTGACAAGGTGATAAAACCATGACAGACAACACATTTTATCAGCTATTTTTCTTCAGCTGACGCTTCCAACCACTTGGAAAGGTCTGAGAGATCATTAGTTAACACAGACTGGTTGTGTTGACTGAAAGCATTTTAGGAAAAAAAAAAACATGAGTTATACGACCTAAAAGCAAGAGTTTGACATTTTGGTGGAATTTGCTCTCACCTTGCTGAGCTGGATGAAAAGAATGATCCCAACCTCATGTCTAGACATTAATGAAATAGTTAGCTCAGCAACACAATCCTGATACCAGCACCATGAAAGCTCGCTGATGAGTTCAAATGTACCCCCCATAAAACCACAATTTGATATTTTTACATTTTTGTTTTTCTACAAAATCAAACCAAGGGAGACAAATTGTGTTTATTAGCGAGCATAAGATGTTCTGGTAAGCAGATTTTGTTACCTTTTGGACAGTGCTGGCGGTTTTGCCCTGTTTTTCCTCTATTTCCGCTAGGCTAAGCTAACAGTTTTCCTGTCTCCAGCTTCATATTAAATGAACAAATCCAGAACGCAAGTGGTGCCAGATGTGACCAAGTCAGAGTTTTATTTCTACAGAACATTTCATTCCCAGAACACCACAATGTGCTTTACATATAAATTGACAGTACAACTGCACAGAAGAGCAAGGAAAAGTGTATGTCCTAAAATATGAAACTATTCCTTTGAATGTTCCGTAGCCGTGGTTTTAGTGCCATTGTTCTTTACGTGAAAAGAGGCTGCCTTTTTTCATAAAACTCCCTTCAATCTGTTTCTGTTTGTGTGTCTGTCTGTCACAGCCCATCATACACGTGCAGCAGTGGGTGACTTGGGGGAGGCGCTGCAGGAGAGTACAGGAGGAAGGAGCGAGTGAGGGAGGGTTGGGGAGGGGGATTTAGCGTGGCCTGTCAGAGGGCTAATTCCTGTGCAGGCGTTGGAGCTCCTCAGCTCCGCCGTGGCTCAGATATTCAGATTTGGGCTGGGCTGCCATGTGGGCTCGGAGATACTCTGCAGCCGGCTCCTCCCCCGCTCTATTCAGGGCCTGCGAGGAGCCTTCGGATGGCGTTTAAAAAAAGGAGATTAAGTTTCCTCCAGAGAGCAAAGCTCCTTAAGGGGGTATCTGTGTGCCTCTCAGCCGCCTGGTCAGTGAGGGATGCATGAGGGGGGCCTCGCCGTGAACTCCACTGAGATGAGGGGGGGGTACAGGGAGGCTGACCTGACTCCCACCCCATGACTGGCTCCACGCCGACCACGGTTAGCAGCTCAAAAGTCAAATATCAAATCAGATTCACAGCACTGGGTGACGGTAGCAACAATCCCCTGATAAGATTTTAAGATTTTCCCCTTTCTTTGTCTGAATTATTCCATCATATAATGTCATTCGAGAGAAGGTCTCAGGAGCATGACAATGCAGATGCGCTTTTGGGTGTGTGAGGGAGATGCAGTGTGTTTGTAGACAAGGGTAAGTCTCAGAGAGAGTTTAAAACTGGGCTTCAAATGGAGCCGATAGCTGTTGCTCAGACACACAAGGTCTTCCTCTGTGATGTTTTCAGTCCTGCGTGGGAGTATAAACGCACAAAGACAGACCAAGCTAAATGTAAAGAGGCATATTGATAGATGAAAAAATCCTGTCTGCTGTCGAGTCAATCAGACGTTCGGTTTAGGTCAGAAGCGCTCGGGCATCTATTACTCTTCTGAAATGAGATAATTAAGTAGCCGTTCAAAAGGCAGATTTACAAGTATTGTAAATTCTGACCTACGAAATGAATGAAGTTGAAATCTACCCTTCAAAAGCCTTTCATTCTTTCCATTGAATCAAAAAGGGCTGGAGCGCAAATTCAGGGAGTAAAAAAAAACCCTTACACATTCCTTTCGTTGATTAGCAATACTGATGACGAGGTTGAATGAAAGGGAGAAAAAAAAGTCTAATGACTTCTTCAGCTTTGTAGCAGCACTGAAAAAGCCTTATCTGCTCTATTCAGCAGCGGTCTCTTCTGGGAAGCGAGGATCACTGTGCTGTGGGACTGTCAGGTCCTGCCAATAGCCCTAATGGGCCCTAATTCCACATTAATGCAGTCTAAATGAAGTGTCACAGGAAGATTGATCTGCTGAGGGTGCTGCCTTGATGAAGGTTGTTCTACTGAGTGGGCGCCTCAGTGGACACCTGGTTACCCTCTGCGACGCCCCGGGGGCCTCGTCTGAAGCCTGCGCAGCAACCTGTCAGCCCCCGCGTGTGTGCGCACGTCCGAAAAGTCTTAAATATATTTTAAAAATCTGTAATTGACTCGAAAGGAGTGGATTATTTTCCATGAGTCCCGTGAATAAATAGCAGGTGGAGGGATGGAGCCGTCCCGTCTCTAATGTTTTGAAGATTGTCTAATGTTTGCTGGGCTCCTTTTGATGAAGGAACATTTCTCCTCGTGTTCTGTTGTCTGACAGGTGCACAGGCCGGATAATGCTGCCAGTGGGAGACTTTGCAGGGAGCTTAAACACAACCAGTCCTCCTACTGTACATATCTAAAACCCCATTTTACTCCTTTCCATTAGTAATTCTTGTCCACAGAAATGGATTTTTACTCACTGTCAAGTTTAAACTGCTACTTTTTTTGCTGTATGAGGAGTATTAGGCTAATCATGCAGTAATTCTCGTTTCTCTATGCTTGTCAAAGAATATGTATAATATACTGTTTATAACTGGGCAGCCACTTCTTGACAAGATCAGCTTTATAGTGCAAGTGGAAGTTGGGTCATGTGACTCAGCAAGTTTTTATTTATTTCTATCATCTAATTGGTACATTTTCTTCATTTGGGCACAGTGACAGTATGGGGTATTTATTTCTACTACATTATATATATATCATAGATTATAAAAGAATTACCTTAAGATCACAACAAAGCCTACCAAAATAAAAGGCTGAGCTGATATACTTTTTGGTAAATACATAATTTAAATACATAATTTCCCTTCAAGGATGAATAAAGTAATCTATCTAAACCGTACAGCTGTAACTTTTTTAAATAGACAATAGTTAGAATATTATCTTGACACCTATTTGACTCATAGTGAAGTTATATTCTATTGTTTTACTATAAAGTTTGCACCTTTTGCTCTGTTGCTTTAACTGAAGTGGATTTTGGTTCCCACTGGAAAGAACTTTAGGGCAAAGTGATTTGTGGTTTTCGGGCTAAATGAATAAAACTGGTTGGATAAACTGCAAAAATATTTTACAGATTTAAATATATATATAATTTTGTCACGTGTGGGAGATTCAAACTTCCACTTGACTCTGATGATGTAAAGCGCGGTGCCTAAATAAGACCTATAGACCCTTCAAGGTCCCATTTGATGTTTAAATCACATTCACCCAGTGGTTACAGTTAGCCACGAGGCTTACAGTACTGGACACACTCCCTTCACATCAAACGCGCCACATTTAATTGGAACTCCAGAAGCGACATATTTCACGTACTTATGGCTACTGAGGAGCGCTGCGACGCGCGCGTCAGCTGGCGAGCGAGTGTATGTCAGTGTGTGTGCGTGTGTGTGCGCACACGCGTGTGGGAGTTTGACTGCACGTGAGCAAACACATGCATACTTGATGTGCGCTCAACATTAAAAGCAGCGGGCCCCTGGATGTGCTTCCCAGGCGACCCACAAGACTGCAGCAAGTGTGTCAGTGTCAGTTTGATTAACTCTAATACCGCGGCTTTTGGCACATGCGGTCAGGTTAATGAAACTCAGTGAGGAGGCGCTCTTTCCCGGTTCCCCCTCCCCGCCAGGAGGCTGCGGGTGATGGGATGAGGTTCCGCGCCTCGCTCGGTCTCCCCCCACCCATCCCCTCCACCAGCGGGACAGTCTGATACCCTCTTTAGACTCTGAAGCTGTTGAGATGTATCACTCCTCCGCCTCCTCCTTTTCTCCTCCTCGTCCGTCACGCCCAGCTGATTTTCACCGAGTCAAGTTCATATTCCACTGACAGGGTGATCACTTTGCTTTTGTTTGCTCGTGGAAAAAAAGTACAAATATAAAGTTCAGGAGACGCTCTTTTAACGGTTCCAGATAATGTTCAGCCTTTACCTGCTGGAGTAATCTGTAGAGATTTAATGACACCTTTCAACAAAGCAAACTGCCACTTGAGACAGGTATCGCTTCAAACAGATAAAAACCCTTCTCTTTCATGGATGCACCTCTCCGTGGGGTTGGACGCTGGAGACTTTCAGCCGCACAAATCCCACCAATAACAAGCTTTCTTTAAACACGCAAAATTCAGCAAAAGGTTTTTTACAAGGATTGCCAAGGTTATCGCGACACCAGCTCCCCAAACCCCTCAAAAGTGTTTCTCCTTGCTCTCTCATTCTTCGCTGACACAGAAGTAGGACACACGGAAGAATGAGAAACACAATTGGGAGGCATCCTGTCGCTTTAAGAGGGGGACCCATCTAATCTGTCCCTATCCACTCAGGCCTCGGATTTATAAATTTCCTGCAATCTCGATTCTCAAAGCTGTCTTGATTTTGTGTGTGTGTGTGTGTGTGTGTGTGTGTGTGTGTGTCTGCTTGTGAGAGAGGAAGTGTAGGACTGGCAAGAGGTACTATTGGGGGGGTTGTGGTTTGTTTGTGCTGTCCTTTAGAAAAAGAGCTTACGGGTTCAGCAGAAGAAACGCGGGGAGCTAATGTGAAGATTTAGGACTTTCTCCGAGGCTTGGCCTCGTCTAAGCTCTGTTTGCTTGAGCCGTTTGTGGGGTCCTGCTCACACTAAACCCAGATTAATATTCCCCCCATATCCAACCAGCCCAGACACCGGCTCCCGGCCTCGCTGTCCTCCGCAGCCCCCCCCCACCCCCGCCTTTTCTGGCCGTGATCGTCTCCCTTCCCTAATCCAAGTCCGCTGCTTCTCATCTTGCTCTTTATCTCGTCTAAGTAAGCACCTTTCTCATGGCTCCTTTCCATGAGGGGGAGGCCTCAGGAGGAGCGTAAATATGTTTTCCCTCATCCCTCCTCATTGCTCGCTGACCTCTGTGAGGTGTTATTATCAGAGCGACTGCAAAGCCCTGAGATTGCTTTTAGCCAGGTTCACCGGGGGAGAGCAGGGCTGGCTTTAATGGCTCTGCATTGGTTTACATGCCCACCCAGTGAACACATGAAGGGTGGCTCCTTATTGCATTAGACAAATATTTCAACCATGATGATAATAAAATATATATACATCCTATTTGAAATATGTCTATTTACTTAATGTACTCCAAAGAACCCAAATATTAAATCTATTTATGTGGAGAAATGCAGAAGAATTTGACTTGTAATTATTTCTACTTTCACGTCATTGGAAATCCTGTTCGGTGATGTCTCAGTGAAAATTTGTGCACATGCATTTCACTTCTGCTGGTTCCCCAGACTCTGCAGACTCCCTCCCTCTGCTCCTTTTCTCCCATCTGGATCGAGACCGGGAGAAGAATAACAAACGCATTTTGAGCCGCGAGACAGCGGGATGAATTTGGCGTGCTAAACAGGCAGGCTAAACCCATTACCTAAGTGTTCTTTATCTTCCCATATGCTTTTGTTGTTTAATCAGCTTTGTATCTCTCCAAATCCTGGATTGAGATAACAAACAAACGGATGAGCTCTACATGCGGAATGAGAAAGGCCTTTCTGCTGGCACCTCAAAACCCAGAGAGTGTCCTGACGCTGCACAGTGGTCAGAGCAGAAAACACAACAGGGTCAGATTCTTTGGACTGGGCCGAGCTCCAGGCCTCCCTAAAATAATCTCCTATACCTCATGCCTGTTGTAGAGGGATGGATCCAGAGAGAGAGAAAAGGGGGGTTAAAGCTGGAGCTCACAGATTTGCAATCTTCAGCCACGATTCCTCTCTGCTTCTTCTACATAAGAAAAGGAGGATTCTGTATTATCTCTGGCATTCAAAGCCAGGGAGAGTGGAAGACTCCATGAATACAGAAAGGACGTTACTGCCAACATGATCGCGCAATAGACACAGACGTTATCAGATTTGGTTTGGGGTTTTCCGAGGATAGAGTTTGCCAGTGTAGTTTGACCACTAGTCAGTTTTATGATAATATAATTCGACCCAGAGCATGAGTGTCTCCGTGCTGCTTGTCTAAAGTCTTGGCCGTTGTGTTGTTGCTTTACGGTTGAGCATCTTCATCTACTTCATCGCCTTATATCTCTATACTTACAAGTCACTCTTAAAACTCTAATGAGTGGATTCCTGCCACTTTTATGACACATCAACCGGATCACTGCCACTCTTTCACTAAAAGCCTAAAACTCTTAGCAGCTGTTTTTAAAGGAGCAGGGGGAATATTGCAATCATTTGCTTTTTTTGGTTAGAGTTACATGGTGAGGTCGGATACCGCTCTTCTGTCTGTACTCCGTTCTGTCTACTATACTAACTATCATTATGTTGCTGAGTCTGACAGGGGCCGTGTGCTTCATCGTGTCAACAGCGTCATTAAAAACACTTTTCCACCATCTTCTAGCATCTTTAACCGACTTTGACGACCTGTCCTTGGTGTTGTTTTGCTGGAGTCACCATTTTCCTGTTAGATATGACAGCGCAATCATTCACCAGTTTCTTCTTTACCCAGGTTACACTTACATTTGCAACCTACTTACTTGCACCAGCCCGTTAAGTCGAACACAGTAATACTGCGGCCTGTCCACATAAACTTGTGCAAATGTGTTTGATTGTCATCTTCAGGCAACTTGCACCTTCATCTTGATGCTCCTGAATTCAATTCAACAGCTATCGAGGGCAGCGCCGAAAATGCAACTTCCCTCGTCAACCTTTCGAAGGCTCGGAAGTTCCTCTGAGTGACACCTAAATTCATTTTTGAAAGAAAAACGAGACGCAGACGGAAACAATTCTGTTCAGACCGGGGAAAGTGATGATAAGAGTGGGTGCAGGCGACCTCAATGTGCATCTCACAGTTGAATTCCCCCAGGGTAGAGGGGCTCATCGCCCCTTCTTGTTCCCCCCATCAGCTACACACACACACTGACACACATACACACAGCCTGGGAATGCTGGGGAAAATAGCCCTCATTTATTATTGCCACGCTCCCTCGTCTCGTCCCCGCGGTTCAGCGGGTGCGCTGCCAAAGCACGTCTTCCACCGCCAATGTCACACAATTACCTCTTAACTGCTCAAACAAATAGAGCGACCCAGAGAGTGACATCAAATCAAAACTGTCACAGGTGATTGAGTCTAGTCATCAAGGCAGCCCGCCCGCTACCTGTCAGGAGAGTAAGGGAATGAAGGGAAGAGGGAGAGAAGAGGGAGAATGTGATAGCTGCTTTATAATAGACCCCTAATAATGTATAAACACCCCCTCTCTCCGTTTTTTTGCTCCGCTCATATTGAAGTTGGGCACAGAGAGCACGATGCCCTCCTTTTCAGCTGCTCCACTCCCTCTCGGGACTCGGGATGGAGAGAAATGGCAGAGAATGGAGTAATGATAGGGAAAATGATAGAGGGGAGATTGAAATTTCCATCCTCTCTGAACCATGCCGGCTCTGCTCTTGAAAAAGACATTGGCTACTAATGGGGTTAGATCACACGCATGAGCGTTTGAGGCCTGAGTGATGTTGGCTGTTGATGCTCCGGCCACGGATTGACAAATAAATAAATAAATACAACACTCCGAACAGGAAAACTACCTTACGGTTCGGTCATAGGGGGATAGTCCCCAGGCTCCAGGTTCATCTCTGCGCAGCTCTGCACAGCAGATCTGAGGTGGATCCACGTAGCACAGATAGGCTGATGGTGCATCACGGTGGGGAGAAAAAACAAACAAACAAAGAAAGAGTGCGAGCAAAGGGTTGAGCAAGAGCAAGCCAAGGGGACATTAGGGACATGATGATTTCGTCAGTGTCTGATGTAAATTGGAGAGTGACACAGTCAACAGTCACAGCTGGCTGCTCGCTGCGGCAACACGCCGGGGCCGTGACACTGACAAATGGAATATTTCAGGGGACTTAATCAGAGGAGATGGGGTTTGGTCTGCAGGTGACACGAGTCCCGCTCCAGCGCTTGCAAAAAGAAAACTGATTGCCTGCCTTGAGACCCCCTCCGCATTTCTCTGTGCGACTCTCTGTCTCTCTGTTACCTCTCTGACTCTGTCTGTCCCTGTCCTCGCCCAACTCTGTCACCCCAGTGTGCGTGTGCTTGTGTGTGCATGTAGCACAAAAAGATTCACAACACTCTGACTTACAGTGCTTTGAATTAAATGATATACATCAACACGATAACCTGCTTACAGTAACATTACATTTAAATAGCAACTTTGATTTTAGATTTTAGAATAAACGTTACCAACACTTTTAAATCATGTACAGTCAGCATGATTTAAAGCACATTAAGTCAATGCATCCTGATGAAAGACAACACATAACACACAACAGCTAACACGGCCTCATGGGAAGATCTTAAGAGATAGGGCTGGAGATTAGTGGCTTGGAAGCATTTGCCAGTTAGCACTAAACACAAATTACACCTGAGGCTGATGGGAAAGTCATTAGTTTTTCAACGTGAACCTCATTTTGACAGTAGATCAGCAAAGTCACATTGTCTTATTCTCTGGGGACCATGAATGTCATGGCCATCCATCCCGAGGGTGTTGAGATACTTTCAGTCCATCGAACCTGACTGCACAGACATGTAAAGTCAACACGAAGCTACATATATTGTGGTACACTGACATCTGCTTTGTATGTACAATGTTGATGTAGTAATGGCGCTTCCACAATAACGCTGTGTCCCCTCACGCTGTGCTGTGCTCTTCTCGCCCCACCACAGGGTCCCACGCAGAGGTGGATCTACAGCGACGGCCCTTCCTGCTGATAGCCCGGGGAGAGGTGGGGGCGTCCTGGACGGCGCCGGGGAAGGACGGAAAGGGAAGGGAACAATTACCATCAACAGGTGAGCAGATGGAGAGAACACCGAGCAAAAGTTTTGTTTGTTCAAATTTCCATGGGTGACGTCACGGCCTAATTACGAAGAGAACAAAGTTTAAGGCAGACTATTGGTAATTAGCCCTGTTCAAAACTGCCACCCAGTAAACCAGCAGCAGAACCCCACAAAAAAACAGAAATTCATCTCCCAGCTCCGCTGTATTCAGCGCCGGGCATGGCAGTGCCACCGGAAGGTGCATACGGCTATGAGGTTGGTGATTTGGTGCCTCAAGTCGAGTAGCCCCACGCCGGGTATGAATCACGGAAAGGGGCCGCTGTCCTGTCACAGTGGCTACAGATCAATGATAATTACCACCTTGACACGAGTACGCTTATTAC
Organism: Psettodes erumei; assembly: GCA_016785225.1. Taxonomy (NCBI): domain Eukaryota; kingdom Metazoa; phylum Chordata; class Actinopteri; order Pleuronectiformes; family Psettodidae; genus Psettodes; species Psettodes erumei. Next base: position 2,313,287 of record JAFBJZ010000107.1, read on the forward strand.
TGAACAGGATCAGGGACAGGGGCCCGAGCTGCGGTGGCCGTAGGGCCCGATCGATAGTCCAGGAATAATGGCTCTCTGGGGCCCTAGATTGGACTTTGCCACTAAACAAGCCATTACAGCCGCACGCATGACAGCTTAGGTCTAGATATGCGTCCTAACTCTCCTTCTCCTGGAGGCTTCTCTCCTAGAGCCCGCCTCACTATGGCTCCCGCATGCCTCAGTACTCAATCTTGTCATGGACTGTTATGGGCAGGCGAGACACACGCCTCTGGCTTTGAGACGTGTTAACCAGAAGTGAGTGATTATGGGAAGCATGCGGCTACAACACAATGTGCTCCTGTGCAACACGCCGGAGAAAGGGGCCTTGCAATGTGACCTGATGATTGCCACTGAGCGCAGAGATCAAACACAGCTGCAGAGGTGCGCGCGCACACGCGAGCGCACCGTCGCATACACAAACAAAGGGCGCACAAAAGCAAGCACATCAATGCGTATAAGCGATGCTGATCCGTCTCTGGCAGCCCTCATCTTCTTTTCTCTTTGATTTTTACCATTTCCCTCCTCCAGATCCCTTGTTTTTTTCCCCTCTGCTTTTTTAATCCGGTCATACCTGTAATCGGGCTCTGCGACAGGAAACTTCAGAGAATCAATTAGTCCTCGCCTCATCCGGGAGCCAAGACGATTCCTCTCGACTTGAGCCGCAAACTCCTTCTATCAGGAGTCATTCTGCCTGCCTAACACCCAGACTCCTCTCTCCTGAGCCCGGATAGGTTTGACTCTAAGCCTCTAAAACGTTGACAACCCAAAGCGCCTTTCTCTCAGCAAGCCCTAACCGCCTGCCTCACCCCGGCCCCTTCTCCTCTTTCTTACCATCGTTGCTGCTAAATAAAGAAGGATTTGGTTTGGGTTTTTTTACCCCACGGCACAGAACGCTAATGATGTTGCGTTATGCCGTTTCATCAACAATTGCATAAACAGTACCTTCAAACAGAATTCAAACTCTGTTTTACACTAAATCGCGATAAGAGTGGATATGAGAGGCGAGGCCGGTGACCCCGGGGCCTTCTATTGTTGAGGAAGTTAGCCAGTGAAGAGGCGGCATTGTGAACGGTGTTGTTTTTAAATGCCACTGCGCGCCACAAAGGGAGATGTAAACCTGGGACTCTTCTGCTGGCTACAGCAGGCCCCTCGAGTGGAGTCTAGAACAAACAGAACATTGAGGGGTCAGATTTAATCCCCCCGCCCCTACCTTTTGTATTCAGATTAAAGACTAAGGAGGATTTGCAGGAGCCCGGAGTCTCTTGTTAAAAGACTGTGTTCTCCACTTAACCTGCAATTTACCTGTCACTTAAACCTGCCGCAGCGATCATCCACACCTCTGGAAATGAAAGGGGCTGTTATTTTTCTGGGGTTTTTTCACGACTCTGAAGAAAGGCTCTATGTTCACTTGGACCGGTGAAAGTGGGATAATGAATTCACTGACAGATGCTGATTAAACCGGTGGACGTTTGCGAAAGACACTTTGGACATAAACAGGAACGGGATTGCCACTAGTACACCCACACACACCCACACAGACGCACACAAGGCGCCTACAAGTGAACCAGAAATCACTTCCTGACCAGCCGGACCGTTCTGATGAGGTTGAATTTCGGCGTGTGCTCTCGTGAGTGCCGTGAAAGAGATGCCCGCAGGACACGGAGCCGAAACCCGCCGTGATGCTTCATGACAGCCCTCCTCATCTGAAGAAATCCCGCCATGGAACCCCCCCTCCCCATAACCCTCTCACAGAGGCCGCGCGTGATTCATCTCCCCACAAACCAAATCAAGGGAGCGAATGCAACTGCCGCCGTCATGCTGCCCCACCTCATCCATTTCACCCTCTCCTGTGAGTTGTCTTGCCCTCCGCCGGACGACCATAACGCCCCTCTAAATCTTCCTCCAGTACGGAGCCTCGCAGAGGTCCACGGCAGCAGTAAAGTGGACCATTCGTTTTCACAGCACAGCCGAAAGGAATAATGGGTGTGATGTTGAGACAATATCAGTCATTCTCTGGCTGCCAAAGCTCCATGAGCTGCTCCTGCCCCCTTTTTCTGAAAAATAAGAAGGAAGAAAAAAGCACGGGCAGATGCCCACCAAACAACCGCACAGCTCTTGATGGAGCTTTACGCAAGTCTTTGATATGTCCCTTAATCTCCACTAAACTATCCCACTGGTTTTAACACCCTTATGCATTAGCCTATGTCTTATAACTTAAGAGTTTATCTTTACGTGCTAAATTTAGACGCCCTCTCTTAAGAACTCAAGGCAGCTGGGAAGCCGCGTGCGCACAGTGTGCCAAATTACAAACCGTCTGAAAAAACATAACAAAAGGAAATGTTCATTGTTTTAGGAATCAGTAGCCTTGGTAACCAGTCATCTGGATGGAAGAGGCTGTTTCTGTGAAACACTCAAATCTGAAGAGTGCAAAAGTCTCTCAGTAAGCTCGAAGTGAAGGGCAGGACCAAAAACAAAAGTCACTCATCTGCTGTTCTTCAATTCCTTGCGTTAAAGCGGATCACTGTCTGGTGCGCTTTATTTTTAGAACGTTTCCCATCCTCTCTCCACTGTTCTCTCCTTTTCCCGCCCCCCCCTCCCCGGTGCTGGTGAGCGTTGCCTTCTTTATTCTGGAGGAACCCACCTGTCTGCCCGTACATCAAACCCATCCCCGGTGGGCTTCTGTGTTAAATTCCAAACTTAAAACCCATTACCGAGCCATCAGCCCACTCATAATGCTGTCTAACGACCTCATTTCCCTAAGTGTCAGCCCCGTCAGTCACCAGAGGCCCTGTCAGCTCGGCCGCCCGTGTCCGAGGGTCCCGGTCGCTCTGAGGCATCGCCAACGCCGCCGCGCGCACCTCATCTCAGCCTGTCCTCATCAAAAACAGGATAGAACGCTCAATCTCTGAAAATATGTCATGGCAAAGTGACTGGGGACACAGGGGGTAAGAGACTTTGGAATGAAAGTGCCGGGTATTTCATTTACCATATCCACTCTATTAGTCGGAGCGGCACAGTCAATCAGGGCCCCATTTTGAATCAAGGGGAGTTGGGGGGAGAGAAGTGGGACACGGCAAAATGGCTGACGGTCACAGCGTGGCTATTCCAGCTCAACTAAAATCAGTTTGAGGAGTCGAGTGTGTATAAAATGGATTATTACCACACGGATCCGAGACGTCACCGCCTGTCCTTGTTAGCCGAGGAGCGTGCACAGGAGCGGGGTTGACGAGAGGGTGCAAGGCTGAGCCGGAGAGGCTTGAAGCTGTAAATGTGTGTGTGTGTGTGTGTGTGTGTGTGTGTGTGTGTGTGTGTGTGTGTGTGTGTGCGCACGCTGTCCACTCGCTGTCTCCCTCCCAGGTCTCCCAGCGTACCTTTTATGTGAAATGATTTGGTAAATATGGAAAGGGGCCCCTAGGCCACACAGGCCCGGCCCCTCTTTAGGAGTGGATAATTGACTCCTTTTCCTCCTTGATAATTCATTGCTTGCATATGCCAGCTAATACATCAGCTGAAAACCGCCCTGGCCCTCATCTCCCCTCACACACACACACACACACACACACACACACACACACACACACACACATTCACACGCACCACCACCCAGAGGAATGAGCGACTGTGGAGGGACTGAGCATAAAAAATGGGGATGACAAATAGGAACACTTCTAGATCTATGAATGAATTATGTCTTCTAAATACCTTGAGCAGAGGCAACTGTCAGCCAGCGTCTATACTAATCTGGGACAAAATATGACCAGCGCTGCATTAAAAAGGAGGGAGCAGGGCTGCTAGAGAATGAGGCGAGAAATGAACGAGCAATCAGGCCATTAAAATGTGGTGTCTGATTCAGCTTTGGCGGACATTTGCACATTTATCACGAGATGGAAATATCCTCCCCCCCCTTTTGTCATTGTAATGCGGCCCCTTCCATCGAAATAGATTAGGATTATTCCAACAGGACACAGATATCATTTGTTTTACAATAGCCGAGTCAGCAGTCACAACAGTCATTAGGTATTAGCCGTTTGGAGGGACACTTTGCAAACTGAGAGGAAGGATAAAATTAATGATACTTCACTTCAAGAGGTGGGATATTAAATGCATGCTCTCGCCGACAACTGAGGTGGAGGGGAAGGATAAATGTCTCATACAACATACGCTACTGTATACGAGTCGGGCCTCCGGATAGGAAGTTCAATGAAACACTGGGTCACTCGGGGTCTCTGACTATGTTCACAGATGAGGTTAAAAACTATAACCTTGCTATTGTTTTGTGTCATAGCTGTTTGGGAACGTGCTGTATTTCCCATGAGACGGCTGCGGTTCACGGCCGCAGGACGATTGTCGCATCCCTTGGAAACGCTGCAAATTTCAGGTAAGAGGAAATCCAAGGACAGCGCGGTACGACCGGGCACTTTGACCAAGCGCCCTTACAGGCTGCGGTGCCTTCAAGGCCCAAAAACTTTGGACGGATGAAAGTAGAAATTGTGATGACTCATTCTACCGACCACAAAATAGTGGAACAAATAAAGATTACTCAGCAGTGTTTAGAAACGTGGCGATAAAGCAGGCAATTTCTTTATCAAATGCAAATTAATAAGAATGCATGAGTGCAGTGATCACGTGAAATTAATTTCGTAGTACATAATATATTTATGTCTTCATGTTGTTTTATTTGTTTCAATAAAAGATTAAAACAAAAAAATGTGTAAGTTCCACCACAGGATTTCTTAGACCCTCCATACATTTTAAAGACACATAGAAATACTTCACTTTTATTATTATTATTAATAATAATAATAATAATAATAATAATAATTTGTTTATATAGTATATATATATTAATAAAATAATATTTTTTTAAAAAGTTCACTCACTTGCTAAAATGTCTTAAAAATTACATTTCCTCCCTCTCCCTCAATGAGAAATCCATAAAATATCAATATGCAAATATAATTATGGAGTAATTTCAGCTGTTTAGCGACTGGATATTAAATCTCATTTAGAAGTCCATTTTCAGTGTAGGTGCACTGACTTTTTCCAACATTGCACACCGGACTAGTTGTGATGGCACAAAAACCATCTTGTGTGTTCTTGTGTTTAATTTGGATTTAAGGTGACCATAGAGGTGCGTTCCCTCTTCAGCGAGTAAAAATCAGGACAGCCTTCTGGTGTCAAACTCTGCAAAGTGAAGCCCAGGTGTCCGAGTGAATGGCTGATTCTAAACACTAATATTTCACGTCACCAACCTCCAACTGGCTCAGACAGACGGTGAGAATGGCGACGCTGCCCTCTAGTGCCACAATGCAGCACTGAAATGCATCTTCTTTTCCTGTTCGTATTTGGAATGCAACTTTTCGAGTATGAAACTCTCATCACCGTCTCCCTTCTTCTGGAGGAAGCAGCTTTGTTTGTTTCATCATTAGCGTCAGTTACAACAGATGGTTTTAAAAGATGAACGGTGAACCAGGAGATGAGTGGGCCCCCTGTAACTCTCCACCTGGGCGCCAAACTGATGGCCGCTTGTCTCGCTGGAGGTCACGACCTGTGTCCCCCACGGGTTGTCCCCAGTGCTGGAGACAGTGAATGGAGATCCTTGGTCTGTGACGATCCCAGTGGCCCCATGGGTCTGAGTTTTTCTGGTTCCCCGCTCAGCCTGCCTTATCACGCCACCTGCCGTACGCCATAAACTGCCGACAGGGTGGACTCGGGGCTTAGAGGCAGTCCCGTGATTCAGACAGAAAACAAGACCAGGACACCAAACCGGAATCAATCAGCCCTCACAAGGATGGGCCGCTCTCCCAATGCCTTTTGCATTGTGCAAAAACAGGAGCCGTACAGACTTACTCACACCATTGTCAGTGTAATAAAAAAAAGGCTGCACACAGTTAAAGGCAACCCTGCTCTAAATTAATTTCGCTGTGCCATCGCCACAGAAAGAGCAACGTGACCCCATTACTACTTTAGGGAAATGACTTGAGGTTGCCAAGACATGTCATCCTCTCTGTAGAAAAACACTAGCGGCCGTGATTCTGACTCACTGGATAACTACAGACGCCCACGCTTGCTTGCCTGCAGCCATTCATGAAGCTTGATCCACGCACAGAAACAGACCATAACAGCAGCGAGGGGCGGCTGCTCTGTTTATCCTCTCCAGTGGTTGAGTTGTGCGCGGGGGATCACGCTGTGTGTCTTCTGTGTTTGTGGACGGCAGATGTATAATGTTGAGTAAACAGGGCTCTCGCCTTCGCCGGCAGCTGTTGGGTCAGATGCCAAGTTCTGGGCAGGAAAGGGGCTGTTTGCACTGCTGCCACTGGCTTTCCTCAGATAACGAATGCGTTATCGCCGCAAACCTGTGCGCCTTCCTTTTACCGCCGCACTTGTGTGTGCGCTATCACGTGGCCTTTATGGCTCTGTTTTTGTGGACGATAACGCAAAGAGTCTGTCACGAGTAGAAATTTCAGCTTTATTCACAAAACGCAGGGATGTCACAAACAGCTGCAGAAACAAACGTCGACAGTAACGGTTATAATCCTGGCACAACAACATGACAACATAACAAATTCGCTGAAGATAAGTTTGTTCCTGAACGCCCACCCCAACACAGCTCAAGGTCACTCATGGCATTGAAACATTGAAAAGACAATGATGACACGTCTGTCAAACTGAATGAAAAATCGGGGCTTACACAGGAAGCTTCGCTGGACACTCTCATCTTCTCTCCCACATGCGGTGACGAGCGCTAACCACAGCTGATCCATATGACATGAACGGAGGATAAACGGCCTTAACTGGATGTTTTGTACGACAACAAAAGTACACAGACAGGCACTTGGATTAAGGTATCATCTCCCTTTCCTATTTCTGTTCCTGACAAATGAATACACATCCTGGGGACTGAGCACTGAGCATTCAACAAGAACAGACAGGTTTTGCACAATACATTTCAGACTCCCGCCTCAGAGTCAGCCGGCCATTTATCGGGAGGCTTATCTTTTGAAAATGCCAAACAGTCCTGTCAGTCGCACCAGGCACTTCCAAAACATCCCAACAGGCTGTGCTACATAGAGGAAGTGTTGTCAGCAGGCAGCATCTGCGTGGGAACCCTCTATTTGCCATCAGAGGTCACGCTGGCGTTATCTCCTGTGTCACACGCCTCGGATGCGCCCAGCTCACCGGCTCCGTCCTGACAGGCAGGCGGAGCGGCGTCGCCCCCGTGGCTGGAGCTGGACTTTTGAGAGGAGCTGGGGGAGTTGGTGGGGCTGAGCTGGACGGCCGTAGTGTCCTGCAGCGTGTGCTCACTCGTCTCCATCTCGAACGCCGCCGCCCCCATCCGCATCAGCCCCCACTTCTCGGCCCCTTTAGCCCTGCGGGCCATGTGGGCTGGGGGTCTTCTGCTGACCACGCAGCAGGCTGTGAAGAAAGCCAGGGCAAGCAGCAAGAGAAGAGGCCCGATGATGATGGGGGGGTTGCCGGTGGGGACCAGGGTGCCGAAAGCAAAAGCTCCCACCAGGGTGATGTTGATGCCGGCCAGCATGATGCACAGGCCGCAGGCGCAGCACAGGGCCGGGGAGGGCAGGCTCTGGTGCCGCTGAGCGCGCTGCTGCTTGTGGACCTTGTTGGGTCCACAAGGTCTGGAGGTTTTCTCAGGCAGCACCATGTCTCCTGGGGGGTGGGGTGGGGTGGGGGGCTCTGTGAGTCAGAGAGTAGCTGAAGATCAGATAACATACTGATCACTGAATATCTGAACTGAAGGAAATTCGACATTGCAGTACATTCGGTATTTTTTGGAGTAGCTGATGTTAAGTCAAAAGTAGGTAACTTAGAAAAAACTTGGAGAAGACTTGGATAAATTCATTTCATCCATAAATCTGAAGTAAAGAGAAAGATATTGAATGCATGAGGCAAACCCACTAAAAGTGCAACTATTACTTTCTGATAACATTCTCATTGTGAAGCAAGAGAAGCGATTCTAACATCACGCCAGACCTGCAAAGACGACCCCCCCCCCACACACACACACACACACACGCCACACTCCCGCTCTCAGTCACCTACGTTAAATAAGACTTGTGATCCAGACGAGCGTTTTCGCCGTCCTCCGAGCCTCCATCGTGTCGCGCAGGAGCCGCGGGAGTTGGAGGTGGCCTCCTCCCTCCAGCAGGTGCACGGCAGAGTGAGCTGCCGGCGCGTCGCCGCTCGAACACCCTCCACGGGTGTATAATGGAGGTGGGCCACCAGGGGGCGCGAGAAGAAAAAACAAAACAAAACGCAGCGGTCCAATCAAACCGGCCTGTGAGGTCGTGAAGTTTTTTTTGGCAACGTCTGCGCCGAGGATGCTCTGAGAAATCACAAGATATGTAAGGACGCAGGATGAGTGATGTTCAATATCACCTCTTGTCTTGTTTTTTTAAACATTATTAAATTGGACTAAAATTAGCCTCCAATTATCCGTGATATCATCTTGTCCTTTTAGGATATTAAAGCAGTCCAGATAAGGACACCTCCCCCGTCAGACCCATGCTATCTGCTCAGTGTGTGTGCATGGGCAACTTAATCACACCCTCTTCCTCTGCCCTTCACCATCCTCTGTTGTCGTCAACCAGTACAAAAAGACCTTTGGCCACATCTACTCGTGGCTCCTGACGGAAATCTTGCAGTAAATTGAATAACAAATAGTTGAAATGATGTCAGACAGACAAGACGAGAGAAGATGTTAAGGGTCTTGTTTATTGAGAACACAGCATACAAGTGAAAATATGTTCTGCACTGAGAGCTTTATGCATAACACCCCATAAGAGCTTTGATAAATTTCAATGGGGCTACATAATTACATACCAATTAGGCTACTGTACTGTATCTCATTTCATGTGGGTAACAATCAAATCCTTTTATGAGTCATAATGGGAATAAGAGGGCCTTAACGTGGCACATGGTTATTTCCTAATGTGTGTCTTTGCCCCGAACAAACCTCTGTCAATTCCTGCCAACCAATGAGGGCCCTTAGTTGCTATAGGGATGAGGTGTCCATGGCAACAGTGTAACATCAGCGGACATGTCATTTAGCGGGCAACACATAAAATTAACAGTTCAGGCAAACTGAAGCGATAGACTGCCATTGTGACCCCATTCAAACACAGAGTGGGTCCTCACTGAATGAAACAAAAAATGTTGAACTATTTCTTTCATATAAAAAAAAGGATCAAAATCAGAGAGTAAATAACAGCAAATCAATGGAGCTAAGAAAAACAAGGATGGAAGTCTTAGCTTGATTCGTTCATCATTCTTTCAATAGGCACATTCACAGAACCCCAAATACAAAACTGAATGATATACACATGCTTGGAAAAAAAATCCCTTCAACCCAAAATGTGGAAACATCTATCACCATTCAAATGTAACATCGGCTACTCCAAAAACCCCTTTAAGTCTCATCAGCTACTGTACATGGCACCTATAAACCAGTCAAATTCTCACATTTCAAATCATTCTGACTAAAAAACACTCGACGATACCAACTTAATAAGAAGCTAAGCCTAAGTCTTTTTGGGATGGCGTTGCATTTTCTTTACAATACAAAATGTGCAAAAAAAAAAAAAAAGAAAGAACCTGAGGTAATGTTGAGTAACTTCTAATGAGAGTAAAGTGGTGTCAAAACCCCACTGAAGAACAGTATTTACTGTACTGCACTGTCAAATCCACACTGCTGGAGCAAACTGAGTCAAGATTCTCCCTTTTGATAAACTGAATCTGTGGCCGATTTGAAAGTACGTGGGTGCGACAAGTAGCTTGTGTGGTTGCGGAAGCTAGAAGGGGAAAAGAGACAGGTCAGAGGGTCCCTTCTAACTTCATTATGTATCCATTCAGATTCCTGCACTTTCCGTAAACTCGACCTACGCTCTTCAAAACACCAGAAGAGTCAACAAATGCTTAAATATGCAGGCAAAATGGAGAACAAAAATCCAAGCCTCCTCTGAGCATCGGCCATTTTTTTAATCGTCTAAATCACATCCATCGCCACGCATCAAATCACGTACACATACATGCCAATAAAAAAAAAAATAAGACGCATCATCCCTTTCCTCCAGTGACTGAGAAGCAATAAGTAGCATTTAAATAACACAAACTAATTCACAGTTTGAAAACAATAACAATAAAACCTATTAAAATGATATAACGATGCATTAGGACAGCGACAGATGCTCAACTGTGCTGCACCTACGTAATGCTGTGTTGAGAATACTGAAATACAAATTGCCGGCATTGAGCATACTTTCTGCTGCTTTGAGGCGATCGTGATTGAATCTTCAAAGACTACGTGTGAATTTCGAAAACCCAAAGCTACTCTTAAGTGTAAAAATCCTTGCTTAAAAAGGCAGGCAGCTTAAAACGACTCCTGGACAAATCTCGGGAGTTTTAACCGTGTTTTCGGCCAGGGAGGTCGGTCGCCGAGGATCAACTGTCCCCTTGGTGCTCAAGCTCTCTCGAGAGGATAACATTACTGGCCATGGGGAGAGAGCTTTCGCACTGGGAACAGCTAGTCACTTCTAACGATCCTGCAAGGCTCCCTGTAAAAACAAAAACACACACACACACAAACAAGGAGAGGGCAGAGCCTAGGATCGGCCCGAGAACACGAGGGGTGGGGGGCTCGTACTCGTCCTTCAGGCTGTGAGGTCGTCCGAGCCCGGTGCGAAGTCCCTGGTTCGCAGGGAATTGGACTGCGCCCGTCGACGAGCCAGTCTGGAGTTGGAAGGCGGAGAAAGCCTCATGGAGCAAACAATGGCTCCGGCGTCCTCCTGGTGCTCGTCGTGCTGGGATAGCTGCCGGTTGAAGGCGATGGCTTCTGCTGCGAACTGGGTCAGGTCTTTGGTGCTACTGTTCCTGGAAGAAGAGAGGAGGCAAACGAGGATTTGAGACAGACTGTTTTAACCTGGACTACAGGATATACACACACTGCACCGCAATCTTGGTGCCATGAATAGATGCGTCTCTTCTCATGTTTTGCTCATCTTGACCCTTTTCTTGTACATTTTTCATGCAGAAAAAAAAGCCTGACGTTAGTGCTTTGGACTTGACTTTGTGAACTCTCACTCATACCTCTGTAGAACATGAGGAGTTGGAAGACCTCTCTCTGGAGCATTCTGTTGAAAAAAAAGAAAAGAAAGGGAAACTTTATCTAAAAATCACACCTTGAAATGAAACAGCAATGTCGCTGGAAGTATTCTACTGCAAAGATTAAATGATACACACCCCCTGCACCCAAGGGTGTTTGAGGACCTGAGCAGCACTGAGGCGCAGGGTGGCGTCCCGGACCAACAGCTTGGATATGAGATCCTTGGCCCCTGCTGTGATGTGAGCCCAGTCCTTGTCTGGAAACTCATACTTGCCCTGCTGGATGCTGTCGAACAGCTGACTCTGTGGAGAGAATATGATGCAATATCCTGTGCCGCTGTTGCAAAACACTTTTGTTTCGTAAGCCACGCGAGCAGCGGACACTTTTGGGTGTGAGAAGTGAACATACCTGGCAGGTCCTGCAGGTTTCTCCCCGATCCCAGCCACAGTCGGTGCCGCAGTGGCCCGTGAAGGGGGGGCTGCCGCTCAGCAGGATGTAGAGGATGACCCCGAGGCTCCAGAGGTCGCAGCGCTTGTCGTAGAAGGAGGCCTCATCAGTGAACACCTCCACTACTTCTGGAGCCATGTACTCGGCTGAGCCACACTAAAAGACATTTTTTTTTTTTTTTTTTTAAATGGACAAGCCTTTTAGAGTCAAACATTAGACTCTACATTCTGTTCGTGTATGTGCTCTGAAATCCAAACAAGGCTGTTACCGGTGTGGTGAGCTCAGGAGTTGTTATGGGGGTGCAGGCACTGCTGAGCTTCACTCCACTTCCCAAGTCAAAATCACAGATCTTTACCGGCGACACCTGAGTAGAAAGATGGAGGACGAACATTATTATCCTGTGATTCTCTCATTAACTACGCAACTAGTGCACTTTTGAAAGCATCCCGTCCTTTAATGGCCACGTACTCGATCAGTGTATTCACAAAGGATGTTCTCCAGCTTGAGGTCTCTATGGGCAATGCCTGCAGAAACACAAATTTTCGTCATGATGAAATGAAAAAAGATCCACAGGCTTTCCATGCGGACTGTGGAAGGACAGCTGTTGGGACGCTGACTCACCTTTAGTGTGCAAGAAGTCGAGTGCTTGGGCGATGTCTCTGACCACCTTACTGGCCTCCAGCTCATCGAAGTGCTTTCGGTTCTGGATGTGTGTGAGGATGGAGCCTGGGGGGAGCAAAGAGAATCACTATTAGCAATCAGTGCGGACTTGTAATGAGCCAATGTACTGTACGTGTATGAAAACAGTGTTAGCCATTCATACTCACCCCCACGCAGCTTTTCAAACACCAAATAAAAGCACGAGCTGTCTTCGAAGAACTGGATCAATTCCAAAATATTCCTGGAGCCGAGACATTTCCAGCTGATTAGAATCTGTTCTTTCTTTCTTGTTCATTCTGTGTTGTTTCTTTTCATTTTGAAATTTGAAAATTGAAGTTTCTCAGACTAAATCCACTCACTTGTTTCCTTGGCACTGGTAGAGTGTCTCCACTTCCCGAAAGACTCTGCTGCGGCTGTGCCCTGCACTTTTTTCTATGATCTTTGTGGACCCGAAACAGAAAGGGCACTGTTAGTTGCCTGAATGAAGATTTAAACATTTTGAATTAACACAGCTGTAAACCAGGGTCCATCTTGAGCCGACCTACACTGTATATATTGAGTTTAAGTGACCAAAGACTACAAGATAGCCTCACTCACCTTCACAGCAAACTCCTGGCCATTCTGCAGACTTATGCACCCTTGAACTTTAGCATAGGCTCCCTGACCAAGCACCTCATCCGTCAGCTTGTAGAGGTCTGAAAACCCCCCCCCACATAAATATGAGGCTGCAGTCGGTATTTGCAAAGTAGTGAAAGTTGTCTCACAATATTAGTAGTTCTATTACCATCAAAAGTGCCCGTGAAGCTGTCTGTTGCCCTCATTCTTTTCTTCTTCTTCCTCTTAGCTGCATCTGGGATGTTCACTGGCTGGCTTTTCTCAGAATCTGCTGCAAAATAAAAGACTCCACAGGTAAGCGCAACGAGCTTAAAGGCGTTGCTGATTGCACCGTGCTGCTCTGAGTGATGATACGCTGTTGTACCTGACGGGCCCTGGGAAAGGTGCTCCCCTCCCTCTGTGGCGATCCCATCGGCCGGAGTTCCCCCACAGCTCTGCCCCACTTGGCCCAAAGCCAGGGAGTTGCCCTGTAACAGAGAGATCAGGTGATCTGTGCGGCAGAGAAAGCACGAGAAGGAGCACACCGTTCTGCCACTTTGTTTACATTGTCCAAGTGAAAGTACGGTGGACGTGTCTTCTCCTCCAGCCTGCTAACACTTATCACTGATAAACCCTATAATCATGGGGTCATACAACTACTATTACAACCCTACCCACTATCTTCCCCTTTGGCAACCTGCCAAAACAGTGGCCTGATGAGAATCCACCCTGGATGTTACGAGAAGCATTCACCCAGCCGGCGACAGCGCATGACTCACAAAAAGTGATGAAACTTCTGTTTCATCTGCGATAACCTTGAAATGGGGCGCAACGTGTGTGTGTGTGTGTGTGTGTGTGTGTGGGGGGGGGGGGTGAAACAACAGCCCTTACCTGGAGAGAGTGCTGGAAGACTTGCAACTCCGCCATCACGCCGTGCCTCACCATATCTGCCAACTGAGGGAGAGTAAAGCGCACACAGTCAACGGGTCTGGAACAAACCGCGCCTGCAGAGACGCGCATACGTGTCGCGTCCGATCGAGGTGCCGGCCAGTCGAAGAGCGAAAGCCGGACAGGTCCACCAGCCTCCCCGAGGTGACGTGTACCACAAACTATGTCTGACGGAGGTTTCTTCCTTCTTTCACTCTGTGGGATCGCATATTATGTCGGCTGGTTTCGGTCACTGCGTGACGGAAGCTTCACGTTCAGTGTGTTGAGTTAGTTAGCTTTAGCTTGCTCCCACCTAAGTAAAAGTTATGCCTAACTATACAAACTAGCGTTATGACAGCGTTATAACAAAGTCATCACTGCCATAACGCTGTCACAACTGTCAGGCACAGCTTACTGTTATAATGGGTAATTCAATGAAACCAACCCAGAGATGCTAACAATAGCCACTAAGTTCCTTCAGGTTAATCCGACGTTATGTTATTGTCGTTAGCCCCTGGTAGCTAGCAGGGACCCTCAGATGGCTTGCCCTACGCTTGAACGTCCTTTTGCTAGTTTGTATACATCGGTCAGGTGGTGTTAAAACGCAAATGTATGTGCAAAAAAAGACCCCACCTGGATTCTGTGTCCAAACCAGCCAGGCCCCTCTGTCAAAGACTCTTCCAGCTGATGTAAGCATCCATTGCTAGATGAGCTCCATCAGTCAGACGGTTGGTGACGCGCAGGGCGGGAAAACACATAAACAGACGTTTGCCCCGCCCCTTACTGAGTTTCTCCATCTCCCATTGGTCGAGAACGAGGTCACTACTGCTGCGTCACCTGGCTTGACACCACGCCGCACCCCACTCCACGTAGAGGGGATTTTTCTGTGCACGATCATGTCCTTTATTTACACATTTGTACCAGAGGTTTGGCAGGTCCAGCACCGGTTAGAGGAAGTACGGCTCGCGCCACATTCTTCCGATATTTCTTTTTTTTATTATCATTTTGTATATAGTTTACGAACGTCGACATTTTTCTGGTGAAATCTGTCTTTGTCTGCGTTGCTTTTGGCCCCAAACTGTTTAAATTTCGCCATTTTTAGCAAATCAAATCATATGTCATTTCTTAAAAACTTACTTAAACTTAAAAACTGTTTTTCAATGAAAACACAATCATGAGAGTGTTTGTGTGCATATTTTGTGTGGTGCCGTGCATTACATCAAAAACATGCACAATTATTTTTGGTCAATTTTGCATGTTTATGTCCTCAGAACAGGCTTAAACTAGAAAAACACATCAAATAAAATACAAACTTTCATTCATCAAAATAAGACTCCACACTGTATATCAAAACATATATAAAGGTCAAACATAAACATACATGCACGAGTAAAGAAAAGGGATAGTACAGGAGATGTAGTATTATAAACCAATACAAAATCCTATAAAAAATGCATCACAGCACCATAATCTGTGAAGGTACAGTGCCGCCATCTGAAGAAGTTCGGTATGTAATTGGATCCTCCCAGTTATGCTTAGAAAATCACTCATGCAACTTTATATAAAACTGTTCCTTGTTTTGAGTGTTTTGAAGATGATGTTTTCTCTCAGGGCTCAGATAACGTCAAAATGTAAACTCCTTTGTCCGTGTGGTTTTGTTCAATTGCATATCTTATCCGTCATCTCTTTCTGTAAGAAGAGAAAAAAAGCACATGTTTAACACTTCGAGTTGCACAGTGTACGAGTATATGAATGACTGTTATGAAGTGCAGTCTATCCTTTCAATATGAAGAACATCATTTTTATTGTAGAGAGAGAGAGAGAGAGAGAGAGATTATTCCTGTAAGACCAGCAAGCAAAAAGAATCGGTTTTGTTACTAAAGGTTGGACAATAAAACTGTTTAAAAGATTTATCTTCTCTGTGGTGTGTTCACGTGACTGTCTCACCGCTATTTGACATTGCAAAGGGAATTACACAGCCTGAGCAACATAATGCTGATAACTGAAGCTTTTTATTGATGCACTGGGCACCATTCTCCATCAGCTCATATGTGACGAGCAAGGTCCCCTTGTTGGAAAAAAGTAACAACGATACAAACTCTGTCTCATTTTGACTGCATGAAGTCAGCAGCTACTCTCATGTGGGCTGTTGCTTCAAAAAAAAAACAATTTCTATAAAGCAGTTAACAAGTTTCTTTCATGATGGTAAATTGTGTGTGTGTGTGTGGGTGGGGGGCTGATTTCTTTTCTAGCATCAGATGGTAAATTATCATTATGTCAGGGAGAATGTGTTAAGTGTTGAATGCGCACAGTATAACTGAAATGTCGTGTAGCGTGCGCAGCTTCAGACATGAAAATGTGCAGTTATTTTATTTTTGCTGCACGTGCACTCCCAGGGAAAACACACTGACATAAAGATGAAACTCACCCTCGTTGAGCATGCTGCAAAGCAAGGTTACAGGTGATGGGATGGATGATGGACTGACAGTCATAGTCAGACAGCCGCCCCACCCCCCCAACCCCCATTAGAAAATATTTATCTGATCCTCTTTCTCCTGCTATCTCGCGCCACCCTAACACATCTGAGGTCACAATATCATCTCACCAGGGGCTCCAGTTCAGAGTGATCAATGAGGTTGAACTCTGAAATGAAGAAGTAGTAGTGTTTGTAGCAGGTGTTGATGTGGGCCTCTGCGCCCATGCTGCAGATGCTGTCAAAGTGATGGATGTAAACATGCACAAAGACTCTGAAGAGACGGCTCAGGATCTTTTTGCACACCTGCTGGAAGTTCTTAGGGAAAGGCACACCTGGAGCAGAGAGGGAAATAAGTGTTACACAAGTGAAAGGACCTTCACCTGAGAAAGTGTTTGATTAGATCTGAGACAAAAATGAAATCATTTTCTGATACTGTAACTGTAACTCATCATTTTACAGATAAAATCATTTCTCCTAAACAGCATCAGTCTTGTGTTGATGTGATTTGCATGGACATTTTCAGGTGCTGGGTTGATAAAAAAAATGGACATACACTGTTGCACCTGTAGTCAAAAATGTATAAAAACACAGTTTTCAGATGCACAAGACCTCAGCCAGCCAAAATGTTTTGCGATGAGGAAATGACAAAGGTGAAAAGCGAAACATTTGTCAGTGAAGATGCACTTATTTGGGAGAATGTTTAAAGATTGTTTAGTAGCTCAGCTTATTAGGCAAAACTGAAATTATGAAAATGAGCACACAAACAGGATTCCAAATTGGTATGTAACCTGATCTTTAGCACATATTTGGCAGTGAGTAGGGAAACACCCTGGACAAATTGCCAATCTATCAGAGGCACATCTATGAAAAATTTTTTTTTTTTTTTTATGACCTGCATTTCTAACTCTAAATGCACAAAGAACGGCTCACTATGAGTTCAAAATATTGTGCCCTTTTGGTGTCAGTACTAACCGCTGAGCTCATACAGTACCTCCATTATGCATGAAAGTCTAATAAACGTCACGATAAAGATAAAATAACACCATCCGTTCACTCTCCTCTAAATGTCAACGTTATTGTTTCATTAACCTCTGCATGAACTTCATCATCCCATTTGTGATCTTGATTGGGGACAACAGTGCAGCTCTCTGGAATGACACGCAGCGCTTGGTCATACCTTAGGTTACACAATCAATAATAGGCCTGAAGCCTTCATTTGTAGTCTCCTCACACACACCTACTCTGGTGGGGAAGATATCCTCATTATTGATGAGCGACTCTATCCAGTCCATCAGCAGGTTCATGTACTTGAGAGCTGGCAGCTTGGTGGGTTTCTTGTAGTCGTCGCCATCCTGCCACCTGTACTCGTACCTCAGCCCCCCAGACATGATGGGACACGTGCGCTCGGTGCAGTACTCGCTCACCGTGCCGTAGATCAGGTTGATCCTGTTAAAAAAATCCACCACATGGACAGCAATCCAGTCGTTGATGTTCTCTCCCTCCGGGAGCTGAACCACTTTCCTGAGGTCCAAGCCGGACTTGAGCGAGGCCTGGGCCTTCTTGTAGAGTTCAAATCGCTGGGTGCCGGGCTCAAACCGCTTCCTTGGCCTGAATGTTTTGTCTTTGCTGAACACTTGTCCAAGACACAACGCCATTGACTTGGTCGTTTCCCCTGTGATAAGGGGAGAATGAGGCCTCCAGAATAATAATTAGCTTTAGGTTTGATAGAGTGTGACCTTCCCAAGGTGGGGAAGCAGGCCGGTTTCAGCTCCGAAATCAGGTCACGCGGGCCAGCGTCTGTCATGCAAAGATTGCAGGGAGCTCTTGTTTTCAAAAGGCGGGACGTCCCTGTGAAACAGAACAACAAGAGAAGTTGGCTTATCCCTTTCCTGTCAGTTTACTGAGTTGAGGCAAGCCTGACCAAAAACATCAGAGCTGTGGCTCCAAAACCATACATATCATCGTCAAACTGTACATAAGGTTTTGTGAAAAGGTAAGTATTCCTTCAAAATTCACAAGTCAAACATTTTCAAGGACTCGGTCATTAAAATTACTCATGTAGGCCAAAGTACACACATACACAGATATCTGCCTTCCACAGCTGAAGACAAGCCAGTGACTTCTTCAATGTGCTGTTACTGCATCCACTGCTCTGCATGACCAAAACGGCCCTATCACAAGATTTTCAGTTGCACCCGATGATGAAAATAGCAGCAGTTTCAGTCAGTGTTGCCAAAAACTCAGGCCACTGGAGTCAAGCATGTTTAAGAGAATGAGCAGCATGATGCAACTCACTAAGGATGAAACAAGATTTTAGAGGCATCGTGAAGGACGGACACAGCACTATGACTCTCATTCAGAACACTGGGGTGTAAAAGTAGATGCTTTGAAGTCTGGTTTAAAAAAAACAAACACTGAACATATTAACTGATGTGGAAAAAGACAGTTGGTCCCTCTTTTGGGAAAATAGTTTTGGGATACAACACAAACAATAGGTTATTGACATGCAGTTTTTCTGATACGTATTAACCATCTGGCAGATAAGGCACACCGATTAGGTTTGGGACCTCGCTGAATGATTTTGCTATCCGGTGCCTTAATTGTTATGATAATAAAGCATGAATGTTAGCTGATTAGTTTATTATAGAAAAACAGGGTGCACTGTTTAAAAGAAATGAAGTCTGAGTACGTCACAGAATGATTGGGGTTTCATTTCATTGCGTTGCACTGGAAACTCTCCTTTGAACAGTCTGTTTCCATCCAGTACTTTGGAGGATTAAAGCATATGCTGCTTCCGCAGATTTGACACTGCAGTCACATTCAAGTGACTGTGGTTGCAACATGATACTATATCCGCATTTGTGTCCTGAGTCCCATTTTGAACTGCTGGGGCCTTACATTTCCTGCAGTTGCCTCTCTGTGACTTGAATTAGCAGAGGTTTCTGTCTTTGCGTTATCATCTGCACTCACTCTTTTGACCCGAGCACTGACACGGCCATGTGCTGTGATCTTTAGTTGACTGAGTGACTCCGTTTAAGAAAACTTGCAACACACAGACACACTTGAATGTCTGTAAAGCTCAGAGATTTGCTGGTTTGTGTTCAGCCTTTGAGTCAGTTTGAGTAAATGGCGAGGGCTTGAAAGTGCTTGAAAATGCTTGCAAGCAGCATTTGATATATGAGAAGGGTACTTTTACTTTCCACTAGCTTTCACAGTCTGCCTGATCCCAGTTCAGAGCTCACCACTGGGGGAGCATGAGTACGTGGTCATGAGATAGCTCTAAATGTGTCCATAACAAAAGGGCTTGTGAGGAAGGTCCAGAATTACAGCGCTCCATTCACTCCTCAAACTCAGGGAGACACAGTTTCAGTCAAACATTTCACATGGACACTCTTAGTTACTGAAGACAGTGATGATTTCTACAAAAAAGGTGACAGCGCGTGAGAAAGACTGACTCTACTTTCGATCACATAACTTCTCTCTGCATGCCTCGACAGCTTTTGCACGTCTCAAGCATGTCTTATCACGTACTGAGGTTGGCAACGCTCCATGCATACTTTCTTGGTTTTTATGGACCATGCTCACTGCAGACTAACAAAAGTCATGACGCAAAAAAGGGGAAAAATTAGAACAGCAGCTTCTGCGTAAAAAACACTGCAGGTCGCAGAAGCCAAAAATAACGGAGGAGACGGAGGGAGATCAAATCATGAGATTACTGAATGGAAAAAGGCTGTCTGCACTTTACCTGGCAGTAATCCCACAGCGGAGGCTCTGGAGTCGGGTGGAAAGTCGTGGGAAGTTCAGGGAGCATTCAGGCGTCAGATCCCTCGACTTCAAACTCCCTGCGGAGGTCAGCTCCTGCTGCTCTGCCTCCTCTGGCTCCTCTGGATCTTCTCCCACCCCGTCGGCCACTAACAGACCGAGTGGCTCCAACTTCACTCGGCAGCAGAGTCAACACAGTAAAGGGAGAAAAAGTTGTTTGGCTTCTCTTCCTGTTGATGATGTCACATCCTGACTTTGTCTACCGGGCCCTGCTGTTGCTATCTCTATATGTGTGTGTCTGTGTGTGGGTGTGTGTATAGAGGACCTATAAATTCAAAGAGAAGACGGGCTGGAAAAGGTCTTTCCGAACCCCCACTCAGCCCTCCTTCTTTTCCATTTTTTCCCCCCTCTTTCTTCTCATCCTGTAGGCAGAGCAGCCAGCCCACTTATCCCGCCCTCTGGTAGAGGTCCTGAGAAAACAACTCCTCCTCTTAAGCCACAATACAGGACAGAAGGAGCAGAATGAACCCACAAATATTTCTGGATGTTTGGAAGTCTCAATAACATATCATTTAAATTCTTGGCCCTTTAAAAGATATTGTAGTTGAACTCAGATCTACCCCTTAAATCAGGAATGCGTTACTAAAAAAAAAAAACAAAAAAAACAACTATTCAAAACATTGACAAGAATCTGCATTCAAAAAACAATGCAAGTCTGAGTGAGATGGTCCATTTCCCCCATGCCCCCGAGGGCTGAGACTCCTTACGAGAGCTGTCATGACTGTTCCCTTTGTCTTGAAGGTGAATGGTGCAACTAAAATGCAGAGGGTGTCTGTTTCTTTACTGGGTGATGAAACACAACCTGCAAAAAAAAAAGAGAGACGCCAGTGAGACTCTTTGTGATATGATCCCCTCCAGTATGGGGGGGGGCGGCGGCGACGGAACGTAGGATGGGATAAAGTGAGAGCAAGTTTCAGGTCCTAATGTTTATTTTTGGTGCTGGAGGGTTTAAAAAAATTAAAAATGCAGCTGCAGACATTTAGAAGTGTTGATTGAAAGACAGGTTTTGAAATGAAACCCATATCTCACACTGGCTGGATTCAAGATGTGTTATATTTTAGAAGGTTAGAGATCGGGTTTGATGAAGTCAAGGAAGGAAACTGAGTCGCAGTAATTCAGCAAATCCACTGGATGTCATCACTGCTATGCTTATGAGTGGTGTTTTACTATTGAATCTATCACAAGGGCTGGAATACCCTTTGTCTTCTTTCACAGTGGTAAAAAAGGTTCAAGTGACAAAAACATTTACACTGAAAGATTACAGAAATATATATATATATATATTTGGTACTTTGCAGTCATGTTTGGTGAGGTTTTATTGGAAATGCTGAATGAAAATTGTTAAGCACAAGCCAGTTTGGTATAAATTGTATTTAACATAATATATAAAGAAAGCACAGTGCAAAGTGGAAGTTGAACCGGAAATGAAAGTGGTCAGATTACATGGCTGAGTTAAAGCACATTGTTAGCAGTCTACTTGGATTAGTTTGCCAAACTCAAAATATATAAAACGGCCACTAAAAAAGCCACTGCCTTTAAAAAAAGATTGCCTAGTTTTATATGCAGATAATTATCTGAGATCTGACCAAAAAGACCCAAAAAAGGGTCAAATTGAAAACAGTACTTGATTTCACTTTACACTTTTAAAAAAAAAAAACCTCCCGTGACGACTCACACAGAAAATTATGTATGACAGATCAATCCTGCTGCTGCTGCTCTGTGCTGATCTGTGTGTGACTGTCACAAGCCAAAAATGTGACACAGGAGGAACTGAAACCAGTCAGGCCTTCTTTCACCTTTGATTATCATTCATTCAGCATAGCACTCTGTCATTATTCACCAAAACAAGACTTCCTGTCACTCTGAGCCCTTAAAACTGTTTCCACAGATTGCATGCAAAGCATGTTAAAAGGCAAAATGTTGAATGAAAACAGCGCGTCTGTACATTTTTAAGTTTTGCTCCCACCTCGATTTAAGCAAAAATAGAATCAGAAAGAGACATATATTTGAATCATTTGGGGACTTTATATTTGTATTAGCAACACATCTTCACAATATAAGATAAACAGACACATTTCAAGCATTTAATGGTCAGCTCAACCTTTTGTCTGAGTTACCGTAGAGACAAATTTTTGTGTATTTCCATCCTTATCTGTGCTTCAAGACAGACTACTGACACAGATAAATTGTGCTCACTAATTTAAAAGTGCTCCTGGCGGCCCCAGGTAAGAGAGCGGCCCCCGCACTTCAAACGAGCAGATGAGCCATTTGCCCCGCTACAGGTGGTTACAGGTGGATGATTTACGTTCAGGCAAGCGGCGCAGGTATCTGACCCATTGTGCACTGACTTTGCTGCAGGCTCAGCATGGTCTCTTTAATCATTATGGGCGACGCACGCCATCAGGATGGCGGCGACCACAAGTTTTGAGTATCCACCCATCTCATTTTAACATGCTGTGGGGGTTGTAGATTTGTATGTGTGTGTGTGTGTGTGTTAAATAAACTCATACCTGAGCGGAGGTATTGCTTACACAGTACAGTCTATGCATTTGTGCACAGCATCTTGTTGCTGCTGTTTTACACATGCATGTACAAGCAGACTTTTATCTTTACTGGGCATCAGATTCTGTCATTCCTTGATTCTGAAGCCTAAATAAACCACAGCTCGATAACAGCGCTGTGTAAATCATGTCGCTCTGTCATCCTTCAGTGTTACCAGTGGAGGATGACAAATGTTTAAAAGGAATGAACGGCAGAGGCAGGTGGCTCAGGTGTGCTTCCAGCTTTTTATTGTAATGTACATATCATGGTGATTGTTCTACTATGACAGTAGTAGTGCAGTAGTAGAAGTATTTATTTTTCATTATATAATGTCACCAACTTGCCTGGTGCCTGTTGCTTCTTTATATACCAGGGGGCGAAATGCTTTTTTTTGTTGTTTTTTTACTTTACTGTGTCATTCTCAATCATTAATCATCATATCAATAATCAGCCTTATGTATGTTGGTCCATCCCCATCAGAGATCAGCACACATGAAGTTTCACTTTGCCAAATGACAGAATGATGTGTGCGCGATGATTGACGTTTGATACAGGTGATTACG
Organism: Psettodes erumei; assembly: GCA_016785225.1. Taxonomy (NCBI): domain Eukaryota; kingdom Metazoa; phylum Chordata; class Actinopteri; order Pleuronectiformes; family Psettodidae; genus Psettodes; species Psettodes erumei. The sequence continues at coordinate 2,336,475 of JAFBJZ010000107.1, forward strand.
TCCACATTAGGCGACCAACTCGCAGAAGGGGTGGAAATGACTCCACCTTTTTTCCCCAGCTCCATCAAAGGGCTGGGTCAGGAGAAGGAGGAGGAAAAGTAGAGCGGAGAGGAAGAGGAAGAGGAAGCAGTGCAAACTTCAGCCACGCGCTGGGCCACTTCATCCGCCTGCTGTCGACACAGACTCCTCGGGTTTTTTTTAATTCAACAAGTGAGTATCGATCCGACACTGTTTTCACAGCGTTCACGCGTCCACGAGCTTTTAGTCACACTTACAGGTGCGTTCGTCTTCCGGGGGTGGGAGGTGGCGGGAGGGGAGATGTTCGAGGCGCGTTGCAGTAATTCAGTTGGCTTCGTCTGTTTGTTTTTACATCGACGGCGTCTCGGACGTTGGCTTTAAAAGGCACGGATATTTCGTTCTAAAATAAGGCTGGTTTTTGCTTTTGGGCCCCTGATCTCGTGTGCGGTGCTGTGCCAAAAGGTGTCTCCCCGCGCGCTTCTCGCCGTGAGCACCTGTACTGCGGACGAAGCTCTCAGTGGGCATTGTTGCTCTGTGCTTTTTGACGACAGGTGGTGGCATTTACTGTCATCTCTATTTGTCTGTTGTAGCTGTGATGAGTCTCAGTGGAAGAGTGGATGGAACACACACGTGTGTGTGTGTGTGTGTGTGTGTGTGTGTGTGTGTGTGTGTGTAACATTAAGTTAGCAAATATAAGTTTCATTTTATTGGACCACAAATGAATCTTACCATAGCTGGTCAAATGTTGTTATAATGGCGCCTAACGGTTTACTTATTAACCACAGTAGACTTGCTTCTCACGCCTCACTGCATATGTTCTGTTTGCTCACAGAGAGGCCAAATACAGTTTTATGAACATGCATTGAAACATTTTCAAAATGTAGAGGAGAAGAGAAGAGATGCTGCGTGTTAAAAGTGCTGTAGGAGGTATTGAAGAGGTCAGTAAGGTGAGAGGCCAGATGAGACAGTTTTATCTTAAATGGTACTGAAACAATACAGTTTCTACAGGAACCTATTAACTCCAACTATGTGAGTCCTGTCATGATACAAAATACTGACACTAACTCGTGAAATCAACATATTGTTCGTAGTACTGACAATTTTCACCCACACCTGTTACTCAATGCAGCAGCATTAGTCACATCAAGCTCTCATTTGATTTCGTCACTCTGGGACACGACGGCGAGAAACCACATCCAGTCACGCCTCCAATTTCCGCAGTGCACAGTTGGGGAACAGATACTGTTGAGGTTAAAAGTGCAGGTCGTCACCGCACGTCTGATGGCAAAGTCTCATCAATATAAATTAGTACTGTGTCACAATTTAAATATTTGCGGTGTTGGGATGGATATGTTTCATGTTTAACTTTGTCTGCAACCGTCGTCACACTGCCAAAATTTGATGGGGGGGAAAAAAGAACAGTTAATACACTTCTGCAGCTGCAACTGTTTAAATGATAAAAAAACATGAGCACACTGACTCTTGCAAAAAGTAAAAGTAAACACATAGCAGAGCCTATGACCCTCCTGAAGAGCATGTGGATTTGGCCCTCATTCTTTTGTTCCCAGATGATGGTCTCTTAGGGTAGACTATGGATCACTAACTGCGTGTAGATATGTAAACATTAGCCGTAACTACCAACTGTGGGATTGAGACAAAGGGCCTGAAGGTCACCTGCCCCAGGTGATAGTAATGTAAACACTGCAGCAGCGTTGCGACTGTTAACGCTGTGTATTGTTATCACTTCATCAGCCTCCAGTGTCAACATTGTCACTGCAGCACGCGAAGACAAGAGCAGACCTGTTGTTAAAAAGTGAGAGCCTCAGCCAGTATAAGTGACATTATCTACAGCAGCTGTTTTGAAACCATTCCCCCCCCTTTTCAGGAAAAACTCTTGCAGGGCTGAATGGGTTGTGTTTAATGCAGCGGTCATTCTCAACTCAGCTGACCGCCGTTTTCTCCTGTCGGTCACCTTGTAGCCGTGGTAACGCGCTTTGCTCGCTCAAGGAAAATATTATGTCATTAACTTTTCCCTTACCGCATATTCCCAGCGTTTAAATGGGTCCTTGTCCAAACACTGTTGCTTCTCAGTGACTTGATGCACTGATGCACAAAGGGCAACAGTGTCACTGATGATCCTGACTCTCTGCCAAGTCTCCTTCAAGGTCTCATTATTTTTGATGCCCCTGGTTAATGGGTAGAAGCTGCTTGTGACGACATGTTTGCACAGTGGCTGCTCCAAATATTGTGAATGTCACTTAAAAGGACAGTTAGGGATGCTGTTATCTGTTACACTCCCATTATTTGGTTTTCAGTTGGAAACTAGAAACACTGTGTAAATCTTGACACAAGCAAGATATAAACCTGCTCAAACCCGTTTTGCTTTGGAAGAAGTGTTAACTTTGATTGGGGTGTGGCCACAACATTAACATGATAAAGTTTGTACCCACCTGAAACAGGATAGCACTAGTTTTCCTGCACTGCCGCATGTTTTTCAGTGTGAATATCATATAATATAATATTGTCAGGTATTTAATTTAAATTGCTAAATGGTTACAATGTGTTTTTGTTTATTGTTGTGCAAAGGTAGAAGCCAAGTCAGTTTATACAATGAAATGTGAGCACTGGGCCTGCCGTGTGTTTTTTAAATATGGCACAAAGGCCTCAGAGACTGGTTGTGTGTTTTGACCCGCATGTCTGGAAAGGTGGCCGTTTGTTTATTTATATATTTCTGCTTGGTTAAATAGCAGGTCATTTCCCTGTTTAGTTGTCATTATTGTTTAATGGCAGCATCATGAGTTTTTGGAAAATTAGGCCAAAGGTCAGACTGGAGGAAAGACAAAAAAACATGTGCTGTCGTCCATATTTACTACAGATTGTTGTGTGTTGAAACGTTTGCATGTTTGAAACTATCAAGTGGAAGTTCTTGTCATAGTAGAATCTTAGGAATTTCTTGACAGACATGCAGAGTATCATTCCAGTCATGGTGGAAGTCTTGCATAATGCCAACCTGTCTACCAGGTCGGTTTTACGCTTGCCCCATCCGTCAAGTCCGAAGTTGGCTTGTGGATGATGTTTAGCATATTTTCCCATTAGACACCTATGAGGACACACCCTTGAGAGCTGGGGGGGGGGGCGGGGCAGCGTGCTGGTATACATTACCTTCAGCTGCATATCATTGCAACTTGGGAACAGCACAGTATTTCAAAATGAAATTCATTTGCAGTTTTTTTTTTGTTGTTGTTGGAGTAATGTTGGGTCATTTCGGATGCTATTGGTATTGGCTTGTGCTAAATATGAGCCTGCTAACAAAATTTTTTCCTTGCGCGCCTACGGCTAACTCTATCTATTCTGACATGTTGGCTGCCTTTGTACGGCTGTAGCAGCAAAGTCTTATGATGCGTTTGAGTTTTCAGGAGCAGGGGGTTGTTGAGTTTTTCGAGTGATGGCTTGTTTTTGTGCAGGACCCTCCTATGTAAGCCCCAGGTAATTTTCCCTCTGTAGTTATGGGATCGGTTGGAAATCCCTCTCAGATTAGCAGGATGATACTTTGCAGAGGACTCCAGTCAAAACTCGTCAACTTTTGCACAGTCTTGTTTGTTCTTTTCAGTTTAGAAACGACAGCGCCCAGATGATCCTCCAGCTTTTAATCAAATGCTCGGGTTGGTCGGTTTCATTTGGAAGAGCAAAGGTTAAAACCCAACATGTCTATTGTAAACATTCGTCACAGTTTACAGAAGAGCGTCAGTTTTCCCCTGCAGTACTCTCCATGGTTGTGTGCATGCAGTTTTCCTGTACAGTGAGGGATTACTGCAGGGTGTAAGGGTGTGTTCACCTGTGGTTTTGCCTTGAAAATCAGCCTACATAGTTGCTTGTAGCCTCTCCTGAACAATCACGTTTCTAGCCCTGTTTGACTTCAGCGGGGTGAGGTCTCAACGTTCTTCAATCCTGGCAGTTATTTTGAGTGTAGAAATGATTTCAGAACTGGCAGAAAGCATGGGGGTTGCGATAACCAGGACTTCCTCCGTTGTTGTGTAATTAATCACATTTTCGTCCTTTCCCAACAACTTAATTTCTTTGCTGATGCAGTTCCTGAGCATAATCATTTGCAACATCGCACCTAAGCCATTGCAGCAGTTTTCTGAAAACTCAGGTGGGATCCACATTATTGCAGCACCTGTCTTACACCTCAGTTTGTAAAAGCAGGCAGAAGGATCCTCACTTTCCTTAATATTTAATACTACACAATGCTGAGGTTCTGTCATTCCCCTGCACTGCATCAGCTTGAGCTCCTTCATAAGGACGCAAGCCACAGCTGTTGTGTGTGGAAAGTTCCAGAAATCTGAGTCGTTGGTGGGATGAGACCTGCAGGGGGGGCGGAGAGGGGAGGGGGGGGGGGGGGGGGGGCGCGAAGAGAATGAGACCAGTGTTGAATGGTCGGTCTCGTCTGAATACCTGCAGGTAGGGGTGATACTGCTCCCCCACCACCATCTACACACACCAGAACACAATGAAGGGAAGATGATGCAAACACGTCAGCCCCAAATCAAGTTCAGCAACATTCTTGGTGGTAGGGGGCTGGGGGTCGGCGGTAGATATACCACGACCTGAGTATTTGGTTGTTGTGTGTTTATAAAAAGAAAGCATTGTGTTACTTGTTGTTATGAATCACAGGTATTAGTGTTTATCATACCACAAATCTGCTGTGGATGGCTGGAGATCAGTGGGCACATTCAGATCTGAAGATTATGTACAGTCACTGCTCCAGTATCACCTGAAAGCAATTCAGATATAGCAAAAAAAATGTGATCATGCAACTCAGGATATGTTGCTGGCTCAGGCATTTTTATATTCTGATGGGGCAAATGATAAATATGCAACAGAGAAGCGATGCCAGAGTTTATCCTGTGATATTTCTTAAATGGAGGCATGTCATGAATTTGTTGTCGAATTTCATTAATTAAAGTTATTGAAGGGTCTGTTACTGGAGGGATGGAGGGCTTTTCCTTATTAAGTTCTAAATGAATCTGTGCATGTAATGGGCATATTTATATGAAACATTGAACTGAAGTCTTGCTCCAACAAGACGTGATATTTGAGTTTGTTCTTTATATTTGAGCGTTAAAGGACACAATCGCTCTATATTCATAAATGTTAATCCCAGAGGAAAACATTTTTAAATAATAAGTAAAAATACAAAAAAACAATTTAAATATAAAAATATTTCATTATGTAAATGTATTTTAAACTGCAGTTTCTTTTTGCATGTGTGCGAACATAAATAGGTCAAAGATGACACGCTTCCATAATTTGTGTCCGCGTGAAATTAAATATACAAAATATACAAAAAGAAGGCTAAAAAAGACATTTTAAGTCATACCACGCTTTAATTTTTTGACATTTGAAAACACCTTTTCCCCATTGACCCCACCACCACCTTTTCCCCTTTGACCCCATACCACTTGCAGAAATCAGACACACCCTGCTACACGCTATTTTTTTTTTTTATTATTATCATACAGTTTCGTTATTGTTGCATTTATTTGTGTCCCAGATGTGCAATGTCAAATAAGCCCATTTAACTTCACCCTTCTCATTGCACAATAGTTGTGAAGCTGAATTTGTACAGCGTTTCCTTTTTTTGGACGTTTGATGATCCTGTAGTTTTGACAAAGCGGCAGAACTAGTTTGAAAGGGGCTGAGTTGTAGCCCGGGTGGAATGACACCTGCCTGTGTTTGAGTGTAGCTCCTGTTATCGCAGCTGTTATCTCAAGACCTGGTTAGGTCAGACGTAACTGGACTGAGAAAACCTGGGCTCCGGGTGACAGCGCTGTCCCTGGGGGGGCCGGAAAGCGCACGGTGACTAAGACCTTTGTTTTCTCTTGCGTTTGTCATGCCGCTGGCTTGAGTGGAATGCGTGTCATTGTTTTTGCCTTGTGAGACAACTATTTGTTTTGCTGACTTTTTTTTTTCTTCTTCTTATCAGTTTCAACTTGGCTTTCATTCAGTTTTCAGACTGAAGTTGTTGACATTCAAGACTTTCTGCTGGCCTGTGTAAAAGTCGTGAGCACATGGAGGAACTGCGGTTAATCTGTTTGGTAAACATAACTTCAGAGGGAAAAAAATCGAACAGTCCGAATGTTGTTAAGTTCTGAGCACCAGTAACTTTTTACGTGCGTTACAGCGCTAACCTCGGAAGGTGATGCAGAGCTGTTATACCATCTGATTTTTTTTTTTAGCACAGCTTTAAACCAGGCTCATACTTCATCACATTTCATAGCTTGACCTGAGGTTTGTACAGGGACGAGGCCGCGGCAGCAGAGTGGGACCCCTCACACCAGTGTGTCACATGCTGGTGGAAATTCGAGCCTTCTTGTGCTCATGGCTATGATGCATGTGGTGCACACATGTCCCAGCATTTGCACTTTCCCCTGTCGCTGGGTCATCCGTTGGATTGTTTTGTTTTATCAAGGTTATCACTCATTCAAAATTAAGATATGGCAAGCGTTTGGCAAATTCCAAAACACGCGGATGTGTTTTTGTTTGGCACTTTGCCTCAGAAAACAACAGGGCGTATCTGCAACACCAACAACTCTGGGATTTTTGCTGCCTTTGCTTCTGGAGCATGTATCGCTGTTTTCAAAAATGGGCTCATTTGATAAGACAAATTGTAATAAGATGCTTAATCAATGCTCATAGATTGATGTAATGATGATTGATGATGATGCCAAATTCCAACAAAATATGCCAGTATTACACTTTGCAGTGAAAAGGAAAAGAAAAATTAAACTTTTTTTGCTCCCACCTTCTCTTTCCCACTTGTGTTTACATAATCAGTTTTTGATGCAGATGTAAAACATTTGGATTGTAGTAAAGGACCAGTGTGTAGGGGATTCAGGGGCATCTATAGCAGAAAGCAGCATATAATTACAATGTTTGAATTAGCTTATAATCACCTGGACCTGAGAATAGTTGTGTCTTTTGTTAACTTTAAATGAGCCCTGTATATCTACACAGAGAGTGGGTCCTCTTCCATGGAGCCATCATGTTGCACCGCCATATTTCTACAGATCAGACAGAGAGGTTCTGCAGTGTTTACATTTCCTGAAGGCCACCGTAGAGTCTCCCACAGGCTTGAAACGCAGTCTGCAACCTCACCACTAGATGCCACTAAATCGTACACACTGGGCTTTTAGGCATCATTTCACAATTGTGTTCAAAAGTCACAAGTGCGACTCGTAAGTCACTGTGTCACGTTCATCCTTTTGCTTGAATGAATGACTTCTGGTTTCTGTCACAGCAACACAACACAGACGGCTGTGCAGCTGTGCAGTCCTGTTGGACTTTTTTCTTTTTTAAATTTGCTTTGCACCTCCAGGAAGGAGAGAAATGAGAGACTGGACAGCAGTCCTATTTTCTACCTATTTTCAAGATTAATAAAGTCTCTGGACAGTTAAATGTAATACCACACACATACCAGAGAACTGAGACTTACTTCTCTATGTTTGATTCTGTTTTTAACATGAGCACTCATGATTTCTTTTATTGTGATGGAGGCGATTTATTTTCAGGCGCACATTGGCACAGTCTGAATGGTGGCATTTTTGATGATTATCATATTTCAGTCAACCAGCCATATCAGTAGAGGGGAGTTAAATAAACCGCTGTGATTGGCATTTCTCCATCTTCCGTCTTCATTTTGTGGCAAGGGTGTGTTTTGAAAGGCCGAAAGGGGTGTTAGTTTCACGGGACGAGATGACAATCATATTTGAAATGGCTCTGTCAGCGTCTACCCCAAGAAGCGATGATCTATTTTGCTGTCAGGTGTGTTTTGGTATTCGGAGGAGGGGCTAAAATGCGTTGGAGTGCTGCCCACCCTCCCCCCTTGAGGGCCAGAGTGACAGGTAAAACCAGCCCAGTCAGTCTGATACAGTGCAACACCAAAGAGGGCATTTACAATGAGAAGATCACCTGTGCAAGAGATTCAGATATTACAGACGTCCGGCTTCTTGTTGCTATATGAAGTTTACTCACTGGCCGTCCCAACCCCGATTCAGTGGGATGGCGTAGCTGTTGGCACGACTTGAACTTCGAGGCTCAGTCTTTAAGCACGTCGTGTGTGCTGCTTTGATCAGGGCCCGTTGATGGCTCAGAATCAAACTGTGGTGGCCATCTATCTGCTGCCAGGACTGAAGTGATCTATAAGCAATAAATGTGACTACTGCTACCGTTTGTCACTGATCTCTTCATCTGGGCGTGCCCGTGAGGTCATAAGGGATTTCTTATCAGGGTGAATGAAACCTCCTTACACAACATGCTCGGAAGAATTTTTAGTATTATCGCATGAGTCATCTATTCCCTTGTGTAACACATACTTTTCATCTGCTATTAGCTTGCTATTTAGCCCTGAGTAAGCATCACGGTTTTATGATGATTTACAATGCTTCTTAGCTGTGTGTTCGATTGTTCTCCATGATGTTGTGCTCATTAAGCTGCCAGCAAGTCTGACGTGCATTTATTGTAAATCTGCGGCAGACACTGAGCATAATTATAACAGGAAGTAGTGTACTAGCTTATGTAGATGATACAAGCTCATAAATTAAAAAAAAAAACATTTAAGGATGGAAAAGAATGTGAAATTTTTCTGTCAAACCAGAGGGGATCACATGGGTTGAGAGAAATGTGCAGTTTTAGCAGCTTCTCCTCGATTTTGTTTCAGGTGTTTGTTTTGTTGTTGTTGTGTTTTGTTTTTTTTAAAGTTTAGCTTTTTTAAAATAATGGCATTGACTGTCCCACAGCACAGCGAAAGAAATGGAAGCTAGTTTTGCTTTATGGGTGTTGGCCGGGTAGAGAGCCAGCAAAGGCATGACAATGACTCCCTTCATGATAACAGAGTCGCCACTGATTTCTCGCCCGCTGCCTGTGAATAATATTATCAGCCCACCCCTGAGAGAAAACTTACAGGGCGACTCCAGAGTCGCGTGTGTGTGTGTGTGTGTGTGTGTGTGTGTGTTACAGTGGGTGGAGGGTGTGACCAGGAGGGTCAAATACTGGGGACTCGCTCTTGCAGGAGTCTGGGCGGCGGCCTCAAAAGGAGCCATTTGCACTTATATTTGGGGATCTTTTAGTCCTGTGGGGTTTAAATAGGGGCCATCTCGCTCTCACCCCAGTTGTACTCTCTCCCGGACACACACGCGCGCACAGTGCATGCTCGCTCGCTCTCTCTCTCTCTCTGGCTCTGCCTCTTTCCCTCCCTCTCCTTCTGTGAGCTAGTTATTCATCCACTGTGTGAGTCAGGGAGGGTGGGGATTTGGAAGACTGCTGTACCAGTCACACTTTGTCAGTTTACTTTCTCATTCCCTTACCCCATCTCTGTCTCTCCGTCTGTCTCTCCCCGCTCTGCTGTTTTCCTTTTTGCTGCTGCTGCTGCCACTGCTGCCACCCCTGCCCGTCCGCCCTCATAGTTTACGAAGAGGCTTGGCCGTGCTGAGAAAAAGGAGTCGCGTTTGGCTTTTGATGATTTAAGGAGGAACGATTCTAGTCTCAGCAAGGTAAGTTGCTCAATGTTACGTAGAAGGTGAACTAACTTGTGTGTGGAGTTTGCCCACATGTTGAGCAGCTCAGGGTGCTGTTTTTTTTTCCTCCTCTCGGCTTTTCTCAATAGGTGTCTGTTCTTTTGGTGTTCGAGGATCTGTGCTGTTTTTATTTTGGTTTTATTTTAAATGTCTCAGATATAATGGATACTTTACTGTGTGGTTCCTGGCTACTCTGCTCTGATTTTTTTCTTCATCTCTGCTCCAGTTTGTTCATCATTAACTCCCACCTCGTGAGTGTGAGCTCCCTTTTTCCATCGCTATGATTCATTGACAAGGCTCTCAAAGGAAATGCCCCCCCTCTTCCACTGTACTATGTCTCCTTGGTACATGTAAACCAGCCACCTTGTTGTCAAGGTTGCCCAATATTGAATGTGTGGATGTGGTGGGATATACAGAGGGTGTAACTTTTTTTTTGTAGGGTTATAAAACAACTTTATTACAGTTTGGTCACGCGCAGCTTGGTATAACCCAGGTCTGCAAATTATGTAAACTGGTGCTTCAGTGGTCATGTGTCCGCAGCTAAATCACATCACTCTGTCATGGGAATAATACAGGAGACGCTTTCTTGGACGCTTCTCACAGCTATGTGGAAGTTCCTGTCCTCCTGTGGAATTACTACCAGCGTTGCTGATATACGGCTGCACATCAGTGACCACTGAACTACTGAGATCAGTGTATACCACCAGTGGCCTTCCTTAAATGGTGGTGATTATGAGCAGTGAGGCGGTGTCATTACATTTTGAATCCGTTGATGACCAGTTACAATAAACGATAAAGAAGTGTGAGAGCAGTGAGGCGCAGCCACTGCTGTTCTCGTCATGTGGATTTGTGGTTTTCACTGAGCTGGAATGGAAGGGGCTTCACTTTTGTTCTTTCTTCACCTGGGTCTCAGGATACAGAAATATCGTTTCCTCCTTCTTGTTAGTGTTGTCATGATCATAAGACCACCACCACCCCTGACTCGCATGGTGTTCTTTAAAAAGAAATCCACTCAAGTGAGTCACATGTTGCACTCATGCAGTGGTTTTAAAATGAAAACAAGGAAAATTAGATAACTTGTGTTCAAAATTCAAAAATGAATCTTTTAAAATTTCTGAATTCACACCCTTTGCACTATTACAGTGTCTGCAAAATAATCTGAACCCAGAAAAATGGGACTTGGCACCAACAAACTAAACTCCTATTCTAATGTATCTTAAACTAAACTATAAATGCTTAATGATTTTCCATCAACATTGGTAAGGGAGAATATTGGCTTTCAAGAAATCCTTAAAATGTCCACTGAAATCAAATGATTATATAACTCCAATTCAAGCCATTTAATGTGATCAAACTGCCACTAACAATTCAAGGTCACTGTGTAACACACACAATAACCTAGACATTACCACTAACCTGACCAGAGTATGACCTGATCCATTTAACTGTTCAGCGTTTTTCCTCAGAACAAGACTCTGCACTACAGACATGATGGTGCTCTTGTTGAAATGTGAGGCACCTGACCAAATGCCGCCTCATCGGTTCAAAAACAACCACAGCTTTTTGCGTAAGAGTTTACTGAAATGTCATGTGTCTGATCTGTTGTACAACACCATCATTTCTACTCATAGTGATAAGACGGAGATCTGCAACCAGATGAATCTCCCAGTGTGTCAGTGTTGGAAGGAGGAAGTTAGGCAGCCGTGTCAAGTGCGGCTGTCAGAAATTGGCCTGGAATGCTGGACTAATTCACCTGGAAGTTTAACGAAGATCACCTAGATAGATACAGTGGTGGTGACAGGGCCCTGCGGTTAACAATTGAGACGGCCTGATCTGAACAAACTGCATGGGTTATGTACAAAAGGGAGAGGAATGTCCGTGTTTGTGAGAGATAATCTGTTTTCACTGTACGTCTTTTATTTTCAGTCAGCTTTAACTGTTACATTATCGATGGGCAAAATATTAGCAGCGCCCGTTCATTTAATTTAAGGTGGATTTAAAGAGGAGCATGATTCCTCCTTTTCTAATCTGAAAGGAGTTTAACATGATCCAACTGAGGGCTATTATTTTGGTTTGACTGTGCAAAAAGGGCTGCAACTTGGTGAAAGTGTGTCATTTGGTGTTTTATGTGAGTTGTAGACTGAAATGCCCTCAAAGGAAGAATCCCACATCTGATTTCCTCTGTGACATCCTGTAATAATCAAGCGTTTCAAAACTGCCAACCAAAAGCAAGGTGACATCCTCAAACTTAGATCCAGCTCACTGGATGACTGTTGTTCACACCTAAAATTTATGGTTTTCCTTTTATTGCCCCCTTTTTCTAAGCTGCACCTGTGTCATTCCACAGCCTGAAATTAATAGGTTTTAATAATATTGGTTTAAGGCGGGCTGTACTTTAGTCCTTGGGCAGTGAAAACTCTGAGGATTGTAGATTACACATCAAACAATGGCCCCCTCCGAGGCCAGTATGTTGAGAGGAGACCGCACCCTGCGTGTCCTCTACTTTGTGACAACCCTTTAGAGTTTACATTTGATATGGAAGCCTTTGTCAACAGAGAAAAAATACACTGGTCTGCAAACCATGGCGGCATTCCTGTGTGCAAGGCTTGATGTTGCAGCACTTTCTACCCAGCAAAGTACTTCTCCCTCTAATGGTTGTTGAGCTGATAGATTCTGTTTGCAGTGGCAGTCTTCCAGTAACGAGATAGAACACTTGTTAGTTTAAGGAGCATTGTGTTTGATGTTGAGTGATCAGCATTTTTCCCTTTTTTTTTTTTTTGCTTCCACGTGAGGAGAGCAGTTTGGATACAGCCTTAGCCTCTGGCACCGCTCCTGCACACTTGTAGAGTGCCACCTTACTGCGGGATGAGGGATGTCCTCCCCGTTCCCTGAAGCACCTCCTCTCTGGTGTCAGGCCATGTCTGATGAGTGGCTGGGTCTAGGGCAAAGCATCCTGGGATTTTTAGGTGGGAGTGTTTTGTTTGGGGAGGGATGAACCTCTGTGTCCCAGTAACTGCATTTTGGCCTCGCTGAATCAGGAAATGTCACAAAATGCCCCTCCTTTTTAAAGGCTTTTATTGGTCACAGACGATCACCAGCAAGGAAAGACAGGAATTTTATCTTGGCAGTGTCTCTGGAAATATTAGTGTGGAGAGAAAAAAAATTACAGTTTCACAAAAAACAGAAAATAGATGCCGAAAGAGACTTTTTCATTTTCAGTTCCCAACCATGTAAAGCTTCCGTCTGGATCAAGACGTGTCCGAGGAGAACAAGTCTTCAACATGCAACTAAATATTATTTTCTTGAACTGAATGATTCTGAATTGCTGTCATGGGACTGGTGGAAGGACTGCTGCCATGCTTTGCTCTGATGAGGTGAAACTAACAATGAGCTTTTTGATTTTCTGTAATTATGTTTTGTTTGTTTTTTTGCAGATAATTTGGTCATAACCATACAAGCCGGCAAGCATGCTTCAAGAGATTCAGGAGTTTGGCTCACATGCCATGGACATCTATGACTACCTCTTGGCAGGAGTTGGTAGGTGATTGACCGGATACAACACAAAATGCTTTTTGTTTTTTAATTCAAGTTATAAAATCATGTTATCTTTTTTTTTTTTTTTTTTCTTTTACTCTCTTTAGACCCACGGCTGAAGGACTACCTACTGATGCAGAGTCCCGTTCCCATGACTGGGATATTGCTGTGCTACCTGTTCTTTGTACTGTACCTGGGACCTCGCATAATGGCCAATCGCAAGCCCTTCCACCTAAAGGAGGCCATGATAGTCTACAACTTCTTGCTAGTAGCGCTGTCAATATTCATTGTCTATGAAGTAAGACACTTGTTGTATAATGTCTCCAATGCTTTTTCTGCAAATTTCAGAAATGTTCATGCAGTGCTGCTGACTGCACTAATTTAGCCACGTCCAGTTTGGTTGAGTTTCTTCCCCAAGTAACGACAGTTTTCTTGTCATCTAGTTCATGATGTCGGGTTGGGTCACAACATATACCTGGCGATGTGACGCAATTGATACCTCTAACAGTCCTCAAGCACTACGAGTAAGTCTCCCATAGCTCCTCAGTCACACATGTACAATAACTCTTGACTGATTCACTAGCTAGCCCACCTGTTATACAGTAGCGATGCTCCGTTAACTTGAGTCTGTCATCCCCTCACCAGATGGTCCGTGTGGCCTGGCTGTTCTGGTTCTCCAAGATCATCGAGCTCATGGACACAGTAAGTCCAGTCCCTTTATCGCCTGATGCCTCGGTTTGTGCCTTTCATGTTCAGTTTTGGTTCAGTGGAGATTGTCTTTAAATAATCGATCTCTTCTCTTGGTCAGATCTTCTTTGTTTTGAGAAAAAAGCACAGCCAGATAACCTTCCTACACATCTTTCACCACTCCTTCATGCCCTGGACCTGGTGGTGGGGAGTTGGCTATGCTCCAGGCGAGTACACATTAACTGAATTGTGACTTGTCCAAGAGTTAGAAACAATCAATTGAGAGACAAAAAGCCATTGGTCGGGTGCAGCGTAGTTAGTTCATCCTGCATACCAGTCTTTTACACATACACCTGTTTGATCAGCCAAGGGAATACTTTGTTTGGCTTGAGCCGTGTGGGAAACCTTGTGCAAGCTACTCATGAAGTGAATTCTGTTTAGTCATGAGAAAATGATTAACTTTTACATCCTTACGTTTCCTTGCAAGGTCAGAGGTTCCTTGGATATACTGGTGGAGTCGGTCTAATGTCTTGTTATTATTACTCCAGGTGGAATGGGATCTTTCCACGCTATGGTGAATTCTACCGTCCACGTCATCATGTATTTCTACTATGGCCTTGCTGCTGCTGGACCACGCTTCCAGAAGTTTTTGTGGTGGAAGAAATACATGACTGCCATTCAGCTTGTGTGTATACCCTCTGCTGTGCATTTGTGTTACTCATGCCCATGTTTTTGCCCGTAAGGCACAAAGTTTTAAGTTCATCTACATTTATTTATAGTAAGTGTTTCGCTTTGTTTCTTCCCAACAGACCCAGTTTGTCCTCGTATCCCTCCACGCTACCCAGTATTACTTCATGGACAGCTGCGACTACCAGTTCCCCATGATCATCCACCTCATTTGGATGTATGGAACCTTCTTCTTCGTGCTCTTCTCCAACTTCTGGGTCCAGGCTTACGTGAAGGGCAAGCGGTTGCCCAAGCAGGACATTAAGCAGTGTCAGAATGGCACAGCCGTGCACAACAACGGCAAATGCCACGAGAATGGCAAACACCACGAGAACGGCAATGGCATAAACCACGGAGCCACGAATGGCACCAGCAATGGTTCTGCTCACCATGAGAACGGCAGCACTCACATGGGCAAGATGAAGAAGGCCTAGGATCTCAGGAAGGAAACGCCCAAGAAGTATGACCCCAGTGAACCTGTTAAATCTACGACGGATTCCAAAGATAATTTTGGCTGTGTTTCTTTTCCTGTTTTTAGTTTCATATGCAAAACATGGGGAAATGACGTGGTCAATGATTTCCACAGTTGGGGTCTCACATTTGGTTGGTTGGTTCATTCATTTCTTTGAGTTGGGGAACCATCTATGGAACACAATGTATGAAGAGAAGATGTTTTGACCTGAATAGTATCTTCACTGATGTTGCAAACAGTCTCCTAGTTCATTGTCACACTGGTGGCTTTTCACCCATCTTGCCTTCACTACTCATGACACCCCCCGTGTCCTCCTGACCCCCCTGTGGACAGATGACTGTACAGTTTCTATCAAACTTGAAAATACTTTTTGTAAATAGTTTTACAACAAACCAGAAAAAAATAAGTAATTGTACTGACAGCTTTAGACTTTCAAAATTTTGTTACATTATGTATTTAAAATAAAAATGCCATTAAATTCCGTTTTAAATTGTGTTGTCTTACACTTTGTGTGTCAGAATACGTGCTTGCTGAATGTGTAACTTGCTGTTAGTAGTCAGGTCTGACAGGCAAGACTGACATTGGGCTGCACTGCAACAAAGAGTGAAAGTATATGCATCGCTCGCTCTTGCCTCTTGTCTTAGATATCCCAAGTATGTTGAGCAAGTAGGAGGTAAACAATAGATCCATTCTGCTTTGTTTGAAAAGATCGTAAGAGCCGGAGAGAAAGCGTCCCCCAGACCAGATCTGTACCCAACTGAACAGTTGCCACACAAAATCTTAAAGTGTGGGAGTATTATCAGCAAAATGCACTTAACAGTATCAAAAGTGAAATTATCCGTAATGCAGCAGAATGCTCCCAGTCTTATTTAGCTGTTGGAAGTGGAGGTAATTTTAACTTGTTTATATATTGTTTCCTCTACAGTAGTGTGAGGGATACTCAGTTGCCAGATAATTACAAGGGAACAATAGAGATAAATAATAGGATTGCAAAGAATGCATTTGTTCCATTAAAGATGATTCCGTGTGTTCAACTTTATGGAACACATGCTTTGTGTGTAACATTTAAATCTGCAAGCTAACTTGGAATTAAAGTTGTTGAATAAAGAAGTGGGAAGAGGGAAGAAGTGCAATATTTCTTTGAACACGAGCAAAGTAGAAACGTACGTTGGTGTAAAATGGCTGAAGCAAATCGTACTTAAATTTGCAGAGGGGTCCTGGATGAACAGGCAGGTAAGTCAGTCACTGTTGCAAGTTTAATTCCAGGCTGACATTACATTTCATGAGCAGTCCATTAAAATACATCCAGTATGAAAACATTCTTCAGGCATTCATTCGGTGTGCATCAAATTGCTACAGATCTACTACATACAGTACTTCAAGTCATTCTCTTTTTCTCTTTGCTTTAGAGTCGTGAGGCTAAATCCAGCTCCCACTTTAAAGGTAAGTTCTCCATATTGGAAGTTTTTATCGAATTCTGTGACATGAATGGTCTCAAGCTATGAAAATGCTACTACAGTGCAAGTACAGTGCCCTGATCTGATGGTCCATCATAGGTTTCATGCGTACCCAGATTGTCTGCTGCAGGGCAGAGTGAAATCAGAAAAACCACTAAAGAGTCAGACCACTTCTTTCTACTGTGAATGGATGAGATGGATGCAGACCTGTGATGTGGTCTGGTTCGCCCTTTGGATGCTTTTATTGCCCTGAAACCGATGGCAGCTCTGATGAAGACGTGCCGTGGGGGGGTGGGGGTGGGGGGAGGGTGGAGTTGTGGTCAGGGTTACACAGATGAAATGGTGAGGCATATTCACTCTAAGTGATGTTCTCAAGGATGTAAAAGATGAGCTCCATCACGATGGGCTCGTCGCCCCTCTTGTGCCCCCTGCTGTGTATGACAGGGATCAGCACGCTGTCCAGTGCGTTGAGGTACTGAGCTGGGAGGGGGTGCCCGTTGCTTCCAGCCACAAATCCCACCTGAAATTACAAAACAACATAGTCACACTCAGGAGCTTCACTTGGTTTTAAACTCCCTTTTGTAGAAATTGCACAATTCATGTGGTTTTCACTGAAATGATATATTTCTATAGTAAGATGGAGTCAGGTTCCTGCCTTAGTTCAATTCTAAAATGTATGGAGTTGCTATGTTTTGCCTTTTTAGGGCCAATTTTTAACCTGATGCATTAGGTGTCTTTTTCTGACCTCTTGAGAGTCAAAAGTGACACGCAGCCCCAGTTTGGCCATCCCGTCCTCTTTCAGCAGTTTGAGGTGTGGACACAGTGCCAAGCAAAAGGCCCGGGCAATCCGCTCTGTAAGCCGGTTGTGCTCAGCAGAGTCAGTTGCTCCTCCTTTGGGATGCTCCCCCCTCTGCAGGAAGAACACCTGCACAACACATTAATGCAAATATCAAGAGAGAAGACAGTTTCAAAGGTTTTCTTTGGTTGACATTCTCAGCAGATCATTATATCTACTTCTGTCCAGCGGATGATCTTCCCGTTTTCTTTGTATTCTGACTTCTGGAACATCTTTGTGCTGCTGATGGACTCCATGGATTTCCCATCGATGGGGCTTATAACTCTGGAGGACATTAAGCAGGTGTAGCGTTAAGTTGAATGGTTTAGCAGCCTTTTTGAATGCGATTTTTATGTTCTCTGTGAGCGCAAAAGCTGCCACATTAACTTCAAACAGGTGGACACACACACAAACACACACACCCCTTATTCACAGTGCATTTCTCCTCCACCCACTGTACACAAACAAGCTCCTGGCTGTCTGATTGGTCAAGCCGTCCGCAGGTGACGGTGTAGTCTTTCATCTCCCGTAGCGACCGGCGGAGCTCCGCCATGGTTTCCACGGTGATCTGCACCATTAGCCCGTCTGTGGAGAGGGGACAGCGATACGGGAGAAACACACAAACAGACACCAATGGGAGGAGAGACACACACACACACACTTGCGTACATCAACATGTACACATGCCTTGACAAACAGTCTGTTTAAATGTACACAGACACACACATACAAAGATCAACACATTCTGAATAAACCAGTTTGAAGGTAGGCATGTCAACATGCACTCCTCAAAACATGTAAACAATTGATTTCCCGTGAGCAGGAAGGTAAAACTCAAGGTCAACCTGACTTTGCTCTGAGTGGACATCCTACCTTCTACAATGCTGGACTTGGCCAGGTATCCTGCAGTCGCTTTCAGAGCACTGCTGAATATAAAAAAGCAGGATCCAGTAACTGTGACAAAACAAAAAGAAAGGAAGAAACCCTCTTTAAAGACAAACTCCGTTTCACGTGGTTTCAATCCAGTTGTCATCATGTCTTTACAGTGACAAGAAAAAATGATCATGTCGCACCATCTAGTGTTGAATAAGTGAAAGTGCACCACTGACTGATTGAACACTGGAACCCTGTGCTGCCCAACACATCAGTGCAGGTCCTCCACTTCTACTGGAATATCAGATGCTGTGTCTAGACTCTGACATCATGATGTAACTTCCATTGTGATGCTTTGGCCCACCTTTTCGTGGCTGATTGTGGATGCTGATGGCTTGGGTCTGGTACTGGCCTCCATCTCCTTGCACACAGATGAGGTGGGAGTCTGCAGCCTCATTGAAACATGCCCCAATGGCCAGCACATGCTCATTGGACTTACTCAGAGCCTTCATTAGCTAACATGAGACACGTGAGCACAGAGAGGGAAGAGTGACAAATGACAGAAAGGACATGACATCAGCACTAACTGTGAGGGAATTTGCAATGGTTAAGTCTTACCTCATTATATCCACTGGTTGGTATCTTTATGCAGGTCCTCTGAGCCTCGAGATCCACAGTGAGCCCCGGCACCATTGGTAGGCTGTAACGGTAATTCCTAAAGTCCTGGAAATGGATGGGAGAAATAGGTCCGTATCTGTTACGGTGAGTTTGGTAAAAATTTAGACACTAAACTTCCCATTAATGACGGCGCATGTGGTTTTGCAACACCACTGAACAGAAGTTGTTACAAAAAATGTCACACTCACCACTAGCAGTCTCATTATGGTGTGACCTATTTCTCCAAACAAGGCCTTCCTAAAGCGAACGCTGTACAGGGGACATGGGTAAACTGGAAAAAGAAAAAAAAAATTAACTGGAAAGGCAACCTGTTGCATTACATATGCAGGATTGCTACGCTAACACCTGGCTTACATCTGTACTCAGCCCCTAGTCGCAGCATGATACGCAAGGGAAAGGCTTTGGCCCAGGCCACTTCTGCTCTGTGGACCAGCAGGCCAAAGAGGTAGGGCTGGTTTGGCAGAGGTAGACCTTGAAGGGACTGGAGAGTAGAGTGAACATACAGGAAGCCTGCGTGCTCCTCGCTGCCTAAGAAACTACTTCCGAACAGGGAGAGTGACAGGTGCTTCACAACCTTCCCTACAGAGATACAGAGGAAAGATGCATGTGTAAATGTAGCAGAAAAAAAACAATTGAGCTTGCATGTATCTTAATAGGAGTGGCTCTGACCCGTGAGCGTGTCCCTGTACAGCTGGATGAAGTGGCTGAAAATGTCTTTGGGGAAGGTCTTCTCCTCTGGCAGGCACTGTAGCAGCACCACCACCTCCACCTGGCCCATGGCATGCATTCCCTTTGTAGTCACACACCAGCACTTCCTGTTAACATCTGCCACACAATCAAAACACAACTTCAGCAGTCTACAAGGATATTTTTTAAGAGAATATGAATTCCAAAATGGAGAATTATGGTCTAGGAATGTGAAAGTATCAGCTACAGTTAGGGTTTAAATGAATTATTTTCTTAAATTTCTGAAATAAGCTTCCTTTATAGACAGAGTATTTTTTTAGTTTTACCTCACAATATGTGTTGAAATGGTGCTTTGTATACATTTTATCATTAGTCGAAAAAGACGTACAGTTGACCAGCTTGACCATAGCAAGCAGGTTGGCATTGAGGACAAACACCAGAGGCTTGGGCCTGCCGCTCTCCAGCTCCTGAATAAGCAGCATCTCAGAGGGCTGCTCCTCCACAGTGTAATCTGTGGTGAAAAAACACAGTATCACTGCTGTTAGTATTTTTGATGGGTACTCGTGCTTTGAGCTTGTAAGAGCCAATTTTTAAAAAAAGAAAAGGAAATTAGCTTCACAAAAGATTCATGTTTGAAAATGATGTCCATGTAGCAGTAAGGATTAATAACCACTGTCGACGCCCGACCCTAATTAAGATACGGGGGCAGGTAGCGCTTATTGATGCTATCATCTTTTAAAACCCTATGTTTAACCAGGCAAGATGGGTCCACATTTTTATTAACAGTAGTACTAGGGAGTGGCCTTTTTCAGTGGAGGGGAAGAATCAACATATTTATACAGTACGGGCACACCTGGGAGCAGCCCCAGCACCACTCTCCAGATGAAGCGCTTTACTCAATGGTACGTTGATGGTGGTCAGTGAAAAGGGGTGGGTGTTTATGTTATTACATTCTACAGGTTCCCCTCATCTTGCAAGGTTCTCTTGAACAGCATTAACACAAAGTTGAGCACAAAGCGCCAGGTCATGTGCACAAGGTCCAACTAGGCACTATAATTTGCACTTTAAATCTGAGGCTGTAAAGGTAGCATGGATCTCTGCCCTGCTACCTTCAGATGACTGTAGGGAATGAATCAGCCGGCAGGAATCCTTTATATGGCGTAAAAGTAGCTTTGGATGACAGCTACTGACAGGAATCACTGATTAATCTTTCATTGAGTGCCGACAAGCTCAAAGGTGTTCTTTTACGTTATTCGGTAGTCCTCTGTAATTGCTGCTGTCACTTTACAACATTTGTCTTTTCCTTTTGTCATCAGCACGCTGCCCTTCACCTCGTCTTGTGTAGCCTAATTTGCCGGGAACACCGATCTCTTTGTGCCTCTACGCTTGTCTTTGCACCACTCAAACTGAGCGAGGCATGAAAGCATATTTTAAGATCAGGAAAATACCAGTGTCTGTGCTACCATAAACAGAAGGCAAAGTGAAATCACTAAACTGATTCTCACACTCAAATTGGATTGTATCAGTCTTACCTCCTTTGACTCCTGTAGAGGTGAGGATGGGAGGCAGGCCATCCAGGGGGATAAGGTTGGCAGAGCTGCTCACTAAAGCTGTGGTGCCCCAGCCATAAGGACCACAGGCTTCCTGGAGGAAGAGGGAGAGAGAGGAGCGGGCCCAGGTTTTTGCCACATCTATGTTGGACACAACCCCCACAACCCGACTCCAGAAAAGGGAGAGGAAGTGGATTTATGGTTGGATGTTGTACAAACTACTATATAGAAAACCTAAATGCTGATATTTATGATTAATTTTCTCTTTAACGATAGAGGAACAAGCATCAGTTTTCTGTCTGTGGTGTCATGATTTCGGTGACCCTACACTTATAGACGTCCCATGTGGACGCAAGTTTCTCCTGAGCTGTGGTGAGCCAACGGGACTTTTAACTGGCCCACCCAGCGCTCGGCTCATCAGCGGTGAGCATGTTGGCCCTCTGAGTGGCGTGGTCGGAGCAGACTCTGACTGCTTATTGGCGAGGATTTCATCGGCGAACCACACCCTTCTTTTTCCCCTTGGAGGTGTCCCTGAGGAGAAAATTGCCAGAATCACGTATCCAAATTTTCATTAGAAAATGAAAAAAGTGTTTGCTTTAGCATGAAATAAATGTGTCCTCACTTTTGATGAGAGCTGAGTGACAGGAAACACAAACTCGTCCCTCCCTGCCATCCAGGTGTGTAAGTCTGAACTTCAGATTGGAGCAAAGTGCACAAAACACCTGACGGTAGACACACACACACACAAAAAAAACACATGCACATGCACAAACCACATGAGGATAGACGTGCACACACATTTCACACATCAACTATCAAGTCACTATTTACTTGGGGACATCTGATTACACTTTATTTAGGTGCTGCACGGCACATAAATGTTGAAATTTGCTCACCTTGCCACAAGCACGGCAATGATGCCTCCTCTTAGTGAATGTAAACTTTACCCCACACTTCATGCAGACCTGCGCCTGAGCATCAGGGACCCACACTGGTGCTACCTCCCCAAGGACACTACCCCGCTCCTTCGACAGAATACCAGCAGGGCTTGACTGGCACTCATTATCTGGATCCCCTGGGGAGGCTGCAGAGTCTCCCATGGCTCCCTCCCCACTGGCTGCCTGGGCCCTGCTGGTGTGTTTCTCATCTCTCCCGTTAGATTGGGCCATCTTGCACTGACTCTGGGGCTCCCTGGACGCCCTACCATTTGCCTCCTCATTGGAAAGAGTAGGAGGTGTTGCGATTGCCCCTGAGCTGCACAGCTGCTCTTGCTGCTGCTCCAGGCCACTCTCCTCCAGCTCCTTCTCCTCAACCACAGAGTCCTCCTTTGATGGGGGAGGCTGGGGTTTCTTCTCCTCCAACTCTGACTCCTCCTCAGGCCACGCAGCCTCAGCAGGGCTCAGCACCAAGGGGCTGGATGACTCCCCGAAACAACTCTCACCCCATGAGGAGATGGTGGTCACAGTGCAGCTGCCCTCCTCCAGCTGGGAGGGTGAAGCGGTTTTGGTAGCATGTTCAGATGGTTCCTGCTCACATGGCACTAAAGTGGCTCTGACTGTCGAATCTGGAGTGGTTTTAGAAGGAGATTCTGGTCTAATCTGTCCGCAACCCAATCCGGGTTTTGACACATCCCCATCTTTGAGTACCAGCAGGCAGGGTCTGTTCAGCCATTGATGCTTGGTGTCCTGAAGGGATGGATTGTCTCCTTCATCTGTTTTGAGGGGAACATGATGATATCATGAACACTCAATGTCTCTATCTCTCTTTCTGTCAAGCTCATACACACTTACATTAGCCCACTATGATCCAAGATGTGTCCACATGTGCTACGTGCCCATTTAAAAGCACGTGTTCATTTATATCATTACCTAGGAGTCACCTCATGACTCTCGAGGCTTTCAATCATCACCAGGCTAAGGCAGCATTAGTGTGTCATTGTCCTTGAGAGCTGTGTCTGAGCTGATCACAGAATGGACTGTACAGGGAAGAGGTTTGGCACGGTCTAAATATTGATGTGTAGAACAACTTTTGTTTTTCACAAGCGATTGATGACAACACATAGCTGCTGGTTCCTTGGCAAACAAAAAGTTCAACTTTGGTTCTGTGTTTAACTGGCTGTAGTCAGTGCCTATGGTTGAGGATTTGCCAACATTAAGTTGCAGGTGTTCCGACTTAAACCTTGCCTGCTTTTCTTTATATTGGTCCATTTTAACATGCCTTTTAGACCAAATACAATGTGTATGGTAGTAAAATGGCTTAGATCCAAGTTCTCCACTGATAACGTGTGTGCACTGGACTGTTTTATTGTAAATATACAGTCAATGCCCCATTCTGTAATTACTCCATTCATAATCTCAACACCCAATTCCACGGGAAGGCAGCTGATGCATTAGCTCCTGATTCAGCAGCCTTCCTTAATATGATGATCACATAACCATTACTGTGCATTACCAGCACGTAATGAAAGGGGAGCTCAAGCATCCATGTAGCTGGTGTTTCTTTGAGCTCGGTGACACCAGTGATTCATGAACAGTTATGAGTCAGGAGGACACTAAAACATGTGGGCTACTAAAGAACCGAGATATCCGAGAATTACAGTCTGCTTAGTTTATACATTATAATAATGTGTCACAGTGGGGGAAAGGTGGTTTGGCAAATTTCCTGATTTTGATGGAAGAGATCTGGTCCAATTTGTAAAAACTGGTGGAGATAAGTAATTGTCCAGGTTAAACTGCATTGCAGCTCCTTCGAAAACACACACACACACACACACGCAAACCAGAAAGGCGGGCCGTGTCGCTCCTGCTGCGTGCCATAGAGCGAAGATTTCCCGAAACGGCGGTGGGGGCTGTACCGACTGATCCCACTCGCTGAGCGCAAGCGCTTCCCGGGACAGTGACGCATTCATCACACGTGCAAATGTTTTAATCCGCTCGCGGGCACCGAGGCCGGTGGCACTGCGACACTCAAGAGCTCGCATACATCGGATCGTGCAGGACACTTGGCCGAGGAGACGGTTTATTGAGGCAGCTGAGGAGTCTGCGGACGGCGTGTGTCATGTACGCAGCCTGACTTCACACACCGGGATGTGCGCAGCGCACACGCGCGCGCGCGTTTCAAGGGATGCGGTCTGTGCGCGCAGCCAAATGCTGTATCAGCGGTTTTCTGTGACAAACAGAGACTCGCAGTATCATCCTCTTGTATCACGCAGGCAATGAATGGGGAGTAGGTTACATCACCCCCACCCCATCGAAATCAGTGCGTCCCTTACCTTCTGTTATTGCTCCCAGGAGGCTTTCATTCTCGTCATCCCGCGCAGAGAAGAACTTCAGCATTTTATCCCGTTAACATCTGAGAGCCGAGGATTCAAGCAGCTGTGTCTCGCCGACAAGCAGAGGCTGGGATGATTTCGCCTCTCTGTTACCCCCTCTGTGCGATCTCCCTCCTCCCCTGTGTCTCTCTCTCTCTGCAGCTCTTTGAAGAAACTCAAGAGGTGTGCAGAAACGTCCCTCCCCAGTTTGCTGTCCACACAGCCCGCAGAACAGCGAGCAAGCCAAAGATGACAGAGCCGTGGTCCCGGATATGAAAAGCCTCATATAAAAGCATGCACAACCTTGTATATGGGAAATACAGCATGCGAGTTTTCAGCGTCATTGCATTAGTTTATCATTTCAATGCAAAACTGCAGAACACAATCGTTGTTATTAACAGTATTTTTTTCCAGTGGCCGCAGCTCCATGTAAAAATGAAGCATCCCTTTTATTTTGTTTTACATACAAACAAATAAGTCTTCAGTCTACTTTAACTTTCATGACGGCCACATTGTTGTTTTTTTATTTCCATGGGAGTTGATGGCAAAAAGAAATACATAGTAACACCAGTCCTATCTCTTTATGAACCCCCCCCATCTTTCTTCCTACAGAAGAAAGAACCAAAACATGCCTCTTGGAGCAGAGTCTCAGAGTTTCATTTCATTCAATTTAGTTTTGTTTTGCCATTTCACCTTTATTACACAGTTTAGCCTAAAGATTGACAAAATGATTTCAGGAGGAGAAGATGACAAACTGTATAACTAAAGCATCGCATTCACTTTAACATACACTTACACAGACCACTGACTGACACTGACATTTGTCATAACTGCATGGAAATGCCTGCACAGAATGTCCCATGATCCTTTACTGAAAGACAGTGATCAAACACATTCAGTAAAAATCTATAGATGAGGGCACAGGTTGAAGTTGCCTTTATGGCAGAATTAATATCACTGACAGTAACTTTTACAATACAAAAAGCTAAATATAGGAATAACTCTGTCATATTTTATAAGCACTGTGAACATTTTAGACAGATCTGATCTGTTCCGATGCATAAAACAGAGCACACAATACACCACAATACTGCCACTTCATGGTGATCAATTTGCAAAGGCAACGTGAAGACAGACTCTTCATTATGTAGTGTGAATGTTATTCCAAATGATCTAATTCTAACAAATTTCTTAACAGTTTTATCCTGTCTTCCTTAGCTGTTTTTCTCTGATTTTCGGATCAGGATTCAGGTGATTGATTTGATCACAGTATCTGGAGGAGGTATTTTGCCAAGGCAGCGGCAGTCGGATGGAGCGGTGCCAGAGTTGCTGGTCTCCACAGGGCTGCAGATTACGTTGGGTTGCCAGCAGTCTAAGTTACGAGACTTTGAGCCCCAACAACACTGGAACAACATGAAGACTTTCCTCAGAACCGCCCTCCTCATTAGGATGTAGACCCAGGGGTCCAGAATCTGGTTCCATGTAGCCATACGCACCATCATCAGCAGAGTGAAAGGTGCAGGCTCATCTTTGGCCCTGGTGCTAAGACTGATGACATGAATCTGGTGGAGTGGCCATAAAATAATGGACAGTCAAAAAGAATGAGTTGAAAGACTGCAGCTGCAAAATTTTGTAGTTAGTAATATGTTGGCTGATGTTGGCTGAAATTATGTTTCAAGAAGTAAAAGTGTTTAATTTACAGATTTGCAGTGATGTTAAAGTGAAGTGTTTTAGTCTTGCTATGATAAATTAGAGGATGAGAGCTTCAGCAGAATAGAGTAAGAGGAACAGACGGATTGCACATGAAAAACAGCAGGGTTTTTTTTTTCCTTTTAAATCACACATCAAAACAATGTGGCCAATCAGGTCTCTATCTTATCTCAAAACTCATTTCACTGCCTCTGATAGTCACTTGGCACTCAGCAATGTTCAAAATCCATCATAGTTTCAGCACCAGTAAATGGCTGATGTGGTTTAAAAATCAGAAAAGCAATGGCATGTCAGAAAGTAAATGTACTGGTAATTAGAAAAAAATTGATCAGTAAAAGGAGTTCCATCTCATTTTCATGATATCAACTCTTGATCCAACACCTTGAAAGAACTTCTGCAATGTAAAAATCATAGAGTGCACACTATGATTTTTCATGTCATATTACAAATTTAAAAGTACCCAAGAGAACATTCTTACCAGTAATGGGCCCCAGCAAATGCAGGACACCAACATGATGGCCAGGAGCTGGCAGATCATCTCTATGTGATAAGACGTTCCTCTGCAGTGATGCTTGCGGCGCAGTCTGGCCTGCAGCAGAGCACAGCTCGTCAGAGTATTGCATACAATGGAGAGCAGCAGCGCGAGTAACCCCAGCATAGAGAAAAGCAGAGGCAGGAACAAATCCCGCCAGTCGTTAGGGTCCTCCATGTGGAAGAAGCAAAAACTCCTGGAGCTCTGAACCTTGTAGGGCCTCCACAAGAGGACAGGCAGAACAGCCACCAGGGCGGCGAGCAGCCAGGTGAGACCCAGCAGCCTTTTCATGTGATAGGGTGCTACCACAGTGGAGTGGAAGATTGGCCTGATGACCCCAATGCAGCGCTCCACTGCCATGGCACTTCCCAGGAACAAGGGGCTCAGGCCAAAGAATACCAGGCATGCACCAAAGATGCTACACATGATGCGCTGAGGATCAAATGTCTCCCATTTCTTGTGAGAGCTGTAAACAAAAAGCACCAGGGAGCCGTTGATGAGGTGACCCAGCAGGTCTGTGACCACCAGGCTGCTGGCAAACAGCAGAAAGGATGCTCTGGACTTCATGCGGATGCGGTTGTAGGATTTGACGAGGATGAAGATGGCGAGGCTGTTGGAGAAGATACCCACGGTCATTGAGATGACGGAGGCAATGGCAGACAGTTCCCTCTGGCTGCAGGTGCTGTTGTTGGGTCTGACCTCTGACCTGCAGTTGGACTCTGAACTCTCATTGGCTGACATGGTGGAAATGAAATCTGAAGGAGAGGGTAAGTGTGCTGCATTATTCATTTTTTCCCCCCTGAAATTCTGTTTTGGAATAATACTTCTGAGTTTCAACGAAAATCTTTTCACAATTTAATCCGGTGGGAGATTAACATGAAACCTGAAAACAAAACACCTAGTTTAATTGAATTGGAACAGACGCTTATCAGATACTCAGACGATCAGTGTTTACAACATTTCTAGATACACAGTGAACATTCCTTTTGGACTGTGACTACCTCACTCTGAAACTCATTTCGCAGTGGTAAATATACTGTAAATAGCGTCGCATATTTTCTATCCTCAAAAAATGAATTTACAGTTAAAGCTACTTGCCAATACCGGTGAATCGCGCGAAATATATCCTTTAACTATGAAAAACTTCTCGCGACTCATAAGCCTGCTCCGAAACCCCCAACTGCTGTTAAATATAGCGAATGCTCAGCATATTTCCTTACCTCGGGTTTGGTCTTCTCTCGCACAACTCGCCGTGAGTCTACAGCCCCTTCACCCTCTGGCTTATCTGATAGGTCGGTAAAACAAAGTGACGTGTTGTCAGCCCGGCAGTAAATGTCATTGATCGTCCCGAAACTGCGTCTCCTCAACTCCTGCCGAAGCAGCGATCTGTGCCACTTGTTCCATCTGCGCTCAGCTGGTGCCAAGCGTCAGGGAGAGCGCACATCTCAGAGGTCTTTACACGTTTGTCGCGTCCTGCATAAATCCCCATACTTTTGTGTCGCCACTATGGCTGGGAATCAAAAAGGAAATGACTCTTTGCTCATGTAATTGCGAATGATTGCCCTGAAAATAAATGCCTATGTTTGGGCATAAAAAGAAATTTCAGTATAGTTGTATTACAGTACATATGACTTTGCATTACTGTAATTTTGAGCCTCTCCATTCATTCACGTATTGAGTGTTGTTTAGGCATCATGCTGCATGTTTTTGCACTGCAGAAACAACTTCCCGTGGTGCTATGGAAGTACTGTATTGTTTCTCCCCCGAGGGACAAAAAGCATACACTAGCCAGCCCCTTCACTAGTTTAAAGTACTTTTCAGAAATTCTATATGGCACTGAAAGGGACAAAAGAAAAACATATATTTCTTTGTCATTTACATGAACCGATGATTCCTTTCATAAGACTTTGATTGGGGTACTGCTGTTTGTTCTCACTGTAAAGACAGAATGTCCTGCCCTCTCAGCAAAGTAATGAAACTTCTTCATCTTCGAGGTTTTCCTCATGTGGCCTAATGGTCACAAATTATCTTACAATGTGACTCCAGATGAAATCTTCCCCCAGGTGACATTACACCTCAGAGTGTGGTGTCATACAGCATCTTCTGCCTGCTGTAATGACAGACAGCGGAGCAAGGCAAGCACAGGTATGGGAGCGCATTCACATTCTTTTGTTGACTGCATCAAATGAGGCTGCTGCAACAGACTGGCTGCCTCGGTGGGGTATGGATGGAGCAGGGAGTAGATTGACCAAGATGGGAAAATGAGCCATAATACAGGCTTTTTGCCAGCGGCAATCACAAAACACTCCTGTGCCAGGATTCACGGGGAAGAAAGGTACTGTTCCTCTGTTCTCGCCCATCTTGTGTCTCCCATCACTTTTTTCTCTGTCTGGCACCCAATTTCTGACCAAAAAATATCCCCGGCCCCATTTTGGAAATTGATAATCGAGCAGAGTTGGTGCCACCGGAGGAAGTTCCAAAATGTGTCAAAGCTATTTATCAAGTCGAGATGGGACCAACTGATTTAAGTGGCCAGTCTATGAAAACTAAAATCCTCAGATGATGGGATGCAGGGTGTTTTGTCATCCTCCTGCTATAATCATCTCAACTCCTCCCCTTTTGCTTGTCAAACATCTCACACATCCTTAGTGTTCAGATGCAAAGCATATCTGATCACACTGCAGAAGGATATGACTCTTGAGTACCAATTTAATTATCCAACATTGGCAAGAGGGCAGATTTCAGTCCCTGGCTTTTCTCCCAGATGACCAAGTCACATAGCATAGGAAACTAGAGGGAGCAGTGTTGTAACTGTGAATGTATGTGTGATTAATTTATAGTCCCCCAGAGATTGTCAGACTGAACCAAAGAGCTGACCTTTATGAAGGCACGAAGCTCGGATAAATACCACAGCTGAGTGGCAGACCTGAAAAAGATAATCTGAGTAAGACAGGTGAGGAGTTGCAGTGGTGCTCTTTATTAGAGGTTCAACAAATGGATCGGTGTACGTCTCATAACTGCCATCATTGCACTGTTGTTTAAATACGTCAAACTAATTGATTTTGCCTTTCTTATTCCTCAACCGCAACAAGACTGCTTGCTCCTAATCTTTAATATTTGAACAGCTTTCTCTCAAAGAAAAGACAAAACAAATTTCTTTTTCCTCCCATCAGTCTTCTAATTTAGTAACCTTGACCTTAATGTTGAAACCATCTTTGGAACTGCAAAAGTCGTTCTATTTTGTGTTTTCCAGTGTTTACTTTTAATGGGCCTTGCGCTGGGTCTGCCGACTCAACTGGTCATAAGAACCATTTTTACTAGATGGAAGCAAAGAGTGCTGTGCAGATAACTCAGTTTTTGGTGAGGAGCTTGAACATTAAACTGGCAAGACCATCTGGTTCAATGTTCACAGAGAACACAATGGCCCATGCAGAAAAAACAAACATGCTGATCCATCATGAGGCATAAAAGCTATAATTAGTTAGGGCCATCATGGGAACACCTCACAGAGTTGCCCTGGACAAAAAAGAAGATGAGACATGTTTCATCATTTACCTCAAGTTTGCAAAATTTGCAGTTTTGTAAACCTGCACGTTGCAAACATTTGACACTTTGACACCAGAGCTTAAAATGATCCTCTTTCTAATTGTGTCTTCATGTACTGGGTTGAGGTGAAAAGATGTTTTACATCCTGCAGTTTCATCACTAATACGGACACAGAAAACATTTTCCATAATCTGTGATTTCTGTGATAAATGTTATATATATATATATATATATATATGACAATGGGCTTTTACAGTCACATTCAAGTATATTTTACATTGTTTATGTAAGTAAAATTATAGAAGTAATCTAAAACATTACCATTACATTACATTACCAAAACATTACATTATAACATTACTATACATGTAGCACAGGCCATAATGACAAATGCAGGAGGCGCCCAAGTCTTGAACAAGTTCATGATTTGTCAAAAGGTGCAATAGGCATTCAGCAGAAGGCAATCATGGTGACTTATATTATTTATATTT
This sequence comes from Psettodes erumei, assembly GCA_016785225.1. Classification (NCBI taxonomy): domain Eukaryota; kingdom Metazoa; phylum Chordata; class Actinopteri; order Pleuronectiformes; family Psettodidae; genus Psettodes; species Psettodes erumei. Next base: position 2,367,156 of record JAFBJZ010000107.1, read on the forward strand.
ATATTTTTAATTATATTTTTCTGTTAGTTCAAAATCTCTTGAACATGAAAATGTTTAATGGATTCTCTTCTGTCACCAACCAACAGCATGGAATGCATTGGCGTTATTATTTAGACTGCAACAGGAAAACATGAAGCTCATGTAAGACTGTGGGAAAATAAGGACTTCATCATCATCCAGTTTGCTTCTAAACCAAACAGTGTTTTATTTATTTATTTATTTTTGCCATTTTGTCATCAACTTTCAAACTGCAATGATCTATCACCTACACTTTTATATCTACATATTTGGTATATACATAACAAATGTGATCAAAAAGTTGTTTTTTTAAAGTGGCTTTATGCTGTGGAGTGAACAGAAGATGCTGAACCCATGTGAGACCACCAGGTGGCAGTAGAGACTCACAGCACACAGCCCAGTATTAAAATAATAAAAAAGGATCAGTTGAGCTGCTTGTTTTAATGCGGTGGTTCTCAAACTTTTTCGAACATGCTCCCCTTCAGAAGCCAAGAAATGTTACCCCCACAAACACACACAAACACACACACAGACACACACTTTGTTGAAGTTGGAGATGGCCAGGTTTATTTTAACAATCCGAGAAGACTCATTTATGGATTCTTATCTCCAAAACATTTTTGCTGCTATAGGATGATGGTATTTCGCAGATGCGATGATAACACTCAGCTGTCACCGACGGGCTAGATGTGTAAAGTGAGGCCGTTTCAGACATTCCTTATCAGCAGGAGCCGTGTGGCTGCGCTGCGTGAGCGATATTCATCACGATGGAAATTACCTGCAGAAGAGATGAAATTGTGAATTTATCCTGCTGCTGTTTCAACAGATGTCACAGCCAAGTGAGAATGGAACCTCACGAATGGGAATTGAGAATTTGGAGATTGGGTCGCGGTTTGTTCTTGAAGGAAAAAAATAAATTAAAACAAAGCTTTCTTCTTGTGATTATTTATGAGAGGGAAGTTTTTTCCCTTTAAACAAGAATTACATTAATAATCAGCTGAACAGTAACGTATTGAATCACAACCACACAGTGGGACTCTTGTGTCCAAATGTGAATTTAATGAGCCATTGCTCTCTAATAGCTGATGTATCAAGGGGCTGACACCAGAACAGCTCAAAGGAACAGTTCGACATTTTGGGAAACATGCGTTTTTGCCGTCTCTGCTCTCGAGTCGGATGAGATGATCAATAGCATACTCACATCTGTATGATAAACAGCTCGGCTTAGCTTAGAGACCAGAGGCAGGGGGAAACGACGAGTCTGGCCCCCGTCTGAGCTGAAGATAACAAAATGTGCCCACCGGCCCCTCTTACGATCACTAATTAACATGTTTCAATTCCTTTGTTTGTTTCCCGGGGTCCTGTCATGAGCGCCCGGCCGAGAAACAGCCCGGCACACAGCTCCAATTAATATGGGATCTCAGTTCCAATGGCAAAGCCTCTACCACCCTTCCAGCTCCAAATACTTCAACGTCCTTACTGGCTCTCGACGTCTCCAAGGTCAGTGAAAGTCGTGATGTTGCCTCAAGCCCGTGTTTGAGATAGTGGCGGCAGGCTGGTTTGCAGCCGGCTTGTCCTTTGAAGCCTTTAAAGTCCAACCTTTCCACCTGAAGGGCCGGCACTTGGTGTGCAGAGCACACGGCGCAGATCTGAGGAGCAGCCCGCGCACTTAACTCAGCGCTGCATGGGCTTTTTTTCCCCCCTCGGAGCACCTGGGAGCTCTACGGCATTAGAATTCCGCCCGAGCGCAGGCTCTGGTGGTAAAACCCGAATTAACGCAGGAACGGGCGGCAGTCGGACCTTTTTCTGCAAGACGGCACATCTCGGATTCTGCGGCAGTCGCGCCCGCTCCCCAAACCCTGGAGGTACGGTTGGATAGCACAGCATAATCCCTTGCTAACAACCAGCTCTCCGCTCACTGCCGAAGAAGAGGCTGAGACGGGGGCCCATGGGTCTGGACTGAAGACGCCGCTCGGGACACTTTGATGTAATCATCTGTATGAGTGTTGAGGTGGCTGGCTTGCTCTGCAGTCAGGAGAACGGCCCTCCAGGGCTCGATCTGACATTGACATGACGGGACAAATGGCGGCCTTGAGTCTCAGGCAAACCCCAAATTCTGCTGGGTTCGAAAATAACCCAACTGTGACACCACCGCTGGGTAACTCCATACAGGACAGAACACGCACGGGGGTTGGTTTGACCCAGAAGTGCTGGGTTTTACAGTTTGTCCCCGGCCTGAGTGAAATGAACTCGGGGTCAAATATGACCCATACGCGAGGTGATTTCCTGCCTCATTGCCTTGCTACTCTCATACAGTAACAGAGGTTTATGTATCATATTTATTATCATTGTGTCGTGAGGTTGTCCCTTAATCTCCATAGATTAAAAAAAAACACCAGTTTGTGGGACGGCTTCTTAAAGCTGTCCACAAATACTTCGCAGACGAGGACTCGTTTCCGTCACTGTGTCCCAGGTGGACAGACAAACAACCGCAGCCCCCAGCAAAGACTCTGACGCGGCCCTGAAATAACGGCGAAGGCGCGACACGTCGTCATCTCCTCCACGAGCCACGCAATGTGGGGAAAACTCGACCTTGCTGGCCCCCGCCTGTTTCTTATACATCAATGACTTAGTTTAATTTGATCATGTGTGGGATTCATCTCACACTGCCGGTTTGTCCTTCTTTGCTTTCAAACATTCTGACACTAAACCCTAACCCCCCCCCATGTTTATCAGGCATATACTGCAAAGCAGTACAAAGTATAACTCTGAGGTTGCATGTCAATCAGGGATCCCCCGGGACTCGTCGTGGCGAGTCTTGAAGGCTTTTTCTTCCTCTCCTGCAGAAGGACGTGGGAAGCGGAGTTGGCAGGACTTTTTCCGCATTTGGTAGCCAAGCACGATGCATTGTGCTGCATTACCATTTAAATAGTACAGTATGTAACAGTTGATATATCTGAAACAGCACTGCGTTGTTCGTGTAGCCTTTAATCACAGGAAGTGTTGCTTCATAACGGATGAAATTCTGTTTAAAATTTCAAAGGTTACGTAATTTCTTCAATGCTGGACGGGACAGTTATGAATCCAAAAGTGCAGTTTTTGACCTTTTGAGCTAAATAAGGGGAGACTCAAATGCCCCATGCAGGTTAAGGAACTTTCTCAATATCAGTTCAAACAGCAGTTATATTCTCCAATTCATAACTTATCAGCCGAGTTGGAAAATTCAGAAAGTCCCACTTCATGCTGTCATTGAGACCGCACGTAAAAATCCCAGAGGCGACACAGGACATGACCTCGGTGTCCTCCGTTTGACTCATGAAAATGGATCAGTGACACTCCAGTTATTGCAGAGACCGTCCGTCCACCATGACAGCCCCAGGGTTATTAAAGCAGACTTACACAGAGTAAAAAAAACAACAACACCCACACACACACACACAATTGAGTCCGGTATGAAAATTCCTCCTGTTATAGTTACTCTTCGGAAACATAGCTGAGGCTTTGTCCTGCCTCAGTGCCGCGATCCCATTCTGCCGAGCGGCTCAGGCACAGCCACCGTGGCAGCTCACTCTGTCCCGACGCCGTCTCGGGCCTTTCGCCGAGACCACCCGCACCTTTGGGGATCGTCTCCGGGGTGAGCGTCAGGATCCGGCCGGGCCGGGCCGGGCGCGTGAGCTGTTCGTGCCGGGGATGGCGTCGGCGGGCTCCCAGTCTGGCGTGTAAAAGTGGATGTCGAGGGTTCGGGCCCAGTTCGCAAACACCTTCTTCTCCGTGATGAAGCGGTGGTGGCTTCCCCGCCGACTCCTCTCGTGGGAGAGATACATGGAGCACTCGTCGGGCCCCAAGGGCTCGTAGTAATGATATGGCACGGGGGGATGGGAGGAGGACCTGCGGGAGAGGGGCAAAGCGTGAAAAGACGTGAGAGGCGAGGTGTGACGGAGGGGTGTGGAAATAGCGTGGGGGAGTTGGGGCAAATGCTACACCGACGTTACAAGTGGAGGACGTCATTAGAGGTGCACCAGGTGATTTTTTTTCAATGGCAAAGCAACTTTATCAGCACAGCAAGGTGAAGCTGCAGCAGAAGATGCTGCCCCTCCCTCCTCCATTTGCCCCGCTTGCTCAAACAAGAAGTGACAATCTCAAAAAAAATTTTTTTGCGGAAAGCATTTCTGATGGTGTATGCTTCAACGTTGAACTGAGCAACTGTTCAAAAGCGTTGGAGTTGAGATGTCTTCTTTTTTTTTATTACATAATAAGCTGCGACACGCTAACCCTGCTTGACGGTGCCGAAGAGACAAACACGAAATGGAATGGCAGCGATGAGACAATCATCTCCCACAACTGGATGATGACGGCTGGATATAGTCCAGGTTTTATGCTCGGTGAGATTATGCGACAGGTTTTACTACGTGTTTCAAATACTCGCACGGTTAAAAGTTTCACGGGCATCAGCGCGCGTATCGTTCAAGCCTGTATGTGCTCATTGTTTCCAGACCAGTTTCTTTGTGGGGACAAGGAAGTTCAGATTGTTGAAGGTTCAGCAGGAAGATGTTGATTAACTTCAATACATGAAAAAAACGTATTTTAGGTCAGTGAGGAACTGGGGTGCTTGTCAAACACAATGTGCGATTTACTCGACATGTTTAATTTGACCTGGTCGGAGCTTCTCACGAAGCGGCCGGATTAAATGTGGGTCACTGCGCCCGCACTTCAAGCATCTTCGGGCGACGCGTCCTGCCGCCTTCGATTAGGAAAGTCCCGCTGAGCGGCCGAGAGTCTTGGGTCAAACATAATGTGGTTCTACCTGCAGAAATCGGGGGGCACCATGCCGTACACGTTGATCCTGTCACACAGCTCCAGGGCTATGGCCATGGTGAACCAGCCAGTACTCAGCCAGGTGTTGGAGCTCTTCCTGGAAGAAGAAGAGAGGATCAGCATCTCACGCGAGGCCATGCGTGTGCGGTGCAAATGGTCTGCGAGTGGAGGATCCTTCTATGAAATGGGGCTGAGCCTCATTTTTCAAATTTGCCTGATCAGTCCTCCTTAAGAGATGAAGGAGGGAAGTTTGCCTCTGTTTCATATTCACTTTCAAAGCCAAGAAATCTGCCCCCTAGCGTCCAAATCTGTGCCATTTCCCTTTAACTGTATGCTGGTATGACTCATTGTGATAGTTTCAAACCAGCCTGTCAGAAAAAAAAACACTGGGAAGTGATGCTAATGTCCCACCAAAGCGAGCCAGGCTTGGCCCAAAGATCCCGATGCCGCCGAGCGGCGCGGCCAACCACTCCCCATCAATCCTGCTTTAAATCAAAAAAGGTTCGCCCACTTCACCTTCCATCTCGCTGATTAATGCTTACTCACCACGGCGGAATGGCTGTGGCTTGCGGTAGTGCATAGTAAGCATCGCGCTTTCGACAAACGAGAATCGAATGAAATCAAAACGTGATCTACAGTCAGACCACGTGTGAAAATACTTTCGCAGCGCTCTGGCTTGAGCCCCAGGTTTAACCTAAATCCTGTTAATATGTGTGTGTGTGTTTGTAGCTGCAACTCATGCAAGGTGTTCCACAAGAGTGTGTGAAAGAAAGAGTCACCCCGAACTGCATATTTCACTTGTCTGAACCTGATGTGCGCTGTGCACATGTGTCACACTTCAACAGTTTTGCTCTGTTAGTTTACCTGTCGATCCCCGTCTCCTTTTTAAACAGCTCGTCCAGCTTGAGCATCTTGAGCCGAGAAATCACGTAGACTTTCAGTCTGGGCAGCAGCTGCTTCAGCAGCCTGAGGTCGTTGTAAATGCGGCCTTTTCCGTCCCGTCTCATGCAGCTGTTCGGCCCCCAGAAGACGAACACCGTGTCCTGGCTGGCGTTGAGCAGCTCCTGGCGGCGCCACAGCACCCTCTGCAGGCTGGAGTGAGCGACGACGCGCAGGCCGGTGCGCCGGCCGACGTCCCGCTGGTAGCCCGCGCTGGGAGCGTCGTTCATGCGGATGACGCACTCGGAACGGTCGATTTCCTCGCCTTTACCGCTCCCGGTCAGCCGCCCAGAGCTGGTCACCAGGGCGCACGTCCCGCAGCGCATCTTCAGAGACTGCGGAGTCGAGAGGTTACAGGTGAGACAGGCTGTGAAGGCGGACTTAACCCAAAGCGCGGCCTTTTCATCTGCGCTACCGACCCAGCTCTGTTTGTCTCCCTCTAGAACCTTTTGAAGGACGACAGTATGGCGCGAAAAGCTGAGGCTGTCTGAACAAGACCAGACACGTGTACAGACCGAATGCAGATTTCAGATGTGCAGATCGCATTAACAGTCACTGGAAAGGAAGAAGTAGATGCAAATTTGCGTGGGAGGAGGTGAAGTGAAGCGTCTGCGCGAGTCGAAAATGTTCAGACATGATGGAAAAACTTGTTTGTCTTTGTCGGGCTTAATGAGTCTGTTTCATGCGCGTACTGGGACGGGGGGGTGCAGAGCCTGGATGGAAATAACGGAGAGAAATGGTCGGCCTCATGAAGGGGCTTCAGAAAATGTCAGGACTCGGCCTCCGGGGACCATGAATGCCTGAAGAGAATTTCATGGCGTCCAGCAGCTGCTGATTTGAATTGAATCTGGGGCGAGCCGGTGGATCGGCCAACCCTCAAAATAACATTGCTGTCCCCGGAGCCACGTTAGAGGCTCTAATGAATCTGCAACCTGTAGCCGTCGAGGCCCTAGTCTTACTTGGCAGAGATTCTCAGATTGACCTTAAAATCTGTGCTGCCAAGGGAAGGAAAAAAACAAAAGACCCAGCACAGTTCTCTGCGGCAGCACATGCGTCACACGGCGGCCATGACAAGGGCACTTTGCACAAGCTTGATATAAGGCATCCCTGATAATACAGCCAGAAGTTCAGCATTTAATTCCAGGCTCTTTGGATTTATATTCGCAGGTTAATGCAGCTCTCCGCCAAGCACATCCACAATCATCACTCCAGCCCGGAAACAGTCCCAAATTAAAGCTGATAACCTGCCCTTTAATGGCACGATTATTCTGCCGCCTGTCTCCAAACAGAAGTGGAGCTGGCTCAGTGTGGTCTCTCTCTGACAGGTGTCCTATTATTCAAATAGTCTGCATATGATCAAGGTTGACAGCGGAGCAGAACCTGCTCTGTCCGGTAAGTTTTCATTTTGCAGGGACACCATGAATACACATAAGATGGTGTACATAGCCAGGCAGTGGTCAAAGTGCAGTCCCATGTAAAACATCCAGCTCACTGGCAGGGTGGTTCATGTGCATGCGCCTTGCGAAGTCAGCGTACGTTGCAGGGCTTGTTGCATCGGATTGACCGGGCGTTAGTGTTGTTGTGTCCGGGCTTTCAAAGTTGAAAAAGACGAGCGCGGATCGAACGCCCCGACAGCAAAAACCCGGAGACTCTTCGCATGAATTATTCCCGCCCTTAATAGAGAGCCACATTGGCATTCTGAACCGTGCTCTGAGCTTCACACTCCATCAGGCTCTGAGGTGGAGAGTGTGTGTGTGTGTGTGCCTGCAAGTGCCTGCATACATACAGGTGATATTACCGGTGCCGCGGGCTGTGCTGCTCCCACATCTCTGTGACCCCACATTGAAGCGATTGCTTAGTGTGTGTGCGCATATGCGAGGCTCTGTATATATGTGTGCTGTGAGGTACACCACTATACAAGTGTGTGTGTGTGTGTGGTGTCTGGGGATGTCCTTAAATCTCTGTGCAGAGTTTGATGTGGCCCCAGATGTGCAATACAATCACATTTCTCCAGCAGAAGTCTGCAGCTGTCTAAAAAGTGTCAAGATCGAAAAAAAAAACCAGTTGCCACCACTACTCTGCGCGAGCGTGCGCACGCACACACACACACACACACACACACACACACAGACATGATCATAGTCTCTCTGCAGCGAGGAACAGGTATTTTCATTCCCCAGCACATTCCCTCCAAAAGAAGCCATTTCCTGTCGGAGTGTGTTTGCGCGCTCTGCGCTCAGGTCCCCTCCCTCAATAACAGGTAGGCTGGAGTGAATTACACGCTTCACTGCACACAACACATCCTCAACACATTCGCTGGGACAAAAAAACAAAAACAAAAAAAAATCCCAGCCCTTTTAGCTGTTTCTTCTCGGACGTGCAACAGACGGAGTGCTTTTTCCCCACGGCACTGTCCAAACAATTACTCCCAACAAGTTTTAATCATTTTAATATTCAGGGAACGTGTTAAACCAGGGCGAGGCAATTGAAGGTTACACTGCCGGTGTCGTAGTTGAAAGTGCCTGCGAAACAAATAAAATCGTCCTTGACAGCGATGCTGAAGCTCCTCGAGCTTCTGACAGCTTGATGATGCTGGGAAATAGCCTCTCATAAGCCCTGTGTTGCGTGATAGGGGCTTTCGGATGGCACACTGTTGAATGAACGAATAAATGAATGAGTGAGCATCCGTGTTACAGGCAGCTCGTAATCAGCCTTGAATGGGCACAGTGGTCCTTGAGCACTTGCCGGCTCCCACGCGCACGCTGCACCTCATCATGCGTACAGAGGGTCGTCTGCCTTGATCAGCAACGCATAACCTCGTAAGCAATGCGCTTTCCTGGATTAACGCGATCTAAAAAGGGAATAGGATGGACCTGGCGAGGTGATTCAGCGGCCTCTGGTGTGATGTCGACCAGATTACGTGAAGCCACGGCAACGAGAGGGGACTGGGACCAGAGCCGCACTCCTATTCCAGTCCCAGTAAATTACCGCCCATGCACCGACTCCAAACTCATCAGTATGATCCTGTTTATATGCTTCCCAGGGGAACTGGGATCATAATTGCTTTCAGAGCAAGCCCCATCAGTCAGCCTCCAATATTGCACCAGAGCTTCCGCTGCGCCTCAAATCCCCCAGCCACCGCCTGCACCCCTTTCAGCTCGAGAAGGGTATGACGAGTACAAAGGAAAAAGACTTGCCAAGTTGAGCTGGGGGTCGTAGAGGAGCCATGAGCAAAGAACAAAGAGACAAAGAGAAGAGGCCCTTATTACCCCAGTCAGCCCCGGAATTAAAGGATAAGGCTGAATAAATCCCATGAAGGCAACATGTCCAGAATCAATCCCAATTTCAACAAAGATCACAACATCCCTCCAACGCAGACATGCAGAAACGCACCGTGCAAAACGAAGCTTCGAACAGCGTAGGACACAGAGTGTTACACATACAACCAGGTAATGCTTCGACCAAACAGGCCAGGCACTGCAGTGTTTGGTACATGTTACAAAAACAGGAGTAAATTTTACTTTTGTCAGGGACTATTTTCAGCAACGGATTGTGAGTCTTTCTCTAAAATGACGACGCATGCAGGATTGGCGCAGAATAAAGACGAGTGTCCAGTTTAGCATGGAAAGATTTCAGCCAGTGCAGCCAGTTGGCACTGATGGTCTGGGACAAGAATGGAGGTCTGTAAACTGCAGCAACACTTGACGGCGGGATTAATTCGCCGTTGCTCTCGGCCCCTTTTCTATGGGATTTGTTGATAATGAAGAATTCCTGTAATGTCAGACCGAACATGTCCGAACATGAGGACTCCGCTGGATTGGCTTCCAGAGGTGCAAATTATTCAGACGTCGATCGTTATCGTTGCAGTAACAGCACACTTTGTAAAGTGCGTGGAACTAGGCTAACGGCTCAGTGGAGAGCAGAGCCGGATTAAGTGGCACCTGCTCTCCGGGTTAACGATCAGCGCTGCCTCCTTCTCCCGGAGGCCAATTAATTACGCTGAAACCCTCCCGACAGTCGATGTCTCGTTAAGCTCCTCCCGGTGCCGTCCGAAACTCGCGCTGCTCTCGATTTGACCGAGAGCGCAACGGCAGCCTAATCAAGGCAGCTGTCCTCTTCCTCGTCTTCTTCTTCATCCGGTCCACCTCAGACAGAGAGGAGGGAGGGAGAGCCTCGTTAGCAACGAGTTGATGGAGAAACGCGATGAAACTTCACGTTCTTCGAATCTTCTGGCCCACGCCACTCACCTCCTTCACCCTGCAGGTGTTGTGAGGTAATGAGAACGCACGGCAGTGAGCCTAGTAATCTGCTTTGCGAGGTGTGCGTCCTTACTTTTGAGTGGGATTAAAACATTTCTTTTTCACATCCTGGGAATAGATCCATTAGGCGAGCGCCGCACAAGGCCGTCGGTGCTAATGTGTTTTTTCGTCTTTTTGAACAGTTGTCTGTAATTACAAGATGAGCGCCACATTGAACATTAGGAAGGGGTCAGCGGAGGCAGGGACATTATTTTAGCATTACTGACTTTCTAATGACGCCTGAGGCTGAGGCTTACTGCATCACGGGCATCGCCCTGTAATAAGTAGGTGCATCATACACCGGCACGGGCGTACAATCCACAGCCGCGCTCTCTCGCTGGCTGTGAGTAGAGAGCGCACAAAGGTCATTGTAGATTGATTCTGCTGACAGTTCTTCAAAGGTCAACCTCTCTTTAACCGGAAACGGCGAAACATCGGAGAGGGAGAGAGGATGAGGAGCGAAGGAGAAAAATGGAGTGGTTGCGTTTGAATTGAAGCGCATGTGTGTGTGCGTGTTTGAAAGTGTTCAACTCTGCAGCCATAATTACTGTAGCCTGTCAAGAAATATGTACTGGAGGAGCCAGTCTCTCAAAAACCTGCCGACATCGCAGAAGGCAGACAGAGAGAAACATAGTGATCGGTGAGGCTCCAGCTCGGCTGCTGCTATCCCGCGTACATGCGCACGACCGCTTTGAAGTCTGATCGCACAATACATACATTTGTGGGGTTTCGACGCCGCTGTCTTTCCCTTCACTGTTAAGCTCTGAGAGGATTTGGAGGAAAACGCCAAATGTTGAGCCTTTAACCCTCGGCCCCGCGACCAGCGATCCTCATTAATGTGTGCCGGGTGTTTTTATGAGACTCTAATGAGCTGAGCGGCCGTGAGCCGCCGCTCACCTTAGTGAAATTAGAGCCCGTGCAAAGTGGAAATGCACATAAGTTAATATAGGCCATAAACAGGGTCCAGCAGGCACATTAGATAGAGCCCGTCTCGTATTTTCAAGCATCCCTGGCTCTGATGACGGCATAAAATTTTAACATGTCTGGGCATTTGCATGGGCCTGTGTGCATCAGGATGCTCGTGCTGCATGAATATGTGTGTGTGTATATATATATATATATATACTATAGTAATGTATAGCTCAAACTGAGATTCCCTCCAGCAGACTTTGGATGACCCTGACAGAGAACTGTGCAGACTGAGCCACCCGGCCCACAGATCCTCCAGCCGGTCAACTCCGGGTTTGTCATTCCCAGCTCTGTTGGAGGAGTGCAGCAGCAGCACAGTGACACTAAGCAGTATGAAAATGTCGCAGTGTGAATCTGTCATGAATCAGCCGTCAACCGGGAGGAGGTGGACGGACAGGAGGGACTGCGAATGATAATGCCTACACTGCAAAAAAAAAAGAAAAGCCTCTGAGGAGCTGCTGTCAAATCGGCAGGGTTTTTTTGTGGAGTTTGAAAGGATCTGATGAGGGATACACAATCTCAGAGGATCTGGTTAGCAAGTCCGTCCGGATCAAACATCTCTCCGAGCCGTCGTCACTGATCATCAAGCAGCGCAAGGTGAACTGTAACCAGTGCCTTTTTTTTTTTCCTTCTCCAAATCTTTTCCTGCCCGAGCGATGCAGTGTCCTTTCCACTCCGCTGTGCTCCACTGCATATCTCTCTTGCTGAGGGCAGACGCGACGCCGGCTGAAGCGATCTGTCTATCTGAACGAGCTGCCGGTAACACCGCGCCGGGCCTGAGCGATAGGCCTCTGCGTTACAGTAACAAACACTGCGGCGCTTTATATGACCAAAAGATAACAGCGCCGATGTCCTTGTAGAAATCCACCCTGTTTTAAGTGCTTTTTGTCGCTAAATATTTCATGGTGTGCACATTAATTATGAATTGAGAAATGGAGTAAACCACAGGGAGGATTTAGAGATGGCACACACTACAGCAACTTCGGCTTTTGAGTTCAGTGAGATTACTTGGTATTAGAACAGCCGAACAGGAATAAAAATAAAGCTGTATCTAATTCTGAAGCTCCTCCTAATTAACATAAATTGCTAAACAATAAAAAACCCACTTATAATGATGGCATTAAAACAGCTTCTGGACATGTATGCCAAAAAAGTATAGAGCTTAATACTCAAACACAAAAAACCTGGCCATCAAATTAAAACCCTGAAGACAGTGAAGGACAAAATCATCATTCAGTACACAAGCAAGATGCACAGAAGAAGACTTTTCAGTCCTTCCTGGGACCTGGACGGCACCCGGAGCTTCAAAAAGACATTTTACATGCACACCTGAGCTTGACATTTACATTCTAGTCTCTCTGCTTTACCTGGATGGCAGCAGAATACAAATTAGGTGCAGTTTGTATTACATGTGTGTCAAAGTGCCAGAGCAATCAGTTGTTCTTTTTGAGGGCGAGGTGGGTGCTCAGCACATCTGTCCAACTGATTACAAAAATATTGTGAACAGTCCCTTTTTCTCCAGTTTGACTGGAGGAAAAAGGAGAGCTCTGCTAAAGGATAGCCCTTGTGTGTAATTCAGTAACTTGGATCAGCGCAGGCAAGATGCATCCAGCTCATATTACACAGATACTCAAAGTGACATTTGTGCCCCCCACCCCACCAACAATTTCTTCTCCAGGTTTGGAATGACCAAGTCCCATCTCCAGTGCTAGTCCCCACCTTCTCCAAAACATTTAGAGGTCACCAGACACATTTCTCCTTCCAGCATCCAGCTTTACTTTTCCTATCCTAATGCACTGATAAGAACCCGATCCCGAATGCTGCCACCTGCCACCCAACCAGGCTGAGGTTTAACCCACGTCTTTTTTGTAGTTGTGGGTGTGTGACTTTGCTCAGTGCCAACCTGCGCTGCATCTTTTATTTCTCTTGACGTTGAAGAGCTTTGGGGTTTCTATCTTAAGGCGAAGGCAAGCTGCCAAAATTACAGGCGTAGCCTCTGTTGCATATCATAAACCATCATGCAAACCTCCTGCTTCCTTTTCACCTCAACAGTAGATTATTGTGCCTTAAATATTCATGTACAGAAATTTGCTCTGAAGTAACGTGCAAAATGTTGCAAAGACAGAAGCAGCTGAAACTGCGTATGAGGAACGTGGAGTACTTACCTTATGATCCATGACACCTGTGTATCCCTCAAGTGTTGATGCTGAGGGTCTCTGTGTTCTCCCCAGCTTTTTTGTGGACGGAACAGGAGCATCCAGGCGGTGGGAAGGGGATGATGATGCTGATGAGGAAGATGATCTGTCACCAGAGCTGCTGTTGTACACCAACATGAAGCCGGTAACCAAGGTGACGACGACGATGCTACTAACCCCTTGGCACTGAAGAGACAATTGAAACACCATGGGGGAAAAAAAGCAGCCAGTCAAAGCACTTGATTTAGGAAATTTCACTCAGTTCATATCCAGAACTGTCCATAAGCATCAGGACACAAGGGCTGCATTTTATGGTCAAGCAATCACTAATGCTAATTAAATGTCAGCTTTCAGGGCAGAGGCAACACAACGGCAGCAGCTGCGCTTTCCTCATGCAAGGCTGAAAAATGACATGTCAGCTGTGCCAGACACAAATGCGCTCAGCATGTTCCATCAACACGGACAACATGTTTGAAAAAGAGCGGTGCAAAAATAGCATGAGGCTGCTGAATTTATCATTATTTCATAAACCCACTCAACAGGGAAAAAAACTAACTTCAGTGCGCTGTGCTGCCGTTATCCTGTAGGAATATTATAAATAAACAGGCTACAACACAAAGTACAATTAGGTCACACTACACTGTGTGATGACAGAGCTCAGTCTGCAACTCACTTCTGAGCCTCGCAAAACATTACAGAGACATTTCCTGCAGGTCTCACTCATAATTACCACTCTTGTCTTCATCTTCATCATTTCCCCTGTCCGTTTCCACTCGCAGATGGAGCCTTCTTCTGCATCCTATCGTGGCCAGAGCGCTCCCTCTCTCCCTCTCTCCCTCTCTCTCTCTCACGGCGGACAACACCTGAGTGGTGGCATCACTGGGATCAGCGGGCGCAGCGAAAGGAAGCGATGCTCCACTACCACACCCCCCCCCCCCCCCCCTTGCTCTCTTCACAGAGACGCCCTCACTCACTCAGCCCCGCGCTCCTCATGGTCCTAAATGACTCAACTTCCCAGCTCCCCTCGGTCTCAGCGTAGCCTGTGCGTTCTGAGATGGTGCGCCCCTGTGATGACTTATCCCCCCTGTGGTCCTTCCACATTTACAGTGACACAAATTACACGATTGTAGGCTACCGATCTGTATCCCTTTATTCAGCCACATCAAGTTAGAAATTTGGAAAAGGATATGCCTGTACGTATTTTCTTGGCACACTTATCGAATGACAGTCGATATTCTCAAAGCACTGCGTGAAACAGCCACGCTGTCTTTCTCACAGGAGAGTAGCATTTTTCATTAATTTTAATAATCTTCATTGGCCTAATTGATACACTCAGTCAAGTTAGACAGCTTTTTCTAATGAAATACCTTATTCTCAGGTATGATAAACAATATGTTCATAAATCTGCAGTTCCATAGTTTTTGTAGTTTATCCAAAAATTGTAACATCTCAAAGATTTGTGCTTCATGCATTTCATTTATGTCAAACTGGCACATGGGTAAATTAGTTCTTCTAAGATCTTCATTGAAACTGTCACATATTCTTTTGTTGTTTGAATTGTTTGTATGTTGGCATTTTCAGCCAAGTTTCTCATGTTTTTTTTTCTATTCCGTGTGGAGCTGGTGGGTGCTTGGCCATCATCCTCATGGTCGTATACTGCATGTCTCCGTTGGACAGAGAGACATGCAGGGATTGGTTTCACCAGGCAAAATGGATTTTCTGCCACGCTTTACAAGAAGTACCATCTGATGCAAGGTAAATTAAATTCTGTGACAACACTCACCTGAAGCCTTTGGATTTCAAGAGAGTTTACATCATACTTTTGAGTTATTTCAACCATTTCTCCTAAATTCCCCATTTGTATTGAGGCATTCATCTTTGCTCTGCAATGATTGGTTATAATGGGCATTTTTTCTGCTTCACATCCTGGCTGCAGTGAATATTTGATGATACTGTAGTTGAGATAATAAATGAAACACAGAAACACCCACTCATTGAATCGTACACAAGTTCACTAACTCAGCGGTAAAGAGAGATTTCACTGACAGAAAAGTTAAACATTTTACGTGTCTTATACCGCACAGTATAAACCGATATGTATAGTAAGTAAGATTGAGTACAATAGTCGTAGTGTCTCATAAAATGTGCTTAAGATGCTGAGGAAACCATATGGCCTGATCTTTTCTGTTGCATTCCACTGTAAGTTATGATAAGAGTACTGCAATTATTCAAAGGATGTTCGTGATATTGTGGAAAATACTGACAAATATTCTTGGTGCGACGCATTATCAAGTCGATTCTGGGACATCCCATTTAAGGACAGGAAACTGTTTTTCTCATTTGTCACAGCAACCTGAGCAGCTCCAGCTCCTCTTGGGAGAGCGATTTGCTGGAAGCTGTAATCGAGTCTGGAGGTGCCGGGAGTGGAGGAACAGGTCTTTTCATAGACGCCCTCTGAGCCTGAGGTACTATGTTCATTTTCTGTGGCTTCCATGTTCTAGTTATTCCGCACCTCTCCCCTCACATGAAATATATCTGTCGGCTTTGTGGGAACTGATGAGTAATTTATCTGGAAAAACAACACAGAATATTGCGGTCGGACCAGATGCTGGATAAGAAAAGTCAGGATAGCCTATATAAAAGCCACAGTGGGAACAGCGTGTCTCCCCTTTTATGTGTTTGGCCCAGATTCAGGTTTTAACAGTTGCCTTGTTACACTAATTGGCTTTCTCTCTGAAAGCCAGATACTGTACTGTGATTTATATAGAACACAATGCGATACAAGATAAAACATTGTACAACAAAATACAGTATATGATACAATACCATAAGAGACCACATCATTCACAAGAGGACAAAATTATATGGGTAATGACTTGCACGGTCAGTGCAGCACATGTACACTGAGACAGAGTAAAAAACGAAAATCTGCTATTATATAGACAGACCAGAAAACGGGCCAACTGCTGGATATGTTTAATTGTTCTGAGGTTCAGAAGTCTCGTGTAAACCCTAACCCTAACTCAGTCACTGCAGCAGTCATTGCAGTTATTTACTGATCCAGCCTTCTAAAGGACAGCAGCTCTGAGACAGAGCCTATTACAGAGCCAAGTCATTTGTTGCTTTGACGGCGATCAATACAAATTCAGTCCAACATATAAATAGATGCCCGCGTGACGTTGCTGAAATTGAAATAACATTATCATCTCATTTTTGTTCTATAAAACGTTGGTACTGTACAGCAGTTGCACCGTTTCTGAATATTTGAGAATACGATAAAAACTGTTGTTTGGATTAGCGTTGGGAAGATACAACTTAAAATTATGGTACAACTTGCAGATTGTAGTGTTCTGCATTTCCAATAGATAGACAATATGTAACATTCACACTTTTTAAAGGATTCTGGTCCCTTTTCCCCCCGACCACTTTCCTGTTTTCTTTGACACCATATGGCCATATCATTGGTAGAATGCCCTTAATCACCAAATTATCTGTATCACTGAGGAGCAGTGCCTCATAATGCACCTCGTCATTGTGAATTCAGGGGATTAGGCGGCCGGCGGTCTGTGTGCTTTGATTAGAGGTGTCCCTGAGGTCTCAAACGCATCTCAAAACGCTGCTCCGGGGAGCACACACTGACAAAAGCAAGGCTGTGTCTGTGGAACAAAAACCTTTTTTTAATTAACTCCAACCTCCCATCCAGTGAGGTGCCAGACGGCTGTCTGCCTGTGCTGAGCCAAACACGAGTGTGAAATAATCTGCTCTGTTTGCACCTGTTTGCTGTGCTGAAAGCAGTTTGTTTTTCCCTCATTATATGGTCCCTAACTTGAAGGGTCGATGCCGCTGGGTGGTATTCGAGAAACCGAACTATGAATAAAAGTCGAGGTGGTTCAGCCGGTCATGTTAAAGTGCTGTTACAGCTTTTAAATTTATGTTGCACCATGCTGTCAGACACCACAGAGGAAATCTGGTTCGTTTTTGTTTTGGCATCCAAAATAAAGATTTTTGAATAACATGGAATTTTGAAGGTTTATATGAATAGTGTCAATTTAATGGCAAAAGATAAAAGAATAACAGTTTCACTGTATAGGAAACCTAATGTACAGTAACTGTTATACCAATTTAAAGCTCTAATAGACCTGCAGAAAACAATGGCGCAGGTGGTAGAGAGGTGATGGAAATGTCATTGTGTTCTCCAGTCCAGATATTCCTGTGCACTTGAGTTTTTTTAGGTTTAAAAAAAGAAAGCATCTGAAGGCAGCTACTGGCTTTATGTCCTGCCTTTTCAGGCCCAATAAATAAAATGACTTCATTCCCTTTGCAAATTGTCTCTGCTTTACAGAGAGATCGTTGACTCATCAGCTGGCATTCCCACCAATCACAGATGCAATTTCCTCTCGCCCAGTACGCGATATATATTTCTCAGAATTGCTGTTTATCCAATTGATTGGGGGCGGAAAAAACGACTCCCAATCACCCACTGCATCTATATCTCTCTTGTACATTTATGCAGTAATGCTCCTGCTGTACAGTGTTGCTGAATCACCTTTTTTTATGATGGAACTTGGGGTTTTCCAATTTTTAGCAGCAGGGTTGATTGTAACTGCAGCAATCGTAACCACTGACTGAGAAAGAAAAGAGTCAGTTTGTGAAGAACATCTCCTTCTGCCTGTGATGATCCCAAAAAGAAATGTCATTCACTATCCAACTGCAAGAAGATAGCTGCCGTGGAGAAAGGAATTACCTTTTGTCTCAGAAAAGTGAAAAAGGCTGCAAGACCAATCCAGCACAAAATATGCCTGCCTCTGTTGTGTACCTCCCTTTCGATTATGTAATTAGCATGCTGTTGGCATCCATCATTTTAGCTGAATAACAAGCAGATGGGCTGGCAACACTCTGTCCTTTGTTTGAAGCAGTTTTCCGCCATAATAGGTTGAAAACTACTGTCCAAGCCCAGTGTGGCCAAGATGAATTGTTCAACATTTTCTGAATTTGCTCAGCAGTAATGTGATTCAGATTCTCCTGGTGTGCTGCTGGCAGTTATCCTGCCACAACTACATACCATACATCCCAGTGAAGTCAATCCCTTCGTGATGACCAGCCTTTGGCAACCTGAGCTCCCATCACTTTCATCCACAGAGCACTATCAAAGACATCATTTTCAGATGTCGGTGTTTAAGGCAAATTAACTGTCCCATTTCTAATTCAGTTGTACATTACAGGAGTTAAATATTACTTTCTTAGATACTCTGTGATCAAAATTGGATCATGTTTGGTGACACACGCTTACTGCCCGAGTGACATCCACGTTGAATCCCTTTGGCTGCTGTCACAGGTAAAACATGTTTATTTGAACTGACTTTGTTGCTTTAGGAAAAGCTCTCTTTGCAGCCTCAGTCATTATGTAATATTTAGTGGACTCTAAAAATGCAAAATCAGTGTGCCTCCATGCGTGAACATGGAAATGGAGATACATACTGAATTACAGTGCTTAGGCACAATTTAGTTCTCTTTGCAAGCATTTTGCATGCTAGGAATCAGTAATGTCATTTTCTCCCCTCCACTCTATTTATCTATATTTACTTTGCAGAAAAAAAAGAATTACCTGCAAAACCAACTTTAACTTATGAAACTTACCCATCAATAGATAATTGTACATGTAAGAATTTAAGGCAACCCTGATCACCCAAAATAATACAATTCTGCTTACGGGAATGGACACATGACATATCGATTGAGAGGGCCTGCATGCACTCCATGTAAGTGATCATTTTCTTTATCAGCACTTAAAGACCCTATGCACTCGTGGACCACCAGTTGTTTTCACTTGTTTTTGCCTGATCAGATTCTTTGTCAGGACCATGTGATGCTGACTGAGCAGAGGTCTAATCGGACTGAATATGTGGGATCACTCACTGGTGCTTTTCCCCCCGAACTTCAAATTAAGTGTTGTCTTTTCCCCAAATGTATGAACCAAGGTCAGATAATATGGACTGGAGTCAGATTTGAGTAATGGATGCGATGACTGGTGAATCTGCACCAGAATGGTTGCACCACAAGGACTCATGGTGACTTCACCTACACCTGAGCCTTGTGCCTTGAACGACTTAATACCTTCCCTTTTCATGCAGTCCCCGCAGCAGCATATGAGATAAGCAGACTTTTATGCTTCTGTTAAAACTAAGAGAGGAGGCAAGAAAAAAAGAGAAAGCGCTGCAACGTCACAGTGAGCCCAGCCGGGGTCAGTGTTTCTCCACCGGACGCTCTCAGTGTGGACGGAGACGTCACTGCCGCCTGAAATTCACAACTGCAATGTTGGCTGTGCCACTAATTAACCGAGAAGCAAGTTGGCAATCGGCGATATCGTCGCGCAGGCAGGTGACGTCCCGGTTCCTCTTTTCTCCGGCACCCTTGAAATGCTCCCGTCAGCTGACGAGCCGCACGAAAGACGGCGCCGATGCGTGTTTTTTAAAAACCCCATCCTGACAAAGGGGAACGGGACGCTCGGCGGCGGCCCCTTTAAGATCGCTCTGGAATAATTAATGACGTCGAGCTGTAAACACGACTGACGCTCAGCTGCGTGGTCGAAGCATCCTCAAGACCGAGAGCCCCGAGACCTCTCCAGGCTCCTGTGTTTGTTTCTCGACGGGACCGCTGAAGGGCGTTAAAAAAAAAACAACTGCGCTTCACCTCGACTCTCATATGCGGACTCCAAAACCACGACGACGGTGCTGCATCAGTCCTACAAAGTGCCATGGCTAGAAAGACGGACATCCCCTCCTCTTACTATGGTGAGTCGGTTCGTCTTTGTTGTAAACGCCGAGATATTCCCTACCCGTTGTAACGCTATGACAGCGGGATGTAACGGCGTACCCTTAAGGCTGAATGATGTTTGTCCCCTCGCCGTGATTTTACGCAGACGTAAGCTAGCTTACGTTGTCGGCTGCTAACTAGGCTATTCGCAGGCTATTTAACGGTTGGCATCAAATGCGCAGTAACGGGTATTTTTCCCCCCTAACGGTTGTTGTTGTTCCTAATGTTCACCTAACCTTAACGTCTTTTTTCCATCCCGAGTGTTTTCTGTTTCACTTCTTCAAATGAGAAAGCGTTTGACGAGATAACTCCTGCAACGTAATCATTTTTTTGCATTGTGTTGTTTACCTGGTGTAACGATCTCCACTTTCCTCCTCCACTTGTCGTCACTTCGTCTTTGTTGCAAACGACGGGATTTTTTTTCTCCTCCCAAACTCCTGTCTGGCAGCCGGCGTTAACATCTCCATTTGAGATGACCACGATGTTCGATTATTTTTGCTGAATGCGTTTCTTGGTTATTTGTCAGCTTCAGCTCTAACGTGTCAGTCGATCGTGCAGAAAGCCCATTCGCAATCAGCTGAAGCTCAAGATGATGCCACCACGTTGCTTTGTTTTAGATTGACGCCAGTCTCCAAGCACGAAGGTGTATGCGTTTTCATTTTCATCCGATGAGACAAAAGAGGAGCCATTGGGAATTGTTGGCAGTTTCGCTCTGTCTTCAGTGATTAGGTAATAGTCAGTTAGTCAGTCAGTCGGCTAATCAATTAATCAACTAATCCTTTCCTAATCGAATAACGCTTGACCACTTGCTGTGGTTCAGTACATTCAGCTTAATTGTCCTCAGGTATGCTGCGATGTTATAATAATCACAGCAATAATAATAATCATGTCACTTTCTTCAAATGTTTCTTCTTTTTCACCCCAAACTGGCTCAGAGATTATCTGTATCCTCGGTTAAATCCTGCGATAGAGATGGGGTTTTTTTGCCTTTCAGTGATGTCTTGTCTCCACTTCCCTCCTCCTTGCCCACAGTGGGAGAAATTACAATATTGTTAAGGCAGCAATCCTGGTGTTGCGGCTCATAACCAAGGTTAAAAGCAATGTCCTCTGTTAACAGTTTTATTAAAAAAGGATTTATTGTCTCCAAGTGGCATTTTTGCCGCTCTGGGCGTATGGATATATTTAATCCGTGGGCAGATTTTCTTTCCATTAGCCTGTCTTAGTCATCCTTTTGTTTATCAAAGCGGTGTAATCCTTTATCACCATCAGATGCCAGACAGCAGTCTCTTTCTTCTGAAACAAAGAGCCACTTACACTCGTGATTTTCACCGGAGTGGCGGCTTCTTTGACATTTATAATGCTTTCAATATCATCAGGCTACGAGGAGACTGCCGTGGGGAAAGTAACTCGCCACTGAAACCCAGACTAGGTGATCCACCACACACGAGGCTCTTCTTCAGACGGACCTGTCTGAAGAAGAGCCCTCTGCTCCAAATGTCACGACGGCAAATTGGCTATTTGGTGTCTGGATCTATTTTCGACATTACAGAAACAATAGCAAGAAAATGATGTTCCAGGGGAAAAATAAAATGCTGTAGTCAAGGAGCAATTTCAGTCATGTACGATCCAGTATCTCGTAATCACCAAAAGGCCAAGGTGGACCAACTGCATTTATCAGCTAATCAGTCCAACTCCCTGTTATAATGCCGGACTTCTTATAATTATTAACTTTTTTTCATTGCACTCTTGTCAGTGTCAGCAGAGTCTTCGATATCAGCTACAAATGCGTTGTATCGCGCGTCTCTGTCTGCGTTGTATATAATGATTAGAGATATTACAGATGTCAGGGAGCTTTGATACGTCGTTGGATACAGTAGCTGTACAGTCTCAGAGGGACCCGAGCGTTGTTAAATCTGCTCCTGTCAGCTCGTGACGGGGAAAGCTGCCGTCTCTTCCTGTTATTTCCCCGCATGCTGACCCCGCTCGTCCCCCAGAGCCCACGACTCCAGCGCTCTGCCAATCACGACCGCGACGTGTCAGCCGCCGTTGATTCCCGCTGCTCGGCAGGCGTGCAGCTCACCAGCGGGGCCCTCCAACCCTGTCCCGCCCCGTTCGCGAGTTCACGCTGGCGCTTTACAGTGTACCATAAACTTGATGTTAGAGATTGCGTCTTGTCAGTGAACGGCTTAATGAGGACTGAGATGCAATGGAGAGCATTTCGTGCACAATTTACTGTAGATGCAGTGCATGTGCGTCATCGCGCAGGCTAATATGTACACGTGTCCCCATCACCTTTTGTTGCTCCAGCTCAAGTGGTAGCCTCCGAAGAATTCTGCATCGGCATCCCCCCACCTGGCGGGGTTGTCAAGTTGAGCTGGCTGCTAATGATTCACACCCTGCCTTTGTTTGAATGCGGACTAGATGCAGAGTGCACAGTGCAGAAAGTCACCCTGATAATGCGCACAGAATTTCTACCTGCTTCGCCCTCTGTAGCGATTTGGTGCCAGAGAGAGCACGGATGACGCTTGTCCAGTCTCCTACTTCCAGTCCAGCAAGCTGCATGACGTCAGAAACTCAGAATGTAAAAATGGGGTTTCTTTCTAAACTCGCCAGCAACACTGAGCTCACACAGGGAGACAGGAAACAGTAACACCTTTTTTTCCCTATCCACAATATCCACCTGGCATGTGTTGTGGAAATAGTGTTCTCGGGTTGTTGTTGTTTTTTTTTCCTCAACAGAAAAGCCTCCCACTCCCGCAAAAGCTATCACCGTACTGAGAAACAGGAGGAACTAGCCGAAGCTGAGGTAGACGAGGCAGGATGTGGTTGCGCTGAAATTCGACGACAACACGACTTATTCTCCAGCCCTAACGTGAAGTTTAATTCTTCTTTTAATGAACAAGAAATGGAAAAAAATGATCAGTGAACCACGCATTAGCAGGTAGTTAAAACCAGCGGCCATTCCACCATTCCTATCTACTTGCTCTCCAAACCCGGATCATAGCACACGCTTGAGGCCCGGTATATTATATAACATTTCTATAACGATGTAGCAAGTGTTCAGCGGGCTTACACCGTACTGCTGAAAATCGGTCAGGAAGGTTTAAAAAAAAAAAGCTCATAATTATTCTGTGACAGATTTGTAAGCAACAATTTAGATATGAGTTCCATTCAGCACAGAAAGTGTCGAGTCGGGCCCACTGTTAATTAACAAATTTCTCGCATGGGCAGCTCCCCCAAACGCTGCATTTTCGAGTCGACGCGGGGTCTCGACAGAAAAGCCCGGAATCAAACACTCGCAGCCTCTTCCTGTGAAATTGCAGTCTGAGGAGGCGGTGGCTCAAATGGCCCATAATGCACCTGCGACTCGGCGCCATTATGGGCTTTTTAAGTGTCGCCTTGCTCCTCGACTGCTCGTTCTAAATGAAGACCAGCGCTCGCTGCGTGGAGCTACACGTTTTACAAGTCCGTGTGGCGGAGTATCGCTCTTTGTCTGCTCATTATCCCTAACAGGGGTTATGGTCGTTTGCTGCGAACTTCACGTGTCTTTCCTCGAGTGGCAGCCGTGTCAGTGCCTGGAAGTTAGAAGTGCATTATTCACACTAATGATAGGTCGAGTCTGTAAATAATTTCAGACATTTCCACTTCTGCGCAGAAGCGACGGCTGGATGTTTATTCGGTCGAGTCTGCCAAAATGGGACATTTAGTTGCGAGGAGGCTTTCCAGGCGGCGGCGAGGAGGCCGCAAATTTCCAATTTGCAGTACAAATAAAGTCGGCGTTTGCTTCCGACTGAAAGGCTGAGCGGCGTCGGCGGTGTTCGGCGGGAACGCGGCCCGAAGATGTTTCTGGAAGAAATGAACGAGAGCTGCAGCGACGGTCACGGCGGACGTGCAGGTGCGCAGTCTCGGGCGCACGGTGGGGCTTGAAACGACGTTTCGAGAGGTTCTGACGCACTGAACGATGCGGCGAGCCCTCTCCAAACAAATGGGGGGCGTTCTGATGTTGGGAACACATCTTGAACTGCACCTTGCCAGCTTGTTTAGACATCTCGGGGTGTTAGCGGCTTTTGCGTTGATCTGACTCGGGCTCAAGAGGATTCCCCGTTGGAGAGCACAGGCTGTAAAGTGATATTACTACTGACAAAATCAAAGTGTTTGGAAAACAAATTGTACTTACCTACAAAATAAATGGTTTCGGAAATCTGATTTGTTCAAATGGTGACGCTGGAGTCATTAAATCGAAGGAACAGTCAACATTTCTTGTTATTTCCGTCCACAAGAGAATCAAGATTTGGAGACTGCGTTTCACTGTGACATACGTGGCACGTAAATTTGCATGTCCTTCAGCTATTTACGAGCATAAGTGCAGTCAGTTCAGAAAATATCGACTGAAAAAAAAAAAAAAAAAAAAGACGTAGTTAATGTCTGCTCATCCTTAAATGTTTGTACCATCAGGAGCGTGGACTCGCTTCCATCCTGCCGTAAACGTTAACTTAAAACCCGGCTTCCCTAAAGCTTGCAAAAAAATCTGACCCCAGGCCGAGAGCATTTACAGTAGCTGCACCGTTTCCAGTGCAGATTAACATGTAACACTAACTGCCTTATTGTGCCTCTATTTTTCAAGATAGCAACACGAGTTTCTAAACCGGACCTGACCTTGGTTTGTGTGTGTGTGTTGCGTGTCGGGATATGAATATGTGGCCTTCCCGCTTCTTTTTAAGTCTTGATAAATCCCGGCCAAAGCCGGTTGAGCCTGTCACTGATCCGCGGTAGCAGTAGCGAGCCTCGTCTCGCAGGAGCACGGGGCTGCCGCTGATGCGCCTGGGGGGGGGCGGCTCCCGCCGAAGCAACCAAGGTCACAAAGCCCCGGCCACAATGCTGCCGCTCCTCCCCCCGGAGCGCCGCGCTAGCTGTCAGCGTCCGACACTCAGACGCCGACTCCCCTCCTGGGGGTCCGAGCCCGGCCCGGATCCCGCGGTTCTCAGCATTTTGTTTTTTTAAGGGATGACAGTCAGCGAGTATCTTCACCTCCTTTGTAAAGAGATGCACGGTAAATAGCGCTCATGCACTGGTCGGAGTGAACCCCAGGGGGGCCACCAAGCCGGATATGCCAAGCACCCAGTCCTCGGCCATCTGCTAATACTTGAGAGGAACGCGAGAGACTCCGCGGAGCGAACCCGAACCACAGATCTGGACGTTGTTGTCTTGTTTCAATAAGGAGACGAGCGCTTTTAAAAGGCGGCGCTGCTCTCCGGAGATGGGGAAAAACGGCATTTGGATGGGCGGCAGTGAGAAAAGGCAGAGACAGGAGAGCTGTTGTGCTACGCATGCACTCGTGTATTAGCTGCCCACATTTCTAATATTACCAGGAAAGTGAGCCATCTGGAGCTTTTTAACTGCTTTGATTCTTTCTCCGAATCTTTTTTTTTTTTTTTTTCTTTTTTCCCGGCGAGTGTGGGAGACCATTGATCGCGATGCTTTGTGGATGTGTGTGAGGCGTTGGGGTTAGCGGGACGGAGAGCGCTGCCTGTAGTCTTGCCATGTAAATCTCAGCGACCCCCCCGTGAGCTTCTCTCGGCCTCCCAGTTCGGCGGTTGTGCCTGTTCCCAACAGCCCATGACCTCCTTCCAGTCTCACGTCCTATCGCCGCTGTACCGGCCCCTTCTATCTTTACGGCGGCGTTCCACGCAAGCTGCTTTCTTACCGGCACACGCCGACGCAGCAGGAGAGGCCCGAACACGGCTACTTTTTAAATGCAGACGAGAGGAAGACTCGAAGCCCCAAAGCTAGTGCTACTGATGTTGCTTCCCTCTGCGGATTGGCAGAAGCAAGAGCTTTCATCAAATATGAATGAACATACTGTACGCAGCATTCAGACTTACAGGCTGGGCCTACCCCTGCTGGGCCACATCATTATTCAGAATTTTTAGCATTTCCCCTTTTTCTCTTTTTTTTTTTTTTTTTTTTTTTTTGTTTATTTGTAGCTGGATCTCAGACCTCTCGAAAGCCCAGCTTGGCTTTGACAGAAGCGCCGCCTCGCAGCGCTCCGCTCTCCGCAGGTCACGGAAACGTTTATGAATCAGCAGCGTAAAAACAACCTCAACAACAACAACAACAAACCCCCCCAAAAAGTACTTTTCCAAATGGCCCCTCTGACCCGACCCATGTAGAGCACCTGCAGTGTTCGAGCTGTTTGCATGACCGTGGTGTGAAAGAGGCCTGTGTTGGACAGTGGAGCCTGGGAACACTGCTGCCTGTGTCTGCCCCGTGATGGTGCGTCTGTGTTCTGGACGTACGGGGACGAGCTGAGAAATGTGGGGGGGTGGGGTGGGGGTGATGTAGGAAGGGGAACGAGAAAGTTAAAGGAAAAAGTTTTTCCAGGGGCGTTCACCGTACATTTCTCCACCCTTTATGGTTGACAGTTACACTCTGTGTACTTTAATTTCTTGACTTGGATTTCTATATATGCCACTCACTGATGCCATTGATTCAATTCACTTGAATGGCCAAGTGGCCTTGAACTTTTGGAGACTAAAAGAGTACATATATATATATATATATATATATATATATTTACACAGTATTTTGGACTTCAAATTGGGACGTTCTGCCTTCCTTTTTTTTTACCATCTTTCCTGAACATTCTCACCACTGTATACTGATCCAGAGATCTTGTTGCTAGGGCAGACTTGCTGCAATGGGATTGGGGGAATGGAGATCAGTGACAAAGCCGCGGTCTGATCCCGACGTGTAATTCCTCGCCCCGCCCGGCCTCGCTGCCCCAGAGCCTTTTGATTACCGCCATCGTCGTTGGCGTTAGGCGTAAATCTTTCAGGCGCGGCGGCATTATCCAACACTGTGTCAATAGAGACGAGTGGAGTTAACCGCGACCCCGGCTGTCCCCGGTGTGGCGTGCCTGCCGGGCTTTTTCCAAATGCCGTCGACCCTCGCCCTCACTCAGCCTGACCGCAGCCAGCAGCACACGTCGTCCCGTCCACCAGCCTCGTCCCCTGCACCGGCGGACTGCAGTGCAGTCGAAACAGCCGTCATCGACTGCAGAGTCCGCCGGTGGCGCGGCACCGCTCCGCCGTAGCTCTCCGTGGAAATCTGCTTCGCGGGGCAGGGGGAAAGTGCTCCAGCCTCGTGAAAGTGGTCGGGCTGATGTCGAGCGCAGGGAGCGGCAGCTACAGCTAAATTTAGCCCCGCTGAGTAAGCACGCGCTCTGTCACCCGAATGTTATTGTGGTGGGTTGAAGAGGTTCATCGTCCTCCAGAATATTTGAGCGTGTAATACACTGTATTGGAAACCGTTTCAGCTGTTGGAGAATATCGTTACGCAATCGCGTGTTGTGCTGTCGTATTGACAGTCTTGTAATCTGGGCTTTGACCCAACCCCAGTTGGTGCGGTTTGGTCAGGAACATTATTTGTCAGTTTGGGGGGGTTGTCGCCTGCTGGTTCTCTTGCTGGACATACTGGCAGGTTCCACATCTCCAGACAGCGGGCCCGTCAAGAAACCACTGACACGACTCGGAGAAAAGCTCCCGCTCCCCTGACACTCGCTGCACCGCAATCTGTCCTGTCACCACCGGCTCTCCTTGATCTCTGCGTGATTCAGCCCGCGCTCGCCATATGGGCCGACCTGTTTTTACCACGGTCGCTCCCACGCCGCGGAGACCTCTCTGTGTTTCGTACAGTCACACAACCCGCGTAGGAAGATTACTTAAAGGATTTTCTTTTCTTTCTTTTTTTTTTGTTTTGTAGTCTGCGGATATTGAGCTTGCGTTGGACCTACTCGACGTTAATGCGCTTCAGCCTGCTGGCTGTGAAGCTGTAGCAACGACCGCTGCGATATAAAAGCCATTAAGGGCGACGTAAGACGCAACACGGGAATAGTTCAGCTCGCTCAGTGAACGGTGCGCAGCTGCTGACTTCAAAAGGCCCAAATGATCATCCGTGTTGCGCGGAGCCGCTCTCCAGCTCGCACGTTTAAAGCTGAGGCTAAGTTGGGATTCCTGACCCTGTTTCAGCACTACCTCTAATAGCTCATTTTGAATTTGCGTCCCTTCTCGTCATCAGGTCCAGCCGCGTAGGTGTAATGCAGAGTAGTGTCCTCTTGGGTTCAATGCCAGTGCCCTGCGAGCGCTGCAGCGAGCACCTGGTCTGGTGAAACCGTGCCCTTGGCTGAGGAATTTACATGTTGGAAGGCGAGACATCTCCCCGTTTGTTTTTTTTTGTTTGTTTTGTTTTTTACACCCGAAAGACAAAGTGAGCGAGCGATGATGAAAAGATGGCGAAAGATGTGGAGGGAGGCTTTTAACAGCAGCGGCAAAAGGAAGGGGGAAAAAAAGAGAAAAAAATGGGCACAGAGCCTTTTATATTAGATACCTTAAAAAAGAGTTAAAAGTGG
Organism: Psettodes erumei; assembly: GCA_016785225.1. NCBI lineage: Eukaryota > Metazoa > Chordata > Actinopteri > Pleuronectiformes > Psettodidae > Psettodes > Psettodes erumei. Next base: position 2,395,610 of record JAFBJZ010000107.1, read on the forward strand.
AAAAAAAGGTTTGTGGCTCAAACTGCTTCAGTGTCAAAGAACGTCTTCGTCCCCCAGCGGCGAGACCGGCCAGGTGTTAAAAGCCGAACGCGACCTTTGACACATGCAGCGCCGCGATCCCCGACCCGCTGCAGTTGGCAGCGCGTGAGAATGAACAGAAACTAAAAATGTGACAACGCTGGCTCACTCCAGCACCAGCGCGTTTCTGGTCCTGGCCCAGTTCGTTGCCGCTGAACTGCGCGGCTTAAAGGACCCCTCCTGGGCTCGCTGCTTTTCCCAGACCTTATTTTTGCTGTTGGCTCAGAGATTTGGCATCTCTGTCCCAGAGACCACTGCCGCCGCAGTACAGGGGACCAACAGCAGGGAAATGTAGGCATGCCCACGATTAAGAGCTCGCAGGAGACGGAGGAGGAAACGCATTAAGGTGAAGAATGTAATTATGAGACAGATTTTACAGGTCCTCCAAGCTGCCAGGGCTTGGAGTGTCTGTGGACCTTGTTAAAGTACTCATAAGTAATAACCGAGAAGTTCTTGCCCCATGAATACAAACGCGCTCGCAAATGAAAATGCGTGTAGCGTCCAGTTATCTTCGTACGGAAATTTGGGCTCGAGAATCCTTTTTTTTTTTTTTTTTTTTCTCCCCGCCATGGCCAGAAAATTGCCTGTTGTCGTGACCAGCTCACTCAGGGATGCATAGCTGGCAGTTTGTGAGAAGCAGCTCTGCCAGGCTTCACTGTGCTGAATCAGTAAGGTCTCCAGGCAGAGAGGGCAGTTTTTCTCTCGGCGTTTGCTGTGCTACAGGGTCTCTCGTATCGCAGCTGCAGCCAAGCGACAACTCTTGACCGCGCTGACCGTGTCCGGGCAGGGGCAGACTTCGCGTCGGCGAGTGGAAGCGCGCACGCGGATGAGAAATGAGTCGTCGGAATCGCAACGGGAATGTTTCTGGTCCTCGTTAAGCCGGAAACAGTCGGTCGAAATCATGTTTCAGCCGACGGCGAACACAATTCTCTTATTTTCACTGACGGTAATGAGCCGTACTACTTTAGCTACACAGAGGCGGATATCGCTCACTGTTACGTGACGTCATTTTCACCGTATTACCACCCTGAGCCACTCGGACTCAGAGCCCACCAGAATTTAATGCGCCGGCTTCCTATAATTGCCACTTGCGGCACCGTTGCAGCTGCTCTAAAGTCAGAATTCAGAAGTCATGGAGTCTTATCTTACTTTCAGAACCGGCCCCCCGCGTTTACGTCAGCGTAGCACAATACATCCGTTCCTCATATTTTTGGAAGTGAAGGCCGGACGTCTCTCGGCAGGATGAGTTTTGGTAAATGTGCAAATGGGAGAGTGGCCCGCTCGTGCTGGCCCCAAGTCTGCCCCAGCTGCTTGGAGATATAACACTCCATGATGACGATTAGGTCGTCAGGAACATGTTGTACGTAGGCCTTGTTCAGTCTGCCAACCCCCGATTGCAGTTTGTGACATATCCATTTCTTATCCGGGTTGATTTTAGAAGGTCTGGACTGTTTAAAAAAAAAAAAAAAATCTCCAGATGTGCCTCAATCTGGAGGCTCTGTCTGCTCAAATCTGATTTCAAAATGTCTTTTGTATTGCTCATAATGCAACAAACGATGACGACGCCAAATCCAGAGTGACAGACTGAGCAGAACCCATGCTGCTCGCTCCGGTCCGTGCGTGTTCCTGCGAGTCTGTGTTTTGCAGATGGCTTCGCTGCGCCAGCGAGATGTTGCCACGATTGCAGCTCTGGACGTGGAAATGTATAGCAGCCTCCTCGGCCTGAGTTCGTCTGGAGGAGTTCTGCACTGTGACATGATGCTGTGATTGTTCTGAGGCCGAGATGATGGACCTCCATCTCTCACACTTCCGAAATTGGAGAGCCGCGTAGCCGGGGTTGCGATGCATTGGCTGGTGATGTGCGTACGGGCAAACCCGATCCGATCTCTCGCAAATGACAGCACGGACACTCTTTTTCAAACAATCATATCAGAAACAAATCGGATTTGCCTGCAGCCTGAGCAAAGCGCTTCGGTAGCGACTGCTTGGGCGCCGAAGAAGCAGCCGATGATGAATTCAGATGTTCTCCGTCACACCTGTACACGCAGGGTGACCGATGGCGCTCGCCTCTTCGGCTCATTATTTACCCTGCTGGGTCAAATGGGAAATCCTCACTGTGACCCAGATAAGCTGTTTGGCTTTCAGGTTTTGAAAATGATTTATCGTGTTTCCACGTTAGGTGCATTGTTTGGGCTTTTGCCGCTCCAGCTCGGCATGATCATCCCTCTCCCTCCCGGTCCTGCCAGGAGACCTGCGCTGTGAAATGACCTAGTTAGTTTGTCCTGGCCAGTCGAACGGCACAGCAGGTCAACTTGTGACACTTGGCTTACATAAGGTGTCAGATGTTGGTCCTAAATGTTTGCGTGTCTCATCTGCGTTTCCTTTGGCTTTAGGTTCCGCTCTCCACGAATGGGGAAAAAGAAAAGGATGGTTGAAGCAATCTTTTATCTTATCTGTGTGCACCATTTTCACTCCCTTTCATTTGGAACTAATCCGTCCATTCTCTGCTTGTCTTGCAGGTGAGCCGCGCAAGTTTGACCCAAACTTCAGAGGGCCTGTTCATAACAGGTACTCCGTATATTCACCGCCGCTGCCATTTGCGCAGGCAAACACATTTGGAACACATTTGGTCATCACGCACGAGAGATGGGATTTTACTCACTTGCACTTGTCGTAAACTGGAAGCAGAAACGTGAGACCCACGAGGGTTTTTTTTTTGCAATTTTGTGAGAACTGACCCTTTAACTATCAGTCATCATCGTCCAACATCTGATTCTCACATGTGTCATTGATTTTTACCCGTTGAATAATCACTGTGGCACGCCCCCCCCACCCCTGTCAGGGCCCTGATAGATTGATCATTTGTCATGTTCCGTTAATAAAGACGGAGGCCGGGCGCGCTGGCAGCTCTCCACCCCACCACGCCAATCGATGGCCATAAGTCAAGCTGGTGGCTGGACGTAGCCCAGTGACACACATTATAAGGCAGCCAGATACACCCAAAACAGATGTACGCCGCGCGTCTCAGGGGCCCATGCAGGGAGATGGTGAATGACCTGCTGTTTGTCAACCAGCACCTCAGTGTTACTTCCCCCTGACGAACTGCAGTCTGCCGTCGTGCCTTGTTTGCCTTGACTTGATTCAAGATGTCTCTTTCGAAATGCCGTGGATGCCGCGTTTGAATTCACATGAAACGGTGAACCTCTGCGGTAATTGGGGGGGGACTTCAAATTTGATTTGGAAAAACCATGATGTAGTTTGGAATATATGCGGGGGCTTGACAGATTTGATCCCCCACGTTTGAAAACGCAGAGCCTTTAAACTTTAAGTTGGAGTTTTCACCTCCCAAACTGAACGCACGACATTTTGGAGTCTGCAGTTTAAGGCGGCCACGATTTAGCGCAATGAAGAGCAGAATGTTTGCAATAAAGCGAAACCCCTCGAGGGCGTCGCCACAGGCTTTTTTTTTTTTTTTTTTGCTTTCTTCTCGCTTTTTTTGATGATTTAGTCATTTTCCGAGGTAATGCGGCTCTTATCGCTTTTATGTTTCAGTGTCAGTTTGGCAGGCTGCTGCGGAGGCATGTTTGAGTCCTCCTGTGTGTCTTTATCCCGCCCTCTCCAGTCCATTTCACGGCTACAGCTGGGTGAAGGCACCAAGGATACTTTGATGTTTCTGTGGCTCAGAGGCTTTTTCTTAATGAGAACTGGGAGAGAACCGACTCTGCGGTCGTCTTGTTTTCATCCGAGCTCGGCTTCCTAAATGAAGTAACCGTATCTGCTATTGAGCAGCCCTCTCAAGGCCAGACAGAAGTGGGCGCGGCGTCGTGCTAATTCAAGCTGGCTCCCGCTATAAACAATAGAATGCGCGGACACGGTGTCAAAATTACAGGCAACTCCACCATCGCATTGCGGTGCGGTGGCGCCTCTTATGGCGCTCTGTCGGAGCGCAGTTCATCATGAATGCACAAACGGCGCGCTCGACGGCTCACCCGAAGGAGGCCTGTGTTTGTCAGGAAAGGTGCTGGAGCCCGAGCTAATCGCCCATCTTGACTCGTGTGACCGTGAGTAATATCCCCTTCGTGCGCAAATCTGCCCCCGAATATCCCTTCCTGTCGCGAAACCACGACAGTCTGGCACGTTCACGCTGCGACGACACCCGCGCTATTCTGCGCCACCATTGCCATCTGTGTCACCTTGGCTCCCGCGGGTGTATCAGACTTGCGAACGTAACGGTGACAAAATATGTTTGTCGCTGCACTGACGAAGCTTCCTGTGCTGAATTTTTTTTTTTCAGCGGCGGGGCAGTTGCTTAT